>CP136055.1:212261463-214661463 GCA_032464435.1 Aegilops umbellulata | reverse complement strand
CAAGTGGGGATGTGAGCAGGATTATCACAATTAGATCACTAGCAAGACTCATAGTTAGGGATTTCACAAAGAAACTCTGTAAAGTGCCAGAGCCTAACATCTTGCATCACAGAGCAAAGCATTAACCGGGCAAACTCCACAGGTCACTAACCAGGCGCACAAATTGACTAATGTCTGTTGATCTTAGATACTAATATATACATAAGAGGTCAGATGGTTAAACCCGGCAAGTTCACTTCACAACCCACGATACCTAAAAGTAGAACAACCTGCATACTACATAGAGGAGACATCTCAACATCGACCACATCACATTCAGGCTAACTCGGGTGAAAGCTTATGCAATTCCAGCTTCACCAGAGACCCACCTCTCGGCCTACAGGATAACGGAAGGAACTAGAGCTAGTTCTACTAACTGAACTCAACTCCCGCACCACTGCTGCTTCTGTCCATCGCCGATTTGCTGGACAAATAGAGTGTTTGCGAGAAGGAAGAGGGGAGAGGAGGCGGAGCTCACTAGGGAGGCGCAAGGAGGCCCTGCGACAGCTTAGTAGCAGCAGAGGTGGCCGGAGTTGAGGAAGACAGCAGCGACCCGAGGAAGAAGAGGTGGAGGGGGGTGGAGGGGTCGAGCGCCGTCACGCCCTGGTTTCGTGGCTCGCCGGCCCGGTGATGAAGCAGATTCTGCCCGCCGCCTTGCCTGTCGCCTCGCACGGTGAAGCTCGAGCGGAGAAGGCACGGTGGAGCGTCACGGGTTTCTAGGGTTTCGAGGGCTGGGAAGGCGAGGGAGGGGGTGGGTGGGTGCGGTGAAGGTGAGGGAGGGGGTGGATTGGGAGCGGACGGCGATGGCGGCAGGGCAGGGGCTGACTGGGGGCGGCGACGCAGATGGAGGGCAGGGGCTATCGACGACGGCGACGGAGGGCAGGGCAGGAGCTACAGTGGTGGGGGCGCGGGGGCGGCGGAGGCGCGGGGGCAGCGGCGGCATGGGTCGGGGCAGCGGGGGGAAGTGGATCTGGCGAGGGAGAGGGACGAAGGGGATCTGGCGAGAGGGAGGGAATTAGCTAGGGGGGAATCTTACTAATGGCGCACCCGCAGTGGTTGCGCCATTAGTAATCTTTTTTTACATAGCAATGGCGCACCAGGCAGAGGTGCGCCATTAGTTATCTTTTTTATATATATAGCAATGGCGCACGAGCCAGAGGTGCGCCATAAGTAATTTATTTTTATTTTTTATAAAAACAGTAATAATTGTTGTTTAACAACAATTGTAGTCTACACTTTATTATTATTATTTTTAGAAAAATGAATATGAATATGAAACGGGGGGTGCTCGTCGGCGGTGGTGGAGCGGGGGAGGGTGCGGGGGGTGCTCGTCGGCGTTGGTGGAGCGGGGGAGGGTGTGGGGGGGGTGCTCGTCGGCGGTGGTGGAGCGGGGGAGGGTGCGGGGGGTGCTCGTCGGCGGTGGTGGAGCAGGGGAGGGTGCGGGGGGTGCTCGGCGGCAGCGGTGGAGCGGGGGAGGGTGCGGTGGGTCGTCGGCGGCGGTGGAGCTACCGGGGGAGGGTGCGGGTGGGATCGAGATCGAGATGGAGGTGGATAGCGACCGAGATAAAGGAGCATCGAGATCGAGATGGAGGGGGAATCGAGATCGAGATGGAGGGGGATCGAGATGGAGTGTCCTCATGAATATTTAATATTTTATCATATTGAATATGAAAAAATATCATCAAATTTGAAAAAATATTCATGAATTCAGAAAGTGCCCATGAAATTTAAAAATATTCATGATATCAAAAAGTGCCCATGAAATACAACCGAGAAATGAAGACTACGATTTAAATACAGTCGATCTTAGCTAGCTATCTGTTCATAATCTTCTTGCCCTTCTTTTTTGCAAATGGAGTTCTTTTGTGGAACGGACGTCCTTTAGGTAGGGTGGTCCTGCTTCTTCTTGTGGTGTATGCTTCTACTTCATCGTCGTCGTCATGTTCGATCTTCGGGTCGCCGTACTTGTCGAAGTCTTGCTCATTGGCTACTCCACCCATTCCGATGATCTTCCTTTTGCCTTTCCTCATGACAACACGACTGGGCTTTAACGGGTCGTTAATGAAGAAGCATTGGTCCACTTGGGAAGCCAGTACCCATGGCTCATTTTTCGCGGTGACGTTTGCGCCCGCGGTCTTGGATTTGGCTTCGGTTATAACCATGGTGGTGAAATACCGGTCTTCTTTTAGGACGCTCTTGGCACATCTGACACGGAACATCGGGACCTTCTCTCCAGTGTAGCTCAGCTCCCAGATCTCCTCGATCCTTCCGTAGTATTTGTCCTTGTCGTCACCGGTGTAGGATTCCATCGTTACCCCGGAGTTCTGATAACCATCGCTCTTCATGTCCTTGTCCTCGGTGTAGAATGTGTAGCCGTTGATATCGTACGCCTCATAGGTCATCAGGTTGTGCTCGGTGCCCTGTGACAAGGCGAATATGAGTTGTTCTTCTGCGGAAGAATCCTCATGTAATGGGTACGACAGAAGCTTCTGCTTGAACCAACGCGTGAAACATGAGTTGTGCTCTTTGATTATATCTCCGTCCGTTCTCTGTTGGCCTCGGTCATTGTACGTCTTCTCAATAAAGGTTTTGTGCTCTACCACCCAAGGATCGACCACGTCTATGTGTTGTAGTGCGACTAGGTTTGCTCTTTCAAAGTCGGCGAGTCGACCCTCGAAGTCGACATGCATTTCGCGGCGACCCTCACGGTGACCCCATCCAGCGAGCCTGCCGAGGTGCCAGTTGACGGGCAGACCAACGGGGTTCTCGATGCCTAGATAATTCGTGCAGTAGGAGATGCACTCTTCGGTCAGAAAGCCCCTGGCTATACTTCCCTCTAGACGTGACATGTTGCGAACGTATCCTTTGATGACACCATTCATCCTTTCGAACGGCATCATGCTGTGCAGGAACATCGGCCCGAGTTGGATGATATCCTCCACGATATGGACCAGCAGATGCACCATAACATCGAAGAATGCGGGCGAGAAGTACATCTCAAGCTCGCATAGTATCACCACGATCTCTTCCTGTAGCCTTCTGAGTTGCCTCACGCCAACCGACTTCCAGGAGATGACGTCGAAAAAGTTGCATAGGCCAAATAGCATTTCACGGACGTGCGCGTCCATGATCCCACAGATTGCAACTGGAAGTATCTGCGTCATCAGCACGTGACAGTCGTGAGACTTCATCCCGCTGAACTTCTGCTTCGCTGGGTCTAGGTATCTGCTTATCTTCCCCGCATAACCGTAAGGAAGTTTTACTCCTACGAGGCAGGTGAAAAACTGCTCGATCTCCTCCTGACTTAGAGTGAAGCACTGCTCGATCTCCTCATGCACACATGGTATTTCACGTGCGGTAAATCCAGAGGACACACGACTTTCTTCGCCTCCTCGAAACTGGTCGGGCACTTGTTCCCCTTGGATAGACGTTCGTGCCAGAATGACATGTTCTCGTCGAAGCATGCGTCGGTCATTTTGTGTTTTACCTTCATCTCCAAAACCATGAGCGTTACTTTCGGGCGGGTATCCTCGGGTCTGCATCCTTCATACAATGGAGTAACCGCGTCTATCTCCAGTTGATCCAGCTTGGCTTTCTCTCGGGCGGCAGCTCTTGCGTTATCCGTCTGCTTGAGAAGCAGCTCTTGAATATGAGGGTCCTGCACCCAGCCCATTGATGGTCCATCGTCATCTACTCCTCCGGCATCTTGATCTTCATGATCATGCCCTTCGTCTGCTCCGGCATCTTCCTCATCATCATGTCTGGCATCTTCTACATGATGACTACGTACATCATCACCGTCGTGATCATGTCCTGGAGATTCTTCGTCTTCTTGCCCGCTCGAGCCGCGGTGGTTGTCTTGCTGCCCTTCCTCATTTCTTGCCCGGCCCCCATGGACGACTTCATAGTCATCTTCATCACCTTGCCACCGATAGCCATCCATGAAACCACGCAAGAGCAGGTGGTCCCGCACCTGCGCGAAATTCGGGTCCGCAATAAGGCTCTTCAGCTTGCATCTTCGACACGGACATCTTATCTTCATCTCATTCTTTTGAAGCATCTCGGCCTTCGCGGAGCTCAAAAACCTATTCACGATGCCTTCGGTCATCGTGCAGACCATGGTCGCCTGTGGGGTAGAGCAAAACGGTATTTTAGAACCAAGAAAAAATTTGGCATGACTTTCCCTAAAAATAGGACCAAAAAGAATGCATAGTGCCAAAATTCTCGCCGAAACGGAAATGAATCAACATTCTGGCAAAATATTGGCAACTATCGCACTTCAAATACCGGTACCTGCAAACACAAACATATATGCAACACCACAAACATACATAGATCTATCTAGGCCACAAAAAGTGCATGTGCACATTGTTGGAGCGAGCTAGGGAGAAAAAAAGTAGATCTACAACATGAAGATAGCTTTCCCCTTACTTACCTATCAATAAAAAGGTAATTTCACCACTTAATTTTGATGAATCTATGGTGCAAATGAGGTGAGGAGGAGGAGGCATCCGACAAGCTTAGAGAAGGAGGTGGGGGGAATGAAGTGGGGAAAGTGAGTCTGTAGGTGCGGCTGTCCAAAAATATCTAGCTGGTCCTAGGTTACTAATGGCGCACCACACAGCCATGCGCCATTAGTAACCCAACATACTAATGGCGCACCACACAACAATGCACCATTAGTAGTTTTGCAAAAAAGTAAAAAAAACATAATTTTTGTAGTAATGGCGCACCATGGCACAGTGCGCCATTACTAGTTTAAACTAGTAATGGTGCACTATGCAACGGTGCGCCATTAGTAGTTTTGCAAAGAAGTAAAAAAAATACAGTAGTGGCGCACTCTACGGCTGGTGCGCCATTAGTAGTTCTAACTACTAATTGCGCACTCTGCCTGGATGCGCCATTAGTATGTTTGAAAAAATGAAAAAAAAACATTTTTTTACTAGTGGCGCACCGTGTGCCTGGTGCGCCATTAGTGTCTTCCACACTAATGGCGCATCTCCACATGGTGCGCCATTACTATATAGTAGTGGCGCACCACTTCTCTGGTGCGCCATCAGTGTCAATTTCATCTTTAGCCCTTTTCCTAGTAGTGTTGGGTTTATCGACGCTGCAGGGACGGACCCGAGCACAGACGCCATGCGAGCCTACTCATGCAAAGAATCCTAAAGAAAGATAACCAGCGCGCGACTCTCGTGGTAATGAGGGAGGTCGTGGCTTGGTATCGAAGTACCGGACAGGCAGGTGACAATCATAAGGTAATTCATGTGAGGAGGCAAGCTAGTTCAGATAGATGCAAGAAACGATACATGCCACTGGGACGGACCCGAGCGGCCTCGGGATGATGCAGCCCGAGGGGCGCCCCCAACAAAGTAAGCTAAGGATGCAAAAGGATAAACATCGCGAGGACAGGCCCGTGCGACTTGGGGATAATGCTCCCCGAGGGGCGCCCCCAACTAAATCAACTGGAAAGAGTCACCTGGTACCGTAGCGGGAGTGATGTAGCGGTAGCTGAAGATGCGTGCTGGAGAAGTTGATCCTCATGAGCCGCCAGGGTCCCGAGCCTCATGAGGCTCCATAGGCCCAGGTGGCTCCTGAAGAACTGTCGCCATTTCTGCCAACACGGCGTGATGCCTGGCCTCCTGAGCCGCCAGAATGCTCGTCAAGCGGAGCTGGAAGGTGATAGCCATGTTTAGCAAGCCGTATGGCATGCGAACATAGCTCTGAGGTGGACCCTCGCACCGTCCAACGCGGGAAGGCCAGAAACGCCCCTGAGATGCGGCCCTGTTGAGCCCTGGAATGTCGACGCAGACGCGTAGCCCGCCATCCTTGCTAGGATGGGGAGCCGCGCCGGGTGGTGGCCGGTGATCGCCGGGTATGGTCCTTGCCTCTTGAAGCTCCTGGGTCGCCGTGGTGATGAACTCCTGAGCACTGGGCGCTCCACGCCTTGTGCCCTCTTGAGGGAAATGTGCGGCGAAGCACGCCTCCACATGGTGCCCGAGCGCCTCCCTCGTGATGTTGGCTAGGTCTGAGGCCCTCCAAAAGAGAGCCCCCGAGCCCAGCCTGAGGAGGGCGCCGGGCGCGCCTTCCTATGCAAGGGTGGGAGGCGCCCCAGCTGCGAGCGGAGGTCCTGAAGCGGTGCCGCTGGAAACGCCGCTCTCTTGAGGCCCTGGGTGGAGTAGCTGCTTCTTCTTCTTGGGGATGGCCTCAGGAGGGTACATGGTGCATTTGTTGTCGGGGTCTTCGGCCGCTGCAGCTTGGTAAGCGCGCTCGAGGGAGCACACTAAATCTCTTTCTTCACAGGGGACCGTTATGATGCCACATCTCTCTAGCATCTTGAGGACGTTGTAGCCATGGTGGGTCATTGCCATAAACATGGCCAAGGCTGGATACCCAAGGATGGCGTTGTACGGTAGGCGGATGTGGGCGACATCGAAGTCGATGAGCTCGGTGCGGTAGTTGTCACGCTGGCCGGATGTGACAGGGAGGCGAACCTAACCTATCGGGGTGGAGGAGCCGTCGATCACTCGAGGTGACCCGTATACGAGTTCCGTGGGGGTAACTGCTTCTGCTCCATAGACTAGAGAAAATGGTGTCTGGCCAGTGGCTCGATTTGGCGTCGTTCTGATCGACCAAAGAGCCACCGGCAGCTCCTCGATCCAGTTTCTTCCGCACTTGTGCAGCCTGTCGAAAGTTCTGGTCTTGAGCCCGCGTAGTACTTCGGCGTTGGCCCTTTCAGCTTGACCGTTGCTCCTGGGATGAGCAACAGAAGCGAAGCAGACCTTGGCGCCGAGATCTTGGACGTATTGCATGAAGGCGCGGCTCGTGAATTGTGTACCGTTGTCGGTGATGATCCTGTTGGGGATCCCGAAGCGGCAGACAATCGACCTGAAGAACTGGATGGCTGACTATGCTGTCACCTTCCTCACTGGTTCCACTTCCGGCCAGTTTGTGAACTTGTCGATTGCGACGTACAAGTACTCAAAGCCCCCGACAGCTCGGAGGAAGGGGCCGAGGATGTCGAGCCCCCAGACCGAAAATGGCCAAGATAAAGGGATCGTCTGGAGAGCTTGAGCTGGCTGGTGTATCTGCTTGGAATGGAACTGGCACGCTTCACACTTGGTTACTTGTGCAGTTGCATCCTGGAGGGCTGTCGGCCAGAAGAAACCTTGTCGGAACGCTTTGCCGGCAAGTGCTCTCTTCTGTATAGCGTGTTGTCGACGAACTAGTACATACTCGAGCGTCGGGCTACTCTTTCCGCTTCTTCTTGTTCTTCGGGAAGTTCTCCGTGCTGGAGGAAATGGACAGTCTGCTGCGCCCATGCTGGAGCCTGCAGCTCGACAACAAGGACTGAAGGCACTTCTGCTGCTGCGGGAACGTCCGCTTCTACGGCGAGGATCTGGGGCTCGGCCGGAGCTTGGCGTTCCCCTGCAAGCTTGCCGGAACAAAACTTGTCGGGAGCGCCTGCTTCTACGGAACAAACCCTAGGGTTTTCCGGAGCAGACGGTTCCTCAGCGCTCTTGGCGTCGATCTTGGGGACCTTCTTGGCGGCGGCTCCGTGGAGCTCTGCCGGGAGATAGTCGCCGGACAGCAACTTCCTCTTCTTGCTCTGTCTGGTTGATGGCGTTACGGATGGCTGAGTCAGCTTGAGCACAAAGGTCCCTGGTTCCACAGGTAACTTAAATGCTGCGCACTTTGACAGGCCGTCAGCGATGTCATTCTTAGCTCGTGGAATGTGTTCCATTTGCAGGCCGTCAAAGTGCTCTTCCAGCTTCCTCACTTCATCAACGTACGCTTCCATCAACGGACTCTGGTAATCCTTGTTCACTTGGCGGACGACAAGCTGCGAGTCACCCCTGACAATGAGCTTCTTGATCGCAAGTTCTGCCGCGATCCTGAGACCGGCAAGCAAACCTTCATACTCTGCAGTATTGTTGGTTGCTTGTTCCTTGGGGAAGTGCATCTGGACTACGTACTTGAGGTGCTCTCCGGTGGGCGCGATAAGTAACGCGCCAGCACCGGCGCCTTGCAGCGAGAAGGCACCATCAAAGTACATCAGCCACTCTTTGCTTGCTTCTTTGGCGGGGATGCTCGTCTCTGGGATATCTTCGTCCGGTGTCGGTTTCCACTCTGCTATGAACTCCGCCAATGCTCTGCCTTCGATAGTCGAGGTGCTCTCGAACTGGAGACCGAAGCTCGACAGTTCTACTGCCCACTCGACAATCCTGCCTGTTGCTTCTGGATTCTGTAGTATCCTCTTCAGCGGAAAGCGGGTGACAACCGTAATCTCGTGTGCTTGGAAGTAATGGCGCAGCTTTCTCGAGGCCATGAGGAGGCCGAAAAGCAATTTCTGCGCACCAGAGTACCTTGACCTAGCCCCCTGCAAAAGGGAGCTGACAAAGTAAACTTGGCGCTGCACCATTTTCTTCTTCCGCACCTCCACTTGCTCCTGCGCAGATTCATCCTTGTCGGGGCCAGAGCTTGTCGGGGAAGCCCCCTGCTTGTCGCTGGACGCGCTTGCCGCGATCGCTGGCTCATCATCTGCCTCCCTCTCCGCTACTAACGCATCACTTACCACTTGATTGGTCGCCGCCAGGTATAGCAGCAACTTCTCTTGTGGTTTAGGCGCGACAAGTATTGGAGCGGAGGACAGGTACTTCTTTAGGTCCTGCAGCGCAGCCTCCGCTTCCGGAGTCCATTTTACTGGACCCGCCTTTTTCAAAATTTTGAAAAATGGCAGGGCGCGTTTTGCAGACTTGGAAATAAACCTGCTGAGAGCCGCGACGCAGCCGGCAAGCCTTCGTACGTCCTTGACACGGGTTGGCGCTTCAGTCTGCTCGATGGCCTTGATCTTGTCTGGGTTGGCTTCTATTCCTCGCTGAGACACGAAGAACCCGAGAAGCTTGCCGGAAGGGACTCTGAACACGCACTTCTCAGGGTTGAGCTTGAGGCTGATCCTGCGCAGATTCGTAAAGGTCTCTTCTAAGTCTTGAATCAGGGTTGCCCTGTCTCTGCTCTTGACCACTATATCATCCATGTAGGCCTCCACATTCCTGTGGATTTGTGGCTCAAAAGCAGTGTGGACAACCCTCGCAAATGTCGAACCGGTGTTCTTCAGTCCGAAAGGCATCCGTACGAAACAGTATGAGCCACATGGAGTGATGAACGTGGTCTTCTCTTCATCTTCTTCAGCCATGAAGATCCAATGATATCCAGAGTAGGCGTCAAGAAATGAAAGCAGGTCACATCCGGCCGTGGAGTCAACAATCTGGTCAATGCGCGGCAAGGGAAAGGGATCTTTGGGACAAGCTTTGTTAACATCAGTGAAATCGATGCAAAGCCTCCATTCCCCATTTGCTTTGCGCACGACAACAGGATTGGCCAACCACGTCGGATGGAGCACACCTCTGACGAGGCCTGCCGCTTCCAACTTCTTGATCTCTTCTGCGATGAACTCTTGGCGCTCCACTGCTTGCTTCCTGACTTTCTGCTTGACGGGTCGCGCGTGAGGACAGACGGCGAGGTGGTGCTCACTCACTTTCCTGGGAACGCCGGGGATGTCAGATGGTTGCCAGGCAAACACATCGACATTCGCCCGCAGGAAAGTAACGAGCGCGTTCGTATTTGGGGTCGAGCGTGGCACTGATGGTGAAGGTACCACCAGTGCCGTCCTCCTTGGCGGGCACCTTCTTGGTCATTGGCGGAGCTGCCATTGTCTTCCTACTCTTGCCGGTGGAGCTCGATGGCGCGTCCTCGACGGTAGCGCAGCACTCCGAAGAGGTGCGCTTGCCGGAGTGGGCGCCAGAGCACTTGCCGGGATTGGTCCTCTTCTTTCCTCCGGGAGCTTCAGCGGCAAGCGGCTTGTGATCCGCTGCGGCTGCTGCTTCCCGGTAGATCTTGTCGGCACAGATAAGGGCATCCTTCTTGTCACCGGGGACAGAGATGACGCTTATCGGGCCTGGCATCTTGAGCATGTTGTAGGCGTAGTGAGAGGCCGCCATGAACTTGGCAAGCGCTGGACGGCCGAGAATTCCGTTGTAGGGCAATGGAAAATCGGCAACGTCAAAAGCGATCCTCTCTGTCCTGAAGTACAACTCGCTTCCAAACGTTACTGGCAACGTTATCTTCCCCTTCGGCTTGCTCCTTCCCGGGTTGATTCCTTGGAACGTGCCGGTCTCTTCGAGCTCGCTGTCGGGGACTTGGAGTTTCCGGAGCACAGCGGAAGAGATCCGGTTCAAGCCGGCCCCGCCGTCAACTAGCATCTTAGTGACCTTGAGGTTGCGGATTGTTGGTGAGAAAAACATCGGCAAGCACCCGATCGCAGTTGTGTGATCAGGGTGGTCCTCAATATCAAAGATGATAGGCGTGCCGGACCATTTCAGTGGCCTGCGCGACTCGACGGGTGGTTCCGCTGCTTTGACTTCCTGCGCCCACTGCTTGAGCTGGCGGTGAGAAGTATGCAGGGAGGCGCCGCCGTCTACGCACAAGACCTCTGTGGCTTTCTGAAACTCCTGCTCACTGGTCTCGACGTCATCCATGTCTTCGTCTTCGTCGTCATCTTCATTCTTGTCGCGGCCGCGGGGATGTCGCTCCGCTTGCCGCTGCTTGTCCTTGTCGCGCCGTCCTCCCTGGCCGGGGCGCTTCGTGCCTGATCCTCCGCCACCTCCCCGGGCTCTCTCCTTGTCGCGCCGCTCGTACTCGGCCTTTTGCAGCTCGACGAGCTGCTCGACCTGCTTGCAGCTCTGGAGGTCATGGCCCTTGGTGCGGTGGATCTTGTAGTACTGTTTGTTGGTGCCGTCCCGCTTGTTGGCGGCCGCCACGGCCTGGCAGTGGGCGCATCCGGCAATCTCCTTGCCAGAGCTAACAGCCTGGGGCTTCTTGGCGGTGCCTTCATCGCCGGACTGCTCAACAACCAGTATTTCTTGGCTCTTCTTCTTCCTGTTGCTCCGCCGCCGGCCCTTTCTTGACGGGGCGGTATCCTCACTGTCAGATTCTCCTGCTCCAGTGTTCTCTCCGGGGAGTTTCCTCCCTTCCTCAGCACGGGCACACATGTCGGCCAGGGCATATAGCTCACTGACGTCTTTGATCTTGCACATCGCCATCTCCTCCCGCATCCTGCGGTTACGCACATTCTGATGGAACGCGCTGATGACCGCGGCGGGGTGGACGTCTGGGATGTTGTAGTGTACACGGCTGAATCTCTGGATGAACTTGCGCAAGGGTTCCCCTTCCTTCTGGACGAGCAGATGGAGGTTGCTCGCTTGGCAATGGGGTTTGTGGCCGCTCGTAAAGGCACCAACAAACTGATGGCACAAGTCTGTCCAGGAGGTGATGGAGTTATCCGGCAAGTGCATGAGCCAGGACCTGACGTTGGATTTGAGTACCAACGGGAAGTAGTTGGCAAGGATCTTGTCGTCTCGCCCTCCAGCAGCCTGCACCGCGATGGTGTAGATGCTGAGGAACTCCGACGGATGCGACTTGCCGTCGTACTTCTCTTGTACGTCTGGCTTGAAATTCTTCGTGCTGGGCCACTGGACTTGCCGCAGCTCACGGGTGAACGCAGGGCAGCCCACCGCGTACGGCAGGTCGCCTGGTTCCCCTGGTGCATGCATGTCGACAGAGGGCCCAGCGCGGTGGTCTGATTGACGCCGCGCTTCTCTCCGACGCTCGATGCGAGTACGAGCGTCCTCTTGCTCTCGCTCGTGAAGAACTTGGCGTTGATCGCGACGAGTTCGCGGATTCAACGACGCGGTGGAGTCGTTGTCGTGATGATTCCGGCGAGTCGACGATCTTGGCCTCTCGGGCAGGGAGTGCACGGTGGTTGCACCCCCGCCGGTCCTGGCGCCATCGGTCCTCGCCTGGCCGTCCCGCCGCGGCTGCGACGTGCTGTGCTGCCGCGGGGTGTCGCCGTTGGCGAAACCGATGAGGCTCTGTATCATGGCCCTCCAGTCGTCTAGCTTGTCCGCCGTTGGAGGGTAGTCTAGGAGCAGTTAAGCTCGTGCCACAGCTTCTGCGGGAGTGGCGGGCAGCGGTGGCGAACGGCGCGTGGAGCAGGATGTGCTCGAACTTCTAACTACGTTAGAAGGAGCAACACCCGGACCAGGCAGCCGCGCCACGCTCGCGCCAGCACGTTGGTGTGAGTGCTGGCCTTGAGCGCCCTGGGATCCGCCGGCTCGATTTGGGTCCAGCGAGCGTATGGTACTGTGGGCGCCAAGACGCTGCTGGTCCCGTGCCTCCTGAGAGGGGCGCGGTGCATGTTCGGACGCCGTGGCGCCATGAGCTGGCTCGACGACGCCCGTCCCGCTGTCGGTGCCGTCCCCACCACCTGTTTGCTCCAAGGGCGGCGGGTTCGACGCGGACGGACCGGCCACCTCCGGAGCCTTCTTCTTCGGTGGCATGTCGATGAAGGTGAAGGAGATCTAGCTGGTGCAGGCGCCGGATCAGGTTCGCACAACTCCGACGCCCCCTACCTGGCGCGCCAAAGATGTCGGGGGAAATCTGCTTCCTCGAACACCTATGGGGACCGAGCCCCTTACTGGTTCGGCGGGGGGCGGAGGTTGCACGAAGAGCAGATCGAGGCGATGCACATGAGGGGTTTACCCAGCTTCGGGCCGCACGGATGCGTAAAGCCCTACTGCTGCTTTGTGGTTTGTATTGTGTTCTTGCTCGAAGGCGCGTGGTGCTACAGTACACACGAGCCGATGGCGAGGCCGAGCGTGAAAATGGGTGTCCTCCTCCCCTACGTGCGCATGGGGCCTCCTTTTATATGCTCAAGGCGTTACCCACAGGTGGCAGCGTAGGTGGGGGCAAAAATGGTAGAATGCTGTAGTGGGTACAGCTGCCTGCACAGTGGCTGTACAGTGCTATCGTACCTAACTCTGACGGCGGGGGACAAGGGTATTAAATGCCCGTCCGCGTCGCCCAGATTGTGCAGGAACATGACCGTCAGGAGCGCCACCGTTTGCCACGATGGCTACTCTGTCAGATTCGCTTTGCCACTTCATGCCCCTGGCTACGCAGCCTCCTGCCACGTGCGTCTGGAACGCCCCCATAGCGACACGTTGGTGGGTGAGCTGGAGCGCAGGCACGGGGTGGTAACTTGCCGCGGCAAGCGCCTTGCCGCGGTGTATGTCTTGTCACGCCCGGGAGCTTGTCGCTCACCGGGCCTTGCCGGAGCGCGGGACGCGCCGTGGCGAGGTCCCTGTCGTGCCGTGGATGGCCTTCCCGGCAAGCTCCTCTTGCCGGGGTCTTGTGATTCGAGCGGCAGTCCCGGCAAGCTCCTCTTGCCAGGGCCTCGCTCTCATCGGGTGGCCTTCCCGGCAAGCTCCTCTTGCCGGGGCCTTGGCTCAAATACTTTGTTCTTGGATGGCCCAAAAAGGGACCACGGAGAGTCTTGGCGATCGCCTGGCAAGCCTTGCCGTGGGGGGGCTACGACTGGCCGTGCACAAGTTCGGGGTACTAAGGTACCCCTACTTTAGTACACCGACACCCATTTAACCGGAATGTTTTATCTTCTCTGCTAAAGTTCTTTTCATCTTATCAATTTCTGCATCTCTTTTCAACCGGAGTGCTGCCCGAATTCTTTAATCTATTCCTTTTCTAGCTAATTTTAACCAGAGTGGTTTTAAATTTCTTCTTGCCCCTTGAGATCTTGATTCACGAGTTTGCAACCTACAAGGTTCTTGTAATGTTCCTTGTTCCAATTTCTAACGGAGCGTTTTCAACTTCGTTCATCTCCGTTGTAGTATTTCTTGCAAGATTCTTCAACCTCTCAAGGCTCTTTGGTTTCACTCTGGTGTCAAAGAAGCAACTTAGTTTTACCTCTTCTCTTTCTTTTCTGTTTTCCCCTCCGGTGCCATCCTAGATCTCGGGACGAGATCCTCTCGTAGTGGTGGAGTGTTGTAACACCCCGGATGTAACTTGCCATATTTGTAACTCCAACTCTTGCCATTTCCGGCTATGTGATATGATATTCCCTATGTGGTTGGGTTTCCCTTCATTTTTCATTTTGTCCTTGTCATGCATTTCATGTCATGTCATCATGTGCATCGCATTCGCATACGTGTTCGTTTCATGAATCCGAGCATTTTCCCCGTTGTCCGTTTTGCAACCCGGCGCTCCTATGTTCCCCGGCGTCCCCTTTTACCTTTTTCCGTGAGCGGGTATTAAACTTTCTCGGAATGGACCGAGGTTTGTCAAGCGGCCTTCGTATAGCACCGGTAGACCGCCTGTCAAGTTTCGGGTCATTCGAAGGTCATTTGATACTCCAAAGGTTAACCGGGTAACCGTGAAAGCCTCTTTTGGGTTGCATCCCAAAACCCCTCCAAATCAGCCCTATAACCCATCTAAGTCACTCCCATGTCCATCGCCATTCGATGACGATCGTGTGGCCGCAAACCGTGCTCAATTTGGAGCCTCCTAGCCCCTCCTACCTATAAATACACCCCTCCCCCGAAATCCCGGATAAATTCCACCCTAACCCTAGACCATCTTCCTCCTCGCGCCGCCGGACGAAATCCTCGCCGCCCGTACATGTCCATCGCCGCGCGCCCAACCGGCGTCCGCCACGTGGCGCGCCTCCGTCGCCCGCGCCGCCGGCCCGCCTGGCCCGAGGCCGGCCCTCCCGCGCCGCCTACCGGGCCCGCGCCTCGCGCGCGCCTCCCGCGCCGCCCGTCTGCGCTCGCCGTTCGCCGGCGTTGCGCGCCGCCGCCCGCCTCCGCTGGTCACCGCCCCGCGCCACCTCCTCATCGGCGCTCCGCGCCGTCGCCCGGGAGCCCGCAGCGCGCCCCGCGGCCTCCTCCTCGTCCCCGGTCAGATCCGGCGAGGATCCGGCCGGATCTCGCCGCCCCGCCATCTCCCTCCTCTCCGGCGGCTTCCCCGGCGCCACTCCGACGAACCTCGGGCTCCGAGCCCCTAGATCCGGTCTGAGAAGGTTGACTTCCCCCCTTCGTTTTTCGCCAAAGTCCCAAGTTCTCTGCATTATGTTAGCATGTTCATCGCATCATAACTTGCTGCATGCTGCTCCGTTTCGTGCATGTAGCATATCAAATTGGTCGTATAGATGAGTACATCATTTCGTCCCATTGCATCATTTTCATTTGAGCTCATCTTGATGCCCGAAATGCTGTTAGAAGAGGGCTATGTGATGATAGTTTCAGATCTGTTTCAGTAGATGCACTTTTGTCATTTTTGCCATGATTGATGTGTGCATCCTATGAACTGGAGTCCTACATGTGTTTTGTAATATGCCATGCCATCTTTATAGAGGTGTATTCCATGTATTTTTGTGATCTTTGTGGTGACTAGCACAAGCATGCAAACTAGGGATCATATTGTTGCTGATTTCAGGGACTTGGTAATTTCACCAAGTCATTCCCTGCTGTTATTTTTATGCCATGTGTTCATGTTGTTTAAGAGAGATCTATGCCTCTTTTGAGCATGATCAGTAAGGATGTTTTGAACATGTGAATGTTCTCTATCCATCAATGCCTTTGTTTGTATTCATGGAGTGCCATAGCTTGAGTCAATCAAGCTCTACTTTTGCTATAAAATATTACTGGCAGATTGTTTACATGTTATTCAATTTTGCCAAGCTTGTTGTAGTTGATTCTTGCATGCTATGATGTTGTTCTTGCCATGACTAGCTTCTAGGCCATGTCTTCTTGGTGAATGTATGCTTATTTTATCATGCAATGCTCTGTAGTCTGAAAACTGTAACGAAACTTGCTTAATTGACATGGGTGCTATTGTATTTTCGGGTCCTTTTTGGCTCATGGTCAGTAAGGAAATTTTGTTCTATGTTTTGATTAGATTGATGACATGCCTTGTTTCGCTATATTGTGTCCGTGTAGCAGGTTGTTTCCTTGCTCTAAACATGTCATCCTGATGTAAATTTCTGGCATGTTGTTATTTTCACTAAGTCTGTGAACCTGTTATCTTTTGCACATTTGCCATCCTTGTTTGAACATGCTACTTTGTGATTTAGCCGTAGCTCAGTGTTCATATTTTGTCGAGAATCTTGAGTAGATCACTTCCATATGCTTTGCTGATATGATTGGGTGCAGTAGTTTAATTTCTTGTTGCATGCTAAGTGGCATCATGCTGTTAATCGCAGAAATATGTCATTCTTGTTTTGCTTGTCATTTGCAAACCGTGCATCCGATTCCGGTGATCTTTATATCGATTTCAACTGAAATCACCTCACCATTCCAGTGGCATACTTGGTTTGCCAAGATTATGCCTTCTTCATCTTTTCCCTCCCGGAGCACGCATATGCATTGCATACCACATCTCGCATATCATGCCATGTTTTGCATCATGTTGCTTGCGCATTGCATCGTGATTGATGTTTGTCCCCTTTTCTTGTGTTCTTGCCTTGGGTAGAGCCGGGAGACGAGTACATGAACGAGTAACCTGTTGAGAACACTTACAAGGACCAAGCATTCGACAACTCTGAGAACCTTGCAGGCAAGATGACCATACCCTCGAAATCACTTCTATCTTTGCTTGCTAGATGCTCGCTCTTTTGCTATGCCTATGATGTGATACCTACCACTTGCTTATCATGCCTCCCATATTGTAAAACCAAGCCTCTAACCCACCTTGTCCTAGCAAACCGTTGTTTGGCTATGTTACCGCTTTGCTCAGCCCCTCTTATAGCGTTGTTAGTTGCAGGTGAAGATGAAGTTTGTTCCTTGTTGGAACATGGAGATGTTGTTCCTTGTTGGAACATGTTTACTTGTCGGGATATCACAATATCTCTTATATTATTAATGCATCTATATACTTGGTAAAGGGTGGAAGGATCGGCCTTATGCCTGGTGTTTTGTTCCACTCTTGCCGCCCTAGTTTCCGTCATACCGGTGTTATGTTCTCGGTTTTTGTGTCCCTAACGCGGTCGGGTGATTTATGGGATCCTCTTGACAGTTCGCTTTGAATAAGACTCCTCCAGCAAGGCCCAACATTGGTTTTACCATTTGCCTACCACCTATCCCTTTCCCTTGGGTCGGCCAGCCCGAGGGTCATCTTTATTTAGCCCCCCCGGGCCAATGCTTGTCTAAGTGTTGGTCCGAACCGAGCAGCCTGCGGGGCCACCATGGGGGAACTCGAGGCCTGGTTTTACTCGTCGCTTGACTTATCCGGTGTTGCCCTGAGAACGAGATATGTGCAGCTCCTATCAGGATGTCGGCGCATCGGGCGGCTTTGCTGGTCTTGTTTTATTACTGTCGAAATGTCTTGTAGTCGGGATTCCGAGACTGGTCGGGTCTTCCCGGGGAGAAGGAATATCCTTCGTTGATCGCGAGAGCTTATCATGGGCTAAGTTGGGACACCCCTGCAGGGTTTGAACTTTCGAAAACCATGCCCGCGGTTATGTGGCAGATGGGAATTTGTTAATGTCCGGTTGTAGAAAACCCGAAGTTGATCTTAATTAAAATACATCAACCGTGTGTGTAGCCGTGATGGTCTCTTCTCGGCGGAGTCCGGGAAGTGAACACGGTGTTGGAGTTATGCTTGACGTAGGTTGTTCTAGGATCACTTCTTGATCATAGTTGTTCGAACGTGCTTTTGCCTTCTCTTCTCGCTCTCATTTGCGTATGTTAGACACCAGATATGCTAGTCTCTTGCTGCAGCTCCACCTCACTACCCTATCCTACCTTTAAGCTTAAATAGTCTTGATCTTGCGGGTGTGAGATTGCTGAGTCCCCGTAACTCACAGATACTTCCAAAACCAGTTTCCAGGTGCCGACGAAACCGTGCAGGTGATGCACCCGAGCTCAAGGAGGACCTCGATGAAGATCTTGTTCATTGTGTTGTTTCGTTTCAGTTGATCAGTAGTGGAGCCCAGTCGGGACGATCGGGGATCTGTGTAGCATTTGGGGTAGTCTTCTTTTATTTTGGTTCCGTAGTCGGACCTTGATTGTATCTGTATGATGTAATGCTTTACTCATGTATTGTGTGAAGTGGCGATTGTAAGCCAACGATGTATCTCTTTCCCTTATGTATTACATGGGTTGTGTGAAGATTACCTCACTTGCGACATTGCTTTCAATGCGGCTATGCCTCTAAGTCGTGCTTCGACACGTAGGAGATATAGCCGCATTGAGGGCGTTACAAGTTGGTATCAGAGCCTTTCCCGACTTTAGGAGCCCCCACTGATTGATCGTTTTTAGCGGCCGAGTTGTGTCTAGAAAAATGTTTTAAGTCATTTAGGAATTATGTATCGGAGAGTTTAGGAATTCTTTTTACTTCCCAGTCTCCTCATCGCTCTGGTAAGGCATCCTGACGTAGAGTTTTGACTCTTCTCTTCTCAAATTTCACTAAATTTTTTTATTTTTTTAGGATCAGGCGGGTATCTTAGAATCGTTCCGATGGTTTTGTGATGACAACATTGTCTTGGTGCCTCTTGTCAGCAGGGGTTTAGTTGAAGTGTCCCAGGGAGTTGAGCTCTGAGGTGTTGTCGTCAGAATTTTATCATTGCTGTTCTGGAATACCTGAGTTTAGTACGCCGACATCGAAAATCTCTTTTGTACAGTTGTTGGTGAGATAACCCTGATAGCCCAGTACTGAGGCGAGTGTGGGAGTATTGCCATAACTCGTATAACGGATGCTTTTCGAAGGTTTAGGTAAGCGATTTCCGGAGTTTTCTTGGTTATGTGTTGAAGGATGGATACAACTGGATCTAGGTATTGTTAGTTTAGGTGATATATTTTGTGTCCCCTATATCCCCAACACCTGATTGCATAACCAGAAAGTTTCGGGAGTTTATAGGTGGGAATTCAAGTAGCTCCTAGAATATCTTTCCGACAGATGCATGATATGGGATTGGGTAAATCTCTATCATATGTATTTGTTCCGGCTTATTCTGCAAGACAAATCCTTTGTTTTTATTTTGTTTTGTGGTAGTCGAGTTGCTTCGAAGTCAAGTGTGATTCCATACCTTTCCTAAGCGGTGTTATCATGCTTCTATGTGAATACCAATCTTTCTTGATCATCGAGATTGTAATGTTAATTCTTTTCCAACCTGCATGCTCTTTTTCAAAGTAGATCCGATCATTTTCAACATCCGCAAGATCAACTCTAAGTAAACTCTAAGTATTCTCAACGGTGTTTGTTTCATTCGTCCCAAGTTGTCTTTGTTTTTCCCGCCCTCCCACCCTCTTTCTTGAAGGACTCATATATCTTAATCAAGCATCCATTTTATTGATGTGAAGTCTCTTCATTCTTTTCCTCCATGTTCTTACCTGGTGATTCTCATGAAGATTCTAAGGAAGCTTCAAGTCTATTATTCTTCGTTCTTTTCTTCTCCGGTGGACTCAAGTCAAGCTTTCAGTGTTGATCGTATTATTTTCCTTGTTTCAAATGCTTTCTTATGCCGACGCACCTCTTAATCATCCACTTCTCGCTATTCAATTGTTCCGGAATGATGAAGATATCTCAGAAGATTCAAGTTTCCATTCTAAATTCACTAAAGTTCTTTTGAGGATGCTATCTCATTCAAGCCATTTAATTCAACCGGTGTAATCTCTCTTCCTAAGCAATTCTTTCAACGGGGTTTCTTTTGAGTGGGACCTAACCCCTAGGTCTTTTTCCAGGATCTTACCTGACTCTTCTCATTTTCCCGGAGTTATTCTCAAATTCTTTTCCAAGTTTGACGTAAGAATGAATTTTCATCAGTCAATTGTCTTTCTCCAAGATCTTTTAAATTATTTTCATCGTTGGTTCAACCTTTCTAATTTTCATTCCGGAGTGCCTCAACAATTCATGGTGGTGTTTCTCATCGTCATTCTCAACATTTGAAGACCGAAGAAGAGTTTCCCTTAAATCTTGTCCATTCTCTTGAAGATGCGTGGTTCTAGATTGATGCCATTCTCTCATAATTGTTTCGATTGTGAGAATTCTTTTCATACCCATCCGGAGCATTTCATGAGTTGTTTCCATTTCATTTCCCCGAAGGCCATCATTTCATAATTCCTCATTCTCAGCTTTCAGCTCTCGTTCTCCAAATCCTACCTGTGCATCATTCAAGTATTATCTAATCAGCTCGGGATCTCTGTGTTCAATCGTATCTAAATTTCCCCAAGTATCTTCGTTCGTTTTCAAATCCTTACCGGTGATTCATCCCTTTACTTCGTTCGTTTTCAATTCTTACGGTGGTTTTCCCCAAGTATCTTCGTTCGTTTTCCTATTCCTTGTGAGCCCACCTCTCCTCGTCTCTCGTTAATGCCCGCCGCCGTCCTTGTGGCGCTCGGCCGCCACTAGCCCCGCGCACCCACAGCCTAGCCGGGCCCCGTTCGCTGCCTACTGCTGCTCTGCTGCCGTCACGCATGCCTCGCCCCACGCCCTACTACCCACAGCATGCGCCCGACTGTCGCGGCCCCTGCAGGCTGCGCCCGGGGCCGGCATCCACGCCCGCACGCGCCCCCTATCGCGCTCGCCGCGACGTCCATCCCCCGCCCGCGCGCATGACCCTGGCCACGCCCGCGCCCGTGAACCCCCCGTTCTGGCTCCGCTCACTGTCGCCCCCGCTGCGTCCCACCTTCGCCCGCACTACTCCCCGCGTCTGCGCTCGCACCACCCCTGTGCAGCGCGCCGCAACCCCCTGCTGCACTCGCTCACCGACGTTCGTAGTTGTCGCTCGGTTCGGTCCGAGGCAACCGCTCCGTCGCGCCTGCAACCGCATGCCGCTGCGCGCACACCCCTGCTCCCCTTGCCCTGCTCCAGTCCCGCACCACCGTTGCCTCCCTTGGTCTCGCCCGAGGCCAGCGCCTCGATTCGCCCCACTCGGGGCGCTCACATGCCCTGCGCCCGTTAACCGCGCGCCCGTTAAGGCCTCTGGCCAATGACAGCCGGGGCCCAGCCCCTGGAACGTTAAAAAAGAATTAAAAATAACAATAAATAAAAATATTAGTTAATTAATTAACTTAATTAATTCGGTTTAGATTAACCTAATCACTAGCTAAACTTATTAAACCTGTTTAGTTAGCCTTAGACAATGACAGTGGGACCCACACGTTAGTTTGACCCAGTCAACATTCTGTTGACTGCTGATGTTGTGCTGACGTCATGATGATGTCATCATACGCTATTCTGGATAATGTTGATTTATAATAATTAAATAAATTCTAAAATGATTAAATCTTTTAAAATTAATATAAAATAAATCGTACCTCGGATGGGAAAACTTTGTACATGAATGTTGCTCTAAACGACAAGTCGTATCTGAATACGCAGCCCGTTCATCGGCCACACGTCCCTAGCCTAGCGAACCTGCAACATTTCACCTCCGGTTCATCTGTCCGAAAACGCGAAACACCGTGGATACTTTCTCGGATGTTTCCCCCTTCGCCGGTATCACCTCATACCGCGTTAGGGCCCATCTAGCACCGATCATTGTCATGTAATGCATCATCATGCATATGTTTGCATTATATTTATTGTTTCTTCCCCCTCTTCTCTGGCTAAACACTGAGACCAATGCTGCTGCTGCCCCGTTCGATTACTGTGTTGGCGACCCCTCCTTCTCGGCTGAGCTTCTAGGCAAGCCCCCCCTTGATCACTAGATATCGCCTATTCCTTCTCTCTATTGCTTGCATTAGAGTAGTGTAGCATGTTACTGCTTTCGGTTAATCCCATTCTGCTGCATAGCCTGTCATTGTTGCTACAGTTGTTACCCTTACCTGCAATCCTAAATGCTTAGTATAGGATGCTAGTATTCCATCAGTGGCCCTACACTCTTCTCCGTTTGCCATGCTATACTATTGGGACGTGATCACTTCGGGAGGTGATCACGGGCATATGTTATATACTTTATATAATTACATTACTTATGATATTGTTTGGAGATGGGGGCTGAAGGGGCAGGTGGCTCCATCCCGGTAGAGGTGGGCCTGGGTTCCCGACGGCCCCCGACTGTTACTTTGTGGCGGAGCGACAGGGCAGGTTGAGACCACCTAGGAGAGAGGTGGGCCTGGCCCTGGTCGGCGTTCACGGATACTTCAATAAACACGTTTAAGAGTTCTTGGTATTTGATCTGAGTCTGGCCACTGGCCTATACGCACTAACCAACTATGCGGGAACAGTTATGGGCACTCGACGTTGTGATATGAGTCGAAGCATTCGTGACGTCAGCGACTGAGCGGCGCACGCCGGATTGGACTGGAACGCCTGCTCTTGTATAAGGGAGGCTAGGTCTACTTCCGGCCGCGTACACAACATGCAGGTGTGCAATGGGCGATGGGCCCAGACCCCTGCGCCATAGGATCTAGACCGACATGCTGATCTCTCTATTGTGCCTAGGTGGGGCTGCGACGTGTTGATCTTCCGAGGTCGGGAATGACCCATGAAAGTGTGTCCGGCCAAATGGGATCGAGCGTGTTGGGTAATGTGGTGCACCCCTGCCGGGAAGTTAATCTATTCGAATAGCCGTGATCTTCGGTAACAGGACGGCCCGGAGTTGTACCTTCACCTTATGACAACTAGAACCAGATACTTAATAAAACACACCCTTCCAAGTGCCAGATACCACCCGGTGATTGCTCTCTCACAGGTCGATGAGGAGAGGATCGTAGGGTTAGGATTATGCTATGCGATGATACTTGGTGAACTTACCATCCTCTCTTTTCTACATGCTGCAAGATGGAGGCTTCCAGAAGCGTAGTCTTTGATAGGATTAGCTATCCCCCTCTTATTCTGGCATTCTGTAGTTCAGTCCTCCGATATTGCCCCTTTACACAGATACCCATGCATAAGTAGTGTAGATCCTTGCTTGCAAGTACTTTGGATGAGTACTCACGATTGCTTTTCTCCCTCTTTTCCCCTTCCCTTTTTACCTGGTTGTCACAATCAGAGGTTGGAGCCCAGGAGCCAGACGCCACCGTCGACGACGACCCCTACTACACCGAGGGTGCCTACTACTATGTTCATGCTGCCGCCGACTGGGAGTAGTTTAGGAGGATCCCAGGCAGGAGGCATGCGCCTCTTTCGATCTGTATCCCAGTTTGTGCTAGCCATCTTATGGCAACTTGTTTAACTTATGTCTGTACTCAAATATTGTTGCTTACGATGACTCGTCTATGATCGAGCACTTGTATTCAAGCCCTCGAGGCCCCTTGCTTGTATTATGATGCTTCTATGACTTATTTTATTTTTAGAGTTGTGTTGTGGTATCTTCTCGCGAGTCCCTGATCTTCATCGTACACGTTTGCGTGTATGATTAGTGTACGATTCAATCGGGGGCATCACAAGTTGGTATCAGAGCTGACCGCCTGTATGAATCCCCCTTCCACACTCCTTGGCCGAAGTTGAGTCTAGTCAATGAAAATTGTTTTACTAACATGGTTGTGCGGCCCATGGGCCCACGTCGCCATTGTGTGGTATTAGGATCTTTTATTCCTCGTCTATACTCTGGGACTCTGAACTCTCTCCTATTTGGGTATAATGAATTTACTAAAATCTAACTTTAGGTTCTCGAAAATACTTTCTCCCGGAGAGCCCCTTATTACAGATGATCGCTTGCTGCACCAGAAGTTTCTGAATATGCTATTCGATGCTTTACCGAGACACTTGTGCCCACCGCCTTTGTAAATTCACTACCACCGAGACATCCCTATGGATAGCTACTTATACTTGCCATCCATACGTTCATTCTCGATTAATCTTGTCAGGGTCCTCGGGTTGTGGAGGCGGGCTATGGACCTCCCTTACAGCTTTTCGCAGTTCCTGCTATGAAACGGCAAGGTAAATACTCATGACGAACAATGCGGAATGGATGGGAGTAAAAAGTAGCATCTCACCCAGCTGGGAGGGTTGTACATGGAGAATCCATCTCGCGGCTTGATGCAGAGGAACTCCTCTTCTTCTCTTTTAAACAGATCGGACAGAATCTTTGCCAGAGCAGTGACGGAGTCCGGTCCCTTACGGCCGCAATGGGTGGCGTCATCTTCTCCATTGAAGTGCCACATGGGTTGCCCCCGATACTGAAGTGGCTGCACCCCCCGCATTATGCATATGGACATAACACTACAAAAAAAATACACTTCCGTGATGATACGTGTTCGTCATAGTAGGTCGCATTTTTTGTCATGCATGTACATCCATGAAAAATTTATGACAGAATCAAGATAGTCATACCTGTTCTGTCGTAGAAGTGTTCCATGACATTACCAAAATTATCATCACGGAAGTGTCCACTTCCATGACGATAAATCGTGCGTTACAGAAGTGCTTTCGTCAAGGGTGACCGACACGGGGCATCCACCGTAACGGAACGCCGTTATGCTATCGGGTCAGGTTTTTGATCCGATAACCCGTTAACAGACCCAACCAATGGGGATTTTCCACGTGTAAAATCATCATTGGCTGGAGGAGACACATGTCAGGTCCACGTTGGCACAGGTGTCACTTATCCAATGGGTGAGACGCGCCTATGATATGTTGACACGTGGACTGGCCCATCAAGTTTAAATGGGCCGGCCCAACTGAAGGCCCACAAGATTTTGTGGACCATAATGGGCCGGCCCAGCTAAAGGCCCACGAGAATTTGCGGACCATAATGGGCTGGCCCAGCTGAAGGCCCACAAGATTTTGCGGGCCATAATGGGCCAGCCCAGGTAAAGGCCCACAAGATTTTTGTGTGCCATAATGGGCCGGCCCAGGTAAAGGCCCACAGGATTCTTGCGTATCATAATGGACCGGCCCAGCTAAAGGCCCACGAGATTTCGCCGACATTAATGGGCCGGCCTAGCTGTAGGCCCACACGATTTTGAGGACCCTAGTAGGCCGGCCCATTAACTGACTGCCATGTTTTTGGCCAAATGCGAGCCCATAATTGATCCGGTCTTTAATGGCCTGCCACGCTCCGGGCCTAATAGTGGCCCATATGAGATCCGGCCCGTTAAAAGCCTACCACGTTTTGGGCCAAATTACGGCCCAGATCAGGTCCGGCCCTTTAAGAGGCTTTGAGCTCAATTATGGCCCATATCAGATTCGGCCTGTCAACTGGACACTATGCTTTTGGGCCCACTTGCTAAAGGCTCACTTAGTAATTCGGCCTGATATTAGTTTTGGCCTGTTACGGGCCCGTTTAACATTTCGGCCCTATATTAATTTTGGCCTGATATTAGTTTTGGCCTGTTAAGGGCCCGTTTAACATTTCGGCCCTATATTAATTTCGGCCTGTTAAAAGCCCGTCATATAATTGGACCTAACTACGGCCCGGTTTGCATCCAACCTGCTCGCAGCCGATATCTGATTGGGCCAAACAAGGACCGAGATAATTTTGGCCGGTTAAAAGCCCGTGATTTGATTCGCACAATCATGGGCCGGGGTTCATTTCGGGCTGCTGCCGGCCCGTGAGATGTTCGGCACGTTTCAGGCCCAACCTACATTGTGATTGCATGACGGCCCGATTATGTACCGTAATTTTACGGTTTGGCCGGTTTACTGCGAAGACAGGATATATATACAGTAAAATAATTGCAGCATCGTGAATAAGAAAAAAACCTAGACTATATAATAAAGAAATTACAGCATATTACATCCATTGGGCATCAAAGTCTGCCACTATGATAATAAAGCACAAGCAGACAGCAGATTACATACACTGGGCATCAAAATCGCCACCAGTGCATACAAAACTGACAGCACTTCAATAGAGTTCAAGAAAGGTTAGCCCTGCTTGGGAGCTGCAGCGCAAGCAGCTAAGCAAGATGATGAGACTGCGCTTGTTCAACACTTATATCTTCCTCACTCTGAAAGATAAACAAGCAGACAGATGACAGGTTTTGCACATAAAAGTATCAGTGCTGACAATTCATCACATTTCTTACTGACGAATAAAGTGACATAGTTTAAAATTGCATTAACACAATATGGTATTGTTCAGGTCAAGACAGGGCAGGAAATGACATTGTGAAGGAGTTGGTAGCTTCACGACACCACTTGATTACAGATCAAGAACTCATAAGTATCAATGGTTAGTGTGGTGTCAATCCATACCATTCAGATTGGCAAATAAAGAGACGGTTTAAATAATAGTAGAATGATATGACATTGTTCATAGTTAAGACATTGCAGAATATGACATTTTGCTGTAGTGGGTAGGTTCACCACACCACTGGATTACGGATGAAGAACAGAAGCATACATGCAGTGCAAAAGAATATCACTTGCTTTGTATAGTTTAATTTACATGGTACGAAGAAGGAACTTGGTTGTACAACTGAAAACTTAAATTGAGAAAGGACAAAGTTTTGTTTATGAACTACATAATAAACTTTAAACAAGCAATTTGATGCAAACACGAAAAATAAACAGTTGTTGCAGTCATGCCTAACCAAATATATACAACAAAGTTTGAAGGCTTGAGATGGACAAACTTACATTATTGGTGAAGACAGGCTCTATAAAGGCCTTGTCCATGCTGATGGGGGGGCAATTCAAGAAGTTTACCACAGAATCTTCTTCAAAAGCATTGCCTTTATTCTACATTTTGTTAAGAGTAAATATAGATGTGATAATATACGTAAAAATGGAGAATATTTATAATAAGATGAAGAGTGATGCTACATAACCAAGTAGCTATAAATGTAAGTGCAACAATACAGGCAAAAGGTACAACCAAGAGCAATGCACAGCTAAACTTCTTCAGTACCAACGTTATGGTAATTGTAAATATAGATCTGATGTGTAGAAAATGGAGGGCAAAGGAAAATAAGCTGCAGAGTGATGGTACATGAACAACTACGTGTCATTATAAGTACACTGATAAAGGACAACATGTACTTAGAAGAACAATGCAGAGCTAAAAAAACATTGGCATTGGATATATTCTACACTAATGTAGCCATTCATACAGATCAGATAATTTGGAGCGAACAATTGATAAGCAAGCTATCATGCATACTGCTGTCACGAAATGAACCAGGTATGTATGCAAGTACAGTGATACACGACAACAGGTACTAACAAGAGCAAAGCAGCGGGCAGCATATTTGCGATGTCCTATCGTTCTTGTCAAACCGGAATTGTTCTTCGAGCAGATTTCCTGCAAAAAAGATCCGTAAGGCACATGCGGAAAAGTAGAAGTTCAAATTGTCATGTGATTTCATAGATAGTACCTCATCCTAGAAACGAGACCAGTGCATAACAAGGTTTTTCCATTCAATGTCTTCTAAATTTAGCACAGGAGACTTCACCGGAAATTCATTTATAGACTTGCCATCAAAGTATGATTTCCTCAGGTAACACCAATACTGCTGCAATGCTTACTTGAAAAGCACAAGCAAACTTTGCTCGTCATGACTATCCAGATTGACCCTCGCCTAGTTACAACAATGTAATGTAAATCATTGATGTGTTCAATCAGCAGAAAACAGGAAAATAATAACCATGAATAATAGCACTTACACGTAAGTTGGACAGGAAGATGTGAAAATGGTGTTTGTCTTCACAATAATCTTCCCATGATGGGAATATATGCATGTAGTGCCTAACAACATTGAAAGGATTGTCTTTTAAACTTGGAATAAATGGAATGGGGTTCCAATCTGCAGGAATTGGCCGTCTCTGCAGTTGGGATAGGTGTTCGGCCGGTGGACTTGCTGTACTTTTTGCTCGAGTGGGATTTTTCTGTGGTACATCTGGTGCTATGGCAAATGAAATCGGTATACCTTTTGCTGGAGTGCAGGTCCTGTGTGGTGGGGCTAGTGGTGTGGCCAGTGAATTATGGGTACATTCTGCTGGAGTCGGTCCTACGTTTTGTGTCACTGGTTGTACAACCAATATAAGTGGGGTGCTGTTTGATTTCTCCGGCACCACCACGTTTTTCAAGGACTTTGCTGGTGCTCCTTCAGGTTCGGCAATCACCCTCTTCCTTTTTGATGTCTGATGCACAAGAACAGCATTTGAGTGGAAAAACATGGTATGATGACAGATGGAGTATGTATTGATAATGGATGGTCATGGCATCTCGACATATATGATGAGTATACTAAGTAGATGGCGGTGCAACAAAGTAGAAGAAATGCAAGACAACATATGCAAGATACCCGCAATCAATAAAACATCGCCAAATTACAACAGGCACCTTGATGGGTGAACAGGACAGGCCAACTGCCTTTGACTCCTCAAGGTTAGAATAGTCATTAGGATCATGTTCTAAATAAGAATCAACAGGCGGGGAGCGTATGAGTTTCATTGCATCCAGAACGGCACTCAATGCCTTGGTGCCAATTTTGTAAGTCATTGCAGTGTTTAGCTTCAAGAGTGGACTGCTGCTAGTGCGACACAAAGCAGCTACACAGATCATAGTGTAGATATAACGGGAAAACCTTAAGCATCAGAGTAAAATCAGCAAAGTGGAACTTACTGGAATATATGTGCTAGTATTTCCGGTACGGCTAGAAAGGCTTCGGATACCAGCTCTCTTCAAGTGAAGATGTGGTACTGTTAATATCAGTGTAACTCTCAAAGGCGACACAGCTCCCCGCATTTCCTTGCTATTCTTATAGGATTCAAGTGGGCAGGCTACTACAAATCCTATTCCTATGTTTACAAGATCCTACGAATCAAAGAGGCTCAAAGTGTCCATCACAACCGACCGTATAGAACTCTACACTGCAAATGTCCCTGCTCATCTCCCGTACAAGGAACATACTGTACTACTATCATACTCCCTCCGTTCCAAATTATAAGTCTTGGTAGAGATTTCCACTATGGATCACATACAGATGTATCTAGATACATTTTAGAGTGTAGATTCACTCATTTTGCTCCATATGTAGTCCATGGTGGAATCTATACAAGGACTTGTATTTAGGAATGGAGAGAGTACATATTAAAGAAGAACGGAAGAGGAACATGGTAAAGAAGTGCAAGCAGATTTTGGATAATAAAATGTTTGTTGCGCAGTGCCCACACATGATGAACCAGAGTGCATTAAGAATGCAACTCCCAGCTGTCTCTTGACCATTTCAGGCGGTTGGATGAAGATCCTACGTATCCTAACCCTTCTTTTTCCTCGTCTCTGATTCTTCCCATACAGAACACCGCACGGGCCGCCGGTCGGACCACCGGCTCCCACCGCCTGTGTTCCTCCGCCACTACCACCCCCACCCCCTCCCCAGCCCCTACTAGCGTCGAGTTTTCTTTATTCGGCGAGGCCCCACAACCACCCGAGCCCCTTTGATCGCACCGGCGTACTCCGGCGAGCTCTGAAAAATCGACTGACCCAATTTTGAAATTTAGTCTACTGTGATTTAACTAGTGAGGAATATAAAAGGGGAAAACCATAAGCATTGGGAGTATAGTGTTGAGCGTGCCATGGCGAATCTGAAGGTGCAAACCGGACAAAGGCAACTTCGCAACCAAGACAAGAAATCGGAGTAAAGCAGTGGCGATATATTTTCTTGCTGCAATAAATAAGTTGAGCAGATACGAAAGAGTACCGCCTCTGGTGCGGCGCGACTACGCAACTGCTGAGAATTTGACGGCTGCGGTAGCGATGGCTGTCGGCGGCGTGGAAGCAGATCTAGGAGGGTAGACGGTGGTGGCGGGGCGCGGTGGACGAGACGGTCGTAGGACTGCGCCGACAAGGTGGACGACGGCGGGGATGAAGCGAGAGGACGGGATGCAAGGATCCCGGTCCGAAGCCGTGGATGAGAGAGGTCGATCTCTTGTAATGGACGGCGGCGTCGAGGTATTAGCTCCGGCATGGTGGAGGAGGACGGCGGTGGATGGGGTGGCGGACGGTGGCGGACGGAGGAGGGTGGGGTGGAGAGGGTGTTTTGGCACCCACGGAGTACGAATGGGGAAAAGGGAGGTAGATAGGAAGTGGGGAACCATGTATTCAGGGCGCGCTTGTCTCAAATGCGAGGAAATTTACAAACTTAGCCCCCGTTTCAAATTTCTACTACATCAAAGCAACATTAGTCGGTTGGGGATAGGACGGTAATCTCGCATACACCGAATATTGGCCGACGAGAGTTTGTTTTTGGCGCCCATCGTGTATGAATATTAATTAGGGAGGGAGTCGATTTCGGACGAGGACACACTCTGTTTTGGAGCCCACCGTGTATGAATCCGGGTGAGAGGCGGTTACGTCACGTTTGGGTGAAATTACAAACCTACCCCTATCGAAACCTATAGAAATCCAGCAGATAGGCTTTGCGTGCCAGGGATAGGCTGTAGTGATTTCCATCTCGCAGATTTTGGTTTTGGGCGGTTACTGCGACTTTGCGCGCTTCGTCCAAATTTGGGAGAGTGCACGTTTACCGTGCCAACTCAATTCGAATCCCGTTTGTATTCTATTTTTTCGGGCGGGGTCCATTTTAAATTGGAATTACATTCTATATACATCATTTTTTATAAATACTTTCAAAAGCACAACAAAGAATTCTGCTCCTTTATATGTATAATATGATTTACAAATACAACGATCTCGAAATCTTAAGGTTGAATTCGAAAAAAAATAACCAAATTATGTTCTACTAAAATGTATGGATCAATAATATCTACATATTAAATAACATAGATGTGCGTGAATTCATATGAGTATGCATGTTTGATAGATCAATTTTGGTTCGAGTATGGATTACATGTATCATCATCTCGAATTCAAATATTTGACTCCCTTTTTTGTTCACTCCTTTCACGCCCATCTCTCTCGCATGCATGCTCCTTCAGGTAGCTATCACTCTCTTTTCTCCAGCTCACCCGCACGCTCACTTCATGTTTCTCCTTTCCTCGCAAACATGGTCTCTCGACGTCTCCCTTGAGAAGTGTCACACTCTCCCTATCATTATACATTACACGGTTTTCATTATCTCTCACGTCTCTACTGTTCTCTGGTATCACTCGGTACCTAAGCTTTCTTTTTCACCGCCACACACACAGTCTCCACTCGTCTTTCACTTTGTCTTTCTCTCTATGGGATTCTCTCACACACCCTATATGTCTCTACATATGACTCATACGACTAAAATTACTCTCTCTCTCTCTCTCATGTAGACACAACATTTGTTGCAGTCTCCTTTTCGTCTCCATCCCAGACTGACATTATTCATTTGTTTACCAATCAGACAACCCCGACTACCGTATCCTCTCTCTCTCACACAGACACACACACACAACTCCTGCTTCCACTCCCCTTCCCGAGTACCGTCTCTCTCTCTCACACACAAAACTCTCGCTTTCACACCCCGACTCATATTTCTCTCACAAACATTTATCGACTAGCTAGCCTCTAGATAGGTTTATACACACGCACACTGGTGCTTCCACCATCGCATACATGTCTCTCTCCCTCACCTTGTATCTATATAGATTTTTCTTCCCTTCTTGAGACACGCCCTCTCGATCGTGCACACACACACTATCGCCTCATTTTAAGCTGATACCTATCACACACACACACTCCTTGTGTCTTTGTCACACATGCACTCCATCCTCCTCCACTCTCCCTCTCTCTCACACACACACATGGGATCTTTGCAACAACTAGCAAGATGCCCATGCGTTGCACGGAACATCAAGATGCATTTGTATGAGTAGTTTATCTTGTGGGGGAAAATGATGAACGAGGGAAGGCCTTATTTGCAAATGTGGAGAGGGGTGTGGGTATATTTTTGCAAAATTGCCATAGATTCCTTCCTATCCGTCAGATATAAATTGGGCGGCCTATATTGCAGGATGGCAGGCACACGATCATCACCAACAATGCTTTTTATAAGAGTAGGGATAAAAAATAGAGTTGGTGACGATGGTGGGCCTGCCATCCTGCAATGTAGGTCGTCTGATTTATATCTGACGGATAGGAAGGAAAATATGGCAATTTACCCGCACTCTTCACCACATTTGCAGATAAGGCCTTCCCTCGTTCATCCTTTTCTCCCACAAGATCTTGATGTTCTGTGCAACGCACGGGCATCTTGCTAGTAAGAGTAGAAATTAGACATATACCACTTCTCGAATCTTGAAACCAACAACATTCCTCCCTTATCTCATCAAAACCGCCAAAGGAATATATTTTGAGTGTAACATAACATATTTTTAGTGATATACGTATTTCAAAACTAGACTTTTTTCTATCAAATCGGTGAATATGTATTAATCTACTTTGATCGTGTGGAAACGCATTGGCACATTACTAGTAGTTATTATAATTTTTTGGACACCAGACAAACGGTGGAGTACATATATGAAGAGAAGAGGTGCATGCACGCAGTCGGCCTCTCGCTGTCTCGCACACATGAGTGTTACGTAAAGGCGACGTTAACAAATAAACCCTAAAACCCTAGGTGCACGATTGCTGCATTCGCGGGTATCGGGTACGTGGTCGAGCACCTTTGTAGGAATAATCATCTCGCGTGATAATTTGATCTGTAGGAGTTGATGGTTGGGACCATAGGTGAACGACTTGGAGTAGTCAGCTCGCTAGTTGACTGGAGGGAAGTAGGAATAGTCAGCTCGCCAGTTGCCACAGATCGAGTAGCCACGTTTAAAATATCATTTTTTAGCGGGGTTAAGAGTTCCGATTTTCAATGGCGCGTTATAAGTAGTAAGTTGTTTTTAGAACAATTGGTATGTAGCGAAAATGGAATTCATAGTACTACGTACCTCCTTGGCGTATGGTTGTATGGTTTTTTTTTTGCGATGGAGGTTGTATGGGTTTATGTTGCGAGATGTTGAACCTGGTAGTTCTAGGGCAAATACTATGGTTTATATTTAGATGCTGGTTTTCAGTAATGAAAATCGGAAGGGGAAACCCTTCTTTGATTAAAAAACTACTACCTCCATTCTGGTTTACTAGTCCCCATCGTACTTTGGGTCAAAGTTTGTCCACGAATTTTACTTGTAAAATGTGAATGGAAAACGAGATTTTGTTATACACAAACAAAAAAGGACTGGAGGGAGTGATTGCTCTCACATGGACGCGACCTCTTATAGCCCAGGCATTAAACCGACGCGCCAGCCAAGAGGGTCGCACTCGCTGCAGGCCCGGCTGAGCACGCCTCCTCGCCGTGTGCAACCAGCTTAAGACTGCCCCGCCTGCCTTCATTGAATCCGCGCGTGTGCCGGAAACACGTCCTTCCCCGAGCTGGCGGGCATTTTAGAACACAAAAAATGACTAAAATATAATTAATTTACGCATGGTCTTGACTTGTTGTGCTCGCACTGGTAGCAGGAACTAGTAGAGGATTTTATTTATTTATAACTCCCCTCACATTTTTTTGGCTTTGAAGTGAATCATGGTTCTGGACATTATGTATGAATGTGCAGATATCTATGAACATGAGTTTGATGTGGAAGTTGAACTTGGAATGTCGGGCTTGCGCGTGAATTATACCATGTCCAATGCTTCGTCTGTTATGGTTTGGAAAGTAATTGCTGTTATTACATGACCCGAAAAAAAATTAGTGCCACATAAGTAGATGCACGGACATCACAATAGGCATGCTGACTGGATAAACATTTGAACCTAGCTATTATGAAGGAAATTTTGTATTGACAACAATTTTAGATAAAAGGAGACGCCTAGCCTGCTCTGCCTCTGCTAGCTTATTTCTGGCTTCTTCCATCTCTTCTTTGGCTTGGGTGAAGAGAGCATCTGATTGCTCTTTTCGCTTCTTCAGGAACTCAGCTACATTCTCAAGGGTTGCTGCACGCTTTCTTTCAGCCTTTACTAATGCCACGAGGTGTATTCAGGTGTACTACTCTGGGTGCCGGGGTGGGGTTGGCTGGGTAGGGTGAACCTGAAGTTACGAAAATAGCCCCCTACCAAGCGTCATCCGTAGGCCTGTTCCGAAGGATATGATGGTAACTTCCCACTGCTCGAATTAGGGTCGCGGGAGATTTTCCCGCAGACCTCAAAACTTTGTGACATTGGACTCCACGTGTGGCGTGTTGAGTGATTCGGCTAAGCAACTAGCGACTACTAGTAGTAAACTCTACATATTAGGTTTGAGCAAAGTCAAACTTCCTAAAGTTTGACCATGTTTATAGAAAAATATAAACATTTACCAAAACAAATATGTACGATTTGAAAGTACATTCAATAATGAATCTAATGGTATTTATTTGTCATTGTATATGTTAATATTTTTTGTTATAAGCTTTCTGAGAGTTTACAAAACTTGACTTTGACCAATGCTAATACGCGGACTTATATAAAAACGGAGGGAGTACACATTTGTTTTCTTAGTTTGTAGTGAACTAATCATTTGTTGAAGTTGTGGAATAAATATATTAGGCTATTGACTTAGAATGTAATGGTCTATACAATTCAATAGTTACAATCATTGTCGTATCCCAAGATGTATACAAGGTCTATAGTACTTCACAACATGCTCAAACTTACATAATCCCAGTCAAATGAGAATCTAAATGCATTTCATAGTTATTACTTTGTAGGATGCAACAAAAACAACCATAACTCTACATCAGCCATTATAGAAGCAACATTTTGACATATCCCAATGTGTGAATGAAACGTGCAGAGAGAGCTTTTGAAGATGGAGCAGATAGGGCGGGAAAGATTGTATGTATGTGGACGAGAGAGTAGGAGACAAACATAACGAGATAGAGAGAGATAGAGAGACAAAGAGAGAGGAAGAAGTTAGGTCTGTGAGAAAGATGGATACATGTAATATACATGAGATGTGTGTGCATCTGGATTCTGTATACATGGAAGGAGAAGAGACAACATGTTTGATGAGCGAGCTAGAAAAACATGGACGAGAGGGGAAGGATCTTGAGGGTTGAGGGATTGACAATTTTGTGCGGGGGAGAGAGGGATTGGTAATTTTGTGCAAGAGAGAGAGAGGGTGGGGGGAGGAGTCAGTCAGCCGTCGTCACATCACCCTGCTTCCAAATGACCCCGCATTCCCTAGCGCGGTGTGGTCGCCGTCTTCGATCTGCTCGAGGCCCCCTTTGAAGATTGAGGTGTTGTGCATGTTGGGGTTCAAATAAGCACAAGCGAGAGTGGTCGCCGTATAACCTTGGATGGGGATGAATTGTGTGCTCGGGGGAGTGTGTGTGTGTTGTGCTGCGTCTCTCTCTCTCTCTCTCTCTCTGTGTGTGTGTGTGTGTCAGATATTGAGAGAAATGGGTATTCACGAAGAGATTGTGCGGGGGACGGACGAATCGAGAGAGACGGTTGTTGTGTTACGAATGCTCCTCATTCTGTCTCTCTCTCTCTCCCTCTCTCTCTCTCTCTCTCTCACACACACACACACAAGTAAACTAGAAGACCGTTCTCTCATGTATACACAACGTATCGGCATCTGTCTATGTCTCACTCATGCATGATCATTTGCACATTCACACCTCTCTATGTCTGTATCACACGCACACCGTCTCCACATTGCCCGTCCGCCGCAACACATATATGGACACATACACACATTCTCTCTCAGTCACACACACAAAATCATTATTAAAAACAACTAGGGCGCACCTAAAACATCCAAATCCAAATAAACATGAACTGGAGCTAAATTCAAATATATGGAAATATTGCAGCGTCAAGAACTTTCACAGGAAAAAAAGTTGAGTAGTATTCGAGGATTGTTTTCACACACACAAAAAGGTTCAGTGGATGTCCTTCGAGCGCGACACGGTGACGCACCGTTCAATCGACCGAGCGGCCGCGGTTCACACGCTTGCACAGGATTCCGTATCGTGGTTGTGGTACTAACTAATAAAAGCGCTGCCTAAGTCTAATGTTTAGGTGTACTAGTACGGTTTTCTTTTAAGTTTGACCAACCTTATATATAAAACTAAAGTAGGCTCCCACACACGCACTCATCAATATGCCGCCGCCGCCATTGCGCATGCTGGCGCCCCGCCTGCTCCGGCCAACAATTTCTCGCCCATCACCGCCGTGTCGCCACCATCCCTGTGCCATGAAGCCGAAGGCTCGCCCGCTCACGTCATCTGCAGTCCCTCCTCGCGATGCCGCCGAGCTGCCAAGCACGCGAGCAGCTGGTGGAGCCGCGTCTATGCACGCAACATACAAAGAGGAGGACGAGCGCGTGCTCCAGCACGCCGGCGAGGAGGAACTAGCGTGTCATTGTCGTCTCTGCTCGCGCGGAGGAGGCGCGCATGGTGGCTGTCGCGGTGGAATCCGGTGTCGCGAGCGTCGAGCCCGCAAACTAGGTGCAGACACGGAATCTACCTTCGAGACCTTGAATGCCACATGGATCCTGCAATCTCAAGGAGCAATTTGGGTCAGTCGACTCATGTGAGCCGTTTGATGCAACATGGATGGCTAGAAGGGCTTCTTCCACCTCTTCTGCGGTCTTCTTCCTTCGCTCCGTCAAACTTATTTCACAAATCGAGTGACCCAAATTATACTACTAGTACGAACATATTAAGTACAGTAGGAACACGAAGATACGAGCAGTAGTACCAACTGCAAGAAGAACAGTAGTAAGACATAGTACTAGTACTACTGTACGTACTAAAGAGTTCAAATAACGAGAAAGAACATAAACATAGTTCTGCTGGGGCCTTAGCACAACACACCCTTGAAAATAAACTAAGCAACTGGTCTGCTTGACACTGCAGTAGAACCAGCATGAGCGACGACACTGCCACCTACTCAGAGTCCGAGTCCACGTCCTCGACTTCGGCCTCGTCCCTCTTCCTCTTCCTCTTCGCCGACACTTCTTTGCTTGAACCAGACACTGGGCTCTGCTTCTTCGTCCAACCCTTGTAGATATTTAAACAAAGGTAGGCATCCATTGCTGCGTACATGATGTGATCTTCATCTAATGTCTTTGACTCCCATGCATGATGAAACTCGTGATGAGGTTTCTTAAGTTTAGCGTATGAAGGATCAATCATGGCTGCTGCTAGGGTCAGCATTGAAGGTTGAGAGGAGGACACCAGGCTTGCCTTCTGGAGATTAAAGGGCTGGCGTACAACGAGACCTATCCGACGTAGGACATCCCTGTCATTCTTAAAGCCTACAGTAACGAATTTCACTCTTTTGTCCTTGAGGAAGTTCTTAAAATCCTGGCACTCAACGTCGGCATGGCATTTGTGGTAGACCAAGAAAACGTTATGTACGCAAACCTGGATCACGGCGGGCTTCTTCCTCTCTTCATCCTTTAGATCCTTCTCTCGTCCAAGGACTGTGGTGTACTCAACATCTAGCCCAGCGACCCACTCTTCCGTTGAACCGTTGAACATGCGTAGGAAGCGAGCAAGGCATGCTTTCACCATCTCGGAATCACGTGTATAGATGACGATGAACTGATCGCCAGTGATGGCTCTAACTTGGTACTCAGCGGCGACCATAGAGATTTGGGAGGACATGGATTTTGGAAGAGGGTTAGGAGAAGTTGAACTGTTGTACCCCACAAAAAAACTGGGAGCGAACTAATATGAAAGGACGGGACGACTGGGAGCGAACTGTTGTAAGGTAGAAGATGGGGACGAGTAGGGCGTGCGAACGGCGTGGGGTTGCTGGCTTGCCCGGTGGATAAACGGCTTCAAGCCCCCAAAGAGTTCTCGAGAACTATGCGGGACCCACTAGATGTCATGTCTACTAGACCCATATCGTAGGCCTGACGGTATAGCTTCTGCATGTTCGCACACCATGCCGGCGCGTGGATGTAACTTCACTTAATTCCGTCAAACGTCGCGCCTCCCACAACCTTCGCCTCCCTCGCACGGTCGCGCCCTTTGAGACTTCGACCGGCTATAAATGAGCAATTTTTTTGCCTACTCCGCATGCATGATACTCCCTCTGGTCCTTTTTACTCCCGTCAACCATTTGCAAAGTGTTTGACCAAATTTATACTTTTTTTAACACCACCTTATATTAATTAACCAGCCACACCAGTACACTCATTCGATACAATATTCACCACACAGGGCGGTACGTTATTTACATGAATACCATCTAATCTATTCTCAAAGCTATACTTAGCGATTAAGTGTGCCACCTTATTGGCCGAACGGCTAATCTTTGACAATTGATGAAAGTTGATAAACTTCGAGATGCTCAACGCTTTCATCTTCAGGTCACGCATAGCATACCTGTCATAGTCCCCCGATGCAAGAGACGCTACCACAAAAGCGCAATCAATCTCTAAAATTACAGGATTATGAAGAGAAATACCTATGTAGAGACCAGCAATGCAAGCCCTAAGCTCCGCTTCCTCCATGCTTTGACAGGCATCAATGAAATCGCACGACCAAATTTATACTAAAAATATCAATATCTACAATACTCCCTCCGTCTAGGTGTGTAAGTCATCTTACGAAAACCAAATAATCCCAAAACACTTAGGCGCAGTGCATTAACTTCTACCTCGTTTCTTGTTTCTTGACATATCAACCACTAGGAGATGTGGGTGTGCATGCTTAATGACTTGAGACTACCAAACACAACATGCAGTGGTTAGTTCATTGCATGCAATGCTATTAATTAGCAAATAAACATTAAGATCTCTAGTTTTCCCCTCCTCCTTGGTCACAGTGCACAATCTAAGATGACTTATTCACCTAGGCGGAGGGAGTACTGATTATAATGAGTATAAGAACTATGTTTTATAATGAGTGTAAAAATATTGATTTGACATTGTGAATGTTGACACATTGTGGAATAGTTTTGAAGTCTGCAAAAGTACTCAACTAGTGTTGTCGTTCTTCACAAAAAAATGTGTTTACCAATGCATGCATGAACACTAGTTACTCTAACCCCCCTCTCTTCTTTAACTCTTTGCCACATAAGCATGTTTGCTATTCCCGTGTGCATGATACCATCTAAGATACCACCATTATGGCCAGCCTTAATCATCGCATGCAATAATTTAGTGCACCTTGAAATATGAACATGTGTGGGGCGTGTATGTTTTTAATGACTTGAGACTATACCTAGCCCGGCATGCAAGATGACTTATTATGCACCATTCCCCATACCTGCAGGAAGCCCGTTCGTCTCCAAATCTTTTCCTCTCCATGTGTGGAAACAATTTGCCTGCCAAACTCTCCTTCTCCCTCCGGCGGTCCCACCACTCCACCCCATGTGGAAAAATCTGCATGCATGACTCTCCTCCCCCCCACGCTCGTCCAATCCGCTGTGACCAGCAATATTTCCACCCCTTCGCTCCCCCTTAATTTACTCCAACAAATATGCCCAAGTAGCTGTTACTTAACTGCAGGTGCATTGGGTCACTGACATATGGGCCCAACAGGGGTCTGGCCCACATGTCAGTGACGCAACTGGACCTGCAGTTAAGTCAGTGCAGCTTAGTCCATATCTTACATAGGTGTGCCATTAGTCGCTATAAATATTGTGCCTCCCATGACATAGCTATCTCCTCCCCCTCACATTCACGTTCATCGCTATCTCCTCCCCCTACCTCTCACGTCGACCACCATGGCATCGCCCCTCCCAAGCCCTAGGAGCCCCTCGCTGCACCGCGCGGACGGTCACGCTTCACCGTTCCGTTCCTCGCCGCCACTAGTCGCGGAGGACGCGTCGGTGTTCCACTCCTTGCCGCTACGCGACGCGTCGCCGTTCTGTTCCTCGCCGCCACTAGTCGAGGAGGACGCGTCGGCGTTCCGCTCCTCGCCGCAACGCGATGCATTGTCGTTCTGTTCCTCGCCGCCGTTAGTTCAGGAGGACGCATCGGCGTTCCGCTCCTCGCCGCGACGCGTCGAGGTGGACGCGTCGGCCTTCCCAATCTCGCCAGCACGCGCGCCGGAGGACGCTTCGGCTCCCCGCTATGATGAGAACGCCGCGTCGCTCGCCGAGCCCCCCCAGCCTTGAGGAGCTTTGGAAAGAAATGGATGTTGCCTTGTGGGAGGCTTTGCCTCCAGCAGAGCACGCAAAAATAGAGGTGGAGAAGAAGGCCGAGGAAGAGAAGCGCGTCGCGGAACAAGCTACCTGGGAGGCCTATGTCGTGTCGGAGAGAGTCAGGCAATGGGCTCTTTGCCAGAAGGCTCGTGCGAGGGCCATGAGGTTGGCGGAGGACGCCCGTGCCGATGCCCTGAGTGTAGTCGGGCCCAAGCGCCTCATCTACGCTTGGCGGTACGTGGACCGGGTGCATGCTTCCAGCGAGGAGGAGTACCTGTTGGCACCGGATCACCACACCGGTGAGATCACGCTCGCCCGCCGGCAATCTGCCAATTAGCACCTCGCGAGTTGCGAGGCCGAGGAAGAGGCATTGTGTCGGTGCGCTGGGAAACGGCCGCGTACCAGGGCACTCGTGGCACGCCGCAAGCGCTCCTGTGAGCACCGTGGTTTTTAGGAGGAGTATACTTTTTGTTTTGTAAGGCGATCTCATTAGTTTTGGCACGCAAATGATAAATCTCGAACGTTCAGGAATTTTTAGCGTCCTTAATTAAGTATGTAAAAGGGAAAGTTTGGAAACCTTCTGTATTCGTACGCATTTTGCAAGTACACGCATATAGCACAAACTTTACTATATACTATCGCACTACACGTCTCTCTCGATATATGCTTGCAGACTGTGCTACTCCCTCCGTCCAGGTCAATAAGACATCTTTGGTTGTGCACCGTGACCAAGAAGGAGGGAAGACTTATACACCTAGACGGAGGGAGTACTACTATTACTTATGTACGTGCAAATGCACGTTTTAACATTACATTGCGCCAGTTGAATATATGAGCAAGTTACTACGAGATTTAATCAGAATAAGCACAAAATAAATCATGACGGCTATAACAGAGATGAAACGAATCATGTGGACTAGCATAGTAGTAGGATACAAAGTAGAAACATGAATTCTACCACGATTTCAAATAGGAAGGACAGAAACACATACGGTGCAACGGGAGCAGCACCGTTGGCGTTGAGGTTGTTGCCCATGTCCAAACACCACGTAGACATGGTATTTGAGCATGGTTCATAGTCGTTCCACGCTTGGGCATTGAAGTTTGTAACTATTTTAGATTAGAATATACTACTCCTCCGGTGCTAGTAGTAGAGCAGAGTCCTACTCTACTACTCTACTCAAGCAAGTTAGGGCATAGCACTGTAGGGAGTACCAGTACTATGATCACTCAAGCAAGTTGTCTGGCATCGACATGACCCTACGCTGCATGTATGTGTCTCGTAAGTCAAGCGGCGTGCTGTAGTCATACCGTTTACTCAAATCCCTCAGGCCAGAGCTTTTTAAGCCAGCTCCTTGCTTGCTGATGCCGCCTGATCTTCAGAAACGGCGTGTCAAGCGAAATAATGATCATAGGGTGGTGAGCATCAACCCCCTTGACTGCGATCCGATCCCCGTCAGCCTCAACTACATTAACGGTATGTACTGGGTCATCATGAACATGTCTTGGATGGTGCTCGTTGACGGTCGCGGCAGCTGGATGCTCGTGGAGGTCTACACCTGGCGATTGATCCCCCTTCCTTCGATTAACACTGCACTGCTTTGGCACCGCGGCCCAGAATACTCGGAATCTTACAGTAACCAACATGATACCAAGTTTGATTTGCTCAAGGTTGTAATCTGCCAATTGCCCACAAGATCTATGAATTATAAAGACTTCAGGCTAATTGCGTTCTTCAACCGTGGTCTCGCCTATCTGACAGGTCACTGCGGTAAGTTGATAAATCTGCACGTCCATCGCAGGATCATACATCCTCCATGGTTCTCTGATGCCATTGAACACAAGGGCTTCATTTATGCTGTCGACTCCTTCTATGGTTGGACGTATTGCTGGCCTACTCCAGTCAACGCTACAAATGGCTGTTACAGCAGTATGTTACTTTCCTATGATATCATTATGGCTTGCTTATATTACTGTTAACATTTTCTGAAAAAATATTCATGCTCATAACATGATGTTCTTAAGATTGACTAAATCAAGAGCCCTTTTTTATTTGACTCCAACTTGATATGATGTTGTAGGCCGCCTGGTGTCCCTACCCTTCCTAATCCCAGAACCTTTCAAAGAAAAGCGGCATGGCAATTGCAGGTGGTTCCTGGCTCGATCAGACGACGGCGAAAGATGATGATCGTTCGCACGTACCGAACGTGTTGTTTCACGGAATAGATTCACAATCACTGCAAGGTCTTTGAGCAGGATCACAACTTCTCTGGGCCTTCAGGAATTTTTGACTGGAGGCTGGTAAGTAGCCTTGGTACACGCTCTCTGTTTGTCGGACTGAATTATCCGATTAACCAGGAGATAACCGACGGCAAGGATCATGATGGCAGCGCGGTTTCGTTCATCAGGCAAAACTGTGTGTACACAGCGTACCATGCATCTCTGCATGCACCATACCCTGATATGTGCCGCCACGCTCTGCAGCCCAAAGTAGGAGAGAGGGTCGCAAGTATCAGACTTCGACCTGCTGGCTGGAGTTTCCCTCGTCAGGCACCCATCTGGTTCAAGTCGTCAGCCATTCTCTAGAGCTTAATAAATAGTAACGTCTAACTGAGCCAGTTAGTTAGATGCGTACACTTGATGTAGTAGGATCTTTATTTAGTTTGATGCATACAGTTGTTCTTTTTTGGTAGCCCTTTTGCAATGATGGCTGATGTTTGGTTTGGAAGCGAGAGCTGCGTCTTCACTCTTCTGGCCTGCTTACTGCTTATGTTGCACCCCCATCCCTGGTTGCTGCTGCAGCTGTTTTCAATGTACAATCAATAGTATATTTCGTCTGTTGGTTGAATAAATGTGTTGTTAGAACGACAAACACAATGTTTTGGAAGTCGTTGCACGGTTCGATCCTTTAGTGCCCCGTACCGTACGTAGTGCATATTATTTTTCGTACGGAACACATTTTCCACTTGTTGATAACATGCAGCCCACTGATGAAGGCCCAATAGAGAAGCCCATAATTAACTGGAAGGGAGGCTCTCACATGAATCCGGCCCACGTACATGCTCATGGTCCCCTAAACATAAATGAGTAAATAAATAAATAAATAAAGCTCAATGCTCATGCACCAGTTCTTTGGGAAAATAGGTAGCCCAGTATTTGTTTTTGAAGAATACCCAAGCTAGGCCTATTTGTTTTCTCCGAATTACTGGGCTGCAAATCTTTCAAGACCAGGAGGGATGCATTCTAGCCTGGCTTAAGAGTATGGTCAATGTCTGTTAAAAGTAATATCAAAAGGGGTTGAAAATTCCAAAAAATTTATAGCAAATGGGATATAAATCTCTTTTTTTGTTTTTGTTCTTCACTGATATCTTATACGTATTTCATTGGATTTAACATGACATAGTACAAATTTATTTTTGAATTTTTTTAGTATGGCTACTAATTTTTGGATTAAGAATATTTTGTTCCCCAGCAAAAATTTGCGAATTTTCAAAATTTCCCACATATTTAGTTAATTTTTTACCCTGGTACTGACCAGAAAATGGCTAGCAATTCTAAAAATGGAAAATGGGCTGCAATAAATTCCATATGAATTAGAAAATGAGTAAAAATTATAGAAGTAATAGCAAATGGGATGTACACGCCACATATTTCGAGGCTGACTTGTTTACACAAGGCTTTGTCAGTGAACACACGATTCTAGCAGCAGTGACTGTGGGATGTCCATCCGACGGCCGACGTGCTTCTTCAATCTCTGATCTTCCTACTCCAGCTGACTAAACTAGCGTCGGCGGGACTGCCTGCTCCCTCCTCTTGTGGCCCGCTGTGATGCCACGCAGGCTTCCCCGGCCCACCCTACTCCCTCCGCTGGCCTGGCCGCACGCAATCAACTGCCTCCTTATTACGCGAAAAAATGATTCCTCCTGAGGGAGTCCTGGATTAGGGGGTGTTCGGGTAGCCGGACTATACCTTCGCCGGACTCCAGAATTATGAAGATGCAAGATTGAAGACTTCGTCCCGTGTCCGGATGGGACTTTCCTTGGCGTGGAAGGCAAGCTAGGCGATGCGGATACTCAAGATCTCCTACCATTGTAACCGACTCTGTGTAACCCTAACCCTATCCGGTGTCTATATAAACCGGAGGGTTGTAGTTCGTAGGAGGAACCATCATCATACACAATCATACCATAGGCTAGCTTCTAGGGTTTAGCCTCCTTGATCTCGTGGTAGATCTACTCTTGTACTACCCATATCATCAATATTAATCAAGCAGGAGTAGGGTATTACCTCCATCGAGAGGGACCGAACCTGGGTAAAAACATCATGTCCCTTGTCTCCTGTTACCATCCGACCTTGACGCACAGTTCGGGACCCCCTACCTGAGATCCGCCGGTTTTGACACCGACATTGGTGCTTTCATTGAGAGTTCCTCTGTGTCGTCGCGATCAGGAAGGATGCCTCTTCTCGTCTTTAAAGATGGCGCCATTACTAAGGGAGCCTTGGCTGTCGGCCAAACCCTCTGGCTAGGTGGTTTTCTCACGACCGCCTGTTCGGCCGTTGCACCGACGGTGACCTCTCGGGTCATCGAAAGCAACCTTCACGTCAGCTAAGAACTCGTCGAGCAGCTGGATCCAATGGAGCTCTCTTCCGTAAACGAGCTCTTGGATCGCATCGCCGCACTGGGGGTCGCTACGAATTACGACCAGGTTGGGCTTAAACCCGATCTAAGAGAAATTAACTCTCCCCAAGTCACCCAGCACGTTGTCGTGGTAGAGGCGCAGTGCGGCGACCCTTCATCTATTCTAAGGACTAGCTACGTCCGAATTCCCGAACCCTCCAGGCCGGATACCCGCGGAGGGGAGGATACAATCCAAGACCTGAGCTTAGAATCAGGCAATGGGCTAGATTCATTGGACAACATCCAAGACTCCGGACATTAGAGTTCGGAAGCTCTTCGGCCTCCGAATCTTAAATGGGGTGAGGTCTCAGATTCAACGCCACCCGCCCGCCCGAACATAAGCGATCTTTCCCAAATCAAGCAAAAGCCCAAGGAAACAGTACATCACTACTGGGCCAGATTCCTCCTGGTTATGAACAGGACAAAGGACTGCCGCGAGGGAGACACAATTTCTATCTTTTGCAGTAACTGCACGGACGAGGGAATACTTAACGCCATAATTCGTCGTGATATTACACGCTTCGCTGACTTGGCGTCCATAGTACAAAAGTACTGTGCGATGGAAAGCGCTTGGAAAACCGAAATAAAATTTTGGGATAATCCGGCCTTGAATAGCAATCCCGTCCAAACTAAGAGGGTGCACCATAGTAAGACACCCGGATTAAATATGAAAAAGCCAAAACCCTCTACAGGGCATGGAACCGTACTGGAAAGGTTGCTTGATGGACCCTGTAGAATTCATAGTACAGAGGACGCCACACCAACTCACAGCCTTCGAGCATGTTGGATACTCTGGCAGGTGGCCAAAATTGGCAAGGACCTCCTAATTTCAGAGGCAGAAGAAAGCCAGCCCAAGGACACCAGTACCGTTCTCACAGTCTTTGAGACTTTCGCATCAAATAATATGCGAAAAAGAACACTCCGCAGCCTCAGCGAAGTCTATCAAGTAGCAACAATAAACCCATGGAGCGACACTGCTATCACCTTCAACGCGAGTGACGAACCTAAATTCCGAACAGCCCGAGCACCAGCCGCATTAGTCCTCAGTCCCATAGTGGACGGCTCTCGCCTCACAAAGGTACTCATGGATGGAGGCAGCGGATTGAATCTCATTTATGAGGAAACCCTCTAAAAGATGGAAATAGACTGGAACCGCATCGAGCGAAGCAGCACAACCTTTAGAGGAATAATCCCCAGTCAGGAAGCGCGCTGCACAGGAAAAATCACACTAGATGTGGTGTTCGGCACGCCGGATAAATACAGGTCCGAAGAAGTCACGTTCCAGGTGGCCCCGTTCAATAGCGGATACCACGCTATATTAGGACGGGAGGCATTCACAGTCTTCCAAGCCATACCCCATTACGGGTACATGAAGCTCAAGATGCCTGGGCCAAACGGAATTATCACTCTCGCTAGTGATCCAAACATAGCGCTCTGCGCCGAAAACAAGACAGCCGCATTGGCCCTTGAGGCACTATCCGAAGCCTTAGCGGCCGAGGAACTGGCTGCGCTGCGCTCCATGGTTAATAGGGATGATGTGATACTCGACAAGAGATCCAAATCCACATCCTTCAAACCAGCGGACGAAATAGTCAAATTCCAGGTCCATCCAACAGACCCCAATAAAACAGCTTCCATCGGGGCACGACTGAACCCTGATGTGGACGCTGCACTGTGAGAGTTCCTACGTGAGAACTGGGACATTTTTGCTTGGCACCCTTCCGACATGCCAGGAATCCCATGCAGGCTGGCCAAACACAGCTTAAATATATAGAAAGGATTCAAACCTGTCAAACAAGCCCTTCGGCGCTTTTCCGAACCGAAGAGACAGGCTATGGGAGAGGAGCTAGCCAAGTTATTGGAGGCCGGATTCATTAGAGATATAAAACACCCGGACTGGCTAGCAAACCTGGTGATGGTACCAAAGAAGGACAAATCCTGTCGCCTGTGTGTCGATTTTAAAGATCTTAATAAGGCATGCCCAAAGGATCCCTTCCCCCTCCCTCGTATAGATCAAATTATCGATGCCACTGCAGGACATGATTCGTTGTGTTTCCTCGACGCATACTCCGGTTACCATCAAATCAAGATGGCAGAATCAGACCAAGCCGCAACGGCATTCATCACACCATACGACCCTTTCTGCTTCAACACAATGCCCTACGGGGTAAAAAACACCGGGGCAACATATCAACGCATGATCCAAACATGTCTGGCAAACCAGATTGGCAAAACAGTGGAGGCGTACGTGGATGATGTGGTCGTCAAATCAAGACATGTCGAATCTCTAGTAGACGACTTGAGGCTTACATTCGATAACCTCCGAAAATACGACATCAAGCTTATTCCGAAAAATGCGTCTTCGGCGTTCCAGCCGGAAAGCTCTTGGGCTTCATTGTATCCGGTAGAGGAATCGAAGCAAATACAGCCAAGATCCGAGCTTTGTCACAATTGGATGTCCCAAAAGACCTCAAACAAATACAGAAATTAAGCGGATGCGTGGCGGCTCTAAGCCGATTCATCTCCCGCCTGGGAGAAAAGGCACTGCCCCTTTACCGCCTCCTACGGCGCACCGAACACTTCGAGTGGACGGATGCCGCCATGGCCGGACTCGATGAAATAAAAGCCATATTGGCAACAAACCCAGTCCTGGCCGCGCCAAACACCGGCGAGCCAATGCTATTATACATCACGGCAACCCATCAAGTTCTCAGCGCAGTGCTCGTCGTCGAGTGGGAAATGGACGGACACAAATTCCCCCTTCAAAGGCCGGTCTACTACGTGTCCACTGTCCTCACTCCATGCAAATCACGGTACCCACACTATCAGAAAATTGCATACGCGGTATTCATGGCATCCCGGAAGCTACGACACTACTTTCAAGAGTGTTCGATTACAGTAGCCTCGGAAGTACCACTCAATGACATTATCAATAACCGCGATGCAACGGGCCGAATCGCAAAATGGGCCATTGAGCTCCTCCCGTTCGACATAATCTATAAGCCACGGCGAGCTATAAAATCGCAAGTGTTGGCCGACTTCGTCGCAGAATGGACGGAGGCCGAACTCCCTAAAGTGTATGGCACATACTCAAACTGGATCATGCATTTTGACGGCTCCAAAATGTTGGCCGGACTGGGGGCTGACGTCGTTTTGACGTCCCCCACAGGAGACACAGTCCAATATGTACTCCAAATCATGTATACGGACTCCAACAATGCAGCCGAATATGAGGCCCTCCTACATGGTCTCCGGACGTCAGCATCCATGGGCATTCAATGCCTAGAGGTACGCGGGGACTCAAACCTCGCGATCTCCCAAATAAATGGCGACTTCGACACCTAGGATCCAAAAATGGCAGCTTACCGCAATGTCGTCCTAAAAATGTCAGCTCGGTTCGAAGGGCTGGAGTTTCACCATATAGCCCGTGAAAATAATCAAGCAGCGGACGTCCTGGCACGCATCGGAGCAAAACGCGATGCAGTCCCCCCAACATCTTTTTGGAAAGGTTGTTCAAGCCATCCGTAACATGGGAGGGGGAACCTGCAATTAACAGCCCGGACGCAGTCGCACCACTCGACGCCGAACAACCTGACATAATTGGAGGTGCTGCCAACGAAACTACACCTTCAGCCATCGTAATAATGGCGGTTATCGCCCCGTGGACAGAACCATTCCTAGCCTACCTTACTAGGCAGGAACTCCCATAGGACCAAAACGAGGCCCGCTACATAGTGCGGCGATCTAAAGCCTACAAAGTCCACGAGGGGGAGCTTTATAAGAAAAGCACTACAGGAGTCCTTCAAAGGTGCATCTCCGAAGAGGAAGGGCGGAATCTTCTGGCCGAAATTCACGCCGGACTCGGTGGTCATCACGCTATTGCTCGGTCCCTTGTTAGAAAGGCTTTCCGCAAAGGCTTCTATTGGCCGACGGCCCGGGCAGACGCTCAGGACCTAGTCCAAAGATGCGTTGGTTGCCAACTTTTTGCCAACCAAAGCCATATGCCACCCACCGCACTCCAAACTATACCCATCACCTGTCCCTTTGCGGTCTGGGGACTTGACATGGTCGGACCCCTTAAAGGTGGAACCCATAAGAAAAAATACTTACTGGTCATGGTGGATAAGTTCACCAAATGGATAGAAGCCAAGCCTGTCAAAACGGCTGAATCCGGACCCGTGATAGACTTCATATCCGGGGTTGTGCACCATTACGGCGTCCCCCACAGCATCATAACCGATAACGGTACAAACTTTACAACCGACGAGGTAAAATGTAACGCCCCAGATGTAACTTGCTATATTTTCCCTCCGTGTTGGGTTTCTCTCCGTTTTGCATTTTGGTCATGTCATGCATTTCATATCATGTCATCATGTGCATCGCATTCGCATACGTGTTCGTCTCATAAATCCGAGCATCTTTCCCGTTGTCCGTTTTGCAATCCGGCGCTCCTATGTCTCCCGGCGTCCCCTTTTACATTTCTTCGTGAGCGGGTATTAAACATTCTCGGAATGGACCGAGGTTTGACATGTGGCCTCGGTAGAGCACCGGAAGACCGCCTGTCAAGTTTCGGGTCAATCGGAGTTCGTTTGGTACTCCAACGGTTAACCGGGTAACCGTGAAGGCCTCGTGTGTGTTGCAGCCCAACACCCCTTCAAAACAGCCCAATAACCCATCTAAGACCCTCCCATGTCCTCCGCCATTCGATCACGATCGCGTGGCCGAAAACCGCTCTCCATTTGGAGCCTCCTAGCTCCTCCTATCTATAAAAAGGCCTCCCCCTCCTCAAATCCGGGTCCAAACCACCCTAACCCTAGACGAAATCCGCCTCCGCCGCCGCCGGACGTGTCCAACTCCGGCCGGACGAAACCCGCCACCGCGCCCGCGCCAATCAGCGCGCGACACGTGGCGCCGCGCTGCCCACCGCCGTCGCGGCCCGCTCGGCCCGTCCCCGGACCCCGCGGGCCCGGGCGCCTCGCCCCGCACCACGCCTCTCCGCCGCCGCTCGCCCTCGCCCGCCTCCGCCGCCGCTGCAGCCCGAGGCCGCCGCCGCCCGCTCCGCCGCGCCCCGCGCGACGCCGGCCGCCACAGTCGCCGTCCCGCTCGCCGCCGTCGCCCGCCTCCTCCGTCCCGGCCAGATCCGGCCGCGGGAGGGCCGGATCCGGCCACCGGAGTCGTCCCCGGCGCCACTCCGGCACGGATCCGGCGAGCCGCGCCGCCGCCTCGATACGCGTGCCCGGCAGGGTTGACTTTCCCCGAGCCCGATTTTTTCTCGAAGTCTTTTATTTTCATCATCATCATGCCATGTTTATCATGCCGTAACTTTGCATCTATAGATCCATTTCGCGCGTATAATATGTCAAATTGTTCGCCTCGAAGAGTACATCATTTTCTTCCATTGCGTCATTTTCATTTGAAGTCATCTCGATGCCCGAAATGCTGTTAGAAGAGTGCTAGTTGATGTTAGTGGCTGGATCTTATCTGAACTTGCACTTTTGTCATTTTTGCCATGATTGATGTGTACCTCCTATGAAGTTGAGTCCTACATGAGTTTTGTAATATGCCATGTTACCTTTCCAGAGAACTTTGCCATGTATTTTTGTGATCTATGTGGTGACTAGCACAAGCATGCAAACTAGGTCATTTGATGCTGCTGATTTCAGAGACTTGTATTCATGTTGTTTCTGAGAGATCTATGCATAATTTGAGCATGATCAGTAAGGGTGTTTTGAGATTGAGTATTTTCTTAATACATCCATGCCTTTGTTTGCAATTATGAAGTGCCATAGCTTGAGTCAATCGAGCTCTACTTTTGCTTCAAAATGTTGCTGGCAGATTGTTTACGTGTTATTCGATTTTGCCAAGCTTGGTCTAGTTGATCCTTGCATGATATGATGTTATTATTGCCATGTATTGTTACTATGCCATGTCTTCTTGATGTATGTATGCCTAGTTTATCATAAAATGCTCTGTAGTGAGTGCATCGAGCTCACGAACATGCCTAGTCGTTATTAGTTTTCTGCCATGTCCAGTTTTCTGCTAAGTCTAAAACCTGTAACGAAACTTGCTTATTTTACTTGGGTGTAATCATATTTTCTGATCCTTTTTGGCTTATGGTCAGTAAGAGACTTTTGTCAAGTGATATGAGTAGATTCATGCCAGGCCTTTCTTTTCTATGTTCTGACCCTGTAGCATGTTGTTTCGTTGCTCTGAACATGTCATCCTGATGTTAGTTTCTGCTATGTTGATTATTTCACTAAGTCTGAGAACTTGTTATCGATTGCACTTTTGCCATGCTTGTTTGGACCTGTTATGATGTGATTTAGCCGTAGCTCAGTGTTCATCTTTTGTCAAGCATCTTGAGTAGTTTACTGGAATATGCTTTGTTGTCATGTTTGGGTGCAGTAGCTTAATTATTTGTTGCTTGCTAAGTAGCATCATGCTGTTAATGGCAGATTCGTGTCATTCTTGTATTGCTTGCCATTTGCAAACCGTGCATCCGATTCCGGTGAACTTTATATCGATTTCAACCGAAATCACCTCATCTATCCAGTGGCATGCTTGGTTTGCCAAGATTATGCCCTGTTCATCCTTGTCCTTCCGGAGCATGCATACGCATTGCATATCACCTCTCGCATATCATGCCATGTTTTGCATCATGTTGCTTGCGCATTGCATCGTGGTTGATATTGGTTCCTTTGCTTGTTCTCTTATCTTGGGTAGAGCCGGGAGACGAGTACGTGAACGAGGATTCCGTTGAGAACGCTTTCGAGGACCAAGCTTTCGACAACTCTGAGAACCTTGCAGGCAAGATGACCATACCCTCGAAATCACTTCTATCTTTGCTTGCTAGATTGCTCGCTCTTTTGCTATGCCTATGCTGCGATACCCGCCACTTGTTATATCATGCCTCCTATATTTCCATGTCAGCCCCTAACCATCCATGTCCTAGCAAACCGTTGTTTGGCTATGTTACTGCCTTGCTCAGCCCCTCTTATAGCGTTGCTAGTTGCAGGTGAAGATGAAGTTTGTTCCTTGTTGGAACATGGGCTTGTTGTTCCTTGTTGGAACATGTTTACTTGCTGGGATATCACAATACCTCTTATTTAATTAATGCATCTATATACTTGGTAAAGGGTGGAAGGCTCGGCCTTATGCCTGGTGTTTTGTTCCACTCTTGCCACCCTAGTTTCCGTCATACCGGTGTTATGTTCCCGGAGTTTGCGTTCCTTACACGGTTGGGTGATTTATGGGATCCCCTTGACAGTTCGCCTTGAATAAGACTTTTCCAGCAAGGCCCAACATTGGTTTTACCATTTGCCACCTAAGCCTTTTTCCCTTGGGTTCTGCAGACTCAAGGGTCATCTTTATTTTAACCCCCCCGGGCCAGTTCTCCTTCGATTGCTGGTCCGAACTAGAGCCCTTTGCAGCGCCCCCTCAAGGAAACTTGAGGCTTGGTTTTAGTTGTACGGAGTGTTCATCCGGATGTGCCCTGAGACCGATATATGTGCAGCTCCTATCAGGATTTGTCGGCACAATCGGGCGGCTTTGCTGGTTTTGTTTTGTTGCTGTCGAAATGTCTTGTAGTCCGGGATTCCGAGATTGATCGGGTCTTCCCGGTAGAAGGAATATCCTTCGTTGACCGTGAGAGCTTATAATGGGCTAAGTTGGGACACCCCTGCAGGGTATTATCTTTCGAAAGCCGTGCCCGCGGTTATGAGGCAGATGGGAATTTGTTGATGTCCGGTTGTAGAAAACCCGAAGTTGACCTTAACTAAAACACATCAGCCGCGTGTGTAACCGTGATGGTCTCTTCTCGGCAGGGTCCGGGAAGTGAACACGGTTGTTGGAGTTATGTCTGATGTAGGTTGTTTCAGGATCACTTCTTGATCACTTCTAGCTTCACGACCGTGTTTTGCCTTCTCTTCTCGCTCTCTTTTGCGCTGTAGCCACCATATGCTAGTCGCTTGCTGCAGCTCCACATCACAAACCCCTTTCCCACCTTTAAGCTTAAATAGTCTTGATCTCGCGGGTGTGAGATTGCTGAGTCCCCGTGACTCACAGATATTACCACCACAGTTGCAGGTACCAACGATGTCAGCGCAGATGACGCGTCCGAGCTCACTTGGGAGTTCGACGAGGAACGTGGCCGTTACTATGTTTCTTTTCCAGATGATCAGTAGTGGAGCCCAGTTGGGTGATCCGGGGATCTGTTTAGCATTTGGGGTAGTCTTCTTTCATTTTGGTACCGTAGTCGGACCTTGAGTGTAATATGTATGATGGATGTTATTTATGTACTTGTGTGAAGTGGCGATTGTAAGCCAACTATGTATCTTTCCCCTTTATTTATTACATGGATTGTGTGAAGATTACCTCACTTGCGACATTGCTTTCAATGCGGTTATGCCTCTAAGTCGTGCCTCGACACGTGGGAGATATAGCCGCATCGAGGGCGTTACATAAAACTCTGGTGCAAAAACATGGGCATCAAGCTCGATTATGCTTCAGTCTATCACCCACAAACCAATGGCCAGGTCGAACGTGCAAATGGTCTCATCATGAGCGGCATCAAACCCAGACTAGTGCGGTCCCTCAAGGAATCTAACACGCACTGGGTAGAGGAGCTCGACTTCGTATTCTAGGGGCTGCGGACCACGCCAAATCGCACCACCGGATACACACCATTTTTTATGGTGTACGGCGCAGAGGCAGTCCTGCCCTTCGACATAATTCATGACTCACCTAGAGTGCGCATGTATGAAGAAAGAGAAGCCAAGCTCGATCGGCAGGACAGCTTGGACGCCTTGGAGGAGGAGCGTGACGTGGCGAAAGCCCGTTCCGCATTTTATAAACAACAGGCCCGAAGATACCAAAGCAGAGAAGTACGGGCCAAAAATTACAATGTTGGCGAACTAGTTCTACGCCTGCCGGATAAGAAAAAGGACAGACTCAAGCCCAAATGGGAAGGTCCATTTATAATCGACCAAGTCCTGACTGGTGGAGCGTACCGCCTGCGAGATGCGTCGGATAACCGACTCGAGCCGAACCCGTGGAACGCCACACGTCTCCGAAGATTCTATGCCTAGCGCCGGACTCTGTGTTCTCTCCTTGCCCTGCCCATTTTTTACATTTTTCTGTCTTATATTTCTCTCCTTCCCCTCTTTTTTCCTTTATAGCCCTTAAAAGGCTGACAACATGACGCGCCACTTGCACTCATTTAACCTGGGGGCTTCTTTAACAGAAGCTTATTTATACGGGCTTCATGCCCCACACATGTGTCAAACTTCCGCATGTACCTTTTTCTTCACCATTATATGCATCGATATGACTTAAGTTTTGGCCAAGCTGGGTTGCCTGGCTCCTGTGCTTACCCCTACGTTCTCGATTGTTCGGCTAGGCGGTAAAGGGAGCACCTCTGCGATTGTTACTGCCGGGTCAGCCGGATGTGTACCTCAGACTGGGTGAAGCCGAAAGCTAGCGTTCTTAAGGGAATATTCCGTCGGTGAAATAAAAGATGATCTTTTTATTAAGTTTCATGCGCCTCGAGATGCTTTTTCTGCGTTTTTTTACGTAGTTCGGACATGCACTTTAGGGCATGCCTCCCTAGTGAAAGGAACCCTTAACAGAACTATTCTCTCTGGAAGATGTTTCTTACTAACTATGTAATATAACATAACTAGTTGGGCACTTGTCTGATAAAGCACTAATGACCCCTACGCCTGGTCTCCACGCATACCACGGTTCTTGTATAACCGCTATGGTATTCGGACACACTCCGGACCGTCAGGTCCCAAGGTTGAAGCGAAAAGGTCGGCAACGACAAACGATCTACAATCCGGCTAGAAGGCATTACATATGTCAATTCAAAAGTACACAGTCATTTCGACTGATTGTATTCCTCCTCTATACCATCTAACAGGCTGTCTAATTTACAGTCCTGCTGGGAATAATTTGCGGCCAATTCTACTTGGCCGTACACTAAGCTTACAGGGATCTCCTTACTGTCAGGCCCCACCGGTCCGACCTCGGCCATATGGTTTGGGTCAGACTTCGTAAAACGGGTCTTCACCATAGCCCAGGCCTCCCTAGTGTCTTGTCGGCATATCTTCCACAACCGGAAGCGCCGTCGAGCTCCCTTCAGCTTCTCTGCAAGCTCTCTAAGGCCCTCGGGCGTGGAGTGGGCAGGACATAAGGCTTGGGCAACGCCTTGCATTGCCAGCCGAATTCGCTCGTGCAGTTGTAGGAGTTCGGGAAGAAGGTCACCCGTAGAACCGGGCATCTCCTCTGTAGGACGACCTACAGACAATACTCTGTTATTCGACTTCCTCGCCGAACTCATTTTTCAAAGTTCGTTCAAGCACTTACTAAATATGCCGCGTTGAAGCCGCTGATTCTCCTTCGTGGAGTCCGACAGCTGGCCACGAACGTCCTTAAGTTCAACGTCCAGCTTGGTGTTGGCATCTTGGAGATCATTCTTCTCTCGTCTCACCTTTGTCAATGTACTCTCACCGGCCTTTAACCGGCGTAAGAGTTGTGGCTTCTCCGATCAAGTCCAGTGCCATCTGCAACATTAATTGTCAGATTTGCACCCAAACCGCACAATACTAATCTTTTGAAGTATATCTTACATGAGGGGGTCCCTTTAGGCTCCCCTGCTGCGGCTAGTGCGGCCTCTAGTTGGGCCTTGCACTTTTCCAGCTCCTGGGACAGCACGGTGTTCTTCTCGGTAAGAACCTGCATGTTATATGATCCTTAAATCAGTTAATTTAACTGTTTCAAGTCTCGGGGGCTACTGGTATATATATATATATATTTAACCAAAATTTTCTTACCCGTATGTCTTTCACATACTGCTCCGTGGCTCTGGCTAAACCGTCTTGAGCGGCACGGAGGTACGCATCTCCCGAATTAAAGGCATCTAAAGCCTCTTGGGAGAAAGAAGCGTCACGTAAAACTGTCCGGCGACGCCTGTGGTTCATGGCACTCTCCACTTCGGAATTTGTGGCAGACAGCCTGTCTGCATCCTCTGTCGGAGTGCCCGGCGCACGCCTTGTGCTCGCCTCCGCTTCCTGGCCGGTCACTAGAACCTGGCTGGTGGAAGCGCAATTGGCAGCCTCTCCGGATATAGTTCGGTGAGGTCTCTTCGTCCTGAAGAAGGCACAAACGTTAATATGCCCTGGCGGAATAACGCCGCGGAAACGAAGAGTGCGTTACCTTTGCGCCGGCATCTCGGTCCGGACTGCATTTCTTTTTTCCCCACGGAGCCCTGCGTCCCCTCGTTGGCTAGCCCCCGCAGGTTCGGCTTCCCGCCTCGGAAATCTCCCCTGTGAAACACGGTTGTTGTTAGAAACGCCGGAATACGGGAAAATGGAATCCCCCTCAAGGGAATAAAGATTCCGATTTCTGTCACCTGGGAGGCCGGGATTAACCCGGGGTAATCAGCCACAATAGCGACCAAGGTGTTGTCCTTGCTTAGCTGATGAAACACCCCGTCGATAAGCTCCACCGATATGTCTGAATCCCCTTCAGAGTCCGGATCGAGGGCGGCTGCTTATATCTTTCACTTCCTGTCGCAGTTCCTGCATTGAAGTCGTCAGACTACGTATCTGACCATGGAAGTATAAAATAAATGGGCAAGCGCAATTGTCCGCTTACCCAACTTGGAGGTTCATACATACTGAATCCGGCCCGCGGGTTAACGCGGAGGAACTCCTCCTTTTCTCCCTTGTACAAAGAGGACAGAATCTTTATTAGGGCGGCAGCCGAGGCCGGCCCCTTACGGCCGTAACGGGTGGTGTCATCCTCCCCATTGAAATCCCACAAGGGGCGGCCTCTGTATTGAAGCGGCTGCACCCCTCGCATAATGCATGCGGAGATGACTCCGATCATGGTTAGTCCGGAATGAGCCAACAGTCTTATCCGGCCCATCAGGTAAAGGACGTCTCTGTCGCTTTCTCTCTGAGAGCTCCGTGGACGCCAGCTCAAGCGTTTCTTCAAGGGAGCACTGTTGAACTCAGGGAGACCGTCCCGGATAGGGTCTGGCAGCGGGACGTCGTCTATGTAAAACTGTCCGATCACGGGTTCCGGAAGACCCTTAAGGTTCGAACTCTAGGGTGTGCACGGAGATCGAGCCCTCTACCTCTCTGTCTCGCAAGGATCTAAACTACTGCAAGAACAACACAAGAGACACAGGGTTTATACTGGTTCGGGCCACCATTGTGGTGTAATACCCTACTCCAGTGTGGTGGGTGGATTGCCACTTGGGCTGATGAGGAAGAACAATACAAGGAAGAACGACCTCGCGAGGGTCTGTTCTTGGCTAGGGGATGAACTGCTAGGGGGAGTTCGATCGCCCTTCTCTTTCTCTCTCTCTCTCTAGACGCTTGATTCCATCTCTTCTGGTTTCTTGGTACTCTATTCGATCGGATTTTAGATGCCCCTACCCTGGGGGTGACTAGCCCTATTTATAGGCAAAGGCCCTAGGCCTCTTCCGAAATATTGAGGGGAAGGGCGCCAACAACTACCCAATTTGAAGGGGAACATCTGGTACACTTATCCTGACTAAAGTTGGTCTTCGCCTGCCAAAGGCCCTGTGGTGACGTCGTCCTGGGATATGGTGACCTCCTTCCCACCGTTGGACTGGTCTTGGTCTCGTTGCACTGAAATGGGTGCCTTTGCTTGATCCTCTCGCCTGCGCTTGCCCCCTTTGCACCAGAGAGGAAAGGGAGACGCTGCTCGGGCTGGCGCCCGCCTAGCACCCTCGATCGTCATGGCTTGCGTCATGGGCACCTCGCGAGGTACCCCGCCTTGATCTCTCCGCCTCCTCGCAAGCCAGCCTAAGGAGGCCGTGCTTGAGAAAGCGCCATGTCGTCCGCCTCGCGAGGCTTGGCCCCTCGCGAGGGTCTTGAACCTTGTGTTGATGAAGATGGGCCACGCCGGGCCCACATTTGAGCCACGCCGCGGGCCGCAGGCAGGCAAGTCTGGGGACCCCCGTTCCCAGAACACCGACAGTAGCCCCCGGGCCCAAGGCGCGCACGGACTTGGCCATGCCGAGAGGCGAAAGGGCAAGGGCGAAGCGCCGCGGGCCCTAACAGCCTGCGGCCTCTGGCGCCGCATGGCGGTTGTGTTGGGGAACGTAGTAATTTCAAAAAAAAAATTCCTACGCACACGCAAGATCATGGTGATGCATAGCAACGAGAGGGGAGAGTGTTGTCTACGTACCCTCGTAGACCGAAGCGGAAGCGTTGACACAACATAGAGGAAGTAGTCGTACGTTCTCCTCGCGATCCAACCGATCACAGCACCGTTACTCCGGCACCTCCGAGTTCTTGGCACACGTTCAGCTCGATGACGATCCCCGGGCTCCGATCCAGCAAAGCGTCGGGGAAGAGTTCCGTCAGCACGACGGCGTGGTGATGATCTTGATGTGTTACCGGCGCAGGGCTTCGCCTAAGCACTGCAACGATATGACCGAGGTGGAATTTGGTGGAAGGGGGCACCGCACACGGCTAAGGAACGATCCGTAGATCAACTTGTGTGTCTTTGGGGTGCCCCCTGCCCCCGTATATAAAGGAGCCAAGGGGGAGGGGCTGGCCGGCCAGGCCTTGGCGCGCCAGAGAGTCCTACTCCCTCTGGGAGTAGGATTCCCCACCCCCCCCCCCCCAATCCTAGTTGGACTAGGATTCTCCAAGGGGGAGAGAGAGGGAGAGGGGGGCACCCACATCTCCTAGTACTAATAGGACTAGGGGAAGGGGGGAGGCGCGCAGCCCCTAGGGCAGCCCTCTCACCTCTCCTCCAAGGCCCATGTTGGCCCATTATGCTCCCGGGGGGTTCCGGTAACCCTCCCGGTATTCCGGTAAAATCCTGATTTCACCTGGAATGCCTCTGATGTCCAAACATAGGCTTCCAATATATAATTCTTTATGTCTCGACCATTTCGAGACTCCTCGTCACGTCCGTGATCACATCCGGGACTCCGAACTCCTTCGGTACATCAAAATAAATAAACTCATAATAACTGTCATCGTAACGTTAAGCGTGCGGACCCTACGGTTCGAGAACAATGTAGACATGACCGAGACACGTCTCCGGTCAATAACCAACAGCGGGACCTGGATGCCCATATTGGCTCCTACATATTCTACGAAGATCTTTATCGGTCAGACCGCATAACAACATACGTTGTTCCCTTTTTCATCGGTATGTTACTTGCCCGAGATTCGATCGTCGGTATCCAATACCTAGTTCAATCTCGTTACTGGCAAGTCTCTTTACTCGTTCTGTAATACATCATCTCGCAACTAACTCATTGGTTGCAATGCTTGCAAGGCTTTATGTGATGTGCATTACCGAGAAGGCCCTGAGATACCTCTCCGACAATCGGAGTGACAAATCCTAATCTCGAAATACGCCAACCCAATATGTACCTTCGGAGACACCTGTAGAGCACCTTTATAATCACCCAGTTACGTTGTGACGTTTGGTAGCACACAAAGTGTTCCTACGGTAAATGGGAGTTGCATAATCTCATAGTTAAAGGAACATGTATAAGTCATGGATAAAAGCAATAGCAACACACTAAACGATCGGGTGCTATGCTAATGGAATGGGTCATGTCAATCAGATCATTCAACTAATGATGTGATCTCGTTAATCAAATAACAACTCTTTGTTCATGGCTAGGAAACATAACCATCTTTGATTAATGAGCTAGTCAAGTAGAGGCATACTAGTGACACTCTGTTTTGTCTATGTATTCACACATGTATTATGTTTCCAGTTAATACAATTCTAGCATGAATAATAAACATTTATCATGATATAAGGAAATAAATAATAACTTTATTATTGCCTCTAGGGCATATTTCCTTCAGTCTCCCACTTGCACTAGAGTCAATAATCTAGATCACATCACCATGTGATTAACATCAATAGTTCACATCATCATGTGATTAACATCCATAGTTCACATCGATATGTGACCAACACCCAAAGGGTTTACTAGATTCAGTAATCTAGTTCACATCGCTATGTGATTAACACCCAAAGAGTACTACGGTGTGATCATGTTTTGCTTGTGAGAGAAATTTAGTCAACGGGTCTGCCACATTCAGATCCGTTATGTATTTTGCAATTTTCTATGTCTACAATGCTCTGCACGGAGCTACTTTAGCTAATTGCTCCCACTTTCAATATGTATCTAGATTGAGACTTAGAGTCATCTAGATTAGTGTCAAAACTTGCATCGACGTAACCCTTTACGGCGAACCTTTCTGTCACGTCCATAATCGAGAAACACATCCTTATTCCACTAAGGATAATTTTGACCGCTTGCCCAGTGATCTACTCCTAGATCACTATTGTACTCCCTTGCCAAACTCAGTGGTAGGGTATGCAATAGATCTGGTACACAGCATGGCATACTTTATAGAATCTATGGCTGAGGCATAGGGAATGACTTTCATTCTCTTTCTATCATCTGCCGTGGTCGGGCTTTGAGTCTTACTCAATTTCACACCTTGTAATACAGGCAAGAACTCTTTCTTTGACTGTTCCATTTTGAACTACTTCAAAATCTTTTCAAGGTATGTACTTATTGAAAAACTTATCAAGCGTCTTGATCTATCTCTATAGATCTTGATGCTCAATATGTAAGTAGCTTCCCCGAGGTCTTTCTTTGAAAAACTCCTTTCAAATACTCCTTTATGCTTCACAGAATAATTCTACATTATTTCCGATCAATAATATGTCATTTACATATACTTATCAGAAATGTTGTAGTGCTCCCACTCACTTTCTTGTAAATACAGGCTTCACCGCAAGTTTGTATAAAACTATATGCTTTGATCAACTTATCAAAGTGTATATTCCAACTCCGAGATGCTTGCACCAGTCCATAGATGGATCGCTCGAGCTTGCATATTTTGTTAACACCTTCAGGATCGACAAAAACCTTCTAGTTGCATCGTATACAACTCTTCTTTAATAAATCCATTAAGGAATGTAGTTTTGTTTATCCATTTGCCGGATTTCATAAAATGCGGCAATTGCTAACATGATTCGGACAGACTTAAGCATAGATACGAGTGAGAAACTCTCATCGTAGTCAACACCTTGAACTTGTCGAAAACCTATTGCGACAATTCTAGCTTTGTAGATAGTAACACTACTATCAGTGTCCGTCTTCCTCTTCAAGATCCATTTATTTTCTTTGGCTTGCCGATCATCGGACAAATCCATCAAAGTCCATACTTTGTTCTCATACATGGATCATATCTCAGATTTCATGGCCTCTAACCATTTCGCGGAATCTGGGCTCATCATCGCTTCCTCATAGTTCGCAAGTTCGTCATGGTCTAGTAACATGACTTCCAGAACAGGATTACCGTACCACTCTGGTGCGGATCTCACTCTGGTTTACTTACGAGATTCGGTAGTAACTTGATCTTGAAGTTACATGATCATCATCATTAGCTTCCTTACTAATTGGTGTAGTAGTCACAAGAACAGATTTCTGTGATGAACTACTTTCCAATAAGGGAGAAGGTACAATTACCTTATCAAGTTTTCTACTTTCCTCCCACTCACTTCTTTCGAAAGAAACTCTTCCTCTAGAAAGTTTCCGAACTTAGCAACAAAAGTCTTGCCTTCGGATCTGTGATAGAAGGTGTATCCAACAGTTTCCTTTGGATATCCTATGAAGACACATTTCTCCGATTTGGGTTCGAGCTTATCAGGTTGAAGTTTTTTTCACATAAGCATCGCAGCCCCAAACTTTAAGAAACGACAGCTTAGGTTTATTGCTAAACCATAGTTCATACGGTGTCGTCTCAACGGATTTAGATGGTGCCCCTTTTAACGTGAATGCAGCTGTCTCTAATGCATGATCCCAAAACGATATTGGTAAACCGGTAAGAAACATCATAGATTGTACTATATCCAATAAAGTACGGTTATGACGTTCGGACACACCATTATGTTGTGGTGTTCCGGGTGGCATGAATTTGTGAAACTATTCCACATTGTTTTAATTGAAGACCAAACTCGTAACTCAAATATTTGTCTCCGCGATCAGATCGTAGAAACCTTATTTTCTTGTCACGATGATTTTCACTTCACTCTAAAATTCTTTGAACTTTTCAAACGTTTCAGACTTATGTTTCATCAAGTAGATATACCCATATCTGCTCAAATCATCTGTGAAGGTTAGAAAATAATGATACTTGTCGCGAGCCTTAATATTCATCGGACCATATACATCAGTATGTATGATTTCCAACAAATCTGTTGCTTGCTCCATTGTTCCGGAGAATGGCGTTTTAGTCATCTTGCCCAAGAGGCATGGTTCGCAAGCATCAAGTGATTCATAATCAAGTGATTCCAAAATCCCATCAGCATGGAGTTTCTTCATGCGCTTTACACCATTATGACCTAAACAGCAGTGCCACAAATAGGTTGCACTATCATTATTAACTTCGCATCTTTTGGTTTCAATATTATGAATATGTGTATCACTGCGATCGAGATCCAATGAACTATTTTCATTGGTGTGTATGACCATAGAAGGTTTTATTCATGTAAACAGAACAACAATTTATTCTCTTACTTAAATGAATAACCGTATTGCAATTAACATGATCAAATCATATTCATGCTCAACGCAAACACCAAATAACACTTATTTAGTTTCAACACTAATCCCGAAAGTATAGGGAGTGTGTGATGATGATCATATCAATCTTGGAACCACTTCCAACACACATCGTCACCTTGCCCTTTAACTAGTCTTTGTTCATTCTGCAACTCCCGTTTCGAGTTACTAATCTTAGCAACTTGAACTAGTACCAAATACTGAGGGGTTGCTATGAACACTAGTAAAGTACACATCAATAACATGTATATCAAATATACTTATGTTCACTTTGCCATCCTTCTTATCCGCCAATCACTTGGGGTAGTTCCGCTTCTAGTGACCAGTCCCTTTGCAGTAGAAGCACTTAGTCTCAGGCTTAGGACCAGACTTGGGCTTTTTCACTTGAGCAGCAACTTGCTTGCCGTTCTTCTTGAAGTTCCTCTTCTTTCCTTTTGCCCTTTTTTTTTGAAACTAGTGATCTTGTCAACCATCAACACTTGATGTTTTTCTTTGATTTCTACCTTCGCCGATTTTAGCATCGCGAAGAGCTTGGGAATATTTTCCGTTATCCCTTGCATATTATAGTTCATCACGAAGTTCTACTAACTTGGTGATGGTGACTAGAGAATTCTGTCAATCACTATTTTATCTGGAAGATTAACTCCCACTTGATTCAAGCGATTGTAGTACTCAGACAATTTGAGCACATGCTCACTAGTTGAGCGATTCTCCTCCATCTTTTAGCTATAGAACTTTGTTGGAGACTTCATATCTCTCAACTCGGGTATTTGCTTGAAATATTAACTTCAACTCCTGGAACATCTCATATGGTCCATGACGTTCAAAACGTCTTTGAAGTCCCGATTCTAAGCCGTTAAGCATGGTGCACTAAACTATTAAGTAGTCATCATATTGAGCTAGCAAAACGTTCATAATGTCTGCATCTGCTCCTGCAATAGGTCTGTCACCTAGCGGTGCATCAAGGACATAATTCTTCTGTGCAGCAATGAGGATAAACCTCAGATCACGGATCCAATCCGTATCATTGCTACTAACATTTTTCAACACAATTTTCTCTAGGAACATATCAAAATAAACACAGGGAAGCAACAACGCGAGCTATTGATCTACAACATAGATATGCTAATACTACCAGGACTAAGTTCATGATAAATTTAAGTTCAATTAATCATATTACTTAAGAACTCCCACTTAGATAGACATCCCTCTAATCCTCTAAGTGATCACGTGATCCAAATCAACTAAACCATGTCCGATCATCACGTGAGATGGAGTAGTTTCAATGGTGAACATCTTATGTTGATCATATCTACTATATGATTCACGCTTGACCTTTCGGTCTCTGTGTTCCGAGGCCATATCTGTTATATGCTAGGCTCGTCAAGTTAAACCTGAGTATTCCGCGTGTGCAACTGTTTTGCACCCGTTGTATTTGAACGTAGAGCCTATCACACCCGATCATCACGTGGTGTCTCAGCACGAAGAACTTTCGCAACGGTGCATACTCAGGGAGAACACTTCTTGATAATTTAGTGAGAGATCATCTTATAATGCTACCGTCAATCAAAGCAAGATAAGATGCATAAAAGGATAAACATCACATGCAATCAATATAAGTGATATGATATGGCCATCATCATCTCGTGCTTGTGATCTCCATCTTCGAAGCACCGTCATGATCACCATCGTCACCGGCGCGACACCTTGATCTTCATCGCAGCATCGTTGTCGTCTCGCCAATCTTATGCTTCCACGACTATCACTACCGCTTAGTAATAAAGTAAAGCATTACATCGCGATTGCATTGCATACAATAAAGCGACAACCATATGGCTCCTGCCAGTTGCCGATAACTCGGTTACAAAACATGATCATCTCATACAATAAAATTTAGCATCATGTCTTGACCATATCACATCACAACATGCCCTGCAAAAACAAGTTAGACGTCCTCTATTTTGTTGTTGCAAGTTTTACGTGGCTGCTACGGGCTTTAAGCAAGAACTCATCTTACCTACGCATCAAAACCACAACGATAGTTTGTCAAATAGACTCCGTTTTAACCTTCTCAAGGACCGGGCGTAGCCACACTCGGTTCAACTAAAGTTGGAGAGACAGTCTTCCGCAAGCCATCTATGTGCAAAGCACGTCGAGGGAACCGGTCTCGCGTAAGCGTACGCGTAAGGTTGGTCCGGATCGTCTCGTCCAACAATACCGCTGAACCAAAGTATGACATGCTGGTAGGCAGTATGACTTGTATCATCCACAACTCACTTGTGTTCTACTCGTGCAAATAACATCAAACCATAAAACCTAGGCTCGGATGCCACTGTTGGGGAACGTAGTAATTTCAAAAAAAAAATTCCTACGCACACGCAAGATCATGGTGATGCATAGCAACGAGAGGGGAGAGTGTTGTCTACGTACCCTCGTAGACCGAAGCGGAAGCGTTGACACAACGTAGAGGAAGTAGTCGTACGTTCTCCTCGCGATCCAACCGATCACAACACCGTTACTCCGGCACCTCCGAGTTCTTGGCACACGTTCAGCTCGATGACGATCCCCGGGCTCCGATCCAGCAAAGCGTCGGGGAAGAGTTCCGTCAGCACGACGGCGTGGTGACGATCTTGATGTGTTACCGGCGCAGGGCTTCGCCTAAGCACTGCAACGATATGACCGAGGTGGAATTTGGTGGAAGGGGGCACCGCACACGGCTAAGGAACGATCCGTAGATCAACTTGTGTGTCTTTGGGGTGCCCCCTGCCCCCGTATATAAAGGAGCCAAGGGGGAGGGGCTGGCCGGCCAGGCCTTGGCGCGCCAGAGAGTCCTACTCCCTCTGGGAGTAGGATTCCCCTCCCCAATCCTAGTTGGACTAGGATTCTCCAAGGGGGAGAGAGAGGGAGAGGGGGGCGCCCACCTCTCCTAGTCCTAATAGGACTAGGGGAAGGGGGGGAGGCGCGCAGCCCCTAGGGCAGCCCTCTCACCTCTCCTCCAAGGCCCATGTTGTCCCATTATGCTCCCGGGGGGTTCTGGTAACCCTCCCGGTATTCCGGTAAAATCCTGATTTCACCTGGAATGCCTCCGATGTCCAAACATAGGCTTCCAATATATAATTCTTTATGTCTCAACCATTTCGAGACTCCTCGTCACGTCCGTGATCACATCCGGGACTCCGAACTCCTTCGGTACATCAAAATGTATAAACTCATAATAACTGTCATCGTAACGTTAAGCGTGCGGACCCTACAGTTCGAGAACAATGTAGACATGACCGAGACACGTCTCCGGTCAATAACCAACAGCGGGACCTGGATGCCCATATTGGCTCCTACATATTCTACGAAGATATTTATCGGTCAGACCGCATAACAACATACGTTGTTCCCTTTGTCATCGGTATGTTACTTGCCCGAGATTCGATCGTCGGTATCCAATACCTAGTTCAATCTCGTTACTGGCAAGTCTCTTTACTCGTTCTGTAATACATCATCTCGCAACTAACTCATTGGTTGCAATGCTTGCAAGGCTTTATGTGATGTGCATTACCGAGAAGGCCCTGAGATACCTCTCCGACAATCGGAGTGACAAATCCTAATCTCGAAATACGCCAACCCAATATGTACCTTCGGAGACACCTGTAGAGCACCTTTATAATCACCCAGTTACGTTGTGACGTTTGGTAGCACACAAAGTGTTCCTACGGTAAATGGGAGTTGCATAATCTCATAGTTAAAGGAACATGTATAAGTCATGGATAAAAGCAATAGCAACACACTAAACGATCGGGTGCTATGCTAATGGAATGGGTCATGTCAATCAGATCATTCAACTAATGATGTGATCTCGTTAATCAAATAACAACTCTTTGTTCATGGCTAGGAAACATAACCATCTTTGATTAATGAGCTAGTCAAGTAGAGGCATACTAGTGACACTCTGTTTTGTCTATGTATTCACACATGTATTATGTTTCCAGTTAATACAATTCTAGCATGAATAATAAACATTTATCATGATATAAGGAAATAAATAATAACTTTATTATTGCCTCTAGGGCATATTTCCTTCAGGTTGATTGGACGTGGTCTTCTCCGCTTCCCCACGACGCCTCGACGATCGCGCAGATTGGACAAGTCCCTGACCCGCTCCCGCCGAAGAAACGGCCTGCCCTGCGTGGCCGAGACGAGGAGAATCGCCTGGTGGTGCTGAGGCCTTGGTACGAGCGGCCTCCGCTGGGATTCCCGCTTCCCTTGTATGCCCACGCCGAGGGCCCTGGAAGAGGAGATGCCGATCCCCTCGGCCAGCGCCACGTAAAACTGTCCGGCGACGCCTGTGGTTCATGGCACTCTCCACTTCGGAATTTGTGGCAGACAGCCTGTCTGCATCCTCTGTCGGAGTGCCCGGCGCACGCCTTGTGCTCGCCTCCGCTTCCTGGCCGGTCACTAGAACCTGGCTGGTGGAAGCGCAATTGGCAGCCTCTCCGGATATAGTTCGGTGAGGTCTCTTCGTCCTGAAGAAGGCACAAACGTTAATATGCCCTGGCGGAATAACGCCGCGGAAACGAAGAGTGCGTTACCTTTGCGCCGGCATCTCGGTCCGGACTGCATTTCTTTTTTCCCCACGGAGCCCTGCGTCCCCTCGTTGGCTAGCCCCCGCAGGTTCGGCTTCCCGCCTCGGAAATCTCCCCTGTGAAACACGGTTGTTGTTAGAAACGCCGGAATACGGGAAAATGGAATCCCCCTCAAGGGAATAAAGATTCCGGTTTCTGTCACCTGGGAGGCCGGGATTAACCCGGGGTAATCAGCCACAATAGCGACCAAGGTGTTGTCCTTGCTTAGCTGATGAAACACCCCGTCGATAAGCTCCACCGATATGTCTGAATCCCCTTCAGAGTCCGGATCGAGGGCGGCTGCTTATATCTTTCACTTCCTGTCGCAGTTCCTGCATTGAAGTCGTCAGACTACGTATCTGACCATGGAAGTATAAAATAAATGGGCAAGCGCAATTGTCCGCTTACCCAACTTGGAGGTTCATACATACTGAATCCGGCCCGCGGGTTAACGCGGAGGAACTCCTCCTTTTCTCCCTTGTACAAAGAGGACAGAATCTTTATTAGGGCGGCAGCCGAGGCCGGCCCCTTACGGCCGTAACGGGTGGTGTCATCCTCCCCATTGAAATCCCACAAGGGGCGGCCTCTGTATTGAAGCGGCTGCACCCCTCGCATAATGCATGCGGAGATGACTCCGATCATGGTTAGTCCGGAATGAGCCAACAGTCTTATCCGGCCCATCAGGTAAAGGACGTCTCTGTCGCTTTCTCTCTGAGAGCTCCGTGGACGCCAGCTCAAGCGTTTCTTCAAGGGAGCACTGTTGAACTCAGGGAGACCGTCCTGGATAGGGTCTGGCAGCGGGACGTCGTATATGTAAAACTGTCCGATCACGGGTTCCGGAAGACCCTTAAGGTTCGAACTCTAGGGTGTGCGCGGAGATCGAGCCCTCTACCTCTCTGTCTCGCAAGGATCTAAACTACTGCAAGAACAACACAAGAGACACAGGGTTTATACTGGTTCGGGCCACCATTGTGGTGTAATACCCTACTCCAGTGTGGTGGGTGGATTGCCACTTGGGCTGATGAGGAAGAACAATACAAGGAAGAACGACCTCGCGAGGGTCTGTTCTTGGCTAGGGGATGAACTGCTAGGGGGAGTTCGATCGCCCTTCTCTTTCTCTCTCTCTCTCTAGACGCTTGATTCCATCTCTTCTGGTTTCTTGGTACTCTATCCGATCGGATTTTAGATGCCCCTACCCTGGGGGTGACTAGCCCTATTTATAGGCAAAGGCCCTAGGCCTCTTCCGAAATATTGAGGGGAAGGGCGCCAACAACTACCCAATTTGAAGGGGAACATCTGGTACACTTATCCTGACTAAAGTTGGTCTTCGCCTGCCAAAGGCCCTGTGGTGACGTCGTCCTGGGATATGGTGACCTCCTTCCCACCGTTGGACTGGTCTTGGTCTCGTTGCACTGAAATGGGTGCCTTTGCTTGATCCTCTCGCCTGCGCTTGCCCCCTTTGCACCAGAGAGGAAAGGGAGACGCTGCTCGGGCTGGCGCCCGCCTAGCACCCTCGATCGTCATGGCTTGCGTCATGGGCACCTCGCGAGGTACCCCGCCTTGATCTCTCCGCCTCCTCGCAAGCCAGCCTAAGGAGGCCGTGCTTGAGAAAGCGCCATGTCGTCCGCCTCGCGAGGCTTGGCCCCTCGCGAGGGTCTTGAACCTTGTGTTGATGAAGATGGGCCACGCCGGGCCCACATTTGAGCCACGCCGCGGGCCGCAGGCAGGCAAGTCTGGGGACCCCCGTTCCCAGAACGCCGACAGTAGCCCCCGGGCCCAAGGCGCGCACGGACTTGGCCGTGCCGAGAGGCGAAAGGGCAAGGGCGAAGCGCCGCGGGCCCTAAAAGCCTGCGGCCTCGGGCGCCGCATGGCGGTTGTGTTGGGGAACGTAGTAATTTCAAAAAAAAAATTCCTACGCACACGCAAGATCATGGTGATGCATAGCAACGAGAGGGGAGAGTGTTGTCTACGTACCCTCGTAGACCGAAGCGGAAGCGTTGACACAACGTAGAGGAAGTAGTCGTACGTTCTCCTCGCGATCCAACCGATCACAGCACCGTTACTCCGGCACCTCCGAGTTCTTGGCACACGTTCAGCTCGATGACGATCCCCGGGCTCCGATCCAGCAAAGCGTCGGGGAAGAGTTCCGTCAGCACGACGGCGTGGTGATGATCTTGATGTGTTACCGGCGCAGGGCTTCGCCTAAGCACTGCAACGATATGACCGAGGTGGAATTTGGTGGAAGGGGGCACCGCACACGGCTAAGGAACGATCCGTAGATCAACTTGTGTGTCTTTGGGGTGCCCCCTGCCCCCGTATATAAAGGAGCCAAGGGGGAGGGGCTGGCCGGCCAGGCCTTGGCGCGCCAGAGAGTCCTACTCCCTCTGGGAGTAGGATTCCCCACCCCCCCCAATCCTAGTTGGACTAGGATTCTCCAAGGGGGAGAGAGAGGGAGAGGGGGGCACCCACATCTCCTAGTACTAATAGGACTAGGGGAAGGGGGGAGGCGCGCAGCCCCTAGGGCAGCCCTCTCACCTCTCCTCCAAGGCCCATGTTGGCCCATTATGCTCCCGGGGGGTTCCGGTAACCCTCCCGGTATTCCGGTAAAATCCTGATTTCACCTGGAATGCCTCTGATGTCCAAACATAGGCTTCCAATATATAATTCTTTATGTCTCGACCATTTCGAGACTCCTCGTCACGTCCGTGATCACATCCGGGACTCCGAACTCCTTCGGTACATCAAAATAAATAAACTCATAATAACTGTCATCGTAACGTTAAGCGTGCGGACCCTACGGTTCGAGAACAATGTAGACATGATCGAGACACGTCTCCGGTCAATAACCAACAGCGGGACCTGGATGCCCATATTGGCTCCTACATATTCTACGAAGATCTTTATCGGTCAGACCGCATAACAACATACGTTGTTCCCTTTTTCATCGGTATGTTACTTGCCCGAGATTCGATCGTCGGTATCCAATACCTAGTTCAATCTCGTTACTGGCAAGTCTCTTTACTCGTTCTGAAATACATCATCTCGCAACTAACTCATTGGTTGCAATGCTTGCAAGGCTTTATGTGATGTGCATTACCGAGAAGGCCCTGAGATACCTCTCCGACAATCGGAGTGACAAATCCTAATCTCGAAATACGCCAACCCAATATGTACCTTCGGAGACACCTGTAGAGCACCTTTATAATCACCCAGTTACGTTGTGACGTTTGGTAGCACACAAAGTGTTCCTACGGTAAATGGGAGTTGCATAATCTCATAGTTAAAGGAACATGTATAAGTCATGGATAAAAGCAATAGCAACACACTAAACGATCGGGTGCTATGCTAATGGAATGGGTCATGTCAATCAGATCATTCAACTAATGATGTGATCTCGTTAATCAAATAACAACTCTTTGTTCATGGCTAGGAAACATAACCATCTTTGATTAATGAGCTAGTCAAGTAGAGGCATACTAGTGACACTCTGTTTTGTCTATGTATTCACACATGTATTATGTTTCCAGTTAATACAATTCTAGCATGAATAATAAACATTTATCATGATATAAGGAAATAAATAATAACTTTATTATTGCCTCTAGGGCATATTTCCTTCAGGTTGATTGGACATGGTCTTCTCCGCTTCCCCACGACGCCTCGACGATCGCGCAGATTGGACAAGTCCCTGACCCGCTCCCGCCGAAGAAACGGCCTGCCCTGCGTGGCCGAGACGAGGAGAATCGCCTGGTGGTGCTGAGGCCTTGGTACGAGCGGCCTCCGCTGGGATTCCCGCTTCCCTTGTATGCCCACGCCGAGGGCCCTGGAAGAGGAGATGCCGATCCCCTCGGCCAGCGCCGTCGCCGGCGCCGGAGGGTCACAAAGGCGTTGATCGTTCCTCCTGGAGTCCATGCCGAGGGCTCCTCCCGCGAGCTCGTGCTCCACGCCGCCATTCCTCCGTGGACTTGGATTCGCCTTCCTCCCTTCTTCGCCTTCTTCCAGCAGGGGAGACTCCTGGAGCTGTGGCTGCAGCACGCCGACTGCAGCACTCCTGCAACCGGGGCAGAGGTTGCGATCACTGCCCCGGGCGAGGTCTTCATGACTCGCGGCTGGGGCGAAATCGCTCGGTGCTGCAGAACGAAGGGCGCCCTCATGATCCACCTGGAGTACGACGGCGCTTCGGTGATGTTCTTCAAGGTCTTCGACGCGAACGGTTGCCGGCCGAAGTGCTGCCCCGGGGGAGGCGGCCTGGAACTCGCCATGGCGACGGCTGGGCCCGCCAACTGCCTCCTGAACAGCTCCACAAGTGACGGGAGCGCCGGAGGATCCAGCGGTCCCAGTGAGGTCTTCGTGACGCCGGAGACGAGCTACGACAGCTACGAGCCCGCGAGCCAACGCCGCTCCCGGAGCAGGGCTGGATCGCTTGGTCGCCGCCGATCCTGATCTGGATGGGGTCGGCGCCGGCGCTCGATGGCCCACTGTTGATGATGGCATCTTTTGCAGGGGCACGTGTAGTTAGTACCCTTTAGGATCCGTTCCCTGCGAGGAATCACATTGTGCCACATAGGGCCTTGTAAGGCGGCTGTGATCCTTGTTGTTAATATGTAACCCTTGCTATGGATTTGTGCGAATCGCAAATTCCGTCATACTTCGGTCTTCCCTTTCGCACCTCCCGAGGGCTTGGTGCTCTACGTCAACAGGTCCCAGTCCCAAGGCGGCGTCAGCCGTCGCTGTTATGCCAGGTCGCGATGCCGTGGTCAAGGCCAGGAGGTGAGCGACCCGGGGTCCGGTAAGAGCCCCTGAGTCGCGATGCTCAGGAGGTCCCCTTTGGCGCCCAAGCAGCCGTCGCTTGGTGAGAAAGGGAAGTAACATCGCTAGTATGGAGTCGCTTTAGGTGCGGGGGTAGTGCCACGGTAGCCAACGCTTTGGATGGTGACTTATCTTGAGAATCGGAGGTGGCCCTCAGCGTGTCGTCGGGTCCGGGGGGTAATTTGAAAGGAGGTGCTTGACGAGGTCCTCGCGTGCCCCTTCTCCCTCGCCTCTGCTCCCCTTTCTGCTCTACGTCCTCGGGTCCCGGCCCTCGAGCTGGTCTCAGCCGTTGCTGGTATGCCAGGTCGTGATGCCGTGGTCAAGGCCATAGGATGAGGGCTGGAGAGCCAGTAAGAGCCCTAAGTCACGATGCTTAGGCACACCCCTTTAACGTGCAAGCGGTTCGCGCGGGCGAGGGTGAAGGAAACGCCGCGAGGGCCTTGGCTAGCACAGCTTCCTCTAAGGATCCTGCAGATTCATCACAAGAAGAGGACGGGGTTGCCGTAGCAGCCATTAGTTGATTGTTAGTCGCTCAGGAGCTCACTGGTTGGAGCGGGTGAGGTGTGCCTGGGCACCCGTGAGCCAGCGCGGGACTCACGAGGCCCTACCTCTAGGTGGGTCGCGCCTGGCGCTGGGCCGTATCTTGACATGTGTTCCTGCAAAATCTGGTTAGATGCCGGCACTCTATGTCCTCGGGTCCCGGCCCTCGAGCTTGTCTCAGCCGTCGCTGGTATGCCAGGTCGCGATGCCGTGGACAAGGCCAGAGGGTGAGGGCTGGAGAGCCAGTAACAGCCCTCAGTCGCGATGCTCAGGCGCCCCCCCTTTAACGTGCAAGTGGTCGACATGAAGAAGAAAAGGCGCCACGGACGGCATCGAGTAATGATGCATAGTTGGAAATTAACGCAGAAGGGATACATGCCGCTGGGCCTAGCCCGAGTGGCCTGGGGATGATGCAGCCCGAGGGGCGCCCCCAGCAAAGCAAGCTAGCGACTGAAAAGATAAAAGGGATACATGCCACAGGGACGGACCCATGCGGCCTGGGAATGACGCAACCCTGGGAGGGCGCTCCTAGCTGGGAATGAAACTTGAAAGATGTCACCTGAAGATGTCGTCGGGGCAGTGGCGTTGGTGCAGCAGACTCGGTGGGCTGCGGAAGCCGATCCTCACAAGCCCCCAGACCCAGGGGCCTCGGGAGGCTCCGGGGGCACTGGTGGCTCCTCGTGAGCAGCCTCCATCTCCGCCAGGGCTGTGGAATGCCTACCTTCTTGCGCCTCCAAGATGCTCCTCATGATGCGCTGGTACGCCGTAGCCACGCTCGGCAGGCCATAAGGCATGCGAACGTAGCTGTGGGGTGGTCCTCCGCAGCGCCCCACTTGTGAGGGCCAGAGGCGCTCCGCCGTGGCGATCTGATTGAGCCCTGGTACGTCGACGCAGACGAGCAGCCCACCATCCTCGCCTGGATGGGGAGCCATAGCTGGTGGGCGACGGCAACCTCTCATGATCCTTGAGTCCTGTAGTTCTTGAATGGCGTTGCTAACAAACTCCTGCTGGTCTGACCTTCTTTCCCAGGCTTCCCTTCGAGGGAAACGTGCCTCTAAGCACGCCTCCACATGGTGCCCCAGCGCCTCCCTCGTGACCTTGGCGAGGTCGGTGGCCCTCCAGGTGAGAGCCCCCGAGCCCGGGTCGCTCACCTCCTGGCCTTGGGCTTCTTCTCTTCTGGGTCTGCGGCAGGCAGCTCGAGGAGGGAGAGGCGTCCCTCCTCAGCTCTGGCGCACTTGGTCGCCAGGTTGAACAGCTCCAGGGAGGTGCAGAGGTCTTCATGCATCGCCAACTCCTCCTTCATCTTGACGTCGCGCACGCCATCGGAGAAGGCCGAAATGATGGCTTCTTCGGACACCCTGGGGATCTTGAGGCGCGCATTGTACTTTTGCAGGGTCTCCCCAGGTTGCTGCTTGATGCGTTGCATGTCGCTCACGGTGGGAGGCCGGTCGCGGGTACCTCGGAAGTTGGCGATGAAGCGAGTATGCATCTGGTCCCTGGAGGAGATCGTGCCTGGGGCCAGGTTCAGGAGCCAAGTGCGAGCACCTTCCTTCAGCGCCATGGGGAACCAGTCCGCCATGACCTTCTCGTCTCCGCTGGCAGCCTCGATTCCCAGCTCGTAGAGCTGGAGGAACTCCGTGGGATCAGTTGTGCCGTCGTAGCGATGAGGCAGGTCCGGCTTGAACTTGCCGGGCCACGCGACGCTATGTAGCTCGGGGGTGTAGGCGCGGCAGCCAGCGGTGGCCGCGGGAGGTTTTGGTTGAGGGAGAGCTTGGCCTTGTGGGTCCCCTTGCGCCGCAGCTGGGAGCAGCGCGGGGTCTTGACGTGCCGGAGCTGGAGCGGGGTCTCGGCGAGCCGGGGCCGGGAGCGCCCGGGCGACCTCTTGCGGTCGCGGGACTTCTTGGCAGCTCCGTTCCTGCTGGGCCGGCGCATGACGGAGCGGGTTCCGCCCAGGAGCTGCGCGCCTTGGGGCCATGGCATCTTCTTGAAAAGGAGGCGGCTGGAATGCTCCCGGGGCTTCATTGCCCATGCGGGGCGGAGTGCGGCGCAGCGGTGCGGAAGGCGCGGGAGAGCCCCCTGCGGCGCGGACGAGCTCGGCGACGCGGACGAGCCACTCCTCGTAGACGTCATCGAAGGGGCGGTAGCGCAGGAGCTCGTTCGCCGCGATGAGCGCAGCCCGAGCCTCCAAAGGCGTGCGAAGCACGTGCGACGAAGAACCGGCCGGAGTGAGCGACGGAGTGGCGGTGCGGCCATCCCGCCGTACGGACGGGTGCTGCGAGGATGCTTGCTGCTCGTTCCCCGCCAGGCCGGTGGCGGCGTTGACGGCGGGTGACGGGGAACGACGAGGATGCCCACCGACGGGGGCCGTCTAGACGGCGCGGGAAGCGATGGCGGTCCGGCGCTCGGCGTGGGCCCGACGAGCGTCAGACATGGACGCGACGGTCGGAGGAGAGCGGAGCGGTGGAAGACGGGCTCCGGCGCACCCCTACCTGGCGCGCCATATGTCGGATCACGGGTTCCGGCAGACCCTTAAGGTTCGGACTATGGGGTGCGCGCGGAGATCGAGCACTCTACCTCTCCGTCTCGCAAGGATCTAAACTACTGCAAGAACAACACAAGAGACACAGGGTTTATACTAGTTCGGGCCACCATTGTGGTGTAATACCCTACTCCAGTGTGGTGGGTGGATTGCCTCTTGGGCTGATGAGGAAGAACAATACAAGGAAGAACGACCTCGCGAGGGTCTGTTCTTGGCTAGGGGATGAACTGCTAGGGGGAGTTCGATCGCCCTTCTCTTTCTCTCTCTTTCTCTCTCTAGACGCTGGATTCCGTCTCTTCTGGTTTCTTGGTACTCTATCCGATCGGATTCTAGATGCCCCTAACCTGGGGGTGACTAGCCCTATTTATAGGCAAAGGCCCTGGGCCTCTTGCCAAATATTGAGCGGGAAGGGCGCCAACAACTGGCCAATTTGAAGGGGAACATCTGGTACACTTATCCTGACTAAAGTTGGTCTTCGCCTGCCAAAGGCCCTGTGGTGACGCCGTCCTGGGCTCCATGGTGACCTCCTTCCCATCGTTTGACTGGTCTTGGTCTCGTTGCACCGAAATGGGTGCCTTTGCTTGATCCTCTCGCCTGCGCTTGCCCCCTTTGCACCAGAGAGGAAAGGGAGACGCTGCGCGGGCTGGCGCCCGCCTAACACCCTCGATCGTCATGGCTTGCGTCATGGGCACCTTGCGAGGTACCCAGCCTTGATCTCTCCGCCTCCTCGCGAGCCAGCCTAAGGAGTCCGTGCTTGAGAAAGCGCCATGTCGTCTGCCACGCGAGGCTTGGCCCCTCGCGAGGGTCTTGAACCTTGTGTTAATGAAGATGGGCCACGCCGGGCCCCCATTTGAGCCACGCCGCGGGCCGCAGGCAGGCAAGTCTGGGGACCCTCGTTCCCAGAACGCCGACAAAAACCATTCCGAAGGCCAATCCTCGGATGCCTTCTTCGGGGTTCCGGATAGGTGTCCGGTCCCGGCGATGCGCCATACTTCGGCTCCGCCCACTTGGTATATAGACCCCTCTTGAGAACGGGGCACCAGGCAGAATATCTTCTTCCACAGCGGGAAATGAGCCCCGACGCCTAAAAATAGCTCGCAAAGGGCAACGAAGCCCGCAATATGTAACACGGAGCCGGGCGTGAGATGATGCAGCTGGAGGCCGTAGAACTCCAGAAGCCCACGGAGGAATGGATGAATTGGAAATCCCAGTCCCCTCATCAGATAGGGAATAAGGCACACCCGTTCTCCTTTAGAAGGATTGGGGGTGTTCTCCGCTTGTTTTCCGCCACTGTAGGTGGCGAGACCGGCTCGGACCGGGACCATGTATGCCTGAGGGAGAAATCCCTTTGCCTGAAGCGACACTAACTCGCTATGCGGAATGGTGCAACTCTCCCATTCCCCGGGCTTAGGACCGGAGGAGCGAGGGGAGGAGCTGCGACGGCTGGCCATGTTGGAATTGACCTTAGCTGGGAAAGCTCTGATGATAACTCGCGGAGAGGAGAAGATGCGGTTTGGATCTAAATCCTCATCCCGTTAAATAGGCGGCTCATTTGTATGGCTAGGGGTGTGGATGTAAGAACGCCCCGGGCTTTTCGCATTCGTTCAACACGTGGAAGACAGCCATTATTGGGTGCAGAAGCCGGGGAGCGCTACAAAAATTGGACATTATTCGTATAGGTACACAGAATTCGGGAAAGAACCCACCTTGCAATGCCGAAGACAATTTGCGCGCCGGACTCGTCGTCATTGAAGCCTGGTTCGGGGGCTACTGAGGGAGTCCTGTATTAGGGGGTGTTCGGGTAGCCGGACTATACCTTCGCCAGACTCCAGAATTATGAAGGTACAAGATTGAAGACTTCGTCCCGCGTCCGGATGGGACTTTCCTTGGCATGGAAGGCAAGCTAGGCGATGCGGATACTCAAGATCTCCTACCATTGTAACCGACTCTGTGTAACCCTAACCCTATCTGGTGTCTATATAAACCGGAGGGTTGTAGTTCGTAGGTGGAACCATCATCATACACAATCATACCATAGGCTAGCTTCTAGGGTTTAGCCTCCTTAATCTCGTGGTAGATCTACTCGTGTACTACCCATATCATCAATATTAATCAAGCAGGAGTAGGGTATTACCACCATCGAGAGGGCCCGAACCTGGGTAAAAACATCGTGTCCCTTGTCTCCTGTTACCATCCGACCTTGACGCACAGTTCGGGACCCCCTACCCGAGATCCGCCGGTTTTGACACCGACACCTACCATTGACATCCGGGGCACACCGGTTGGGAGGCTGACCTGTGGGCCTACCAACTTAGTCAACAAACGATTCTAGCAGCAATAACAGTTGGATTTGAATCGAACGGTCCTGCTGCTTCTTCAATCGCTGCTCTTCTTGCAGCAGCCGCCGAAACCAGTGCTGGGGAGACCGCCTGCTCCTGCCTCCAGTGGCCAGCTGTGCTGCCATTGAGGCCTCATCGCCCCCTACTACTCCCACCGCTAGCCAGGCCCTTCCATCGGAAGAGTAATGTACGTGGAAAGGCTGACAGCTGGGTCCACGGCCAACCTAGTTTTTTTGTGATTTGCCAAGTAAGTCGCTTTGTCGGGCCTGTTGGGCTTCAAATCTTTCAAGACGAGGAGAGCTTTCATTCGGCTGGCCGAGAAAATGGCCCATCAGTAATGAGAAACGGGCTGTACATTTTTAAAACACATCAAACCGACAATTAGTTTCAAATATCTTTTTTTTCATTTCGAGATTTTAAAATACATTAATTTTTATGCGCGGAGAATTTGTTGGATTTTATAATGATATACATTTATTTTTAAAATTAGTTTGAATGTGAGTCGAAATTTCGGGATTAAAAACAGTTCGGACCGCACCAAAATATGCAAAATTTCGTATAGTTTTTTAACCATGGCCACAATATGGGATGTAATGCTAACAAAAAGAATATGGGCTCAACCTTAAAAATTAGCAAATGGGCTTTAAATTATTAGAAATAATGGCAGATGGGCTGTATGCTGTTTCCACAGATTTGAGGCTTTGCTAAAAAAAAGGTTGACGCACATGCAGTGACTGTTGGATGTCCATCCAACGGCCGTCGCGCTTCTTCAATCTCTGCTCTTCCTGCTCCAGCCGCTCAAACAAGCGCTGGCGGGACTGCCTGCTCCCTCCTCCCCGCGGCCGGCTGTGCTACCGCATAGGCGTCACCGCCCCACCGTACTCCCATCGCTGGCCTAGCCATCCCTCTACTCACCCACACCTGTTGTTATTCTCCGGCGACGGCAGACGAACCAGTAAACCGTCGTACAATCATACTCCCCTCCACGTGGGAAACAACTGCCGAATCTTCCCTGCCTCCGTGTCGTTCCCTTCCTAGGCCTCACTGTCGTCCACCGCCTTGGTGCTCTCAGCGTGGCCTGGTCAACATGGTCAACGACCGACATGCATCTGAAGTGGACTATACGTGGAAAGGCCGATAGCTGGGTACATGGCCGCAAGCAAGGAAATGCCTCCTTATTACGCGCAAAATAATGATTCCTCCACCTGACATCAGGGACCCACCGAAAGGGCCTCTGTATTTCGCGAAAAAATTGTTACCGCCACTGACAACTCGGACCCACCAGCTATATCTTCGCACGCAAGGAAGTGCCTCCGTATTACGCACAAAAAATGAATACTCCCCCTGTTAGCTGGGACCCAATATAGTGGCAGGCTGACTTGTGGGCCTACTAAGTTGACGGGGACGGAGGGCTTTGTCAACTTAGTCAATATGCACGATTCTAGCTCCAGTGACCATACGATGTCCATCCAACGGCCGTAGTGCTTCTTCAACCTCTGGTCTTCTTGCTCCAGCTGCCCAAACCAGCGCCGGTCGTGCCTCGTGCTCCTGCTTCCCGTGGCCGGCTGCGATGCGGCGGAGGCCTCACCGCCCCCTACTACTCCCACCGCTGGCCAGGCCATCCCTCTACTCACCCAGACCCCCTGTTATTCTGCGGCGACGACAGCCTCACACCGCAGCGAACCAGTGAACCTTACTCCTCTACGCGTGGGCATCCACTGCCGCATCTTCCCCGGCTTCGCGTTGTCCCCTTCCTAGGCCTCGTCATCGTCCACCGCCCTAGTGCTCTTGGCGCGGCATGGACAACATGGTCAAGGAATGGCTTCCATCGGACGTGGACTGTACGTGGAGAGGCTGATAGCTAGGTCCATGGCCGCAGCAAGGAAGTGCCTCCTTATTATGTGCAAAATAATTATTCCTCCACCTGACAGCGGGGATCCACCAGACGGGCCAACGTATTTCGCAAAAAAAATGTTTCCCCCCTGACTGGTAGGACCCACCAGCTACACCTTCGCACGCAAGGAAGTGCGTCCAGGCAAAAAAAACAAAAGATTCGCCCCCTGACTGCTGGGACGCACCAGCTAGATCTTCGCAGGAAAGGAAGTGCATGGCAGTCGGGACCCACCTGGTCGAAGCGTACGTAGGGTTGTCATTCTGGTCGCGAACGTGTACATACATATATAATGGTGGAAGTAGAGGAGCGCACGTAGCATGTACACGTACGTACAACGGCCAGGGTGCAAGAAAGAAAATACGGCCACGTATGTGTACATACGGGTGGGGTCTCGAACGCCTACTCGCGCATACGTACGGCGAGGGCTCGTTGACATGGCTGTGTCAGAACGGAGAAATAACGTCGTCGTCGTGTTCCTGGGGAGGCAACAGAATGCGTCGTGTTCATGGGGAGGCAACGGAATGCGTCGTGTTCATCGGGAGGCAATGGAACGCGTGGGAGCCAACCGGCTGCGTCGGAACGGAATATGTGGTTATGTTCATCGGGAGGGCTTGGACGGAACAGGCAATGGAAACGAGGCCTGGTGTATCACAGAACGGATGAAACGGCCATGTGTTCGACCGACCACGTTCGAAACGGGATCCTGTCATCGGGAGGGGTCTGGCGTACCGCAAAACGGAGGAAACGGACCTCCTACGATTGAAACGGGGGTCCTGTTGATCGGGAGGGGTGTGCCATACCGCAAAACAGAGGAAACGGACTTGTGTTGGAGCGCTACGGTCGAAACGGGGGTCTTGTTCATCGGGAGGGGTGTGGCGTACCGCGAAACGGACGAAACGGACCTCCTATGGTCGAAACTGGGGTCTTGTTGATCGCGAGGGGTGTGGCGTACTGCAAAACGGGACTCCACGGGATACTGTTCAACCACCCCTCCACCGTCTACTGTTCATCCAGCCCTCCACACCACGAGGGTCCTGTACAACCACCTCTGCACGGGCACCCCTCCACCGTCTACTGTTCATCCAGCCCTCCACCACACCACGGGGTCCTGTACATCCATAGGCAACGCCACCGCTCACTGTTCATCCAAACCCCCCCGCAACGCTCACTGTTCATCCTAGAGGCAGCATTGATCGGCTTCAGTTAGCAGCAGTAGTGAAGGAATTGCTCGATCGGGTTCAGTTAACAGCCATCGATCGATCACTCGGTTTCAGTAACGCGTAGCCTGCAGTGCAATCGGTCGGGTTCAGTTAGAGCCCAACGCCTTGCTTGGGTTCAGTTAGAGCCAACGCCTCGCGCACACGCGCGTACGTGTACGAGAGAAACGCGCATCGCTCGGCCCCCGACCTCCCACCGTAACTGGGAACTCCCCGAAATTTTCCTCGCCCTCGCTTCTACAACGGTTTTTTCCATCATGGACGGCCCAAAGAATGTCATGCAGCTGCGTCTCCGGCCCGCCCAGGACGAAAAGCCCATTTTTGTCATGATTTTTTGTCACGGAAGTAGGAGCCCACCACATCTATGATGATACCGGGTTTTGTCACAATTATCGTCATTGAAGTGTCATATGTATGATAGAAAAAATTTCGTTCGGCCCAAAATGTCATGGATGTGTCTTTTTTTGTAGTGTAACCTCGGTTATTGTCAATCTTAATTTGGCCAGCGTCTCTATCCGGCCCATCAGGTAAAGGACTTCTCCGTTATCTTCCTCCTGAGGGCTCCATGGGCACCAGCTGCGACATTTCTTCAAAGGGGCATTGTCGAACTCGAGAAGACCCATCTGAATGGGATCTGGAAGGGGGACGTGCTCCATGTAAAATCACTCCGAAGGCCAGTCGGACGTCTTCTTTGGGGTACCGGACAGGTACCCTGTCCCGGCGATGCGCCATATTTTGGCTCCGCCCACTTGGGATATTGACCCCTTCTGTGTATGGGGCACAAGGCAGAATAGCTTCTTCCACAGCTCGAAATGAGCTTCGCAGCCCAGAAATAGCTCACAGAGGGCAACATAACCAGCGATGTGTAATATGGAAGCGGGGGTGAAGTTTTGCAACTGGAGCCCGCAGAGGAACAGATGGATTGGAAATCCAAGTCCCCTCAATAAATAAGGGACAAGGCATACCCGCTCCCCCTTGGAAGGATTGGGGAAGCTCTCTGCTTGCTCCCCGCCATTATAGGTGGCGAGCCCGGCTCGAATGGGGACCATGTACGCTGGAGGGAGAAATCCCTGGGTCTGTAACTCTACTAATTGGTTGTCCGGGACAGAACACCTCTCCCAATCACCGGGCTTAGGGCTACGGGAGTGAGAGGAGGAGCTACGCTGGCCGGCCATGTTGGAATGGACTTCTCCGAGCGCGCTCCGATGGATACTCGTCGTGGGAGGATGGTGTGATCTGGATCTAAGAATCCCCGTCTCTTTAATAGACAATTTACTTACATGGCTAGGGTGGAAAATGCAAAAATGCCCTGGCTTCTCGCATTCATTCGACACGTGGAAGATAGCCATTATTGGGCGCGGAAGCCAAGAAGTGCAACATTCATGTTGAGCCAGACACTACTCACAAGGTATTCAGAATTTGGAGGAAGAACCCGCCTTGCAATGCCGAAGACAATCTGCGCACCGAACTCATCGTCATTGAAGCCTGGTTCAGGGGCTACTGAGGGAGTCCTGGAATAGGGGGTATCCGGACAGCCGGACTATATCCTTTGGCCGGACTATTGGACTATGAAGATACAAGATTGAAGACTTAGTCCCATGTCCGGATGGGAATCTCCTTGGCGTGGAAGGCAAGCTTGGCGATACGGATATGTAGATCTCCTTCCTTGTATCCGACTCTGTGTAACCCTAGCCCCCTCTGGTGTCTATATAAACCGGAGGGTTTAGTCCTTAGGACAACAACAATCATACCATAGGCTAGCTTCTAGGGTTTAGCCTCTACGATCTCATGGTAGATCAACTCTTGTAATACTGATATCATCAAGATCAATCAAGCAGGAAGTAGGGCATTACCTCCATCAAGAGGGCTCGAACCTGGGTAAACATCGTGTCCCCCGCCTCCTGTTACCATCCGCCTTAGACGCACAGTTCAGGACCGCCTACCCGAGATCCGCCGGTTTTGACACCGACACCAGGCGCCGGAGAAGAAGGCCAGGGAGGCTAGAAGTGGCCTTCGCCATAAAGGTACTTTGGACATTACGTCCGAAGATACTGAAGCTCTCTCGTCCCACGAGGGAGATGAAGACGAAGAGGAAGAGGAGGAGAGCAATTCTATCCTTAAGGGGGAAATAAGAAAAGGGGGAATTTTGTGGACCAAGAGGGGGAGGTCTCCAAGAAGGGGAAGATCTTCCTTTCAGATGATTCTGAATCGGACGCCGAAGCCGTCCCTGAGTGGCACCCCAGGCTGAAGCCCCTGGCCGAATCATAAGTATTCAAAGATACTGTATATATATCCGGCTTTTTATAAATTGTAGGATAACATATCATCTATGTATTTCAGTCCGGCCCCAAAAATCATCGTCTTCGGGGAATTCTTTGGCGCCGGGATGATGGAGAGTGAAACGCATCCGCGAGCCTCTTCGCCTCATGCAGCGGACGACACCGAGGTGTTGTCCCAGAGGACATCTCTGGGCAAGGGAGAGGTGCGGAAGGTCGCAGAAACGGCACCAGGAGGTAATGCCTCGGCTGCCAAAAACATGGGGGGCACAACCCCCATGGAAACCGATGACAGGGGCCCGGACCAGTCCGGCCCCCAGCCGAATACGACTCCGGAGACCCACGTGGCTCTAGAATCGAGCGAGTAGACACCTTCAAAGGAGAGGGAGCTCCGACTCCACCGACGACCTACATCAATCCGGAGGTGCCGGATACCTTGAGGGAAGCACTTCGACGTTCTTCCATCATGGAATAGCATCGTACCCTAATGGGTACGGTGGTTGAGAAGGTTCAGTCCGCGAAAAGCGGGCTGAATGAAGCTTTTACCAGCCTGCTAATGGGCTTTAAGGTATGCGATTTAATATTCTTAGCTGCTTTTGCATGTGTAAAAAATATGCCTATGTATAGATAGTAGCCCCTGAGACTCTGTTCGACCTTTTGAAAAAGGGGCCGGACAGAGGATCAAATATTCCAGAGATAACATACCTGTCTATTTTGATGAACAGGCTTCACTACTAGCAACTTCAGCCAAGGACGCGGAAGTTTCCGAACTCCAGTGGAAACTCAAGCTGGTTGATGGTGAGATCGACCGTATTAACAAGCGGTTCGATGAGGCCCAAGGTATGCTTTTCAAAAAGACCCCTTACAAGCCGAATTATAGTGCGAACCCAGAGTTAAAGCTCATGCGCTACTATGTAAATGATTCTAGGCAACGCGACCGAAGTCGAGGCCCTCAACAGTGCCCTTGTCGAAGCCAAGGAGGAGGTGAGGGCAAGCAAAGCGGCCACAGAGAAAGCGGTTGTGGATGCAGAGGCCGAAAAGGCCGCCAACCTTCAGTATGCGGCGAGGGTGACCAAAGTAGAGCAAGCGCTCCAGGACGCCGCTAACAAGTGTGAGTCCTTGGAGGAGAGTAACAAGGCTCAAGCGGCCGAACTCACCAAGGCTCTTCAAGCGGCGAAGGAGGCGCGGTCCGAGTCCCGGGCAGCTCGCGAGGAGTTCAAGCAAGCTGAACATATAGCGGTTGGTAAGCCTTTTCTTTTACTGAGTATATTTGGCGGTCGAAGATATGCTTGGCTCAATCGACTATGGAGTACTCCAGACGCCTTTGCGGATCTCCCGAGGAGTGCTGCTGATGCCGTCCAATATTTCCGGGCCCAAGAAGGGAATGCAACGGAGAAGCTCTTCTGGTCGCAGTACCTAGCGCCAAAGCAGCCAGCACTGCTAAACAACCAGATGATGTAGCTGGAGGAGCTGCATAGGATGTACGGTTTTGCCATGAGGGATATCATAGTCTAGCTATGGCCAGCCGGACCCATTTCGAGCAGCTACTTTGGTCTGGTCAAGCGGATCGGCGACGCCTTGCCCTAAGTAGAGGTAGTGAAGAGCTCGACATGCATAGAAGGTGCGCGGATGTCCTTTGCCTGTGTCAAGATGCACTGGGTGAAGATGAAGGCCGCTGTCGTGGCGATTAAGGGTCCGCGCGGAGGCAAGGATCACAGGAAGCCGGAGCGCTGTTTTGAAGATCTCCTTGAGGGTGCCCATTTGATAGAGGGTCAATGCTCGAAGGATATCATGTTGGAGTGAATGTATCCGGGCTACCCGGACAATGTATTATAAACAAAGGTTGTGTAATATATTTTATGCATTTATCTTAACTACTTTCCTCCTGTGCAGCCGTATATTATTATTCTGAAAGTTTTCCAGTCGTCGGCTTCAGCCACCACGTAGATACTATGGGGTGTTCGGGAGAACGTGTAAGCACTCTTGACCCAATGTCTTGGTCAGTAAAGGAGGTGACTTACATAGTGAACCAGGCAATCAGACTATGCGGCTTTAGCACTTTCTCTTAGCCATAGGAGTTTGACAATGGGACTGTGAGGTAGCCCCTGGTGCGTATGTGGCTATCCGGACTTGGATGCCCTAAGAGCATGACTGGAAAGAGCCAGTCCTTCGTGTAATATGGAAGAAATCGCTAGAGATTTAGTAAGTCACTAAATTGCTGACCAGCTCTCTCCACATCATGACAGTCAGTTTTCGGCTTTCTCTACTAAGGTACTTAAGCGGATGAACCAGAAGCACAATCGCAGTAGTTCTCCATTTACTATCTTAGCCAAACTAGCGGAACATAAGGTAGCAAACACAGGAGCCGGGCAACCCAACTATTGACCAAAGACATGACTCGGAGCCGATGCATATACTGCAGTATTCGGGACGCCGAAGTCTACTTTGAGAGTGTTCGGACTTTCTATTGTTGAGGATATATATATATATGGCTTGAATAGAGCCCCTGGAGATTTAAGTCGTACCCAGGTGTATATGCCAATTCGGACGTAAAGGGGGGGAACAGATTAAGAAATAAGCCGATACCAAACAAGGTTGGTCGAAACTATTTCGATTATAGTGTGATTGGTACGTCAAAACGTATTTTTACAGAAGATACGATAAGCATCACGGCTATTTTACATGCCGAGAGCAAGGCAAGTCTGTATACAGGTCTTAAAACTGAAAAGATGATCTTCAAGATCCTTTGGACACTTTGCCACACGTCTGCGCCGCTTTCGCCTTGGTGTATGATCCTTTGAGAGGATCAACAATCGAGTATGCACAAGGGGCCTAAAAAGGGGCCCTTGTTAGCACCAAAAATTTATGTGGGTTGTAAAGAACTTGCAAAATAAAATTAAGAAGAAGAAGGTGGAAAATTTGAAGGTCCGGATAGGGTCCACCCGTACTGTTGACCTTATGTTTAGCATGCCTCCGTCCTTGCCCATAGTAACTTTTGTGTGTAGTTATGTACGCGTGATACGAATGCCGCTATGAGGTCGGGGCTTTGATGGAGGACGAATTGCTAATCTAGCTCTGGACGAGCCGGATTATCAGTCTGCAGGGTAGACCGGACCCGTTTGACACTGTGCGGGGGCTTGGCTATCGATTTAGTTTTCTGCTCGATAAGGCCACCCTGTACTTCAGCTGCAAGGGCCGCAGTATGATCCTCAGTACAGAGGGAGCGCTCCATGTTTCCATTAACTGTAATAACACCGCGGGGTCCGGGCATTTTGAGCTTTAAGTAAGCATAGTGCGGGACCGCATTGAAGCAGGCGAAGACGGTTCTCCTGAGCAGTGTGTGATAACCACTGCAGAAAGGGACGACGTCGAAGATCAAGTCCTCGCTTTGGAAGTTGTCCGGCGAACCGAAACCACTTCCAATGTTATTGAGCTCGTGCAGTGGGCTTCTACACTGGGTATTACTCCTTTAAAGTTGGTTTTAGTGGGCTTGATTCTTGATGGATCGATGCCTATTTTGCGGGCACTATCCTGATAAAGCAGGTTAAGGCTGCTGCCACCGTCCATAAGGACTGCGTGAGATGGAATCCGTCGATGATTGGATCGAGGACCAGTGCAGCCTAACCTCCATGATGGATACTGGTCAGATGGTCTCTGCGATCAAAGGTGATCGGATAGGCTGACCATGGGTTGAATTTTGGGGCGACTGGCTCTATGGCATAGACGTCCCTAAGTGCGCGCTTGCGCTCCCTTTTGGGGATATCTATAGCATATATCATATTCACCATTTTTATCTCAGGGGAAAATTTCTTCTGTCCCCCCGTGTTTGGTGGGCGAGGCTCTTCATCGTCTTCCTCGCAGGGCAGCCCATTCCCCTTGTGCTCAGTGTTGAGCCTGCCGGCCCGTTTAAAGACCCAACAATTTCTGTTGGTATGATTGGCAGGCTTATCAAGGGTGCCATGAATCTGGCCAGGCCGATCGAGTATACTGTCCAAACTAGATGGACCATCCTTATTTCCTTTGAATGGCTTCTTCTGCTGACTGGGTTTAGAGCCACTGAATCCGGCGTTGACCGTCAGGTCTTCGGTATCTTTGTTATTGCTTCGACGCTTGTGCTTGTTGCATCATGGCTTGCCATTGCCATCCCTGGCTTCAGAAGTGCCAGGGTCGCTGGTGCTATTGCTATTGCTTCTACGAGCTAGCCAGCTATCTTCTCCCATGCAAAAGCGGGTCATAAGTGTGGTAAGGGCTGCCATGCACTTCGGCTTTTCTTGGCCGAGGTATCGGGCAAGCCACTCATCCCGGACGTTGTGTTTAAAGGCCGCGAGGGCTTCGGCGTCCGGACAATCAACAATTTGGTTCTTTCTAATTAAGAAACTGGTCCAGAGTTTCCGGGCTGATTCTTCGGGATGCTGGACTATGTGACTAAGGTCATCGGCGTCTGGAGGCCGAACATAGGTACCTTGGAAGTTGTCTCTAAAGGCATCCTCCAAGTCTTCCTATCTGCCAATAGAATTTTCTGGGAAGTTGTTTAACCAGTGTCGTGCTGGTCTCTTTAATTTGAGCGGGAGGTATTTGATGGCATGGAGATCATCACTGCGGGCCATGTGGATATGGAGAAGAAAATCTTTGATCCATACTGCGGGATCTGTTGTACCATCGTAAGATTCAATGTTCACGGGTTTAAACCCTTGCGGGAACTGATGTTCCATCACTTCATCGATGAAGCATAAGGGGTGTGCGGCGCCTCTGTATCGGGCGATGTCGCGGCGCAGTCCGGATGAAGTCCGTATGCGGTTTTCGGCCTGGGTGAGGTTGTGACTGTCACGCCAGGCCTGATGGCCATCCTCTCGCATTAGAGCACGCCCCCTTGATCCGTAGATTGATCTTTTCTGATCGGCTCTATTGTCCAGGTCCTTGCGTAGGTCATAGGTATAGCCCGGGGCCGTTGCTTCCTTGCCTCGACGGCAGGGTGGCACAGGCTGGTGTTCGGCGTCAGTAGCCGGTCTGTCCCGTCCATGTGGTGGTCGGTCGGGTTCGTCAGAAGCTTTATGCTTTGGCGGTATTGGCTCAAGGGCCTCGTCATCAAATTGTGGTAGTAGCTTGCGCTTCGGGTAACTCTTAGTTGGGCGTTCGAGGCTGTATTCCTCGGCTGCCAGGACATTAGTACATCTGTCATTGAGTAAACCTTGTTCAGCTTGAAGCTGCCACTTCTTCTTTTAAGTCGAGGGATCGCATTAAGTCCAGAGCCTCGTTTAAGAGCGAGGTTTGGACAGAGAAGCGAGAGTCTGCAGGGCTGACCGGGGTGAGAGCCTCCTGGCCGCGCCCGCTAGACGCGGACCTCGAGAGTTCGGATTTGAAGTCCGAGTGAGAGTCCGGCACTTTAGCGACAAGGGGAGCCCAGTTTGTCTTTGGGTTTGCTGATGACGCATCCCCTCCAGATCTCCGGTAGCAAGTTCCATAATTACAGGGAGTACGGCGGGCTCTAAACTCCCGTCTTCGGACCTGGTAGTCTGCTCTGGATCTAAGGCCAGAGCGGCGGTCGGGGCCGCGAACGCTTCGAAGATCAAGTCTCCTCGGATATCAGCGACATAATTTAGGTTCCCGGAACTGATCTGATGACCAGGGGTATAGCTGTCGATCTGCTCAAGGTGGCCAATCGAGTAGAAACGCAGTGCGAAGCCGCCGAATACGGAAATTTGGCCGGGGAGGAAAGTCTCCCCCAAAATAGCATCATTGTAGATGATCGAACGAGCCATTGAACCTTCTGTTGATAGCACAGAGGAACTCTCAATGAAAGCATCTATGTCAGTGTCAAAATCAGCCGATCTCGGGTAAGAGGTCCCGAACTATGTGTCTGAGGATCAAAAGTAACAGGAGGCGGGGGACAAGATGTTTACCCAGGTTTGGTCCCTCTTAACGAATGTAATACCCTACTTCCTGCTTTATTGACTTTGATGAGTATAGGGCTTACAAGAGTTGATCTACCTCGAGATTGTAATGACTAAACCCTAGATGTCTAGCCTTTATGATTATGATTGCCTCTACGGACTAAACCCTCCAGATTATATAGACACCAGAGGGGCCTTGGGTTGTACAGAGTCGGTTTACACAGAAAGGAATCTTCACATCCGAACGCCAAGCTTGCCATCCACGCAAAGGAGAGTCCTATCTGGACACGGGTAAGGCCTTCGGTCTTATATCTTCACAACCCATCAGTCCGACCCATTCACATAGCTCGAATGCACAGGTACCCCCTAATCCAGGACTCCCTCAGGCACCTTGGTGGGCACAACCTACCAGGGTGCGGCCCCCTCCTGGCGCGCCCAGGTGGGTTGTCCCCCCTGGTGGCTCCGCAGATGTCGGGGGAAATCTGCCTCCACGAACACCTATGGGGACCGAGCCCCTTTCTGGTTCGGCGGGGGCCGGAGGTCGCGCGAAGAGCGGATCGAGGTGATGCACACAAGGGGTTTACCCAGCTTCGGGCCGCACGGATGCGTAAAACCCTACTGCTGCTTTGTGGTTTGTATTGTGTTCTTGTTCGGGAGCGCTGAGTGCTACAGTACACTCAGGCAACTAATCAGACCGAGCGTGAGTGGCCTCCTTCTTCCTCCCTCCTTCTCTATGTTGCGCATGGGGCCTCCTTTTATATGCGCAAGGGGTTACCCATAGGTGGCAACGTAGGCGGGGGTAAAACTGGGAAACGCTGTGTTGGGTACAGCTGTTTGCACAGTGCTATCATACCTAACTCTGACGGCAGGGGACAAGGGCATTAAATGCCCGTCTAGGTCGCCCAAACAGTGCAGAAAAGGGACCGTCAGGGGCGCCACCGGTTGCCACGACGGCTATCCTGTCAGCGTTGCTTCGCCACCACATGCCCCTGGTTGCGCAGCCTCTCGCCACGTACGCCTGGAATGGCCCCAGAGCGACACGCAGGTGGATGAGCTGGAACGCAGGCGCGGGGTGGTGACTTGCCGCGGCAAGTGCCTTGCCGCGGTTGATGCCTTGTCGCGCCCGGGAGCTTGTCGCTCACCGGTCCTTGCCGGGACGCGTGGCGCATCGCAGCAAGTCTCTTGTCGTGCCCTGGTCGGCCTTCCTGGCAAGCTCCTTTTGTCGGGGCCTTGTGCTTCGAGCGGCCGTCCCGGCAAGCTCCTCTTGCCGGGGCCTTGCTCTCTTCGGGTGGCCTTCCCGGCAAGCTCCTCCTTCCGGGGCCTTGGCTCAAATACTTTGTTCTTGGATGGCCCAAAAAGGGACCATGGAGACTTTTGGCGATCACCTGGCAAGCCTTGCCGCGGGGTGCTACGACTGCCCGTGCACAAGTTCGGGGTACTAAGGTACCCCTACTTTAGTACACCGACAGCAGACCTCAACCCTGATACTACAAAATCACATTTTTGGAGAAAAAATCAGGGAGGAAGAATTATCGCGTTTCATGATTCGGAGCCGCCGCCACCTCCTGTTCTTCATCAGGAGGCCAGATCTATAGTTCGTTTTGGGCTCCGGAGAGGGGGATCTTCGAACTTCGTCATCACCAACCCTTCTCCATCGCCAATTCCATGATTCTCCCTTCCGGGAGTGACTAATTCCTTTGTAGGCTTGCTGGTCAGTGAGGAGTTGGATGAGATTCATTATGTAATCGAGTTAGTTTTGTTAGGGCTTGATCCCAAGTATCCATTATGTTCTGAGACTGATGTTGCTTTGACTTTGCCATGCTTAATGCTTGTCACTTTGGGCCCGGGTGCCATGATTTCAGTTGTGAACCGCTTATGTTATCACCATTATATATATGGTCTAGATCCAACCTTGCAAGTTATAGTCACCTATTACGTGTTATGATCCGCAAACACTGGAGAGATAGAAGTCGGGATACTTTCCAATGATGACCGTAGTTTGAGGAGTTCATGTATTCACTATGTGTTAATGCTTTATTCTGGTTGTCTATTAAAAGGAGGCTTTAATATGCCTTAGTTTTCAATAGGACCCCGCTGCCACGGGAGGGTAGGGCAAAATATGGCATGCAAGTTCTTTCCATAAGCATGTATGACTATTTACGGAGTACATGCCTACATTACATTTATGAACTGGAGCTAGTGCCGTATCGCCCTTAGTTATGACTGTCATATGATGAATACCATCCAACGAATTCACCGATCCAATGCCTACAAATTTCTCTCATATTGTTCCTACTATGTTACTACTGCTATTGTTACTATTACACTTGTTACAAAATCATTGATATCACTGTTAGCGTTACTATTGCTGTTGCTACTACAATCAAAACTATCATACTACTTTTCTACTGATCACTTTGTTGCAGATAATTAATCTACAGGTTTGGTTGAATTGACAACTCAGCTGCTAATACTTGCAAATATTCTTTGGCTCCCCTTGTGTCGAATCAATAAATTTGGGTTGAATACTCTACCCTTGAAAACTGTTGTGATCCACTATACTTGTGGGTTATCAAGACCTTTTTCTTGCGCCGTTGCCAAGAAGTAGGAATTATAAATTTATCACTATGAAGAATCTGAAGGATGCTAAGACTAAGATTTTTCCCTCTAGAACGACGGGAGGTAAGGAACTGCCATCTAGCTCTGCACTTGATTCACCCTCTATTATAAGTAGACTTGCAACACCACCACATGGTTTTAATACTGATATGTCGCAAGTTACTAATGATGCTACTTCTACTCTGAATGATACTCATGATGATGCTAGTACCTTCCTTGATGATAATGTGCGACTAGGTGAATTTCTTGATGAACAACTTGCTAGAACTAAAGCTTTTGAGAATGCTGAAACTGTTGAAATTATTGAAACTGATGAAGAGCTTGAAACTGAAAATCTTGAAACACCTATTAGATCTAGTTCTCCTAGATATGAATTGCCTAAGATAGCTGAAGGTTATGTTATGGATGAGGAGACAACTATATACTTTCTTGCTTGCAATGATAGGGATGATCTTAAGAAATTATTATGCAAACAAAAAGAAATATATTTGAATGCTAGAATGAAATGTGATCCTAAGTTTGCTACTTCACCTATCTTTGTTGATTATAAGGATTATGAATTCTCTGTTGACCCAGAGTTGATTACTTTAGTTGAATCTGATCCTTTCCATGGTTATGAAACTGAAACTATTGTGGCACACCTTACTAAGTTGAATGACATAGCCATCGTTTTGCTCATGATAAGAAAATTCGCTATTATTATATTCTCAAATTATTTCCGTTTTCATTAAAGGGTGATGCTAAGACTTGGTATGATACTCTTGCTCTTGGTTGTGTGCGTAGTCCCCAGGATATGATTTCCTACTTCTCTAAAAAATATTTTCCTGCTTATAAGAAACAAGCTGCCTTACAGGAAATATTTAACTTTGTGCAAATTGAAGAAGAGAGTCTCCCACAATCTTGGGGGAGGCTTCTCCAATTGCTTAATTCTTTGCTTGATCACCTTCTTAAGAAAAATAAAATACTTGATATATTCTATAATGGACTAACCGATGCTTCTAGGGATTTCCTAGATAGTTGTGCTAGTTGTGTTTTCAAGGAACGAACTGTTGAACAAGCTGAAGAACTATTGAACAACATATTGAAAAATTATGATGATTGGAATCTTCCCGAACCACCACTTAAACATACTCCGAAGAAGAGGGGTATCTTATATCTCAGTGCTGAAGATATGCAAGAGGCAAAGAAATCTATGAAGGAAAAATGTATTAAAGCTGAGGATGTCAAAAACTTACCTGCTATTGAAGAAATACATGGGACCGAAACACCACCACCACCTAAGGTGGTAGAGGTAAATTCATTAATGAAATTCAATGACAATGACAATTGATAACCCACAAGTATATGGGATCGCAACAGTTTTCGAGGGTAGAGTATTCAACTCAAATTTATAGATTCGACACAAGGGGAGCCAAAGAATATTTGAAGGTATTAGCAACTGAGTTGTCAATTCAACCACACCTAGAGATTAATTATCTGCAGCAAGTAATCAGTAGAAAAGTAATATGATAGTTTTGATAGTAGTAGCAGTACTAACGGTAACGGTAACAGTGATAGAAGTAATTTTGTACCAAGTGTAACAGTGATGATAATAGTAGTAACTTAGCAGAAACAATATAAGATAAATTCATAGGCATTGGATCAGTGACTTGTTGGATGATATTCATCATGTGATAGTTATAACCTACGGCGATACGGCACAAGCTCCAGTTCATCGATATAATGTAGGCATGTATTCCGTAAATAGTCATACATGCTTTATTAAAAGAACTTGCATGACATCTTTTGTCCTACCCTCCCATGGCAGCAGGGTCCATATTGGAAACTAAGGGATATTAAGGCCTCCTTTTAATAGAGAACTGGAACAAATCATTAACACATACTGAATCCATGAACTCCTCAAACTACGGTCATCACCGGGAATGGGCCCGGTTGTTGTCACTCCGGGGTTGCCGGATCATAACACGTAGCAGGTGACTATAACTTGCAAGATCGGATCTAAAACATGGATATAATGATTATATCATAAGTGGTTCAGATCTGAGTTGATGGCACCCGGGCCAAAAATGACAAGCATTAAGAATGGCAAAGTCATAGCAACATCAATCTAAGAACATAGTGGATACTAGGGATCAGGCCCTAACAAAACTAACTCGATTACATGATGAATCTCATCCAACTCCTCACCGACCAGCGAGCCTATGAAGAAATTACTCACTCCCGGTGGGGAGCATCATGGAATTGGCGATGGAGAAGGGTTGGTGATGACGAAGAACGAAGATCCCCCTCTCCGGAGCCCCAAACGGACTCCGGATCTTCCCTCACGAGGAAGAACAGGGCTTGGCAGTAGCTTCGTCTCGTGGAACGCAATAATTCTTTCTCCCTGATTTTTTTTGGAATAATGTGATTTTATAGCGTCGGAACAAGGGTCTGCGTGGCCACCAGGTGAGGACAACCCACCTGTGCGCGCCAGGAGAGGGGGGCACGCCCTTGTGGGTTGTGCCCACCCTGGTGCCCCTCTCCGGCGGGTTTTGGCTCCAGAAATTCTTTATATTGATATAAAAAATCCTCGCAAAGTTTCATTCCATTCCGAGAACTTTTATTTCTGCACAAAAACAACACCATGGTAGTTCTGCTGAAAACAGCGTCAGTCTGGGGTTAGTTTCATTCAAATCATGCAAATTAGATTCCAAAACAAGAGGAAAAGCGTTAGTAAAAGTAGATACGTTGGAGACGTATCAACTCCCCCAAGCTTAAATCTTTGCTTGTCCTCAAGCAATTCAGTTGATAAACTGAAAGTGAAAAAAAAACCTTATACGAACTCTTTTGCTCTTGTTCACATAAATAAGCTTAAACAACACCCAGGTTTTCAGCCAACATTATAACTAACCATGCCGATAATAACTCTTAAAGATTATATTAACTCATATCAATGACACAATCAGCTAGCGAGCAATAATAAGATATATCAAATAGCAACACGTTGTCAAAACAACCATGATATAATATCACAATAGTGGTATCTCGCTAGCCCTTTCTGAGACTGCAAAACATAAATGCAGAGCACCTCCAAAGTTCAAGCAGTGACTAAACACTGTAATTCATGGTAGAAAAGATCCAGTCATGATGCACCCAACATTAGCTACACATAATGCATAAATCATGACAACTGTGCTCTCTCAGTTTCTGGTGTTTGTTTAAGAAGGTGAGGACACAACATAAAAGTAAATAGATAATCCCTTCGCAGAGTGAAGCTGTGATTTGCAGAGGTGCCAGAGCTCAAGTTTTTAAAATGGAGGTAAATGATTATTTTGAGACATGCACCCATTCTTATTCACTTTACGACCATCAGTTATCAACATCTTCCATGCTAAGCATGCTAGTGGCGGTTCCCAAGCGATAAAAGTAAATGTTTTGACTCCATTGAGAGTTTTTGTTTGATTATTTCAGAGATGAACTCTTTTTCATGTTTGCAGTTTGGGACTGGGCATCCCTATTAGCTCCCTTTTCTCGTGCTATGGCGAGTGAATAAACACTCGACCTGAGAATAACCCACTTAGCACGAAATATATCGACCAACTCCTGTCGTTCCATGAACAATCCAGGCACACAAAAGGGTAATTTTTAGAAGTTTTTAGAGGTGGCACATTCAAATTTACTTAGGACGGCAGGGTAATACCGCATATAGGTAGGTATGGTGGACTCATATAGAATAACTTTGGGGTTCAAGGTGTTTGATGTACAAGCAGAGTTCCCAGTTAGTACAGGCGAAGGCTAGCAATTCGATTGAGAAGAGGCCAGCTAGAGAGCAACAACGATCATAACCATGCATTATGCATAAGTAACATTGGACACTAGCATGAGTAGGATATGAACACCATGAATATAAATATCATAGAGGCTATGTTGGTTTTGATTCAACTACATGCATGAACATGTGCCAAGTAAAGCCACTCGAACATTCAGAGGAGGATACCATATCATCATACTACATCACAATCATTTTAATGCTATGTTGATATCCAAGATAAATTATTATCAACTCCCAGCTACTTATGCATGGCATGAGAAACTATAATCTCTAATTGTTATTGCAAACATGTTTAATCATAATGGGCTAAATCATGGATACAAGGTTAAACATATTTATAAAAATAGAACAAGTCGAGTTCATACCCGTTTCTCTCCGTCACGTCCAGTTCATCGAATATCGTCATTATTGCCTTTCACTTGCATGACCGAATGATAAGAAAATAATAATAGTGCAAGAGTGCCGTGGACTAAGCTGGAATCTGCAAACATTTTATTCAACGTGAGAAGACAAGGTAAAATGGGCTCTGTATTAGATCAATAATTATTCATATGAGAGCCACTCAACATTTACATCGTGGTCTTCTCCTCGGTACAACTCAGATAAAAAGAAAAGAAATTCAGAGAAACACGCTGAAATATTTTTGGAGTTTCCGGTTTTCTTCAACAAGCAAATAAAAAGCAAAAATGAGAAAAACTATTTACACGGGAAAGCCCCCAACAAGCAAAAGAAGAACAAGGAAATCTTTTTGGATTTTCTTTTTAGTACTACTACTAAGCATGCATAGAAAGTAAATTACTACAATTAATATTTGAAGTTTTTCAAACACACAAGAAGAAAGCAAGAAAATAAATCTAAGCATGGATGATACAATAAAAAAGTGTGAACACCGACAAATAGAATGATATGTAGACATGAATGTAATGTCGGCGAGAAACACGTACTCCCCCAATCTTAGGCTTTTGGCCTAAGTTGGTAGTTGGTTAGTAGCCCAGAGGGTAGTAGTCGGCGTGGTAGCTCACGGAGGCTCTTGGTGCAGATGTCTCGGCCTACCGTGCTGCCGCCACTGCTGCGTTATGAGATCGAGCCTCGCTCTCAAGAAAAAAATATCTCCACTTTTTGTGATAATCAAAAATTGCAGGTGCGGGCAAATATATGTGCACAATAGATGTTTGGTTAAACATTATAATGTAAGTGAAATTATCAACCTTTCCCTTAAGGATCTTATGGTCTTTCAAAGTGTTAAAATCTAAATATTGCGTGGGCAGGATAGGATCAAAGGGCAAAGGTGAAACACCCAGCCCTCGTGCTAAATGCGCGGCATAAATTCCACCATAGAACCAGCCACTGTTAGCGTTATGCTGAAGTCTACGTGCAACAATCACTCCAAGGTTATAATTCCTTTCACCAGTGAGAGCGGTGCGAATGAGGCTCATGTCTGGCACACAAAGTATGCTACAGTCTTGCTTGCCTACTATGCATTTCCCGTTAAATAATGCAAAATACTGAATTGCGGGAAAGTGAACGCTCTTTATTATTCCTTGTCTCACTCCCCTATTTTCACTGTAACGAAGGCTAGTGAAGGAAGACTTGAACTCAGCCTTTGGTGGGTCATCAAGCAAACCACAAAATGGAAGTTTGCAATGGTAAGAAAAATTCTCCAGAGGGATACTAAATGGACTATCATAAAGCATAAACGACACCCTAGACTCACGTGGAAAATATTTAAATCCTTTGACAAATGATTATAGTGAGAAGTTGGCGTTGTTCACACTTATCAGAAAGGTAGGGACCGAGACCGGCATTGTGAACATATTGCTCAAATTCCTCCTTGATGCCCAACCATATAATCGTCACAAGGCCATAAGCATGTTTTGGTGGCGGCATCTTGTGTGGAACTTTCACTTGGTTCTACGTAACACTGGCGAGCAGAACTGCCACTAGAAGATGCTCCCGAGGGTTGCCTCCTCGAGGAACTCCTTCCAAATAGGTTCATGATGTCCGCGTACAATTTTTTGAAAATAAAAATTTTGAGGTGACAAAAATTTATCAACAAAACTTTATAAAATTGATAGCAACTACTCATAGGGATACATAGTGGCCATAGCAAGCATTCAAACTACTTAGAACACTAAGAATTCAACATGCAAACACATCTACAGCAGCACCAAATTATTCAAAGTATAGACCACTAAAACAAAAACTAATTGGACAAATGGTGGACTCACATACCAAGCAACAATCCCCCGAAACAGTTCCGGAAACGGAGCTTCGAGCAAAGAGATCGAAATCCGCGGGTTTGAGAGCAAGAACACGGGAGAGAGAGAGCAATGGAGATTTTTTTCTGGAGGTAAGTGATGATGTGGGATGAAGAGGTAACTGAGGGGGCCCACGTGGGGACCACAACCCACCAGGGCGCACCCAGGTGGGTTGTTCCCACTTGGTGCACCTCCCTCTAATATTATTTGCACCAGAAATTCAGAAATATTCAAAAAAACATGTTCAATTTTCAGGGCATTCTGAGAACTTTTATTTTCGAGTCATTTTGTATTGCATGGAAAATTCAGAAAATAGACAAACATGGCAATTTATTTTATTTAACTACTCAAAATAGAAAACAATAGATAGGGACAGAAGGTAGCGCTTACTAAATTCATCAACTTCATACTGCTCAAAATGATTCATTAATAGGGTTGATCAGGTCTTATTAACAACCACTTTCGGTTAGCATGAAACCGAAGAACTTTCGTAAATCACTAAGCTGCCCCAATGGGGATATGAATGTCCCCAACAATAAGCATTTCATATTTCTTTTTGATAGTAGGTCGAGGTATTTGAAAACTTCCAATAGTGATCGTCGGAGATTTTTCAATAACATTAATACCATTCACTTGGAATTGTTTCTTCGAAAAGTGCACCGTATGCTCATTACCATTGATATGAAAAGTGTCCTTGCTTTTATTGCAATCAATAACATCCCCTGCAGTATTCAAGAAGGATCTACCAAGGATAATCGACATGTTGTCGTCCTCAGGCATCTCAAGTATAACAAAGTCAGTCCAAATAGTAACATTGGGAACAACAATGGGCACATCCTCACAGATACCGATAGGTATGGCAGTTGATTTGTTAGCCACTTGCAAAGATATTTCTGTAGGTGTGAGTTTATTCAAGTCAAGTCTTTTATATAAAGAGAAAGGCAGAACACTAGCACCAGCTCCTAAATCACACAAATCAGTTTTCACATAATTCTTTTTGATAGAGCAAGGTATAGTTGGTATTCCCGGATCTCCAAGTTTTTTAGGTACTCCATATTTGAAAGTATAATTAGCAAGCATAGTGGAAATTTCAGCTTCTAGTATTTTTCTCTTATTTGTGATGATACCTTTCATATACTTTGCATAAGGAGGCATTTTAAGGACATCAGTCAAGCGGGTACGCAAAAAGACTGTCCTCAGCATTTCAATAAAGCATTCAAATTCTTCATCATCTTTCCTTTTGGTTGACTTGGGTGGAAAATGCATAGGTTTTTGAACCCATGGTTCTCTTTATTTACCATGATTTATAGGAATGAAGTCTCTTTTATCATATCTTCTATTTTTAGGTTGTGGGTTATCAAGATCAGCAGGTGTGTTGGTGGGAACGACACCTGTGGGATCACTGGGATCCCTTCTACGGTTAGCGGATGCGGGGTCGTGAGAAGAGCAGGTTTAGCGAGGAAGCACACGGATCATTACCCAGGTACAGGCCACGAGGATGCGTAAAACCCTAGTCCTGCTTTGGTGGATGTATTGAGTGTTCTTGAGCTTTCAAACTAGATACGGTGGCTGCATAGTTCCAAAAAGCTGAATCCCTCTCCAGTAGGCCTTGGGCCTCCTTTTATATTCGAAAAGGGGTTGCCACAGTGGCACACAGGAGGTGGAAAGGTGTATAGTGTGCGAGCTTATCGCCCGGAATTATGGGACAAAGCGCATTAAATGAGCTACTTAGGTGTCCTTTAGCTTTATCGGGGATGGGAACGAAGCTCGTCCTGTCCGTCGCCGCCCCGCCTTGCTTCGACACGCGCCCAAGCCAGCGATGCATGCAGCGCCATGTAGGTAGGCAGGCAGGTAAGGTGGCGAAGTGGTAGGGCCTTCATGAAGATCTGCATGCCACCATGCAGGTGCTTGCTGATTTGGCCTGGAAGCTACATGTTGCCATGCAGGTGCCTGCCCAGCTAGTTGGCTTGGCGGCTGCATGCGAACGGCGGCGGAGTCTTGGCTGGTGCGGGCCTGGCAGTGGCCCTGATAGCGCCTCTCGGCAAGGGCCTTTCCGGGGGCCTGGCAAGGGTCTTGCTATGGCGTCGCAGTCGTCCCCAGCAAGGCGCTTGCCGGGGGTCTTGTGGATCTCCTCGGCTAGGATCCCGCCGAGGGTTGCCGTCTTCTGGTCCTCATATGATCTTGTGTGTTTATGGTCTTGACAAATATCTACATGCCACCACGGAGGTGCCTCCCGAGCCCTGGCCCCAACATAGTTGGTTGGGTTGGAACCCGTGGGCTCAAGGGTGGCTCGCTCTATTGGTGTTGGGCAAGTTGCCCCGGCAAGGCTCTTTCCGGGGCTGCGGAGGCTGCCCCGGCAAGGGCCTTGCCGGGGGACTCCACCTCGCCCCTTTGCTGTCTTGGTTTCTGGCCTTGGCGTTGCCTTGGCCGTCCTGTGCTTTGGCTTCTTCCTAGTTTCCCCCCTCTGCCCTACTTAGCGTGGCCGTGGGCGCGGCTCTGACTGTCCGCGCACAAGCACTACAAAAAAAGACACATCCGTGACATTTTGGGCCGAACAATTTTTTTTTCTGTCATACATATGACACTTCTATGACGATAATTGTGACAAAACCCGGTATCATCATAGATGTGGTGGGCTCCTACTTCTATGACAAAAATCATGACAGAAAATGGGCTTTTCGTCCTGGGCGGGCCGGAGACGCAGCTGCATGACATTCTTTGGGCCGTCCACGACGGAAAAAACCGTGGTAGAAGTGAGAGGGAGGAAAATTTTGGGGAGTTCCCGGTTATAGTGGGAGGTCGGGGGCGAGTGATGTGCATTTCTCTCATACACGTACGCGCGTGTGTGCGAGGCGTTGGCTCTAACTGAACCCGAGCGAGGCGTTGGGCTCTAACTAAACCCGAGCGATTGCACTACAGGCTACACGTTACTAAACCCGAGCGATGGATCGATGGCTATTAACTGAACTCGATCGAGCGATTCCTTGGCTACTGCTGCTAACTGAAGCCGATCGATGCTGCCTCTGGATGAACAGTGAGTGTTGCGGGGAGATTTGGATGAACAGTTCCCGGTGGGGGTGGATGAACAGGACCCCGTTGTGTTGCCTCTGGATGAACAGGACCCCGATCGATCGTGCCGGTTGGGGCTGGATGAACAGGACCCCGTGGAGGGCTGGATGAACAGGACCACCCCGTGGAGGGCAGGATGAACAGTAGACGGTGGAGGGGTGGTTGAACAGGACCCCGTGGTGTGGAGTGCTAGATGAACAGTAGACGGTGGAGGGGTGGCTGAATAGTAGCCGATGGAGTAGCGCGCAGTGGAGGCTGGATGAACAGGAGCCCGTGGAGGCTGGAGGAGGTCAACGGTTGATGAGCAATAGCTCGTGGAGGCTGGAGGGGGTCGACGGTGGAGATGAAAAGTATCCCGTGGAGTCCCATTTTGCGGTACGCCACACCCCTCCCGATGAACAGGACCCCCGTTTCGGCTGTAGCGCTCCAACACAAGTCCGTTTCCTCCGTTTTGCGGTACGGCACACCCCTCCCGATCAACAGGACCCCCTTTTCGACCGTAGGAGGTCCGTTTCCTCCGTTTTGTGGTACGCCACACCCCTCCTGATCAACAGGACCCCCGTTTTGACCGTAGGAGGTCCGTTTCCTCCGTTGTGTGGTACGCCAGGCCTCGTTTCCATCGCCTCTTCTGTCCAAGCCCTCCCGATGAACACGACCACACATTCCATTGCCTCCCCATGAACACGACGACGACGTTATTTATCCGTTCCGACCCAGCCATGTACACGAGCCCTTGCCGTACGTACGCGCGAGTAGGCGTTCGAGACCCCGCCCGTATGTGCACATATGTGGCCGTATTTTCTTTCTTGCACCCTGGCCGCTGTACGTACGAGTACAGGCTACATACGCGCCTCTACTACGACACGTGCGCGCCTCTACATCCACCAGTATATATGTACGTACACGTTCGCGACCAGAATGACAATGCTACGTACGCTTCGACCAGGTGGGTCTCGACTGTCACGCACTTCCTTGCCTGCGAAGATGTAGCTGGTGGGTCCCAGCAGTCAGGGGGGCGAATCGTTTTTTTGCCCGGACGCACTTCCTTGCATGCGGAGATGTAGCTGGTGGGTCCCAGCAGTCAGGGGGCGAATTGTTTTTTTTTTGCCCGGACGCACTTCCTTGCGTGCGAAGATTTAGCTGGTGGGTCCCAGCAGTCGGGGGGCTGGTGGGTCCCAGCAGTCAGGGGGGTGAATCGTTTTGGTTTTGTTTGCCCGGACACACTTCCTTGCATGCGAAGATGTAGCTGGTGGGTCCCAGCAGTCAGGGGGGCGATTCGTTTTATTTTTGCCCGGACGCACTTCCTTGCGTGCGAAGGTGTGGCTGGTGGGTCCCAGCAGTCAGGGGGAAACGTTTTTTTCGCGAAATATTGTGGCCCGTCCGGTGGGTCCTTGCTGGTAGGTGGAGGAAACATTATTTTCCGCGTAATAAGGAGGCACTTCCTTGCTGCGGCCGTGGACCCAGTTGTCAGCCTCTCCATGTACAGTCCACGTCTGATGGAAGTCGTTCCTTGACCACGTTGACCACGCCGCGCTGAGAGCACCAGGGCAGTGGATGACGGAGAGGCCTAGGAAGGGGACGAAGCGGAGCCGGGGAAGACGCAGCAGTGGAAGCCCGCGCGGAGAGGAGTACGAGGGTTCACTGGTTCGGCTGCGGTGTGAGGCTGCCATCGCCGCAGAATTACAACGGGTGTGGGTGAGTAGAGGGATGCCCTGGCTAGCGGTGGGAGTAGTATAGGGCGGTGAGGCCTCCACGGCATCACAGCCGGCCACGGGAGGCAGGAGCACGCGACACGACCGGCGCTGCTTTGGGCGGCTGGAGCAAGAAGACCAGAGGTTGAAGAAGCACTACGGCCATTGGATGGACATTGTACGATCACTACAGCTAGAATCGTTTATATTGACTAAGTTGACAAAGTCCTTGGTACGCGTCAACTTAGTAGGCCCACAGCTCGGATTTGGCAGAGAACATATAGCCCATTTTCGATTTGTAAGAATGTACAACACATTTTTTAATTCTAATGGAATTAACTACAGCCCATTTACAGTTTGTTAAAAGTACAACCGAACTTCTAGCTAGGACAACGATTAATAATTTCAAACAACCGCTCAAAACAGAATTCAAAAAAATTCCCACATTTTGATGGGATCCGAAATATTTTTATCCGAAATTTCTAGTCAGGTTAAATATAATTTCAAAATAAAGTTGTATTACGTTAAAATCCAACGAAATATTGCGTGCGCAACAAGTAATGAAATTAAAATTTTCAAATTCCAAAAATAATATATTTTTCAAACTAATTACGTGTTTGGTGCATAGTAATTGTCCAATTATTATAATTACATCCCATTTATTATTTCTTAAAGTCCATTTTTTGTTAAGCCTAATGCATACCTCCTAGGAAAGTTTGCAGCCCAACGGGGCGGAGAATAACAAGTTGACCCGAATATTGTGCACAACTGTCGGCCCTGTTGCATTGCTGGTGTTGAAAAAAAAGCTATTTTTATACACACATTTAAAAAAATTGTATAGATAAGGAACATTTTTTATACACACATTTAACAATTTTTAAATACATGATTAACACCTTTTAAAACATATTTTTTAGTCAACAGTGGGCCCACAGCGAGCGGAGGAGGTCACAATACACATATTTTTTAAATACATGATCAACACTTTTTAAAACATATTTTTTAGTCAACAGTGGGCCCACAGCAAGCGGAGGAGGTCACAATACACATATTTTTTAAATACATGATTAACACTTTTGCAAAAACAATTAGCTCACAATGAGCCAATTAGCTCTAGTCGGCCCACAGTGGGACGACACGATCCCATCAGCCCACAGTGGGCCGACAGGGGCCAGTCGGCCAGCTATAGGCCGATTTAAATCCAATCGGCCGACTGTGGGCCGACTAGGCCTAGTCGGCCTGCAGTGGGCCGACGGTGTATTATTTTTGAAAAAAAATTACCCAGCGTATATTTATGAAAATTAATAAAAAAATGTATTATTTAAAAAAATAGCGAAAAAAGGCCTGTGTAGTACAGTACAACCTAACATGGTTACTCAGCCCACATTCAGCGACACCGGAAAGGCCCAACCAAGGCTTTTGTACAACTTTCTGAAGTCACTGAGCTCAATTAATAACTTAAGGAAAAAGTTAGACTACAGTGGAACCTAATTAAAAGCTGTCACGACCAAATAAATAATTGAACGGGTCCCTCTTGTGCGTGTGCATGTGCGTGTGTGTGTGTGTGTGAGAGAGAGAGAGACCCATCGGCCGATGCTCGTAAATACATCTTTCAGCCATATGCATTGCTGATGCTCAGTAAAAACTTATATAGTTGACACAATCATATAGAACATCGTAGCACACTGAACTTGCATCCAAAAATTTCACGCAGGCGGCACAATCAGGATGGAAGCAGTGGATCGCTACGGGAAGGGCTATGTTGAAACCAACAAAGTCGTACATAACGGTTCATTGTCTTTATCAATGATGGTGAAATATCTTGAATGTTGTGCAAAGAAAACAGACAAACAACACAATAAGTTCTGCTAGCACATTAAGTTGACGTACAACCCTTTCTAAAAAAATGTTCAGGTACAAAATTAGAACAGGTCACAATCAAATGTACTCGCATATCAGTGCTTCACACCCATAGCTCGGATTTAACTAGTATGTGACAAGATTCAGTTGTTACCTCAAATTAGAGCACATCCAGGCAGCCAGCCCTGCCTCTTCTCCCAAAGAAGCAGTGGCCTCCGCCGCGCGATGGAGTAGGCCCTGTGCCATCCATCATTCCGAGCAACACGGGGAAAGTCTGATGTTGACTACTGTAATGGACGTCGTTGACGGACCCTAGCACCAGCGGCGGCTGCAGGACTTCGATTGATGGATTGACCACTTCTTCGACATGCACGAACACTCGATACAGGTACATCCCTAATGTGGTCCGCGGCGGCCTTGGTGGCAACGAATAGTACAACCTCGGTTCCTACACCGGTATCTCAACACCTTGACGTACGAGCGGATAAAATATGCTGCCCTTGGTGCTCGTGTGAGTTTCGAGATAGCTGCAAGGTCCAAAGAGCTTGTTGCGAAGCCGTCTCCCACAGAGAATGAGAAGAAGAAGAAGAAGAAGAAGAAGAAGAAGAAGAAGAAGAAGAAGAAGAAGAAGAAGAAGAAGAAGAAGAAGAAGAAGAAGAAGAAGAAGAAGAAGAAGAAGAAGAAGAAGAAGAAGAAGAAGAAGAAGAAGAAGAAGAAGAAGAAGAAGAAGAAGAAGAAGAAGAAGAAGAAGAAGAAGAAGAAGAAGAAGAAGAAGAAGAAGAAGAAGAACTATTTCCTCTCTTGTAAAAAAATAATTCCTTCCAGTGATCGGTATGTACTGCATGTGTCCGTAGACATGACAGCTTGTCCATGGAAGTTCAACTACGGTGACCATCACGTTTCATCTCGTGATTCCCACGACGCCTATCCAACCCACGGCACCACGCCCCCCGACGTGCGCCTCACCCCTCTCGGCCGCATCGCCCCTCTGCCTTTGTGTGCATGACATGTGGCCACCTAAAATGCGGCGAGCATCAAGTTTCTACCACAGCCACCCGCGATTCCCACGACGCCGCTCGAACCCATGAAACCACACGTACCACGACCTGCGGCTCACCCCTCTTGGCCCCACTGCCCGTCTGCCTACCGGAATAGTTGCAAAGTTTAATTTCAGGTGTGCTTAATTTAATTTCAGGGGTGTGTTGTCTTGATCCCCTAGCAGAACTATGTTATGTTTCTTCTTGTTACTTTAACTCTTCAGTACGTACATACAAGTATTTCTTACATTTTATCTTTTAGTTGGTATAGTACTACCACCCGTTTCTTCATATTATATACGTACAATATATATGGCCAACATCATATAACCATCAGTTTAGTTCTCAAAGAATTTCAGGGTGCTTAGTTTTGTCAAAGAATTCCAGGGTGCTTAGTTTTATTTGAGGGGTGGGTTGTGCACTTGTGCTAGACACCATTATTGTGAGAAGCCTTTTTAATAGTACTATATGCATAATTTGGCGACGAGCGCTCTCTATATGTACCACAATTTTTTTAATTTCAAGTTTTTCTCCATGGCGCAATCCATCGATACTACTACTATACAAAAGTGGAGTATATACATTTGTTAAAGGCTAGAGGGCAGGGCAGTCTAGCTCGGTCGGTTTCACGAGAGGCGAGGGCCTTTGTGATTTGACGACTCATTACTGCTGTCAAATCGAATAGTACTGCGCCGCCCGCTGCACGCCCGACGCCTCCATTTAACCCCTCCGTTAAACCCGCATGCAAACCGAGAATCCTACTCCGGCCAAACGTCCGTTCATGAGCGGGCCGGAATTAAACGCAACACCGGCCGATCTCCTCCCTTTCGCCCTCAGTTTGAACGAGGCCAGACGCCGGCCAAGCTCCTACCGTCCACCCTCTATTTACACGAGGCCAGACAAACATCGGGCAAGAATCGCACCCCTCCGCCGCTCCCCCATCTCCTCCTTCACCATTTTCTCCACTCCTCCGATGGCTTCCGATGAGTCGTTCTCCGACATATTACCCGGCTGGATGGCCCGCCGAGCCCTCCGGATACGGGCGAGGCCGCTCTGTGCTTCACCAACCTCGCTTGGCCCGACGGAGCTAGTTGCCGCCCCTAGCAGGCGCGTGGTTCAGCAACTCGCTGCTCCAGTTCAGCTCAATGAGGAGTGGCGAGTTGCTCCACGCTGGCACGGCAGCGAGCACGCCGGTACGGGTGCCGTCGGTGCCGCGTCGTACCGCGCCACCAGTGTCTGCGGTGGCCGCGCCTCCCGTGTCTGTGGGCGCGCCTCCCGTGCCTGCGGCAGCGCCATGCACGCAGAGACAGAAGCCCGGTGCGTGGAGAGCGACGAGTCGGTGGCCAGCTTCTCCGTGTCCGCCGCCATCATTGAGGAGAAGTAGAACACGGGAGGCCGCCGCCACTTGGGACCCATGAAGGCCACCGCCGAGGCGACGACCGCGGATTCAGGTGGTTTCTTTGCTGCTTCGTCTCTTCCGAGGACCTTCGTCGTCCCCGCAAGTGTCTGACGGACATGAGGAAGACAAAGGGATCCGCAAGCGTCCAGTTAGATTATATACTCCCTCTCCAGCTGGCAGGGAATTTTTGTTCTAAGAATGGATAAATTGTATGTATCTATAACTAAAATAAGTCTAGATACATCCATTTCTAGGACAAGTATTTCCGGACGGAGGGAGTATTAATTATACAAGAGAACCGGATTGGCACCTCTTGGTTCATGTAAATGTAATGAAATCCATGATGTTTATATGAAGATCCGGCTTTTTTATACGAAATCCTTCATGCTTATATGAAATCAATCCCTGTTTGCACGAATTTCATCTGGTTGGTTAGAGTTGTAAAAATGTATGCCGCTGGCGTTTGATGTCGTCCTCTGCTTAAGGAAGCGGGAGGAAATTTGCCAGCTGCCATTGGAGATGCTCTTTATGCTGGAAATAATAGAGTGACATCCAATCCATTTGAGCGAATTGCCTGTATGATTGTCCCTCTATAAAAAGTTAATTGCATGCACAGTGTACACGTGACTTGCAGGGTGGCTACAGCTTCGTACAGAAAGTTAAAAAGAAACAAGTCCATCCTTAATCTTGTATTATAAGTACTCTGTGGGTTCCACTGTCAGTACAGTGGCGAAAGAAGTATATATCAAATAAGTAGAGTAATATATAATATAAAAATATAAAGTTAAAAGACAGAATACGAACTCATGTCATCGCGTTGCGAGGATCAGGCGCAAACCAGCCCAGCACATTTTTGTTGTAGACCATGCTGGAGATATATCTCCATGTCTACTCTTACATATACTCCATTCGTTCCTAAATATTTGTCTTTTTCAGATTTCAAATGGACTACCACATACGGATGTGTATGTAGACATATTTTAGAGTGTAGATTCACTCATTTTGCTCTGTATGTCTTTTCAGGAAGGGGTCAGATTTGTCCTTGATTTATTTATGAGGTATCCAGATGGCACTGCACCGCCAAGAAAACAGGGTAACATCAAAATTATGGACTACTTTTTTGAGTTTGTTGGTAAGATCCGGTCATAGTCACTTGTTGAAATCTCTAAAAAGACAAATACTCCCTCCGTCCGAAAATACTTGTCATCAAAATGGATAAAAGGAAATGTATCTAGACGTATTTTAGTTTTAGATACATCTCTTTTTATCCATTTTGCTGACTAGTATTTTCGGACGGAGGGAGTAGAAAAAGAGTTGGTGATGATGGTGTGCGTGCCATCCTGCAATATAGGCCGTCGGATTTATATCTAACGGATAGGAAAGAAACTATGGCAATTTTGCAAAAATATACCCACACGTATCTCCACGTTCGCAAATAAGGCCTTCCCTCGTTCAACCTTTTCTCTCACAAGAGAAACTACTCATACAAATGCATCTTGATGTTCCGTGCAACGCACGGGCAGCTAGCTAATTTCTTTTAAAATAGTTGCTGCGATAACTGGGTTGAAGTGATATATTTTATGTCTGCCCCGAATGACTTCAGATTCACTAGTAGTAACAAATAAAGGTTGCCTTGTTAATTAACAGAAAACTGGGTGAAAACTATCACATGAGGCCAGTAAAAACAAGGCACACTAGGTTCAGCATCATCGTCAGTACAGCTGTGCGCGCGCGAGAAGTCTACATATCGAGGGGGCTATCGAGCGAGGCATCGAGACACAATGTTTGAGAGAGAAACGAATTGATAGATTATGATCAGATCGAGTTGTCACCCTTCTGCTGTCATTGTTGGGGGGGGGAGGGAGAGAAAGACGTATTGAGAGTGTGTGCGGTAGACACAGAGGCACAACTAGCGAGTGTGTGTGTGCGTGTGTGTGTTTGAAAGAGGAGTAGATAGATTATTATCAAGATCGATGTGCCACCCTACTCCTTCGGTGCCGGGTAGTGTGTGTGTGTATGTTTGAGAGAGAAGCCAGTCGATAGATTAGTATCAAAATCGAGGTGTCACCCTACTCCTTCGGTGTTGGGAAGTGTGGGTGTGTGGGGGGGGCAGTGACACTCACATATCTCTACTCTTACAAAAAAACAGAGTTGGTGATGATGGTGTTCCTGCCATCCCGCAATATAGGTCATCCGATTTATATCCGACGGACAGGAAGGAAACTATGGCAATTTTGCAAAAAGATACCCACACCCCTCTCCACATTTGCAAATAAGGCATTCCCTCATTCATCCTTTTCTCCCACAAGATAAACTTCTCATACAAATGCATCTTGATGTTCCGTGCAACGCATGGGCATCTTGCTAGTAGGGAGAAGGTGTTTGTGTGACACATATCTAGCTATATTAAGGGATAGGTAGATAGCATGTGTGTGAGAGACATTAGTGGTTGTGGGTAGGCGGAATTAAAGGGGTGGGCGTGTTAGACATAGAGAGCGTGTGTGTTTCTGTGTGAGAGACTTGTAGGACGGGGTAGAAAGATGAATTTAACCCTGACGGAGGGAGATAAATACACGAAGTGCACGTGTGTGATTCCGATGCCCACAGGGAAATGAGATATGTATGCGTGTGAGAGAGATTGCACAATTCATTGACATATCACTATCTAGCGATCGTGGACGTGCATCGCTTGAACATAAGTCAATATCTACTTCGTATTGCACTACTAGGGAAAAGGCTAGCAGCAGCGCGGGTTTTAGGCCTATCAGTAGCGCGGGACATGCGCTACTGATAAGGCGCTACAGCTATTCCTTAGCAGTAGCGCGTGTTACACGCGCTACTGCTAGGACAAGTAGCTGCAGCGTTTGTTCAATCCCACGCTACTGCTAATGTAACTACTGGCAGCGCATTTTCACTCCGTCGCTACTAGTATTCTTTTTTTTATTTTTTATTTTTAGTGTATTTATCGTACAAATATTGGTACAATACCAGTTATGAGGTTTACATCATTATGTCCATAATAGTGTGTCAATTGAAGGTGGATCAGTTTCAAGTGGAGGCAATATGTTGTGCATATCAAAAGTATACTACAAATCCAAACTTGATCTAGTTTGGACTAGTAGTACTTTCGATGTGCACCACATGTTGCCTCCACTTGAATCTAATCCGCCAACACAAGCTATTTAATCATCATCATAGTCATTACCACCAACATTAGCTATTTAATCATCATAGTCATAGTGTAGCACACATTATCATCTTCAAACTCTCATTCTAGCTAGCTAATCACTCCTGCTGCTCTCTCTTAGGTAAAATAACATAAAACATGTGTAGCTCTCCTCCTTGATCAAGTTGGAGCATGCAGATGAACCTGTCTCCTAATTTTGGGTAGTACATCTGTTTGCTGCCCCCTAGTACTTCTTTGTGCTCCCCCATCACATATCTGGTCCAGTCTTGCACTATTAAGCATTCATCGCTGATCTTGAATGCACTAAAGTAACATGTAGGATATCTTGGCCGTAAGCTAATAATACTCATGGTACCTTTAGTCTCGATCCCATAAGGCACAACATTCATCGGGAGGCCCTGTTGAAAAAACATCGTATGGTAACATACTTAGAAATGAAGTTTAGCTTCACAAATAATGTATGGAAAAGATGCACTGAGGACAAATAGTAAAAAAACTTACCATCCTTCCTAAATAGATGTGACCGTAGTTCATTACGAACACTATTGGTCGCACGTTTTCAGTACTAACATTTCTAAGTCCAGGGAGAAAATTTGTCTTGACAGTATCAAGATCCTCAAGCCATGAAACATAATGACTTAGCTCCTCGCAATTTAGTTCAGCCCCGGGACAGTAGTAGGTCCTGTCTACCAAGCGCTGGACATGTTTGCTTGCACCGAAATAAGCTGACAATACAAATTAGTTGTCAACTATTTTTGAATAAACAATATCAAAGACATAAATGTGGTTGAGAAACTTACATAATGGTGTAACTGGAGGCGACTGCACATCGACCCAGATGTCGGTATTACCTTCAACATCATCTTCCGGACGAATATCAAAGGTGATAACCATATCAGGCTCAAATGCATAAGTCTTGCATAGTGCTCGCCATGTTTTGCATCCAAAATAGGTGTAGTCGTCTGAATTGTATAATTTTGCGTGGAAACTATAACCATGCTCGGTCTTCAAGTAAACTTTCTTTACCTCCATAGTATGACTAAAACCTATCTTATCCAATACAAAAACTCTTGCATGGAAGGGGATACGCTAGTAGAATAGCAAAAAAAAATAAGTTGAAGCAAGTGAAGCAGCTGTCATGCTTAATTACGAAAAAAGACTTGTCGTTGTGACTTACTGTATCCACTTCGGAGTTCTCCTCTAGCTTGATGCTGAAGCGCCTAACATCATCTAGGAAGATTCCGTCGCACAGGCCGCGCTCGTCTTCGCAGTATTTGCAAATACCAAAATCCTTTTTGTCGTCAGACATTTTCTATGTTCATAGTTAAAACATTAATTGAAAATCGATAGAAGACAACTACCAGGATACTCAACACACAAATCCGGGGCACTCGATATTTCCTACATATTCTTGCAAAAGTCATGCCAAAATTCAAGGAAAAATCCGGCATGACCTTTGCTAAAATAGGACATATCGAGCGCTTGAAATTTCCCGGAACGGAAATGAATCAACACTTGGGCAAAACATAGGCCACTCGGAGGTGTAACCTGCAAACATGACCGACCACTTGGATATTGAGCAACACAAGATATACATTTCAAAATATCTTATAGGACTCAAATTAGCATGCATTCAATAAGCAAAAGTAAATCATCTCATGCGTCCGTACATCGTCGAATATTATCACTAATACATCCCGAATAGTGTCATACATATAACATCACTAGTACAACTAAAACCCTAGCACAGGGCGGGTATCGGCGCGGGCGGTGGACACCCATAGAGAAGGAACCATCATGGGATCATAGCTCCAGTGAGATCCCTGGAGAACCTGCCAGGTATTGGAGAACCTGTGCTCCAACGCAAACAAGTAGCGACGGATGTGCGCGTCCTCCTCACTGACATGGTGACGCACCAGCTCCGCGGAGTCCTCGAGCCTCTGGACCGTCACTGGCCCACGCGACCGCCACCATAGAAGGTTCGGGTCAACGACAGGCTGGCTCCTCACCAACCTTCGCCCCCCGATAGGTAGCGCCTCCCAGTCCCGGACATGGCCCATCTGGTCAAGCAGGTGTCGTCCTCCGACGACTCGACGACGAGGATGCGGGATAGGCATCATCCACGTCGATGCGAGAAAAATTGCTTTAACTAAAAAAATAGCAACAAGTTCTTACTAACTAGTTCTATTAATTCAACTAGTTCTTACTAAAAATAAACTTACTATAAATAAAAATAGCAACAAGTTCTTACTAACTAATTAGTACCTAGGAACTACTACCCTAATTACCATCTAATTTGATAAACCTAGGGGTGGAAAGTGGTAGCGGATATTCCAATTATCCAACTATAAAGTGAAATAAGTAGTCAAATTTTACTCGTTTTATGATTCATCTTAGAAATTTGATTCGTTTCCACCCTTACATGAACCCTAACTCATTTGAAACGCATCCGCATCCGATTCGTTTCAACCCTTACATGAACCCTATCTAATTTGATGCAACTAAAAAATAAAGAAACCCTAGGCAGAGGTAGGGGAGAGGGAGGAGCAGGCTTGCTCACCTCGGGTGCCTGCGACGAGCGAGGGGCAGGCGGCAACGAGGTCGGGGTCGGGGCTCGGGCGCGCGGCGGACGACGGCATCGAGGTCGGGGTCGGGGGCGGCGTCCGGGGCGGCGTTGAAGCTCGGGGGTGGGGCGGCGTTGAATCTGGGGTCAGGGTCGGCGTAGAGGGTGTGCGGAGAGCAGGCGGCGGCAAGTGTCGAGTGTTGGATTTGGGGGAAGTGGCCATGGGGAAGGATGAACCCCGTGGTTAAGTCAGAAGTAGCAGTAGCGCGTTAAAGAAAGCGTGCTGCGGCTATGTTAGCTTTAGCACGTTCTAGGATACACGCTACTGCTACTCCTTTCTCTTTTTTTCCCTTTTTCATTTAGTTTTCTTCACATTTTATTTTTTTCCTTTCACCTTATTCTATTTCTTTCATTTTCAATTACCTTTCTATTTGCTTTCCATTTAATTTTATATCTTTTAGCAGTAGCGAGTTTATAATAAAACGCGCTGCTACAGAGAAAGTAGTGGTAGCGCGGTTTGTTTTAGGTTGCTACTACTATGTGTAGCCTATCGGCTAAGCCGTGGGAGTTATAGTAGTAACGTGTTTAGGACGAGACGCGCTACTGCTAGAACTTTATCTGCAGTGCGGTTTGCAGGGGGGCGCTACTGCTACTTAGCACCAGCGTACTTTTTTGACCCTCGCTACTGCTAAAGTTCTGTGTATAAGGTTTTCCCTAGTAGTGTCGTGGCCAAAGGTACAATATCAATTCAATGCTATAAAGATTGGACACTCACATATCACATTTTTTTCTATTTAAATAAGCCTTTTTAGTTGTGCATGCCAAATTTACAGTGATGTGTCTTCAAACAACCAATGTAGTTATCATGAACATGCACCATTGTTACTCTTGCATTCATCTCCCACCTCCTTCTAAAATTTCCGCCACCTTAGTCTTTAGCATGCGAAATCCCCCTTTTGTCCTTGGTGCACGGAGACCAACAGTTACAATACCGCCCTCATCTACATGATATGTCGGGCTGCTTTGGTAACTTCCGGTTCCCCCACTACATGGCACCCCCATTTCCTCTCCCCCTCCCACAAATACGACTAACTACACGGCACGCCGTCCGTACTTCATCGCCCTTTCTCCCCTTCCCTCTCGAAACCCTAGACTGCTCATCCACCGGCGTACTATAGCCCATTCACTGCCAGCGGCGTCCACCTCGCCGGATCTGCTTCTGTGGCGGCATCTACCCCTCCCACCTCCCCTAGAAACAAGTAGACTGCTCATCCACCACTGTACCACAGCCCATTCAGTGTTGGCCTTGTCCATGGCTCCTGATCTGCTTCGCTGGTACTCTCGTCAACCGCCGCACATCTGCAGCGGCTCATTCGTACTCCCCACCGGAGGCGCTTCGTCCACACCCCCCAGAGCCGCCCCACCGACGCCCCCGTCGACGGCCTCTGATCCTCTTCGCCGACACCTTCCTCAACCCTACCGGAGCCGCTTCACCGACACCTTCCTCAACCCTACTGGAGTAGCTTCGCCTATACCATTCTCAACCCTACCGGGGCCGCTTTGCCAACTCACAAGTCCACGGCCTCAGATCCGCTTCCTCGCACCCTCACCCAACCTACCGGAGCAGCTTCTGACACCCCATCCACGGCCGCAGATCCGCATCGTCGACATCACCCTTAACCCAACCGCCGGAGCAGCTTCTGACGCCCCGTCCACAGCCGCAGATCCGCATCATCGACACCATCCTTAACCCAACCACTGGAGCAGCTTCACCTACGCCCTCGTCCACGGCCATAGATCCACTTCGCCCACACCATAGTCCACCCTACCAGAGCCGCTCCACAAACACCCTACTCGACGGTTCTAGATCTCCTTACCGGACCCCGACAGCCAGCGCAGTGTCATCACCCTTGACGTTTCTAACCTGATTCCCACAGTCTGGAGAGATGCCAAGCACCCACCATGGCCTAGGTACTTGTCACCTTTAAACCCGTCCAGCATCACCTGCCCGATGTACTTCAAATATACTAACCGGTCGATGTTACCTGTTATGCAGCTGGCAAAAACTACAAGGACGATGTTTCTTCTGGATCTAACAGCTTGGCTAACCAAGATCCTGGACTGAGGCATTGCTATGATCTTGTAAGCGCATCTATCTCTCTTGTATTGTTCTATGCCTGCCAGCGTGCTTTGCTAGGATTTTCGACCAGTAATCCCTTTGTGCAGACAATGATTTCTTCTACTGGCTGCTAAATTAGATATGTAGATGTCATACATGATACTACCTCGTACCTCCGTTCCTAAATATAAGTCTTTCTAGAGATTCCACTATAGGCTACATACGGAGCAAAATGAGTGAATCTACACTCGAAAATGCATCTATATACATCTGTATGTGGTCCATGCTGAATCTCTACAAAGAGATATATTTAGGAACAGGGGCAGTACATTGCACAAAATCATAGGTGGCATGTAGGAATTCCAGTGCACTACATTAGGCTCCCTTAGAGTGCCTGCTAGTCCAGCATACAGAGTCATAGCTAGTATATCGTACGCACACAATCGTTAATTGGTGGTTTAAATATGCCCAAGGGATATGCAATGTAGTATCATGTAGAGATGTCTGAAATTAGCCTTGTCAACTTGTAGATAGGGTTACACAATGAAAAAGTACATGATGTATGTGGCAATTTCATGGAACATCGCAAAAAAAGGAGAGGCAGCGGTGAGACTATACAATGTGCTATGGTACGTCACTCCTCCATTGCAATCATTGTGACATGTTATTTGTATGCCAGTTCTATTAGCCAAGTTTCTTAGGGACAGTTATTATGAGTTATCCTAAGAAAATAAGCACCTGCGAATATAAGTTCCATGTAATAAGCCAACCAGCTCTTTTCATTGCGTTTTCAGCATATCTTTGGTATGATCAAAGGAAAGTCTAGATTGCATTATATTTTTTTCATTTTGCTGCCCATATGGAAATTAATTTGACTTGCAAACATCACAAATTGAACCCAGTGCAGTAATTAATATGATAGGAAAACAGACCATCACTATTTGCTCAAAATGCAAATACAAAGATACCATCTACTTGGCACAATCTACTTTGGTCAATGTTTTCCATAGAGATCCCATTGCCTAATTTAAACGAAGAACGCATGACCCACACTTAAATGAAGAACAATTATTTGACGAAATTCGATAGTCCAAGTGGCTGGTTATTATCGTATAGCAGCACCACCTGAAAGCATCATATAGCAGCAGCAGCTCATAGCAACTCATCATACAGCAGCAGCAGTCTGCAATTCCTCATATACCAGCAGCAGCTCATAGTAATTCATCATACAGCAGCAGCAGGAACAGCTCATAGCAATTCATCAAATAGAAGCAGCAGGAGCAGCTCATAGCAATTCATCATATAGCAGCAGCAGGAGCAGCTTGTAGCAACTCATCATATAGCAGCAGCAGGAGCAGCTTGTAGCAACTCATCATATAGCAGCAGCAGCTCATAGCAATTCATCATATAGCAGCAGCAGCAGCAGCTCATAGCAACTCATCATACAGCAGCATCAGCTCATAGCAATTCATCATATAGCAGCAGCAGGAGCAGCTCATAGCAATGCATCATATAGCAGCAGCAGAAGCAGCTCATAGCAATTCATCATATAGTGGATCAGAATGAAAATTTGGCAAAAAATCAGAGGAGATCCTCACCTTGTTGGATGAGCTCATCCTTCCACAACACCTCAAGGCCATGGCCTGGGAGGAGGGGAGGGGGAATAAGGTGCCTTCTGCCACAGTGTGGCATCAGCCGTAGTTGTGCAGCGCCCGCTGGAGTAGTGCGTTGGACGAACCATAGTGGAGCAGCTGCTGGAGACCTTGAGAATGAGGGGCGGCGCCAGAGGGAGGAGAAGCCAGGGAGATTTTCCCCTACCCGCCGGCCATGTAGCCTAGCTGGACATAGCATCGTCGAGGACAAGGCCAGATGGGACCAGTGGCGATGGCTCGCTGGAGGAACCCTAGTGCTGCAGGCAGGGGATCGAGGTAGAGGGAAAGGGGAGAGGAGATGCAAGCGGACAGGGCAATGAATGCTTGCGTGTTTGTTTTTACTTGAGGGTCAAGTGTGACACGGGCGTCAGCAGTTGCATTTTGAGTGTAATATAGGCAGACAACAGAGTCATTTCACTATTCCCCTTCCCTTCAATTTTTAGTAAGGTTCTACCCAAAACACCCCCCTCCAAAGCGAAATTAGTTAAGCCCAAGCCTATAACTCAAAAATGACTTCTTTACATCTTTTATGGCTTATTTTGACAATATGCCCTGAAAAGGCGGAATCGAACTGGCCCTTAACCTGCAATTCAATTGTGCGTGCAATGATGAATCACTCCTGCGTGCAATCTGTACATTTAGGCATCATCATACATGGCATAAACTAATACATGTGCATTCCATTGTAGAATCTGGAATATGCATTGTTTATGTTAGTTCATACATTGCACATGATGTTTAAATGTCCCTTAAATCTGGTCAGTCAAGTGATGGTCTTCAAGCCTCCTTCTTTGCTTCTTTTGTTGATATGTAAGATTTGCTCACACTTCTGTTCAATTGCTTGTTTGCATCAGCCAGCCATACTAGGACTGTTTGCTTTGATTACTTGTTGTTCTTGACCTAACACTCTAACAGAGCTTGTCAACGATTTAAACACTAAGGGCTGCTGTAGTGGGGCCTTGTCTAACTCATAGGTGACATAAAGGTTTGGTTGTACACTACATTAGGCTCTCCAAGAGTACCTGGAGATCCAGTTCGAAGGTATGCCTAGTTTTTAAATAGTGCAGACATAGTAAATGCTCATTTCATTGTGTGCAAGTGCAAGAGATGCGGCATGTTTCATTATGTGGTGTTGTTTTGTTATAATCTCATCCTTTTGTGTTCACAGACTGGAAAGTATGCATATTTATCTTCCAAGGAGACGAGTAACTAGTTTGTGTCACCTTGCAGAGGGGGTGTAATGAAGATAAGATTGAGGATTTCCAAGTACAAGATGTTAGGAAGGAGCCTTGCAAGAGAAGTAGGACCTGCGCTGAGCCTCTTCAACCTGCTAAGGTAAGTCACCGTATGCAACTCAACAGTTCAATTCCTTGTTTGTTTCAGGCATAATTAATTTTCTCTTTTCAATTTCTGATGTTCGGTACTTGTATCACTATTAGTTGACATAATTAAAGGCCTTACCATTTAATTACTCTGCCGAAGTGTGCCTGAAGCTTTGAAGTCTATTAACCAACTATTATTGCATGAGGCTCACAATCTAGTTTATACTACGCTAATGATTGCATAGTTTTGCCTACTGTAGTATGTTTGTATGAAACCCTCTGCTGTTCATTATGCTCCCTAAGACTTTAATTGAGGCACAGAATGGCCAACTGCTTGCTTACTGATACGCAACGTGATGTCTAAATTTGTAACTTGTCTGTGTTTTCGATTGGGCCCCATCATCATGCTCCTGTGGTGAGCTAAGATGGATTTCTGTATGCAGGCTGCAAAGACTATCTTTTTTATAATTTTGAAAATATCACCTGCTTATGCTTCATGACGTGTAACATTTTTTTAAAAGTGACATGTAACATTATTGTTAGTCCTGTTTTGCCATGTAGTACAAAATAGTGTCTTGTTCGCTTCACTGTTGTAACTATATTTTTTCCCTAGTCATGTGTACTTACAGAAACATTTCAGGATGAAGTGACATCAACACAAAGATCTGCGAGCAGTGCGGCATGGCCGTTACTGAATGATTATGGATTGGAATTGGAATGTGCTGATGTTCTCGAGCATCAACTAGAGGTGGCAAGACAACGTGTACATGATTGTCAACGTATAATCAACAAGTTGAGACTGGACATGCAGGTATTAGATGCAGGAGTCAAAAAAATGAAACAAGACATTGAGGTAACCATGAAGGAATCGGAGATTTTGCAGACTGAAATTTGTGCTATCTGAATCCGGCCAATCCTATTTTCTGAAGAGATTATAGTTCAAATGGAGTTAAGTTGATGCGCGTTCATGATGTATGAGCTGTATTTGCCCAGTGTATGTAATTTTCTGTTTGTGTATCTTTATTATCACCTGTGCCGAACCATAATGCCCAGTGGGTATAATCGGTTGTCATTTCTTTATTGTATAGTGTAGGATTGTTCTACCTTTCTATGCCTTGATCTCTTTGTTGTAATAGTGTAGGCTTTTTAGAGGTGATAGTATTGGGTAGGATAATTCTTTGAATATGCTATATCGTTCAAACGGGGGCCAATTCGCCCGACCATGGCCCTTCACGGGCCGTCGGATCCATGGGCCTTCTACGTCTCGTAGGATCCATGGGCCTTCTACGTCACGTAGGTTCCATGGGCCTTCTATGTCTCGTAGGATCCATGGGCCTTGTACGTCTCATAGGATCCATGGGCCGCCGGCTCATTTATGGGTCTTGTACGGGCCATTAATGGGCCGTAGACGAGCCTTTAATAGAAATCATACGTTTTATGGGCTGACCATAACGGGCCATTAATAGGCCGCATTTGGTGATGCTATGAAAATGGCCCAACAGACTAATGGTCCACAAACGGGCCGACTGTAATGACGGGCTGAATTTCGCCCACAAGCAGAAAATGACAGTAACGGGTCGTAAGTAACCGAATGCTGCAAATGAGCCCAAGAATAAATGGGCCCTCAGAAGGCCGAAAGTTAACTTGGGCTGGAAACGGCCCAACTGAATAACGGGCCGTTAATGGGTATAAAGTGATACACTGTTCATTACGGGCCAGTTTCACCATGGGCCGTTAATGGGTGTAAAGTGATACACTGTTCATTACGGGCCAGTTTCAGCACGGGCCGCTAATGGGCCAAGAGTTACAAAGGGCCTCATATGGGCCGAAAGACGTCATGGGCTATACATGGGCCAGAAGTGAAAACGGGCCGGAATCATAGTGGACGGCCCAGATGACGCTACTGGGCCTAATTCGGATAGGGCGTAACGGGCCTTGGGTTAGCGGGCTGTAAATGGGCGATATGCGAACAGACCGTTAACAGGCTTTCCATGGGCCGGCCCGCCATCTTTTGACCAAGTCAAACGGGCCGGCCCGCCAGCTTTAGACCAAGTCAAACGGGCTGGCCTTTTCACAGGAATGGGCCACTGTTGCGCCGTGCCACGTGTCGACGTATCATAGGCGCTTATCTGACTCGCTGATGAGCTGACACGTGTTTCGTCCGGCCAATAAGAATTTTACACGTGGAAATTTCCCATTGGTCTGGGCTGTTAACGGGTTATTGGATCCAAAACCCAACCCGATAGCTTAACGGCGTTCCGTTACGGTGGATGCCACGTGTCGGTCACCCTTGACGAAAGCACTTCTGTGACGCGCGATTTATCATCATGGAAGTGGACACTTCTGTGATGATAATTTTGGTAATGTAATGGAACACTTCTACGATAGCACAGGTATCACTATCTTGATTCTTTCATAAATTTGTCATGGATGTACATGCATGACAAAAAAAGCGACCTACTGTGACAAACACGTATCATCACGGAAGTGTATTTTTTTGTAGTGAAGTAAAGGGGTACAAAGGAGTGCCCCTACTTTACTACACCGACAGGAGCCCTCGGACCTGGGCCACACATAAGAGCGACACGTTGTTGGGCCAGGCCCATAACGATGCGCGGGCGGTCGGGGCGGGCTTTTTACCGCAGTAAATATCCGTCCAATGCGCTTCTCCACGACCCGCGCGCGACGTGGAGGGTCGTGCGTGATGTTGGGGTCATGCGTGGGGTGGTTTCCGCATGTATGCGTCACATCGTAGTAAAGAGGCGGCTCACGCCTTCCCCATAAAAAGAGGGAGGCGTGAAGGTGCGGCTCATTTACTGGGTGGACTCGGGTCGCAGTGTTCAAGGCGCCCATGCCCCATGATCATGGGTGGGGGAATGGTCACCTCACCCGTCCTTTCGATCCTGTTCGCTCGCCACGCCTCCTCCATGCAAGTGGCAGGCGGTGGGGGCGGGAAACCGGGCCGTTGAGGGGTCCTGGATTAGGGGGTGTCCGGGTAGCCGGACTATACCTTCAGCCGGACTCCTGGACTATGAAGATACAAGATTGAAGACTTCGTCCCGTGTCCGTAGGGGACTTTCCTTGGTGTGGAAGGCAAGCTTGGCGATGCGGATATTCAGATCTCCTACCATTTTAACCGACTTTGTGTAACCCTAACCCTCTCCGGTGTCTATATAAACCGGAGGGTTTTAGTCCGTAGGACAACTCCAACATACAACAATCATACCATAGGCTAGCTTCTAGGGTTTAGCCTCCTTGATCTCGTGGTAGATCTACTCTTGTACTACCCATATCATCAATATTATTCAAGCAGGACGTAGGGTTTTACCTCCATCGAGAGGGCCCGAACCTGGGTAAAACATTGTGTCCCTCGTCTCCTGTTACCATCCGCCTAGACGCACAGTTCGGGACCCCCTACCCGAGATCCGCCAGTTTTGACACGGACATTGGTGCTTTCATTAAGAGTTCCGCTGTGTCGTCGCTTTTAGGCTCGATGGCTCCTTTGATCATCAACAACGATGCGGTCCAGGGTGAGACTTTTCTCCCCGGACAGATCTTCGTCTTCGGCGGCTTTGCACTGCGGGCCAATTCGCTTGGCCACCTAGAGCAGATCGAAAGCTACGCCCCTGGCCATCAGGTCAGATTTGGAAGTTTAAACTACACGGCTGATATCCGCGGGGTCTTGATCTTCGATGGATTCGAGCCACAACCAAGCACACCGCACTGTGTCGATGGGCATGATCTAGCTCTGCCGCCGAACAGTGTCCTGGAGGCCGCACTCGCATTGGTTCCGACCTTTAATTCGGAGCCTACTGCGCCGATCGTGGATGAGTGGTTGGACGCCGCCTCGGGGGCTGCGATCTCAAAGGCAATTGAGCCGAACGCCAGCCCCGCACCCTGCAAGGCCCGTGACTCCGAGAGGCCGGATTCATCTCCGGACTCCAAGCCCTCCGCGCGCCCGCCGATCGAATTCGATCGGGCACCGATCATGGAGTTCACCGCCGCGGACATCTTTCAGCACTCGCCCTTTGGCGACATTCTGAAGTCACTAAAGTCTCTCTCTTTATCAGGAGAGCCCTGGCCGGACTACAGTCGGCAAGGTTGGGATACGGACGATGAAGAAATTCAAAGCCCACACACCACCCATTTGGTAGCCACCGTCGATAATTTACACGACGTGCTAAACTTCGACTCCGAAGACATCGACGGTATGGACGACGATGTAGGAGACGCATATGAACCAACGCCTATAGGGCATGGAACAGCCACCTCATCTCATGATGTGTACATGGTGTATACACCTAAAGAAAGCAACAACGAGGAACACGGGGAGGCAACGAGGGATCGATCTCTCGAAAAGCAATCAAAGCGGCGGCGTAAACGCCGCCCCAAGCCCTGCCTCGACACAGACCCCGCCATAGAGCAGGACGAGCCGGCAAACGACGAGCATGCCTTAGAGCAACCGTCCGATCAGGGCAACTCAGATAAAGAAACCGAACAGCCCGTCCCCAGCAAAAACGGCATTCCAGACGACCTTACGCCGGATAAGCCCACGGAGCAGAAGAACCTCCACAAAAGGCTCGTTGCAACTGCACGTAGCCTGAAAAAGCAGAAGCGGAAGCTAAAAACTGCGGAAGATGCACTCAGAATCAGATGGAGCAAAGTAATCAATACCGCAGACAAATACGGCGACAGTCGCCGCACTAAAAGTTATCCGAAGCGAAAGCTACTGCCTGAATTCGATGAAGAGGCCTTAGAGCCCTCGCATTCCAAAGGTAAGAAAGCCACCCGGTCGGATAGACGACCCCATGGCCAGCATAAAGCTGCAAGCGGCGCCGCACTTAAGCCGGCATGCGACCCACTTAAGGATTCGCATCAAAAAGATGGCCTAGCCAGGTCCATTTATGGGCCAAGAAAGCAAGCTCTCATAAGCAAAGCAATAAAGCCAGTATCCGAATCCGGCACACCCAAATACAGGGGCGCCGCACACCCCCTATGTTTCACTGATGAGGTCCTGGATTATGAATTTCCAGCGGGATTCAAACCCGTAAACATAGAGGCATACAACAGAACAACATACCCTGGAGTCTGGATCGAGGATTATGTCCTCCACATACATATGGCCAGAGGAGATGACCTCCACGACATAAAATATTTACCCCTCAAGCTTAAAGGGCCAGCCCGGCATTGGCTCAAAAGCCTTCCTGAAAACACAATTGGAAGTTGGGAAGAGCTCGAGGACGCTTTCTGAGCAAATTTTCAAGGGACCTATGTCCGCCCTCCGGACGCAGACGATCTTAGTCACATCACTCAACAACCCGGAGAGTCAGCTCGGCAATTCTGGCACAGATTTGTTACTAAAAAGAATCAGATAGTCGATTGTTCGGACGCCGAAGCCCTAGCAGCTTTTAGGCACAACGTCCGAGACGAATGGCTCGCCAGACAATTCGGCCAAGAAAAGCCAAGAACAATGGCCGCATTGACAAGCCTCATGACCCGCTTTTGCGCAGGTGAGGACAGCTGGTTGGCAAGATGTAGCACCAGCAACCCAAGTACATCCGAAACTATGGATGGAAATGGAAAACCGCGACGCAACAAGGATCGTCGCCGGACTAAGGAAAACAGTCCGAAGAGCACGGCAGTCAACGCCGGATTCAAAAGCTCACGGCAGAATCAGAAAAAGCCGCCCCTCCAGGATAACAGAGATGATTTATCCAATCTAAACAAAATCCTGGACAGGATATGTCAAATACACAGTACTCCCGGGAAGCCTGCTATCCATACCCACACAGACTGTTGGGTCTTCAAACAATCCGGCAGAATCAATGCCGAACACAAGGGGCTCAACACACCAAGCGAAGACGATGACGAACCTCAAAAGCAGAGCACCAGGAAACAAAAGAATTTTCCACAAGAAGTAAAAACAGTAAACTTACTTCACATTACAAAAAATGCGGCACCCGTAAAGGTACGCGCCATACGGCCTATCCCAAAGGAGTCTCACCGCTGGTTGTCAAAACCAATCGTCTTCGATCATCTATCAGGAACGCAGGCTGGACTGCCTTGGTACTTGATCCAATAATTGATGGACTCCAGTTTACAAATGTCTTGATGGACGGCGGCAGCGGTCTAAACCTGATATATCAGGACACACTCCGCCACATGGGGATAGACCCAACAAGAATTCGCCACAGCAAAACCTCCTTTCAAGGGGTAACGCCATTGGCGGACACCCATTGCATGGGATTTCTCCGACTCGAAGTTATATTCGGCTCTACCGATAACTTCCACCACGAAAAGCTAACTTTCCACATTGTCCCATTCTCAAGTCGCTATCAAGCACTGCTGGGACGCGAAGCTTTCGCCCGCTTTAACGCAATACCGCATTATGCATCTCTTACGCTTAAGATGCCCGGTCCACGAGGCACCATCTCTTTAAAGGGGAAGCATTGAGTGCGCCTCCCCCAAGCGGAGGATTGTGCGGCCGCTTTAACAGCCCCACAATAAAATGGCTTCACCAGCCAAAACATCCGAATAGGTCATTAAGACCACGGACGCGGATAGACGAGTCCGGTACCCAAGTATCATTGATAAAGGCTTAGTAGCCATATACCTCTGCCCTAGGGGCTCCGCACATATAAAATAAGAGACAATAAAGCTCAATTTTACATATTTTACTTTATACTTTGTTTATTTAATGTAACTTTTGTTCGGCGCGACCCTTTTTCAACTTAGTTCCTCTCTTTTACAGATGAATATCGTGTTGCACCCGTCCAGGATACGGCACAACGAGACACAGGCGCAAACGTGCAGCAGGGACCCGTTACAAGGATTCTTTTCAGATTAAGACCCTGCGTAAACCTTGTTTTACTGTCTCTTGTTGATACACATCCCCTGGTTCTCTGTCGTATAACCAAGGAGGAGGCTGGCGTCTTGGCATGTGGCCACGTCAGAATATCTGCGCGTACCTGGACACTAGGGGCTTATACCTAAGAGCGTTGCCTCTCCCGCTCTCATCAAAGACCGAATACCTTAGGGAGTGTTCGGCCTCGTGAGTTTGGCCTTATATGCATCAACTCCGAATCATGTCTTTGGTCAAATGTTGGGTTGCCTGGCTCCTGTGTTCGGCCGCCTTATGTTCCGCTCTATCGGCTAAGGCGACACCTGGAGAACTACTGCGATTGTGCCCCGGTTCGGCCGGGCGAGCACCTCAGTAGAGAAATCCGAAAACTGACTGTCATGATATAGCATGAGACTGGTCAATCACTCGATGACTCACCGAAATCTATAGGATTCCTCCGCATTAACGAAGGGCCGTTTCCCGGCCAGGCACATATGCGCCCCGACTTCGGGCGAGCGCAGGTGCCACCAGGGGCTATTTAAGTAGCCTCACTGTCAAGCTCCTATGGCTAAGTGAAAGTGTTAAAGCATTATAGTCCGGTTGCCTAGCTCGCTGCGCTATCACCTCCTTCGTAGGACCAAGACGTTGGATTAAGTGTGAAAATGCGTCTTCTGCGAGCACCCCCGCTATGTGCGTGGGGGCTGAAGCCAACGACTGCCATCTTTTAGATTATATATATATATATATATATATATATATATATATATATATATATATATATATATATATATATATATATATATATAAACGGCCGCACAGGAGGTGTCACAATACTTGCAGGCACAAGTATAAAAAGTTCCTACAATTTATCAAACTACCGCCATACAATGGCACATGCTATTCGAACATAGCATCCTCCGAGCACTGCGTCTCTATTACACGAGCGCCTTCAAGGACTTCCTGAAAATAGTGCTCGGAGGGTACTCAGCTTTTGTCCGAATCTCGGGATGCAATGACGGTGGTCTCCATCTCCGCCCAGTATGTCTTGACACGGGCAAGAGCCATCCGTGCACCCTCTATGCATGTTGACCTCTTCATTGCATTGATACGTGGCACCGCACCAAGGAGTTGCTGCACCAAGCTGAAATAACTCTTCGACTCCGATCTCCCCGACCACAAATGACTCATGACGCACTTCATGGCAATTCCGGACAACCTATTCAGCTTGGCCCATTCGGCCAGACGATCGGCCACTGACAGTGGACGCTCTGGATTGTGGAACTGCGACCAAAAGAGTTTCTCTACTTCGCGATCTCTTTGGTCTCAAAAGTGTTCGGTCGCATTAGCAGCACTTGCCGCCAAATCCAGATAGGTGTCCGTCGTACTCCATAGCCGGTCCAACGGAGCATGGTTAGGATCACAAAACTTCCTCCGCAGCATAAAGGGCTTTCCAGCCGCGATCTCTCCGGCTTCACGAAGCTCCTCCCTCGCAGCTCTCATCGCAGAGCGAGCATCCTTGGCATCGGCAACGGCTTTCTTCAAGTCCGTCTGTTCCGCCCGATCTTCTTTTTCCAGAAGATTGCAACGGTCAGCAGTGCTCTTTAGCTTCACGGCCATCTCGGCCATCTCTTTCTTGCTTCTGCAGTGAGCAGCCTGTTCAGCTCTCAGCTCTTCTAGGGCCTTCTCAGCAGCCGCATCACTTTTTCTGGCATGCTCCTTAGCTCGGGCAAGTTCCGCCCGAAGACTCTCCATGGCGGCCGCACCATCTGCGTCAAGCACACACATTGTAAGATACTGGCATGAAGCTCCTCTTACCAGGTGCCGCCCGAGGAATTACATACCTTGAGCCTCATCAAGCCGCTTGTGGACGAGCGCGATGTCGGCATCTGCCACGTCAAGTTACCGCTTTAGCTCGGCAAAATCATCAGTCCGGATGGATTTCGGACACTTCGCCACCTACATTCAAAGGCGACATTTTAGACCTGGGATTATGATCCTATGCGCGCCGTCACTTTTGACAACACACAGAGTCTCAGGGGCTACTATCTACACAGGGCGCATCTTATTTATGCGCAACTGTCAGAAAATGTACATCATTTCACGTACCTCAAAACCTGTCAGTAAACTTTTGACAGCCTCGTGCAATTCGCTTTCCGCGGACGAAATCCTCTCAATCATCGTGCCCATCAATGCACGGTGCTCCTCTGAGATAGAAGCTCACCCCAGCAGATTCATCAGCTCCTCCGGCCGAGCACCAGACGGCGCCGGACTTGTCCTATGGCCTCTTTCGCAGGACGGGCGCGGAGAACATTGGGGGGCCACATATTTATCTTCTGCCCCTGCCGGATTCGGAGAAACCCTCCGCGACGACACCTCAGGGTCGCCCACCTCGCTAGGTGGCACGGCAGGTGGAGGCACTCCGCTCTCCATCATCTCTGGAAGAAGGTCCCCCGAATACGAGCTCTGCTGAGAAGGGCTAAGGTCCGGACTACAAGGTAAATTTTCGGTTAATCTTCTCAGATATAAAACAAGGATTTCTCTCTCAAAAATACAATCTTTCTCTACTTACGGCTCGACGGAGGGCTCGTCCCCTTGAAGGCATAATTCGGCTGAGGTACTCCCTGGCGTAGGACCATCTGACGAGGATTTTTCCCCCCGCTTTGAGGGCATGGTCTCCGTGTCTTCAGAGGCGGTCCTTTCTTCCCTGGAGGAGAGGAATTTTCGGTTCCTTCCCTCCGAACAGCCTCCTTCGAGGAGGCCGTAGTTTCCTTGTCCCCTCCTTCACTTTCCTTCAAAGGCACGATCTTCAACATCCTTACTAGGACGGGATCCGGCCTGGTCTTAGGGAGGGGAGCCGGACACCTGATCAACTTTGCTTTCGCTATCCACTCTTGTTTAAAAGGACAACTCTTTTAGGGGCAAGATTATGACAAATATACGGATAACGAGTCCGAGCGCAAGGCTACTTACTTGAGTATCCGGGCAGTTGCAGCTCAGACCTGCGTCATCGGTCGAATCCAGACACATTGCTTGTGATCCGTAGAACAGTTTATACATCTCCCCGGGTGTTGCGCCCATAAAATGCTGGAGAGCTCGCGGTCCCTCCAGATTAAACTCCCATAGACGAAGGGAGCGGCGTTTGCCGGGCAGTGTTCGGTGGATCAGCATGACTTCCGTCACTTTGACCAAGCTGAGACCTCCTTCTAAGAGATCCCTGATACGGCCCAGCAACAAAGACACGTCCTGGGGTGGCCCCCAATCTAGGCCTTTATTGACCCACGACCCTAGCTGCTTTGGGGGACCTGAGCGAAAGGTAGGCGTTGCCACCCACTTGGTGCCCCTGGGAGCGGTAATGTAGAACCACTCTCGTTGCCACAAGCCGAGCTCCTCTTGAAAAGGGCCCTCGGGCCATGGAGCATCAGCCTTCTTGCTTGTGACAACGCCTCCGCACTCTGCTTGCCGTCCCTCAATCATCTTCGGCTCTACCTTAAAGGTCTTGAGCCATAATCTGAAGTGAGGAGTAACACGAAGGAACGCTTCACACACTACAATGAATAAGGAAACATGGAGGATGGACTCTGGAGCTAAGTCATGGAATTCCAGCCCATAGTAGAACATCAGCCCCCTCACGAAGGGATCCATTGAGAAGCCTAACCCCCGAAGGAAGTGAGACACGAACACCACGCTCTCACCAGGCTGGGGACTGGGAATGGCCTGCCCTTGAGCAGGCAACCTGTGCGAAATTTCGCCGGTCAAGAACTTGGCTTCTCTCAACTTCAACACGTCCTCCTCCGTGATGGAGGAGGGCATCCATCGGCCTCAAAGGTCGGAACCGGACATTGTCGAAGGTCCGAAGTGCCTGGAATCTGGAGCCTGGAGTGTTGTAGCTCAAGGCGACGGGCGAACTCGTTTGAGATTAAAAAGGAGCAAGGCCCTAGTCTCTTTATAAGAGGTTGAATACCAAGAGCCCTCCCCATAACCGTTTGGGACTCGCCTTTAATCGAGAAAACATACAAACGGGCATGATTGGGTTACCCATGTCTGTATCGATGAGAATCCCATGAATAAAGGGGACGCGATCTCTACTTTGTCAAGACGTGCCAAGGAAACCGCCTCGCAAAATACGCTGAGGTGGGGAAGTGAAAACAATTCGAATAAAGGCTTGGCCGTAGTGTGATGTCATGCTACGGAATACGTCAGGAGATTAGATTTGTGTTAATATTATTCTCTCTATGGCAATATGTGGAAACTTATTTTGCAGATCCGGACACTACCCTTAGTGTTTCCAAAATTTTATGAAGAACTTGGAGGAGGAACCCGCCTTGCAATGCCGAAGACAATCTGCGCGCTGGACTCGTCGTCATTGAAGCTTGGTTCTGGGGCTACTGAGGGAGTCCTAGATTAGGGGGTGTCCGGGTAGCCGGACTATACCTACAGCCGGACTCCTGGACTAGGAAGATACAAGATTGAAGACTTCGTCCCGTGTCCGGAGGGGACTTTCCTTGGCGTGGAAGGCAAGCTTGGCGATGCGGATATTCAGATCTCCTACCATTTTAACCGACTTTGTGTAACCCTAACCCTCTCCGGTGTCTATATAAACCAGAGGGTTTTAGTCCGTAGGACAACTCCAACATACAACAATCATACCATAGGCTAGCTTCTAGGGTTTAGCTTCGTTGATCTCGTGGTAGATCTACTCTTGTACTACCCATATCATCAATATTAATCAAGCAGGACGTAGGGTTTTACCTCCATCGAGAGGGCCCGAACCTGGGTAAAACATTGTGTCCCTCGTCTCCTGTTACCATCCGCCTAGACGCACAGTTCGGGACCCCCTACCCAAGATCTGCCGGTTTTGACACCGACACTCGTCTTCTACTTCAAGTTAATGGAGGGTGGTCTGCTCTCCGTCATGGTCTTCGGAGATCTTGGCACTCGCCTGAAGTGCTGCGTGGAGATCTCCTCCAACGATGAAGATTCCTCCTCAAGCGGGAGTGACGAGAAGGACAGCGATAGTGGCGACGAGGGAGTCGAGCGGCAGGATGCCGACTCCGACTTCGACTGACCGCGCTGCCCCAACCTCGGCCACACGCCCTGCCGAGGGCCATCCTCGCCAAGCTCTCCATCGGGGTGCTCCCCGTCGTCTCCTTGGGCGGATGGCGTAGGAGGGCCGGAGAAGGCGAAGAAGGCGGGTGGCGGCCGTCAAATCGGAGTACACGGGCACCGACGCCTTCGTCGCGTATTGCCGGCCTGCTGCCTCGTCTTCCAGCTCCTTTCCCGGCACCAAGATGTTCTGTTGGTGCCTTCTGCTCCTCGTACCTTGCCTAGGCGCTCTTTTCGCACTCTTGCTGCCTTGTTCCACCTCCTGTGGAGAGGGATAAGAAAGGGATTACGGGCACCTTATTTTTTTAGTTTGTAAGCCTGCGGGCACTTGTTAATTTTAAGACTTGTAATCCCCTTGCTCATGTTTTTAATTCCGTATGAACTGTACCTGTATGGGATGTTTTTTGATGAAAAGGGTTCTTGCCGGGTTCTTTGTGCATGAGCGAGGCCCATGCCAAAGATGAATCCTTGTTATTTTTAAGATAAACATGGTCGCCCGGCAACAAGCCTTGCCGTTCCCCCACTTCAGTCGACCATTCTCGCGCTCTTGGCGGATGCAAGGGCGAAGTAGAGTTAGGCCCCTCGTTCATCTCCTCGCCACCGCGACTACTACCAAATCCTGACCTAGGAGGTAGCTCTTGGGTACAGGAAAGGGGGAGCACGGTGGTTATAAGAACATAAACCAGGTTTCACATATCCCAGTTATATACGGAAATGCATAACAGGGTGATGAAAGACTTATCTGAATCCGCAGCCCCCGACAACCTTGGATTGCCGTGGTTAGATCCTTGTATCTTCAGCCCTCGGCAGCCTTGGCCGGCCGGGGCCGGAGCGCCGGTTCGTCCACTTTTTCCCAAGCATCTTAGCAGAAGTGTTCGCGTGCCCTGCGAACCAAAGAGAACAGAAAGACGCACACTCAACCTCTAGGCTAGCGGTTAGTCGCCACTAAGCAATATCAACCCTAACCGAGGGGGAGAATTAACCTGGCATGCATGCTATAACTTAGGGCGCCAGTGCTTCGTTTATTTATGCTCAGGGTCTGCGCCTGGCTTTGTACAGAGGGTTACATGCCTTGCCGGCCAAGCTTGTACAAAAGGTGGCTTGCCGGGGAGCCCGTCAAGCCGTACCTTATGGGTAAAACTTGCGAAGGTGCTCGATGTTCCAGGAGTTGCTCACTGGGACAGCATCTTCGGTCTCCAGGTGGACTGCGCTGGGCGTGGTGACTCATATTACCCGATAAGGGCCTTCCCACTTTGGCGTCAACTTGTTGGAATTCTTGGCCAACAGAACGCGCCGAAGAACAAGGTCTCGTTCCTCAAAGCTTCGGGCATGAACCTTGCGGCTATGGTAGCGGCGCAAGGCTTGCTGGTAGTGTGCTGCTCTCACAGCCGCCCAAAGACGATCTTCCTCAAGGAGCGCTGTGTCGTCTTGCCGCAACTGCTCTTGCTCAAACTCATCGTAAGCGAGCACTCGAGGTGACCCGTATATGAGTTCTGTGGGGAGAACTGCTTCTGCCCCATATACTAGGGCAAAGGGTGTCTGGCCGGTGGCTCGAATTGGCGTCGTCTTGATCGACCAAAGAACCGTCAGCAACTCATCAATCCAGTGCCTTCTACTCTTGTGCGGCCTGTCAAAGTCTTCGCTCTCAGGCCTCGCTACACTTCAGCATTTGCCCTCTCCGCCTGGCCATTGCTCCGGGGGTGTGCCACGGAAGCAAAACAGACCTTGCTGCCGAGGTCTTGGATGTATTGCATGAAGGTGTGGCTTGTGAACTCCGTGCCATTTTTGGTGCTCACCCTGTTTGGTACACCAAAACGGAAGACTAGCCCCTTGAAGAACTTGACGGCTAACTGTGCCACGAATTCTAAGCCAGCCGAGGGGCGGCCGTCTCTACGGCCAGGGCTTGGCGCCCTGCCGGAGCCAGCCGCCCCTCGGCAGGCTTAGAATTCGCGGCAACACCCTTGCCAGCAGCCCCTGGAGGCTCAGCGGGAAAGTACTTGTCGGGGACTTATTTCCTCCGCTTGTTCTGCTCCATTGATGGTTCGACGGATGGTTGAGTTAACCGAAGCAAAAAGGTACCTGGTTCCACAGGTAGCTTGAATGCAGCGCGCTTTGACACGTAGTCAGCGATGTCATTCTCCTCTCGGGGAACGTGCTCCGCTTGTATACCGTCAAAGCGCTCCTCCAGCTTCCTCACCTCATCTACATAGGCCTCCATCAACGGACTCTGGTAATCTTTGTTGACTTGTCTGACAGCAAGCTATGAATCACCCCTGACGATGAGCTTCTTTACCCCGAGGTCTACCACAATCTATCCTGAGACCGGCGAGCAGCCCCTCGTACTCAGCAGTGTTATTTGTGGACATCTCCCTAGGAAAGTGCATCTGGACCACATACTTGAGGTGTTATCCGGTGGGTGCGACAAGCAGCACACTGGCACCGGCGCCTTGCACTGAGAAAGCCCCATCAAAGTACATGATCCAGTCGCGACTTGCTTCCATGCTGGGGAGTGCGGTCTCTTGGATTTCTTTGTCTGGCATTGAGGTCCATTCTGTAATGAACTCCGCCAAGACTCTGCTCTGGATTGTCGAAGTACTTTCAAACTTCAACCCAAAGCTTGACAGCTACAAGGCCCACTCCAGAATCCTTCCGGTTGCATTTGGGTTGTGCAGTATCCGTTGCAACGGGAGGCGGGTGACGATAGTGATCTCGTGGGCTTGGAAGTAATGAGGCAGCTTCCTCGAGGCCATAATGAGGCTGAAGAGCAACTTCTGCACACCGGAGTACCTTGACCTAGCCCCCTGCAAGAGGGAGCTGACAAAGTAAACCGGGTGTTGCATCATCTTTTTCCTTTGCACCACTTCACCTGGCTGCGCGGGCCCGGTCCCGATGGCGTCTGACTCTGCCGGGGGCCTTGCCTTGCCGGCACCAGGCCCTGCCGGGGGAATATCTGACTTGCCATTTGTCGGTCCTGCCATTGCCACTGCCTCTTCATCTACCTCCCTCCGCGCCGCTAGTGCGGCGCTGACCACTTGATTCGTTGTCGCCAGATACAGCAGCAACGGCTCTTTTGGTTTAGGTGCAACCAGTATTGGCGTAGAGGAAAGGTATTTCTTCAGATCCTGCAATGCCGCCTCGGCCTCTGGGGTCCACTCCATTGGGCCTGCCTTCTTCAAGATTTTGAAAAAGGGAAGGGCACACTCAACGGACTTGGAGATGAATCTGCTCATGGCGGCAACGTAGCCAGTGAGCCGGCGCACATCCTTGTCCCGCTTGAGTGCCTCAATCTGCTTGATAGCCTTGATCCTATCTAGGTTTTCCTCGATCCCACGCTGCAACACAAAGAACCCAAGAAGTTTTCTTGACGGAACGCCAAAGACACACTTCTCAGGGTTCAGCTTGAGGTTGATCTTGCGTAGGTTGGCAAATGTCTCTTCTAAGTCTTGTACACAGGTCGCCTTGTCCTTGGTTTTGACCACTATGTCATCCATATAAGCTTCCGTATTTCTATGTAGCTGGTGCTCACAGCCAATCTGGACCACCCTTGCGAATGTTGAGCCAGCACTCTTCAACCCGAAAGGCATCTGTAAAAAGCAATACGTACCACATGGGGTGATAAATGTTGTCTTCTCTGCATCTTCTTTTGTCATGAAGATCTGGTGGTATCCCGAGTAGGCGTCGAGGAATCACAACGGATCACACCCGGCCGTGGACTCAACAATCTGGTCGATGTGCGGCAACAGGAAGGGGTCCTTGGGACATGCCTTACTGATATCTGTGTAGTCAATACACAGCCTCCACTTCCCATTTGCCTTGCGCACCACCACTGGATTGGCCAACCACGTCGGATGGAGCACTCCTCTCACCAAACCTGCCGCTTCCAATTTCCCGATATCCTCTATGATGAACTCATGTCGTTCCAAAGCTTGCTTACTAACATTCTGCTTGATGGGTCACGCATGGGGACAGACATCAAGGTGGTGCTCAATGACCTCCCTGGGAACACCGGGGATGTGGGATGCTTGCCATGCAAACACATCGACATTCGCCCGCAGGAAGGTGACGAGCACGCCTTCCTATTTGCTGTCGAGGGAGGAGCTTATGGTGAAAGCCCCTCCCCTGCCATCCTCCCTAACGAACACCTTCTTGGTCTACCGTGGCGCAGCTCTGGATTTCTTACTCTTGCCGGTGGAGCTCTCTAGCACGTCCTCGACGGTAGCGCAACACTCCGAAGAGGTGCGCTTGCCCGAGTGGGTGCGAGAGGTCTTGCCGGGCTTCTTCTTGACAACGCCAAATCGAGCCACCGGCCAGACACCCTTTGCCCTAGTATATGGGGCAGAAGCAGTTCTCCCCACGAAACTCATATACGGGTCACCTCGAGTGCTCGCCTACGACGAGTTTAAGCAAGAGCAGTTGCCGTAAGACGACGCAACGCTCCTTGAGGAAGATCGTCTTCAAGCGGCTGTGAGAGCAGCACGCTACCAGCAAGCCTTGCACCGCTACCATAGCCGCAAGGTTCATGCCCGAAGCTTTGAGGAAGGCGACCTTGTTCTTCGGCATGTTCAGCCGACCAAGAACCGCCGGCAACTCATCAATCCAGCGCCTTCCGCTCATGTGCAGCCTGTCAAAAGTCTTCGCTCTCAGGCCTCGCAACACTTCAGCATTTGCCCTCTCCGCCTACCCGTTGCTCCGAGGGTGTGCCACAGAAGCAAAACAGACCTTGCTGCCGAGGTTTTGGATGTATTGCATGAAGGTGTGGCTTATGAACTGCGTGCTGTTGTCGGTGATGACCCTGTTTGGTACACCAAAACGACAGACTAGCCCCTTGAAGAACTTGATGGGTGACTGTGCTATAACCTTCCTCACTCTCCACCTCCGGCCACTTTGTGAACTTGTCGATTGCAACATACAAGTACTCAAAGCTCCCGATAGTGCGAGGGAAAGGGCCCAGTATGTCGAGCCCCCAGACCAAAAACGGCCAGGAGAGAGGGATTGTTTGAAGGGCTTGAGCTGGTTGATGAAGCTTCTTCGAATGGAACTGGCACGCTTCACAACTGGTTACTAGTGTCGTCGCATCCTGGAGTGTGGTGGGCCAGAAGAAACCTTGCCGGAATGCCTTGCCGGCAAGGGCCCTCGACCCTATGTGGGAGCCACATATGCCTCCATGTATCTCTGCCAACAGCTCCAGTCCTTCCTCCCGGGGGATGCACTTTAATTTCACACCGTTCGGTCTTTTTCTGTACAGGACGTCATCGACGAACTGGTATGAAGCAGACCGACGAGCTACCTTTTCTGCTTGTTCTTGCTCCTCAGGAAGTTTCCCTGTCTGGAGGAAACGGACGGTATGCTGTGCCCATGCCGGAGCCTGGGGCTCGACGGCAAGGACCAAAGGCATCTCTTCTGCCATGGGGGCAGCCGTCTCTACGGCCAGGGCTTAGCGCCCTGCCGGAGCCAGCCGCCCCTCGACGGGCTCAGAATCCGCGGCAACGCCCTTGTCGGCAGCCCCTGGAGGCTCGACGGGAAAGTACTTGTCGGGGCCTAATTTCCTCCGCTTATTCTACTCCGTAGCTGGTTCGACGGATGGTTGAGTTAACTGAAGCAAAAAGGTACCTGGTTCCACAGGTAGCTTGAATGCAGCGCGCTTTGACACGTAGTCAGCGATGTCGTTCTCCGCTCGGGGAATGTGCTCCGCTTGTATACCGATGAAGCGCTCCTCCAGCTTCCTCACCTCATCTACATAGGCCTCCATCAACGGACTCTGGTAATCTTTGTTGACTTGTCTGACATCAAACTTCAACCCAAAGCTTGACAGCTCCAAGGCCCACTCCACAATCCTTCTGGTTGCATCTGGGTTGTACAGTATCCGTTGCAATGGGAGGCGGGTGACGACAGTGATCTCGTGGGCTTGGAAGTAATGACGCAGCTTCCTCGAGGCCATAAGGAGGCCGAAGAGGAACTTCTGCACACTGGAGTACCTTGACCTAGCCCCCTGCAAGAGGGAGCTGACAAAGTAAACCGGGTGCTGCATCATCTTCTTCCTTTGCACCACTTCACTTGCTTGCGTGGGCCCGGTCCCGATGGCGTCAGACTCTGCCGGGGGCCTTGCCTTGCCGGCACCAGGCCCTGCCGGGGGAATCTCGGACTTGTCATCCACCGGTCTTGCCGTTATTACTACCTCTTCGTCGACCTCCCTCTGCACCACTAGTGCGGCGCTGACCACTTGATTCTTTGCCGCCAGATACAGCAGCAACAACACTTGTGGTTTAGGCGCAACCAGTATTGGCGTGGAGGAAAGGTATTTCTTCAGATCCTACAATGCTGCCTCGGCCTCTTGGGTCCTCTCCATTCGGCTGGCTTCTTCTAGATTTTGAAAAAGGGAAGGGCACGCTCAGCGGACTTGGAGATGAATCTGCTCATGGCGGCAACGCAGCCAGTGAGCCGGCGCACATCCTTGACCCGCTTGGGTGCCTCAATTTGCTCGATAGCCTTGATCTTATCTGGGTTTGCCTCGATCCCACGCTGCGACACAAAGAACCCGAGAAGTTTTCCTGACGGAACACCAAAGACAAACTTCTCAGGGTTCAGCTTGAGGTTGATCTTGCGTAGGTTGGCAAATGTCTCTTCTAAGTCTTGTACAAAGGTCGCATTGTCCTTGGTTTTGACCACTATGTCATCCATATAAGCTTCCATGTTACTATGTAGCTGGGGCTCAAAGCCAATCTGGACCGCCCTTGCGAATGTTGAGCCAGCACTCTTCAACCCAAAAGGCATCCGTAAAAAGCAATACGTACCACATGGGGAGATAAATGTTGTCTTCTCTTCATATTCTCTTGTCATGAAGATCTGGTGGTAGCCCGAGTAGGCGTCGAGGAATGACAACATATCACACCCGGCCGTGAAGTCAACAATCTGGTCGATGCGTGGCAACGGGAAGGGGTCCTTGGGACATGCCTTATTGATATCTGTGTAGTCAATACACAGCCTCCACTTCCCATTTGCCTTGCGCACCACCTCTGGATTGGCCAACCACGTCGGATGGAGCACTCCTCTCACCAAACCTGCCGCTTCCAATTTCCCGATCTCCTCTATGATGAACTCCTATCATTCCAAAGCTTGCTTCCTGACCTTCTGCTTGACAGGTCACGCATGGGGACAGATAGTAAGGTTGTGCTCAATCACCTCCCTGGGAACACCGGGGTTGTCGGATGCTTGCCATGCAATCCTATTTGCTGTCGAGGGTGGAGCTTATGGTGAAAGCCCCTCCCGTGCCATCCTCCCTAACGGACACCTTCTTGGTCTGTGGTGGCACAACTCTGGATTTCATGCTCTTGCCGGTGGAGCTCTCTGGCATGTCCTCGACAGTAGTACAACACTCCGAAGAGGTGCGCTTGCCCGAGTGGGTGCGAGGGGTCTTGCCGGGCCTCTTCTTCCCTCCTGGGGCTTCAGCGGCAGGAGCAAGTGCCTTGGCGGCAGCTGCTGCCACTGTTTCCCGGTAGAGTAGGTCGGCGCATATCAGCGCATCCTTCCTGTCGCAGGGGACGGTGATGATGGTCATCGTCCCAGGCATCTTCAGCGTGTTGTAGGCGTAATGCGACGCCGCCATGAACTTGGCTAGTGCTGGGCAGCCGAGGATCCCGTTAAAGGGCAAGGGGATCTCGGCTACATCGAAGACAATCCTCTTTGTCCTGTAGTTCAACTCGCCACCGAACATCACAGGCAATGTGCTCTTCCCCTTCGGCTGGCTTCTTCTCGGATTGACCCCTTCAAACTGGCCCTCTCCTCAAGGTCTCCGTCAGGAATTTGCAGCCTCTTAATCACAATGGACGAGATCAAGTTCAGACCGGCCCCGCCGTAAACCAACATCTTGTTCACCTTGAGGTTGCGTATTGTTGGTGGGACCAACAACGGCAAACACCTGACCGAAGTGGTGCGGTCAGGGTGGTCCTCGGCGTCAAAGATGATGGGCGTGCTGGACCACTTCAACGGCTTTTGAGCGTCGAATGATGGCTCCGCTGCTGTGATCTCACGCGCCCACTACTTGAGCTGGCGGTGAGAAGTATGCAGCAAGGCGCCACCATCGATGCACATGGCCTCCATAGCCTTCTGAAACTCTTGCTCGCCGGACTCGTCGTCCTCGTCATGATCATCGTCTTCTTGCTTCTTGTCACGGCCCCGGGCAGGCCTCTCTTGCTGGTTCTCCTTGCTGTGGCGGCCTCCTTGGCTGCCATGCTTCTTGCCGGATCCTTCGACACCGTCTTGACCCTTCTCTTTGTCCCGCCTCTCATACTCGGCCTTTTGCTTTTCGGCCAGCAGCTTATCTGTCGGCAGTTCTGGAGGTCGTGGCCCTTGGTGCGATGGATCTTACAGTACTGCTTGTCGGAGCCCCCGGCTTGTCGACAGCCGCCAAGGCCCGACAAGCGGCGCACCCGGCAATTTCCTTGTCGGGGTCGTCTGCCTTGGCCTTCTTGGCAGCGCCGGTGCTGTCGGATCCCTCGACGACAAGCATGATCTTGCCCTTGCGTTTCCTGTTGCGACGCCGGCCCTTATTCGTCGGGGCGGTGGTGTCTTCATCAGTAGAGTCGGTTTCCACGCCGGCGTCCTCGCCGGGGTACTTCCTTCCCTCTTCAGCCCGGGCGCACCTATCGTCCAAAACATAATGTTCGGCCACATCCTTAACCTTGTTCATCGCTATCTCTTCGCGCATCTTGCGGTTGCGCACGTTCTGACGGAATGAGCTAATCACAGCGGCGGGATGAACATCGGGGATGTTGTACTGCACCTGGCTGAATCTCTGGATGTACTTGCGCAGGTTTTCCCCTTCCTTCTGGGGAATGATATGCAAATCACTGGCCTGGCCATGAGCTTGGTGGCCTCCAGTGAAGGCACGAACAAACTCATGGCATAGATCTGACCAAGAAGAAAAGGAATCCGCCGGCAAGTGCATCAACCAAGACATGACATTGGGCTTCAGTGCCAACGAGAAGTAATTGGCAAGCACCTTGTCGCCGTGAGCTCCGGCAGCTTGCATCGCGATGGTGTAGATGCTGAGGAACTCTGACGGATGGGTCTTGCCATTGTACTTCTAGCCGACGTCGGGTTTGAACGTGCGGTGGGCTGGCCACTGGAACTGCCACAGCTCACGGGTAAAGGCTGGGCAACCCACCTCGTAAGGTAGGCCGCCGGAGCCCCCCGGTGCTGGGTGGTCCATAGCTGGTCCCGCCCGCTTATCCGACTGGTGGCGTGTATCACGTCAGCGCTCGATAGTGGTTCGAGCGTCTTCATGAGCTCGTTCTCGAAGAACATGACACTAGTAGTGGTGGGTCCGTGGGTCGGATGATGCTATGGAAATGCTATCACATGCGTCGCCATGACGGACCACACCGGCGGCAACTGGCGCGGGGGAGGGGAGTGCGCTGTAGCGGCAGCTCCCCTTGTCCTTCCCCCACTGGTGTGTGGTGGCTCGACGGAGCGCCGGCCCGAGAGCCCTGCCGGCCGTGGCTCGTCTTTGTTGGCGACGACGACGAGGCTCCGGATGGTGGCTCTCCACTCGTCGAGCTTCTCCGTAGCAGGAGGGAAGTCGAGGAGCAGCTGCGCACGCACGAAGGCTTCTGCTGGCGTGGGTGGTGGCAACAGCTGCGTGCACCATGGTGTGCTTCGACTTCTAACCACGTTAGAAGGATCTCTATCACAGCCCAGCGGTTGCGTCCCATTCTCGCCAGCACTTCGGAGGGCATGCTGGAATCCTTCATCCCGCGGGCGATGCACAGGGCTCTTCCCACGGCGGTGTCTAGGGTCGTCTCGCACACCATGGGAAGAACGCGATGTGGGCGCCGGAGTGGGCGTCTTGGAGGTCGCTGCACCGCCTGTAGGGGTTACAGCGACGCCACTAGAGGGCCCCACGCCAACTGCGGGGGGTCCAGCCCCGTCTTTGACCTGGCGGCGTGCGGATCGTCATCTGGCGCATGAACGACACCGCTCGCCAGGCTCTGACTACCGGGGCGATGTTGGTGCTCGCGGGCCGTAGCTCGGGTTCTGTCCGCGACCGGTCCGCTACTCGCCCGCACTGGCGCGGGCCGCTCGGCTCCCGACGAGTCGATCGATGTGATGGTCTTCTTCTTGGGAGCCATGGCGACGAAGAACTGCTAGGCTAACTGCTAGACCAGATTCTCACAACTGCGCCCCTTACCTGGCGTGCCAAAAATGTCGGTGGGAATGACACCTATGGGATCACTTGGATCCCTTCTATAGTCGGCGGGCGCGAGGTCGTGAGAAGAGCAGGTTTAGCGAGCAAGCACACAAATCATTTACCCAGGTTCGGGCCGCGAGGATGCGTAAAACCCTAGTCCTGGTTTGGTGGATGTATTGAGTATTCTTGAGCTTTCAAACTAGCTACAGTGGCTGCGTAGTTCCAAAAAGGTGAATCCCTCTCAAGTATGCCTTGGGCTCCCTTTTATAGTCGAAAACGGGTTGCCACAGTGGCACACAGGAGGTGGAAAGGCGTACAGTGCGCGAGCAAATCGCCCGGCATTATGGGACAAAGCGCATTAAATGCGCTACTTAGGTGTCCATTAGCTTTATCGGGGATGGGAACGAGGACCATCCCGTCCGTCGCCGCCCCGCCTTGCTTGGACACGCGCCCAGGCCAGCGATGCATGCAGCGGCATGTAGGCAGGCAGGCAGCTGAGGTGGCGCGGTGGTAGGGCCTTCATGAAGATCTGCATGCCACCATGCAGGTGCTTGCTAATTTGGCCTAGAAGATGCATGTTGCCACGCAGGTGCCTGCCCAGCTGGTTGGGTTGGCGGCTACATGCGAACGGTGGAAGAGTCTTGGCTGATGCGGGCCTGGCAGTGGCCCTGCTGGCGCCTCTCGGCAAGGGCCTTGCCGGGGCCCGGCAAGGGTCTTGCCGTGGCATCGCAGTCGTCCCCGGCAAGGCGCTTGTCGGGGGTCTTGTGGATCTCCTCGGCTAGGATCCCGCCGAGGGTTGCCGCGCACAAGTAAAGGGGTACAAAGGAGTGCCCCTACTTTAGTACGCTGACAAGGTGGTTCTATCTCAACTTCATCATCTGGTTCTTTATCATTACTAGGTTGAGAGTCTTCATGAACATCATCATTATTTTTTCATTTTCACTAGGTGAGTGTTCATTACCAGATTGAGTTTTAGCATCAGAGATAGAAGTGTTATTATCATTATCAGGAGGTTTCTCTATTTCTGGTTCACTAGAAGTATGCAAAGTCATATCATTTTTCTTCTTCTTTTTCTTCTTAGAAGGACCAGGTGCACTAGTGTTATTTCTTGGTGAGTCTTGTTCAATTCTTTTTGGGTGTCCCACAGGATAAAGTGGTTCCTGAGTCATTTTACCTCCTCTAGTTGCAACTCTAATAGCAAACTCATGCATATTATGATTCATTTCATCAAGTATTCTCTTTGTGATTTAGAAAATTGTTCTAACTGAGTTTGAACCATAGAAGCATGTTTCCCAACACCTCTAACATCATTTGAGATTCTAAATAACAAGTCACTCATGTGAGCAATCATATCATAATTATATTTCAATTGTTTCATAACATTTGCATTGCAGTGATCTTGTTTTCTAATATAGTTTTAAAACTCATAGAGGCATTGCCTAGGATGCATATTGTGAGGATTATCATTATCATTGAACTTCATTAGGGAATTTACCTCTACCACCTTATGCATTGGTGGTGTATCAAGCCCATGTATTTCTTCAATAGGAGGTAAATTTTTAACATCCTCAACTTTAATACCCTTTTCCACCATAGATTTGTTTGCCTCTTGCATATCTTCAGGACTGAGATATAATATACCCCTCTTCTTTGGAGTGGGTTTAGCCGGTGGTTTAGGAAGAGTCCAATCATCAGAATTTTTCAATATATTATTCAGTAATTCTTCAGCTTGTCCAATAGTTCGTTCCCTGAAAACACAACCGGGACAACTATGTAGGAAGTCCCTAGAAGCATCAGTTAGTCCATTATAGAAGATATCAAGTATTTCATTTTTCTTAAGAGGATGATCAGGGAAAACATTAAGTAACTGGCAAACCCTCCCCCAAGCTTGTGGGAGACTCACTTCTTTAGTTTGCACAAAGTTCAATATTTCCTGTAAGGCAGCTTGTTTCTTATGAGCAGGAAAGTATTTTTCAGAGAAGTAATAAATCATATCCTGGGGACTACGCACACAACCAGGAGCAAGAGTATTGTACCAAGCTTTAGCATCACCCTTTAATGAGAAAGGAAATCATTTGAGAATAAAATAATAGTGAGTCTTCTCATCATGAGTAAAAAGGGTGGCTATATCATTCAAGTTAGTAAGATGTGCCACAACCGTTTCAGTTTCGTAACCATGGAAAGGATCAGATTCAACCAAAGTAATTAACTCTAGGTCGACAGAGAATTTATAATCCTTATCATCACTAAAGATAGGTGAAGTAGCAAACTTAGGATCACATTTCATTCTAGCATTCAAAGAATTTTCCTTATACTTGCTTAGTAATTTCTCTAGATTATCTCTATCCTTACAAGCAAGAATATCTCTAGTTGTCTCCTCACTCATAACATAAGCTTCCAGTACCTTAGGTAATTCATATCTGGGGAGGCTAATTCTAGCAGATTTTTAGGGAGTTCCAGTTTCAAGCTCATCATCAGATTCAACAACATCATGTTGTATTACTCTAGCAATTTGTTCATCAAGAAATTCGCCAAGTGGCACATCATCATTATCAAGCAAGGTACTAGCATCATCATAATCATCATTCATAGTAGCAGTAGCATCATCAATAACTTGTGACATATTAGAATTGATAGCATGTGGTGGTGTTGCAAGTTTACTCATAACAGAAGGTGAATCTAAGGCAGAACTAGATGGTAGTTCCTAACCTCCCCTCGTCCTTGAGCAAAATATCTTAAACTTTGGATCCTTCAGATTCTTCATAGTGATAATATGATAATAATCCCAAGTGACTCAACAAATATAGCTAAGCTCCCCGGCAACGGCACGAGAAAGAGGTCTTGATAACCCACAAGTAAAGGGGTTCGCAACAGTTTTCGAGGGTAGAGTATTCAACCCAAATTTATAGATTCGACATAAGGGGAGCCAAAGAATATTTGAAGGTATCAGCAGCTGAGTTTTCAATTCAACCACACCTGGAGATTAATTATGTGCAGCAAGTAATCAGTAGCAAAGTAATATGATAGTTTTTCTAGTAGTAGCACTAGTAACGGTGACGGTAACAGTGATAGCAGTAATTTTGTAGCAAGTGTAACAATGATGTTAACAGTAGTAACTTAGGAGAAACAATATAAGATAATTTTGTAGCGGTGACTTGTCGGATGATAATCATCATGTGACAGTTATAACCTAGGGCGATACGGCACTAGCTCCAGTTCATCGATATAATGTAAGCATGTATTCCGTAAATAGGCATACGTGCTTTATTAAAAGAACTTGCATGACATCTTTTGTCCTACCCTCCCGTGGCAACGGGGTCCATATTGGAAACTAAGGGATATTAAGGCATCCTTTTCATAGAGAACCGGAACAAAGCATTAACACATAGTGAATACATGGAATCCTCAAACTACGGTCATCACCGGGAGTGAGCCCGGTTGTTGTCACTCCGGGGTTGCCAGATCATAACACGTAGTAGGTGACTATAACTTGCAAGATCGAATCTAAAACAAGGATATAATGATGATAACATAAACGGTTTAGATCTGAGTTCATGGCACCCGGGCCCAAATTGACAATCATTAAGCATGGCAAAGTCATAGAAACATCCATCTAAGAACATAGTGGTACTAGGGATCAAGCCCTAACAAAACTAACTCGATTACATGATGAATCTCATCCAACTCCTCACCGACCAGCGAGTCTACGAAGGAATTACTCACTCCCGGTGGGGAGCATCATGGAATTGGCGATGGAGAAGGGTTGGTGATGACGAAGAACGAAGATCCCCCTCTCCGGAGCCCCAAACGGACTCCACATCTGCCCTCCCGAGGAAGAACAGGGCTTGGCGGCGGCCCCGTCTCATGGAATGCGGTAATTCTTTCTCCCTGATTTTTTTCTGGAATAATGTGATTTTACAGCGTCGGAATAAGGGTCTGCGGGGCCACCAGGTGGGACAACCCACCTGGCCGCGCTAGGAGAGGGGCCGCGCCCTGGTGGGTTGTGCCCACCCAGGTGCTCCTCTCCGGTAGGTCTTGGCTCAATAAATTCTTATTATTGATATAAGGAATCCTGGCAAAGTTATTTTCCATTCCGAGAACTTTTATTTCCGCACAAAAACAACACCATGGTAGTTCTGCTGAAAACATCGTTAGTCCAGGGTTAGTTTCATTCAAATCATGCAAATTAGAGTCCAAAACAAGAGGAAAAGTGTTAGGGAAAGTAGATACGTTGGAGACGTATCAACAATCCTTATATTATGCATCCTAGTCAATGCCTTTAGGAGTTTTATAATTACATTAGAAAGCAAGATCACTTCAATGCAAATGTGATGAAACAATTGAAATACAATTCTCATATGATTGCTCGCTTGAGTGACTTGTTATTTAGAATTACCAATGATCCTAGAGTTGTAGGAAAACATGCCTCTATTGTTCAAACTCAACTAGTACAAGTTGCTAAATCTCAAACAGAATTGCTTGATGAAACGAACAATAATATCAATGATCATGTTGTTAGAGTAATGACCAGAGGAGACAGAATGACTCGGGAACCTCTTTACCCTGAGGGACACCCAAAACGAATTGAACAAGACTCTCAAAGAGTTAACTCAGATGCACCTAGTCCTTCTAAAAAGAAAAAGAAAAAGAAAAATGATAGGACTTTGCACGCCTCTAGTGAACCTGAAATAGAAAAACCTCCTGATAATGGTAATGATGTTACTATTTCTAATGGTGAAACTCAATCTACTAATGAACACTCACCTTTTGATAATGAAAAAGATAATGATGAGGTTCATCAATACACTCGAACAAATAATAAAGAACCACACAATGATGTTGAAATAGAACCAGCTGTTGATCTTGATAACCAACAACCAAAGAATAAAATTTATGATAAAGGAGACATTGTTGCTAGAAAACATGGTAAGGAAAGAGAACCAAGGGTTCAAAAACCTATGCCCTTTCCACCTAAACCAACTAAGAAGAAGGATGGTGAAGAATTTGAACGCTTTGCTGAAATGATTAGGCCAGTCTTTTGCGTACCCGCTTGACTGATATCTTAAAAATGGACCCTTATGCAAACTACATGAAAGACATCATCACCAACAAGCGAAAAATACCAGAAGCTGAAATCTCCACCATGCTTGCTAATTATTCTTTTAAGGATGGAGTACTTGAAAAACTTGGAGATCCGGGAATACCAACTATACCTTGCTCCATCAAAAGAAACTATGTGAAAACTTCTTTATGTGATTTAGGAGCTAGTGTTAGTGCTATGCCTTTCTCTTTATATAGAAGAATTGATTTGAATAAACTCACACCTACCAAAATATCTTTGCAACTAGCTGACAAATCAACTGCCGTACCTATCGGTATTTGTGAGGATGTGCCCGTTGTTGTTGCAAATGTTACTATCTTAACTGACTTTGTTATACTTGAGATGCCCGAGGACGACAACATGTCAATTATCCTTCATAGAACCTTTTTGAATATTGCAGGGGCTGTTATTGATTGCAATAAAAGCAAGGTCACTTTTCATATCAATGGTAATGAGCATATCGTGCACTTTCTGAAGAAACAATTCCATGTGAATGGTATTAATATTAAAGAAAAATCTCCAACAATCACTATTGGAAGTTTTCAATTACCTCTACCTATTGCCAAAAAGAAATATGAAATGCTAATTGTTGGGGACATTCATATCCCCGTTGAGGTAACTTAGTATTTTTTAAAAGTTCTTCGGTTTCATGCTAATCGAAAGTGATTGTTAATAAGACTTGATCAACCTTATTAATTAATCATTTTTGAGAGGTATGAAGTTGATGAATTTAGCGAGCACTACCTTCTATCCTTACCTTTTGTTTTATGTTTTTCTTATTCAAATAAAATAAAATGCCATGTTTGGTCCGTTTTCTGAATTTCCGGTGAAAAAAATGCCCAAAAAATAAAAGTTCTGAGAATGCTCTAAAAATTTGATATGATTTTTTTAATATTCCTAACTTTTTATGCAAATAATATCAGAGGGGGGTGCACCAGGCCTTGGAGCGCCAGCACCCCCAAGCGCGCCCTGGTGGGTTGTGGTCCTCACGTGGCCCCCCACTTATCACTTTAGTCCATGTCACCACCTACCTCCAAAAAAATAACCAATGCTCTCTCTCTCTCTCTCTCTCTCTCTCTCTCTCTCTCTCTCTCTCTCTCTTGTATTCTTGCTCTCAAACCCGTGGGTTCCGATCTCTTTGCTCAAAGCTCCATTTCCAAAAATGTTTTGTGGGATTGCTACTTGGTATGTGACTCCTCCATTGGTCCGATTAGTTTTTGCTTTAGTGGTTTATATTTTGAATAATTAGTTACCCTTGGTGCTGCTGTAGATGAGCTATCATGTTGAATTCTTAGAGTTCTATGTAGTTTGAATGCTTGATATGGCCTCTATGCATCCATGTGAGTAGTTGCTATCAATCTTGTGAAGTTTTGTTGATAAATTTTTTGTGGACTAAAAATTTCAGAATTTTATTTATAGGAAAAAGATGAGTTCTTTAGGAAGTTTGATTCAAAGAAGAACTCCAAGGGAGTTATTGGTGAGTCATCAGACAATGATCTCCGCACCCGGAGAATGGCGGAGGTACGGCCGTGCGTATGGCCGCACAACCCATTCCTGGATGGAGCCAGAATCCGTCAAGAGTTTGCACACTATGCTGCTAATGCCGGCCTCACCGACTTCATTGCAGCGAAGTGTGAATTGTACCATCTCCTCATAAATTCCTTTGTGCAAAGTTTTCATTTCATAAGTAGGAATAATCCTCCGGAAGTGAAGTTTAATTTATATGCTGAAACCCGTCGAATACCACTTACTGAATTTTGTGACATATGATTGATCCCTTCTGATGGGGATTTAAGAGAGCCTAGGCCCGTAGAGTTTGATGGTTTTTACCGCACCCTGAAAGTGGGAGATGATAGAGGGGTGTCAGGTGTCACCGCCACTAGCTTGCATTTTCCTTCTGTACATTATTTTTCTCTATTCAATGCGAAGTGCTTGCTTGCTAGTGAGAAGGTAGGTGCACTCAGTGCCCCAGATGTCGCTGTCTTACACCATGCACTTTACGGCGATAACACTTATAGCTTGGGAGCTATTGTGGCACGTCACCTGCACATTAACCGGTCCAAGGGTAAAATTCATGGAGGTATTTATGCTACTCGCTTAGCGAGTCACTTTAACGTTCAGATACGCCAGCATGATTATCCCTTAGCCAAGGTCTACCTAGATCGTCAAGCTATGGCACATCATCAGTTTATTGATAGTGAGAACACTGACATTCCTGTTCCCTATAACCTAGTTTTCAGTGAGATCACTGACATTCCTGTTCCCTATAACCTGGTTTTCAGTGAGAACACTCGTGATATTATTCCATTTCCTGCAGCTGCTTTGTTTGATCATGTTGCCAGGGGTGGATACAGGATCATGCCAGAGGATATCCTTGTCTACCGGAATGCCCAGGCATCAACGGAGGAGGAACTTCAGGAGCGGGACCCTCAGGTGCCTGCTCCCCAGCACTTCAACGTGGGAACTGATGGCTTCTTTGAGTGGTGATTACCAATTTAGGCCAAAAGCCTAAGCTTGGGGGAGTACGTATTTCCACCGGCATTACATTCATGTTCACACATTTCATTCCAGTTGTTGGTGTCTCCACTTTTTAATTCTATTATTCATGTTAGATTTATTTTCTCGCCTTCTTCTTGTGTGTTTGAAAAACTTTGAGAAAACCCCAAAAAATGTTGCTTGTTTCTTTTCGGTTTTTCTTTCTAGTGTAGTTAGTTCTAGTATTTAAAAAGAAAACCCAAAAAGATTTCTCGATTCTTCTTTTGCTTGTTGGGAGCTCTCCCGTGTAAATAGCTTTTCTCATTTTTGTTTTCTTTCTTTAATTTGCCATCTTCCAGAAAAACCAAAAACACTAAAAATATTTCAGTATGTCTCTCTGAAATTCTTTTCTTTTCAATGAGTCATTTCGAGGAGAAGACCATGATGAAAATGTTGAATGGCTCTCATATGCACTTTTGTCGATCTAACAGAGAGCCTATATTACCTTGTCTTCTCCTTTTGAATAAAAAGTTTGCAGATTCTAGATTAGTCCACGACACTCTTGCACTATTATCATTTTCAAATCATTCCGTTGTGCAAGTCTAAGGCAATAATGACGACATTTGATGAACCAGTTGTGGCAGAGAGAAATGGGTATGAACTCAACTTGTTCTGTATTTGTAAATATGTTTAACTTAGTATCCATGATTCAGCCTATTATGTTTAAACATGTTTGCAATGACCATTAGGGATTATAGTTTCTCATGCCATGCTTAAGTAGCTAGGAGTGGATAATGATTTATCTTGGATGTCAACATTGCGTTAAAATGACTGTGATGTGTTAAGATGATATGGTATCCTGCTCCGAATGTTCAAGTGGCTTGACTTGGCACATGTTCATGCATGTAGTTGAATCAAAACTAACATAGCCTCTATGATATTTATGTTCATGGTGTTCATATCCTACTCATGCTAGTATCCAATGTTACTTACGCATAATGCATGTACATGACCGTTTTCGCTCTCTAGCTGGCCGCTTCTCAACCTATATGCTAGCCTTCGCCTATACTAAGTGGGAATACTGCTTGTGCATCAAAATCTTGAAACCAAGTTATTCTAGATTTGTCCACCATACCTACCTATATGCGGTATTACCCTGTTGTCCTAAGTAAATTTGCATGTGCCACCTCTAAAAACTTCAAATAAATATCCTATTTTGTGTGCCTGGATTGTTCATAGAGCGAGAAGAGGTAGTCAGTATCTTCCATGCTAAGCGGGTTATTCTCATGATCAGCGTTTATTCAGTCGTCCTTGCACGAGAGGGGCGATAATAGGGATTCCCAGTCCTGAATTCAAATTGCAAATAATTAAACAAAACTGCCCCAGGACTGTTGTTGGTATGGACAGTACCCGTGGATTCGGGTCAGCCGTGGAGTGTGTTTGTTGGTGGAGGGGGAGTAAACCTTTACTTTTATCGCTTGGGAACCGCCACTAATGTGTTTAGCATGGAAGATACCGGTAACTAATGGTCGCGAAGTAAACAAGAAGGGTGCATTTCTCAAAATTTCATCTACCTCTATTTTAAAAACTTGAGCTCTCGCACCGCTGCAAATCACTGCATCCCTCTGCGAAGGGACTATCTATTTACTTTTATGTTGTGTCATCACCTTCTCAAATAAGCGCCAGATCCTGAGAGCACTATTGTCATCCTTATGCATTGTGTGTAGCTAATGTTGGGTGCATCATGACTAGATCTTTTCTACCAAGAATTACAATTTTTAGTCACTGCTTGTACTTGGGAGGTGCTCAGCATTTATGTTTTGCGGTCTCAGAAAGGGCTAGCAAGATACCACTATTGTCATATTATATCATGGTTGTTTTGACAAAGTGTTGTTATTTGAGATATCTTATTATTGCTCGCTAGTTGATTATGCCATTGATATGAGTTAATATAATTTCTAAGAGTTATTGTCGACATGTTTAGTTATAATATTTTATGAAAACCTGCGTGCCACTTCACATTATTTATGTAAACAAGAGCAAAAGAGTTCGTAGAACTTTTTCTTTTCCACTTTCAGTTTATCAACAGAATTGCTTGAGGACAAGCAAAGGTTTAAGCTTGGGGGAGTTGATAAGTCTTTGTCGTATCTGCTTTTCCTAATGTGTTTCCTCTTGTTTTGGACTCTAATTTGCATGATTTGAATGAAACTAACACGGACTGATGCTGTTTTCAAGAGAACTCCCATGGTGTTGTTTTTGTGCAGAAATAAAAGTTCTTGGATTGGAACGAAACATGTGAGGATTATTTATAAAATAAAAGAGAATTACTGGAGCCAAGAACTGGAGGGGGCACCTAGGTGGGCTCAACCCACCATGGCGCGTCCCCCTCCTAGCGAGCCTAGGTGGGTTGTATCCACCGAGTGGCCCCGCAGACCTCAACCCTGATACTATGAAATCACATTTTCGGAGAAAAAAATAAGGGAGGAAGAATTTTCGTGTTTCACGAGATAGAGCCGCTGCCACCTCTTGTTCTTCATCAGGAGTCTAGATCTAGAGTCCGTTCGGGGCTCCGGAAAGGGGGATCTTTGATCTTCGTCGTCACCAACCCTTCTCCATTCCCAATTCCATGATGCTCCCCACCAGGAGTGAGTAATTCCTTCGTAGGCTCGCTGGTCGGTGAGGATTTGGATGAGATACATCATGTAATCGAGTTCGTTTTGTTAGGGCTTGATCCCTAGTATCCATTATGTTCTGAGATTGATGTTGCTATGACTTTGCCATGCTTAATGCTTGTCACTTTGGGACCGGGTGCCATGATTTTAGATCTGGACTATTTATGTTATCACCATAATATCTATGTTCTAGATCCGATATTACAAGTTGTAGTCACCTATTACGTGTTATGATTCGCAAACCCCGGAGTGACAGAAGTCGGTATACTTTCCAGTGATGACCGTAGTTTGAGGAGTTCATGCATTCACAATGTGTTAATGCTTTGTTCCGGTTCTCTATTAAAAGGAGGTCTTAGTATCCCTTAGTTTTGAATAGGAGCCCACTGCCACGGGAGGGTAGGACAAAAGATATCATGCAAGTTCTTTCCATAAGCACGTATGACTATTTACGGAATACATACCTACATTATATTTATGAACTGGAGCTAGTGCTGTATTGCCCTAGGTTATGACTGTTATATGATGAATATCACGCAATGTCGGGGAAACTGATCCACGAGCACCTATGGGGACCGAGCCCCTTTCGGTTCGGCGGGGGGCGGAGGTCGCACGAAGATCAGATCGAGGCGGAGCACATGAGCAGTTTACCCAGCTTCGGAGCTCTCCGGAGAGATAATACTCCTACTACTGCTTTGTGGTTCGTATTGAGTTCTTGCTCGGGAGCGCTGAGTGCTACAGTACGCACCAGCAGCTAACGAGACCGAGCGTGAGTGTTCTACTGTCCTCCCTTTCTACGTTGTGCATGGGCCTCCTTTTATATGCTCAAGGGGTCTCCAACAGGTGGCAACATAGACAAGGCTAAAAATGGAAAGGTGCCGCGGTTGGTACAGCTACCAGTACAGCGTATCCTACCTAACCCTGACGGCAGGGGACAAGGGCATTAAATGCCCGTCTGCGTCGCCCAAATAGTGCAGCAAAGGGACCGTCAAGGACGCCACCGCTCGCCACGATGGCGATCTTGTCAGCGCCGCTTGCCATAGTGCACCCCTGGCTGCACAGCCTCCCGCCACGTACGCCTGGAAGGTTCCCAGAGAGACACGTTGGTGGGTGTGCTGGAGCGCGGGTACAGAGTGGTTGCTAGCCGCGGCAAACGCCTTGCCGCGACCGTTGTCTTGTCGCGTCCGGGAGCTTGCCGCTCGCCGGGCCTCGCCGGGACGCGTGGTGCGTCGCGGTAAGTACCTTGAGATGCCTTGGCTGGCCTTCCCGGCAAGATCCTCTTGCCGGGGTCTTGTGCCTTGAGTGGCCTTCCCGGCAAGCTCCTCTTGCCGGGGCCTTGTCTTTTTGGCTTGAATACTTTGTTCTTGAATGGCTCAAAAAGGAACCACAGAGGATATTGGCGGTCACCCGGCAAGCCTTGCCGCGGGACGCTGCGACTGCCCGTGCACAAGTTTGGGATACTAGGGTACCCCTACTCTAGTACACCGACAGGAGCCCCCAGGACTGGGCCATACAAGGTGCCGAGCGCTGTTGGGCCAGGCCAAAAACAGGGCACGGGCACGCGCGGCCTGGATCACGCCGTATCTTACTCCGTATCCACCGCACCCTCCCCGAACGGCATGCGTCGATTGCGGCGTCATGGGAGAGATCGTGGGTGGTTACTTTATTCGGAAAGGCGGAACGTCCGCTCCCTTCCTCCTTATAAGCAGAGGGGCCTCACCCGGGACACCACCGACGAGGAGATCAAGCGCATCGCCACCAGGCTGGAGGAGGCGGCGGCAGCCGCAGCTGCGGGCGAGTTTGGGTTCACCGTGGAGGAGGCAGAGGCAGCAGAGGCGGCAAGCCTTGCCGAGCGAGAGGATCTTTCTGGCGAGGAGAAGTCCGCCGGGCATGACGTCGGGCCGAGCGGGCCCGCCGAGGATACGAGCGGCTCGTTGGAGATCGGCTCCTCTTCCTCTTCGTCTTCGGGCAGCTTGCCGCAAGCAGAGCCCCTGGCTCCACAAGCAGAGCCCCCGGCTCCACCAAGAAGGCGTCTTCGCAAGGCCGGGGACGTAGTGGAGCGGCGGACGAGTCAACCCCCGCCGTGCCGCACGACACGCTCCACCGCGGCAAGTTCTGTTGCCGCGGAAACATCTCACGCTGCAGCGGCAACTGGAGCGGGGTCCTCCCGGTCCGCCGCTCCAGCTCCCGCCAAGCGGCCAAGGGATCCTACTCCTCCGCCTCCTCGCGCCGGAGGTGGGCCAGGCTTTGACTTCTCCGTGCTCAGCTCCGACGAGGAAGAAGAAGAGTAAGATTCTTGTTGTACTTGTATGTCTTCAATACTTGCTGTCTTGTCTTGTATCTCATTTGCTTTACTCTGAACTTATCCCTTTTTAGGACTCTGGCCCAGAGAGCGGCAAAGAGAGCCAAGGTCCCGGTGATCGTCATCGAGGACGATCCCACCGTGTCAGCAGGGGGTGCGCCCGAGACAAACTTGCCGGACCCGGCAGCTGTTCTTCAGAGCAGCCCCCAGCGCAGCCCCCAGCATAAGTATATGGTTTGCTTCCCGCTATTAGGCGCGCATGGATACTCTTTGTTTGCTGATATCTGACTGTTGGCTTGTGTAGGACCAGAGCAGCCCCACCAGGAGCGTCCGGATGCCGCCCCTGACATGCCATCTGCTTCGACTACGCCGCCAAGGGAGAGTTCTCCGGCAAGGGAGAATCCTCCGACAAGGGAGAGCTCTCCGGCAAGGGAGAAGTCTCCGGCAAGGGACAGTACCAGCGACCCCCCGACAGCGGAGATCCCAACTGCCGAGCCTGGTACAGGTACTTCTTGCTTCTAAACTTCCCTTGGGTTCTTCTTCGTTTGATATTCTTTTTGGATATCTTCTTGACTTTTCTTCCTTTTTCGGCCGTCAGATCCATCTACTGCGGAGCCGATGGAGACCGAGGTTGCTGTTGATGATGCCGCCGCCACCGAGGAAGCGGCCGGCGCTGATGATCCCGCGGGCGAAGAGGCCGCCAAGGCTGCCGCCACAGCAGCTGACGAGGGGTTTGGCGATCGCACTGACGGCCCTGAGGCCACAGGAGCATCAGGCGCTACGCCGACCGCCGACCCTTCCGCCGCTGCCGCAACGTCGGGCTCCGAAGGGCCCCAGCCGGGCGTCTACTTGAAGGCCGACGATGGCGTCTTCATCAACCTCCCCTGGGCGTCAACGTCCAGGGCGCCAGTCGAAGGAGAAAGCTTTGACGTGGAGGTGCTCGCCTCCGCTGGGCTGACGCTGGTCGACGTGCCAAGCAGCAGCAGCGACGAGCCTGAGGAGGAGCGACTGCTGCGGAAGCTGTTGTCGCTCTACCATGCTCGGCAAGCCAAGCTGGAATCCCGCGAAGCGCTTGCCGTGAAGGCGGGAGCCGACATTGAGAAGCGTGCGGCGGAGCTCCGCGGCATCAACCAGGCAGCTCTCCAGTCCCTGGCGGAGGAGCGGGAGCAGCTCGAGGAGGCGCAGAAGGCATTCCTCCTCGAGAAGGCTGACGTCGAGGAGCAACAGCGGCTTGCCGCTGAGAAGCTGTCGGCGTAGGAGGGTGAATTGGCGCAGCGGAAGGTCAACCTCGATAGCCACGAGGAGGAGCTTTCCGCACGCGAGCGAACACTTGGCGGAGCTACCAAGCTAGCGGAGGATGCTGCCGCAGCTGCCGAGGCCGCCAAGAAGGAGCTAGAGATGAAGGTGGCGCAGCTGGAAACCGATCTCAGGGCGAGCGGTGAAGAGCTTGCCGCGCTCAAGCATGAGCGCGAGAAGGACGCCTACACCTTTGGCGAGCTGCAGGGTCGTCTCGCCGAGAAGATCAAGGAGCTTGGCGCCGCCAAGCACTCCAACGCCGATCTTGAGTTAAAGCTGACCGCTTTGACCAAGACGCTGGACGGCGCCAGGGAGCAGGAGGCGGCCCTGAAGAAGGAAATCAAGGCCGACAAGGCGCTGCTGGAGAGCATCGCTGCCACCCAGAACACCTTTAGGGAGAATGTGGAGCAGTGGACGGAGGGTCTTGTGAATGCTGCCGCAGATATTGACAGGGAGCTGGCGCAGCTGGGGATGGAGGATCTCGGGTATCCTTCTGATGAGAGCCTCCCATCCAGCGCCAAGCTCACTCTGTTCTTCAAAGGCGTGGCAACGGCCCTCCAGCGACTCCGGGAGAGGATCCCGAAGCAGCTGGCCGACGAGTCGCGCAAGGTCTGCGCGGGAGCTCTTTCAAAAGTGTTGGTGAAGGTAGCCTTCTGCAACCCGGGCCTCAATCTCACCAACGTCCTCAGATCCCTACCGGCGGAAGCTGATCTGGAGGCGCTCAAGGACCTTGTCGCACCCATTGTGGACAAGGTGAGCGGGATCAAGAGGGTTGAGGGCGATCGCGTGGACTAGGCCACCCGTTTCCTTCTTTTCTTGTCGCTGCTGATCATGTTATGAAAACAGTCTATTAGAGCCGCGACAAGCTATCTTGTAATATAACTCTATTTCGGGTCATGATTGCGATGTTACTTCCTTTACTTGACTCCTTCCTTTGTATGTTTTTGCCCTACGCTTTTAGGGAACTTGCCGGCGCGGGCACCCTCGCCGCGAGCGCTGAGTGCGGGACGTCAGCAGCCTGCTGGCAGTGCCGTTGCTGACAAGAAATCTTGTCGTAACTAGTCGCAGCTCGCTTAAGTTGTTGAGCGAACTCGAAACAAAGTAAGGGCGCGACTCTAGTCGCAGCACACTTAAACTGTTGAGCGAACTCGAAACAAAGTAAGGGCACAACTAGCCACGAGCCGGTTCCTTCGCGCACAGGTTTTCCATACAAGGCATGGTCGTTTAAGGAAGATAACTTAAAAATTTGAAAACATCTGATTGCTCAAACTTTGGCAACTTAGCTTTTCTGTCTTTTGCTTCCCGGCAAGGCGAAACTTTCTTGAACGACGCCTGGTCCATACCATTATCTTCCCCATCCCCCCCGGCAAACTTGTGGGCGAAGGAACCTTCATTTCCTTGAGAAAAAAGGAAGTAGAGAAAATAATGATATGGAGCCTTATGGCTCGTTATTGCTTATAGGGGGTGTTCGCTGCACAAAGTGTCAGATAACTCATGCAAAAAATAAAAAGCATGAAATTGACAAGATGTGCGGAGCACATGAGCTTTATTTATGCACAGAGTCTGCGCCTGGCTTTGGACAAAGGATTACATGCAACAGCGGCAAGACTTGTACAAAAGATGGTTGCCGGAGCAGGGTCCGGCAACCGCGCCTTATGGGTAAAACTTACGAAGATGCTCAATGTTCCAGGAGTTGCTCACCGGAATGCCATCTTCGGTCTCAAGGCGGACAGCGCCAGGCCTAGTGACTCGTTTCACCCAGTAAGGGCCTTCCCACTTCGGCGTCAACTTGTTGGAATTCTTGGCGGACTGAACGCGCCGAAGAACAAGGTCGCCTTCCTCGAGACTTCTGGCGTTATCTTTGCGGCTATGGTAGCGGCGCAAAGCTTGCTGGTAGCGAGCAGCTCGTACAGCAGCCTGAAGACGGTCCTCCTCAAGGAGCAGCGCGTCATCTTGTCGCAGCTGCTCTTGCTCAAGCTCATCATAAGTGAGCACTCGGGGCGACCCGTATACGAGTTCTGTGGGGAGAACTGCCTCTACTCCATAGACTAGAGCGAAAGGTGTCTGGCCAGTGGCTCGATTTGGCGTCGTCCTGATCGACCAAAGAACCACCGACAGCTCCTCAATCCAGTTCCTTCCACACCCGTGCAGCCTGTAGAAAGTCCTGGTCTTGAGTCCACGCAGCACTTCACCATTTGCCCTCTCTGCTTGACCATTGCTCCTGGGGTGAGCAACAAAAGCGAAGCAGACCTTGGCGCCAAGATCTTGGACGTACTGCATGAAGGTGCGGCTCGTGAATTGCGTACCGTTGTCGGTGATGATCCTGTTAGGGATCCCGAAGCGGCAAACAATCGACCTGAAGAACTTGACTGCTGACTGTGTTGTCACCTTCCTCACAGCTTCCACTTCTGGCCACTTTGTGAACTTGTCGATTGCGACGTACAAGTACTCAAAGTCCCCGACTGCTCGGGGGAAGGGGCCGAGGATGTCGAGCCCCCAGACCGAAAATGGCCAGGATAAAGGGATCGTCTGGAGAGCTTGAGCTGGCTGGCGTATTTGCTTGGAATGGAACTGGCACGCTTCACACTTGGTTACTTGTGCAGTTGCATCCTGGAGGGCTGTCGGCCAGAAGAAACCTTGCCGGAATGCTTTGCTGGCAAGTGCTCTTGCACCAATGTGGTGAGCACAAATGCCTCAATGTATCTTGGCCAATAGCTTCTGTCCATCTTCCCGGTGAATACACTTCAATTTCACACCGTTGAGTCTTCTTCTGTACAGTGCGTTGTCGATAAACTGGTACATACTTGACTGTCGGGCTACTCTTTATGCTTCTTCTTGCTCTTCGGGAAGTTCTCCTGTCTGAAGGAAACGGACAATCTGTTGTGCCCATGCTGGAGTTTGTGGCTCGACAACAAGGACTAAAGGCACATCTGCTGCTGTGGGAACATCCGCTTCTACGGCGAGAAACTGCGGCTCAGCCGGAGCTTGACGTTCCCCGGCAAGCTTGCCGGAGCAAAACTTGTCGGGAGCGTCTGCTTCAACGGAACAAACGCTGGGGTTTGCCGGAGCAGACTGCTCCCCAGCACTCTTGGTGTTGATCGCGACGAGCTCGTGGATCCGATGACGCGGTGGAGTCGCTGTCGAGGTGGATCCGGTGAGGTGGTGATCTTGGCCTTCGCGGCGGAGAGTGCATGGTGGTTGCACCCCCACCGGTCTTGTCGCCATCGGGTCGCGCCTGGCTGACTTGCCGCCGCTGCGACGTAGTCGGCTGTTGTGGAGTGTCGCCGTTGGCGAAGCCGATGAGACTCTGAATGGTGGCCCTCCAGTCGTCGATCTTGTCTGGCATTGGAGGGAAGTCTAGGAGCAGTTGAGCTCGCGCCAAAGCTTGTGCTGGAGTGGCGGGTAGCGGTGGCGAACGGTGTGAGGAGCGGGGTATGCTCGGACTTCTAACTGCGCTAGAAGGAGCAATATCCCGTCCAGGCGACCGTCCCTCGCTCGCGCCGCCTGGAGCATCCCGAGATCCGCCAGCTCGATCTGAGTCCAGCGAGCGTATGGTACCGTGAGTACCACGACGCTGCCGGTCCTGCGCTTCCTGAGATGGGCGCGGTGCATCTACGGACGCTCGGTCGTCGTGGGAGCCGGCTACACCGCCGATGGATAGTGCAGCCTTGTCCTTGGACCTGGCGGCGCCGTGGGCTCCCTCGTCGACGCCCGTTCTTCCGCCAGCGTCTTCCCCACCAGCCGTTTGCTCCGGCGGAGGTGGGTCTGTTGCGGACGGAGCAGCCGCCTCCGGAGCCTTCTTCTTCGGCGGCATGTCGATGAAGATGATGAAGATCTAGCTCGTGTGAACGCCGAATCAGGTTCACACGAGCACCTATGGGGACCGAGCCCCTTTCGGTTCGGCGGGGGGCGGAGAGTGCATGGTAGTTGCACCCCCACCGGTCTTGTCGCCATCGGGTCGTGCCTGGCTGACTTGCCGCGGCTGCGACGTAGTCGGCTGCCGTGGAGTGTCGCCGTTGGCGAAGCCGATGAGACTCTGAATGGTGGCCCTCCAGTCGTCGATCTTGTCTGGCGTTGGAGGGAAGTCTAGGAGCAGTTGAGCTCGCGCCAAAGCTTGTGCTGGAGTGGCGGGTAGCGGTGGCGAACGGTGCGAGGAGCGGGATATGCTTGAACTTCTAACTGCGCTAGAAGGAGCAATATCACGTACAGGTGACCGTGCCTCGCTCGCGCCAGCACGTTGGCACGCATGCTGGTCTGGAGCATCCCGAGATCCGCCAGCTCGATCTGGGTCCAGCGAGCGTATGGTATCGTGAGTACCACGACGTTGCCGGTCCTGCGCTTCCTGAGATGGGCGCGGTGCATCTACGGACGCTCGGTCGTTGTGGGAGCCGGCTACACCGCCGATGGATAGCGCAGCCTTGTCCTTGGACCTGGCGGCACCGTGGGCTCCCTCGTCGACGCCCGTTCTTCTGCCGGCGTCTTCCCCACCAGCCGTTTGCTCCGGCGGCGGTGGGTCTGTTGCGGACGGAGCAGCCGCCTCCGGAGCCTTCTTCTTCGGCGGCATGTCGATGAAGATGATGAAGATCTAGCTCGTGTGAACGCCGGATCAGGTTCACACGAGCACCTATGGGGACCGAGCCCCTTTCGGTTCGGCGGGGGGCGGAGAGTGCACGGTGGTTGCACCCCCACCGTGCTTGTCGCCATCGGGTCGCGCCTGGCTGACTTGCCGCGGCTGCGACGTAGTCGGCTGCCGTGGAGTGTCGCCGTTGGCGAAGCCGTGAGACTCTGAATGGTGGCCCTCCAGTCATCGATCTTGTCTGGCGTTGGAGGGAAGTCTAGGAGCAGTTGAGCTCGCTCCAAAGCTTGTGCTGGAGTGGCGGGTAGCGGTGGCAAACGGTGCGAGGAGCGGGATATGCTCGGACTTCTAACTGCATTAGAAGGAGCAATATCCCGTCCAGGCGACCGTGCTTCGCTCGCGCCAGCACGTTGGCGCGCATGCTGGCCTGGAGCATCCCGAGATCCGCCAGCTCGGTCTGGGTCCGGCAGGCGTATGGTACCGTGAGTACCACGATGTTGCCGGTCCTACGCTTCCTGAGATGGGCGCGGTGCATCTACGGACGCTCGGTCGTCGTGGGAGCCGGCTACACCGCCGATGGGCAGCGCAGCCTTGTCCTTGGACCTAGCGGCACCGTGGGCTCCCTCGTCGACGCCCGTTCTTCCGCCGGCGTCTTCCCCACCAGCCGTTTGCTCCGGCGGCGGTGGGTCTGTTGCGGACGGAGCAGCCGCCTCTGGAGCCTTCTTCTTCGGCGGCATGTCGATGAAGATGATGAAGATCTAGCTCGTGTGAACGCCGGATCAGGTTCACACAACCTCGACGCCCCCTACCTGGCGCGCCAAAGATGTCGGGGAAACTGATCCACGAGCACCTATGGGGACCGAGCCCCTTTCGGTTCGGCGGGGGGCGGAGGTCGCACGAAGAGCAGATCAAGGCGGAGCACACGAGCAGTTTACCCAGCTTCGGAGCTCTCCGGAGAGATAATAATCCTACTGCTGCTTTGTGGTTCGTATTGAGTTCTTGCTCGGTAGCGTTGAGTGCTACAGTACGCACCAGCAGCTAACGAGACCGAGCGTGAGTGTTCTACTGTCCTCCCTTTCTACATTGTGCATGGGCCTCCTTTTATATGCTCAAGGGGTCTCCAACAGGTGGCAACATAGACAAGGGTAAAAATGGAAAGGTGTCGCGGTTGGTACAACTACCAGTACAGTGTATCCTACCTAACCCTGACGGCAGGGGACAAGGGCATTAAATGCCCATCTGCGTCGCCCAAACAGTGCAGAAAAGGGACCGTCAGGGACACCACCGCTCGCCACGATGGCGATCTTGTCAGCGCCGCTTGCCACAGTGCACCCCTGGCTGCACAGCCTCCCGCCACGTACGCCTGGAAGGGTCCCAGAGCGACACGTTGGTGGGTGTGCTAGAGCGCGGGTACAGAGTGGTTGCTAGCCGCGGCAAACGCCTTGCCGCGGCCGTTGTCTTGTCGCGTCCGGGAGCTTGCCGCTCGCCGGGCCTCGCCGGGACGCGTGGTGCGTCGCGGTAAGTACCTTGAGATGCCTTGGTTGGCCTTCCCGGCAAGCTCCTCTTGCCAGGGCCTTGTCTTTTTGGCTTGAATACTTTGTTCTTGAATGGCTCAAAAAGGAACCACAGAGGATATTGGCGGTCACCCGGCAAGCCTTGCCGCGGGACGCTGCGACTGCCCGTGCACAAGTTCGGGATACTAGGGTACCCCTACTCTAGTACACCGACACGCAACGAATTCATCGATCCAATGCCTACGAATTTCTCTCTATTGTTCCTGCTAAGTTACTATTGCTATTGTTACTGTTACACTTGTTACAAAATCATTGCTATCACTGTTACCGTTACTACTGCTATTGCTACTACTATCAAAACTATCATACTACTTTGCTACTGATCTCTTTGATGTAGATAATTAATCTCCAGGTGTGGTTGAATTGACAACTCAGCTGCTAATACTTGCAAATATTCTTTGGCTCCCCTTGTGTCGAATCAATAAATTTGGGTTGAATACTCTACCCTCGAAAACTGTTGCGATCCCCAATACTTGTGGGTTATCATCGGTATTCTAGGATCAGGGGTACCTAGATCTGCCTGCCTGCAGCCCAGCACGCGGGCTCATCGATGTCCTGGTACGGCCCAAGCTACAAGACCCTCGCGACGGCCCCGGCTTCGCAAGGAGAACGGCACCAAGACCCCCAGAGGAGCAGCCCCCCAAGGGGCGGAGAACTCTATGCAAGCCTCCCGCCTCATGAGGCTGTGGTGATGTAAGCCATGACGACCAAGGCCAGGCGGGCAGCAGCGGGCACAGAGGGGATAGTTTCCTCTTTGTTGCTAAGGGAGCAAGGGCAGGCGCAGGTTCGCGAGGAAGGACCCAAAGCTTTCTGTTCCGATGCAACGAGAACAAGACCACGGGCTCGAGGGGACGAATATGTCATTGCCCCGCTGTGTCATGGCCAGAAGCTTTGCAAGCCAAGACCACCTTTCGTCAGGATAAGATGTACTACTTGTGCACTTTAAAAATTGTCCATTGTGGGATCCCTTCATGCCTAAGTTACGAGGGAAGAGGACCAAGGCCACTATAAATATAGCATAGTCTCCACCCTAGAGAGGGATCGGATCCATTCCACCTCCACTACCCAAGCCCTCGTGAGCCTGCTCATCCATCGTACTAGTTCATCCTCAGCCTCCTCGTGAGGCCAATCCATCACAAAGTAGGAGTAGGGTTTTACACCGCAAGGTGGCCCGAACCTGGGTAAACTGTTGTGTTTATCTTCTTCCCCACTCATACGAACTTGGCGAGGCTAGGTCATGGGGTGTGAGCTTGGGACTAGAGTTGGTTGGCATCTTCGCACACGCCCCAAAGTTGAACCTTCTTAGGTCTGGGAGCCATGAATCCAACACATACAATTGTGCACACATAGAGACACAAATTACACGTGCCAACAAAGTGTCCCACACCTCCACCATATCTTGCCACCAAGAATGGAACTTGTATGATCATCAGAATTGCACACCAAACATCATCCTCCGCTCACACCTTTCCACATTATTAAGGTTGCTCCCCACGTCTATGTACCGCATCCAATAAACACTAGTGTTTAAACTAACACAAAAGAAAATAAGAACACACCCAACGTAATGAGATCCTAGCCCACCATAACTCTCCCATAACCAAATGTCGGACAATAATATGGTCGTGAAAGTGGAAAGTGAACCCTAGATTAAAGAATGGCGCAACAAAGCTGCTGGCATTCTGTGAACCAGGGTACCCAGACTTTCCTCCCTGCGACCCACGGCGTGGCCCTGATGACGGCCTGGTACGACCCATCTTCAGCACCGACGAAGCAAGACCCTCGCGGGGGGCAAGCCTCGCGAGGCGGACGACGCCAAGACTTCTAAAGGGAGCGGCCTCCCTAGGACGGCTCATGAGGAGCGGAGATTCCTAAGAGAGCTCCCATCGCACGAGGTCCAGATGACGTACGCCATGACAAACAACGCCAGGCGGGCACGAGCGGGCGCAGTACAGCAGGTTTCCTCTTTGGTGCTAAGGAGGCAAGTGCAGTCGCGGAGTCTCGAGGAATCAGCCAAAGGTTTCCATTCCCGTGCTACAAGACCAAGACAGCCAGGACGGTAGGTCCTTGCCAAGCCCACCACGACGTCACGACCAGAAGCTTTGCAGGGAAAGACCACCTTTCATCAAGATAAGATGTACTACTTGTCACCCTTCAAACTTGGCCGTTATGAGATCCCTTCCCGCCTTCATTTTGGGGGAAGAGGACCGAGGCCACTATAAATATAGCCTAGCCACCACATAGAAGGGGAGGACGACGGTGATCCGGTCCAGACCCCCACCAGCTCACACCAACACAAGAAGAGACCACCCGAGGTAGTTCTTTCTCTGTACTAGTTCATCCTCAGCCCACCGCGAGGCCAATCCACCCCAAAGCACAAGTAGGGTAGTACACCGCAAGGTGGCCCGAACCTAGGTAAACTGTCGTGTCATGTTCCTTTCTAGTTCATCGAGCTAGGCCATGAGATCGACAGGTTGGCAGACTGGGGAGATTGAGTTCTTCGCACGCACCCTAGAGTTTGAATCTTTCTTAGTTGAGCGGAGCCCTGAATCCGACATTTGGCGTGCCAGGTAGGGGCGCGTTGAAGCCTCTTCTCCATCAGTCCCTCCATCACCGCCATGGTGGGAAACCCGTGAGCTCGTGATGGGCATTGGGCCGCTCGGCCTACCTGGGCGGCACCCCCCAGCCATGAAGCTCTCCACTCTGCACACCTTGCAGCCCGCACACCTGCCGGCGTTGGCGACCGTTGACGGCACGGGCCACCCCCGCCCCCTCCTGCGCGGCGTCGTAACCATGCCACAACATGGTCTTCAGGCTACGCCATGGCGTCGATGCTAAGCGCTCGTTGGGAGCAGGCGAACACGTGAGCCGCACTCATCGTGGCGTAGGAGCAGCTGCGATGCATACTAGCAGAAGGTGGCCACGACGGATTGCTTCGACAGGTCGCCGAGCTGCTCCACGCTGCCTGTGAGGGCACAACACCCTTCTGTACTTTGCCTATGCCATAGACCCTACCAGGGACGCGCGCTCACCCTTACTGTGTCCGAATGCCCTTCCTCGGGGGGCCCGAGGGATCTCGCGGCGGAAACATGGCTCACGACACCGCTTGCCTAACTCAAGATGCGTTCCCCCAGGAAGCGATCGGGGCAGGCGGACCCTCGCGGGGTCGCGCCGAAGTGCCGCCCCCCAGTCGTCATGGCCTGGTATCAGAGATGGCGGACAGCAGGACGGGGGGGACCAGACACCGGTCCCAGGATGGCGGCCCCCGGTGCCCCCGCACCCCCGTTGATGGGCTTACTAGGCGCGCATGGAAGAAGCCCGCGCTCGTTCTTCTCAACGGCATGGACATTGGGACCGCCGGGACCGCGCGCGACTGAGGCCCATAGCGAGCAACCCCGACACCCCATCAGCGCCTTCGACAGCAGCAGCCACCGGGTACCACCAATATCTTTGGGACACAATTGCGCTAACCTTGGATCGCAGGTGAACCAAGCCGCGCATGTAGCCATGCACCTTAGGGCGTTGGCCCTGCCCCAGGCGGGTGCACCGCACTGGGGGCTGCATGGGGGGAACTCGGCGCCATAGATCCCCCACACCGCGCGGCGCGAGTCCCACCGCGACGGTGGCGCGCGCCACCTGAAGGTAGCTGATGTCGCTTGAAGCTACGTCGGTATTTCCCCAAAGAGGAAGGGATTATGCAGCACAACGGCGGTAGGTATTTCCCTCGGATATGAAACCAAGGTTATCAAACCAGTAGGAGAACCAAGCAAGACAACCTAAACAGCCCCTGCACACAGATAACAAATCCTCGCAACCCGACGTGTTAAAGGGGTTGTCAATCCCTTCCGGGGTACGGCGCCTCAAGATAGGCAAACAGATGTGAGGTAAATTTGTTGTAGATTGAAAGATGGATGGCAAATAAAATAAATAGAAATAAAATGCAGCAAGGTATTTTTGTATTTTGGGTTTAAGAGATCTGAAAATAAATGCAAGGAAAAAGTAGATCGCAATGGCAAATATAGAGAAAGAAGACCCGGGGGCCGTAGGTTTCACTAGTGGCTTCTCTCGAGAAAAATAGCAAACGGTAGGTGAACAAATTACTGTTGGGCAATTGATAGAACTTTGAATAATCATGACGATCTCTAGGCAATGATCATTATATAGGCACCACGTCCAAGATTAGTAGACCGACTCTTGCCTGCATCTACTACTATTACTCCACACATCGACCGCTATCCAGCATGCATCTAGTGTATTAAGTTCATGAAAAAACAGAGTAATACAAAAAGAACGATGACATGATGTAGACAAGATCTATCTATCTAGAGATAGACCCCATTGTTTTATCCTTAGTAGCAACGATACATACGTGTCGTTTCCCTTTCTGTCACTGGGATCAAGCATTGTAAGATCGAACCCACTACAAAGCACCTCTTCCCATTGCAAGATAAATAGATCAAGTTGGCCAAACAAAACGCAAATATTGGAGAAGAAATACGAGGCTATAAGCAATCATGCATATAAGAGATCAAAGAAACTAAAATAACTTTCATGGATATAAAAAGATAGATCTGATCATAAACTCAAAGTTCATCGATCCCAATAAACACACCGCAAAAGAGTTACATCATATGGATCTCCAAGAGACCATTGTATTGAGAATTCAGTGAGAGAGAGGAAGCCATCTAGCTACTAACTACGGACCCGAAGGTCTACAAATAACTACGCACGCATCATCAGAGAGGCACCAATGGAGGTGGTGAACCCCATCCGAGATGGTGTCTAGATTGGATCAGGTGGTTCTAGACTCTGCGGCGGCTGGATGATTAATTTGTCGATGCCTTTATGGTTTCTGGAATAATGGGGTATTTATAGAGCAAAGAGGCGGTTCGGGGGGCACCCGAGGTGGGCACAACCCACCAAGGTGCGCCTAGGCCTCCTGGCGCGCCCTGGTGGGTTGTTCCCCCCTTGGGGCACCCCCGAGGCACAGCCAGGGCCTGTTGTGTTCCTTCTGGCCCATAAAAATTCTCCGTGCAGTTTCGTGGCTTTTGGACTCCGTCTGATATTGATTTTCTGCGATGTAAAAAACATGGAAAAAACAGCAACTGGCACTTGGCACTATGTCAATAGGTTAGTACCAAAAAATGATATAAGATGACTATAAAATGATTATAAAACATCCAAGATTGATAATATAACAACATGGAATAATCAAAAATTGTAGATACGTTGGAGACGTATCAGCATCACAAAGCTTAACTCCTACTCGTCCTTGAGTAGGTAAGTGATAAAAACATAATTTTAGATGTGGTATGTTGCCTAACATGTCATATCATATTGTTTTCTTTATAGCATGGACATTTGGACTTTTATGTAATTCAAAGCAATAGTCTAGTTTTGACATAATAATCTAGATACTCAAGCATATCAACAAGCAACCATGTCTTTCAAAATATCAACGCTAAAATAAGTTGTCCTAGCCCATCATGCTCAACCATTGATCCATTCATGAAACACACTCATATATTAGCTACACCCAATACTTAAGTACGATCATAATGCCTCCTAGTTGGTGCTTTTGTAAGAGAGGATGAAGACTCCAAATTCAAAATAAAAATTTCATAAAGTAAAAGAAAAGCCTTCGCAGAGGGAAGTAGGAATTTGTACAGGTGCCAGAGCTCAAAGCAAAAAAATTAGAGATAAAAAATTTTTGGGAGGTGAATCCATCCCACCAACGAAAACGACTTAGAGTTCCCAACACTTTCCATGCTTGATATGCCATAGGCGGTTCCCAAATAGAAAATAAGTTCATTCCTTTTTCCACCATACCTTCACTTTCCATGGCTAACCGTATCCACGGGTGCCCTCCATACCAACACTTTTCAAGGAATTTATTATTTGACAACATAAAGTAAATTCATTTTTGCATTTCGGGCAAGGCATCTCTAAACCTTTGCCTTACTCTCGTGCAATGACAAGTGAATAAACACTCATTGTGAGAATAACACATCCAGCATGGAAAATATTAGCCACCCCTCACCGCTCCGCGAGCGAAACAAACACACAAAAGAGAAGTTTATTTTGAAAATTAGAGATGGCACCTGCAAATTTTCTTAGAACGGCAAAAGAATACCGCATATAGGTAGATATAGTGGACTCATGTGGCAAAACTGGTTTAAAGGATTTTGTATGCACAAGTGGAGATCATACTTTGTGCAAAATGAAGGCTAGCAAAAGATTGGGAAGCAACCAACCAAGAAACGGATAATCTCATAAGCAAGCAATAAGCATAAATAACACCAAATAATGCACCACAAGTAGGATATAATTTCATTGCATGACTATGGACTTTCGTACTTGCATAGGGAATCACAATCCTTAACACCAATATTCTTACTAAAGCATAATTACTCATCAACATCACTCACATATCACATTATCATATCTCAAAACTATTACTAAGAATCAAGTTTATTTTTGTCCAATGATCTTCATGAAAGTTTTTATTATAACCTTCTTGGATGTCTATCACTTTGGGACTAATTTTCATGTGTTGCTTTTCATAAGCTCAAACAAATATAAATAAAGATCATGAGCATAATTCCTTTTCTTTCTCTCAAAATAATTTAAGTGAAGCAAGAGAGAATTTCTTCAAAATTTACTAACTCTCAAATAAATCTAAGTGAAGTAAGAGAGCGTTTCTTCAAAAATTACTAAGGACACCGTGCTAAAAAAGATATAAGTGAAGCACTAGAGCAAGTCCATAGCTCATAAAAATTTAAGTGAAGCATAGAGAGCAATTCTAACAAGTCATGACATAATTTTGGCTCTCCCAAATAGGTGTGTCCAGCAAGGATTGATGACTTAAAATGCAAAATAAAACAAGCAAAGACTCATATCATACAAGACGCTCCAAGCAAAAGACATATCACGTGACGAATAAAAATATAGCTTTGAGTAAAATACCGATAGTCATTGGAAGAAAGCGGGGATGCCACTCAGGGGCATCCCCAAGCTTAGTTGTTTGCTCATTTTTGGATAATAGCTTGGGATGCCGGGGCATGCCCAAACTTAGTCTCTTCTATCCTTCCTTCATCCATCGTAAGATAACCCAAAACTTGAAAACTTCAATCACACAAAACTCAACAAAACCTTCATGAGATCCATTAGTGAAAGAAAAATAAATCACTACTATAAGTGTTGTATCAAACCAATTCATATTTTTTTTGATTACATATACTATATTCCAACTTTTCTATGGCAAAAACTCATCAAAGAAAACCATAGAGCCATCGAAATAAGCACACAACACAAAGAAAACAGAATTTGTCAAAACAGAACAGTCTGCAGCAATCTGATTTGTTCGAATACTTCTGGAAGTCCAAAACCTCTGAAAAACTAGGAAGACCTGTGTAATTTGTATATTAATCTTATGCAAAAAGAATCAGGGCAAAACATCTTTCTGATAAAAAATTAGAATTGCTTTCGTGAGCACAAAGTTTCTGTCTTTTTCAGCAAGATCAAACAACTATCACCCAAGAAGATCCTATCGGTTCTACTTGGCACAAACACTAACTAAAACACAAATAACACAATCATAGCAGTATCATAATTGTTCTAACACTCAATAACAGAAAGCAAAAAGAAAAAAGAAAATTTATTCATTGGTTTGCCTCCCAACAAGCGTTATAGTTTTACGCCCTTAGCTAGGCATAAAGCAAGGATCTAAGTTTTGAATTTCTCAAACCCGGGAGGCTCTTTACGCTTCCCTAAATTCTCCGGGAAAGAAACCATATTAAGATCCAAAATATCCAATCGCTTGTTGCAAAGAGTAATCAAGGTATTCATGCGATTGATACTACCTTTGAGGTGTTTGAGGGGTTCGTTTCATTTCTGCATTTCAACCATATGTTTATGCAAATCACCAAGTTTGTCCAACATTTCAACTCCCTCAGGGGTGAAAGAAAACCCCTTATTTTGAGGTGGAATTCCCAAGCTCCCTTCTAAAATTTCATAGGCAGCATTGGCATCAAGCTCAATAAAATTTCCTTTAGCGGAAAAATCTAGAAGTTTCCTATAATGCAAAGCCAAACCTATGTAAAAATTACAAAGAAAAACCATAGCGTCCCCCTTTAGATTGGAAATACGATACGATTCCATAATCCTATACCAGGCATCTTTCCAATTTTCTCCTTGTCTTTGATTGCAGTAAAGAACTTCTAAATCGGTGACAAAGGACGAGTGGGAGCGCTAGCCATCAAGACTGGAAAGCAAGAGAACAGCGATAAAAAAAGAGAGGCGAATAAAACAGCAAATTTTTGTGAAGTGGGGGAGAGGAAAACAAGAGGCAAATGGCAAATAATGTAAATTGCGAGGAGATGAGATTCGTGATTAGGAACCTAGTATATGTTGAAGATCCTCCCCGGCAAAGGCGCCAGAAATTCCTTTTGATGTCGCCTGAAGCTATGTCGGTATTTCCCCAAAGAGGAAGGGATGATACAACATAGTGGTGGTAGGTATTTCCCTCAGATATGAAACCAACGTTATCGAACCAGTAGGAGAACCAAGAAACACAAAGTAAACAGCCCCTGCACACAGATAACAAATCCACGCAACCCGACGTGAGGTAAATTTGTAGTTGATTGAAAGATAGATTGCAAATAAAGTAAATAGAAATAAAACACAGCAAGGTATTTTTGTATTTTTTGTTTAATAGATCTGAAAATAAATGCAAGGAAAAAGTAGATTGCAAAGGCAACTATATGAGAAAGAAGACCTGGGGCCGTAGGTTTCACTAGTGGCTTCTCTCGAGAAAAATAGCAAAGGACGGGTGAACAAATTACTGTTGGGAAATTGACAGAACTTCAAATAATCATGACGATATCCATGCAATGATCATTATATAGTCATGACGTCCAAGATTAGTAAACCGACTCCTGTCGGCATCTACTACTATCACTCTACACACCGACAGCTATCCAGCATGCATCTAGTGTATTAAGTTCATGAAAAAATGGAGTAATGCAATAAGAATGATGACATGATGTAGACAAGATCTATCTATATAGAGACAGACTCCATCGTTTTATCCTTAGTAGCAACGATACATAGGTGTCGTTTCCCTTTCTGTCACTAGGAACAAGCACCGTAAGATCAAACCTACTACAAAACACCTCTTCCCACTTCAAGACAAATAGATCAAGTTTGCCACACAAAACCAAATCTTGGAGAAGAAATACCAGGCTATAAGCAATCATGCATATAAGAGATCAAAGAAACTCAAATAACTTTCATGTATATAAAAAGATAGATCTAATCATAAACTCAAAGTTCATCGATCCCAGCAAACACACCGCAAAAGAGTTACATCATATGGATCTCCAAGAGACCATTCTATTGAGAATTCAGCGCGAGAGAGGAAGCCATCTAGTTAGTAACTACGGACCTGAAGGTCTACAAAGAACTACTCACGCATCATCGGAGAGGCACCAATGGAGGTGGGGAACCCCATCCGAGATGGTGTCTAGATTGGATCTGGTGGTTCTGGACTCTTCGGTGGCTGGATGAATATTTTGTTGACGCCTTTAGGGTTTCTGGAATATTGGGGTATTTATAGAGCAAAGAGGCGGCCCGGGCGGCAGCCGAGGTGGTCACAACCCACCAGGCTGCGCATGGGCCTCCTGGCGCGCCCTGCTGGGTTGTGCCCCCTCGGGGAACCCCCCAGGCGCAGCCAGGGCCCGTTGTGTTCCTTCTGGCCCATAAAAATTCTCCATGGAGTTTCGTCGCATTTGGACTCCGTCTGATATTGATTTTCTGCGATGTAAAAAACATGGAAAAACCAGCAACTGGCACTTGGCATTATGTCAATAGGTTAGTACCAAAAAATGATATAAAATAACTATAAAATGATAATAAAACATCCAAGATTGATAATATAACTGCATGGAACAATAAAAAATTATAGATACATTGGAGACGTATCAGTAGGTCCTCCGCCGGGTAAGGCGACGACGAGCCCTTCCCCTGGTAGAGGGCCTGCAACAGCCCGACCACCGCCAGTGTAGCCCCATGCCCCTTGGTCCTTGGTCTTGTCCTTGGTTTCCGGACACCCCAATGGTGGTCAGGGACGCACCGGGCGGGGTCCTCGCGAGGTGCAAGGTGTGCCCGTGAAGATCTCCGCTCGTGACACTCTCACATAATAATGAGTTGGGGTTGTACACACCCCGGAGTCCCCTGAGCGTCGCCCTTGGTCCTCACGGTGGCTCCCACCCATGTCCAAGTGGAAGCACCATGCTCCGCACTGGCCGTCGACACTGTCCCCCAATGACTATGCCCACGCCTAGTGGAAGCACTGAGCTCCGCGCTGGTTAGAAGACTAATGTAGGCGCCAGACGCGGCTATCTCTTTTGGCCCTTTTCCGTAGCACAATTTGCTGTCTTTGGAATGAGAGTTGGAGTTTTGTGTGCTTGTTTAAAAAAAGGGGAAACTTTTTGATTCGTAGTGTCTTCTTGCTCTCCGGTATGTGTTAAAAGCATGGCTCATGCCTGCTGCTCCCCCTCGAGCGCCCCGCGAGAGGGGGCAAGTGTGGTGTGCGCACTCAGGCTAGCCCAAATGGTGGTAGGGCTCCCCGGGGCCCAGGGGCGTAACCACCATGGGCCATCGCGCACACCTTACAAAAAGTTGGCAATTGGCTCCTCGCGCGGCGCTCTCGGATGGCCCAGCAGGCGTGTCGTGAGGCTCAAGCCCCCGTGGGCCCCAAAAGGGCCCGCCTCAGTAGTGAAGTATCTCCGCAATACAAGGACCCCCTCACAGTGGTACGCGTCGGTGCTATACAAATGGTTTTTAACCCCTTTCCACAACGGCATTTGGGACTGTAGCCAAGTGAGTGTGGGCGATAGGCTGTCCTTCCCACACGACCCAGAAACCGTCGGGATATTGAAGAATGATCGAGAGGCCTTCCAAAATGTAGTCGTGTGCGATGCAGAACACACTAAATTCTTTCGCACGTGTGGTATTAGTGATTAAACGTTTCTAATGACGCAATGAAACCATACGGTCTGTCATAATGAACCATTTGGGGAACAGTACGTAAGGCACACGGGCCAACACATGAACTATGTGTGATTTGTGCCCCATCGCACACGAGTTTTCTGCGTAACCTGTCTGCCATGCAAGACTCCATCGCACATGTTTCCCAACAATTACCATCTACGATAATGTTCTATCACAAATGGTTCAGGAGCCCCTTTGAACACATACAAGTGCTGCGGACCATTTATGATTTGTTGCATATCACCGACGGTTGCCACAAGAGTGACTTGTGCTTTTCGTTTGGGATCCCACATGTTTCCTGAAAAAATTATGACTGGGATTGTATTTTACATTGGGCATGGTTCACTCAGAGTTCTCGTGTGCGATAACGTGCTATCACAAACGGTTCCTGAGACCTTACGCACATGTAGTAGTACTGCAAATCGTTTGCGATTCATCGTGTATCACCGACGGTTCCGCTATGATTGAAGTATGCTTTCAGATGTGGATCGCACACACTCATTTAGTTGAACCGTGTGTGGAGCAATTGCCAGGTTAAAACAAAAATATCCCATTTTGAATCGGCATGCAAAAAGCAAATTCGCCACAATATTCGATTGAACAAATAAAAAAATATCACATTTTGAATCGGCACCCAAAAATCAAATTTTCCACAATATTCACTTGAAAAAATAAACAAAAATATCCCATTTTGAATCGGCACGCAAAAAAAAAAATTCGCCACGATATTCAATTGAACGAATGGTGTCCACAGGAAGAACATTCATTAGATTTCGCAACAATTGCAATTGAATATGTGGTAGCTAAATTCCAATGATTTGTCCACGCATATATGCATTACATAATTAATCATAGTGTACGAAATAGGAAAAACACATCAGATGGAAAACAATGGATACATGCGTATATATTTAGCGGCTAACTCTTACTCAATGTTTCAGGAGAAGGCATGCTGAAATCTTCATTATCACTAGTGGGATTGATGTAGTGATCCAGGAAGAAGTCGCTGATAAATCTCCGAATCATCATCAATTCACTAGCTGGGAGAGGTTTAGGGGTCCTCGGTTTTAAGATGATCTGCAGTATTCTTAAGATCAGAATGTGCCATATGAGTGGAGTATAAGATATTAATTAAGATAGGCTTACTGGTACAAATTCGTGAGGATTGTCACAATTATCAGCAAATTTGCAGATCGAGATCATGTGTCTGCAAACATAGTATCCACAAAGGTTGGTCCCTGCTTCTTGCTGAGGACACTGAATTTTTTTGCACAGAATTAGTCATGTATTTTTCCTGTTAGGAACAACCTAACCGGTGTTAGATGTATTTTTTTTGCATGGCCAAAATAGAAAGAGGTTTATTTAGAAGCTTGAGCATTTTACTAGCATAAGAAAATGTATTTGCAGTATGTTGGATAAATTTTCCGAAAATAATGGATTTCAGTGTGTTACCAGAGAAACGATCTCGTGCTGCAGAGGTAGTTCCCTCTTGAATAGGTTCCTTGGTTTAGTTTTCCACAATGCGAGCACACTACAGATGATGATGAATTTTGAAAACATCAATTATTGAACCAGATATGAATGCAAATTAATTTCAACATCATACAATTCAATACCTATCCATGAATTGCTGAAGATGCGTCAGATCCTAAGCGTTTGTTGACTCTCTGAGAGAACCGATGTAGTAAACTGTGTTCTTGTTTGGAACAATGAATACCAATATCAAGTGATTGCTACATATTAAGATAGCCATGAACTTACGAATTATGTCGAACTCTGAAAGACATTCAGTGTATGTGTGGTTGTTTACTTGACTTACCATTCATGATATGGCCAAAGAAATGATTCTGTATTGGTGTGCCATTTTCTAATTCAGGATCTATGAAATACACACTCTCCCTGTCGGGGAAACTGATCCGCGAGCACCTAAAGGGACCGAGCCCCTTTCGGTTCGGCAGGGGGCGGAGGTCGCACGAAGAGCAGATCGAGGTGGACCACACGAGCAGTTTACCCAGCTTCGGAGCTCTCCGGAGAGATAATACTCCTACTGCTGCTTTGTGGTTTGTATTGAGTTCTTGCTCGGGAGCGCTAAGTGCTACAGTACACACAAGCGGCTAATGAAACCGAGCGTTCTTCTGTTCTCCCCCTTTCTACATTGTGCATGGGCCTCCTTTTATATGCTCAAGGGGTCTCCAATAGGTGGCAACGTAGACAAGGGCAAAAATGGAAAGGGTGCTGCGGTAGGTATAGCTACCTACACAGTGTATCATACCTAACCCTGACGGCAGAGGACAAGGGCATTAAATGCCTATCTACGTCGCCCAAACAGTGCAGAAATGGGACCCTCAGGGACGCCACCGCTCGCCACGATGCCGATCTTGTCAGCGCCGCTTGCCACAGTGCACCCCTGGCTGCACAGCCTCCCGCCACGTACGCGTGGAAGGGTCCCAGAGCGACACGTTGGTGGGTGTGCTGGAGCGCGCGTACAGAGTGGTTGCTAGCCTGCCGCGGCAAAGTGCCTTGCTGCGGTCGTTGTCTTGTCGTGTCCGGAAGCTTGCCACTCGCCGGGCCTTGCCGGGACGCGTGGCGCATCGCGGTAAGTACCTTGAGATGCCTTGGTTGGCCTTCCCGGCAAGCTCCTCTTGCCGGGGTCTTGTGCCTTGAGTGGCCATCCCGGCAAGCTCCTCTTGCCGGGGCCTTTTTTTCTTGGCTTGAATACTTTGTTCTTGAGTGGCTCAAAAGGAACCACAGAGGATATTGGCGGTCACCCGGCAAGCCTTGCCGCGGGACGCTACGACTGCCCATGCACAAGTTCGGGATACTAGGGTACCCCTACTCTAGTACACCGACAGGAGCCCCCGGGCCTGGGCCATACACGGTGCCGAGCGCTGTTGGGCCAGGCCCAAAACAGGGCACGGGCACGCGCGGCCTGGATCACGCCGTATCTTACTCCGTATCCACCGCGCCCTCCCCGAACGGCACGCGTCGATTGCGGCGTCGTGGGAGAGATCGTGGGTGGTTTCTTTATTCGGAAAAGCGGAACGTCCGCTCCCTTCCTCCTTATTAGCTGGGGAAACAGGGGCAGTTCGCCCATCTGCCCGTTGCTATTCCTTCCCCGAGAATCTTCACCACTCCCCTTCTTCTCAAAGCCGAAGGAGAGCAGCGCTCCGCCCCCATCACCACCAGCACCACCAACGCCGTCGTCCTCCTTCACCACTCCCGCCATGGCTCCGAAAGCCGAGAAGGTGAAGTCGGCAGAGGCGCAGCGGCTCGCAACGCTGCGAAAGGAGCGGGCAATCTTCCCTCCGAGGCTTGCCGCGGAAGAGCTGAAGGAGTACTACTACCTCTTCTGGTCGACGGGGACGCGAGCGCATCCGCGCATGAAGGTACTCCCAGCCGTTGCTTGGAAAAAGGCTCCCACTGGGTACCCTTTCTTCGCCTTGTTCTTCTACTGCGGGCTCTGCCCGCCCTTTTTTGAATTTTTCTGTGACGTCATGAACACCTATGGGCTCCGCCTCCTTGACTTCACCCCCAATGTTGTCCTGACCATGATAGTTTTTGCACATCTCTGCGAAAACTTTGTCGGAATCCATCCAAACGTAGCCCTTTTCCGCCACTTCTTTTCGCCTCGAGTTGAGAAAGGAGAGCCTTTATCCGGCGGAATCGCCTGGATCTCAAAAGCCGGCAAGAAGGATGCTTATCTGGATGGAGAGTTCCGCAGCAAGTGGGAGGAGTGGAGGGCGGACTGGTGCCTGATTGTCGAGGAGAACCCGCAGCCGTTTACCGCCCTGCACCAAACTCTAGTAGTGCGCGGCAGTGATTGGAGTAGCTTGGCCCCGGAAGACGATAGACTGAAGATTGTCGTCGCCCGGATCCTACGCCTCAGGCTTGCCGGGCTTACTATAGGAGCGGTTGGCGCAGATTTCCTTCACCGCCGCATCGCCCCCCTGCAGGAGAGGAGGAGACCCGCCTAGGAGTTCCAGAACGCGGCGGATATCATGAGGCTGCGGCCGGGCCTCAACTTCAACTTCACTGTCCTGGAGCTCAACGCGATGCTCCAGGAGCTGTTCAAGTACGACCCACAGCATCCCGAAGTGTGCAGGTTGCCGAGGGGCGTCGTTCCGCTGTGCAACAACTCCTCGCTCGACCGCATCCGTGCAATGATGCCGCTGTGCGACTCGCATGGAATTGACCCAGCCTGGATAGAGCCTGCAGATGATGTCGTGCGGGCGTTCTTCGATGGCTTGGTAGAAGTGCCGATCGACGCCGATGAGCAGAGAGGCCTCACCATGGACACCACCGACGAGGAGCTCAAGCGCATCGCCACCAGGCTGGAAGAGGCGGCGGCAGCCGCAGCTGCGGGCGAGTTTGGGTTCACCATGGAGGAGGCAGAGGCAGCAGAGGCGGCAAGCCTTGCCGAGCGAGAGGATCTTGCCGGCGAGGAGAAGTCCGCCGGGCATGACGTCGGGCTGAGCGGGCCCGCCGAGGATACGAGCGGCTCGTTGGAGATCGGCTCCTCTTCCTCTTCGTCTTCGGGCAGCTTGCCGCAAGCAGAGCCCCCGGCTCCACAAGCAGAGCCTCCGGCTCCACCAAGAAGGCGTCTTCGCAAGGCCGGGGACGTAGCGGAGCGGCGGACGAGTCAACCCCCGCCGCGCCGCACGACACGCTCCACCGCGGCAAGTTCTGTTGCCGCGGAAGCACCTCACGCCGCAGCGGCAACTGGAGCAGGGTCCTCCCGGTCCGCCGCTCCAGCTCCCGCCAAGCGGCCAAGGGATCCTACTCCTCCGCCTCCTTGCGCCAGAGGTGGGCCAGGCTTTGACTTCTCCGCGCTCAGCTCCGACGAGGAAGAAGAAGAGTAAGATTCTTGTTGTACTTGTATGTCTTCAATACTTGCTGTCTTGTCTTGTATCTCATTCGCTTTACTCTGAACTTATTCCTTTGTAGGACTCTGGCCCAGAGAGCGGCAAAGAGAGCCAAGGTCCCGGTGATTATCATCGAGGAAGATCCCACCGTGTCAGCAGGGGGTGCGCCTGAGACAAACTTGCCGGACCCGGCAGCTGTTCTTCAGAGCAGCCCCCAGTGCAGCCCCCAGCATAAGTATATGATTTGCTTCCCGCTGTTAGGCGCGCATGGATACTCTTTGTTTGATGATATCTGACTGTTGGCTTGTGGAGGAGCAGAGCAGCCTCACCAGGAGCGTCCGGAGGCCACCCCTGACATGACATCAGCTTCGACTACGCCGCCAAGGGAGAGTTCTCCGGCAAGGGAGGAACCTTCGACAAGGGAGAGCTCTCCGGCAAGGGGGAACTCTCCGGCAAGGGAGGAGTCTCCGGCAAGGGACAGTACCAGCGGTCCTCCGGTGGTGGAGACCACAACTGCCGAGCCTGGTGCAGGTAAACCTCTTGCTTCGAAATTTCCCTTGGGTTCTTCTTCTTTTGATCTTCTTTTTGGATATTTGCTTGACTTTTCTTCCTTTTCCGGCCGTCAGATCCATCTACTGCGGAGCCGATGGAGACTGAGGTTGATGTTGATGATGCCGTCGCCACCGAACAAGCGGCCGACGCTGATGATCCCGCCGGCGAAGAGGCCGCCAAGGCTGCCGCCGCAGCAGCTGACGAGGGGTCTGGCGATCGCACTGACGACCCTGAGGCCGCAGGAGCGACAGGCGCTACACCGACCGCCGATCCTCCCGCCGCTGCCGTAGCGTCAGGCTCCGAAGAGCCCCAGCCAGGTGTATACTTGAAGGCCAGCGATGGTGTCTTCATAAAGCTTCCCTGGGAGTCAAGCTCTAGGGCGCCGGTCGAAGGAGAAATCTTGGATGGAGAGGTGCTCGCCTCCACTGGGCTGACGTTGGTTGATGCGCCGAGCAGCAGCAGCGGCGAGTCTGAGGAGGAGCGGCTGCTCCGGAGGCTGGTGTCGCTCTACCGCGCTCGACAAGCCAAACTGGAGTCCCGCGAAGCGCTTGTCGCGAAGGCGGGGGTGGACATGGAGAAGCGCGTGGAGGAGCTCCGACGTTTCAACCAGGCATCTCTCTGGTCGCTGGCAGCGTAGCGTGTGCAGCTCGATGAGGCGCAGAAGGCCTTCATCGTCGAGAAGGCAGAAGTTGCAGAGCAACAGCGGCTTGCCTCCGAGGAGCTATCTGTGTGGGAGGGCGAGTTGGCGCAGCTGAAGGTCAGACTGTACAGCCACGAAGAGGAGCTTGCTGCGCGCGAGCAAACACTCAGCGGAGCTCTCAAGGAAGCAAAGGACACTGCCGCAGCTGCCAAGGCCGCCAAGAAGGAGCTGGAGACGAAGGTGGCGCAGCTGGAGACTGATCTCAAGGCGAGCGGTGAAGAGCTTGCCGCGGTCAAGCATGAGCGCGAGAAGGACGCCTACACCTTTGGCGAGCTGCAGGGTCGTCTCACCGAGAAGATCAAGGAGCTTGCCGCCGCCAAGGACTCCAACGCCGATCTTGAGTTGAAGCTGACCGCTTTGACCAAGACGCTGGACGGCGCCAGGGAGTAGGAGGTGGCCCTGAAGAAGGAGATCAAGGCTGACAAGGCGATGCTGGAGAGCATTGCCGCCACCCAGAACGATTTTAGAGAAACTGTGGAGCAGTGGACGGAGGGTCTTGTGAATGCTGCCGCAGACATCGACAAGGAGCTGGCGCAGCTAGGGATGGAGGATCTCGGGTATCCCTCCGATGAGACCCTCCCATCCAGCGCCAAGCTCACTCTGTTCTTCAAAGGCGTGGCGACGGCCCTCCAGCGACTCCGGGAGAGGATCCCAAAGCAGCTGGCCGACGAGTCGCGCAAGATCTGCGCAGGAGCTCTTCAGAAGGTGTTGGTGAAGGTAGCCTTCCGCAACCCGGGTCTCAACCTCACCAACGTCCTCAGATCCCTGCCGGCGGAAGCTGAACTGGAGGCGCTCAAGGACCATGTCGCACCCATTGTGGACAAGGTGAGCGGGATCAAGAGGGTTGAGGGCGATCGCGTGGACTAGGCCGCCCATTTTCTTCTCATCTTGTCGCTGTTGGTCATGTTACGAAAACAGTCTATTAGAGCCGCAACAAGCTATCTTGTAATATATAACTTTATTTTGGGTAGTGATTGCAATGTTATTTCCTTTACTTGATTCCTTCCTTTGTATGTTTTTGCCCTACGCTTTTAGGGAACTTGCCGGCGCAGGCACCCGAGCCGCGAGCGCTGAGTGCGGGACGTCAGCAGCCTGCTGGCAGTGCCGTTGCCGACAAGAAACCTTGTCGTAACTAGCCGCAGCTCGCTTAAGTTGTTGAGCGAACTCGAAACAAAGTAAGGGCGCGACTCTAGTCGCAGCACACTTAAACTGTTGAGCGAACTCGAAACAAAGTAAGGGCGCAACTAGCCACAACTGGTTCCTTCGCGCACAGGTTTTCCATACAAAGCATGGTCGTTCAAGGAAGATAACTTAAAAAATTTAAAAACATCTGATTGCTCAAACTTTATCAACTTAGCTTTTTTGTCGTTTGCTTCCCGGCAAGGCGAAACTTGGCAACTTAGCTTTCTGTCGTTTGCTTCCCGGCAAGGCGAAACTTTCTTGAACGACACCTGGTCCATACCATTATCTCCCCCCCCCCGGCAAACTTGTGGGCGAAGGAACCTTCATTTCCTTGAGAAAAAAGGAAGTAGAGAAAATAATGATATGGAGCCTTATGGCTCGTTATTGCTTACCGGGGGTGTTCGCTGCACAAAGTGTCAGATAACTCATGCAAAAACTAAAAAATAAAAAGCATGAAATTGACAAGACGTGCGGAGCACATGAGCTTTATTTATGCACAGGGTCTGTGCCTGGCTTTGTCCAAAGGATTACATGCAACAGCTGCAAGACTTGTACAAAAGATGGTTACCGGAGCAGGGTCCGGCAACCGCGCCTTACGGGTAAAACTTACGAAGATGCTCAATGTTCCAGGAGTTGCTCACCGGAATGCCATCTTCGATCTCAAGGGGGACAGTGCCAGGCCTAGTGACTCGTTTCACCCGGTAAGGGCCTTCCCACTTCGCCGTCAACTTGTTGGAATTCTTGGCGGACTGAACGCGCCGAAGAACAAGGTCGCCTTCCTCGAGACTCCTGGCGTTAACTTTGCGGCTATGGTAGCGGCGCAAAGCTTGCTGGTAGCAAGCAGCTCGTACAGCAGCCTGAAGACCGTCTTCCTCAAGGAGCAGCGCGTCATCTTGTCGCAGCTGCTCTTGCTCAAGCTCATCATAAGCAAGCACTCGAGGCGACCCGTATACGAGTTCCGTGGGGAGAACTGCCTCTGCTCCATAGACTAGAGCGAAAGGTGTCTGGCCAGTGGCTCGATTTGGCGTCATCCTGATCGACCAAAGAACCACCGGCAGCTCCTCAATCCAGTTTCTTCCGCACCCGTGCAGCCTGTTGAAAGTCCTGGACTTGAGTCCACGCAGCACTTCACCATTTGCCCTCTCCGCTTGACCGTTGCTCCTGGGGTGAGCAACAGAAGCGAAGCAGAACTTGGCGCCAAGATCTTGGATGTACTGCATGAAGGTGCGGCTAGTGAATTGCGTACCGTTGTCGGTGTTGATCCTGTTAGGGATCCCGAAGCGGCAAACAGTCGACCTGAAGAACTTGACTGCTGACTGTGCTGTCACCTTCCTCACTGCTTCCACTTCCGGCCACTTTGTGAACTTGTCGATTGCGACGTACAAGTACTCAAAGCCCCTGACTGCTCGGGGGAAGGGGCCGAGGATGTCGAGCCCCCAGACCGAAAATGGCCGGGATAAAGGGATTGTCTGGAGAGCTTGAGTTGGCTTGTGTATTTGCTTGGAATGGAACTGGCACGCTTCACACTTGGTTATTTGTGCAGTCGCATCCTGGAGGGCTGTCGGCCAAAAGAAACCTAGCCGGAAAGCTTTGCCGGCAAGCGCTCTTGCGCCAATGTGGTGACCACAAATGCCTCCATGTATCTCGGCCAACAGCTTCTGTCCATCTTCCCGGTGAATACACTTCAATTTCACACCGTTGAGTCTTCTTCTGTACAGTGCGTTGTCGACAAACTGGTACATACTTGACTGCCAGGCTACTCTTTCCGCTTCTTCTTGCTCTTCGGGAAGTTCTCCTGTCTGAAGGAAACGGACGATCTGCTGTGCCCATGCTGGAGCTTGTGGCTCGACAACAAGGAGTAAAGGCACATCTGCTGCTGTGGGAACATCCGCTTCTACGGCGAGAAACTGCGGCTCAGCCAGAGCTTGACGTTCCCCGGCAAGCTTGCCGGAGCAAAACTTGTCGGGAGCGTCTGCTTCAACGGAACAAACCCTGGGGTTTGCCGGAGCAGACTGCTCCCCAGCACTCTTGGTGTTGATCTTGGGGACCTTTTTGGCGGCGGCTTCGGGAAGCTCTGCCGGAAAATAGTCACCAGAAATTAACTTCCTCTTCTTGCTCTGTCCAGTTGATGGCGTCACAGACGGTTGAGTCAGCTTGAGCACAAAGATCCCTGGTTCCACAGGTAACTTAAGTGCTGCGCACTTTGACAGGCCATCGGCAATGTCGTTCTGAGCTCTTGGAACATGTTCCATCTGTAGGTCGACAAAGTGCTCTTCTAGCTTCCTCACTTCATCAACGTAAGCTTCCATCAACGGACTCTGATAATTCTTGTTCACTTGGCGGACGACAAGCTGCGAGTCACCCCTGACAATGAGCTTCTTGATCCCAAGGTTTGCCGCGATCCTGAGACCGGCAAGAAAGCCTTCATACTCTGCAGTATTGTTTGTTGCTTGCTCCTTGGGAAAGTGCATCTGGACTACGTACTTGAGGTGCTCTCTGGTGGGTGCGACAAGCAGTACGCCAGCACCGGCGCCTTGCAGCGAGAAAGCACCATCAAAGTACATCAGCCACTCTTTGCTTGCTTCCTCGACAGGAATGCTCATTTCTGGAATTTCTTCATCCGGTGTTGGCATCGACTCTGTTATGTATTCTGCCAATGCTCACCTTTGGATAGTTGAAGTGCTCTCAAACTTGAGGCCAAAGCTTTACAGTTCCAGTGCCAACTCAACAATCCTGCCTGTTGCTTCTGGATTCTGCAGTATCCTCTTCAGCGGAAAACGAGTGACAACTGTTATCTCATGTGCTTGGAAGTAATGGCGCAACTTTCTCAAGGCCATGAGAAGGCCGAAAAGCAATTTCTACACACCAGAGTACCTTGACCTAGCCCCCTGCAGAAGGGAACTGACAAAGTAGACTGGGCGCTGCACCATTTTCTTCTGTATCTCCTCGGGTGTCTGCGCAGATCCATCTTTGCCGGGACCAGAGCTTGTCGGGGAAGCCCCCTGCTTGTCGCTGGATGCGCTCGCCGTGGTTGCTGGCTCATCATCTGCCTCCCTCTCCGCTACTAACGCAACACTAACCACTTGATTGGTTGCCGCCAGATACAGCAGCAACTTCTCTTGTGGTTTAGGTGCGACAAGTATCGGAGTGGAGGACAGGTATCTCTTCAAGTCCTGCAGCGCATCCTCCGCTTCCGGAGTCCATTTCATTGGACCTGCCTTTTTCAAAATTTTGAAAAACGGCAGGGCACGCTCATCAGACTTAGAGATAAACCTGCTGAGAGCCGCCACGCAGCCGGCAAGTCTCTGTACATCCTTGACGCGCTTCGGTGCTTCAATCTGCTCAATGTCCTTGATCTTGTCGGGATTGGCTTCAATTCCCCGCTGAGACACGAAGAACCCGAGAAGCTTGCCGGAAGGGACTCCAAACACGCACTTCTCGGGGTTGAGCTTGAGGCTGATCTTGCGCAGATTTGCAAAAGTCTCTTCTAAATCTTGAATCAGAGTTGCCTTGTCCCTGCTCTTGACCACTATGTCATCCATGTAGGCTTCAACATTTCTGTCTATTTGTGGTACAAAACAGTATGGACTACCCAAATGTTGAACTAGCATTCTTTAAACCAAAAGGCATCCGTATGAAACAGTACATGCCACAGGGAGTGATGAATGCGGTTTTCTCCTCATCCTCTTCTGCCATGAAGATCTGATGGTATCCTGAGTATGCGTCAAGAGGAGCTTTCTAGGAAGGCCAACCAAGGCATCTCAAGGTACTTACCGCGACGCGCCACGCGTCCCGGCAAGGCCCGACGAGCGGCAAGCTTCCGGACGCGACAAGACAACGACCGCGGCAAGTCACTTTGCCGCGGCAGGCTAGCAACCACTCTGTACCCGCGCTCCAGCACACCCACCAACGTGTCGCTCTGGGACCCTTCCAGGCGTATGTGGCGGGAGGTTGTGCAGCCAGGGGTGCACTGTGGCAAGCGGCGCTGACAAGATCGCCATCGTGGCGAGCGGTGGCGTCCCTGACGGTCCCTTTTCTACACTGTTTGGGCGACGTAGATAGGCATTTAATGCCCTTGTCCCCTGCCGTCAGGGTTAGGTATGATACACTGTGTAGGTAGCTATACCTACCGCATCACGCTTTCCATTTTTGCCCTTGCCTACGTTGCCACCTGTCGGAGACCCCTTGAGCATATAAAAGGAGGCCCATGCACAACGTAGAAAGGGGGAGAACAGAAGAACGCTCGGTTTCGTTAGCCGCTTGTGTGTACTGTAGCACTCAGCGCTCCCGAGCAAGAACTCAATACAAACCACAAAGCAGCAGTAGGAGTATTATCTCTCCGGAGAGCTCCGAAGCTGGCTAAACTGCTCGTGTGCTCCGCCTCGATCTACTCTTCGTGCGACCTCCGCCCCCCGCCGAACCGAAAGGGGCTCTGAATGGTGGCCCTCCAGTCGTCGATCTTGTCTGGCGTTGGAGGGAAGTCGAGGAGCAGTTGAGCTCGCGCCAAAGCTTCTGCTGGAGTGGCGGGTAGCGGTGGCGAACGGTGCGAGGAGCGGGGATATGCTCGGACTTCTAACTGCGTTAGAAGGAGCAATATCCCGTCCAGGCGACCGTGCTTTGCTCGCGCCGGCACGTTGGCGCGCATGCTGGCCTGGAGCATCCCGAGATCCGCCAGCTCGATCTGGGTCCAGCGAGCGTATGGTACCGTGAGTACCACGACGCTGCCGGTTTTGTGCCTCCTGAGATGGGCGCGATGCATCTACGGACGCTCGGTCGTCGTGGGAGCCGGCTACACCGCCGATGGGCAGCGCAGCCTTGTCCTTGGACCTGGCGGCACCGTGGGCTCCCTCGTCGACGCCCGTTCTCCCGCCGGCGTGTCACACCCTGATTTTCATGCCACAACACTTAAGCTAATAGATCATGATAAAATGTGGTATGACAAAAACTTTTGAGTGTTTTGGACTTTGCTTGATTTGATTTTTGTGTGCTGTTTGCAAGTGCTCTAAAATCAAATAAATCCTCCAACTCTTATACTCCTTCTCCTAGATCCCAAAACCTTTTTCCCAATGATCATGCCATGTGTATAGAGCAATATAGTATTTTCTTACAAAAATAATTTGGCCAAAAAGTATTTTCAAAAATTAGTTTTCCAAAAACCCCTGGATTGAGGTTTGCACTGCAAATACTTAATTAAGGGCAGTAAAAATATTTCAAAAGGTATATTTGAAACCTATTAGATATAGGATAACCAGAAACCACAAAAATATAATTTTAAAAGTTATTTTCCTATTTTATCTAAAGGCTTTTTCTTAAGGCCAGAAATGGTCTTAAATAGGTTAAAATTATTTAAAAGCTTTAAAAATATTTGATAAAAATTAGGGAGACTCAATGGACATATATTTTCCATATATATGAGTTTCAACACATGGTCATGATCAAAATATTGGACAAAACCTCCCAAAACCATTTCTGCTCATTTGAAGGATTTGAAATATTTCTACAGGAACTATTTTCATAAAAATCCAAGAAAATTCTATCATTTCACATATGACATGTTTCATGATCTTGCCAAGTACCATGTCATGGAGAACAGTATAACCCCATGAAACCCTCTCAAAACCACTTCTGTCCTTTTTCCAGTTTGAACAGCTTTGCACTGTCAAACATGTCCAAATGCTCTCAAACTTGGTGCACATTCTCAAATGGTGTAATAATACATCTAGACCAAATGGCACAAGTTGGAGAGAATTTTATCTTGATCAAAGTACCCCAAAACCCTCTCTGACCAAAGTTTGTACGACCAACTTTCTCTCCTTGACCCCAACTTTTGTGAGCATGTTCACATGACCAAGTAAGGCCACTACACCAAGTGGTGCATCAAGGAGAAATGATTTGCTCAACTAGATCTACACAAGTTCATTCCTGTTGATTTCAAGGGTTTACCAAAGTTACATTGGCCACTTTGCCCAAATGAGCTCCAAATTGGTGGAAGACCCTATTTATATGTGCCATTTCACCCTGTGGAGTATCATGGCAATTGGAGTTCATTTGCTTACCCAAACAAGCATCAAACACCTTTTGTCATTTTACTAAAACCCCTGTTTTGACCTCTTCCACTCTTCTCCATGGCCTCCACTTTTTACCACAACCCCTCCTAGACCTCTTCTACCTCCAGAAGCAATGGCTGCATCTCAGATTAATAATTGAGGGGTGAAACCACTTCTTTTACCTCTCTGGACCGCCCTTGCACCCCTCTTACTCACGTCCCTACTCACTCTAGTGGCCACCCAAGGCATCCAAGGCTTTCCCCACATTCTTTACTCCTCCCTAGAGCTACCAGACATGCTTGGCCGTGCCCACTTTGCCAAAAAAATGGCATGTCGACCATTTGCACGCTCTGGAGCGCGCTACAGTGCGCTCCCGCACTGTAGCCGCCCCCTGCCAACCGCCTCCGGCCACCTCGGCCCTCCCCAGCATGTCTCACGAGACAGCCTCGGCGTCTGGGACACGGCAAGCTGCCGGTCCCCTCCTAAACCTCTCCCCTCTCTCCTCCCTGGAGCTCGCCCAAGTGCGCCGTAGGCCGCGTCCACGATGCACCACGTCCCCTCTATTTAGAGGCCCTCCTGAGCTCTCCTACGGCTTCTTCCCGCTCTCCCTCTTCCCCAACAATCTCCCAGACAAGACACCTCTACCCCTCGCGCCCTCCTGCCCCCTCCATGGCTGCCATGGTCGCCGTCGGCCTCCACCCGGCTCCGGCGAACCAGGGCATCCCCTCCTCTCCTTTGACCACCAGGGGAAGCGCAACATGCCATGGGATTCTTCCCGATCCTTATTTCCTCTGCTCCGGTGCCCATCGCGTCGCGCTCGTCCGCTCCCGAAGCCGCCCGCCGGCGCCAAGGTCGTCGTTGCCCCGGTCCTCCCCAGCCTGCGAGAGACCCATAAATGGGCGCGGCTCGGCCTCCCGAGTCCACCGGTATGCCGGACGCCATCGGGGACGGCCGGAACCGCCAGGGAGCACGCCGGCGCCCCGCTCGGTCGACCTCCTGTGATGCTGGCGCGAGGAAGGAGACGACCTGCGGGCGGGGCCCTCTCGTCGGTGGCCCAGGCTCCAGGCCATGCTGGCAAGTGGAGACGTCTTCCGGGCAAACCGCCTACCCTGCAGGAACGCGGACTCCGGCAGTACGCCATCGACGTGGCCCGATCTCCCGCATAGCTGAGCTATTGGGCCGGCCCAGCAACTATCCTATGCCGGTGCGCGCTTTAGGTATAAACCTAAACATTTTCCTTTTCTTTTTCCAGTGAGCTTCAAAAATTCATAGATGATTCAAATTAACTCCAAATTTGATGAATCAAATTTCTAAATGTTTCTAAATTCATGACTTATCTCATGGTGCTATTTGCACATTTTCCCAGAAATATTTCTTTCACAAATAATTATCAAATCCCATTTTTCCATTTCTATCATAAACTTTGGAAAATCACAGAGAGCTCAAATTTGATCCGAATGCCATGATTCAAATTCCTAGATGTTTCTAAGTTCATAACTAACATTATGAACATTTTTCTTAATACTTTCTATACCACATAAAATAATGAGCCATTTCTTCATATTAGTCAACTTTGCAAATTCATAGAAAATTCATTTGAACTCCAAATCCAGTGAAACCAACTCCTAGATGCTTATAAAATCATCCTTTGTTAAATGGGTGCCTTTGATCATTTTTCAAAAATATGTTTCTGTACACTTCTTGCAATCCCATAAAACCCTTGATTCCATCATATCAAAATGTTTAGAAATATCCATTGATCCACTTCCAATCAAATCACCTTGGTCATTCCTCATATGACGAGAGCTACCCTAGAAAAGTCCAACTCACATTTTTAGAGCACTTTTATTTTCTGTCTTGTTGTGTTTCTTATTGTGTTTGTTTCCGACGTTAGTTGACGAAGTAGACGGAGTACTTGAAGAAGGGACCAGAGGATTTCAAGACTTTGATGAACCAGGCAAGCAGCCCTTTGACCATGTCTATGAAACCCTTTTTATGCATGTCATATAACACTTTATTAGTGTTGCTTCGGAATCATGATGAGATGGTAACCACTCTGGTGGGTTGCCTTCGTTACTTCCTCGTTGATACCTGCATTATGCATGACCCTATCTACTTGTGAGGGTTATGCCGGTGGAAGTAGATAGGATGGCAAAGTAGTGCTACGCAAAAAGGGAGGGAATATGCATGGTGAAGGAGGCAAATATTTTCAAAGGACTTTTTTGAAAACCCCGTCGGGTGCCACTTATGCCCAAGGGAGACAATGAGTTGGGTAACCACTTGATGACGAAGTGGTGTACCGAGGCAAGTGTGTGTGTTGTTTTCGAAAACAGATTAGATTTAAGATTTGTCGACTGTCCCAACCTTACATGCGCAACCACTCTACCCTTATATGGGAAAGGGCATTATTGATTACCTAGGTCGATACTAGCTTGGAGCCCGCATTACTAGTGACAGGGGAGAGTTGGTGCTCTCTCTCGGGACGGGGTGGTGCCAGGTAGGGCGGCCATGACTGTTTTTACAGGGCACCGGATACACCGTTGTGTCCCCTCTCGGATGTTACGATCTCGAGCGAGTCTTGTATGATGTACATCGTGAGGATACGGAACAACGAGTGGACTCTTTGCTAGTGTCGCCTAGGGAAAGATAGTGATCGGGTGCTTACCCTGGGTACTTGAGGTATCGCGGGTCGTGGATGACATGGAAGTTCCCCGGATCATGTGGGTAAAGTGTGCAACCTCTGCAGAGTGTAAAACTGTTCGAATAGCCGTGTCCACGGTCAAGGACAGTTGGGCGGTGCTGCTTAAACTACGTCCACTTGTTTACAAACTGGTGTGTGTGGGAAGAATTACTTGGGTCAAGTCAAGGACTTGACATGATTGAGTTGGGTTGGTGCCCACTCTAACTATGTTGATATCTGTAACCTGTCCTCATGATTACTTGAATTCTCCTGATGCAGGTCTTACAAGTTGTTGAACATGTCATTGCACTCAAAACTAGCTTTCCGCAAAAAATATACCTATGTCATGCATTATTGTACCTTGAACCAAAACATGGGTTGCTTGCGAGTATATTCAAAGTACTCATTGGCTTGCCACTGGTTATTTAATTGACCAGGCATGGAAGAACAGGAGTTCGAGGAAGAATCCTTTGGAGACGAACTTGCGAACTAGGACGCTTCCTAGTCAGAATGCCTGTAGGGTTAAGGCAGATGGCATGGGTCCAAGTTATCGACGAAGATTTCCGCTGCAATGTTATACTCAAGACTTGACCATAATTGTCCTACTTGTGTAATACGGTATGTATGGATGTAAGACTCTTGTTATTCAGCTTCTGTGTGTTCAGTGAGCATTGATCTCTGGGATCACTGTACACGTGCATTCGGTGATCACGACTTATGAGTCGGGGTCCCCACACGGCGTCTTCCCCACCAGCCGTTTTCTCCGGCGGTGGTGGGTCTGTCGCGGACGGAGCAGCCGCCTCCGAAGCCTTCTTCTTCGGCGGCATGTCGATGAAGATGATGAAGATCTAGCTCGTGTGAACGCCGGATCAGGTTCACACAACCTCGACGCCCCCTACCTGGCGCGCCAAAGATGTCGGGGAAACTGATCCGCGAGCAACTATGGGGACCGAGCCCCTTTCGGTTCGGCGGGGGGCGGAGGTCGCACGAAGAGCAGATCGAGGCGGAGCACACGAGCAGTTTACCCAGCTTTGGAGCTCTCTGGAGAGATAATACTCCTACTGCTGCTTTGTGGTTTGTATTGAGTTCTTGCTCGAGAGCGCTGAGTGCTACAGTACACACAAGCGGCTAACGAAACCGAGCGTTCTTCTATTCTCCCCCTGTTCCTGTATTCTCTCCGGGGAGTTTCCTCCCTTCCTCAGCACATGCACACCTATCGGCCAGGGCATACAGCTCACTGACGTCTCTGATCTTGCACATCGCCATCTCCTCCCGCATCCTGCGGTTACGCACGTTCTGATGGAACGCGCTGATGACTGCGGCAGGGTGGACATCTGGGATGTTGCGTTGCACATGGCTGAATCACTGGATGTACTTGCGCAGGGGTTCTCCTTCCTTCTGGCCAAGCAGATGAAGATCACTCTCCTGGCCATGAGGTTTGTGGCCGCCTGTAAAGGCGCCGACAAACTGATGGCATAGGTCTGCCCAGGAAGATATGGAGTTGTCCGGCAAGTGCATGAGCCAGGACCTGACGTTGGGCTTGAGCACCAGCGGGAAGTAGTTGGCAAGGATCTTGTCGTCGTGCCCCCCAGCAGCTTGCACCGCGATGGTGTAGATGCTGAGGAACTCCGACGGATGCAACTTGCCGTCGTACTTCTCGGGCACGTCTGGCTTGAAATTCTTCGTGCTGGGCCACTGGACTTGCCGCAGCTCACGGGTAAACACAGGGCAACCTACCGCGTACGGCAGGTCGCCTGGTTCCCCTGGCGCACGCATGTCGAGAGTGGGCCCAGCGCGCTGGTCTGACTGACGCCGCGCTTCTCTTCGGCGCTCGATGCGAGTACGAGCGTCTTCTTGCTGTCGTTCGTGAAGAACTTGGCGTTGATCGCGACGAGCTCGTGGATCTGATGAAGCAGTGGAGTCGCTGTCGCGGTGGACCTGTCGAGTCGGCGATCTTGGCCTTCGGGGCGGAGAGTGCACGGTGGTTGCACCCCCACCAGTCTTGTCGCCATCGGGTCGCGCCTGGCTGACTTGTCACGGCTGTGACGTAGTCGGCTGCCGTGGAGTGTCGCCGTTGGCGAAGCCGATGAGACTCTGAATGGTGGCCCTCCAGTCGTCGATCTTGTCTGGTGTTGGAGGGAAGTCTAGGAGCAGTTGAGCTCGCGCCAAAGCTTCTGCTGGAGTGGCGTGTAGCGGTGGCGAACGGTGCGAGGAGCGGGATATGCTTGGACTTCTAACTGCGTTAGAAGGAGCAATATCCCGTCCAGGCGACCGTGCTTCGCTCGCTCCAGCACGTTGGTGCGCATGCTGGGCTGGAGCATCCCAAGATCCGCCAGCTCGATCTGGGTCCAGCGAGCGTATGGTACCGTGAGTACCACGACGCTGCCGGTTCTGCGCCTCCTGAGATGGGAGCGGGGCATCTACGGACGCTCGGTCGTCGTGGGAGCCGGCTACACCGCCGATGGGCAGCGCAGCCTTGTCCTTGGACCTGGCGGCACCGTGGGCTCCCTCGTCGACGCCCATTCTCCCGCCGGCGTCTTCCCCAACAGCCGTTTGCTCCGGCGGCGGTGGGTCTGTCGCGGACGGAGCAGCCGCCTCCGAAGCCCTCTTCTTCGGCGGCATGTCGATGAAGATGATGAAGGTCTAGCTCGTGTGAACGCCAGATCAGGTTCACACAACCTCGACGCCCCCTACCTGGCGCGCCAAAGATGTCGGGGAAACTGATCCGCGAGCACCTACGGGGACCGAGCCCCTTTCGGTTCGGCGGGGGGCGGAGGTCGCACGAAGAGCAGATCGAGGCGAAGCACACGAGCAGTTTACCCTGCTTCGGAGCTCTTCGGAGAGATAATACTCCTACTGCTACTTTGTGGTTTGTATTGAGTTCTTGCTCGGGAGCGCTGAGTGCTATAGTACAGACAAGCGGCTAACGAAACCGAGCGTTCTTCTGTTATCCCCCTTTCTACGTTGTGCATGGTCCTCCTTTTATATGCTCTAGGGGTCTCCAACAGGTGGCAACGTAGACAAGGGCAAAAATGGAAAGGGTGCTGCGGTAGGTATAGCTACCTACACAGTGTATCATACCTAACCCTGACGGTAGGGGACAAGGGCATTAAATGCCTATCTACGTCGCCCAAACAGTGCAGAAAAGGGACCGTCAGGGACGCCACCGCTCGCCACGATGGCGATCTTGTCAGCGCAGCTTGGCACAGTGCACCCCTCGCTGCACAGCCTCCCGCCACATACGCCTGGAAGGGTCCCAGAGCGACACGTTGGTGGGTGTGCTGGAGCGCGGGTACAGAGTGGTTGCTAGCCTGCCGCGGCAAAGTGCCTTGCCACGGTCGTTGTCTTGTCGCGTCCGGAAGCTTGCCGCTCGCCGGGCCTTGCCGGGACGCGTGGCGCGTCGCGGTAAGTACCTTGAGATGCCTTGGTTGGCCTTCCCGGCAAGCTCCTCTTGCCGGGGTCTTGTGCCTTGAGTGGCCTTCCCGGCAAGCTCCTCTTGCCGGGGCCTTGTTTTCTTGGCTTGAATACTTTGTTCTTGAGTGGCTCAATAGGAACCACAGAGGATATTGGCGGTTACCCGGCAAGCCTTGCCGCGGGACGCTGCGACTGCCCGTGCACAAGTTCGGGATACTAGGGTACCCCTACTCTAGTACACCGACACTCCCTTTTTCTTCTTTGCGCGTTCAATCCCCTGGGAGGAATAAAAAGCACTTAGCTGTTTATCATTTACAGCCTTGTATGGAGAAGTTGATCAGAGTTTCTTAAGTACTTACAAAATCAGGCATCTAACAAGAGTGGCATCGAGCTCATTGAAGTTGAAGAAGAGATGGAAGTCCTCGAAAGTCACATCGATGGAACCCACATCGTGTCGGAAATGATCTCTGTTGTAGTGGACTAGCAAACCATGATGACTTGCTGATATTTGATCCATGCAATATTCATGTTACTCGCGGCAATTGGAGTTGCACTCATCAAATCATTCGCCAACAAGAAATGGCTGGCCATGGATGTAATTCTGTGCTTCAAATATGTCTGCTTTACTTTTAGCAAGCAACAAATCTACTTCTTCATCATCCACGCCGTCAGAAATAATATTACTCCCAGATTCAAACAACCTGCTGTTAATTTGGTTCTAGGCGATGAGTGCTTTTAGTAGGAGGCTTTCGTTCTCTTTCCTCTTCACTTTCCTGCCGCGCTTCCTCGTGGTCGTGGGTGTAGCCTTTTTTGCCACTTCCTTCTTGGTACTTTAAGCATTTCTGGCAGAACGTCTGGTTGGCTGCAAGGTAGACTAACAAGTAGACGGTGAAGCTTCGACGGACTGCTTAGCAGACGGTTTATCTATGCCGGACCGCTAAGCTAGCGGTGCTGCTGGGACGGACTGCTGGCCTGTAGGAGCAAAGGCATGGACTGCTGACGATGCGTTGAAGCTATGTTGGGTTTTTGTGCAGTTGGTGCCAACTTGTCAGCATGCTGAGGAGGCCGTGCCAACACGTTGTTTTGCTGAGCAGGAAGTTCTGACGCATTGGTATGCTGATCACGCGACTGCGGACTGACGGACTGATGAGCGGTCGGTTCTGGACCTATAGACTGCTTAGCAGGCGGTTCCGAAGCATCAGATTACTTAGCAGTCCATTCCACCAGGTTGGTCTGCTGAGCATGTGTTGTAGTTGGGTCTCCCCCTGCTGCTTCATCGGCCGGCATCTGAACCGGTGGTGCGTCTTCAGCAGTTGTATGCCTTGCTGCTGGCTGCTTTGGGGCGGAGGATGACATGGCCTATATGCCACAAAGTCGGGTTGGCTGATCACAGGTTGATGCATCAGCCCGCGAGAGCTGCTGTGGCAAGGAGAGCGTGACTGGTTGAGGAGTGATAGTGGTTGCTCTTGGCGGGGCTTCAGGGATCTCAGCGATGAACTCTATTTCCTTTCGTGGCCACTGGATGTGATGTAATAGTGTTTCTCCCAAGGTCCTTTGCTCATGGAAGTCTCCTAGGACATTCTTCAACGCAAATTCATTGAATCCAGGCTTTACTTCAGTCACGTAGCACTTCACACAGTCCGGCTTCAGTGGCACATTGTCCAACAAGAGGCCATCTTCCAAGAAGGGTGGCAAACCCAAGCTGTTGCACATTTTATTGTACCTTCATAATGTGTAAGCACGCCCTTCAGTCTGTCTTTCATTCCAGATAGATCAGATAAAGCATCATCACGAGCAGCTACAGTCTCAGTGTCGCTGGGGTCAGCTGATGCACAACTACTCTTTTGCAGTGTTGTTGCGTAATAAGCAGCATCCTCCATGCCCACCTCCCCTCCCATCTGCTGGCTATCTGTCAGTGTTAGAGTCTTCTGCGTCATCATTAACTCCTCAACATTCTTTCGAACAGCCGGATAAATCTCCTTCCTCAACCTTTCATACAATGCATTCTGCTTCATTTCACTCCTTTCTTTTTTCATGTTGAGCCTCTCTTATTTGCCGAGTGTGAAGGCCCTCTTGTGCGGGACATTAACACCTATACCCCCTGCACGGACAGGGGGGCTCGTTTGTTTCCAGAGCAGCGGGCAGAATGTCACATGGCCTTGAATTCCTATAGAACCTTCTAGGGATCTTGGAAGCCTCTAACATCACTTGATACAGTTCAGCATCATGTGAGTTTTCAAAGTAATAAGTTCCGTCATCACGCCTCTTTGCACGTGCCCGCAAGTAGTCTCTAGCGCGTTGGCCCCTGATTTCACTAAAGGCCGGATTCCCACCCGCTGATACTTCTTCTTTGTCCTCCTGGTCCCATATCATTTTCATGCCATAGTATCCTACCACACCCATACGGTGGGGGTGTATGTTCTTCTTCTGAAGTTCCGATTGCTTGAAACTCTTCTCAGCAAACACTTTAGTTTCCCTGACCCTTTTGAATTCTGCCCAGTCTGCCTTTGTAATTTGGGGGTATGCGGGGACTGGGTCCTTGCCTTCACTCACGTACTTCTTGTATAGCACGTGCCTCCAGTTTCTCCAAGCATCCCTAGCCTTCTTCCGTGCAGCATGTTCCACCTATATTCTCCACTGCTCTGGAACGTTGAAGTGATCCATGATCTCCTGGACTATCCTTCGCCTTGTTTCTGTATCAGCCTTCTAAAACCCCGGCAGATTAATGCTAAGCATTGCCCTGCCAACAAATCCACACACACTCCTGAAGCTCGGGCATGCTTTATCTGGTTTAGATGGAGCCCAACACTTTAAATCAATCTCGCTTAGTTCATATACACCTTTAGGCTGGTGTGTGGGCTTCCTTGGAGCATTCCTTTGTGTCCTGACCGGAAGGGTAATTGCTGCAGCACTATCCCTTTCAAGATTACTTGATCCCTCACAATCTGCTGAAGACCTAGGGTTGTCCAAATCAGATGAAGATACATCACCTGAAGCATGAGTGTTATCGCTGCTACTCAACATCTATAGAGAACACTTGCGGAACTCGGGAAAGGTGGATAAGTATAAAAATAACAACTTGGTATCAAGCTTTCTAAACATGACACGCAATAATTTAGACAATGTACGGCTAATTTGTTAAGTTTGTGTGACTTGGGCGACCACGATCTGTAAATAGGTAGTAACTTATTGGAACACATACAACTTATATGTAGTAAGGAAGGTAGATAATGAACATATATATGCTCTCTGTTATTTTATAGCCAATTTGGGAACATACGGAACGAAATAGGAAGAGGGATTGCGAGAAAATATGCCTCAGCATGATGGAGAATGGTAACTAACAGTCTTCTTAATGCAAACCTGGCCAGACCATAGGAGAGGCGAGGGTTACTACATCGATATGCTCGAGGGTGGTTGGCAAGCAAACAAAGATGGCGAGGCGCGGGCCATCGCGTGTTAGGAACGGCAGTGGAGGTAGGCTTGATGCCGAAGAGCGGGCACACGGCCGGGGTGAGCACGGAGGCGCCGGAGAGTGTTCTGCTGTGGATCTGTGGGAGGGGGAGCTCGCGATGGAGAGTGGGTGGACTAGTTGAGTGAAACGCGGGCTGACGGTGGGGGTGTTGGCGGCCTAGGTGAAAAGGGTGAAAAATATCCCCGGTCGCCGCGCGGAAAGGCCTATGCAAACGGTTGCCTCTAAGCGCTCGTGTGCATAAAGAGAATAATTTCGTTTGAAATGAAGACGTACTAATTTTGAAATGAAGACCTAAGTCAATCGTTTCGCCTCTAAAATTTTCCCACGTAAAGCAACCACAATTATACCACGGGTTTGATTTGCTGGCGCATTTCAGGTCTCGTGTGCTATATGTAAGACATTTTTTGGCATTTACTGTGAATTTTGGCATATAAATCATTTCCTAGCCGGACTGCATTGCCTGTCGAAAGGGATGAGGATTGGCGTTTGATCTGGGAGCATCCAACGATGCAGACGTACGATCCGTGGGGTTTGGGTTCTGGCCAATCAGAAAGCACGACTCAGATCGCGCGTGCAGCAAAGGGGGGCATCGGCCACGGTTTGGTAGGCACACGGCTTTCATGAGTGAACCATGTGCTATTTGAAATCATTTTATTTGCGAGGGGCTATTTGAAAACATTTACATGTGTTGTCGAAAGGGATGAGGATCTCCATTCGATCGAGGAGAATCCATTGGTGCAGACGTATGATCCGTGGGGTTTGGGTTCTGGCCAATCAGAATGCATGACTCTGATCGCACGCGTGGCAGAGGGGGGCATCGGCCACGGTTTAGTGGACACACGGCTTTCGTGAGTGAACCGTGTGCTTTTTGAAAACATTTACATTACCTAACATCATATTTTTGTTTGAATGAAAACATGTGTTCATCGTTCCACCTCCAATTTTTTCCACGGTAGGAAATCACGATTGTACCCTATGGTTTGATTTTCTGGTACATTTTACCAGGCGGCAGGCCTCGCTAGCAATCTCAAACTTTGAATATGCAAGAAAAAAAGAGATCTCGTTTGTATGTATGTGTGTGTGTGTATCTATATATATATGTAGTCGCAACTACACGTGCGTGTTAGCAAGATCATTTGTGTGTCGCTTTGCGAGTTTTCATTCATTGTGCGAGAAATGGGAAAAAACTTCAAACAGTTTGGCCGCAGGGTGCGGCCAGAGGCATAGGCCTTGTTGGTATTTTAATTTCAGGAAATGCATATCGAGTACGGAAAATAACGAAAATCATTGTGTCACTGTCGCGTGCTCTCACGATCACATGGAAAAAAATTGGTAAAGTTTGGCACAAGATTTGGTGCTCGCACCTTCCATACCGGAGCATCTCACAAAGAAGGGTCGTAGTTTCCAAAAGGAGATGCGACACATTGAACTAAAAATTGTTAGTTACTAGCTACATCGTTCCGGCCCATTTCAGGTCGTCTGCTATGTTTAAGTCATTCTTTGCACTTTTGTTGCATTGCATTTTAGTGCATATAATTCATTAAAGTCAAAAACCCTACTACAACTACATGTGGTTGTTTTAGTTAAGCTATATATAATTGGGTAACTCATAGTGGCGAGTATCATATACTAGTATCATTCATATATATATGATACTAGTGTATGATACTACCTTTAATTAATTATAGCGCATAGTATAGTACATAGAATATAGTATCATAGATCATATCTATTGCCACGCACGACACAAATTAGCATCGCATTTAACATGATACCGTATCTACTTATATATTACTCTTACCCTCTCTATATATATTTAATTCTTTGCCACATTAGCATACTTGCCATTTCCGAGTGCATGATATCATCAACTATGATACCACCACTATGGCCAACCTTATATAGTGGGGAGTATCATATACTATGTATAGTATCATGCATATGATACTATGTACATACCTTCATAGTGCATATATAGTATCATAGAGTAGTATATATCATAGATGACCGTATTTATGGCCATGCATGACACAAAGTAGTATAGCATTTATTATATATGTTACGGTATCTACCTATGTTACTGCTTCTTTGCCACATCATCATATTTTCTATTCCGAGTGCATGATGCCGGCTATGATACCCCCACTATGGCCACCCTAAGGCTGTAATATATGAGTACCAAGAGGTATCATGCATGCTAACTAGACTTTTTGGATGATGTAGCACACAGTTAAATGAGGAAAGAGAGGGTGTGGTATCATATCATGATACCGTATCATATTAAATGTTGTACTACTATGTGTCATGCATGGCAATTAATAAGGCAAGGTAAGATACTAAATTATGATACTATGCATGCACGCATTACGGAGGTATTACCGATCATATACTAGTATCATGCATATATACTCCCTCCCTTCCGATTTATCTTATATCAAGATTTTAGTTTTTTCCATTTATAAGGCTCAATTTGGTTGTTCCCCATCACATGTTCAGATTCCAAGGTGCATTAAATCATTGCATGCAAGTATTAAGAGAAAATTGACCAATGCATGTACTTTATGCACGCCTGTATTGCAATTAATACATTGGTAAACATAATTTTTTGAGGAAAACAAAAGCATTAATTAATTGCTTTTGCAAACTACAAAGTATTCGACCACTCACCATCTACCTTGGTTGGTGAGATTTTTGAATTGAGCCCTATAAACCGGAAAGGAGGGAGTATGATACTACCTACCTCACTAAGAGCATGGTTAATACTACAGCCAACGGTCGTCTATAAGAAGTTACCATGTCATATACAGCCAACCTCTTTGCCGGCATGTACAATAATAAGTTTTAAATACATACTAGTTTATCAATAGTTGGCCCACCTTACATCCTCACAAAGTTTCTTGGGTCTCGTATTGCAGCTGGCTCTACTAACCAAGAGCCCGCTTCACTTCTCTCTCCTCTTCTCTTTCCTCCAACTAATAAGCACAATTCTATTCCTTATAGCCTGTTTATGTCACTCTATTGTATACTCGCTCTTAGACTAGCCACAATGGAGAGTAACATACACATGTCCCTAGAGTATGTTACTATCTTTGATAGTGGGTAGTAACATAAGTATGGTAACATGCAAAGCCTCATTTATTAGGTTATAGACTCATATCACTTTGGGACATGTGATGTTACAGTAACTAGGTAAGTTACTCAAACTACCTCTCTGCCCATTAACTCATTGCCACATGAGCAAATTTATTGAGTTGGACTCGATGTTACTACTGAAGTTGCTCCCACCGTGGCTAGTCTAATGCATAGTATCATAGAGTAGTATCATATGTAGTACTTTATTTATTGTCATGCATGACACATAGTAGCATAGCATTTATTATGATACAGTTTCATGATATGATACTTAACCCTCTCTTTCTTCATTTAATTCTATGATAGCTCATCAAAATTGCCTAGTTGGCATGTATGATACTAGCTATGATACCCCCTTACTATTAGCCTAGCAAAGAAGGTGTACATATCATTTGTGCGTCGCTTTGTGAGTTTTCATCCGTTTGTTCAAGAAGTGGGGAGAATTTTCAAACATTTCGGCCGCGAGGTGTGGCCACTGGCATAGGCCTAGTTGGTATTTTAATTACAGGAAATTCAGATGGAGTTTGGACATCATCAGAATCGATGTGTGCTCGTGGCGTGCTCTCACGACCCCATGGAAAAAAGTTGGTAAAGTTTGGCACAAGTTTTGATGACCGCGCCTTCCAAACTAGAGCATCTCACATGAAGGATCATGGTTTCCAAAAGGAGATGTGTCAATTCAAACTCCTATGGTCGGTGACTTCATCGTTTGGCCTCATAAAAATTTCCATGGTACACAATCACCATTATACCATGGGTTTGATTTTCTGGCGCATTTCTGTTATCGTTAGCTATATTTAAGACATTTTTTGAGATTGACGTGCATTTTGCGCATAAAAATAAAATTACAACCGGAACTGCATGTGTTGTCGAAAGGGATGAGGATCGTCGTTTGATCTGGGAGCATCCATCGGTGCAGACGTATGATCCGTGGGGTTTGGGTTCTGGCTAATCAGAAAGCACGAGTCAGATCGTGGGTGGGGTCTGGTCGGCACACGGCTTTCATCAACGAACCGTGTGCTATTCGCAAACCAGATTGCATATTTTTGTTCACACATACTGTAGTGAGATCAATTGAGTGTGCTGCCTCTACGATATAATAATAATAAACAGTTCATATTCATTGCCTGAGCTGAAAGCATATCAAGGTCAACATATTAACAGTTCTTACATCAACAGAAAACCGGGCATAAGTCACAAATTCAGTACACGCGACAGTTCTAAATTGAACGAATTAAGTTGCAGGGGAGGCATAAAGACTAGTCTTACGACTTAATTCCCATGTACATGGGGGAACTGGGATCATTACGTTGACCCCGAATGAACTTGGGTTTTCTGATGATTTTACGCTTCTCTGTTACACCTGTGCGTGATCCTTTGGCTGGCAACTCATCAAATTCATCATACTCTTCCTCATAGGCAACATCGTTGACACCCAGTACCCTTCTCTTCCCATGCATCACCACATGGCAGTTCTTATGCAAGGGGTCTTGCACCAAGAAAATCTGGGTAGCATCGCTGGCAGAAATGAATGGGTCCGCGTGATATGCCATCGTTGCCCTGTTAACACAGGTCTTCCTGTACTCGTCAATCCTTACCTGACCAAGAGGGATCCATGCGCACCTGAATAATGCCACCTTAACATTCACATAGTCAAGCTCCCAAATCTCTTTGATGGTTCCATAGTATACCCTTTTATCAGCTTCATTTACAGGAATGCATTCTATTCGAATAGAGTTGTTCTAATATGAGGTCTTCTGATCACGTTCGTCAGTGTAGAACGTGTATCCATTTATGTCATATGCTTGGTACATCAAAACCATAGGTGATGGCTTTTGTGCCAACCACGTAGCAATTCGGCATAGTTCTTAGTGTGCTCCTTCATCTCCACATCTGATGAAGGCACCACCGGTAAGAAGCTTTGGCGTATCTCCTTTAAGAGTTCTTCGACAAAAGCGCTGAGAACTGGGCTCTTAAGTAGTACCGTCAAATGGGCTTTCGCTGCCAATTATTCGGGTGTAGCCATTTGCGTGCCAGCAAAAATTGGCTTACCTTTCAGCCTTCCCTCGTGGCAAGAGAGGGGCAAACCTACAGGTCTTTGTTTCATGTATTCAGTGCAAAACTCAACCACCTCCTCTGCGGTATAACCTTGTAGGATGCATGCCTCTGGATGGTTTGGTTCCGACAAAAGCACTTCAGTATTCCCATGAACCGCTCGAAGGGATACATGTTGCAAAGAAACACAGGACAACAATACTTTATCTCCTCGACAAGGTGCACAGTGAGATGGACCATGACATCAAAGAATGACGGTGGGAAAAAATCTCAAGGTTGGACAATATTCTTGCAATATCATCTTGCATATGATCCAAGTCCTCAGTATCTACAACTTTCTACCATAGTTGGTTGAAGAAATCACACAGGTCAATGAGTGTGTTTCTTATATCTTTGTCCATCAGATTCCTGATGGCCACCGGGAGGATTTGTGTCAACATTACATGGCAATCATGTGACTTCATTTGTCCCAACTTCATTTTACCTTAGCTCACATCCACGATACTTCTGATGTTTGCGCAGTAGGAAGAGGGTGTCTTAACTGACAACAAATAGGTGAAGAACTGTGTTGCTTCTTTTATACTAAAATTGTAACTCTGGCGAGCTTTGATGAATTTGTCATCATCTTCTACTTCACTCTTGTGTTTTGATTGATCAGCAATCATATCCAGCAATGAACCGTCACCATCCTTTCTTTTACCTTTAATCTTGAGCAGAGTACCAAGGATGCTTTCACATACGTTCTTCTCTACGTGCATGACATCGATGCAGTGATGTACAAGTAGAATCTCCCAGTAAGGTAATATCCAGAATATCGAGTTCTTCATAAACACTTGACCCTTGCATGTTTTTTTCACCGTCAAAGGGTGGTTTTTGCCAAGCACAACATTAATTGGTTTAGCCATGTTGTGGACCACCTGCCCTTCATAGGGTCTTGGGCCGACACCTGCCTCTGCCGTACCATCAAATTCAACTTTCATATTTCGGTATCGGTGAGTTTTTCGTAAGAACCCACGATGACGCAAATACACGGTTTTGTGCGAGTTGGGAAGTCTTCTGCTAGCTGTCATATCTATGCATGTGACACACCCTACATCTCCCTTTGTTTTCTGCCCCGATGTGTTGCCTAATGCTGGCATATCTTGAATGGTGCACCAGCGTCGCATGCAGATCAAAAATCTCCTTTCTGTAAGCATCATAACATTTTACAGCAGGCGCATCTATCCACACTGTCAGCAGTTCTTCCACCAGTAGCTGAAAGTAAATGTCGATGTCATTTCCAGGTTGCTTCGGGCCTTGGATAATCATTGACATCATAATGTATTTTTTCTTCATACACAACCGAGGAGCTAGGTTATATATGCACAGAAGCACCAGCCATGTGTTGTGCTTGGTGCTCATATCGCCAAAAGGATTCATCCTGTCAGTACACTCCCCGAGCCTTATACTTCTAGGATCCTTGGCAAAGTCTACATACTTGTTGTCGATTAATTCCCACTGAGCCCCATCTTTTGGGTGCCTCATAAACCTATTTGCAATTCGCTCATCAAGATGCCACCGCAACCTCTTTGCCTCTCTAGGGTTTGAAAACAAACGCCTCAACCTTGGAATTAAAGGCAAGTACCAAACAACCTTGAACGGGATTCTTGTCTTGTTCTTGTCGTCCAATTTGTACTTGTCCTTTGCTCTCCTGCGCTTGTATCATGCATGCTTGCATGTGGGACATGCACACAAATCTTTGTACTCACCACGGTACAATATACAATCATTCACACAAGCTTGTATCTTCTGTACTTCAAGTTCCAATGGGAAAACAATTTTCTTCGCTTCATTCGTGCTTCTGGGAGCACATTATCTTCCAGAAGAATTTCTTTGAAAAGACCTAACATCTCTGTGAAGCCCTTGTTTGATACACTGTTTGCTACTTTAAATCTGAGAAGCGCCAGGGTGGCACTCAACTTGGAATATTTCTTTTTGCAACCTGGATACAATTCTTTCTTGGAGTCCGCATCAATGGTTGGCAGATCGTTGTACCCAATCATATCCTTTTTTGGCCCCACGAAATCCGCGATCATAGCAGCAAAATCTGGCATATCAAGATTGTCGTCATCTGCGTCGACGTCTTGGTTTTCTAGTGGGCGTTTCGGCTTTCCTGCGTTCCATTGGTAGATTTACCACTCTGCCCTGATGTTAGATTCATCATCCATGTGACACTAATCGGGGTTTGGCATCTCGCTGCCCTGGGTATCTTCATCCATGACCTCCCCTTCACCGTGTCTGGTCCAACGTGTATATCCATCCATGAATCCCCTAGAGACTAAGTGCAACTGGACATCTGCAACTTCATGTGACTCTGTATTGGCACAATCAGTACATGGACACATGGTGTAATCCGCATCACCAATCCTCCTCTTTGTACTTTCAGCCAAATTTATGAACTCTATCATGCCACTGATAAAATCTGCGGTTTTCTGATTCTTCATCTATCGAGACCGTTCCATCTGCAGCACAAGAATGGTAAGTAGAAACAAAACAACAACATTAATACACAGATTAACTTCTGCCCAAAGATGCGTGCATAATTCACAAGGTTTTATTTTCATAATTACTGAGGGCGCTCCATGTTGTTATCCAGACATGCAATGACAAAAATCAATGGCCAATCCATTTACACACAGTGTACTAGTACAACACTACCCTTAGGAATTGAATACCTTAATTAAGCCACTCACGAAAAGCATACCTTAATTAATTAGCCGCGCGGTGACCTCTACCCAGCACACAGAGAAGCGCGATGTGGCGGCACACCAAGACAGCAGGATTGAGGAGCAAAGCTTAGTGCGGCCGCCGTCTGAAGTTCAACCTCCACTATCCTGCCATCGACCGCGATGGATCTGCTCGAATCATGCCGCCGACGACCTCGATGGTTGAGCTCCTCCTATCTCTCGCCGCAGACCGAGGATTGACCTCCTATGACGCTGCCACCGCCCATCGACCGAGAATTGACCTCTTCTTCAGTAGTCGCTGCCTAGGCCGCCACCGCCATCTCTATCCACAGAGCGGCTATTTTTTTTACGGATATCCGCAGAGCGGCTGTTTACACGGTCTCACTATAACTCAATTATATGGATAGGGTATTACATCACATACGGTTATGTAACAGCAACCGTGTCTCACCTACGTTGTCTTCTCACACGGTTTGGTGCGGAAATCGTGTGTGACGTTGTAATACCTAACACAAACGACATGTATAAACAATGTGCTGTATACAACATATAGTGCCATAAGTAGTTCCCGACCATTAGCTTATCCCCACAGTTTCCCCATTTCCCCCAAATCCCTACATAGCCTCCAAATTCCCTCGCGTGGCGCTGACATTGGGGGAATGCGGACGAGTGGTGCTGATGGTTTCAGTGCGGCTGCTCCTGCTCGTATCGCCACCACGATGGCGGTCGGTGCCGAGCACTTGCATAAGGTCATCAGAAGGCAGGTGTACTATGGATCCGAATTGTCCTTTCAGGTTCCAATCTATCCTGATCTTTTTTAGCATGTCCAAAGTATAGATCCTTGCTGAATCCGTCCTGAATGACACCCCCTCCCCCCCCTAGGAAAGTGATCTTCCGCCGGATCCAGAGCATGACTACAGACTCCCGCAACACGAGTTCGACTCCGAGTTTTGCGCCATCGAGAAGTACCAAAAGTTGAGTTGTGTGCATGGGCACAACCCCGCTCGACATGTATGCATGGAGGGATTCGAGATTGGGAGGCGGTTTCTTAGTTGTCCCTTAGAGGTTAGTTCTAAGTTCATCATTTTACTTCAGTTAATGCCAATACTCATCCTGAATACTATTTAACATTGGTAGGGATATGAGGCTTGTGCCTTTGTTAACTGGCTGGATGAAGAATGGCATGGCGGGGCTCGGACTGTTATCACCAAGCTCGCAGAAGATAATGTAAAGCTGAAGAAGAAACTGGCTGATCTAGAATGTACAATGAGTACGATGAAGCAAGAAAGAATCAATCATAGGCAACAGATGAAAGCTAGAGACAAGAAGGAACTAGCATGTGTAGTTCTGGTTGTTGCATTAGCCATGTTCTATGCGCTGTTTGCAATGATGATTAGCGGTTTTGTTTGACAATATTGCTAAAGCACATCTAGATGTGCTCTAAGTAATGCACATCTCGGTCCTATGCCATTGATGTTACGCGAAGATTCGTGCAGATATTTTCCTTTGCCTTTTTTTCATTTCCTTTGTAGTTTGATTATTACTAGCTTTATCAATAAGAAGAGCTCAATGTATTGCTTGTCAACTTCCCAAGTCCGTTCGTACCGGTACCGGTGCATATTCCCAAAACTCGTTCCTTCTTTTTGTCCTAAAAAAATAAACCAGCCAATAGGAGTCCTGCGCAACCCCGGGAATTTGTAGCGACAGGGTACAAATAATTCCGGTTGATTATATCAGCGGTTAGATAATACGTCAACCCCCGCTTCAATTGGCATTAACTCTTCTCTGCATACCCCACTTAAGTGTCCACCATCTTCATCGTCCCCGACAAGCTGCAGTACACAGTGGCACACACTCTGCAGCCATGTCGAGCGACAGCGAGGACGACGGTTTGGCCAGTAGTCTGGTGCCCGATGATAGTTAAACATCGGAATCATCCCGCTCGTCTTCCATGAGTCCGCCATCAAGCCCATACCTCGATTATATCCGGATCATGGAAGGGACGCCGCCTCCAGAGTAGTCAGACGACAACCAGATGGACGAGGAGCCATCGAAGGACGGAGAAGATGAAGACGATGATGATGATGAGGAATGGTCGAACAAGGAGGAGGACGACGAAGACAGCAACAACGATGACGACGGCGGCGGCAATGAAAAGCCAACGTCAGCAGCAAGAAGCGTCCTCACCAAGACGATGTCGTGGGGCCAGCAAACAACAACAAGATGAAGAAGGGCCAAATTTAGCAGACTGTACATATCTTTGTTTCCGTTCCCTCATATTAATTTGTTATCTATGTTTATCCTGTCAATCTTATCGCAGACGGTTAGTAATAAGAATTCTACAGAGATCTTCTACATTATCACCCACATGTTGGTTTGTTGAACTGTATGCCCTGACGAGCACACAATTCACAAAAAAAGTCCGTATGGGCTGTCTATAATGATAGCACACAATTTTGATTACCGACCTGTTTGTCGGTATCACACACATCTTGTTACGCCGAACCATTTGTGTTCACCTCGATCATCGCAAATAGTTCATTGGAGCGAACTGTATCCAGTATATCGCACACACATTGAAATGGCTGCCCGTTTCTTTTGTTCTGTCTAATCGCAAACAGTTCGTATGGATCAACCGTATGCTCAGCATCACACACACAACTAAAATCTGAACTGTGTTTGATGTGCCCGCCATCTTAAATGGTTTGCACCTTTTTTGACAGTTATTTTACACCACCGTTTGCGATTATTGCATCGCACACAGTTTCGTCGAAGGTCTCTGATCGTAGTGTCGCGTTAGCAGCATCCTGCAGTAGTGTCAAGACCACCAACACCAAAGATAAGTCACGACATCTACTTTAGTCGGGGGCCTTCCGGTTCACGGCAGCACGTTCCAGAATCTATCCCAAGAGCATATCATCATTTCATACATTATATGGGAACCACCCCCTCCAAAGATGCTTTCATACCCCACAGGGCCATATCCGAAAATTTTGGCATATAGGTCAGGACGAGAAAGGAAATGCAAGCCTAGCAAGATGCACTACCGTTGGTGTCGCCGTCTTCATCATCACCATCAGCACCGCTCTCTTTGGCTGCAAGCACATCCACGCCATCTTCAAGGGCGAACTCCGCGACCATGTCGTCCACCTGGTCATTCACCCAGCTCACCAGATCGCCCTGGGTGACCCTGGGCACGGGGGCTATCGCAGCATTGAAGTCAAAGTCAGGGTCAAGGCTAAGTAGGTAGCTGAAGACATGCGAGAACGCGTGTCCAAGAAGGCCCCGGCTTCTCCCTTCGACAAGCTAGCGCACCCTCGTGGCTCGGTCTTCCAGACGGGTCATGACTTGGGTGAAGAAGTGGAGGTAGTCGGCGCCATCAGCTTCGTGCGGGCGGGAGACACTTTCTTCGCAGATGGTGTCTAAGGCCCGGTTGGCCCTGACCCGAAGGTCCTCGAGCATCAAGGAGCGCTCGCGCTGCATCGTCCAACGGCGGCTTGCTTCGTTTGTAGCCGTCTCCACAAGGGACGTGACGCCCGCAACCTACTGCTGGAGTGAGGACAACTCGGCTTGGGTGGAGGCCCGAGCCTCCTCGGTGGCCTTCTTGTGCCGCTCCGCTGCAGCCAGCCTCGCCCAGAGGGCATCGGTCCTACCCTGTAGCTCGACCTGTCGCTGTTGGAAGCGGGTCTCCTGGAGCCCCAACTTCCGGTGGTATTCGTAACCAAGAGCCCCGCAGATCTCTGCCACCTTTTGGTCAATCTCCTGCTGGACCCTCGCCTCCCGAGAGGCCAGGGCATCCTCAGCCGCAGCCACTAGACACTCCCTCACCTCCAGTCGCTCGAGCTCCAGGCTGTGCTCCAAGACCTCAAGCGCCAGCGTGTCCTCACGCGCCTGCACCCCCTTGCCGTCTGTAGAGTCCCAGCTTGGCGACGCCGCTAGGGCGACGTTTGAAGCTCGAAGCTCCCTCTCCCGCTCCTCGGCCGCCTCACGATGACGGTCGGTGGCCTTGGCCTCCTCCAAAGCGCGAGCACAGGCCTCACGAGAAGCTGCAAGGGTCTCCGTGGCCTCTGCGCGAGCACGATGATGTTGTAGATGCCCGAGGTTGATGGAGACCTTCAGTTGATGCTACTCATGCACCGAGTGGAGGCCCTCTGCCTCGAGGCGTGCGTCGACATCGGTAAGTTTTCCCCCAAGCCGACTCAGCGCGCCCACTGCTTCCTAGAAAAGGTCATGGAGAATGATGCTGCACCCACGAGTGAGCTCCAGTGCGCGGCCGAGCCCCTTTCCCCGCCAGGAGCTGTTGAAGAGGCGCAGGGCAGCTTGCCCATCCCCGGCAGGTGGCTGGTGGCTGGGGCTCTTTCAGCCGCTTCCCGGACCTCGGCAGTGGCGCTGTGCGGCTTGGCCCGATCGCTCAAAGATCAAGCCCACGTCGAGCTCGCCCAGCCTCTAGTAACAAACAATGGAGGAGCTCTCGGCACGCCTCCTATACCCTAGAAATGGCCTTGGGGTGAGGACCTTGGGGGAACAGGCTCGCGGCCTTCTATCGGCGCCCAGGCCTCGCAGACCGGCACCATGTCCCGCGTGGGTGCTCGACGCGAGGAGCCTAGAGCCTCGGGCGAACCAAGGGCCTCCGGAGGTCGCACCCTAGGTGGCTTCGCCGCCGCAACCGAAGGGATCCTGGGGAGCCAGAGTCAGAAAAGGATGCAACATGCAAGAATCTATGAGGATGAGGTACTTCCTTATCCACGGCTATCCACTTCCATAGTTTTAGGGCCCGGGGGCGCCATCACTGCAGCTCCAGAGCCCCTTCCTCTTACAGAGTGCCCCTAGATCCAGATGAGGTACGCCGAGGAATGGTGCATTGCCCTTCACGGCTCGGCTGCGGACCGCCACCTCCGGAGCACCTGAAGGCACCTTCTCCCCAGTAGTCACCTCAGCAGCACCTAATAGCGCCCGCTCCCCAGCCGCCACCTTAGGAGCACTTGACGGCGCCTGCTCCCCAGCAGTCACCTCAGGAGCAGCTGACGGTGCCTGCTCCCCAACAGTCACCTCCGGAGCACCTGACGGCGCCTGCTCTCTAGCGGTCGCCTCAGGAGCACTCACCGGCGTTCGCCCCCTACAACCACCCCAAGGGCGCGCGCCACAGAATTGGCAATCACAGGAGCCACCAAGATTGGATTCTCGTGAGGCCCCTCGAGGCCCTCTGGGCACAGCCCCCACACACCGTAGCAAGGCATCTCCTTCATGAAGCCTCCCCGTTCGAGTAGTTGTACAAGAGGCACCTGTCTACTGGAAGCACGGAAAGCACCGGGTTGCCCGTCAGGAGTTGGAGCACTACCTACAGCCTCTTGGAAGGAAGAGAGGGCACATGGAGCCTCATGGGTCTTTGGGGCTGGTGAAGGCCCACATTGGGCGAGAGTGGCGCTAGAGCGGGGCAATGCGCCGTCATGTGAACTCCCTCACCACCATCGACGCTGTCACCTCTACCTCCTTCAGCTCAGCCAACCTGGACCAGATGCGGGCGAGCCGCCGGTCGACGAGCTTCACATGCCCTCAGGTGGAGCTTGGTTCCGCCGGTGCCCGCTGCAGCTGGAGTAGGGGGCTGCATGTGGTAGCGTCTAGATACACCCACTGCTCCCGGAATCTCTTTACATCCGGGCGGAGTGTGAGGTCGATGACGGAGTCAGCTGTCGCCGCGACGGCCTAGAATGACACGCATCCGAGCAAATTCTACTGTCGACCAGATGAAGCAAGAATAAATAACGGGACAAGGCCACAGATGGGGCAACACCCACTATGGCCTCGCACAGAAAGGCAAAGGCGGCGAGAAGAACAATGGACCCAGGGCCCAGATGCAGCGCGTGGATCTGATAATGCGAGAGCACGGCGTTGAAGAAATCGGAAAAGGGGGGACCAAGCCGGCCAGGAGAGAGTGAAGGTGAATGGGGATCTCGTTGGCCTTCATGTCGACCAAACCCCGAGAAGCAGGCCAGACCGTCGTTCCCTTCCACTCGTTGGAATCGGCAGTGAGGGCCGGCTGAACCTTATCAAGTCCCTCCTGATTGATCACCATCGACCGACCAAGCGCGGGCTCCAAACCCGGCGGAGATTCCGTGGGCGGGCAAGCCTTTCCTTTCTTCTTCGACCTCGGAGCCATGGCGGCGGAGGAGGATTGGCGCTGGCGTGGAATCGGGAGGAAGAGGTACGAGCTCACAGGAAAGGGGGGAAGCCAAGGACGAGCGTGGCGGGCAATGATGGCTGAGCCGCGCTTGCAACAGGCAGTCGTCAAGTCTGGTGGTAACCGAGGCTGCATGGGGAAGTGGAGGCGCCCACGTCCCATCAAGTGCCACGCATCGACCGGGCCCTCAGGCGATTGGGGCCTGCGGCGCTTCGCCCTTGGCCTTTGGCTTCGCCTCAAAGCCAAGTCCAAGCGTGCCTTGGGCCCGGGGGCTATTGTCAGTGTTCTGGGAACCAGGGTACCCAGACCTGCCTGCCTACGGCCCACGGCATGGCCCCGAGGATGTCCTGATATGTCCCATCTTAGGCACCGACGAAGCAAGACCCTCATGGGGGGCCAAGCCTCACGGGGCAGACGACGCCAAGAATTCTAGAGGGAGCGACCTCCCTAGGATGGCTCCTGAGGAGCGGAGATTCCTATGCAAGCTCCCATCTCATGAGGTCCAGATGACATAAGCCATGACGACCAAGGCCAGGCGGGCGCCAGCGGGCGTAGTACAGTAGGTTTCCTCTTTGGTGCTAACGGGGAAAGCACAGGCGCGGAGTCCCGAGGAATCAGCCAAAGGATTCCATTGCCGTGCTACAAGACCAAGACCGCCAGGATGGCAGGACGGAGGTCATCGCCAGGCCCACCACAACGTCACAACCAGAATCTTTGCAGGCGAAGACCACCTTTACTTAGGATAAGATCTACTATCAGTCTCCCTTCAAACTTGGCCATTGTGGGATCCCTTCCCGCCTTCATTTTGGGGGAAGAGGACCGAGGCCACTATAAATATAGCCTAGCCACCACATAGAAGGGGAGGATGATGGCAATCCGACCCAAACCCCCACCAGCTCACACCAACACAAGAACAGACCTCCCGAGGTAGTTCTTCCTCTGTACTAGTTCATCCTTAGCCCACCACAAGGCCAATCCACCCCATAGCAGGAGTAGGGTATTACCCCGCAAGGTAGCCCAAACATGGGTAAACTGTCATGTCCCTTCCCTTTCCATTTCATCGAGCTAGTCCGTGGGATCGACGGGTTGGCAGACTGGGAAATTGAGTTCTTCGCATGCATCCCAAAGTTCGAATCTTTCTTGGGTCCGCGGAGCCCTGAATCCAACAGAAGCGCACGTAAGATTCTATTTTTTATCATACCCGCATGGATTCTAGCTTACCTTTTGTCATGAGCGATGACTTTCAAGTCGGCTTAGAAAATAGGAGTGGGGAACCCATGTGATGCCATGGACTTTGATCTTTTCTTCACCTCCACTACCGTCATCATTGGCAATGGGGCACACACTCCATTTTGGGATGCTCCTTGGATCATGACTACCATCCAAAAATTCTATTTTGGGATGCTCCTTTAGTTCATGGTCGTAAACTGAAGGACATTGCACCCCTAATCTTTGAAGCTTCCACAAAGAAAAAATTGGAAAATCTAGGAAGCTTTGAAGGATGATGCTTGGATCTCCAAAATCTGGATGACCTCAAACTTCTCGTCTGTCCACTTCCATGAATTCTTTAATCTCTGGGCCACTCTACGTGACTTCTACCTTCAAGGGGATGCCAAGTATGACATCATGTGTAAGCCCACCACTATTTGGTTTTACTCCGCGACGTTAGCTTGCAAGGCCCAATTCCACGACACTATTTGATCACCCATGGAGCACATGGTCTGGAAGGTTAAATTCATCACTTGGCTTTCCATCTAAAATAGGATTCGTACTTTTTATCATTTGCCCAAATGCGGGTGGCCAAATTTTGCCATTGTCCCTTATGTAAGCGGGTGCAAGAATTCGTTGACCACCTCTTCTTTCACCCCTGGTACACGACTAGGCATTGGGACATGATCAAGGATTGGCTACAACTTGGGCATCTCAACACCTCCACATGGTACCTCATGCGATCAACTAAACATAGGTGAGTTGGCCTCCCGACACCAACCTGCCAAACCGCAAGGCAGTGGCTATGCTGAACATGATCACTACATGGACCATTTGGAACTAAAGGAATGCTCGTTTATTTGGTTACAAGGGTGCCTCTCCAACGGTTCTTCTCCACAACATCAAAACTGATGCAACCGTCTCGGTTCCTACGGGCACCAAGAAATTGGGAACAATCATGCCATGAGAGTAATGATTTTTTTGTAATATTGACATGTTTGTCGGGACTGTGGGACCAGAGTTACCCAGGACCATCTGCCTACCGCCCATTGCGTGGCGTCATCAGAAGGCCCGGCACGGCCCAATGTCAAGAATTCACGGGCAAGACCCTTGCGAGCCCCCCCCCCCTCATGAGGTGAGTCACATCAATGTACCTCAAAGGCCTCTCGCGGGGCGGTCTCCTGAGGCCCCTCATGGAGCGGACATCTCTAGGCTCGTAACCCCGCCTTGCGATGCATGTGGGTGACGCGGGCCACGACAAGCAGAGCCAGAAGGGTGCCAGCGGGCGCAGACGAGGACGCTTTCCTCTTTGGTGCTCAGGGAACAAGGACGGTATGCAGGTTCCCGAGGGAATCCCCCAAAGGTTGCGATTCCGGTGCTAGAAGATCAAGAGCACGGGCTCACCAGGACGGAGGTCATCGCCTAGCCCACCGACGCTTCATGCCTAGAAGCTTTAGCAGGCGAAGACTACTTTAGCCAGGATAAGATGTACTCTTGTCCCCTTTCAAAATTGGCTGTTGTGGCATCCCTTCCCACCTAGAGTCTTTAGGGGAAGAGGACCAGGCTAGTATAAATATAGGCTGGTCCCCATCGTAGAGAGAGGTCGAAAGGTGGAGTCCTGAGCCCTTCCGAGGCAGTTCATCCTTGTACTCGTTCATACTCATCCTCCCTTGCAAGGCAATCCACCACAAAGCAGGAGTAGGGTCATACACCGCAAGGTGGCCTGAACCTGGAAAAAGCATCATGTTCCGCCCTTCCTTCCTCTCGCTCGAGCACGTCGGAGGTTCGCCATGAGGCGGTGAGCAGCAAGCCTTAGCTTAGTGGAGTTCTTCATGCACACCCCAGAGTTTGAACCTTTCCCTGGGTCCCCGGAGCCCCGATTCTGAAATTTTGGCATGCTAGGTAGGGGTGTGCTGAAGTTCCTTCCCTTCGCTCCGCCTCCGCTCCACTGTTCCCATGGCCGACGCTCGTTGGGTTTGTGCCGCGCACCATGCAGGTCATGTCGCCCAGATGGAGCCAGCAGGTCGTGGAGGCTGCCACCTCTGCACCTCTGCCACGGCCAACACCGCCATTGGCCCTATCTCTCTTCCCTGCCACCGTCCATGCAGCACGATGGCCGCACTGCCATGCTTTCTCTCACTACAGCCACGACTTCGTCTTCCCATGCTGGCTGTGGGCCAGCAAACGTGCAGGCTGCGCTACTCATGGCGCGCGAGTCTTTGCGATACAGCCCCACCATCAAAGGCTTTGATACCTGGCTTGGCCGCATTACCGAGCTCGTCAATGCCACGGGCGAGGCCCCGGTGCCCTCCCACTCACTCCGTCCCAAGCCATCTCGTACGGGCGACATGGCGCATGATGCACCTTGCCTGCTCCCCTGCGTGGCGACAACGCCGATCCCTTGTATGACACGGTCACATAACCCGCCGCATGGAGCACGGGCGCTGGCTCAGGACAAGGCCAATTGCAAGATTGTGCATCAGCCGCCACACGACGCAAGTGCCCTTCCTGCACCGCCGTTTCAACACCAAGACCGGGCAGTCCAAGAAGCTATGGCGCAGGGGCGTCAGGACCGCGCCGCTCCCGCATGAGGCACGCATGCGAGAGCAGCCGGCTGTTGCGCCTTCACCAATGAGCTGCGTCAGGTGGTCTGGCTAGTCAAGTTTAAGCCGGAGCTGGCCCCGCGCTAGGACGGCATCCCAAACCCTACGGAGTTTCTCCAGCTCTACGCGTTGAGCATCGAGGCGGCGAGTGGCGACGTTTTAGGACCCCGATCCTAAGTCACACCGATATAGCATGTAACACATCATATCACTTTGCGCCCTGACGCACGGTATTCCCATGGGTGTCACCTTACCTGGCCCGGGACCGTTTGCGCCTTTTGGCTTATGTATATGATAGTGTCGCTAGCATCCATATGACAAAGAACCCGGGCCAACATGGCTAGTCGTGAACCCAAAGCGGCACTAACCCATGGGGACAGGCATACATGAATCAACTTCGAGCATGTCGGTCAACAGCGTGTGAATCCGGGCTGTAGCACTGGGCTAACAGGACTCCGGTAACCCGGGCTGTAGCAGGCTAGGCAGGACTCCGGATACACCGCGTGACATTTCCCAGAAGGGACAAACACAGGAACAAAGTGAAACACATGCCGGCCAGTCAAGTGTCCTGAGCAGTAGTGCTGGGCTAGCAGGACTCCAGTGAACCGGGCTGTAGCGGACTACTATGGCTCATGGGAGCACAAGACTACATTTCCCCATAAGAGAGGCTACCCTGGATAAACAACTAGGTTGTCGGATCCCACACATACCAAGCATTTCAATCATACACACAATATGCTCGATATGTGTAAATACAACATGGCATCACAACATAACTCTACGACTCAAGTATTTATTCATTAGGCTCCGAGGAGCGAGATATTACAAACATGGGTCTCATGACCCAACATTCAGAGCATACAAGTCAAAGCACATGCGGAAGCTTAACATGTCTGAGTACAGACATCTACAAATGAAAAAGGCTGAGAAGCCTGACTATGTACTAGATCCTGCCGAGGGCACAAGATCGTAGCTGAGGTAACAGGCTAAACGTCGAAGTCCACGCGGAACTACTAGTGAGACTGAAGTATCTCTGCAAAATATAAAATAAGCAAACGTGATTACAAATGTACCCAACAAGACTTACATCAGAACTAGCTACATATGCATCGGTATCAATAAAGGGGGTGGTGGAGTTTAACTGCAGCAAGCCAGCTTTGACTCGGTGGCTATCATGAACTACGACTGCAAGTAACTCTTTTGAGGTGGCGCCCACGAGTCCACATATCCACCATATCAATACACCACTATGGATCCGCTCCCGTCTCCCTCCGAGAACGCCATCCATAGCACTCACGCTTATCTTGCGCATTTTAGAGTATCCACTTTCACTTGTCTATGAACTATGCAAGGGGTCCAAGTTTCCATATCCGAGGAATCGACTATTCGAATCGATAATGATAACCCTGCAGGGGTGTACTTCTTCACACACGCTCTCGCCACTTACCACCATGTACACGTCATGTACCTCGGCAACATTCAAGCGGAAGCCTGGCGAGGGAGTCGGCCATGACCTGACTAACCACACAAGTCTCTAGTCCAGGTTTATCGCCTATTCGTGTTCCATCCGCAAGGAGATCCGTCCGGGGTGTCGCTCACGGCCCAAACGATGTGAGCAGGGTTCCCAAGCCCACCATCCGGGTGCCACTTGGTACACCGTGCCACTGTGCCTAGTCTGTCCCAAGCCCACCTGTACCGGGTGCCACTTGGTAGACTACTAGCACTACCTACAAACACCAGAAACTAGTTGCAACTCCTGGACAGAGATCAAGGCGGTTAATAAGCCAAGAGGGGTCGAGTTACCGGAACCCAATGTGTGGTAGTAACTATTCATGGATCACAAACACAAAACTTATTTCCTGAGGACGGTTTCAATGAGACAACCCACCATGTACTCCTACATGGCCTCTCACCGCTACCTTTACCAAATCGTGTTCACACACTTAGCTCTCAACAGTAGGACATGTTAACCACATTCCAATTCATCCTCGATGAACCAGACCTGACTCAACTCTAAGCAGTAGCAAGCATGACAAACAAGCATGAATGAGTAGGCACATCAGGGCTCAAACAACTCCTACTCATGCTAGTGGGTTTCATCTATTTACTGTGGCAATGACAGGTCATGCAGAGAAAAGGGGTTCAGCTACCGTAGCATGTAATAGTTGAAACGTTGTTGTCCTAATGCAGTAAAAGAGAGCAGGAGCGAGAGAGTGGGATTGTATCGGAATGAACAAGGGGGTTTTGCTTGCCTGGCACTTCTGAAGATAGTATAGCTCTTCATCGGTGTCATCGAACTCTTCATCGAGACAACGTCTACCGAGAGGGGACAAACACCGGCAAACAAGAGAGAACACAATCAATGCAATGCAACAATATGATGCATGAATGTGACATAGCAATATGCTGTCATTTGAGCTAATGCAACTAGCCACAAGTTAAATGAAGTTGGTTTGAACCGTAGTTTCAAATTCAAACTCCATATGTGAAGGTTTAAATGCCCTTTATATGATTTGTCCTAAACAACAACTATAAGTTGTTCTAACATGCATGAAAATGGTACAGATGGATAGATTGCATTTTTCTGAAATTGTTTCATATATAAATTATTTTAGTCTGAGTTATGGTTGAATTTATATGGATTTCTGAAGTTTCGCTAATTTTTTGGAATTCTCAGAATAGAAATAATCCAGAAAATATTTATTACGTCAGCACTACGTCAGCAGGGTGTCAATGGGTCAACACAGTCAAATCTTTCTGCTGGGGGCCGCATGACATAAGCACAGTTAAATAACAGAGTTGGTTAACTCTAATCTAAGGATTATAGTGGCCTGGGCCCACCAGACAGTGACCCAAGTGGTTAAATAATGGGTGATTAGCTCTTAAGCTAATCACGCCACGTCAACACGGTGGGGGAGGGGGGCTTAGCCGCCGGGGACCTCTGGCCACGGCGGAGGATCACCGGAGCGGCGCTACGGGCGGCCGTAGGTCAAGCCAAAGCCACCAGGGGATTGCCCTTGCTCGCGCGCATCCAGGGGAGGCACGCGGGAGGCCGAGGGGTGTCCAGATCGAGGCCGGCGATGACCTCACGCGGCGGTGGTCTTCGGCTCCGATGACTAACGTGGCTAGGAGACGATAGCGAGCTCGGGGAGCAGGGCGGAAGACGACGGGGCTCACAGCAGGGCTAGCAGAGGTGATGGCGAGGTCGGGGAAGTGCTGTGGCCGGCGAATCGACGATGGCGGTGACGAAGCAGAGGCGGTGATTGAGACGACAGGGGCGGCGCTCTGCAGCTCCTGGTGTTGCGTGTGTCGACGAGGAGATGAAGAGCGGGACGGCGGGGCATCTGGACCGGTCGGAGAAGCGAAGGGGAGGCGGTGGATGCGGCGGTGCTCGTCGTCGGTGGCCACCCGGGCGAGGCACGGCGGCCGGCAGAAGCTCTCGGTGACGCTCAGAGGAGGGGCTTGAGGGCGAGGGAGAAAGCAGAGAGTGAGGGGAAAGTGAGAGGGGGGCCTCGGGCATCTCCAGGCGCGGATTAGGACAAAGGAGCGGCCTCCAGTGCGAAGCAGGAGGTGGAGGCTCCGCGGGTGCGCGCGCGTGTTCGCTTTTGCCTACTGGCAGGAGGAAGACGGCGAGCGAGGAGGTAAGTGGGCTGGGCCGCACTGCTGGGCCGGCAACAGTAGCATGCCGCGCAGGTACGTTTCTGTTCTGTTTTATTTCTGTTTGTTTTCTTTTTATTTATTTGGCCACTGTTTTAAATTCAAACAAGATTCAAAACCAGTGCCAACTCCTCTGAAATATTTTTATGTTGCTAGATGGACTTCTCCAAAGCACATAAAACATTTCAGTGGCACTTGAAGTTATATTCTAATTATATGAATATAATTCAAATTCAAATAGCTATTAATTTAAATTTAGAGTCCCAAAAATAAATCCTTAAAAATGTTCATTAATTTTGGTTTGGACCAAAACCCTTGCCAAAATTGTCAAACATCAATGAAGGATTTTTTGGAAACAATGAATGAGATTTTTGGGTTCTTAGCCCTTATATTTAATTTGAGGCTTTGAAAATTCCCTCAATTCCAAATTTCTTGAAATTAGACATGATGCATGATGCACTCTGATGCAACTATTTACAGGAAAAATCTAGGGCTGTGACAACTCACCCCCACTAAACAAGAATCTCGTCCCGAGATTCAAGACGTGAGGTAAGAAGACAGAGGAGACACTAATTAATCTCACAAACTTCATGATCCAACTGCCCTTCTCGAAGATGTTGATTCATTTCTTCATATTGATCTTTGACATCCTTGCCTTAGAGGTCTTCAGCAAAACACTACGACCAAAGGAACGGGAACTCTACCATAATCGATCTTCTCAAAGATCGAGCAACTCAGGATCAATTCACAGAGTGAGACGAAAGAACGTCTCTTGAGTTGAGACACAAGACACACATTGAGAGGGGTGGAGAGGGATAGATAACGAAGGTTCAACTTGGTAGGCAACAATTCCACGCTTAAGTAGATGGTGCATGGTTTCAGAGTAGAAAGGAGATGAATTGCTATGACTCCATATCTGGGCACCTTAGAGAAGGTGACTCGTAGAATTATTCCCTTAAGTGGCAAATAGAATTACTTTTGATTCAGAGATCATTGACACTCTTTATACCAGCCTAAGGCAAACCACAACAATCGTTTGGCGGAGTTCGAAAGGATCGGACTAGAATGGATGATGTGGACTACCTTGTTGAAGACAATGCAAAGGATGATTTGCTTATCATCGGAGGTGGAGGGAACCCATGGTAAGTCCACTTTTGAAGATGATATTTGACAGTAACTACCGAGAAGGCAGCCCATGGGGGATTGGCACAAGGCGTTGCAAGCTGGGAACAAAATGCAAATGCTGGGAATGATTCTGGTAACTGGGGAAAAACTCAATAGTCGAGAGTGTTTCCAATGTTTCAATGGTTGTAGAATCATCGAAGAAACTGAGACCACAAGGATCCCTAAGGAGCAACTTCTAGAATAAGTCGCACGAAATCCTCATGGAGAAGATAGTCAAATAGCTCAATCAAGATACTACAATGACAGATCTTCCGCCTAGGTGTGTCGGCCAGAACATCAACCCTGTCGGGACCTACATTATAGATCTTGGAAAAGTTCCAACCATTATATCTGCCTGAGATCCAGATCTGGTTAGAAATAGGATACTTCAGACTCACATGTCTGAAAAGAAGAGTTGCAACACAAGTCGACGAGATAACGTTGCGAGGCTCTCGGGAGATGAACTACGATAGCAAGCTCCAAAACATGAGCAGGTTACGCTACACACCTGCGAACACACTGTCCTAGACAAACGTGACCGCGTGGCAGTCTTATAATAAAACACTACAGAGTCCAGGTTAGGATCCATCATCAAGGATTTCGAAGTCTTTACGCGCGCTAGTCTTCTTTTCCTTGAACAAGTCAATCAGTGGCTTGGGGTGCTAGGGAACATATGGAATGAAGTTTGCAAGTCTCCAAACTACATGATACTTCGCACATATGCATGAATGACTTGGGATGATTCCAGAGGAAGCAAAAACAAGCTTTCTCGAATTCACGGCGACAACTTGCATCGACTGCACGTGAACTTAGAGGAAGTCGCTACTTTCATCCAAACATATGCTTCATGAACGGAACATGAAGGCATTGTTTACAAAGTTTCCAACACTAGCTTAATGTCCAGCAAAATCATGGAGAAGATAAGTATGTTGTCGATGGGCTCAACAACAATTTCTCCAGGTTTCCATATAAGTGGAATTCCATAATTATGTGAACAAGATGATAGCATTGGTAAGACCCAAGGATATAATGGTGTATGCTCGAGGAAACAACCACGAGTAAGACAACATTACGAGCATCATTGGTTCCGATTTGATTTGACGATAGCCCACACTCAAATCAAAGGATTGATAAGACGATAGCACCGACAATTGATCACATGGATCAATCGATGAAGATATTATCTTTCTTCAACACAGATACGAGATATCCCTTAGGGATGAGCGTGGTAGGACAAGCTTTTAACTTCCAACTCTCCAAGTTGTTGTTAAGCTTAACAAACTAGCTCAGGGGTATCCAACATAGATTCTTGGAGAAAGGCATGGCTACAAGAAACCAACTTGATCATGAACTCAACATAACGGTCAGGTGACAGGCAGGTAATACTTCTGAGAAGATCTTCGGAAAATCACGAACCACCCATATGTTACTAAGCTCGAGAACAATGTTGCTTTCGAGGCAAGATGATATGATCCAAAGAGCGATTGATTGACACAATCCTAACTCATTGATCGAAGAGTGCACCCGAAATAAGGACTAGTAGCACGATCAATCTTAGGGTGATGATTCAACAACCAACACGCTAAGAATGAGATTATTGTCCATTAACTACCAAGCAACGGAGTTGCTAGGAGTATTGATTTCGCACATCATGGTACACTTGTCGGAATTCCGGTTACAATAACACGGGAACCGAGGAATGAACAATGATGGCAAGAAGTATTACTGCATCAAGAATTCATAAGAGGTGGTGCAATTCTCATGACACTCTTGACATAAAGATGGTAACACTCCAAGGTACAGCAGAGCAAAAGCTAGTCTGGCATTTTGATCCGCGGAATACAATAGCTTTGACTCAATCCTAGATATGGATGAGGTTCTGGAGTTTGTTTCTCCTATTCATTATGAAATAGAATGGCTTGATGGACCACAAAAATAGTAGGCATCGATGAACACGATTGCACACATACCCTTGACTATGAATTGATAGACGAAGGTCAGAAGACAGAAGACAAATTAAAGGGGGACAACACAAAGGAACATATGATTTTCTGAGTTGTGGATGCATAGATTAGTATGTCGAGCAAAGTTCAACATTTCTTCCGGATAACCCATGCGGAGAAGGTAGAACTGGCAGATTCACAATATAGAATGGAGAACTCATTGAGAGCACTCTTGTTGTGATCTTTCGGTTCAAGAGAACTTCTGCCAAAATGGTTCATGGTATTTGGAAGAAGGGAATACCACGGACCTCGAGGACTAATGCAAAGGTTACTAATATCCTAAAGGAACTAGCAACCCTTTCAACATGAGGTAACTAGGGTGAATCTCGGGTTCAGAAACCCAGGAGTAGAATACCTACTACTCAGTAGCATCACAGGATGCTCTCGAGAATGGTGGCCAGAATCATCACACTGGGAATATAAAGCATGGCTAGATTATGGGTGGTTCTCTAAGATGCCTAGGGTCATAATAATGGCTCCAACATATATGCCGAGGCATTAATGGAGTACCTCAACTTGACGATTAGTGTGGTTAATCTGGCCCAAAGGAACATCGAGAATGGAAAGAAGGGATTTGCAAATGCATCAGACTATTTAGAAACTGGGATGACTCGGACAGCATAACGGCTGTAAATGCTCAAAAATACTTGAGACATCCTGCAAAATAGTGGCATGACCACTTAACATCACAATATCAAGGTTCTGGGGCCAGCTATGAGCATACGAAAGTAGTAGAAACTGAACTGAGACTTGAATCCATCAATCCTATAAGTCTACGGATTAGTAACACGTCATCCTGATGGATAGATGAGAAGGCCTAGTTCTTAAACCCCGTAAAAAAGAAGAGGATGACTCAAATCAGAAGGGCATAAGGTAAAGGAGTAAAAAGAGCCTTACGTTCCCTTCCACAATCAATTCCCTTACATAACTAAAGCATTTCTAGACTCGACTTCGACCAGTTTGGCATGGTAATCCAACAGGCAGTTAGGCTCTGATACCAACGCTGTCAGGACCCCGATCCTAAGTCACACCGATCTAGCATGTAACACATCATATCACTTTGCGCCCTGACGCACGGTATTCCCACGGGTGCCACCTTACCTGGCCCGGGACCGTTTGCGCCTTTTGGCCCACGTATATGATAGTGTCGCTAGCATCCATATGACAAAGAACCCGGGCCGACATGGCTAGTCGTGAACCCCAAGCGGCACTAACCCATGGGGATAGGCATACATGAATCAACTTTGAGCATGTCGGTCAACAGCGTGTGAATCCGGGCTATAGCACTGGGCTAACAGGACTCCGGTAACTCGGGCTGTAGCAGGCTAGGCAGGACTCCGGATACACTGCGTCACATTTCCCAGAAGGATAAACACAGGAAGGAAGTGAAACACATGCCGGCCAGTCAAGTGTCCTGAGCAGTAGTGCTGGGCTAGCAGGACTCCGGTGAACCGGGCTGTAGCGGACTACTATGGCTCATGGGAGCACAAGACTACATTTCCCCATAAGAGAGGCTACCATGGATAAACAACTAGGTTGTCGGATCCCACACATACCAAGCATTTCAATCATACACACAATATGCTCGATATGTGTAAATACAACATGGCATCACAACATAACTCTACGACTCAAGTATTTATTCATTAGGCTCCGAGGAGCGAGATATTACAAACATGGGTCTCATGACCCAACATTCAGAGCATACAAGTCAAAGCACATGCGGAAGCTTAACATGTCTGAGTACAAACATCTACAAATGAAAAAGGCTGAGAAGCCTGACTATCTACTAGATCCTGCCGAGGGCACAAGATCGTAGCTGAGGTAACAGGCTAAACGCCGAAGTCCACGCGGAACTACTAGTGAGGCTGAAGTCTCTCTACAAAACATAAAATAAGCAAATGTGAGTACAAATGTTCCCAACAAGACTTACATCAGAACTAGCTACATATGCATCGGTATCAATAAAGGGGGTGGTGGAGTTTAACTGCAGGAAGCCAGCTTTGACTCGGTGGCTATGATGAACTACGACTGCAAGTAACTCTTTTGAGGTGGCGCACACGAGTCCACATATCCACCATATCAATACACCACTATGGATCCGCTCCCGTCTCCCTCCGAGAACGCCATCCCTAGCACTCACGCTTATCTTGCGCATTTTAGAGTATCCACTTTCACTTGTCTATGAACTATGCAAGGGGTCCAAGTTTCCATATCCGAGGTATCGGCTATTCGAATAGATAATGATAACCCTGCAGGGGTGTACTTCTTCACACACGCTCTCGCAACTTACCACCATGTACACGTCATGTACCTCGGCAACCTTCAAGCGGAAGCCCGGCGAGGGAGTCGGCCACGACCTGACTAACCACACAAGTCTCTAGTCCAGGTTTATCGCCTATTCGTGTTCCATCCACAAGGAGATCCGGCCGGGGTGTCGCTCACGGCCCCAAACGATGTGAGCAGGGTTCCCAAGCCCACCATCCGAGTGCCACTTGGTACACCGTGCCACTGTGTGCCCAGTCTGTCCCAAGCCCACCTGTACTGGGTGCCACTTGGTAGACTACTAGCACTACCTACAAACACCAGAAGCTAGTTGCAACTCCTGGACAGAGATCAAGGCGGTTAATAAGCCGAGAGGGGTCGAGTTACAGGAACCCAATGTGTGGTAGGAACTATTCATGGATCACAAACACAGAACTCAGTTCCTGAGGACGGTTTCAATGAGACAACCCACCATGTACTCCTACATGGCCTCTCACCGCTACCTTTACCAAATCGTGTTCACACACTTAGCTCTCAACAGTAGGACATGTTCACCACATTCCAATTCATCCCCGATGAACCAGACCTGACTCAGCTCTAAGAAGTAGCAAGCATGACAAACAAGCATGAATGAGTAGGCACATCAGGGCTCAAACAACTCCTACTCATGCTAGTGGGTTTCTTGTATTTACTGTGGCAATGACAGGTCATGCAGAGGAAAGGGGTTCAGCTACCTTAGCATGTAACGGTTGAAACGTTGTTGTCCTAATGCAGTAAAAGAGAGCAGGAGCGAGAGAGTGGGATTGTATCGGAATGAACAAGGGGGTATTGCTTGCCTAGCAGTTCTGAAGATAGTATAGCTCTTCATCGGTGTCATCGAACTCATCATCGAAACAACGTCTACCGAGAGGGGAAAGACACCGGCAAACAAGAGAGAACACAATCAATGCAATGCAACAATACGATGCATGAATGTGACATAGCAATATGCTGTCATTTGAGGTAATGCAACTAGCCACAAGTTAAATGAAGTTGGTTTGAACCCTAGTTTCAAATTCAAACTCCATATGTGAAGGTTTAAATGCCCTTTATATGATTTGTCCTAAACAGGAGCTATAGGTTGTTCTAACATGCATGAAAATTTTACAGATGGATAGATTGCATTTTTCTGATAATTTTGCATGAAAATATTTCAATCTGAGTTACAGTTGAATTTATATGGATTTCTGAAGTTTTGCTAATTTTCTGGAATTTTCAGAATAGAAATAATCAAGAAAATATTTATTACGTCAGCACTGCGTCAGCAGGGTGTCAACGGGTCAACACAGTCAAATCTGTCTGCTGGGGCCCGCATGACATAAGCACAGTTAAATAACGGAGTTGGCTAACTCTAATCTAAGGATTATAGGGGCCTGGGCCCAGCAGACAGTGACCCGAGTGGTTAAATAATGGGTGAGTAGCTCTTAAGCTAATCACGCCACGTCAACACGGTGGGGGGGGGGGGGGGTTAGCCGCCGGGGACCTTTGGCCACGGCGGAGGATCACCCGGAGCGGCGCTACGAGCGGCGGTAGGTCAAGCCAAAGCCACCAGGGGGTTGCCCTTGCTCGCGCGCATCCAGGGGAGGCACGCGGGAGGCCGAGGGGTGTCCAGATCGAGGCCGGTGACGACCTTGCGCGGCGGCGGTCTTCGGCTCCGATGACTAACGTGGCTAGGAGACGATACCGAGCTCAGCGAGCAGGGGGAAGATGACGGGGCTCACAGCGGGGCTAGCAGAGGTGACGCCAAGGTCGGGGAAGTGTTGTGGCCGGCGAATCGACGACGGCGGTGACGAAGCAAAGGTGGCGATGGAGACGACGGGGGCGGCACTCTGCAGCTCCTGGTGCTGCGTGTGTCAACGAGGAGATGAAGAGCGGGACGGCGGGGCATCTGGACCGGTCAGAGAAGCAAAGGGGGGGCGGTGGATGCGGAGGTGCTCGTCGTCGGTGGCCACGTGGGCGAGGCACGGCGGCCGGCAGAAGCTCTCGGTGACGCTCAGAGGAGGGGCTAGAGGGCGATGGAGAAAGCAGAGAGTGAGCGGAAAGTGAGAGGGGGGCCTCGGGCGTCTCCAGACGCGGATTAGACGAAGGAGCGGCCTCTAGTGCGAAGCAGGAGGTGGAGGCTCCGCGGGTGCGCGTGCGTGTTCGCTTCTGCCTACTGGCAGGAGGAAGACGGCGAGCGAGGAGGTAAGTGGGCTGGGCCGCACAGCTGGGCCGGCAACAGTAGCATGCCGCGCAGGTACGTTTTTGTTCTGTTTTATTTCTGTTTGTTTTCTTTTTATTTATTTGGCCACTGTTTTAAATTCAAACAAGATTCAAAACCAGTGCCAACTCCTCTGAAATATTTTTATGTTGCTAGATGGACTTCTCCAAAGCACATAAAACATTTCAGTGGCACTTGAAGTTATATTCTAATTATATGAATATAATTCAGATTCAAATAGCTACTAATTTAAATTCAGAGTCCCAAAAATAAATCCTTAAAAATGTTCATTAATTTTGGTTTGGACCAAAACCCTTGCCAAAATTGTCAAACATCAATGAAGGATTTTTTGGAAACAATGAATGAGATTTTTGGGCTCTTAGCCCTTATATTTAATTTGAGGCTTTGAAAATTCCCTCAATTCCAAATTTCTTGAAATTAGACATGATGCATGATGCACTCTGATGCAACTATTTACAGGCAAAATCTAGGGCTATGACACGACGACAAAGTCATGGTGAACTGTTCGCCATGGCCCTAAAGGACGGTGCACTTTCCTTGCTCATGAACCTCCCTGAGGGGTCGATCTCCTTGTGGGATGAGCTCCAAGAGCGGTTCATCACCAACTTCCAAGGCACCCGGGAGCGAGCCTCACCATCAATGATCTGCGGAGTGTGGAGCAACGCCCTGGCGAGACCCTCCACATGTACATTCAACGCTTCACCCAAGTCCGCCTCAAGATCCCGAAGGCCTCAGACGAAGCTATCATTTCAGCATTAACCGATGGTGTCATAGATGTCAGGATGAACGAGAAGCTCGCCATCAACTACGACCTATGCACGGCGTTGGAGCTGTTCTACCTGGATGATAAGTGCGCGAGGGCGGAGGAAGGCCGCCTCTCCCTCGTCAACAACCCCAACGTCAAGCCGGAGGAAAAGAAGGCCAAGGAAGTGAAGTGTAAGGGCCTCGCCATGTTGGCAGCGCAGCCAGAGCTGAAGCGCGACCGCGACCGTGATGAGCCCGCCAAGGATGGTCACTGATTTTGCGTCTACCGCAACATGCGCACCCACAACACCGACGGCTGTCAGGATCTCAGGGCACTCCATGACAAGTTCTTGGACCGCCGCCCCGAACGCAGCGATCATGGCTTCGACTGCAGAGGTGGCCGTGGTGGAGGCCGGTACGACAACCGCAACCACCGTCAGGGCTGGTGTGACCAGCCTCGCGAGGGTGGCTGGCGCGAGTAGCCTCACGACGGTGCTTGGTGCAATCAGCCCCGCTAGGCCCGTCCTCAGGACAACACTGGCCTTCCGCCGCTGCCGCTTCCTAAGAGGAACCACAACAACCAGTAGGACGATGGGGCTAGGGGCTACCAGGATCCTCATGCAGTCACTTGCATCATCGGAGGATCTCAGGCCCCTGCGTCCAACCGCCTCTTCAAGCAGTTCTCTTGTCAGGTGAACGCAGGCCTCCCGAGGCTTGAGGTTGTGCATCCCCTCAAGTGGTCACAGTACACCATCACCTTCGAGTCCATGGACCACCTCAGGTGTTCAGCCACCGTAGACGTGCTCCCCACGTTGTGCACGCCCACCATCAGCAACATCTCTGTCACCAAGACCCTCATCGATGGTGGTGCTGGCCTCAACGTCCTCTTAGTCGAGACCTTTGAGATACTTCAAGTGCCTTATGACCAGCTTATGCCCACCAGGCCATTCTCTGGGGTGATCAATGGTTCCACCATTCCCATAGGGCAGGTGCACCTCCCGGTCTCTTTCGGCACCCGCGACAACTATCACATCGAGCTCATCGACTTCGATGTAGCCCACATTGGCCTCCCGTACAAGCCATCCTGGGGTATCTTGCCCTTGCCAAGTTCATGGTAGCAGCCCACCATGGCTACAACGTCCCCAAGATGCCAGGGTGCAATAGCATCATCACTGTCGCCTGTGATGAAAAGGTTGTGGTCTGTTGTGTTAAGCACGACTACAGGGCTGCAGGGGCCAAGAATTTGCCGCAAGGGTGACATCTCTCCCCTGATGTTGTCCCCGCAAAGAAGACGCAACTCCTCCCCAAGAACCGTCACAAGGCATAGAAGGCACCCACCAGCGACATCTCGAGTGCCGCGTCTGTCGCCGGGGCATACTTCCCTCCCGCATAGGAAGGTGCGCCCGGCGCCTCCCTCAGGGCAGACTCGGGGGGCTTGCACTTGGAGAGCGCCTGACCCGACTAGAGCGATGAGAGAGGTGCTCGGGCACCACTTCGAGGCATGCTTCGGCGCGCGCCCCTGTAAGCAAGGAACACGACGTGAGGTGCCAGGAGCACAAGAGTTCATCACCAAGGTGATCTGCGAGCATCAGGAAGCACGTGACATGCATGGCCAGCACCGCCCCGCACGCCCTACCAGCTCAGCTGCCGCACCCGACATGGACGGCCAGCTGAACGTCTGCGTCAACATCCCCCGCCTCAACAGGGCTGCTTCTCAGGACCTCTTCTGGTCGTTACGCATCGGCCGGAGCGGGGGTGTCCCATGCAACTACATCTGCATGCCCTTCGGCCTGCTGAAGGTGGGCGCCACGTACCAGCGGTTCGCGCGACTCATGCTAATGTCTCATGAGGCTCAGCGCCTAGTGTTGGAGTTTTGTGAGTCCTCAATCCCTCCCAAGGTTCCCGGGCCTCAGGAGCCGCCCGACTCGTGAGGGTCGAAACTCCACGGCAAGCCTCATCGACTACACCGACATTTCCACAACAACATTGCCAGGTGACTTTTTGGTTTGGTCAATTATGGGCGCCCCGCGGACTGCATCATCCTCAAGTTATTTGGGGCAGCCCTATCGGCGTTCTAGGAACAGGGGTACCCAGACTTGCCTGCTTGTGGCTCACGACGTGGCTCCATCGACAGCCTGGTACGGCCACCTGCAGCGCCAACAACTCAAGACCCTCGCGAGGGGCCAAGCCTGGCGAGGCGGATGACACTAAGACCACCAGAAAGAGAGGCCTCCTTAGGCTGGCTCCTGAGGAGCGGCGATTCCTATGCAAGCCTCATCTCGCGAGGTTCGGATGACGTGAGCCATGACGACCAAGGCCAGGCAGGCGCTAGCGGGCGCAGTGCAGCAGTTTCCTCTTTGGTGCAAAAGAGGCAAGCGCAGGTGCAGAGTCCCAAGGAATCAGCCAAAGGTTTCCATTCCAGTGCAACAAGACCAAGACCACCAGGACAGCAGGACGGAGGTCACCACCGAGCCTACCACGGCGTCACGACCAGAGGCTTTTGCAAGCGAAGACTACTTTTGTCAGGATAAGATGTACTAGTTGTCTCCCTTCGAATTTGGCCGTTGTGGGATCCCTTCCCGCCTTCATTTGGGGAGAGGACCAAGGCCACTATAAATAGAACCTAACCACCACCATAGAGGGGGACGGATCATTCAGATCATCCCCTCCCGCACCAGCTCAAGAACACACCTCCTGAGGTCGTTCATCGACTGTACTAGTTCATCCTCAACCCCTCAAGGCCAATCCACCACAAAGCAGGAGTAGGGTTTTACACTGCAAGGTGGACCAAACCTGGGTAAACTGCTCCGTCCCATTTTCTTCATGTTCGTTGAGCTAGGCCGTGAGATTGGCAAGTAGGAAGACTAGGGAGATTGTGTTCTTCGCATGCACCCCAGAGTTCGAACCACTCCAAGGTCTGGGGAGCCCGAAATCCGACATTTGGCGCTAGGTCGGGGTGCACCGAAGCCACTCTTCCGCCAATCGATCTGCCACCACCCCGTCGTTCTCATGGCTGACGCTCCGAGGGATCACGTTGAGCACTGGGTTGTTCGGCCTGCCCAAGCAGTGCCATCCGCCCAAGAGGATCTCCACTCCGTGCTTCTCACGGCCCGCGCACCACCTAGTGCCGTTGGTCGCAGGTGGCGTGGGCTGCCGCCGCCCGCCCTCGCGCCATGCCGTGCCCACGCCAGCACACGATCTTCAAGCTATGCCGCGGCAACGACACCACACACTCACTGGGAGCAGGCGAACATGCGAGCCACGCTCATCGTGGTAGGGGAGCTGCTGCGATGTAGGTTGGCAGAAGGCGGCCACGATGCCCTACTAGAATGGGTCGCCGAGCTGTTGATGCCACCTACAAGGGCGCGGTACCTTTCTGCATCCTGCCTACATCGCAAACTATGGCAGGGGCGCGTGCCGGCCCTCCCCATTCCAGCGCGCCCCTCCCTGGAGCACCTGGGGGACTCAATGGCACCAACCTGGCCCGCAGCATAGTTCGTCCTACCCCGACTATGCTACCTCCAGGTGAGGCAGGCTCGGCGGCCCCTCATGGGGCCGCGCCGGGACACCACCCCGCGGCCATTAGAACCTGGTGTCGAGCCTGGTCCAATGGTGTTGGGCGCCCAGGTGACGACCCTGGCGCACCAATTTCAGATGCCTATGTACCTCCCATGATGGAGATGGCGCCTCCCACCTCCCACCTCTCCCCTAAACCCTAGCCCACCCACCGCCGGCGATCTCCATCTCCCTCCGTGGGTTTTGGTTTTGGATCCGGCCATCACCTCTGGCGTTGTCTCCTCTTTCTCCTGGTTGGCATCTCCATGGCTGTTCACGCGGCCATCTCCTTGGGGTTGGACTTCTCCCCTGGGATTGACATGGCCAAGGCGATCTGGCATTCTCTTCATCGCACAGTGCATCCCTCGGATTGATGTGGCCACTTCATCATGTTGGTGTCTTTTGCACTCCACAACTTCCGGCTAGATGAGGAGAACGTGGCTTTGGCTCTGGAATCTGCTATCGGAGGATATTGTTCTTCTCTCAAGATATCTTGTCTGCGTGACCAGGTTTTTGCCTTTAATGTTTCTTGAAAAGAAGTGGGGTTCTTCATCTTGCATCAACGATCTTTTGTTTGCCCGCAATTCAAATGCTACTTTCATCTTTCGGGCCATGGTGGCCCAGATTGGGAGAAAGAGTTTCGTCTTTGGCAAGTTGAATGCAAGGAGGAATGGACTCTAGTCAGTCCCTCTAAACACCAAGCACGCCTTGGTCTTGAGGCCATGAAACATGCACCGGCCAAATCTTCTTTGCGTTCATCTAAGCATGATGTTAAAAAATCCCTACGTTTTGCCACCTTTCTGAACTATGATGCTTGCAAGGGTTATCGTTATCCGGCTACTGTCGAGGAAATTAATATTGTTACTCTAGATGCTGGTTATTCAGTTGATCCTCAGGAGTGTGATGATCTCCCTCGGGTTGATTCGCTATCACCGGCGGCGCCTCCACCGGCCACCTTGCTGGTGAGGGTTTTGCTCTATCCGGATGTCACGTTTGGATTGATATCTCCCCGTGATCTTCTCCTGGAGTTTTTGGGATCGGGTATGCCACATGGTTTGATCTTTTCCCATGCAAGTCATGTTGGGCCTGTGTCCATCCTGCAGCCCAATCTGTTGGGATCGTCCCAGAACCCATTGGAGCTTTCGGATAATGATTCAGATCAAGAAAAATATTCTTTTACCCGCACACCGGAGTTGGCAAAGCCTGAGGACTCACCGCCTAAATCGCTAGTTGAGATAGTGCGTGACTTGCAAGGACTTGATCTTGTTGTGGAAGAGATGGATGCTAATTTTTGGGATTGTTCAAAGTGCCTTGGCATGCGACATAGTTTGGAACATTGCACTAATTTGGTTAGATGCCGTAAGTGCTTCCGGTCCGGTCATGTTAAGAAAGACTGCACCCGGTCTCCTTCGAATATTAAACTCCACCGTCTCCTCTGCCAACTCTGATAGATCCCCACCAAAAGCTCCACCCTCCTCCGCTTCCCCAACAAAACCACCATCCCCATCGCCGCCGCATAGCCCAAAGCCAAGCCCGCCACCGCTTCTAGCTCCATCGCTGCCTCCATCCATGGCAGTTTATGAGCTTGATCCCCGGTGTTTCCTCCCAGCAGGCCATGACATCGTCGACGGTCGGCCTTTCCGCGTTTCGAGGACGTTCTACACGTCGGCTCAAGCTCCTCCCCGGCACCATGAATCCTTCATGGTAGGCACTGTTGACCCGCCTCCGCCACCTGAGGATGTTGCTATCCGTCGGCAGCAGGTTCATGCCTTCATCACCAACCAGCTCGAGCTTCTGGTACGATCTGCACAGACTTGGTTTCAGGGAGTACGGCTGTATGAGATGCAGGATTCTGTGATTTGCGCTGCTTTAATTTCACACCCTCCTTGGCCACTTGGTTTAGATCAGCATGGCAATGAGTTGTTTCTCAGATTTATTAGGCATGATCATGGAGAGGGTTTCCGTGCTTTGCAAGGGGATAGAACTGGCTGGCTTATGTTTGTCGGAGTACCTTTGGATTATCGTAATGAGGTCAACTTAGATGAGGTAGTGGGCACATTTGGTCAGTTTGATTATTGGAACCATCAAGATGACAGACTTGTCAGATCCCTCGTTGACGCTTCTTTCCCTGATAATCAGTTAGTTCCACGGGATGTGGTATTTCGTTAGTTTGCAAATATCGGTGGAGCAGTGGTCTCATGGACTGCATCGGTTTCTATCCTAACTGCCGATTTCGCTGAGCAATTACCACCTGATGAGGATGTTATGCCAGTCGATGGAAATCCACACCAGATGCCAGGTGAGCTGCAACCACCCGAGAATTTTTGGGTTCTGCCACTGTACCCTGCTCTTGGGTGGAATGATGTCCCTCAACCAGCTGAACCAGAGGAGCCACCGCAGCCTATTCCATAGGATCTGCATGGCTGGGGGCCGGATAACCATGAGGAGTAGGTTGAACAAGTGCAACCGCATGTCCAGGAGGCGAATTCTATAGTTTTAAACCCTTCCATGGGTTCAAACAAGTCAGGTGATGCTTTGGGGCCATTGGAGCCTGTTAACCTGGGGGATGGGCCAAATAATGCAGTGGTTGAAGGCCCTATGCTAGCCCAGGATAATGTCATGGAAGGAATTTACCATGAGCAGCTTCATCAGGATTTCCATGACCAGCCACAGCAACAACATCTTTTTGAGGACCCTGACAATATTGTTATGCCTGATGATGTGCAGGATCCGGGCTAGAACAATCTTGCAATAGTCCCATATAACCCCATTGTGGTTCAGGCACCCCCTCTACATGTTGGGCTTGTGAGAATTGTCATGGGACCGGCACTACCACCTGATTTCATCTCGAGGAGGTCTTTTGAATCACTCATGCATACTTTCCTGACTACCCAGATCCCTAAGGCCATGCCTCCACCTGGTTTGTCCCAGCACAAGCGATCTTGGACGATGGCTTTTGATCCCACGCTGTCTTTCTGCTTTCTAGCCCCTGACCAACAATTGTTGCCTCAACGCACAGCTAGGAGACTTTTTCTGGAGAACACATGTACCAACACCACAGCACAAGAGCCAGAGGACAATGTGCCTTTCTCTGAAGCATCTACTCAGGTGACTCAAGCTAGTATGACCTGCACATTTTCCTGCACAGTACAGCCAATCAGAAAATCCCGTGCCAGAAAGCACAAATCTTCAGTTGTTCAGGTTGCTTCAGATTTTTCTGACAGAAGGATGACCAGGAGTGCAGCCAAGTCTCAGGGTTTTAAACCTATATCTCCTCTGTCACCCAAGCCCAAGCCTCCCAGGAGGCCCAGAGCCAAGAAACTGAAGGTTGACAATCCTGCTACCACTCCAAACTCGCAAGATCAAACAAAAAATGATGCAACTCAGGGCCAGGCTCCCCCTCCAACTCCAATTGCCACACTTCAGATGATTGGAGTAGCTCTTGGTGTCCCTGCTGAGAAGATGACTGCGGAGAAGCTTATGGCTTCTTCAGACACTGCCCCCAAGCCTGCAGTTTCTCATGATGATTAAGTCTTTTATTTGTTTTACAGGGAGGCATGTCCCTTGTCATGCTAGTTGTCTGAACCTACTTTCTCTCTTGTGTGATGTCTGCACTTTGGTCTGCACTTTGGTTTGTGTGGATGGTCTTATTTATGGGATTTTGTTTCACTTTTATGCAGTGAACTATTACCTCTGCCTCTTTCTATTGTTTCCTCATGAATGCACAACATACTAGAGATTGGAAGGTTCTCTGTTGGAATGTGAGAGGTTTGAATTCTGAAGATAGACAGAGAAGTGTTATGGCAAAAATTCAAGAAAGCCAGTGCTCTATCATTTGTCTGCAGGAAACTAAATGCTATTTCTTTGACCAGCGTGCGATTAGATTTTTTTGCCCGAGAAGATTTGATAATTTTTTTTATTCACCCTCTGTTGGTGCCTCTGGTTGCATCCTTGTGCTGTGGTGCTCTAACATGTTCACTGGCACTCTAGTGGATATTAACCCGTTTGGTATAATAGTTTCCTTCATTTCTGTCCATAATGCAAGTCAATGGACCTTGGTCAATGTTTATGGGCCCTGTCAAGGGCAGCCTAGAGATGATTTTGTTCAATAGTTGTATGATCTGGATATTCCAATTGATGATAAGTGGCTTCTTGTGGGAGATTTTAATTTCATTAGATCTCCTGAGAACAGAAACTTGCCAGGAGGAGACATAAATGATATTTTCCTCTTCAATGAGGTTATTGGCCACCTTGGTCTCCTTGAGTTGCCATTAAAAGGAAGGTCATACACATGGTCTAATATGCAAGAAAACTCACTGCTGGAGCAATTGGACTGGTTCTTCACTTCCTCCACTTGGATAAATGACTATCCTAACACGATGGTCTTTCCTTTAGCAAGAATAGCCTCGAATCATGTACCTTGTGTTGTCTCCATTGCAACAACTATTCCCAAGTCAAAGATTTTTTGGTTTGAAAATTATTGGGTGGATCTGCCAGGTTTCTTTGACTGTGTGGAACAATCCTGGAATGCTCCAACTAAAAGAACAAATTCTGCAACTCGTTTGAAAGAAAAATTCAAAATACTTCGCAATGCCCTAAAACACTGGTACATCAGCTTGTCCAAACTCAAAAAAGCCATTGAAGCTTGTAACAAGGTGGTCATCTTTTTTGATAAACTTGAGGAGTTAAGGCCTTTAACAAGACCTGAATTCAATTCAAGAAAATTGTTAAACTTCATATTGAGGAAATATTTCACCTGCAGTTTTTATACTAGAAACAAAGATGCACCATTTGGTGGATAAAAGTTGGGGAAGAGAACTCCAAGTTCTTCCAAGCAATGGCAACTGAACGTTTCAGTAGGAACTCGATTTCCTCTCTGCAGAATGAAAATGGTACTACTGTCTCTGACCACCACCAGATGGCTGGCATGTTATGGGGCACTTTCAAGGACATAATGGGTGTTTCTAAGGAGACTGATATGAAGTTTGACTTAGCCTCATTGATTGACAAAGTGGATGGTCTGGATAATTGTCTGCTCCCTTTTCTAAGGAGGAAATAAATGAGGTTCTTAAGTCTCTGCCTATTGATAGGGCCCCTGGTCCTGATGGTTTTACTGGTTTGTTTGTCAAACGATGCTGGCACATCATTAAGGATGATTTTTTGCAGTTATTTCAGGATTTTTATGATGGGAAGGTCACTATTAGCACCATCAATGGGTCCTTAATCACCTTAATACCCAAGAAACCATCACCTGAGAGTCCTAATGATTTCAGGCCTATTTCCTTGACTAATACTTGTGTGAAATTTTTGACTAAACTGCTGGCTAATAGATTGCAGAGGGTGGTCCTAAAGTGCATTCACAAAAATCAATATGGTTTCCTTAAGTGCAGATCTATACAAGATTGTATTGCTTGGACTCTAGAATATATTCATCAGTGTCACAAGTCCAAGAAGCCTCTCTTGATTCTGAAGTTGGATTTTGCCAAAGCCTTTGATACTGTTGAGCATGACCTAATCCTCAAACTTCTGCATCACAAAGGTTTTGATAGCAAGTGGATTGGTTGGATAAGAGAGCTACTATCCTCTGGTACTTCTTCTGTCATTTTAAATGGTGTGCCTGGAATGAAATTTACATGTAAAAGGGGAGTAAGGCACGGTGACCCACTGTCACCCCTCTTGTTTGTTCTTGCAGCTGATCTGCTACAAACTTTGGTCAACAATATGCTCAGAAATGGAGTTCTCTCCCTACCTATTGACTCTCATGATCCTGATTTCCCAATAGTGCAGTATGCTGATGACACCCTTCTCACTGTACCTGCTATGGATTCGCAACTTTTAGCTCTCAAGGAGATGCTACAAGACTTCCATGCCTCCACAGGTCTTCGGGTAAATTTCCATAAATCATGCATATTGCCTATTAATGTGGATGATGCAGAAACTGCCAGGTTAGCTTCTGTTTTTGGCTGCCAAGTTGGGACCCTCCCCTTTACATATCTGGGGCTCCCTATGGGAACAACTAAACCCAGAATCCAAGATTTATTTCCTGTGGTTGATAGGGTTGAAAGAAGATTGTCTGCCAGCTCCAGCCTTCTCAATCAGGGTGCTAGGTTGCAACTACTCCAGTCAGTACTGTCCTCTTTGCCTATCTATTTTCTCTGCAGTTTAAGTTTGTCAGCTGGCATTATAAAGCAATTAGAAAGGATTATGAGGCAGTGCTTATGGAGAGGAAATTCTGATACTCATAGGCAATCACTTGCAGCTTGGCCCCTTGTGTGTAGACCCAAAGATAAAGGTGGCATGGGGATAGTCAATCTCAACATCCAAAACAGAGCTCTCCTTTCCAAGCATCTATCCATGTTTTATAACAAAGCAGATATTCCTTGGGTTTCTCTCATCTGGAACACCTACTATGATGGAGTTGTTCCTCATGGCACAGTTTTATGTGGTTCTTATTGGTGGAGAGACATCCTCAAGATCAATGAAGTTTTCAGACTCCACTCAGAGGTAACCATCAACAAGGGGGACTCTGTTCTTTTTTGGTTTGATGCTTGGGTGTTCCTAGGCTCATCTATTCCACTCAGAGAGAGATATCCAAGGTTGTTCTCTTTTGCCATTGATGACAAGGTGTCTGTACGCGAGGTCCTCAACACAACTGATATGTCTGATCTATTTCATCTACCCTTGTCACTAGAAGCAATGGATGAGATGAACTCTGTCCAGTCTAGTCTCCTTGACCTTCATGCTGAAGAAGGGATTCTAGATTTGTGGTCATGGACACCTGGTAGAGGTATTTTCTTTGCAAAGAGTTATTATACTGTGATGCATGCTCACATGGCCACTGACACTCCATCCATGTGGATTTGGGAAAGTAAGGCGACAATGAAGATAAAAGTGTTTGCATGGTTGATGCTGAATGATAGGCTCAATACCAGGGATATGCTAGTGAGGAGGCACTGGTGATCACCTCACGATGACAACACCTGCCCATTATGCTTTGCCCATGCCCATGAAGATAGAGATCATCTTTTCTTCACATGTCAATTCAGCACAAGAGTATGGAACTACTTGAACATCCAATGGTTAGCTGGTTTAATGCCAACTCAAAGCATATTTGCTGTAAGAAAAAGCTTTGGCCAACCTTTCTTCAGGGAGGTCGTTTACCTAGCAGCTTGGAATATTTGGCTCCTCAGAAATGGTAGAATTTTCAGACATGAAAGGCCATCTTTTTCTGTTTGGAAGAGAAACTTCATTCATGATGCCACTCTGCACTCTCACAGATTCAAGCCTAGTCTTAAACCACTGCTGTTAGCTTGGGTTAATTCCTTGCCCTAAGTGGTTGTATGTATCCATGTAAATATTTGTGTCTTTTTGTAAATATCTCAATAGGTAAGTAGGCCTCTAGCTCTATAGTTAGCCTTTCTTTTTAGAACCTCTTTGCTTTTGTTGGTGTTTGAGTTTTAATAAAGTGTTGTGGGGCTGTTGCCTCACAGTTTCCAGTAAAAAAAACCTCCCATGATGGATCTGCTGCATACGTCAAGCGAAGGCCCCTGCCCGTTCCCCTCACCCGGCTGGGTATTGGGGGAAAGTGAGGTCGAGGATCTTCGCGAGCCGCTCCAGAGCTTCACCAATGCCTTCCATGACAACAGCCACTGGGTACAGCCGATATCTCAGGAGAACGATTAAGCTAACCATGGACCGCAGGTGAAGAGTGCCACAACAGCAACAAGGGACCCCAGGCGGGCGCAGTGCACTAGGGGATGCACGAGGGGAGACCAGTGTCAGAGCCTCCTCAGTGCCACGTGGAGCAAGGCGCTGCATAGAGATAGGTCCTTTGTCAGGGAAGGCGCCGGCGAGCCCTCCCCCCACCCCCCCCCCTGGCAGAGGGCCTGCGGTCACCGGGGGCGCCGCCATCGTCTCCCTTGCCCCTTGGTCTCGTCCTAGTTTCCGGACGCCCCAACAGTGGTCGGGGGAGGTGCAGGCCGGGGCCCTCGTCAGGCGCGCTGGAAATACGTGAAGGTCTCCGCTAGTGACACTCTCACGTAATAATGAGTTGGGGCTATACACGCCCCGGAGTCTCCTGAGTGCCGCCCTCAGGCCTCATGGGGGCTCCCACCCACGTCCAAGTGGAAGCACCATGCTCCACGCTGGCCGTCGACACGGTCCCCCAATAACTATGCCTACGCCCAGTGGAAGCACTTAGTTCCGCGCTGGTCAGAACACTAGCAAGGTGCCGAATGTGGCTATTTGCTTTGGCCCTCTTTTTGTAGCCCAATTTGCCATCTTCTGGAATGAGATTGGGAGTTTTGTGTGCTTATCAAAAGAAAACGGGGGGAAACTTTCTTGACTCGTGGTGATTTCTTGCTTTCTAGATTTGTGTTTAAAGAATAAGGCTCACGCCTGCTACCCCCCCCCCCCCCGCCTATGAGCGCGCCGCGAGCGGGGGCTGGGTGTGGTACGCAGACGTCGAGCACCCTCGGGCTAGCCCGGGCGACGCCAAGGCCCCCCGGGGTCAGGAGTGCAATCACCGCGTGCACACCTTGCCGTAATCCGGCAATCAGGATCCTTGTGAGGCTTTCTTAGGGTGGGCCTACTGGCCCCTCGGGAGGCCAAAAACCTCGCGAGACCTCGGAGGACTCGCCTCGGGAGAAGGGCAATTCTGCAACAACAGGACCCGCTCAAGACCTACGAAATCAAAGATAAGTCGCAACAACTACCCCGCTCGGGAGACCACAGGCTCGCGACGGCACATTCCAAATCCTACATCGAAAGGATATCTTGATTTCATACATTACAAGGGCCCCCTTCAAAAAATGCTTTCACACCCCGCAGGGTCATGCCCTAATGTTGTTTGCATACAGGACAAGGAAAAAGAGAGATGCAGGCCTAGTTGGAGGCGCTGCCTTTGGCGTCGTCCTCGTCATCTTCACCCGCACTACCCGCGCTGTCGCTGGCGTCGTCCTCATCATTGTCATCTGCACTACTTTCTTCAGCCGCCACCATGAGCGCGTCATCCTCAAGAGTGAACTCTACGTCAGGATGCCTTACCAGAGCGATGAGGAGACTGGGAAGTGAAAAGAATTCCTAAACTCTCCGATATATAATTCCTAAATGACTCAAAACATTTTTCTAGACACAACTCGGCCGCTAAAAATGATCAATCAGTAGGGGCTCCTAAGGTCGGGGAAGGCTCTGATACCAACTTATAAGGCCCTCGATGCGGCTATATCTCCCACGTGTCGAAGCACGACTTAGAGGCATAACCGCATTGAAAGCAATGTCGCAAGTGAGGTAATTTCACACAACCCATGTAATACATAAGGGAAAGAGATACATAGTTGGCTTACAATCGCCACTTCACACAATACATGAGTAAAGCATTACATCAAACAGATACAATCAAGGTCCGACTATGGAACCAAAATAAAAGAAGACTACCCCAAATGCTACACAGATCCACGATCGTCCCGACTGGGCTCCACTACTGATCAACTAAAACGAAACAACACAATGAACAAGATCTTCATCGAGCTCCTCCTTGAGCTCGGGTGCGTCACCTGCACGGTTTCATCGGCACCTGCAAACTGGTTTTGGAAGTATCTATGAGTCACGAGGACTCAGCAATCTCACACCCGCGAGATCAAGACTATTTAAGCTTAAAGGTAGGACAGGGTAGTGAGGTGGAGCTGCAGCAAGCGACTAGCAAATATGGTGGCTAACATACGGAAAAGAGAGCGAGAAGAGGAGGAAAAAGCACGGTCGAACAACTATGATCAAGAAGTGATCCTGAAACTACTTACGTCAAGCATAACTCCAACACCGTGTTCACTTCCCGGACTCCGCCGAGAAGAGACCATCACAGTTACACACGCGGTTGATGTATTTTAATTAAGATCAACTTCGGGTTTTCTACAACCAGACATTAACAAATTCCCATCTGCCACATAACCGCGGGCACGGCTTTCGAAAGTTCAAACCCTGCAGTGGTGTCCCAACTTAGCCCATGATAAGCTCTCGCGATCAACGAAGGATATTCCTTCTCCCCGGGAAGACCCGTTCAGTCTCGGAATCCCGGCTACAAGACATTTCAACAATAATAAAACAAAACCAGCAAGACCGCCCGATGCGCCGACATCCCGATAGGAGCTGCACATATCTCGTTCTCAGGGCAACACCGGATGAACACTACGTACGGCAACCGACGATACCCCAAGTTGCCTAGGGGTGGCACCGCAAGTGGCTCTAGTTTGGACCAACACTTAGACAAGCATTGGCCCGGGGGGCTAAATAAAGATGACCCTCGAGAGAGCGACTCCCAAGGGAAAAGTAGGTGGTGGTGAGGCAAATGTAAAACAAAAGTTGGGCCTTGCTGGAAAAGCTTTATTCAAAGCGAACTATCAAGGGGGTCCCATAAATCACCCAACCGCGTTAGGGACGCAAAATCCGGGAACATAATATCGATATGACGGAAACTAGGGCGGCAAGAGTGGAACAAAACACCAGGCATAAGGCCGAGCCTTCCACCCTTTACCAAGTATATAGATGCATTAATAATATAAAAGGTATTGTGATATCCCAACAAGTAAACATGTTCCAATCAAGGAACAACATCTCCATGTTCCAACAAGGAACAAACTTCATCTACACCTGCAACTAACAACGCTATAAGAGGGGTTGAGCAAAGCGCTAACATAGCCAAACAACGGTTTGCTAGGACAAGGTGGGTTAGAGGCTTGGTTTGACAATATGGGAGGCATGATAAGCAAGTGGTAGGTATCACAGCATAGGCATAGCAAAAGAGCGAGGAACTAGCAAGCAAAGATAGAAGTAATTTCATGGGTATGGTCATCTTGCCTGAGATCCCGCAAGGAAGAAGAACGAGTCCATGAAGAAGACAAACGGACGTAGTCGAACGAATCCTCACAAACGCGACGTTATGGGCACCAACCCGAAGAAGCAACACCGGAAAGAAGCAAACAATATATTAAACAACCATCACATAAATATGGCATGATGCACAATCAAGTATGATGCATGTCCGGTTTAATGAGGCATGGCATGGCAAGGTGCAACAAACAACACTACAAATTAAGTGGAGTTCAACATGCAACGAGTTGCATATTGACGAAACACCACAACAAGTTATTTAGTTCGATCTCGTTTATGTACCCAACAATATTGAATGTTATTAAACATGGCAAGAGGTGAAGCATAATAAAACTAACTATTTAGGCAAGTTTAAATGAGGCCGGAACAACAAACAACAAGTCCGGAAAATCCTCATATCCATATTTTAGATTTGGTACTGTTCTGCCTACAACCATATTTTATTATTATTAAACAGGAAAATAAAGTGCACCATGTTAAACTAGGCATTTTTCCACCCCATTTACATATAAAGTTTATTAAATTCGGAGTTATGGTTAATTAGTTATGAATTAAATCATTTTAACATGGCATAGGAACAAATTAATGTAAACATCAGTTTAAACATTTTAATATGGGATGAAAGTGGCATATTAATAATCTACACAAAATTCTAAGCATTTTACATATATAATTTATTTAGGTCTGATGCATGGTTAATTAGTCATTAGATGCATGAAGTTTGAGGGTTTTTCTCTAAAACTGCAGTTCTCTGGATAATTAGATAAATTCGCAGCCAGGAGAAAAAAACATATGCGGGCTGGATCTGCTGGGCGCGGCTGGACTGCTCACCATGGGCCTTGGCCCGGTTCGGTGGAGGAGGAAGCAGCAGGCCGGCGGGGAAGCTGGGCTTGGCGCGGTGCTGGGCCTCATAGGCAGATCGAAGCGGAGGCAGGGCGATCTGGGCTGCGAGCGAAGCAGAGGAGGCCTCGCGCGACGAGTGGCGCTCGTCCAGGCTGGCGCTGGACTAGTCAACGCGGGCGGTTGCTCAAGCAGGACTTGGCGCTGGTCGTCGTCCTCGCGTGCTCGCACGCAGAAGCAGGGGAACGGCGCACCAGCGCGATACAGAGGAGGCAGCAGACGGCGGGCCGCGGGGAGATCGGCCGGATCCTACGAGGGAAAGGCCGGGACTGGCTTGAACGGGTCGGGGAAGAGCCGGACTTGCCAGACCTCGCGAGGGTTGGAGCAAGGCGCGGCTGCAGGAGGCGATGAAGACCTTGGCGCACCATGGCTCGAAGAAGGTCTTCACGGCAATGATCTCCGGCGAAGCAGGGTAACGGGGCGACGACGGAGATTACATGGGGGAAGCCGGAGGAGGTGGATCCGGCGCGGGTGGAGCTTGAGCAAGGCTCACATGGCGGCGTCGGCTTAGGCCTCTGCAAACCACAGAGGCAACGGAGAATTAGAACAACAGCGGGCAGATTAAAGAGGGAGAGAAGCACCAGGGGAAGAAGGAAAAGAGAAGGAGAGGTGCAGCCTGGTAGTGGAGTTGGTCCAACGATTGGACTCGGCGTGCACGAGGTGGTCACCTCGATCCCGCCTGGATCGGGCGTGGGCTGCCTGTGGGAGAGCTCGGGAGGACGGGGCTTCGCTGGGAACGAGGAGGAGGCGCACGACTAGGAGAGCTCCGGGCGTCGAGCACGTGCTGGAGGTCAAGAGGAGCCGGGCGGAGAAGCAACATCCATGGGAATCAGGAGGAGACATGGGGGTTGGTCAGGCACAGAAACAGAGGAGGTGGGTGGCGACGGATCTGGATGATGGGATGGAGTGCAGTGGCGGCGGCTGGGAGGGAATGATGGGACAAGCCCCTAGGATCTAGGGTTAGACTGATATTTATATCAGATGAATTTAGGTTAGGGGATACCCCATCCCTACGATCGTAATCGAACGGCTGATAAAATAGATTAGGTAGCATAAATAAGAAAACGGAGATGTTTTATAGATGTTTGGGGATGATCCGGACCCAACGGTGATGACTAAGCGGGTCGGGTTCGGGCAAGTTTCGGACGAGCAAGCGAGGGGTTTGAGCACGGAGCAAAGAGATTAAGCGGCCAGACAAGAGGGACTCGAAAAACCCGGTTGGTCTCGAAACGGTCAACAAAAGCAAGGGGGGACGCGGCAACTATGAGCGGATGCAAGTTTTAAAAACAATGATGGCAACGAGTGCCGATGCAATGCGGATGATGCCATGATGAAATGCGACAAACAAATAAAACACAAAGAAACAACGAAAAACATGGAAGGCTTCTGGCGCGCCGGTCTCGGGGCGTTACAGCTTCCTACTGGATTGATACCTTGGTTCTCAAAAACTGAGGGAAATACTTACGCTGCTTTACTGCATCACCCTTTCCTCTTCAAGGGAAAACCAACGCAGTGCTCAAGAGGTAGCAAGAAGGATTTCTGGCGCTGTTGCCGGGGAGGCTTACGCAAGGACAAGTCAAGATTTGGACTCCTGACAATGAGCCATTTCTAGCGTCGTTGCCGGGGAGGCTTACACCAAGTCAAGTCAAGATTTGCTCTCCCGACAACGAGCCATTTCTGGCGCCGTTGCCGAGGAGTCTACGCAGAAGTCAACATACCAAGTACCCATCACAAACCCTTATCTCCCGCATTACATTAATTTCCATTTGCCTCTCGTTTTCCTCTCCCCCACTTCACCCTTGCCATTTTATTTGCCCTCTCTTTTACGTTTGCCTCTTTTCCGTTTGCTTGTCGTTATGGCTAGTCCCCTATCTTCTTCGTCGTCTCCCGAGAATAAAGTTCTTAATTTTAAACAAAGGCAAGGAGAAAATTTAAAAGACGCTTGGTATAGGATTTGCAATGCTCAAAATAGATCTACTAGGAAGCAATCAACTTCCGTTCTTCTCCGCAATTTTTATGTGGGCACTACTCCTTGGTACAGATATATCCTTGATACCATTACCGGAGGAAATTTCTTAGGTAGCCATACTTTTGATTCTTATAATGCTATGATAGATTTGTTTGGCTCACCACCTCTTTTGGTTAATGGAACTATGTTAACTTTGGAGCATGTAATGCAAAGACTTGAAATTATTGAAAATAAAGTTGCTACCATAGATTTAATTGAAAATTTGGATAAAAAGATCCACAACCAAATTACCCAATATGGATCTAAAGTTGGAGTCACTTTGAAAAATATTAAGGAGAAGGAACCCGTAGTTAACGAGAGAATAAATAAGAATTCCACTAGAACCGATAAACTTGAGGGTATCATTACCAACTTGGGAACTACTTTTTCTTCCGTAAAGAATACTCCAAGTCCTCCAACTAAAATTGCCAAGCTTATGTATGTTCCTAAAAATAAGGGTGAATCCTCTAGTAAGGAAACTACGGATCTCAAATCTATAAGTATTCATCCCAATCTTTTTGCTATCATTAAGGCACCATTTGCTACTAATGAATTTTTCGATTATGTGCCTAGAAGTTTTATAATAATAAAAAAAGAAAATCCTAAGGATGATAGATGTCTCATTGAAGAATTGTCTACCAAAGATGGCAATACCTAGATCTATCCTTGTTATTATGCCTAGTTAGGGGCATTAAACGATAATGCTTGTTGGGAGGCAACCCAATTTTTTTTAGGTTTTTGCTTTTTGCTTCTGTTTAGGAATAAATCTATGATGTAGCCTCTGGTTAGATGTCTTTTTTATGTTTTAATTAGAGTTTGTGCAAAGTTTAACCTATCGGATCTTCTTGAATGATAGTTATTTGATCTTGCTGAAAATCCAGAAACTTTCTGTTCACGAAAATAATTGTTAAAAATCACCAGAACGTTATAAAATATTGAGCCCAATTGCTGATGATCAATAAACGAATTTTCTAGGTCGTCCTATTTTGGTATATTTTTTGGAGTTCCAGAAGTTTGCATTAGTTACAGATTACTACAGAATGTTCTGTTTTTGACAGATTCTGTTTTTCGTGTGTTGTTTGCTTATTTTGATGAATCTATGGCTAGTAAAAGAGTTTATAAACCATAGAGAAGTTGGAATACAGTAGGCTTTACACCAATATAAATAAAGAATGAGTTCATTAGAGTACCTTGAAGTGGTCTTTAGTTTTCTTTCGCTAACGGAGCTCACGCGATTTTCTGCTGAGTTTTGTGTTGTGAAGTTTTCAAGTTTTGGGTGAAAGATTTGATGGATTATGGAACAAGGAGTGGCAAGAGCCTAAGATTGGGGATGCCCATGGCACCCCAAGATAATCTAAGGACACCTAAAATCCAAATCTTGGGGATGCCCCAGAAGGCATCCCCTCTTTCGTCTACTTCCATCGGTAACTTTACTTGGAGCTATATTTTTATTCACCACATGATATGTGTTTTGCTTGGAGCGTTGAGTCTTTGTTTTTTTAGTTTACCACAATCATCCTTTCTGTACACACCTTTTGAGAGAGACACACATGATTAGGAAATTATTAGAATACTCTATGTGCTTCACTTATATCTTTTGAGTTATATAAATTTTGCTCTAATGCTTCACTTATATCCTTTAGAGCATGGTGGTGGATTTGTTTTATAGAAACTATTGTTCTCTCATGCTTCACTTAGATTATTTTGAGAGTCCTGCAAAACAGCATGGTAATTTGCTTAAATTGAGAAATTTGTCCTAAGGTAATTGGCATCTAAGATTAGTAAAAAATTCTTATGAGTGTTATGAATACTATGAGAAGTTTGATGCTTGATAATTGTTTTGAGATATAAAGATGGTGATATTAGAGTCGTGCTAGTTGAGTAGTTGTGAATTTGAGAGATACTTGTGTTAAAGTTTGTGATTCCCGTAGCATGCACGTATGGTGAACCGTTATGTGATGAAGTCGGAGCATGATTTCTTTATTGATTGTCTTCCTTATGAGTGGCAGTCGGGGATGAGCGATGGTCTTTTCCTACCAATCTATCCCCCTAGGAGCATGCGCGTAATACTTTGCTTTGATAACTTGTAGATTTTTGCAATAAGTATATGAGTTCTTTATGACTAATGTTGAGTCCATGGATTATACGCACTTTCTTCCTTCCACCATAGCTAGCCTCGCTAATACCGCGCACTTTTCGCCGGTATCATACACCCACCATATACCTTACTCAAAACAGCCACCATACCTACCTATCATGGCATTTCCATAGCCATTCTGAGATATATTGCCATGCAACTTACCACCGTATCGTTTATTATGACACGCTCCATCATTGTCATATTGCTTCGCATGATCATGTAGTTGACATCGTATTTGTGGCAAAGCCACCGTTCATAATTCTTTCATACATGTCACTCTTGATTCATTGCAACCCGGTACACCGCCGGAGGCATTCACATAGAGTCATATTTTGTTCTAAGTATTGAGTTGTAATTTATGAGTTGTAAGTAAATAAAAGTGTGATGATCATCATTATTAGTGCATTGTCCCAACTGAGGGAAGGATGATGGAGACTATGATTCCCCCACAAGTCGGGATGAGACTCCGGACTAAAAAACAAGAGGCCATAAAAAAAGAGAAAAGGCCCAAATAAAAAATAAAAATAAAAAATGAGAGAAAAAGAGAGAAGGGACAATGTTACTATCCTTTTACCACACTTGTGCTTCAAAGTGGCACCATGATCTTCATGATAGAGAGTCTCTTATGATATCACTTTCATATACTAGTGGGAAATTTCATTATAGAACTTGGCTTGTATATTCCAATGATGGGCTTCCTCAAAATGCCCTAGGTCTTCATGAGCAAGCGAGTTGGATGCACACCCACTTAGTTTATTTTGTTGAGCTTTCATGTATTTATAGCTCTAGTGCATCCGTTGCATGGCAATCCCTACTCACTCACATTGATATCTATTAATGGGCATCTCCATAGCCCGTTGATATGCCTAGTTGATGTGAGACTATCTTCTCCCTTTTTGTATTCTCCACAACCACCATTCTATTCCACATATAATGATATGTCCATGGCTCACGCTCATGTATTGCGTGAAGATTGAAAAAGTTTGAGAACATCACAAGTATGCAACAATTGCTTGGCTTGTCATTGGGGTTGTGCATGATTTATATACTTTGTGTGGTGAAGATAGAGCATAGCCAGACTATATGATTTTGTAGGGATAACTTTCTTTGGCCATGTTATTTTGAGAAGACATAATTGCTTAGTTAGTATGCTTGAAGTATTATTATTTTTATGTCAATATTAAACTTTTGTCTTGAATCTTTTGGATCTGAATATTCATACCACAATTAAGAGGATTACATTGAAATTATGCTAAGGAGCATTCCACATCAAAAATTCTGTTTTTATCATTTACCTACTCGAGGACGAGCAGGAATTAAGCTTGGGGATGCTTGATACGTCTCCAACGTATCTATAATTTTTTATTGTTCCATGCTATATTATATTCTGTTTTGGACATTACTGGGCTTTATTATACACTTTTATATTATTTTTGAGACTAACCTATTAACCGGAGGCCTAGCCCAGAATTGCTGTTTTTTTGCCTATTTCAGAGTTTCGCAAAAAAAGAATATCAAACGGAGTCCAAACGGAATGAAACCTTCGGGAACGTGATTTTCGAAACGAACGTGATCCAGAGGACTTGGACCATACGTCAAGACATCAACCAGGAGGACACGAGGTAGGGGTGCGAGCCTACCCCCCCAGGCGCGCCCTACACCCTCGTGGGCCCCACGTTGCTCCACCGACGTACTCCTTCCTCCTATATATACCTACGTACCCCCAAACTACCCGATACGGAGCCAAAAACCTTATTCCACCACCGCAACCATCTGTACCCGTGAGATCCCATCTTGGGGCCTGTTCCGGAACTGCGCCAGAGGGGGCATCGATCACGGAGGGCTTCTACATCAACACCATAGCCTCTCCGATGATGTGTGAGTAGTTTTCCTCAGACCTTCGGGCCCATAGTTATTAGCTAGATGGCTTCTTCTCTCTTTTTGGATCTCAATACAATGTTCTCCCCCTCTCTCGTGGAGATCTATTCGATGTAATCTTCTTTTGCGGTGTGTTTGTTGAGACCGATGAATTGTGGGTTTATGATCAAGTTTATCTATGAACAATATTTGAATCTCCTCTGAATTCTTTTATGTATGATTGGTTATCTTTGCAAGTCTCTTCGAATTATCAATTTGGTTTGGCCTACTAGATTGATCTTTCTTGCAATGGGAGAAGTGCTTAGCTTTGGGTTCAATTTTGCGGTGTCCTTTCCCAGTGACAGTAGGGGCAGCAAGGCATGTATTGTATTGTTGCCATCGAGGATAACAAGATGGGGTTTATATCATATTGTATGAGTTTATCCCTCTACATCATGTCATCTTACTTAAGGCATTGCTCTGTTCTTATGAACTTAATACTCTAGATGCATGCTGGATAGCGGTCGATGTGTGGAGTAATAGTAGAAGATGAAGGCAGGAGTCGGTCTACTTGTCTCGGATGTGCTGCCTATATACATGATCATACCTAGATATTCTCATAACTATGCTCAATTCTATCAATTGCTCAAGAGTAATTTGTTCATCCATCGTAATACTTATGCTCTCGAGAGAAGCCACTAGTGAAACCTATGGCCCCCGGGTCTATTTTCCATCATATTAATCTTCCAACACTTAGTTATGTTTATTGCCTTCTATTTTGCTTTGCATTTTTATCATAAAAATGCCAAAAATATTATCTTATCATATCTATCGGATCTCACTCTCGTAATTGACCATGTAGGGATTGACAACCCCTTATCGCGTTGGTTGCGAGGATTTATTTGTTCATGTAGGTGCAAGGGACTCCTGCGTGGCCTCCTACTAGATTGATACCTTAGTTCTAAAAAACTGAGGGAAATACTTATGGTTCTTTACTGCATCACCCTTTCCTCTTCAAGGGAAAACCAACACAGTGCTCAAGAGGTAGCAGGGGGCTATGGCAGCGTCGAAGTCAAAATGAGGGTCAAGGTTGAGGAGGTGACTGAAAACGCATGAGACCGCACGACCGAGAAGGCCCCGGCTTCTCTCGTCGATGAGCTGACAGTCCCTCGCGGCTCGGTCCTCCAGGCGGGTCACGATCTGGGTGAAGAAGCGAATGTGGCTGGCATCATCATCCTCGTGCAGATGAGGGATGCTCACCTCATAGATGGTTTCCAAGGCCCGGTTGGCCCTGACCCTGAAGTTCTCGAGCATCGAGGAATGCATGCACTGCATCGTCCGATGGCAGCACGCTTCATTCACGTTCTTCTCCGCAAGAGACGCGACGCCCTCAACCTGCTGCTGAAGTGAAGACAGGTCGGCGCAAGCGGAAACCAAGTCGGCTTGCGAGGAGGCCTGAGCTTCCTTGGTGGCCCTCTCGCGCTGTTCTACCGCACCCAGCTTCGTCTTGAGGGCGGTGGTCCTGCCCTTAAGCTCGGACTCCCAAAGATTTTGTTTCAGGCGGTACTCTCGGCAAGAGCCGCACGAACCTTCGCCACCCACTGGCTGACCTCCTGCTGGATCCTAGCCTCCTGAGCGGCGACGGCGTCCTCAGCCGTGGCTACCTGGCGCTCACTCACCTCAGCCGCTCGAGCTCCAGGATGTGCTCCAATACCTCAAGCACCAGCGCCTCCTCGCGTTCCTGGACCTCCTTCCCATCAGAGGGGGCCATGCTCGACGGTGCCGCCAGGGCAGCCCTGCGCTTGGATCTGCCACTCAAGGATGGCGTTTGAAGCTCGAAGCTCCTGATCTCACTCCTCAGCCACCTCATGATGGTAGGCGGCAGCCCTCGCTTCCTCCAGAGCGCGGTCACAAGCCTCACCAGAAGCTGCAAGGGATGCCGCAACGCTTGCGCTGGCGTGCTCATGCTGAAGATGCCCGAGGTTGATGGCGACCTTCAACTAGTGCCACTCGCGCGCCAAGCGAAGATCCTCCGTCTCGAGGCGGGCATCGACATCCGCAAGCTCTCCTCCAAGCCGACTCAATGTGCCCATCGCTTCCCGAAAAATCTCATGGAGGATGGCATTGCGCCCGCATGCAAGCCCCAGCGCGTGATAACCCACAAGCATAGGGGATCGCAACAATTTTCGAGGGTAGAGTATTCAAACCAAATTTATAGATTCGACACAAGGGGAGCCAAAGAATATTTGCAAGTATTAGCAGCTGAGTTGTCAATTCAACCACACCTGGAGATTAATTATCTGTAGCAAAGTGATCAGTACCAAAGTAATATTATAGTTTTGATAATAGTGATAGCAGCAATGTTAACGGTAACAGTGATAGCAGTAGTTTTGTAGAAAGTGAAACAGTAACAGCAGTAGTAGTAACTTAGCAGAAACAATATAAGATAAATTCGTAGGCTTTCGATCGGTAATTTGTTGGATGATATTCATCATGTGACAGTCATAACCTAGGGCGATACGACACTAGCTCCAGTTCATAAATATAATGTAGGCATGTATTCCGTAAATAGTCATACGTGCTTATGGAAAGAACTTGCATGCCATCTTTTGTCCTACCCTCCCTTGGCAGCGGGGTCCAATTGGAAACTAAGGGATATTAAGGCCTCCTTTTAATATAAAACTGGAACAAAGCATTAACACATGGTGAATACATGAACTCCTCAAATTACGATCATCGTAGGGATTTGGGAGTGGTCCCGACTATTGTCACTCCGGGGTTGCTGGATCATAACATGTAGTAGGTGACTATAACTTGCAAGATCAGATCTATAACATGGATATAATGATGATAACATAAATGGTTCAGATCTGAAATCATGGCACCTGGGCCCAAAGTGACAAGCATTAAGCATGGCAAAGTTATAGCAACATCAATCTCAGAACATAGTGGATACTAGGGATCAAGCCCTAACCAAACTAACTCGATTAAATGATGAATCTCATCCAACTCCTCACCGACTAGCGAGCCTATGAAGGAATTACTCACTCCCGGTGAGCATCATAGAATTGGCGATGGAGAAGGGTTGGTGATGACGAAGAACGAAGATCCCCCTCTCCGGAGCCCCAAACGGACTCCAGATTTGGCCTCCCGATGAAGAACTGGAGGTGACGACGGCTCGGTCTCTTCGATCACGATAATTCTTTCTCCCTGATTTTTCTGGAAAAATAGGATTTTATAGCGCCAGTTTCCGGGTGTGCGGGGCCACCAGGTGGGGACAACCCAACTGGGTGCGCCTGGGGTGGCAGGCGCGCCCTGGTGGGTTGTGCCCACATAGGTGCCCTCCTCAAGTGTCTCTTGGCTCCATAAATTCTCTTTTATTATATAAAAAATCATTGCAAAGTTTCGTTCCATTCCGAGAACTTTTATTTCTGTACAAAAACAACACCATGGTAGTTCTGCTGAAAACAACGTCAGTCCGGGGTTAGTCTCATTCAAATCATGAAAATAAGAGTTCAAAACAAGAGGAAAAGCATTAGGAAAAGTAGATTCATTGGAGACGTATGAACTCCCCCAAGCTTAAATCTTTGCTTGTCCTCAAGCAATTCAGTTGATAAACTGAAAGTGAAAAGGAAAAACTTTTACGAACTCTTTTGCTCTTGTTTGCATAAATAAGCTTAAACAGCACCCAGGTTTTCAGCCAACATTATAACCAACCATGCCGACAATAACTCTTAAAATTTATGTTAACTCATATCAATGACATAATCAGCTAGCGAGCAATAATAAGATATCTCAAACGGCAACACGTTGTCAAAACAACCATGATACTATGACAATAGTGGTATCTCGCTAGCCCTTTCTGAGACCGCAAAACATAAATCCCTAACACCTCCAAAGTTCAAGCAGTGACTAAACATTGTAATTCAGGGTAAAAAAGATACAATCATGATGCACCCACTATTAGCTACACACAATGCATCAGCATGACAGCAGTGCTCTTAGGTTTTTGCGCTTATTTTAGAATGTGATGACACATAATAAAAGTAAATAGATAGTCCCTTCGCAAAGGGAAGTAGTGATTTGCAGAGGTGCCAGAGCTCAAGTTTTAAAATAGTGGTAAATGATATTTTGAGACATGCACCCTTATAATTTACTTCATGACCATCAGTTATCAATATCTTCCATGCTAAGCACGCTATTGGCGGTTCCGAAGTGATAAAAGTAAAGGTTTTGACTCCATTGGGAGTTTTTGTTTGATTATTTGTAAGCTTTTTCTGTTAGCAGTTTGGGACTAGGCATCCCTATTACCGCCCTTTTCTCGTGCGATGGCGAGGGAATAAACACTCGACCTGAGAATAACCCGCTTAGCATGGAAGATATCGACCACCTCCTGTCGTTCCATGAACGATCCAGGCACACAAAAAGGATATGTATTTGAAGTTTTTTAGAGGTGGCACATGCAAATTTACTTCGGACAGCAGGGTAATACCACATATAGGTAGGTATGGTGGACTCATCTGGAACAACTTGGGTTCAAGGTTTTTGATGTACAAGCAGAATTCCCACTTAGTACAGGCGAAGGCTAGCAAATAGGTTGAGAAGCACCAGCTAAAGAGCAACAACGGTTATGAACATGCATTATGCATAAGTAACATTGGACACTAGAATGAGTATGATATGAACACCATGAACATAAATATCATAGAGGTTATGTTGGTTTTGATTCAACTACATGCATGAATGCGTGCCAAATCAAGCCACTCGAACATTCAGAGGAGGATACCATATCACCATACTACATCACAATCACTTTAACGCAATGTTGATATTCAAGATAAATCATTGTCCGCTCCTAGCTACTTATGCATGGCATGAGAAACTATAATCTCTAATTGTCAGTGCAAACATTTTTAATCATAATGGGCTGAATCATGTATACTAGGTTAAACATATTTACAGAAACAGAACAAGTCAAGTTCATACCCGTTTCTCTCTTCCACGACCAGTTCATTGAATAACGTCACTATTGCCTTTCACTTGCACGAACGAACGATAAGAAAATAATAATAGTGCAAGAGTGCCGCGGACTAAGCTGGAATCTGCAAACATTTTATTCAACAGGAGAAGACAAGGTAAAATGGGGTCTTTGTTAGATGAACAATTATGCAAATGCGAGCCACTCAACATTTTCATCATGGTCTTCTCCTCGGTATGACTCGAATAAAAGAAAAGAAATTCATAGACACACACTAAAATATTTTTGAAGTTTTTCGTTTTCTTGAACAAGCAAATAAAAGGGGAAAGAAAAAACGAGAAAAACTTTTCACACGTGGAAGCAAAAGAAGAATAAGGAAATCTTTTTGGGTTTTCTTTTAAGTATTACAAATAAGTATGCATCGAAAGTAAACTAACTACAACTAATTCTTTTTGGTTTTTCTAAGGTTTTTCAAACACACTAGAAGAGCAAGAAAAATAAATTTAGCATGGATAATACAATGAAAAATTGTGGACACCGACAGCTGGAATGAAATATGTGACCATGAATGTAATGTCGGTGAGAAACACGTACTCCCCAAGCTTAGGCTATTGGCCTAACTTGGTAATCGATCCGTAGCCTGGATAGTAGTCGGGGTGCTGAGGAGCAGGCATCCGTGGATCCCACGGCTGAGGCTCCTCCTCTGCCGCAGCCTCGTCATTTCGGTAGGCGATGATATCTGCAGGCATAATCGTATGTATGCCCCTGGCAACAGGATCAAACAAAGCAGGTGCAGGGAATGGGATAATATCATGAGTGCTCACACTGAAAACCAAGTTATACAAAATAGGAATGTTAGGGAAATCTCGTGCAATAAAATGGTGGTGTTCCATAGCTGCGCGATCTAGGTAGACCTTTGTCAAAGGATTATCATGAAGGAGTATCTCAACATTAAAGAGAGCCGCCAAGCGAGTAGCGAAAATACCACCATGTATTTTACCCTTGTGCTAATTAATGTGGAGGCGACGTGCCACAATAGCTCCCAAGCTATAAGTGTTGTCGCCCTCTAGTGCACGACATAAAATAGCAAGGTCTGGTGAACTTAGTTCACCCACCTTCTCTCTAGCAAGCAAGCATTTTGAAATGAAAAGAGCAAAATAATGAACAACGGGAAAGTGCAGGCCAGTGGCAGTTATGCTCGACACCGCTCTCTCATCACCCATTGTCAGAGTATGATAAAAGCTTTCAAACTCTGCGGGTCTAGGCTCTATCAAACTACCATCAAAAGCAAGCAAGCATATTTCACAGAACTCAGTGAGCGGTATCTGATGGAACTCAGCATATAAATTAAAGTGCACCTCAGGAGGGTTATTCCTAGGAAGGAAATTAAAACTTTCAACAAAGGTGTTTGTGAGGAGAAGATATTGTTCACATTCAGCCACGATAAAGTCAGTGAGGCCGGCATTATCAACATATTGTGTAAACTCTTGAAGTGTTCCAGCCTCTTCAATGAATGGGGTATGCGACCATTCGCACGGCCGTACTTCAGCCAACCTCTGGGTATGGAGATCACTGTCAGACGACTCCCCAATCACTCCTTTGGAGTTCTTCTTGGAAGCAAACTTCCTAAAGATATTCATCTTTTTCCTATGATCAAAATTCTTAAATTTTTAGTCCACAAATTTTTCTCAACGAAACTTTACGAGATTGATAGCAACTACTCATAGCGATACATAGAGGACATAGCAAGGATTAAAACTACTTAGAAATCTGAGAATTCAACATGCAAGCTCATCTATAGCAGCACCAAGAGTAGCTAATTATTCAAAATATAAACCACTAAAGCGAAAATTAATGGTGAATTTTGGAAATGGAGCTTCGAGCAAAGAGATTGAAATCCGTGGGTTTGAGAGCTAGAACACGAGAGAGAGAGAGAGAGAGAGAGAGAGAGAGAGAGAGCAATGGTGAATTTTTTCTGGAGGTAGGTGATGATGTGGTGTGAAGAGATAAGTGAGGGGGCCCTTGTGGGAACCACAACCCACCAGGGTGCGCCTGGGGATCCTGGCGCACCCAGGTGGGTTGTTCCAACCTGGTGCACCTGCCTCTGATATTATTTGCACCAGAAATTCTCAAATATTCAGGAAAAAATAGTATTAAATTTTCAAAGCATTCTGAGAACTTTTATTTTTGGGTCATTTTTTATTGCACGGGAAATTCAGAAAACACACAAAACATGGCATTTTATTTTATTCAACTAAAAGAAATAGAAAACAAAAGGTAGGGACGGAAGGTAGTGCTTACTAAATTCATCAACTTCATACCTCTTAAAAATGATCCATTAATAAGGTTGATCAGGTCTTATTAACAACCACTTTCGATTAGCATGAAACTGAAGAACTTTCGTAAATCACTAAGTTACCTCAACAGGGATATGAATGTCCCCAACAGTAAGCATTTTGTATTTCTTTTTAACAGTTGGTAGAGGTAGTTGAAAACTTCCAATAGTGATTGTCGGAGATTTTTCAATAACATTAATACCATTCACCTGGAATTGTTTCTTTGGAAAGTCCACCGTATGCTCATTACCATTAATATGAAAAGTCACATTGCTTTTGTTGCAATCAATAACAGCCCCTGCAGTATTCAGGAAAGGTCTACCAAGGATAATCGACATGTTGTCGTCTTCGGGCATCTCAAGTATAAAAAAGTCAGTCAAAATAGTTACATTAGCAACAACAATGGGCACATCCTCACAGATACCGATAAGTATGGCAGTTGATTTATCATCCATTTGCAAAGATATTTCAGTAGGTGTTAGTTTATTAAAATAAAGTCCTTTATATAAAGAGAAAGGCATACCACTAACACCAGCTCCTAAATCACATAAAGCGGTTTCCACATTGTTCTTTTTGATGGAGCAAGGTATAGTTGGTATTCCCGGATCTCCAAGTTTCTTAGGTACTCCATTTTTAGAAGTATAATTAGCAAGCATAGTGGAGATTTCAGCTTCCGGTATTTTTCTCTTATTAGTGATGATGTCTTTCATGTACTTTGCATGAGGAGGCATTTTCAAGATATCAGCCAAGCGAGTACGCAAAAGACTGGCCTCAGCATTTCAGCAAAGCGTTCAAACTCTTCATCATCTTTATTTTTAGCTGACTTGGGTGGAAAAGCATAGGTTTTTTAACCCACAGTTCTCTTTCTTTACCGTGTTTTCTACCAATAAATTCTCTTTTATCATATCATGTATTCTTGGGTTGTGGGTTATCAAGATCAAACGCGGGTTCTATCTCAACATCAGTATCTGGTTCTTTTTCATTATTTGGTTGAGTATCTTCATGAACATCAGCATCATCCTTTTCATTATCATTAGGTGAATGTTCATTACCAGATTGACTTTCAGCATCATAAATAGAAACATCATTTTCATTATTATGAGGTTTTTCTACTTCAGGTTCACTAGAAAGATGCAAAGTCCTATCATTTTTCTTTTTCTTCTTTATAGAAGGACTATGTGCCGTCGTGTTGTTCCTTTGAGAATCTTGTTCAATTCTTTTTGGGTGTCCCTCGGGATAAAGTGGTTCCTGAGTCATTTTACCTCCTCTAGTTGCAACTCTAACAACAAAGTCATGTATGTTGTCATTCCTTTCATCAAGCAATTCTCTTTTTGATTTAACAACTTGTTCTAACTGATTTTGAACCATGGAAGCATGCTTTCCCACACCTCTAACGTCATTTGAGATTCTAAATAACAAGTCACTCAAGCAAGCAATCATATCAGAATTGTATTTCAATTGTTTCATAACATTTGCATTGAAGTGATCTGGTTTTCTAATGTAATTTTCAAACTCATAAAGGCATTGGCTAGGGTGCATATTGTGAGGGTTGTCATTGTCATTGAACATCATTAAATAATTTACCTCTACCACCTTAGGCAATGGTGCTGTATTAAGCCCATGTATTTCTTCAATAGGAGGTAAACCTTTTCCTTCATGGGTTTCTTTGCCTCTTGCATATCTTCAGGACTGAGATATAACATACCCCTCTTCTTCGGATTGGGTTTAGGCGGTGATTCAGGAAGAGTTCAATCATCATAAATTTTCAATATGTTATTCAATCATTCTTCAGCTTGCCCAACAGTTCCTTTCCTGAAAACACAACCAGCACAACTATCTAGGAAATCCCTAGAAGCATCGGGTAGTCCATTATAGAAGATATCAAGTATTTCATTTTTCTTAAGAGGGTGATCAGGAAAAGCATTAAGTAATTGGGAAAGCCCCCCCCAAGCTTGTGGGAGACTCTCTTCTTTAATTTGCACAAAGTTAAATATTTCCTGCAAGGCAGCTTGTTTCTTATGAGCAGGAAAATATTTTTCAAAGAAGTAATAAATCATATCCTGGGGACTAGGCACACAACCAGGAGCAAGAGTATTGTACCAAGCTTTAGCATCACCCTTTAATGAGAACTTAAATAATTTGAGAATATAGTAATAACGAGTTTTCTCATCATGAGTAAAAAGGGTGGCTATGTCATTCAACTTAGTAAGATGTGCCCCAACAGTTTCAGTTTCATAACCATGGAAAGGGTCAGCTTCAACCAAAATAATTAACTCTGGGCGACAGAGAATTCTTAATCCTTATCATCAATAAAGATAGGTGAGGTAGCAAACTTACGATCATATTGCATTCTAGCATTCAGAGATTTTTCTTTATACTTGCATAATAATTTCTCTAGATCATCTCTATCCTTACAAGAAAGAATATCTCTAGTTGTCTCCTCATTCATAACATAACCTTCCGTTACCTTAGGCATTTCCTATCTAGGAGGGCTAGTTCTAGTAGGTGTTTCAAGATTTTCAGTTTCAAGCTCATCATCAGTTTCAACAATATCATGTTGTCTTACTATAGCAATTTGTTCATCAAGAAATTCACCTAGTGACACATCATCATCAAGCAAGGTACTAGCATCATAAGCATCACTCATAGAAGAAGTAGCATCATCAATAACTTGCGACATATCAGGATTTATAGAATGTGGTGGTGTGTTGCAAGTTTACTTGTAACAGAAGGTGAACCTAAAGCGGAGCTGGATGGCAATTCCTTAACTCCCCTTGTCTTAGAGGGAAAAATCTTAGTTTAGCATCCTTCAGATTCTATATAGTGATAAATTGATAATAATCCCAAGTGACTCAACAAATATAGCTATGCTCCCCGGCAACGGCGCCAGAAAAAGGTCTTGATAACCCACAAGTATACGGGATCGTAACCGTTTTCGAGGGTAGAGTATTCGACCCAAATTTATAGATTTGACACAAGGGGAGACAAAGAATATTTGCAAGTATTAGCAGCTAAGTTGTCAATTCAACCACACCTGGAGGTTAATTATTTGCAGCAAAGTGATCAGTAGCAAAGTAATATGATAGTTTTGATAATAGTGATAGCAGCAATGGTCGGTAACAGTGATAGCAGCAGTTTTGTAGCAAGTGCAACAGTAATAGCAGCGGTAGTAACTTAGCAGAAACAATATAAGATAAATTTGTAGGCATTGGATCGGCAATTTGTTGGATGATATTCATCATGTGACAGTCATAACCTAGGGCGATATGGCACTAGCTCCAATTCATAAATATAATGTAGGCATGTATTCCGTAAATAGTCATACGTGCTTATGTAAAGAACTTGCATGGCATCTTTTGTCCTACCCTACCTTGGCAGCGGGGTCCAATTGGAAACTAAGGGATATTAAGGCCTCCTTATAGCAGAGAACCGGAACAAAGCATTAACACACGGTAAATACATGAACTCCTCAAACTCCGGCCATCACCGGGAGTGGTCCCGACTATTGTCACTCCGGGGTTGCCGTGGTAGGTGACTATAACTTGCAAGATCGGATCTAGAACATGGATATAATGATGATAACATAAATGGTTCAGATCTCATGGCAACCGGTCCCAAAGTGACAAGCATTAAGTATGGCAAAGTCATAGCAACATCAATCTCAAAACATAGCGGATACTAGGGATCAAGCCCTAACAAAACTAACTCAATTACATGAGGAATCTCATCCAACTCCTCACCGACCAGCGAGCCTACGAAGGAATTACTCACTCCCAGTGGGGAGCATCAAGGAATTGGCGATGGAGAAGGGTTGGTGATGACGAAGAACGAAGATCCCCGTCTCTGGAGCCCCAAACAGACTCTAGATCTGGCCTCCCGATGAAGAACAGGAGGTGACGGCGGCTCCATCTCATGGATAGAGATAATTCCTTCTCCCTTATTTTTTCTGGAAAAATAGGATTTTATAGCGTTGGTTTCAGGGTGTGCGGGGCCACTAGTTGGGGACAACTCACCTGGGCACGCCTAGGGGGGCAGGCGTGCCCTGGTGGGTTGTGCCCACCCAGGTGCCCCCTCAGATAGCTCTTGGCTCCATAAATTCTCTTTTATTATATAAAAAATCCTCACGAAGTTCCGTTCCATTCTGAGAACTTCTATTTCTGCACAAAAACAACACCGTGGTAGTTCTATTGAAAACAGCGTCAGTCCAGGGTTAGTTTCATTCAAATCATGCAAATTAGAGTCCAAAACAAGAGGAAAAGCATTAGGAAAAGTAGATACGTTGGAGACGTATCAGTGAGTGGCCAAGCCCATCCTCCACGCCGGGGGCTGTCAAAGAGGCGCAGACCGGTTCGCATGCCTCTGGCAGGGAGCTGGAGGCTGGTGCCTTCCCGACCGCTCTCTGGGCCTTGGGGGAAGTTGCTGGGCAGCACGGTCTCGCCGCACGAAGATGAAGCCGACGCTGGGGTTGCCCAGCCACCGGTGATGACCAACAGAGGAGCCCTCGGCACGCCTCCTACACCCCATGCCAGACTACGAAGGAAGGATGCTGGAAGCACAGGCTCACGGCCCCCTAGCGGCGCATCTGCCTCTTGGGTTGGCCTTGTACCTCGCGCGGGTCTCTGGTGCAGGGGGCTCGGAATCAAGAGCGGGCCAAGGACTTTTGGGGGTTGCTTCCCAAGAGGTTTCTCCGCCGTAGCCGAAGGGATCCTGAGGAGCCATGGTCAGGAAAGGATGCGACAAGCGGGAAATCATGAAGATAAGGTACTTACTCATCTATGGCTATGTACTTCCTCTGCTTCAGTGGCTGGTAGGCCTCACCACTGCAGCTCGAAGGCCTTTTCCTCATGCGGAGTGCTTCAAGGTTCTGGCGAAGCTGGCCGAGGTTCGGGCGTGACTCTCATCAGCTGGGGCACTTGACGGGGCCTCTTGGGCGGCAGCCTCGAGAACACCAGGCCACACCTGCCCACCAGCCGCCACCTCAGGACTACTCGCCCGAGCTTCGGGGGAAACCGCCTCAGGAGCATCGGGTCTCACCAACTCTCCAGCTTCAGGAGCGGCTACCTCGGGAGCACCGAACAACACCCGCTCCCAGCAGTCGCCCCAGCGGTACCCAGTGGCGTTCGCCCCCTGCATCCATGTCCGGGGGGTGCACAGGATCGACGAGCAAAGGAGCCACGAAGATGGGATTCTCGTGAGGCCCTTCAAGGCCCTCCGGGCGCAGCCCCCACTCATAAAAAGGGGCATCTGCCTCACGAAGTCCTGCTTGTTCGAGCATTGGTACATGAGGCAACCCACCTCCGAAAGCGCAGTTGGTGCTGAGTCGCCTGTCAGAAGCTCGAGCATCGCGCGCAGCGTCTTGGAAGGAAGTGCACACACCTGGAGCCTCATGGGGTCCTTGCTGCCGGTAAGTTCCCACATTGGGCGAGAATGGCGCTGGAGTGGAGTGATGTGCCACCGGACGAACTCCTTCACCACCATCGGCGTCGTCACCCCTACCTTCTTCAACCTGGCAAGCCTAGACTAGATATGGGCAAGACGATGGTCAACAAGCTGCACGTGCCCCCAGCCGGAGCTGGGTGCCGCGGGCACTCGCGAAAGCAGGAGCAGGTGGCTGAGTGTGCTGGCATCCACATACACCCACTGCTTCCGGAATCCTCTCCTATCCGGGCAGAGCGTGAAGTCGATGCCTGACCCAGGTGTCGCCGCCACGGCTTGGAAGGCCACGCATCCCGAGCGTTGGCAATCATCGACTAGGTGAAGCGAGAAGAAATGGTGGAACAGGGCAACAGACGGGGCAGTGCCCACCATGGCCTCGCACAAGAAGGCGCATGCAACAAGGAGGATGGGGTCCAGATGCAGCGCTTGGATCTGATAATGCGAGATGATGGCATTGAAGAAATCAGAGAAAGGGGGGACCAAGACGTCCAAGAGAGCATGAAGATGGAGGGAGATCTCGGTGGCTTCCATGCCGACCATGGCCCGGGAAGCAGGCCAAACCGTCGTCGCCCTCCACTCGTTGGAATCGGTGACATGGGCCGGCCGGACCTTGTCCAATCCCTCCTGGTTGATCACCGTCAACTGCTCGAGGGCGGGCTCCAGGACCGGCCGGGATTCGGTGGGAGCACGGGCCTTTCCCATCTTCTTCGGCCTAGGGGCCATGGCGGAAAGGATGGATAGGAACCGGTGATGAATCTGGGAGGAAGGTTTCGAATTCGAAGGAAAGAGGAGGAGTCAAGGGCGAGCACAGCAAGCGATGAAGGCAGAGCGGCGCTAGCAACGGGTGTCCGCCAAGCCTGGTGGATATCAAGGCTGTGTGGGGAAGTGGGGGCGCCCATGTCTCGTCAAGCGCCACGCATGAACCGAGGCCGCAGGCGGTTAGGGCCCACGGTGCTCCGCACTTACCCTTTGGCTTTGCCACGAAGCAAAGTCCAAGCATGCCGTGGGCCCGGGGGGCTACTATCGGCATTCTGGGAATGGGGGCATCCAGACTTGCCTACATGCGGCTCACGGCGTAGCTCCATCGATGGCATAGTACGGCCACCTGCAGCGTTTACAACTCGAGACCCTCGCGAGGGGCCAAGCCTCGCGAGGCGGATGACACCAAGACCTCCAGAAGGAGCGGCCTCCTTAGGCTGGCTCCTGAGGAGCGGAGATTCCTATGCAAGCCTCATCTCGCGAGGTTCAGATGATGTGAGCCCTGACGACCAAGGCCAAGCGGGCGCCAGCGAGCGCAGTGTAGCAGTTTCCTCTTTGGTGCTAAAGAGGCAAGCGCGGGCGCGGAGTCCCGAGGATTCAACCAAAGGTTTCCATTCCCGTGCAACAAGACCATGACCGCCAGGACGGCAGGACGGAGGTCACCACCGAGCCCAGCATGGCGTCACGACTAGAGGCTTTTGCAGGCGAAGACTACTTTTGTCAGAATAAGATGTACTAGTTGTCTTCCTTCGAATTTGCCCGTTGTGGGAACCCTTCCCTCCTTTATTGGGGAGAGGACCAAGGCCACTATAAATAGGACCTAGCCACCACCATCGAGGGGGACGGATCATTCAGATCATCCCACACCAGCTCAAGAACACACCTCCTGAGGTCGTTCTTCCACTATACTAGTTCATCCTCAACCCCTTGAGGCCAACACACCACAAAGCAGGAGTAGGGTTTTAACCACAAGGTGGCCCGAACCAGGGTAAACTGTTGGGTCCCATTTTCTTCCTGTCTGTCGAGCTAGGCCGTGAGATTGGCAAGTAGGCAGACTGGGGAGGTTGAGTTCTTCGCACGAACCCAGAGTTCGAACCTCCAGGGTCTGCGCAGCCCAAAATCCGACAAGCCCCCGCAGCTGTGTTATCTTCTGGCTATGTATTGAAACCAGCTATGCAAGTCTAAACAAGGGGTGCCATGATAAGCTTAAAACACGAGCCAAAGGCATTCAAAGTAAGGCGAGAATGTCGAACGTCCTTACACGCCCTTGTGGGGCCCATGATTGTTTGATGCAGGAAATGAAAGGAAACAAAAGAAACTTCCTCAAGGAGTCCGCCGCTCCCGAGGCCTCAGCTCTGACATCGCCGACGCCTAGTCGGAGTCCTCCTCCTCCTTGATGCGGCGACATGGGGGCTCGTAGGAGTCGTTGTCGCTCCCACTCCCCCTGGAGGAGGTGCCGCCGTGGCTGTATTCGCAGTCACCGGAGGAGGAGTGGTCGCTGTTCTCGCTCTCCATGCAGCACTCCAGGCAGACGCCAGCGTCCCCAAAGATCTACACAAAGAGCATCGCGGCTCCATTGAACTTGAACTAGAAGGTGCGCCCCTCCTTGAAGCCGCGGGCGTGGGCGAATGACTTCCAACCCCGCGCCAGGTACATGAAGCCAGAAGGGGTGAACACAGCCGCCACCCCGTAAGACTTGTTGCAGCAGCCATCGGGCTGCAGCCATAGCCCCAGGGGTGTGTCCGCCGCCAGCTCCTCCGTGATGGAATCCGGGAGCTGGAGCCAGGTGTGGGGCAGGCTCCCCATCCATATGGTGAACTCGCGGGCCGAGTCAATGGAGTGGGCCCGCACTCGAGGTGGCCGGGTGGCTGCGTCGCGTCTCCCTCCTTGGCCATGGCTGCGCCCGCGGGTGGTGTTCTTTCCGCAGCCGCCCGATCTTGTGAGGGCTGCCAAGGGAGGACGCTCGCGTCCCCGGGGTGGCGCCCCGATCGTAGTGACGGACTTGCGAGGACGGCTTCGCCCCGCGCCAGCGGCGGCTGCCCGGTTTGCTTCAGCATCGCCTTCCCCTTCTCAGCGGCAGAAAACCTCCTCAAAGGTGCCATGGTTGCTACGGTGACAATGCAGGCGGGGAGACGAGAAAATGGAGATGATCCAAGGGGGGCTAACCCCTTGGCCTTTTATAGCAACTGGAGGAGACCGGTCCGTGCCCCTTCGCCTTCAGAGTAATGATGGTCCCACGCTGCCGATAGGCTTTATGTCAGCCTGGGCAGTTGCCGAGGCAACATAGGGAAGTGGGGCATCCCACGACCTGTCGTGTGCCACACGCCAAGCCTGGCCCATAGGCGGTCGGTGCCGCGTTGCTTCAGCCCCTCTCTCCTTCACCTCAAGCGAGGTCATGCGCACCACGGGCCCCGGGGCTACTATCGAGCGCGTGGGACGGGGGGTACCTAGGCTCGTCTGCTTGTGGCCAGAAAAAAAACTATCATGGATATGAAACTTCCATGATGATAATTATGAAAAATACGTATCATCATAGATGTGGTGGGCTCCTACTTCAGTGAAAAAATTATAACACAAAATGGGCTTTTCGTCCTGGGCGGGCCCGAGACGCACCTGCATGACATTCTTTGGGCCGTCCATGACGTAAAAATCATGGTAGAAGTGAGGGCAAGGAAATTTTTAGGGAGTTCCCGGTACGGTGGGTGGTCGGGCCCGAGAGATGAAGTCGTTTGTGTGTTACTCTCATACGCGCTCGTGTGTGCGAGCCATGTTTGCTAACTGAACCGAGCAATGCATTCGTTTACTGAATCCAAGCGACTGGTAACCCTCGAAATACATACTGAACACAAGGTATTGATCCTTCACACTACGTACCGAACCCGATCGATCCCTTCGCTGCTAACTGAACCCGTGTGATTCCTTCACTGCTAACTAAACCAGATCGATCCTTCTTGTTGCTTACAAAAGCTGATCGAGCCCCCGTACGTACGAGACATAGCCGGTTTGGTTACCTCTCAATGAACATCGAATGTTGCTACTGCGCATATGATACATGTAGAACGAGTCGAGACTTGCATCAATCGAGCCCTTTGTGCGAGACGTGGTGAGTTGACCTAGCTAGTTGTTTGTCTGTGGATGGATAGTTCGCGTTCCTACCACCCGGTCGTACGCCCCACCCCAACCAGTGGGGGTTGGATGAATAGGACCCCAGCCGTGTAGGCGGTGGGCGCTAGATGAATAAGACCCTAAGGAGGTCGTGCCATGGTACGCCACACCCGAGCCAATTAAGGGTGGATGAACGGGACCCCATGGAGGCTGGAGGAAGTCGACGGTGGGTGAACAATTGCCCATGGAGTCATGTTTTGCAGTATGCCACACCCCTCCTGATGAACAAGACCGTGTTTCGACCATAGGCGGTTGGAGAGAAGTCCGTTTCCTCTGTTTTGTGGTACGCCAGACCATCCAGATCAGCAGGACCATGTTTCGACCATACAAGGTTGGCAAGCAGTCCATTTTCATTCATTCTGCGGTACTCCAGACCCCCCCCCCCCGATGAACATGACCCCGTTTCGACAGTAGACGATTGAACAAAAGTGTGTTTCCGCCCTTTTGCGGTACGCCTTACACCTCTCGATGAACAGGACCCCGTTTCGGTAGTTCCATTCAAGCCGGTTGGCTCCCAATGAACAGGACGCATTCTGACCTAGTCGCTTGGCTCCCGATGAACACGATGCTATTTTCTCCGTTCCGACCCTGCCACTTGGCTGCAGATGCATATGACGTTCTTGTTGGACATGTTCGAGACCACACCCATATGTACGTAAGGTGGCTATATTTTTTGTAGTGTGGTTAGGTATGTGTACACGATATAGACATGACTGTGCTACATGCTACGTACGTCATTGGCTCTACTATGACACGTGTTGCTCCTTACTCGGCCAAAGTTCATGATATCGATCGACCAGTATGTATGTACACGTTTGGGACCAGACAAATAACACTACATATTCTTTGACCTGGTGGGTCCCAACTATCAGGGGGGATAAGGAGTCACTTCCTTGAGTGCAAAGATATAGCTGGTGGGTCCCAGCTATTAAGGGAAGGAGTCATTTCATTTCTTTTCTTGAAAAGATGTAGCTGGTGCGTCCTAGCTATTAGGGGGAGGAAACTTTTTTCCGTGTGAGGGAGTCCTGGATTAGGGGGTATCCAGACAGCCGGACTATAACCTTTGGCCGGACTGTTGGACTATGAAGGTACAAGATTGAAGACTTCGTCCCGTGTCCGGATGGGACTTTCCTTGGCGTGGAAGGCAAGCTTAGGCAATACGGATATTCAGATCTCCTCCCATTCTAACCGACTTTGTGTAACCCTAGCCCCCTCCGGTGTCTACATAAACCGGAGGGTTTAGTCCGTAGGACAACAACAATCATACCATAGGCTAGCTTCTAGGGTTTAGCCTCTCTGATCTCGTGGTAGATCTACTCTTGTACTACCCATATCATCAATATTAATCAAGCAGGAGTAGGGTTTTACCTCCATCGAGAGGTCCCGAACCTGGGTAAAAACATCGTTTCCCTTGTCTCCTGTTACCATCCGCCTAGACGCACAGTTCGGGACCCCCTACCCGAGATCCGCCGGTTTTGACACGGACATTGGTGCTTTCATTGAGATTTCCAATATGTCGTCATCATCAGGCTTGATGGCTCCTTCTATCATCTTTGGTGATGCAGTCCCGGGTGAGACTTTTCTCCCCGGACAGATCTTTGTATTCGACGACTTTTTACTACGGGCCAATTCGTTTGGCCATCTGGAGCAGATTGAAAGCTACGCCCCTGGCCATTAGGTCAGATTTGGAAGTTTGAACTACACGGCTGACATCCGCAGAGACTTGATCTTCGACGGATTCGAGCCGCAGCCGAGCGCGCTACACTGTCACGATGGGCATGATTTAGCTCTGCCGCCGAACATTGCCCTGGAGGCCGCACCCGCATCCGCTCCGACCCTTAGCTCGGAGCCAACTGTGCCGATCGAGGACGGGTGGCTAGACCCTGTCGCGGGGGCTGCAGTCTCAACGGCGATCGAGCCGAACACCAGCCTTATCCTCTGCGAAGCCCGTGACTCCAAAGTGCCGGACTCTTCTCCGGACTCCGAACCCTCCGCGCTCCTGCCAATTGAATCCGATTGGGCGCCGATCATGGAATTCACCGCCGGAGATATCTTTCAGCACTCGCCCCTTCGGCGTCATTCTGAATTCACTAAGGTCTCTCTCTTTGTCAGGATTGTCCTGGCCGGATTATAACCAGCAGGATTGGGATGCGGACGACGAAGAAATTCGACGCCCACCCACCACCCACTTTGTAGCCACTGTCGATGATTTAAACGACATGCTAGACTTCGACTCTGAAGACATCGACGGTATGGGCGACGATGTAGGAGACGAACAGGAACCAGCGCCTATAGGGCACTGGAAAGCTACCTCATCATATGACATATATATGGTGGATACACCCAAAGAAGGCAACAACGCCGGATCAGCGGAGGATAACCCCTCCAAGAAGCAACCCAAGCATCGACGTCAGCGGCGCCGCTCTAAGTCTCGCCAGAGCAAAAACGGTGATTCCGGCACAAGAGATAATAACACCCCGGACAGTGCCGAAGACAACTCCCTCCAGCAAGATTCAGTGTAGGAGGATGGAGAAGCCAGCCCCCCTGAGAGAGTCGCAGACAGAGAGGAAGAGGATGATAATTACATGCCTCGCTCCGAAGACGAGGAAAGCCTCGGCGACGACGAATTTGTCATGCCTGAGGATCCGGTCGAACAAGAGCGCTTTAAGCGCAGGCTTATGGCCACGGCGAGTAGCCTTAAGAAAAAGCAGCAACAGCTTAGAGCTGATCAAGACTTGCTAGCCGACAGATAGACTGAAGTCCTTGCAGCCAAGGAGTACGATCTCGAATGCCCCTCCAAGAGCTACCCAAAGCGTAGGTTGCTACCCCGATTAGAGGAGGAAGCCCCTAAACCTACATCACCAGCGCATGATGCGGCTGACCGGCCACCTCGCGGCCGCGACAGAGAGGCCTCTCAGCCCTCCACTCAAGCCACACCCCGACGTCGCTCAAAAAATATCAAGGCACGGGGAAATGCGCTAGACCTGCGAGATATGTTGGAGGACAAGGCAAGGCAAACAAGATCGATCTACGGATCGCGCGGGCGCCCCACGACACGAGACGATAACCGTCACGCCGGATACAGTAAATCCGGCCGGGCCGAACACAGCAGACAATGCTCATTTGAGCTACGTCATGATATAACCCAGTATAGTGGTGCCGCACACCCACTATGCTTCACAGATGAAGTAATGGATCATCAATTCCCAGAGGGTTTCAAACCCGTAAACATTGAATCATACAATGGCACAACAGATCCTGCGGTATGGATCGAGGACTATCTCCTTCATATCCACATGGCCCATGGCGACGATCTACAGGCCATCAAATACCTCCCACTCAAGCTTAAAGGACCAGCTCGACATTAGCTTAACAGCTTGCCAGCAGAATCAATTATTTGTTGGGAGGACCTGGAAGCCGCATTCCTCGATAATTTCCAGGGCACCTATGTGCGACCACCAGACGCTGATGACCTGAGCCACATAATTCAGCAGCCAGAAGAATCTGCCTGACAATTCTGGACATGGTTCCTAACCAAGAAAAATCAAATCGTCGATTGTCCGGACGCAGAGGCCCTAGCAGCCTTCAAGCATAACATCCGTGACGAGTGGCTTGCCCGGCACCTTGGACAGGAAAAGCCGAAATCTATGGCAGCCCTCACGACACTCATGACCCGCTTTTGCGCGGGAGAAGACAGCTGGCTGGCTCACAGCAATAACATGACCAAGAGCCCTGGTAATTCGAATACCAAGGACAGTAATGGAAGGTTGCATCGCAACAAGCACAAGCGCCGCATTAACAGCGACAATACTGAAGATACGACAGTTAATGCCGGATTCAAAGGCTCCAAACCCGGTCAGCGGAAAAAGCCATTCAAAAGAAACACTCCGGGCCCGTCCAATTTGGACCGTATAATCGATCGCTCGTGCCAGATACATGGCACCCCCGAAAAACCAGCCAATCACACCAACAGGGATTCTTGGGTGCTCAAGCAGGCCGACAAGTTAAATGCTGAAAACAGAGACAAGGGGCTACATAGCGACGACGAGGAGGAGCCCCGACCGCCGAACAATAGTGGACAGAAGGGCTTCCCCCCACAAGTGCGGACGGTGAACATGATATACGCAACCCACATCCCCAAGAGGGAACGGAAGCGTGCGCTAAGGGACGTATATGCGTTGGAGCCAGTCGCCCCAAAGTTCAACTCGTGGTCCTCCTGCCCGATCACTTTCGATCGAAGGGACCATCCCACTAGCATCTGCCATGGCGGATTCGCTGCATTGGTTCTAGACCCAATTATTGACGGATTTCACCTCACTCGAGTCCTTATGGACGACGGCAGTAGCCTGAACCTGCTCTATCAGGACACAGTGCGCAAAATGGGCATAGATCCCTCAAGGATCAAACCCACAAAGACGACCTTCAAGGGTTTCATACCAGGTGTAGAGGCCCATTGCACGGGCTCAGTCACACTTGAAGTGGTCTTCGGATCCCCGGATAATTTCCGAAGCGAGGAGTTAATCTTCGATATGTCCCGTTCCGCAGTGGCTATCACGCACTGCTTGGGTGAACGGCGTTTGCAAAGTTCAATATGATGCCGCATTACGCATACCTCAAGATCAAGATGCCAGGACCTCGAGGAGTCATTACGGTCAACGGAAATACCGAACGCTCTCTCCGAACAGAGGAGCATACGGCGGCCCTCGCAGCAGAAGTACAAAGCAGCCTCTCAAGGCAATTCTCCAGTCCGGCAATAAAACGTCCGGACACCGTCAAGCGTGCTCGGAGTAACCTACAACAAGACTGCCTGGCACGTTCCGAGCAAGCGTAGCAATGCGGCCCCAACCCCAGCCCTCGTGAAACTGTGAAATCAGTACTACGTGTACATAATTACGCTCTGAAAATACCATGGGCACAGGGGGAGGGGCATGACCACGGCACGCCCCAATACACGGCTCAACCGCACTAGGGGCTGCCGATTCTATCATTTTTCTCACTTTCAGGACCTTACTCTCTGGAAGACATGTCCGGCAGTACAATTGTCGAACACACGATGCAACAACCAAGGTGGCAGGAAGCTACGTCGAATTCCCAGGTGGTCTCTATAATGAGCAAAATACCTGTCTTACATACCGTCCCACAGCTCGCCCCTGGAGGGGGACATGTCAGATAGTCCCATCTCTTGCTTATCGCACTATTTGTATCGTTCTGCTTTTACCGCAGCCTTTTGGAATAAACAATGCTTAGCTTCAGCTTATTATTGCATTCTCTATTCATTCCTTTTTTCATATACATGTTCAGTTATGACATTCAGCACCCGTACACTTTGGTACGGTCAATACACCAGGGGCTCAAGCACCCCATAATATGGCATGAGAAGTCCGAACACTTTCACAAGTGCGGCCCTCCGAAATTATAGCATTATATGCATCAGCTCCGAATCATGTCTTTGGTCAATAGTTGGGTTTGCCCGGCTCCCATGTTTTGGTACCTTACGTTCCGCTATATCGGCTAAGGTAGCGCTGGGAGAACTACTGCGATTGTGCTCTGGTTCAGCTGGGCTAAGCACCTCAGTAGAGAAAGCTAAAACTGACTGTCATGATAGGGCGAGAGCTGGTCGCTGTTCGAGAGGTTACGAGTCCTTAAAGACTTATGCCGCTTCGAGGGAGGAGTCGGCTTTGTCTGCCCTAAGGCGTGTATAGCGCACCGAACTCGGTCTTCTGAACACTAGGGGCTTCGCCAAAATTTAAAATTATAGAATTTTGTGGCTAAGTGAGGGTGATAACGCACTATAGTCCAATTGCCTTGTTCGCTATGCTGCGGACCTCCCTCGAAGGACCCAATAATGGGAAAAAGAGTGCTCAGGTTTATCCCCGAACACCCCAGCACTAGTGGCATGGGGGCAGAAGCCGACGACCCGCCATCTCTCAGATTTAATAAACGGCCGCATAAAAGGTAATATTTTAAATTAAAACAAGCGTTGCATAGCGCATATGAACATGTTTTCAGCGCACAGGATAAAACAAACAAGTTTACTGAAATATTACATCCTTAGAACAGTCATACGCCACAAGGCGGGCACCCTTCAGGATGCCCTCGTAATATATCTCGGGGTGGCGATGCTCCTTGACCGGCGGTGGCCCATCCTTCACAAGCTTCTCAGCATCCATCTTGCCCCAGTGCACTTTAGCACGAGCAAGTGCCCTACGGGCACCCTCGATGCAGATGGAGCGCTTGATGACTTCAAGCCGTGGACAGGAATCCACCAGCCGCCTCATCAGCCCGAAGTAGCTCCCAAGCATGGCCTCTCTAGGCCACAACCGGACTATGAGACCCTTCATGGCCTGTTCGGCCACCTTATGGAGCTCGACCAGTTGCTTCAGCTGATCGCTCAAGGGCACCGGGTGTCCGGTCTCAGCATAAGACCAGAACACCTTCTCCATCGAGCTTCCCTCTTCGGCCTGATAGAAGGCGGCGGCATCTGACACGCTACGGGGCAAATCTGCGAATGCTCTAGAGAGCTCCGGACTCGCGTAAGTAACAAGTAATTCACTTTCACGTGCTTTCTTTGCATAAAGAATGCCTTACCCGCTGCTATCTTCTTCATCGCCTCAACTTCCTAGAGGGCTTTCTGGGTGAGGGAGTCCTGGATTAGGGGGTGTTCGGGTAGCCGGACTATACCTTCGCCGGACTCCAGGACTATGAAGATACAAGATTGAAGACTCAGTCCCGTGTCCGGATGGGACTTTCCTTGGCGTGGAAGGCAAGCTAGGCGATGCGGATATTCAAGATCTCCTACTTATGTAACCGACTCTGTGTAACCCTAACCCTATCCGGTGTCTATATAAACCGTAGGGTTGTAGTCCGTAGGACATCCATCTTCATACACAATCATACCATAGGCTAGCTTCTAGGGTTTAGCCTCCTTGATCTCGTGGTAGATCTACTCTTGTACTACCCATGTCATCAATATTAATCAAGCAGGAGTAGGGTATTACCTCCATCGAGAGGGCCCGAACCTGGGTAAAAACATCGTGTCCCTTGTCTCCTGTTACCATCCGGCCTTGACGCACAGTTCGGGACCCCCTACCCGAGATCCGCCGGTTTTGACACCGATATTGGTGCTTTCATTGAGAGTTCCTCTGTGTCGTCGCGATCAGTAAGGATGCCGCTTTCCGTCTTTAAAGACGGCGCCATTACGAAGGGAGCCTTGGCTGTCGGCCAAACCCTCCGGCTAGGTGGTTTTCTCACGACCGCCTGTTCGGCCGTTGCGCCGACGGTGACCTCTCGGGTCATCGAAAGCAACCTTCACGTCAGCTCAGAACTCGCCGAGCAGCTGGATCCGATGGAGCTCTCTTCCGTAAACGAGCTATTGGATCGCATCGCCGCACTAGGGGTCGCTACAAATTATGACCAGGTTGGGCTTAAACCCGATCTAAGAGAAATTAACTCTCCCCAAGTCACCCACCACGTGGCCGTGGTAGAGGCGCAGTGCGGCGACCCTTCATCTATTCTAAGGACTAGCTACGTCCGAATTCCCGAACCCTCCAGGCCGGATACCCGCGGAGGGGAGGATACAATCCAAGACCTGAGCTTAGAATTAGGCAATGGGCTAGATTCATTGGACAACATCCAAGACTCCTGACTTCAGAGTTCGGAAGCTCTTCGGCCTCCGAATCTTAAATGGGGTGAGGTCTCAGATTCAACGCCACCCGCCCGCCCGAACATAAGCGATCTTTCCCAAATCAGGCAAAAGCCCGAGGAAACAGTACATCACTACTGGGCCAGATTCCTCCTGGTTATGAACAGGAAAAAGGACTGCCGCGAGGGAGACGCAATTTCAATCTTTTGCAGTAACTGCACGAACGAGGGAATACTTAACGCCATAAGTCGTCGTGATATTACACGCTTCGCTGACTTGACGTCCATTGTACAAAAGTACTGTGCGATGGAAAGCGCTTGGAAAACCGAAATAAAATTTTGGGATAATCCAGCCTTGAATAGCAGTCCCGTCCGAACTAAGAGGGTGCACCACAGTAAGAAACCCGGATTAAATATCAAAAAGCCAAAACCCTCTACAGGGCATGGAACCGTACTGGAAAGGTGGCTTGATGGACCCTGTAGAATTCACAGTAAAGAGGACGCCACACCAACTCACAGCCTTAGAGCATGTTGGAAACTCCGGCAAGTGGCCAAAATTGGCGAGGACCTCCTAATTTCAGAGGCCGAAGAAAGCCAGCCCGAGGACACCAGTACCGTTCTTATAGTCTTCGAGACTTTCGCATCAAATAATATGCGAAAAAGAACACTCCGCAGCCTCACCGAAGTCTATCAATTAGCAACAATAAACCCATGGAGCGACACTGCTATCACCTTCAACGCGAGTGACGAACCTAAATTCCGAACAGCCCGAGCACCAGTCGCATTGGTCCTCAGTCCCATAGTGGACGGCTCTCGCCTCACAAAGGTACTCATGGATGGAGGCAGCGGATTGAACCTCATTTATGAGGAAACCCTCCAAAAAATGGAAATAGACTGGAACCGCATCGAGCGAAGCAGCACAACCTTTAGAGGAATAATCCCCAGTCAGGAAGCGCGCTGAACAGGAAAGATCACACTAGATGTGGTGTTCATCACGCCGGATAATTACAGGTCCGAAGAAGTCACATTCCAGGTGGCCCCGTTCAATAGCGGATACCACGCTATATTAGGACGGGAGGCATTCACAATCTTCCAAGCCATACCCCAATACGGGTACATGAAGCTCAAGATGCCTGGGCCAAACGGAATTATCACTCTCGCTAGTGATCCGGACATAGCACTCCGCGCCGAAAACAAGACAGCTGCATTGGCCCTTGAGGCACTATCCGAAGCCTTAGCGGCCGAGGAACTGGCTGCGCTGCGCTCCACGGTTAATAGGGATGATGTGATACTCTTTTTACTACCCATATCATCAATATTAATCAAGCAGGAGTAGGGTATTACCTCCATCGAGAGGGCCCGAACCTGGGTAAAAACATCGTGTCCCTTGTCTCCTGTTACCATCCGGCCTTGACGCACAGTTCGGGACCCCCTACCCGAGATCCGCCGGTTTTGACACCGACACTGGGCTTCGGCCTTGGCAGACTTGGCACTTTCGAGGGCCGCTGCGAGCTCGGACTCTCGCGTCTTTGAGTCAAGCTCCAGACTCTCGTGTTTTTTCACGAGAGCCTGGAGCTCTTGTTGTACCTTGCCAACTGGCGCCTCATGTTTCTCCCGCTCGACGCGCTCCGTGGCCGCCTTCTCTTCGGCCTCAGAAAGTGCTTGCTTCAGGGTCGCCACCTTAGTCGTGGCCCCTAGGACACCAATAATGATCCTGTCATTTTTTGCAACTACGTCTTTTTAATATATACTCCATAAGGTACTACTTACCTTCTTATTGCTCGATCTTCTTCTTGGCAATGCCGAGCTCTTGCTCAGACCGATCGAGGTTCCGCTTCAGCACGTCAACCTCCACAGTCAGTGCGGCAGAGGCCAACAGTGAAGCCTGCATACGCATATCGACATAATGATGTTAAACTCCTGCGAATATTATTAGATCCTTTATTTGGCTTTTCTTTGTGAACGCCAAACAGAGCATCAGGGGCTACTGTCTATGCGGTAATATTTTCATATATTTTCTACGTACCTCAAAGCCAGTTAACAGGCTGGCACAGGCTTCAGTCAGCCCGCTCTTGGCGGACTGAACCTTCTGGATCACCGCACTCATAGTGCGGTGCTCCTCGTCGATGGAGGCACCGTTAAGCACCTCCATCAAGTTATCCGGTGCCTCTGGTTGGACGGAGGTCACCGGCGCGGTAGGCTTGCCCTTATTAGCCGGGGGCGCCTGCCGGACTCCGGGACCGATGAAGGTTCTGGTGCGGCGTTTGGCCCAAGGCCGGACTTGGAGCCCCTAGGGGTCTTGCCCCCCTTGCTCCTGGAATCTGGGACGTCGCCTTGAGGCACCCCCAGGACTGCCTCCCCTCGATTTGGAACCTCTTGGGACAACACCTCGGCATTGTCCGCAGGGCGAGGGGAGGAGGCAGCCGGAAGTGAAAGGCTATTCACATCCGATGAATTCAAGGAGCCGCTCGAAGACACATCGAGCCGGGCTCGGGGCGGACTCCATGATTATGTTCGGCGTCAGGAGAAGTTGTGCAACAAAGGAACGCTATGAATCACTCTGGTGTCCGAATACTTACAACTTCACCAGGGGCTTGGCCCTGGGCGGCCACTCCTCCTCACTGTCGGCGGCGTTGGTGGAGTAGTCCGGAGGAAGGGTCCTCCCCTTCTTGGACCCTCCGGCCTCCCCACTTGGGGCGACCTTCCTTTTCTTTTCTCCCCCTGCTGGGGAAGAAACCTCTCTTTCCTCCTCCTCCTCTTCAGGGGAGGAGTGCTCCTCGGAATCATCGGACGATGAGTCCGATACCACAGGGCGCCGGGAACTCTTTTGGGTTCCCGTGGCCTTCTTCTTGGCCTTCTTCTCCGGCACCACATAAGCTGCCGGAACCAGCAGTTTCGTCAAGCGAGCGTCTTCTGGGCCTTCGGGCAAAGGAGCCGGACAGTCGATCTGTCCGGCCTTCTCCTGCCAGTCTTGTCAAAGGCATGGGGGCTTAGATCTCGCATAGAGTCAAACTATGAAAGACAAATATCCTGTAAGAGGTAAAACAGCTTACCGCGCTGGCTTGACGCCACGCGCAGAATCCGCGATCCTCGGTAGCGGAAGCGGGAGCCTCGGCGCACTTGAATAGCACCTTCCAGGCATCTTCGTACGTTGTGTCGAAGAGCCCGTTCAGAGTTCGGTGATGGGCCTGAGCGAACTCCCACAAGCTGAAAGCCCGTTGTTGGCACGGGAGGATCCGGTGGATGAGCATGACCTGTACTACGTTGACGAGTTTGACCTTCTTGTCCACCAGGTTTTGGACGCAGGTTTGGAGTCCGCTCAGCTCTCCCGAATTACCCCAGGACAGGCCCTTCTCTTGCCAGGAGGTGAGCCGCGTGGGGATGCCAGATGGGAACTCGGGGGCCGCTGCCCATTCAGGGTCACGCGGCTCGATGATGTAGAACCATCCCGATTGCCACCCCTTTATGGTCACCACGAAGGAGCCCTCGAGCCATGTAACGTTGGGCATCTTGCCCACCATGGCGCCTCCACACTCCGCTTGGCGGCCGCCCACTACCTTCGGCTTGACATTGAAGGTTTTTAGCCATAGGCCGAAGTGGGGCTTGATGCGGAGGAAGGCCTCGCACACGACGATAAATGCCGAGATGTTGAGGATGAAGTTCGGGGCCAGATCATGGAGGCCCAGGCCGTAGTAGAACATGAGCCCCTGGACGAATGGGTGGAGTGGGAAGCCCAGTCCGCGGAGGAAATGGGTAAGGAACACCACCCTCTCATGGGGTCTGGGGGTGGGGACTTGGGCGCTGGATCTCGAGTGTGCGAAAATGGATGAGCAAAGGAGGAAGAAGGCGTGGATGAAAAGGTGGATCCTTATCCCCTTATATGGGCGGACAAAACTATGCGTCCCCACCAGCCTGATAAAACTCGCTTAACCCCCAAGCGCCGTAATCAATGGCACGGTTGGGTTACCCACACCCGTATTGATGAGAATCCTGGAATAAGGGGACACGATCTCTGCTTCGACAAGACGTGCCAAGGAAACTGCCTCGCGAAACATGCTGAGGTGGGACAATAAAAACGATTCGAATAAAGGCTTGGCTGTGGTGTGATGTCATGCTACAGGATACGTCAGCAGATTAGTTTTGTGAAAAAGTTATTCTCTCTCTACGGTGGTACGTGGAACTTGTTTTACAGAGCCGGACACGATCCTCGTGTTCAAAATCTTCTATGAAGTATTCGTAGGAGGAACCCGCCTTGCAATGCCGAAGACAATCTGCGCGCCGAACTCATCGTCATTGAAGCCTGGTTCAGGGGCTACTGAGGGAGTCCTGGATTAGGGGTTGTCCGGACAGCCGGACTATGACCTTTGGCCGGACTGTTGGACTATGAAGATACTAGATTGAATACTTCGTCCCGTGTCCGGATGGGACTTTCCTTGGCATGGAAAGCAAGCTTAGGCAATACGGATATTAAGATCTCCTCCCATTGTAACCGACTTTGTGTAACCCTAGCCCCCTCCGGTGTCTATATAAATCGAAGGGTTTAGTCCGTAGGACAACAACAATCATACCGTAGGCTAGCTTCTAGGGTTTAGCCTGTCTGATCTCGTGGTAGATCTACTCTTGAACTACCCATATCATCAATATTAATCAAGCAGGAGTAAGGTTTTACCTCCATCAAGAGGGCCCAAACTTGGGTAAAAACATCGTGTCCCTTGTCTCCTGTTACCATCCGCCTAGACGCACAGTTCGAGACCCCCTAGCCGAGATCCGCCGGTTTTGACACCGACACTATGTAATAAGGAGGCACTTCCTTGCGTGTGACCATGGACCACATGGGTCGCAACTATCAGCCTCTCCACATATAGTCCTCTTGAAAGTGCAATTATCCCTGGGTGGTTTTGGTAATTACTAACAACATATAGCTCATTGAACTAATGCTATTCAAAGATGACCATTTCAGAAAGTTCAATGATTGGCATGCATGGATTACGAATGTGGACCCCTCAAAATGCTAAGGACACATATTGGCTCAAGCTCAAGACTCTACATTTTCATTTTAGTGATCGAAGATCACATTGAGTCCATAGGAAAAGCCAATACTATTAAAAGGGGGTGATGTGTTGCTTAATGGCTTACTTGCTCAAAATGCTTAGTGATATGCTACAAAAACCGTCAACCACTCTCTCATATCCACATATGTCCCAAACCAAAAGTCAAACTCGGCCCCACCGAAATGTTCTATCCGGCACCACCGAGTTCATTTGACATATCCACTGCCAAAACCCTAGTCACTTCGGTCTCACTGATAGGGATCTCGGTCTCACAGAGATGGGATTGCAAACTCTCTGTTTCCCTACGTAAAGTTTCGGCCCAATCGAGATGAGCGATTGGTCCCACCGAGTTCGCAATGCAAACTCTGTGTTTCCCCTTCATAACATTTTTGTCTCACCGAAATGAGCGATTCGGTCCCACCGAGTTTGCCTGACCAACTCTCTGGTTAGCTTATTTCCAAAGTCGGTCCCATCGAGTTTGTGTAATCGGTCTCACCGAGATTACGTTATGCCCTAACCCTAATGACATCAGTCCCACCAAGTTGACATGTCGGTCCCACCGAAAATCCTAATGTTCACATTTTGAACTGAATCCGTCTGACCGAGTTTTCTGATTTGGTCCCACCAAGTTTGGTGAATTGTGTGTAATGGTTAGATTTTGTGTGGAGGCTATATATACCCCTCCACCCACTCTTTATTCGTGAGGAGAGCCATCAGGACATGCCTACACTTCCAGCATACATTTTCTGAGAGAGAACCACCTACTCAAGTGTTGAGGTCAAGATATTCCATTCCAACCACATAAATCTTGATCTCTAGCTTTCTCCAACTTGGTTTCCACTCAAATCATCTTTCCACCAAATACAAATTTATGAGAGAGAGTTGAATGTTGGGGAGACTATCATTTGAAGCACAAGAGCAAGGAGTTCACCATCAACACACCATATATTACCTTTTGGAGAGTGGTGTCTCCTAGATTGGTTAGGTGTCACTTGGGAGCCTCCATCAAGTTTGTGGAGTTGAACCAAGGAGTTTGTACGGGAAAGGAGATCGCCTACTATGTGAAGATCTACCCTAGTGAGGCGAGTCCTTCATGGGCGATGGCCATGTTGGGATAGACAAGGTTGGTTCTTCGTGGACCCTTCATGGGTGGAGCCCTCCGTGGACTCGAGCAACTGTTACCCTTCATGGGTTGAAGTCTCCATCAATGTGGATGTACGATAGCACCACCTATCGGAACAACGGAAAAAATATCCGCGTCTACATTGCGTTTGCTCCCTCCAAACTCCTCCCTTTACCTTCATGTGCAATGTTTTACATTCTGCTACCATACTCTTAGACTTCATGTGTAGGTTGATTGCTTGACTTGTGCTAAGTGGCTAAAATCTACCAAGACTTAAAATTGGGAAAAGGATAGATTTTTATTTGGTCAAGTAGTCTAATCACCCCCCTCTAGACATTCTTTCGATAGGCCGAGCTCGATCGGCAGGACAGTTTGGACGACCTGGAGGAGGAGCGTGACGTGGCGAAAGCCCGTTCCGCATTCTATCAGCAACAGGCTCGGAGGTATCAAAGAAGAGAAGTACGGGCCAAAACTTATAACGTTCGCAAACTCGTTCTACGCCTACCGGAGAAGAAAAAGAACAAGCTCAAGCCCAAATGGGAAGGTCCCTTCATTATTGAACAGGTTCTGACCGGTGGAGCGTACCGTCTGCGGGATGCATCGAATAATCGACTCAAGCCAAACCCATGGAACGCAGCCAGACTCCGAAGGTTCTACGCCTAGTGTCGGACTCTATGTTCGTCTCCTTACCTCCTTCAATTTTTTTACATATCTGTTATCTGTCTTTTATCTCTTTCTCTCTTCTTTCTTCGTTTTCTTCAAGGCCTTAAAAGGCTAAATTGTGTCTTGACTACACAATCTTGAAGCGCTAACCGCGCTTATTATACCTGGGGGCTTCATATACAGAAGCTTAATATAACTATTTTCCGGGCTTTATGCCCCACACATGTGTTATTCTTCCACATGTACCTTTTTTCGCCATTATATGCATCGATATGACTTAAGTTTTGGCCAAGCTGGGTTGCCTGGCTCTTGTGTTTATGCCCTACGTTCCCGTTAATTCGGCTAGGGCATAAGGGGAGCACCTCTGCGATTGTTACTGCCGGGTCAGCCGGATGTGTACCTCAGACTGGGTGAAGCCAAAAGCTAGCATTCTTCAGGGAATACTCGGTCGGTGAACGAAAGATGACTTTTATTTATTCAAATACATGCCCCCAGATGATTATAGCACGCGTCTCTTTTCGCAGTTCGGACATGCACATTAGGGCATGCGTACCCAGGGAAAGGAACCCTTAACGGAACTATTCTCCCTGGAAGATGTTTCTTACTATCCATGTAATATAACATAGCTAGTTGGGTACTTGTCTGTTCAAGCACTTATGACCCCTATGCCTGGTTTCCACGCGTACCCCGGTTTTTACATAACTGAGCGGGTATTCGGATACACTCCGGACTATCGGGTCTAGAGGTTAAAGCGAAAAGGTCCGCCATGACAAATGATTTACAATCCAGCTAGGGACAATATATGTCACTTGAAGTACACTGTCACTTAGACTGACTAAATTCTTCTTTTATACCATCCAACAGGCTGTCTAGCCCACAATCCTATTGGGAATACTTTGCGGCTAATTCTACTTGGTCATACACCAAACTGACGGGGATCTCTTTCCCATTGGGCCCCACAAGTCCGACCTCGGCCATGTGGTTTGGGTCAGCCTTGGTATATCGCGTCTTCACCATGGCCCAGGCTTCCGTTGCACCTTTTTGGCAGGCTGATATCTTCCATAATCGGAAGCGCCGCCGCGCTCCCTTGAGCTTCTCTATAAGCTCCCCCATGCCTCCTGGCGGGGAGGCGGATGGCCACAAGGCTTGGGCAATACCCTGCATCACCTGCCGAACTTGTTCGTGCAATTGTGAGAGCTCTGACAGAAGATCACCATAGAACCGGGCATCTCCTCCACGGGACGACCCGTCAGCATACCTGCAGACATAACTCTGTTAGTCGGCTTCTTCGCCGAACTCTTTAAAAGTTCGTTCAAGCACTTACTGAAAATGTCGCGTCGAAGCCGCTTATTCTCCTTTATGGAGTCAGCAAGCTGGGACCGAACATCTTTTAGTTCAATGCTCAGCTGGGTATTGGCGTCTTCGAGATCGTTTCTCTCCCGCCTTACTTTCGTAAGCACGTGCTCGCCAGCCTTTAGCTGTCGCTGGGCATGTTGCTCATCTGGATTCACTCCAGGACTATCTACATAATCTATTATTAGATTTGCACGCATGCTGCATACTACCTGGTACATGACATTCTTTGCAATAACAGCAAGTCTTACTCGATGGGGCCTTCTCGGGCTCCTTCACTGCGGCAGCTGCGGCCTGAAGTTGGGCCCTACATTCCTCCAGCTCTCGAGACAACTGGGTATTCTTCTCCGTAAGAGCCTATGCAAACAATGATCCTTAAATCAGTTGTACCAACTATTTCAAGTCTCAGGGGCTACTGATATACATAATTATTAGATTTTTTCTTACCCGTATATCCTTTACATACTGGTCCGTGGCTCTAGCAAGACCATTCTGAGCAGCTCAGATGTACGTGTCTCCTGAGTTGAAGGCATCAAACGCCTCTTGGGAGAAACAAGCGTCACGGAGTATGGCCCGGCGACGCCTGTGATTCATGGCGCTCTCCACCTCAGAATTTGTAGCGGATAGCGTATCCGCATCCTCTGTAGGAGGAATATCCGGCGTTGGCCCCATGTTAGCGGCCGCCTCTATGTCCGGCCTTGGAGCCCGACTGGTGGAGGCGTGATCAGCAACCTCTTCGGACATAATCCGGCGAGTGTTTTTCCTACTAGGAAACATGGGCTTAATTATATTTGAAAAGATGGCCACCATGGAGAGGGGTTCTCTTTCATAACTCTGCGACAATGTGTCAGTCCTGACCGCTTTCCTTTTAAGCCTACCTGGCTTTGGTGCCCCTCGTTGGTGAGTCACTGCGGGTTCGGCATGGCGTCCCAAGAGCCTTCCCTGTAAAGCACCATATGTGTGTGGTAGGTCAAGTGCAGAAAAATGGATCCTTCTTGTAAGTTAGGACTCCGGTTTTACTTACATGCGATGCAGGGAGCAGTCCTGGATAATCGGCTATGATGGCCACCATGGCACAGTCGCAGCTTAATTGATAGAACGTCCTGTCAATAAGCTCCACAAATGTGTCCGGATCTTCTTCAAGTCCAGGGTCGAGGGCCCGGTCAGGGTACTCCGGTTGTGGAGACGGGCTGTGGACCTCCCTTACAACTTTTCACAGTTCATGTTATATGAAATGGCAAGGTAAATACTTATGACAAAGAAGAAGGTTGGGAGTAAAAAGTAGCAACTCACCCAGCTTGGAGGGTTGTACATGGAGAATCCATCCCGTGGCTTGATGCGGAGGAACTCCTCTTCCTCTCCTTTGTACAAATCGGTCCCTTACGGCCGCAGCGGGTGGCATCATTTTCTCTGTTGAAGTGCCACATGGGTTGCCCCCGATATTGAAGTGGTTGCACCCCCTGCATTATGCATATTGACATAACCTCGATTACTGTCAATCCTGATTGGGCTAACGTCTGTATCCGACCCATCAGGTAAAGGACTTCCCCGTTATCTTCCTCCAGAGGGCCCCGAGGGTGCCAACTGCGGCGTTTCTTCAAGGGAGCGTTATCAAACTCAGGAAGGCCCATCCGAATAGGGTCCGGAAGGGGGATGTCGTCCACATAAAACCACTCCGAAAGCCAGCCTTCGGACCTCTTTTTTGGGGTACCGAATAGTTATCCGATCCCGGCGAGGGGCCATATTTCAGCTCCGCCCACTTGATATATCGACCCCTTATGTGTACGGGGCACGAGGCAGAATAGCCTCTGCCATAGCTCGAAATGGGCTTCACAACCTAGAAAAGGCTCGCAAAGAGCGACGTAGCCAGCGATGTGTAGTATGGAAGCAGGGGTGAAATTATGCAACTGGAGGTCGTAGAACTCCAGGAGTCCGCGGAGGAACAGATGAATTGGAAATCCAAGTCCCCTTAATAAATAAGGGACAAGGCATACCCGCTTCCCCGTGGAGGGGTTGGGGAAGCTCTCCGCTTGCTCCCTGCCATTGTAGGTGGCGAGCCCGGCTCGAACGGGGACCATATACGCTGGAGGGAGAAATCCCTAGGTCTGTAACTCTACTAATTGGCTGTGAGGGACGGAACACTTCTCCCAATCACCGGGCTTAGGGCTACGGGAGCGAGAGGAAGAGCTGCGATGGCCGGCCATGTTGGAATGGATTTTTTCGAGCGCGCTCTGATGGATACTCGCTGTGGGAGGATGGTGTGATTTGGATCTGAGAAGCCCCGTCTCTTTAATAGACGATTTACCCACATGGCTAAGGAGGCAATTGTAAAAATGCCCCGACTTCTCGCATTCGCTCGACACATGGAGAATATCCATTATTAGGCGCGGAAGCCAAGGAGTGCAACATTTATGGGAAGCCAAACACTGCTCGAACAAGTATTCAGAATTTGGAGAAGAACCCGCCTTGCAATGCCGAAGACAATCTGCGCGCCGGACTCATTGATACGTCTCCGTCGTATCTACTTTTCCAAACACTTTTGCCCTTGTTTTGGCTCTAACTTGCATGATTTGAATGGAACTAACCTGGACTGACGCTATTTTCAGCAGACTTTCCATGGTGTTATTTATGTGCAGAAACAAAAGTTCTCGGAATGACCTGAAACTCCACAGAATGTCTATTTGGAATTAATAAAAAATCCTTGCAAAAGATGAAGAACAGGGGGCCCACACTCTATCCACGAGGGTTGGGGCGCGCCCTCCCCCCTAGGGCGCACCCCCTTACCTCGTGGGCCCCCTGGAGCTCCTCCGACCTCAACTCCAACTCTATATATTTGCTTTCGGGGAGAAAAAAACACAGAGAAGAAATCATCGCGTTTTACGATACGGAGCCGCCGCCAAGCCCTAAAACCTCTCGGGAGGGCTGATCTGGAGTCCGTTCGGGGCTCCGGAGAGGGGGATTCGTCGTCGTCATCATCATCAACCATCCTCCATCACCAATTTCATGATGCTCACCGCCGTGCATGAGTAATTCGATCGTAGGCTTGCTGGACGGTGATGGGTTGGATGAGATCTATCATGTAATCGAGTTAGTTTTGTTAGGGTTTGATTCCTAGTATCCACTATGTTCTGAGATTGATGTTGCTATGACTTTGCTATGCTTAATGCTGGTCACTAGGGTCCGAGTGCCATGATTTCAGATCTGAACCTATTATGTTTTCATGAATATATGTGAGTTCTTGATCATATCTTGCAAGTCTATAGTCACCTACTATGTGTTATGATCCGGCAACCCCGAAGTGACAATAATCGGGACCACTCCCGGTGATGACCATAGTTTGAGGAGTTCGCGTATTCACTATGTGTTAATGCTTTGGTCCTGTACTCTATTAAAAGGAGGCCTTAATATCCCTTAGTTTCCGCTAGGACCCCGCTCCCACGGGAAGGTAGGACAAAAGATGCCATGCAAGTTCTTTTCCATATGCACGTATGACTATATTCAGAATACATGCCTACATTACATTGATGAATTGGAGCTAGTTCTGTGTCACCCTATGTTATGATTGTTACATGATGAACCACATCCGACATAATTCTCCATCACTGATCCAATGCCTACGAGCTTTTCACATATTGTTCTTCGCTTATTTACTTTTCCGTTGCTACTGTTACAATCACTACAAAACACCAAAAATATTACTTTTGCTACCTTTACTTTTGTTACCGTTACCACTACTATCATATTACTTTGCTACTAAGTACTTTGCTGCAGATACTAAGTTATGCAGGTGTCGTTGAATTGACAACTCAACTGCTAATACTTGAGAATATTCTTTGGCCCCTCTCGTGTTGAATCAATAAATTTGGGTTGAATACTCTACCCTCGAAAACTTTTGTGATCCCCTATACTTGTGGGCTATCAAGACTATTTTCTGGCGTCGTTGCTTGGGCGCATAGCTCTATTCTTTGAGTCACTTGGGATTTATATTTGCTGGTCACTATGAAGAACTTGAAAGACGCTAAGACAACAATTTATCCCTCAACTACGAGGGGAGGTAAGGAACTGCCATCTAGCTCTGCACTTGATTCACCTTCTATTTTGAGTAAGCTTGCGACACATAAACCTGCTTCTGCTATTCGTTCTGATATGTCGCATATTATTGATGATGCCACTTCTGTTATGCATGATACTTATGATGAAACTACTTCTATGCTTGATACTATTGTGCCACTTGGTGAATTTCTTGATGAACAAATTGCTAGGGCTAGAGAGAAAGAAATTATTGAAACTGATTATATTGATGAAAGTGATGATGAAGACTTGCCTGTTATTCCTGAGGGTTATGTTTTTGATAAATAAGCTTCTTTAGCTATTTTAGCTTTCAAAGATAGATATGAACTTGTCGGTGTACTAAAGTAGGGGTACCTTAGTACCCCGAACTTGTGCACGGGCAGTAGTAGCGTCCCGCGGCAAGGCTTGCCAGGGGAGCGACAAGAGTCTCCACGGCCCTTTTTGGGCCGGACGAAGGCCAAGTGATCGAGCCTAGAAGACCAAGCCCCGGCAAGAGGAGCTTGCTGGGCCAAGCAGGCGAGGTCCGGCAAGAGGAGCTTGCCGGGCCAAGGCGACAAGGCCTCGGCAAGAGGAGCTTGCCGGGACGACTGAGCCGAAGCACCAAGGCCCTGGCGGGGGGAGCTCGCCGGGACGACCAAGCCAAGGCACTCCAAGAGAAGCCCGCCGCGGCGCGCCGCGCGCCCCGGCAAGGCCTGATGAGCGGCAAGCTCTCAGTTGCGGCAAGGCAACTACCGCGGCAAGCCACTTGCCGCGGCAAACCACCACCTCAGGCCTGCGCTCCAGCTCACCTGCCCACGCGTCGCTCTGGGGCTTCCCCGGAGGCACGTGGCGGGGCGCCGCGCAACCTGAGACGTGCGGTGGCATGCGACGTTGGCAGAGTCGCCCCCGTGGCAAGCGGAGGCGCTCCTAACGGTCCGCCTCGGCACTGTTCAGGCGATCCAAACGGGCATTTAATGCCTTTGTCCCCCGCCGTCAGAGTTAGGTGCGATAGCACTGTGCGACCCCTGTTCGCACAGTTCCTTGCCGTTTTTATCCTCACCTGCGTTGCTACCTGTGGGAAACCCCTTAGCATATAAAAGGAGGCCCATGTGCACGTAGAGGGGGATCCAGACCCCAGAGAGGAACAGAAAACCAGGAGGACGCTCAGTAGACCCTCGTCTACATCCAGTTCCAACTTACTGTAGCTTCTTGCGCCCCAGAGCAAGAACTCCAATCAACCAGACAAGCAGCAGTAGGGTTTTATGCATCCATGCGGCCCGAAGCTGGGTAAAATCGTCGTGTGTGTGTGTGTCGCCTCGATCTGCTCTTTGTGCAACCTCCGCCCCCGCCGAACCGACAAGGGGCTCCGTCCCCATAGGTGCTCGTGGAGGCCGATATCCCCCCGACATCTTTGGCGCGCCTGGTAGGGGTGCGTTGAGGTTGTGCGAACCAGATTCGGCGACCACAGGCAAGCTCAGGTATGGCCAGGGACCTTTCCGCTCCGACCCGCTGAGCGGAGGCATTCCTCCTCACGGACTCGCGCACGGCCCTCCTCGAGTACCCACTCACGCAGAGTCCGGGCAAGAGCAACTGCTCCTCGAGGAGGACCGCCTTCCGGCCGCTGAGCGAGTTTCTCGCTTCCAGCAGTTAGCGCCGGAAGTTGCGGGAAAGGCGACCTCGTTCTTCGGCGAGCCCAGGCCGCCAAGATCCAAACGAGTCGACGCCGACCGTGGGAGGAACCTTGCCAGCGCGGCCGTCGGAACCCATTCCATCGGCCATCCTCTCTGTCCAAGTCTTGCCGCAGTTGCATGTAATCCTTGGTACAGAGACGGGCGCAGATCCCGAGCATAGCTTGTGTGCCCCGCACATCTTGTCGATTTCGCGCCTCTCCGCTTGGCGCGTGCATCATTCGACACGATTGTGCAGCACTCGACTTCGGCAAGCGATGGCAGGCCGCGAGGCCCCGAGCCTTCGTTATTCCCTTACCTCGAGAAGGGGAGGGGATGACAGGATAGGCTGGGCGTCGCCCGAGGAAGCTGCGCCTTGCCGGACGGCAAACGACAGAGAAGCTAAGTCGCCAAAGTTTGAGCGATTAAGCTCCTTTTTATTCTTTAAGTTATCTTCCTCAAAAGGCCGAGCTTCGTATGGGAAACCTGTGCACGGAGGGGCCGGCTCGTGGCTGGTTGCGCCCTTATTTCGTTTCGAGTCCGCTCAACGACTTAAGTGTGCTACATCCCGAGTGGCGTTCTTACTTGTTTCGAGCTCGCTCGGCAGCTTGCGTGTGCCGCGACTGCAGTCGCCACACTTACCTTGCCCTGAGCCTTCTCAAGATTTAAGTGAGTTGCGCCAGCCGCGGCAAGGTTTCTTGCCGGTGGAAGCCCCGTCAGCGGGTTGCCGATGTCCCGCACTCGGCACCCGTGGCAAGGCGGAGACTTTCGCCGACAAGTTCCTGTGAGCGTAGGGCGCGAACGTACGAAGCATAAAGTCGAACGAGGGAGATAACAGCGCAATGAACTGCCTAAGATAAAAGTTATATTACAAAATAACTTGCCGCTGCTCTAATCAGCTGTTTCTATGGCATGCTCAGCAGCGACAAGGGAAGAAAAGAAAGAGGTGGGCGGCCTAATCCGCGCGGTCGCCCGCGACCCGCCTGATCCCGGCCACCCTTTCCACGATGGGGGTGACGAGGGCCTTGATCTCCATCAGGTCAGCGTCTTCCGGCAAGTGCCGGAGGACGTTGGTGAGCCTGATGGTGGGGTTGCGGAAGACGATCTTCACCAGCACCCTCTCGAGGGCCCCGGAGACGGCTTCCCGCGTCTCCTCAGCCAGCTGCTCCGGGATCTTTTCCCGGAGATGCTGGAGCACCCCCACCAAGCCCTTGAAGAAGGAAGTGAGCTTGGCGCTCGGCGGGACGTTCTCGCCGGAGGGGTACTCGTGGCCCTCCATCCCCAGCAGCTTCAGCTCCTGGTCGATGGTGGTGGCGATGTCGACAAGGCCTTCGGTCCACCGCTCCACCGTCTCCTGGAAGTCGTTCTGGGTAACGGCGGCACGCTTCAACAGCTCCTCGTTGCCGGCAACCTCCTTCCGCAAGGTCGCTTCCTGCTCCTTGGCGCTCTCCAGCGCCTTGGCCAGGGTGTCCAGCTTCAGCTCGAGGACAGCCTTGGAGTCCTTGGCGGCGTCGAGCTCCTGGATCTTCTCGGCGAAGCGGCCCTGCAGCTCGCCAAGGGTGTGAGCGCCCTTCTCGCGCTCCTGTTTGAGCGCGGCAAGCTCCTCGCCGCTCGCCTTGAGGTCACTGACGAGCTGCGCCACCCTCGCCTCCAGCCCCCCTTGGCGACCTCGGCGGCCGCGTCAGCGTCCTGCGCTTTCTGCAGGGCCCCGCCGAGCGCCTGCTCGCGCGCGGCAACCTCCTCCTCGTGGCTGGCGAGGCTGGCCCTCTGTTGCACCAGTTCGCTTTCCCGCGTGGATAGCTCCGCAGCGGCAAGCCTCTGCTGCTCTTCGGCCTCTGCCTACTCGAGGAGAAAGGCCGTCCGCGCCTCGTCGAGCAGCCTCCACTCCTCCAACAAGGACCGGAGAGCCTCCTGGTTGAGCTCCCGGAGCTCCCCGGCGCGCTTCTCCATGTCCGCGCCAGCCTTCGCGACGAGTGCCTCCTGGCGCTCCACCTTGGCCTGTCGGGCGCGGTAGAGCGACACAAGCTTCCGGAGCAGCCGCTCCTCCTCGGGCTCGCCGCCACCGGTGCTTGGCGCGTCGACCACTGTCAGCCCGACGGAGGCGAGCACTTCTCCGTCCAAGGCCTCCCCCTCGACCGGCGCCCTGGAGCTAGGCTCCCAGGGGAGCCTGATGAAGACGCCATCGCCGGCCCGCAGGTAGGCACCCGCCGGGGGCTCCTCGGGGCCCGACATGGTAGCAGCGGCGGGATCGCCGGACGGCGGAGTGCTTGACGCCCCGGCCTCCCCAGGGCCGTCAGCACGGTCGCCGGTCCCCTCGCCGCCTGCTGCTGCGGCGGCCTTGGCGGCTTCGGCCTCCCCGCCGCCTGCGGGGTCGTTGGTGCCTTCCGCCTCCTCGACGATGATGACGTCGTCGGCGTCGCCAAGCGCTCCCTCCCCGACGACGACCTCGGTCTCCATCGGGTCCGCGGTGGGCGGGTCTGATGGCCGGAAGAGGGGAAAAGAGTCAACCGAGCAGCCGACAAAAAAGCTCACAAGGAAAGATAGCCAGGGGAAGTTTTCCGTGCAGGGGGGCTTACCGGTGGCAGGGTCCGTGGCCGTGGCCTCCGTTGTCGGGGGATCGCTGGCCGCGTCCCTCGCCGGAGATCCCTCCCTTGCCGGAGAGGTCTTCCTTGCCGGGGCTCCTCCCTTGCCGGAGAGGACCCCCCTGCCGGGGGCTCCTCCCTTGCCGGAGATTTCTCCCTAGGCGGGGTGGTCGACGCGGACGGCGCGGCAGGAGTGCCCCCCGGGGTCGCCTGCTGGGGCTGCTCTGCTCCTACCCAATGACAACAACAACAGCCACATGTCAACAAAGAGAAGGGAAGCTCGCGCGCGCGCCAAACGGCAGGAACTAGCCGTGCCCTCACCCTGGGGGCTGCGCTGTGGGCTGCACTGCGGGCCCGCTTCCAGGTCCAGCAAGGTCGTCTCCGGCACCTCCCCAGTTGCCGGGGGAGATTCGCCCTCAAGGACGACCAGCGGGATCTTGGCCCTCTTCGCCCTCCTCTGGGCCAGGGTCCTGGAAAGGGAACGGTTTCGGGGGAGGATGAATGGGCTGCGAAACAAGACGAAGCAACAGAAATCAAGAAGATACAAGCTCTACCAGGAACTTACTCTCCGTCATCATCTTCGTCGTCGGAACTGAGCGCGGAATAATCAAAAACCGGCTTGCTCCAGGCGCGAGGAGACAGGGGAGTGGGTTCCCGGGACCGCTTGGCGGGGGCGGTGGACGACCCCGCCCCCGTTGCCGCCGCGGAACGGGGAGCGGCAGGAGCAGAAGTCGTGGCTCGTGAGGACCCCGCTCCCGCTGCTTCAGAGGCGCGCGTCACCCGGGGCTGCGGTTGCTGGTCGGCCTGCCGCACCACCTCTCCGGCCCTGCGGATATGCCTCCTTGGCTGGGCAGGGGGCTCCGCCTGCGACGAGCTGCCCGGGAGCTGCGAGGAGGGCGCGTCAGCCTTCGGCAAGCCGCCCTCGTCCTGGGCGGGCTCGCCCGCGCCACCATGCTCGGCTGGTTCCTCCGCGCCGGCGAACTCCATTTGGCCGGCGAGGCTCTCCGCCTCCGCCACGTCTGCCTCGGCCAGGGTGAAGCCAGACTCGCCCGCGGCCGCGGCGGCCGCCGCCTCCTCCATCCTAGAGGCGATGTAGGCCAGCTCCTCGGGGGTGGTGTCCCGCGTGAGGCCCCTCTTCTCGTCGGGGTCGACCGGCACCTCCTCCAAGTTGTTGAAGAAAGCCTGCACGACATCGTCCGCCGGCTCCTGCCAGGTCGCGTCGATCCCGTGCGAGTCGCACAGCGGCATCATCGCGAGGATGCGGCTGAGCGCCGAGTTGTTGCACAGGGGGACGACGCCCGGCGGCAACCTGAACCATTCTGGGTGCTCGGAGTCGTGCTTGAACAGGTCCTTCAACACTCCGTCGAGCTCCAGGATGGTGAAGTTGTAGTTGAGGCCCGAGCGCAGCCTCATGATGTCTGCCGCGTTTTGGAATTCCCAAGCCGGCTTCCCCCTCTCCTGCAGGGGGCGATACGCCGGTGAAGGAAATCCGCGCCGACGGTGAGCCCGACAAACCTGAGGCGCAGGATTCGGGTGGCGGCAATCTTCAGCTTGGCGTCGTCCGGAGCCAGGTCGCTCCAGTCGCGGCCGCGCACCACTGGAGTTCGCCGCACGGCGGTGAACGGCGGTGGATTCTCCTCGACGATCAGGCACCACTCGGCCCTCCACTCCTCCCATCTGCCACGGAGTTCCCCCTACAAGTAGACCTCTTTCTTGCCGGTCCTGGAGACCCAGGCAACCCCGCCGGACAGCGGCTCTCCTTTCTCCACCTGAGGAGTAAAGAAGTGGCGGAAGAGGGCTACGTTGGGGCAGACTCCGACTAAGTTATCGCAAAGGTGTGCGAAAACCGCCATTGTCAGAACGTCGTTGGGCGTGAAGTCAAGGAGGTGGAGGTTGTAGGTGTGCATGATGTCGCAGAAGAACTTGGAAAAAGGCGGGCAGAGCCTGCAGAGGAAGAACACGACGAAGAAAGGGTACCCGGTCGGGTACAGCTTCTGGGCGATGGCGGGAAGAACTCGTGTGCGCGGATGTGCTCGCGTCGCCGTCGACCAGAAGAGGTGGTATCCGTTCTTCAGCCCCAGCGCATCGAGCTGAGGGGGGAACGTCGCCGTCTCCTTCCGAAGCGCTTCCAGCCGCAGCGCCTCGGACGACTTCACGGCCTTCCCCTTCGCCTTGTCGCTCTTCGGGGCCATGGCAGGAACAGGGAGGAGGAGTTGTCGGCGTTGGCGGCGCCGGGGGCTGCGAGGGCGAATCGCTGCTTTCTCTAGCAAGGAGGAAGTGGCGGAGATTTTCGGGGAACAGCAACCAGTGGAATGGCGAGCTGCCCCTGTTCCCCTCCGCTTATAAAGGGGGTGGGGAGGGGGCGGACGTTTCGCTTTTCCAAATCAAGAAGTCGTGCCCGACGTGATGCATGCCGGCGGGCCTCAGCCCTGCGCACGCCACCCACGTCACGCACGTCTCGCACGCCTCGCCCCCCATGACGCCGTGATAAGCGCGCGCCACTTGGGGAGGGCGCGACGGGCACGGAGTTAAGGAGCAGCGCAACCCAGGCCACGCGTGCCCGTGCACTGTTAGGGCCTGGCCCAACAACGCTCGGCACCGTGTATGGCCCAGACCCGGGGGCTCCTGTCGGTGTACTAAAGTAGGGGTACCTTAGTGCCCCGAACTTGTGCACGGGCAGTAGTAGCGTCCCGCGGCAAGGCTTGCCAGGGGAGCGACAAGAGTCTCCACGGCCCTTTTTGGGCCGGACGAAGGCCAAGTGATCGAGCCTAGAAGACCAAGCCCCGGCAAGAGGAGCTTGCTGGGCCAAGCAGGCGAGGTCCTGCAAGAGGAGCTTGCCGGGCCAAGGCGACAAGGCCCCGGCAAGAGGAGCTTGCCGGGACGACTGAGCCGAAGCACCAAGGCCCCGGCGGGGGAGCTCGCCGGGACGACCAAGCCAAGGCACCCCAAGAGAAGCCCGCCGTGGCGCGCCGCGCGCCCCGGCAAGGCCTGACGAGCGGCAAGCTCTCAGGTGCGGCAAGGCAACTACCGCGGCAAGCCACTTGCCGCGGCAAACCACCACCTCAGGCCTGCGCTCCAGCTCACCTGCCCACGCGTCGCTCTGGGGCTTCCCCGGAGGCACGTGGCGGGGCGCCGCGCAACCTGAGACGCGCGGTGGCATGCGACATTGGCAGAGTCGCCCCTGTGGCAAGCGGAGGCGCTCCTAACGGTCCGCCTCGGCACTGTTCAGGCGATCCAGACGGGCATTTAATGCCTTTGTCCCCCGCCATCAGAGTTAGGTGCGATAGCACTGTGCGACCCCTGTTCGCACAGTTCCTTGCCGTTTTTACCCTCACCTGCGTCGCTACCTGTGGGAAACCCCTTAGCATATAAAAGGAGGCCCATGCGCACGTAGAGGGGGATCCAGACCCCAGAGAGGAACAGAAAACCAGGAGGACGCTCAGTAGACCCTCGTCTACGTCCAGTTCCAACTTACTGTAGCTTCTTGCGCCCCAGAGCAAGAACTCCAATCAACCAGACAAGCAGCAGTAGGGTTTTACGCATCCATGCGGCCCGAAGCTGGGTAAAATCGTCGTGTGTGTGTGTCGCCTCGATCTGCTCTTTGTGCAACCTCCGCCCCCACCGAACCGACAAGGGGCTCCGTCCCCATAGGTGCTCGTGGAGGCCGATATCCCCCCGACAGAACTCAAGAGGTTATTAGTTAAATGGAAGCAACAATCTCTTAATGATAGAATGAAACCTGCCCCTGCTTTTGCTACTTCACCTATCTGTGTTACCGATAAGGATTATGAATTCTCTGTTGATCCTGATGTAATTACTTTGGTTGAATATGATCCTTTTCATGGCTATGAATCTGAAACTGTTGTGGCGCATCTTACTAAATTAAATGATATAGCCACCCTCTTTACTAATGATGAGAAATCCCGCTACCTTTATATCCTTAAGATATTTCCGTTCTCATTAAAGGGTGATGCTAAGATATGGTTTAATTCTCTTGATCCTGCTTGTGTGCGTAGTCCCCAGGATATGATTTATTACTTCTCTGCTAAATATTTCCCTGCTCATAAGAAACAAGCTGCTTTAAGGGATATATATAATTTTGTGCAAATTGAAGAAGAGAGTCTCCCACAAGCTTGGGGGAGGCGTTTCAAGTTACTTAATGCTTTGCCTGATCATCCTCTCAAGAAAAATGAAGTACTTGATATCTTTTATAATGGACTAACCGATGCTTCTAGAGATTACCTGGATAGTTGTGTTGGTTCTGTTTTCAGGGAAAGAACACCGAATGAAGCTGAAATTCTATTGAATAATATGCTAACGAATGAAAATAATTGGACACTTCCCGAGCCAATTCCTGAGCCTGTTCCTCAACCAACTCCGTAGAAGAGAGGTGTTCTGTTTCTCAATCTTGAAGATATGCAAGAGGCAAAGAAATCTATGAAAGAAAAAGGTATTAAATCTGAAGATGTTAAGAATTTACCTCCTATTGAAGAAATACATGGTCTTAATCTACCGCCTGTTGAAGAAACATATGATCTTAATCCATCACCTATTGAAGAAACTCATGGTCTTGATAACCCGACACATGGAGTAAAGGTAAATTCTCTCTATAGATTTGATGAAGGTGACATTCCTCACTATATGTCTGCTAGACAATGCTTAGAAGAGTTTGATAATTTTATTGTCAAACAAGAGAACTTTAATTCTTATTTTGGTAGACAACTGATATACAATTCAAATATGCTTGAACACTTGGGTAATTACATGGCTAATGTTAAAGGTGAACTTAAACTTATTAGTAAACATGCTTCTATGGTTACCACTCAAGTAGAACATGTACTCAAAGCTCAAAATGATTTGCTCAATGAAATGAATAGTAAGAATAACGACTATGGTGTTAGAGTGGCTACTAGAACTGGTGGAATGACTTAGGAACCTTTGTATCCTGAAGGCCACCCTAAGAGAATTGAACAAGATTCTCCGAGAAATTATATTGATGCACCTAGTCCTTCTAAAAAGAAGAAAAAGAAAGATGATAGGACTTTGCATGCTTATAGTGAACCTATTGTTGAACCACCTGAGAATCCAAATGATATCTCTATTTCTGAAGCTGAAACACAATCTGGTAATGAACATGAACCTAGTGAAAATGTTAATGATAATGTTCATGATGATGCTCAACCTAGCAATGATAACGATGTAAAAATTGAACCTGTTGTTGATCTTGATAACCCACAATCAAAGAATCAATGTTATGATAAGAGAGACTTTGTTGCTAGGAAACATGGTAAAGAAAGGGAGCCATGGGTTCAGAAACCGATGCGTTTTCCTCCCAAACCATCCAAGAAAAAGGATGATGAGGATTTTGAGCGCTTTGCTGAAATGATTAGACCTATCTTTTTGCGTATGCGATTAACTGATATGCTCAAAATGAATCCTTATGCTAAGTATATGAAAGAAATTGTTACAGATAATAGAAAGATACCAGAAGCTGAGATTTCCACCATGCTTGCTAATTATACTTTTAAGGGTGGAATACCAAAGAAACTTGGAGATCCAGGAGTACCAACTATACCATTCTCCTTTAAAAGAAACTATGTTAAAACTGCTTTATGTGATCTTGGAGCCGGTGTTAGTGTTATGCCTCTCTCTTTATATCGTAGACTTGACTTGAATAAGTTGACACCTACTGAAATATCTTTGCAAATGGCTGATAAATCAACTGCTATACCTGTCGGTATTTGTGAGGATGTGCCTGTTGTGGTTGCAAACGTTACTATTTTAACTCACTTCGTTATTCTTGATATTCCCGAGGACGATAGTATGTCTATTATTCTTGGAAGACCTTTTTTGAACACTACAAGGGCTATTATTGATTGCAACAAAGGCAAGGTCACTTTTCATGTTAATGGTAAAGAGCATACGGTATGCTTTCCGAGGAAACAACCTCAAGTTCATAGTATCAACTCCATTGGAAAAATTCCATCTATTATTTTTGGAGGTTTTGAATTTCCTCTTCCTGCTGTCAAGAAGAAATATGATATTCTTATTGTTGGGGATGTGCATATCCCCGTTGAGGTAACATAGTGTTATTCGAAATTTCTCCGGTTTCATGTTATTCGGAATGAGTTTGTTAACAAGACTTGAGCAACCTTGTTAGTAGATTCCTTTTGATGAGCATGAGATGGATGAAACTAGAAGGCACAACCTTCTGTACCCTCTCTCTATTTTCTGTTATTTAGTATAAATAAAGTAAAAATAGTACTTTTCTGTCTGTTTTCTGATTTATCTGTGCAATATAAAAATACCCCGAAAATAAAAGTTCTCCAAATGCCCTGAAAATGGAATATGATTTTTTTCTAGAATATTTGAGAATTACTGGCACTGAGAACACAGCAGGAGGGGCAAACACCTGGCCACGAGGGTGGAGGGTGCGCCCTACCCCCCTAGGCGCGCCCCTGCCCCGTGGGCCCACGGTGGCCCTCCTCCACTTATTCCCTTACCCACACACTCCTTCTTCCTCCCGCAAACACCAATATCCAGCTCAAGCACGAGTTCTAGCTCATTTTGCTGCGATTTTCGATCTCCTTGCTCAAAGCACCTCCCACAAAACTGCTTTGGGAGATTGTTCCTTGGTATGTGACTCCTCCATTGGTCCAATTAGTTTTTGTTCTAGTGCTCTATTCATTGCAAATTTGTGCTGCCTGGGTGACCATGTTCTTGAGCTTGCATGTCAAATTTATATGGTTCCAAGTAGTTCTAATGCATGATATAGTCTCTAGGCACTTGTAGGAGTAGTTGCTATCAATTTTATTGAGCTTGGTTCACTTTTATTTGAAGTTACTAATTTTTTTAGAAATTTCTCACAGGAAGAAACATGCTTAGGAAATTGTTCCAAGGTGGCTCTTCAAGGAAGCAAGGACCCAGGCTTGCAATGCGTGATGCTGACGAGGAGCCACCAAGGGACGCTCCAGTACGGCCCTGTGAACGGCCTTCGGAAAATTTTATGGATCGAGCGGGAATCAAGGAAGAATTTAACGCATATTTGCGTAACGCTAGTCTTGTGAGCTTTAAGGTAGAGAAGTACAACCAATACCATTATCTCACTAGTACATTTGTTAGGAGGTCTGAATTTTCATCTTCACGTAATTCTCCAACTGTCCTGTTTGATCTTTATGAAAAATCTTATACCATGGACTTAGATGATTTTAAAACTGCTTGCAAACTTCCACAATGGGGTAGTGTTAGTGAACCTCGTAAATCTGAATTTAGAAATTTTTCTTGCTAGCATAATTGTGGGGGAATCCAGAGATATAGCACAAGCTACCATAGGGAGCATTCATTTTCCTGCTATACATTATTTTGCTCTCTTCATAGGTAGGTGCATAAATGGTAAAGATGAAGCATGTCATATGTGTGTCCTTGAGCTTAGTATTCTTAGGAGTGTTGTGTTAGGAGACAAATCTTATAATTTGGGAGCCATTATCGCATGTAGGTTGCATCATAATAGATTTAAAGATTTCTTTGGTGGAATTTACGCAACCCGCTTAGCTGATTTTCTTGGTGTGGATGTCTGTGAGGATGATATTGAGTTGCCTCCTACTTATTTAGACTATAATTCCATGGTCTACCACCAGTTTGTCGAGAGGAATGAATCACCTCTCCAGTATCGACTAATCTTTGACAAACGGCGTGATGTCCGTATTACTCTCCCTGCTCCTGCCTTCTTTGATTATCAGGCAAAAGGAAGACATTTTATTACCAGAGAGGAGGCATATGAGTACGAGAGGAGGGCGGAGGTAGCTCACCGCCAAGCTGCAGCTCAGGAGGCGATAGCCTCTGCATCTCAGTACGACCCCAGCTACACATACGGATATCTGCCAGGCCATTCTTGGCAATGAACCAACTTATGCCAAAAGCCTAAGCTTGGGGGAGTACGTATTTCCCACCGACATTACATTCATGTTCACACACTCATTGCTAGATGTTGGTGCTCATACTCTTTCACTGTAATATCCATGCTAGTTTATTTTCTTTTTCTTGCTTTCTTCTAATGTGTTTGATAAACCTTAAGAAAAACCAAAAAACTTAGAGTAATTTTTAGTTAGTTTACTTTCTTGCTGTAGTAGTAATAATTAAAAGAAAACCCAAAAAGATTTTCTGTTCTTCTTTTGCTTGTTGGGAGCTTCCCGTGTAAATAGTTGTATTCTTTTCTTTTCTTTGGGGGTCGATAGGAGAAGACCATAATTAAATTATTGAAGTGGCTCCTATATGCATTATTGTCGATTTAACCAAGAGTCCGTATTGCCTTGTCTTCTCCTATTTATTGAATGCTCGCAGATTCTAGCTCAGTCGAATGCAAATGCACTCTTATTATTATTAACTTCATTCGGTCATGCAAGTGAAAGGCAATTATGATGATATATGATGGACTGACTGAGATGAGAAAAGCTGGTATGAACTCGACCTCTCTTGTTTTTGTAAATATGATGAGTTCATCTTTCCTAATTCAGCCTATTATGAATAAACATGTTTGCAATGACAATTAGAGATTATAGTTACTTATGCCATGCTTGATTAGCTATGAGTTATAATGGTTTACCTTGCGTGCAAACATGCTATTAAAATGGTTGTGATGTGGTATAGTGGGGTGGTATCCTCCTTTGAATGCTTTAAGTGACTTGACTTGGCACATGTTCACACATGTAGTTGAAACAAATCAACAATAGCCTTCATGATATTTATGTTCATGGTGGATTATATACTACTCATGCTTGCATCCAATGTCTATTAATTTTAATGCATGTTCACGACTATTGTCGCTCTCTAGTTGGTCGCTTCCCAGTCTTTTGCTAGCCTTCACTTGTACTAAGCGGGAATATTGCTTGTGCATCCAATCCCTTAAACCCCAAAGTTATTCCATATGAGTCCACTATACCTTCCTATATGCGGTATTTACCTCTCGTTCCAAGTAAATTTGTATGTGCCAACCTCTAAACCTTCAAATAAACATTCTATTTTGTATGCTCGAATAGCTCATGTATCAACTAGGGCTGCCCTTATCTTCCATGTTAGGCGGGTTATTCTCAAGAGGAGTGGACTCCGCTCCTCACTCACGAGAAAATGGCTGGTCACCGGGATGCCCAGTCCCGTGCTTTATGCAAACTAAATCAAATTAATTGCAAACAAAACTCCCCCTGGGACTATTGCTAGTTGGAGACACTCGTTGTTTCGAGCAAGTCATGGATTGAAGCTTGTTGGTGGAGGGGGAGTATAAACTTTACCATTCTGTTTGGGAACCGCCTATAATGTGTGTAGCATGGAAGATATCGCCATCTCTTGGTTGTTATGTTGACAATGAAAGTATGCCGCTCAAAATATTATTTATGTCTATTTCAAAACCGAGCTCTGGCACCTCTACAAATCCCTGCTTCCCTCTGCGAAGGGCCTGTCTATTTACTTTTATGTTGAGTCATCACCCTCTATTAAAAAAGCACTAGCTGGAGAGCGCAACTGTCATTTGCATTCATTAATAATAATTTATATTGGGTATGACTATGATTGGATCTCTTTTACCATGAATTACAATGTCTAGTCAGTCCTTGATCTTTAAAGGTGCTCTGCATTTATGTTTTGCGGTCTCAGAAAGGGCTAGCGAGATACCATCTTGTTATATCATATCATGATTGTTTTGAGAAAGTGTTGTCATCCGAGATTTATTATTATGGCTCGCTAGTTGATTATGCTATTGATATGAGTAAACATGAGACCTAGGAGTTATTGCAAATGTAGTTAGTCATAATCTTTGCTGAAAACATGAATGTTGGCTTTACATATTTACAACAACAAGAGCAAACAGAGTTTGTAAAAATTTTTCTTTATCACTTTCAGTTTATCAACTGAATTGCTTGAGGACAAGCAAAGGTTTAAGCTTGGGGGAGTTGATACGTCTCCATCGTATCTACTTTTCCAAACACTTTTGCCCTTGTTTTGGACTCTAACTTGCATGATTTGAATGGAAATAACCCGGAGTGACGTTGTTTTCAGCAGACTTTCCATGGTGTCATTTGTGTGCAGAAACAAAAGTTCTCGGAATGACTTGAAACTCCACGAAATGTCTATTTGGAATTAATAAAAAATCCTTGCAAAAGATGAAGACCAGGGGGCCCACACCCTGTCCACGAGGGTTGGGGGCGCGCCCTCCCCCCTAGGGCACGTCCCCCTACCTCGTGGGCCCCCCTGGAGCTCCTCTGACCTCCACTCCAACTCCATATATTTGCTTTCGGGGAGAAAAAAACCAGAGAGAAGAAATCATCGCGTTTTACGATACGGAGCCGCCGCCAAGCCCTAAAACCTCTCGGGAGGGTTGATCTGGAGTCCGTTCGGGGCTCCAGAGACGGTGATTTGTCGTCGTCGTCATCATCAACCATCCTCCATCACCAATTTCATGATGCCCACCGCCGTGCGTGAGTATTTCCATCATAGGCTTGCTGGACGGTGATGGGTTGGATGAGATCTATCATGTAATCGAGTTAGTTTTGTTAGGGTTTGATCCCTAGTATCCACTATGTTCTGAGATTGATGTTGCTATGACTTTGCTATGCTTAATGCTTGTCACTAGGGCCTGAGTGCCATGATTTCAGATCTGAACCTATTATGTTTTCATGAATATATGTGAGTTCTTGATCCTATCTTGCAAGTCTATAGTCACCTACTATGTGTTATGATCCGGCAACCCCGAAGTGACAATAATCGGGACCACTCCCGGTGATAACCATAGTATGAGGAGTTCATGTATTCACTATGTGTTAATGCTTTGGTCCGGTACTCTATTAAAAGGAGGCCTTAATATCCCTTAGTTTCCGCTAGGACCTCACTGCCACGGGAGGGTAGGACAGAAGATGTCATGCAAGCTCTTTTCCATAAGCACGTATGACTATATTCGGAATACATGCCTACATTACATTGATGAATTGGAGCTAGTTCTGTGTCACCCTATGTTATGATTGTTATATGATGAACCAGATCCGGCATAATTCTCCATCACCGATCCAATGCCTACGAGCTTTTCACATATTGTTCTTCGCTTTTTTAATTTTCCGTTGCTACTGTTACTATCACTCCAAAACACCAAAAATGTTACTTTTACTACCGTTACTTTTGTTACTGTTACCACTACTATCATATTACTTTTCTACTAAACACTTTGCTGCAGATACTAAGTTATCCAGGTGTGGTTGAATTGACAACTCAACTACTAATACTTGAGAATATTCTTTGGCTTCCCTTGTGTCGAATCAATAAATTTGGGTAGAATACTCTACCCACGAAAACTGTTGCGATCCCCTATACTTGTGGGTTATCACTCATCGCCATTGAAGCCTGGTTTGGGGGCTACTGAGGGAGTCCTGGATTAGGGGGTCCTCGGACGGCCGGACTATATCCTTTGGCCAAACTGTTGGACTATGAAGATACAGGATTGTAGACTTCTTCCCATGTCCGGATGGGACTCTCCTTGGCGTGGAAGGCAAGCTTCGGAATACGGATATGTAGATCTCCTTCCTTGTAACCGACTCTGTGTAACCCTAGCCCCCTCCGATGTCTATATAAACCGGAGGGTTTAGTCCATAGGACTACAACAATCATACCATAGGATAGCTTCTAGGGTTTAGCCTCTATGATCTCGTGGTAGATCAACTCATGTAATACTCATATCATCAAGATCAAGCAAGCAAGAAGTAGGGTATTACCTACATCGAGAGGGCCCGAACCTGGGTAAACATTGTGCCCCCCGCCTCCTGTTACCATCTGCCTTAGACGCACAGTTCGGGACCCCCTACCCGAGATCCGCCGGTTTTGACACCAACAGTCCCGACGGACCTAGTTTGGGTGGACAGAGGAAAAAGATGGGATTAATAAAAAAGACGAGATTAGAATGGAAGACCTATGCTGTTTACTTTCGTACATTTATATTAATATATGGTGATGTTGACTACGTTGACCATGATTTAAGTGGGTCCATCATGTAAGAGTTAGTCACTAGGCCGCCATGTGAGTGCCTAAGATAAGAAAATAGGTTCATGGGTGCTTACACAAATTATTTTAAAGAATATCCTATCCATGAAACAGTAAGATGTTGAGTTGGTCGTGAGATCATATGGTTTCACCTCTAGCCTACCCCAACTTGTTGTTGTATAGGCTATGCATGAAACAGTAAGAACTACACCAACATTTAGACCTACTAGTACGCTTTATGACATTGTGGTTCTACGTGTGCACTTTCAGCTTTATTCTTAATAACATGCAAGGCTCATTGTAAAAGTGGCATTAGATCAACATGCTAAACAATACATAGCATTATTCTCAGGATGCACGGTGAACAGCCCATTTGTCACAGTTTCGCATGGGCCATAATGTTTGAGCAGCTTTAAGTGTGGGTGTACCCTGCATCATCATGATGTGTGCCACAACATTCCAAGTTTAACATTGCAATCAAACTCATAGGACTAGAAATTCATAGACAACATTCACAACAAACTCTTAGATTACCATATATTACTGGTGAAGTGACGTGCTATGCATATGGTTTTTAACCCCTTTCCACAACAAAGTTTTGAACCATCGCCTTGCCTGTGTGTGCGATAGGGGGGGTCCTTCCCACATGACCCAGAAACCATCGGCGATAGGCAGCGATGATGTAGATGCGTTGCCAAATGTAATCATATGTGATGTAGGAATATATCACACGCACTATATTCTAGCACACATGTGGGATTGGGGATCAATCGCCCACGTCTATCATGAGTCAAACATTTTTAATTGCGCAGGGAAGCCAAATAGTTTTTAACATTCGATCATTTGCAAAATAGTACCTAACCCACAGGGGCCATCATAGAAACGGTGCGCGATATGTGGCCCGTTGCACACGAGTATTCTATGGCAATCATCTTCCATTCATGTAATCATCACACACATTTCCTAAACAATTTACGAGTGGGATTGCATTTTGCATTGGGCACGGTTTCCCCTAAGCTCTTGTGTGCGATAATGTGCTATCACAAACGGTTGAGGAGCCCCTATGCACACGTAGAAGTGCTGCAAATTGTCTTTGATTTGTTGTATATCACCGATGGTTGCGCTATGAGTGACGTGTGCTTTCTGTTCTAGATCCCACACACTCATTTAGTTGAACCATATGCGCTTCAATGGCCAGGTTAAAGCAAAATACCGCATTTGAATCACCCTCCATAAAGCAAATTTGCGACAATATGCAATTTACAAGAAGAACATTCATTAGAATTCGCCACAATATGCAATTGAACAAATGCTAGCTAAATTCCACTGATTTATCGACATATGTTGTACGTAATCATAGTGTACAAAATACAAAGACCTCATCATATGGAAAACAATGCATCCATACCTATATGTTTAGCGGCTAACTCTAGTTGAATGCATACTCATTCTTCAAGTAACAACCATGCTAAAATCTTCATTATCATTAGTGGGCTTGATGTAGTGATTCGGGAAGAAATTGCTGATAAATCTCCTAACAGCAATTCACCAGCGAGGAGCGATTTAGGGGTCATCGGTTCAAAGATGAGCTGTGTGATTCTTAGATCAGAATGTGCCATACGAGTGGAGTAGAAGATATTAATTAAAATACAAACTTAGTGGTACTAAATTGACAACATCGTTACAACAATTAGTATATTTGCAAATGGAGATCATGTGTTTGCAAACATACACTACTAGGGAAAAGCGTAGCAGCAGCGCGGGTTTTGGGTGTATCAGTAGCGCGGGTGCCAGCACTACTGATACGGTGCCACAACTAACTTCTAGCAGTAGCGCGTGTTGACACACGCTACTGCTATACATGGTTAGCTGTAGCGTGCGTTGCAAACAGCGCTACTGCTAATTAGCTGTAGCGGGTCTTATACCCCGCGCTACTGCTATTACTTTCAAAAACAAAAAAATCTCGATCCTGTGCGTGTTGTCAATGGCAGCAGTGGTTCGATCTAGCGATGATTGGCGTCGCCGGAGGCATGAACGGACAGCGGAAGACCAGATCCAGCACTGGCTGTTCGAGAGGGCCCGTTTCTATGGCAGAGCCAGGCCGTGGCGTGGGGCTCCTCTTCCCGACCATGCCAGATAGCTCCTGTTCGTCCATGGCGACGACCTGCACGGACATGGACATGGGAGGGTGAGTAAAACCAGAGGGAGAGAGAAAAGGAAAACCGAGGGAGAGAGGAAGGTGATGTAGGGAGCAGCGGAGTGAGGTGCTCCGGTGTGGTGGCGTGGGGCGGCGGCCTCCTAGATGTTGGTGGAAGACCGGCGAGCTCCTAGACGCCGGTGGCGCGAGGCGACGGCCTCTTTTGGTGCCATGGAGGAGGATGGGCACATGGGCAGGAGGTCCATGTGAGAGCGTATGGAAAGTGAGAGGAGAGAGTGGTGGAAGAGAGGAGGGATTTGGGGGAGGAGATGGGGATTCAGCCGAGGATATGGTGACTTCACCTACCTCATACTTAGTAGTAGCGAGGGATATAAAACCGCGCTACTACTATAAACTTAGTAGTAACGCGGGTTTATACCCCTCGCTACTACTATGGCATGTGTCGTGGGGCACGGTAGAGACCGCTTAGTAGTAGTGAGGGTTAAAATCCCGTGCTACTACTATCAACTTAGTAGTAGCGAGGGGTAAAAACCCGCGCTACTGCTAATTGGCAATAGCGCTTCTTTTTGTGCCGCGCTGCTGCTAAGATTCTGTGTATAAGGTTTTCCCTAGTAGTAATAGTATATCCACAAAGGTTGGTCGCTGCTTGTTGCTGAGGACATTGGAATTTTTTGTACAAAATTAGTCATGTATTTGCCCTAATAGGAACAACCTAACTGGTGTAAGATGTTAATTTTTTTTCTTTGGAGAGAAATAGAAAGAGGTTTATTTAGAAACTTGAACATTTGAATAGCATAAGAAAAGGTATTTGCAAACATTTGGATTTTTTTTTTGAAAATAACAAATTTGAGTGTCTTACCGAAGAAACGATCATGTGCTAGAGAGGTAGTTCATAGTCGAACCAATTCCTTGATTTAGTTATGCAAAATGACAATACACTGCAAATGAAGATAAATTTTCACATACTCAATTCTTGAACCAAATATGAATACAAATTTCAACATCAAAGAATTCAATACTATCCATGAATTATGGAAGATGCATCAGATCCTGAGGCTTTATTGACTCTCTCACAGAATCCAGGTAGTAAACTATGTTTTGCTTTGGAACAATGACTACCAAGATCCAGTGATAGCTAGAGATTAAGAAAATCATGAACTTACAAACTATGTCGAAAACTGAAAGACCATCAATGTATGCATGGTTGTTTATTTGACTTACCCTTCATGATATGGCTAGAGAGAGTATTCTGCATTGGGCATGAAATCCAAGATACCGACGACCTTGCCAATGGCCCACTCTTGTTGATCTTTGGTACCACATAATAATGTGTCGTTGCTACATCAGGATTAATGAAATACGCTTTCTCCCTTGTTGTTATCTGCGCGATCTATTTCCTAAGAAGAATAATACAATTAGCTTTTTTTGTCAACAACCTTGTATGGAGAACTTGATCAGAGTTTCTGAAGTATTTACAACATCAAGCATTTAACAAGAGTGACAACGAGCACATCAAAGTTGAAGAAGAGGTGAAAGTCCTCATATTCCACAGTGATGGCACCCTCATCATGAAAAAAATGCTCTGTCATAGTGGACAAGAAGAATCTTATGACCTTCTGACATTGCATCCATGCAATATTTATGTAACTTGCGGCAACTGGAACTACACTCCTCAAAGTATTCGCCAACAAGAAATTGCTGGTCGTGGATGTACTTGCTTATTATTTGGTTCTGGGCAAAAATTCCTTTTAATAATAGGCTATCATCTCCAATGCTTCATCGATCAAGCTGTCAGAACTAGTATTACTGTCCGATTCGAACAGCTTGCTTATTATTTGGTTTTGGGTGAAAATTCCTTTTAGTAAGAGGCTATCATTCTCATTCCTCCTCGGTTTTGGGGGGCGCTTCCTCGCGGGTGCACACGTGCCCGCTTTCTTTTGGGTACTTGAAGCACTTTTGGTGCAAGGTCTGGATGTTTGAAAGACAGACTGCTGAGCAGACGGTGAAGCTACGATGGATTGCTAAGCAGACGGCTTAGCTACGCCACACTGCTAAGCTAGCAGTGCTGCTTTGACAGACTGATGAGCTGTAGGAGCAGAAGCATCGGACTACTAGCCAATACGTCTCCGTCGTATCTATAATATTTTATTGTGTCATGCCAATATTCTACAACTTTCATATACTTTTGGCAACATTTTATATTATTTTTCGGACTAACACATTGATCTAGTGCCCAGTACCAGTTCCTGTTTGTTGCATGTTTTTTTGTTTCGCAGAATACCCATATCAAACAAAGTCCAAACGCGATAAAAATTTAGGACATTTTTATTGGAATACATGTGATTTTGGGAAGCGGAATTAACGCGAGACGATGCTCGAGGGGCCCACAAGCTCAAGGGGCGCGCCCCTTCCCTAGGGCGTGCCTGGCAAGCTTGTCGCCACACTGTAGGTCGGTTGGAGGTGTCCTTCGGCTGCAAGGAAGCTTATATTTCGGATAAAAATCGTGTTAAAATGTCAACCGAATCGGAGTTACGGATCTCCGGGAATTTAAGAAACGGTGAAAGGGGCTCCCGCCCCTCCGCCGCCATGGAGGCCATGGACTAAAGGGGAAACCCTCCTCCCACCTAGGGGGGAGGTCAAGCAAGAAGAAGAAGAAGAAGAAGAAGAAGAAGAAGGAGGAGGAGGGCTCACTCTCCCTCAATCCTAGTGCCGCCGGAACGCCGCCTGGGCCACCATTGTGATGGCGATCTACACCAACAACATCACCGCTGTCATCACCAACACTCTCCCCATCTAGGCAGCAGTGTAACAACTCTTCTCCCTGCTGTAATCTCTACTTGAACATGGTGCTCAACACTACATATTATTATCGAATGATATGTGGCTATCCTATGATGTTTGAGTAGATCCGTTTTGTCCTATTGGTTGATTGATGATCCTAATTGGTTTGAGCTGTATGTTTTATTATTAGTGCTATCCTATGGTGCTCTCCGTGTCACGCAAGCGGGAGGGATCCCTGCCGTAGGGTGTTGCAATGTGTTCATGATTCGCTTATAGTGGGTGGCGTGAGTGATAGAAGGACAAACCCGAGTAAGTGGGTTGTTGTGTATGAGAGTAAAGAGGACTTGATACTTAATGCTATGGTTGGGTTTTACCTTAATGATCTTTGGTAGTTGCGGATGCTTGCTAGAGTTCCAATCATAAGTGCATATGATGCAAGTAGAGAAAGTATGATAGCTCATGTGATGCCCCCGACTCAATCATACACTAATCATACACGCAACTGTGTACGATCCAGATCAGGGACTCGCGCAAAAATATCACAACAAAAATCTAGACACAAATTAAAGTATTACAAGCCAGGGGCCTCGAGAGCACAAATACATAAGCTCGAAAACACAAGAGTCAATGGAAGCAACAATATTTGAGTACAGACATAAGTTAGACAAGTTTTCCTTAAGAAGGCTAGCACGAACATCAACATGGATCGAAAAGGCGAGGCCTCCTACATGGGAGCCTCCTATCTACTCCTGGCCGTCGGCTGTCTCCACGTAGTAGTAGGCACCCTCGGGGTAGTAGAAGTCGTTTGTGGAATCAGCTGGCTCCTCGGCTCCATCATCTGGTCGCAGCAACCGGGAAGAAAGGAAAAGGGGGAAAAGGTAGCAAAGCAACCGTGAGCACTGATCCAAAGTACTCGCAAGCTAGGATCTATACTACATATGCATTGGTATCAATGAAAGGGGTAGTATCTATGGACTGAACTGCAGAATGCCAGAATAAGAGGGGAAGAAGCTAGTCCTATCGAAGACTAACATCTTCAAGCATCTTGGAGCATTTAGAAGAGTAAAGAACAACATATTATTATTATTAGCAAGCATGTCATAGAATTAATGCCCAGAGATCCTTTCTCGACTCCCTCTAATAAAGCAATCTCAGAGCCATCATATCCAATCCACATCTCAGTATCTAGTTCTAGTTGTAAAGATCGAGATACAACTCCAAGTCATCCTGTTACCATGGACACAGCTATTTGAATAGATAAACTTCCCTACAGGGGTGCACCACATTACCCAACATGCTCAATCACTCTGGCCGGACACACTTTCCTGGGTCATGCCTGGCCTCGGAGATCAACATGTCACAACCCTACCTAGGCTCAACAGAGAGGCTAGCATGCCGGTCTACATCCTAAGCGCGCAGGAGTCTTGGGCCCATCTCCCTTTGCACTCCTGCACGTTGCGAGGGCGGAGAGTGAGCAGACCTAGCCCCTCTTATACAAGGGTGGGCACAACCAGTCCAACCCAATGCGCGCCGCTCCGTGGCTGACTTCTGAAGAGCTTCGGCTGATACTACGACGCCGGTTGCCCATATCTTGTCTTGAGTGGTGGCTAGTGCGTATAGGCCAGAGGCCAACTCAGATGAAAGACCCAAATCATTAGTGTCTTGGGAGTGCGCGGTAGCGAGTAGAGACTCACAATCATGTGACCCCGTCGCCCCGTCTCGTGGACTAACAGCAAGGGCCCTGAATGCCCAGGCGTGCCACATAGAAATCTCGCGTGTACCCTCCAAGACAACCCGACTACACATCAACTCGCGGGGTACCCCTTAGGGGCGACCCGACATCAACATGGTACTGCGGTAAAGTCAAAGTTATCGTGTGTCCAAAACAACAAGGGAAAACCCAAGGAATCACCCTCAAAGTATCTCCACTCGATGTAACCATCAAAGTGGACTTGGAGGAATGGCCCTCGACGGTCCACACCTAAGGGTTAGCACGACAGAGTCGTTATCGGGAGTGGTTAAGGAGGAAACACCCTCGAAGGCCACGACCAATTAGCTACACAACAGAGTTAACATCAGAAGTGCTATACGAGGTATCACCCTCGGCACTCGATAGTAGCTCTGCAGAGTCGTACAACTAAGGGGGGTGTGATGTGATGTGTCAGGCCCTGGACGTCGATCACGTCGATCAATCGAGTCACCTGGTAATCCAGCAGGGGCAACAGGGACAAGGTGAAGGGTCCCAGATGGATCACTAACCAACCTATACTAAGCATATAGGATAAGCAGGTAAGGTATAAAGTAGGTTACAAAAGCAGGCTATGCATAAGAATACGAGCAATCAAAACAGTAGCAAAATCTAATGCAAGCATGAGAGAGAATGGAATGAGTGATATAGGAATGATCAAGGGGGGTTTGCTTGCCTGGAAGCTCTGCTGAAAAGGTTTGGTCGTTAGAGGCATAGTCGTACCAGGCAGCAGCCTCGGTCTCGGTGTCTAACGGAGAGAAGAGGGGGGAGAAACAATAAATATAAAGCAAGCAATTGCAACACTATGCATGACATGATAATATGCAGTGATAGGGGTGTTCTAACGTGGTACTACACATTGCAGACGGAGAGGTAAAACATCCGGAGGGGCTTTTCCGGCGTTTGTCATTTTTCGGAAAGATGAAAGAGGGGGGACGGATTCATGTTCGCTATGATAGCGGCATGTGACAGGTATGCGGATGGCATATTCGGATTCGTCTTATTTTTTTGAGCAACTTCCATGTATAAATTAGTTTCATCAGGGTTACGATTTATTTTATATGAATTTCCAAAGATCTTAACATTTTTCGGAATTCTAGATTTTCTTGTATTTGAATTCATCCGATTTGACCAAGACAATTTGACTGGTCAAAGGAAAGGGGTGGCCCGCATGTAATTGGCACATATTTTAAATGAGGGTTTAATAAACCGGGACCCACAGGTAACCTGCTATAGACTAACTTACCACTAAAATTAGTACTATCTAACTAGTCCTAATTAGACCTAGCCTAACTAAACCAGAGGCTGGCTATGCACACACACGCTCACACAACACATGGCCCTGGCCACCAGCAATAGCACCGGCATGAGCAGTACAGAGCAGCAATGGCAGTAGGCAGTAGTAGCAGCAAGCAGCAGCACTAAAAAGAGCAGGGAGCAGCAGCGGCTTGTATGCAGTGGCAAGGAGCAGAGAACAGCAGCGGCAGAAGCAAGCAGCTAGGAACGACAGTAGCAGAGGCGCTGCTGTATGCGAGCAGCATCAGTAGCTCCACGAGAAGAAGCGGCAGGGCGAGCGCAGAGGCAACGGCGCGACAGCGGCGGGTACGAGCGGCCGCGGGCGGAGGCAGGCACAGGGGTGCGTGGCCCTAGGCTAGCACCATCATGGGGCGAGCAGCAGCTGGGAGCCAGTGGAAGGTGGGCGAGCCCGCAAGGTAGGGCACGGTTGGCGCCTGCAGAGGCGCGAACGGGCGTGAGCGGCGCTCAGTGGCGCGGCCATGATGCAGCTGGGGAATCTAGAGCATGCACGGGGCGGCCGTAGTACGGGGCTAGGGGCGGCGCAGACGCGGTTGGCTGGCTGGGAACAGGCGTGTGTGTACGCAAGAAATCGAGCGCGGCCATGCACAAGGACGGCCGTGCTCGGGGACGACGCTCCATGGAGGCGGAGTAGAAGGGGAAAAAGGGGGAACCGACGCAGCTCACCGAGAGGGGGGCAGAGACGTGATCGGGTGGTCGAGGAAGTGCGGTGGCGCAAATCCATGGCGGAGGCAGCGGTGGCCGAAGACGATGAAGCCGCCCGATCCACGCGATGCAGGGACTCCGGGCTCGAGGTCGTGGACGAAGAGGAAGCAGCAGACGATGGGAATTCTCCGCCTGGAGGGGCCTGGCTCTCCGCCGCCCAAGAGGGGGCGCGGCCGTCCCCGCAAGCTCAACGCGACCCCCGCCCTGACCCCTCGCGGCTGCGACGGCGCCTCTTCATGTGGTGGGAGTCGCCCAGGTCGTGGCAGCCCCGTCGATGAAGGGAGGTGCGCCATGGTCGCACGGCCTCCTTGGCCGTGCTTCCACTCGGCGGAGGTGCTACCAGAGTTTGTCGTGTGGTCGGAGAACCCAGTCGGCACCTGGCTTCAGCTCCCACACTTCTTCACCAGCGAGGTGCCGGCCATGTGTCCAGGCGGGCTCTGGATGCAGGAGGACGGCTGCTGCAGCAAGGCTTCATGGGTCGCGGTCGAGGTCTCTGTCACGGGCAATGCAGCCCTGGCTCGCGGCTGGCAGACGTTTGCCCGCGCACACGGTCTGGGAAGGCGGTGCACCCTCCACTTCAAGTATGACGGCAACGCGACCCTCTACGTGAGGACGTTCGGATAAGACGGCCGCTGCGTCGGGTGCTGCCCCGAGGACAATGATGGCGGTGAGGTGCTTGGCCTTGGCGACGGTCGAGACGAGGGTGAGGGTGGTCTTGCCTTCAGCACTGGCTGCTCCTGCCTAGCTACAGCGATTATCCCTCCGGCGAGAGCTCTAGCAGCGGAGGCTACGACTAGCCGCCGCGCCCGCTTCAAGGGTGGCAGCGGGTCGTCTCATCGCCGCACCCCAGTGAAGCGCGAGGAGGGGTCCGACTGAGCTCAGGAGAGCGCCATGGGTCCATCCTCGCGAGATGCTGCAGGGGCACGCGTCACTTTAGTTTCGTTCGTTCTTTTCTTCCTGTATTAAGAGAGATACAAGTATGGGGCCCCGTAGGGGCGTGCAGCGAACCATGGTTTCCAAGTTGCTATGCTATGTTTATTGTTCATCTGTCGCGTTGCAGCATCAACGTTTATGTAGGCGCGTAGAGATAACTTAGCTTGACATGCTCGAAGTAGTTTTTTCCTCGTGAGGCGCGCATCTCCCAGTACCTGGCGAGGCCTCCTTGGCCTGGGAGGCGTCTAGGAACTGCAAAAATTCGTTAGGAAACTCTTGTTCTTTCAAGCCCTGGTCGAAGGCGCCGCTGGCCACAATCCAGCGCTTCGCCTCGCGGTGCCCGAGGGGAACGGATTGAGAGAAGTGCACCAGCTTACGAGCTCGAACGAGGGTGCCTCTCGAAAAACAGGAAAAACCCTCACGAGGGCACCTGTCCAGCCCCCTTGCGCAAAAATGCGAGAGAGAGTACAGGTCGAAAAAAGGAACCGAAAGCAGAAACAGAGGCAAAAGGAGATGGAGCCAAACCGGCAAGGAACACCAGAAAGCAAATTTTCATTAAAGAGGGGCAAGCCAACTACGGAAATCAAATGAAAAGCCGCGTCCGGCACCTAATCTAGTCTTCTTGTCTTCTCACCAGCGCGGAGCCAAGTGCTGCCACTAGGACGTGGGAGGGAGCCCCTGAGGCCCAAGGGCAACACTCCTGAGACTCTGGGGTGTGTACAACCCCACTCATTATTACGTGAGAGTGTCACGAGCGGAGACCTTCACAGACACTGGGCCTTTCTTCATGGGTAGAACTTCCGGAGGTGCTGGATGTTCCAGGCGTTCTGGATAGGTACCCCGTCCTGCATCTCCAGGCACATGGCTCCAGGCCTAGAGCTGTGGGCGACCCTAAACGGGCCCTCCCACATTGGCGAGAGCTTGTGCAGCCCTTCCCTGGAGAGCACCCGCCTTAGGACGAGGTCGCCCACCTCGAGCGTCCTGGAGCGGACGCTGTGACAGTGATACCGCCGTAGCGCCTGCTGGTATCTTGCTGCCCTGAGCATGGATTCACGGCGGTGTTCCTCCCCCAGCACGAGGTCCATCCCCCGCATGGCGTCCTGTTGTGCCTCATCAAACGCCAGGACCTGCGCGGAGCGATGCTTGACCTCGTGAGGGAGAACCGCTTCTGCTCTGTAGACGAGGAAGAACGGGGTCTCGCCTGTTGGCTTGGTGGCAGTGGTGTGGTTGGACCAAATCACAGACTGGACCTCATCGTGCCATCCCCTGCCGCAGGCCTCGAGCTTCTTCTTGAAGGTCCTGGTCTTGAGGCCTCTCAGGACCTCCTGATACGTCTCCAACGTATCTATAATTTTTGATTGTTCCATGTTATTATATTATCTGTTTTGGATGTTTATGGGCTGTATTAAACACTTTTATATTACTTTTGGGACTAACCTATTAACCTAGAGCCAAGTGCCAGTTCCTGTTTTTTCCCTTGTTTCACTGTTTCAAAGAAAAGGAATATCAAATGGAGTTGAAATGGAATGAAACCTTCTGGAGAAGTTATTTCTGGAAGGAAAGCTACCCGATGGACTTGGAGTGCACGTCAGGAAATAAACGAGGGAGCCACAAGGTAGGGGGGCGTGCCCACCCCCCTAGGGCGCGCCCTCCACCCTCGTGGGCCCCTCGTGGCTCCCCTAACGTACTTCTTCCTCCTATATATATCCATATAGCCTAAAACGATCGGGGAAGAGAATAGATCTGGAGTTCCGCCGCTGCAAGCCTCTGTAGCCACCAAAAACCTCTCGGGACCCTATTCCGGCACCCTGCCGGAGGAGGGAACCCTCACCGGTGGCCATCTTCATCATCCCGGTGCTCTCCATGACGAGGAGGGAGTAGTTCACCCTCGGGGTTGAGGGTAGGTACCAGTAGCTATGTGTTTGATCTCTCTCTCTCTCTCTCTCTCTCTCTCTCTCTCTCTCTCTCTCTCTCTCTCGTGTTCTTGATTTCGCACGATCTTGATGTATCGCGAGCTTTGCTATTATAGTTGGATGTTATGTTGCTTCTCCCCCTCTTCTCTCTTGTAATGGATTGAGTTTTCCCTTTGAAGTAATCTTATCGGACTGAGTCTTTAATGATTTGAGAACACTTGATGTATGTCTTACCGTGCGTATCTGTGGTGACAATGGGATATCACGTGATTCACTTGATGTATATTTTGGTGATCAACTTGCGGGTGCCGCCCATGAACCTATGCATAGAGGTTGGCACATGTTTTCGTCTTGACTCTCCGGTAGAAACTTTGGGGCACTCTTTGAAGTACTTTGTGTTGGTTGAATAGATGAATCTGAGATTGTGTGATGCATATCGTATAATCATACCCATGGATACTTGAGGTGACATTGGAGTATCTAGGTGACATTAGGGTTTTGGTTGATATGTGTCTTAAGGTGTTATTCTAGTACGCACTCTTGAATAGATCGATCCGAAAGAATAACTTTGAGGTGGTTTCGTACCCTACCATAATCTCTTCGTTTGCTCTCCGCTATTAGTGTCTTTGGAGTGACTCTTTGTTGCATGTTGAGGGATAGTTATATGATCCAATTATTTTATTATTGTTGAGAGAACTTGCACTAGTGAAAGTATGAACCCTAGGCCTTGTTTCCTAGCATTGCAATACCGTTTACGCTCACTTTTATCATTAGTTACCTTGCTGTTTTTATATTTTTAGATTACAAAATCCTATATCTACCATCCATATTGCACTTGTATCACCATCTCTTTGCCGAACTAGTGCACCTATACAATTTACCATTGTATTGGGTGTGTTGGGGACACAAGAGACTCTTTGTTATTTGGTTGCAGGGTTGCTTGAGAGAGACCATCTTCATCCTACGCCTCCCACGGATTGATAAACCTTAGGTCATCCACTTGAGGGAAATTTGCTACTGTCCTACAAACCTCTGCACTTGGAGGCCCAACAACGTCTACACGAAGAAGGTTGTGTACTAGACATCAAGCAGTTTCTGGCGCCGTTGCCGGGGAGGCTAGGTAAGCGAAACTCACACCCCGTCTACTAAGTTTCTAGCGCCATTGCCGGGGAGGTGAGTGCTTGAAGGTATATTTTTAGATCTTGCAATCGAATCTTTTTGTTTCTTGTTTTATCACTAGTTTAGTTTATAAAAGAAAACTACAAAAAAATGGAATTGAGTTTACCTCATACGCTTCATCTTTTTAATATCTTTCGTGAGTATGATGGAAAAGAAAATTGTGCCAAAGTGTTAGAAGAAGAATGCATTAAAATGTTTGGCACTAAATCTTTGAATGATGAGCATGATTGCAATGTTGTTAGTATGAACTCCTTGAATATCCATAGTACTAATGATGATTGCACTAGTTGTGATGAAAATGTCTCCTATAAACATGTCAATTTTTTTGGAGTGCATTGAGTTTGTAAGTACACACCAAATAGGGAAGATAGATATGCAATAGGCATAAGTACTTAGAAACTAAATTGTTGCAATAAAGGCTAGATGTTTGTGCTGAAAATTTAAATTTTCTTGGCCATACTTGTGAACTTTGCAAGGAACATGGTCATTTAACTATCCGATGCAAATTGTTTCATGATCTAATCGTGTCCAAAAATTGTGATGACTTGATTTCCCTTGCAGATTATAATGAACTTAGTTTGCTTATGGGCTATGAAGAAATGAAACGTATAACTATCTATCTTCCAGAATTTGCCCATTATAAACTTCTTGGTTTTGATCTAGAGGAAATTTATATGTATTGTGCGGTGAATTGCATTGAAAATCCTTATATTGCCAATTACATAAAGAAAAGAAAGCAAATAGAAGATGAAGAGAATGCTAACGAAAGGGAAGAGACTTCCCAATACCCTCCTATTATTTCTTATGATGAATCAGGTAATGAGGACGAGCCTTCTATCCAACCAATTTCATTAATAAGGAGCTCCAAAAAGAGGATTGAACCCACACATGATGTGGTGAAGAAGAAGAAAAGAAAAAGGAAGAGGTAAAAATATATCTCCCCCAAATAATGTTGCTCCTATTATTGTTGTGCCTCATGAAAATGAGGATTATGCACTTGATGATGATCTCATTATGCCTATTGCTTGTTGTGATGATTATGATTGGGAAGATAATGATACTTCTTATGATATTGAAAATCTTTTTAGCACTTGCTTGGAAGAATATGATAATAAAGTTTGCTATACTATTGGTGCTATCCACACTATTAATGATGAGAGTGAATATTATTATGATATGAAAAGGCCCAAGCTTGGGGAAGCTATGTTTGATGAGAATGACATATTTGAGAATATATTTGCTGCAATTAATTTTTGTCCCAACCTTGGGGATTCTACGTTTAATGAAGATGATATTTTTAGTCTCCCAAGTTTTGATATGCAAATGTATAGTGATGATAGCATGCGTCCTACTTATGATGATTATATTGATGAAAGTGGGTTTGGAAGAGTGTGAACTTTAGGAAGTAGTGATCCCACTATTTTGGAGGATGTTTAATCTTATTATGATAAGTATGAAAGTGGATTTGGAGAGGTCATGACTTTATTTAGTGATGTATCCACTATTTCGGAAGAGGTTTCAATTGATTATGATGAGAACAAAGTTGCTACTTATGATGATTATTGTGATGAAACTTATGCTATAAAAAGTAGTGATGATTATATTTATAAAACTTGTCATGATTGTGATTACCCTTTTTCTTAACATTACTCTTTTAATGTGTAAACAATTTATAGTATTCAAGTCTCTTATGATACTCCCACTATTCCGAATGAGAAATTTTTTGCTTATGTGGAGAGTAGTAAATTTTCTATGCAAGTAGATCATGAAAAGAATTCTTTAGGTGTTGTTTATATTGTTGAATTCATTCATGATGCTACAAATTATTATGAGGGAGGAATATATGCTTGTAGGAATTGCATTAATATCAAGTTTCCTCTCTATGTGCTTAAAGTTTTAAAGTTATGCTTCTTTTGCCTTCCTATGCTAGTTGATTATTGTTCCCATAAGTTGTTTGCTCACAAAATCCCTATGCATAGGAAGTGGGTTAGACTTAAATGTGTTAGTCATACTCTTCATGATGCTCTCTTTATGTTTCAATTCCTATCTTTTATGTGAGCATCGTTGAAATCATCATGCCTAGCTAGGCGCGTTAAACGATAGCGCTTGTTGGGAGGCAACCCAATTTTATTTTAGTTTCTTGCTTTTTGGTTCTGTTTAGTAATAAATAATCCATCTAGCTTCTGTTTAGATATGTTTTTGTGTGTTTAATTAGTGTTTGTGCCAAGTAGAACCTTTGGGAAGACTTGGGTGAAGTCTTTATGATCATGCTGTAAAAAACAGAAACTTTAGCACTCACGAGATTAGCTTCAACTTTTTACTAGAGAGTGATATTTAGTTGATTCTTTTTGCAGATGATTACTATAAAAATTCCTCAGGTCCAACAATTTATTTTATAATTTTTTTAGTTCCATAAGTTTGCATTAAGTTACTGATTACTACAGACTGTTCTGTTTTTGACAGATTCTATTTTCTATGTGTTGTTTGCTTATTTTCATGAATCTAGGGCTAGTAAATAGTTTATAAACCATAGATAAGTTGGAATACAGTAGGTTGAACACAAATATAAATAAATAATGAGTTAATTACAGTACCTTGAAGTGGTGTTTTGTTTTCTTTCGCTAACGGAGCTCATGAGATTTTCTGTTAAGTTTTGTGTTGTGAAGTTTTCAAGTTTTGGGTAAAGATTCGATGGACTATGGAATAAGGAGTGGCAAGAGCCTAAGCTTGGGATGACCAAGGCACCCGAAGGTAATATTTAAGGACAACCAAAATCCTAAGCTTGGGGATGCCCCGGATGGCATCCCCTCTTTTGTCTTCGTTCATCGGTAACTTTACTTGGAGATATATTTTTATTCACCACATGATATGTATTTTTCTTGGAGCGTCATGTCATTTTATTTTGCTTTGCTTGCTGTTTGAATAAAGTACCAAGATATAAAATTCTTAAAATGGGAGAGTCTTCACATAGTTGCATAATTATTCGACTACTCATTGATCTTCACTTATCTTTCGGAGTAGTTTGTTGTTTGCTCTAGTGCATCACTTATATCTTTTAGAGCACGGTGGTGGATTTGTTTTATAGAAACTATTGGTCTCTCATGCTTCACTTAGATTATTTTGAGAGTCTTAAACATCATGGTATTTTTCTTAATCCTAATATGCTAGGTATTCAAGGTTAGTAAAAACTTTCTTATGAGTGTTTTGAATACTAAGAGAAGTTTGATGCTTGATGATTGTTTTGAGATGTGGAGGTAGTGATATTAAAGTTGTGCTAGTTGAGTAGTTGTGAATTTGAGAAATGCTTGTGTTGAAGTTTGCAAGTCCCGTAGCATGCCCGTATGGTAAACGTTATGTAACAAATTTGAAACATGAGGTCTTCTTTGATTGTCTTCCTTATGAGTGGCGGTCGGGGACGAGCGATGGTCTTTTCCTACCAATCTATCCCCCTAGGAGCATGCGCGTAGTGCTTGGTTTTTGATGACTTGTAGATTTTTGCAATAAGTATGTGAGTTCTTTATGACTAATGTTGAGTCCATGGATTATACGCACTCTCACCTTTCCATCATTGCTAGCCTCTTCGGTACCGTGCATTGCCCTTTCTCACATTGAGAGTTGGTGCAAACTTCGCCGGTGCATCCAAACCCCGTGATATGATACACTCTTTCACACATAAACCTCCTTATATCTTCCTCAAAACAGCCACCATACCTACCTATTATGGCATTTCCATAGCCATTCCGAGATATATTGCCATGCAACTTTCCACCATTCCGTTTATCATGACATGTTCATCATTGTCATATTGCTTAGCATGATCATGTAGTTGACATAGTATTTGTGGCAAAGCCACCGTTCATAATTCTTTCACGCATGTCACTCTTGGTTCATTGCATATCCCGGTACACCGCCGGAGGCATTCATATATAGAGTCATACTTTGTTCTAGTATCGAGTTGTAAATAAATGGAAGTGTGATGATCATCATTTTCTAGAGCATTGTCCCAAGTGAGGAATAAAAAAATAAGAAAAGAGAGAAAGGCCATAAAAAATAGAAGGCCCAAAAAAAGGGCCATAAAAAGAGAAGGCCCAAAAAATGAGAGAAAAAGAGAGAAGGGGCAATGTTACTATCCTTTTACCACACTTGTGCTTCAAAGTAGCACCATAATCTTCATGATAGAGAGTCTCTTGTTTTGTAACTTTCATATACTAGTTGGAACTTTTTATTATAGAACTTGGCTTGTATATTCCAACAATGGGCCTCCTCAAGTGCCCTAGGTCATCATGAGCAAGAAGTTGGATGCACACCCACTTAGTTTCTTTTGTTGAGCTTTCATACATTTATAGCTCTAGTGCATCCGTTGCATGGCAATCCCTACTCCTTGCATTAACATCAATCGATGGGCATCTCCATAGCTCATTGATTAGACTCGTTGATGTGAGACTTTCTCCTTTCTTGTATTCTCCACATAACCCCCATCATTATACTCTATTCCACCTATAGTGCTATGTCCATGGCTCGCACTCATGTATTGCGTGAAGGTTTATAGGTTTGGGATTACTAAAGTATGAAACAATTGCTTGGCTTGTCATCGGGGTTGTGCATGATGAGAGCATTCTTGTGTGACGAAAATGGAGCATGACTAAACTATATGATTTGTAGGGATGAACTCTTTTTGGCCATGTTATTTTGAGAGGACATAATTGCTTTGTTAGTATGCTTGAAGTATTATTATTTCTATGTCAATATGAACTTTTATCTTGAATCTTTCGGATCTGAATATTCATACCACAATCAAGAAGAATTACATTGAATATATGCCTAGTAGAATTCCACATCAAAAATTTTGTTTTTATCATTTACCTACTCGAGGACGAGCAGGAATTAAGCTTGGGGATGCTGATACGTCTCCAACGTATCTATAATTTTTGATTGTTCCATGTTATTATATTATCTATTTTGGACGTTTATGGGCTTTATTAAACACTTTTATATTACTTTGGGAGTAACCTATTAACCCAGAGCCCAGTGCCAGTTCCTGTTTTTTCTCCTTGTTTTAGTGTTTCGAAGAAAACGAATATCAAACGGAGTCGAAACGGAATGAAACCTTCTGGAGAAGTTATTTTCGGAAGGAAAGCTATCCCATGGACTTGGAGTGCACGTCAGGAAAGAAACGAGGGAGCCACGAGGTAGGGGGCGCGCCCTCCACCCTAGTGGGCCCCTCGTGGCTCCCCTGATGTACTTGTTCCTCCTATATATATCCATATACCCTAAAACGATCTAGAAACATAATAGATATGGAGTTCCGCCACCGCAAGCCTCTATAGCCAGCAAAAACCACTCGGGACCCTGTTCCGACACCCTGCCGGAGGAGGGAACCCTCACCGGTGGCCATGTTCATCATCCCGGCACTCTCCATGACGAGGAGGGAGTAGTTCACCCACGAGGGTATGTACAAGTAGCTATGTGTTTGATCTCTCTCTGTCGTGTTCTTGATTTGGCATGATCTTGATGTATCGCGAGCTTTGCTTCTCCCCCTCTACTCTCTTGTAATGGATTGAGTTTTCCCTTTGAAGTAATCTTATCGGATTGAGTCTTTAATGAGTTGAGAACACTTGATGTATGTCTTGCCGTGCATATCTGTGGTGACAATGGGATATCACGTGATTCACTTGATGTATGTTTTGGTGATCAACTTGCGGGTTCTGCCCATGAAACTATGCATAGGGGTTGGAACACGTTTTCGTCTTGACTCTCCGGTAGAAACTTTGGGGCACTCTTTGAAGTACTTTGTGTTGGTTGAATAGATGAATCTAAGATTGTGTGATGCATATCGTATAATCATTCCCATGGATACTTGAGGTGACATTGGAGTATCTAGGTGACATTAGGGTTTTGGTTGATATGTTTCTTAAGGTGTTATTCTAGTACGCTCTCTTGAATAGATCGATCCGAAATAATAACTTCGAGGTGGTTTCGTACCCTACCATAATCTCTTCGTTTGCTCTCCGCTATTAGTGTCTTTGGAGTGACTCTTTGTTGCATGTTGAGGGATAGTTATATGATTCAATTATGTTATTATTGTTGAGAGAACTTACACTAGTGAAAGTATGAACCCTAGGCCTTGTTTCCTAGCATTGCAATACCGTTTACGCTCACTTTTATCATTAGTTACCTTGTTGTTTTTATATTTTCAGATTACAAAAACCTATATCTACCATCCATATTGCACTTGTATTAACATCTCTTCGCCGAACTAGTGCACCAATACAATTTACCATTGTATTGGGTGTGTTGGGGACACAAGAGACTCTTTGTTATTTGGTTGCAGGGTTGCTTGAGAGAGACCATCTTCATCCTACGCCTCCCACGGATTGATAAACCTTAGTTCATACACTTGAAGGAAATTTGCTACTGTCCTACAAACCTCTGCACTTGGAGTCCCAACAACGTCTACATGAAGAAGGTTGTGTAGTAGACATCAGCTCCGCGTTGGCGCGTTCAGCCTAACCATCGCTCCTGGGGTGTGCCACCGAAACGTAGCAGATCTGCGTTCCAAGGTTAGCACAATATGTCTTTAAGAGATTGCAAGTGAACTGCGAGACGTTATCGATGATGATCCGGTTGGCAACCCCAAACCGGCTCACGAGACCCTTGATGAACTTTACCGCGGATCCCGACGGGATGATGCAGACGGCTTCTACCTCCTCCCACTTGGTGAACTTGTCGATGGTGACGTAGAGGTAGCGGTAGCCCCCAGGTGCTCGAGGGAACGGGCCCAAGATATCCAGCCCCCAGACCATGAATGGCCACGAGAGTGGGATGGTCTGGAGACCCTGAGCTGGCTGATGGATCTGTTTGGCGTGGAATTGACAGGCCTGACAGGACTTCACCAGCTCAGTCGCGTCGTTGAGCGCCTTAGGCTAGTAGAACCTGCTGCGGAACGCCTTGCTGACGAGGGTTCATGACGACGAGTGGTGCCCGCAGTCCCTGTCATGTATGTCAGCTAGCACCTCATTCCCCTGTTCGCTGGAGATACAACGCATGGAAACGTCATTCGACCGCTTCCTGTATAACTCACCGTCCTGGATGCAGTACGCCGTGGCCTGCCGAGCCACGCGCTCCGCGTCCTCCTCCTTCTCCGGCAACGTCCCTTGCGTCAGCTATTCCTTGAACTCCTTGGTCCAGCACCCCTCCTGAGGCTCGAGCGCCAAGAGTAGGCGCACTCCCAAGGTTGGACCGCAGGACGAGCCTCCCGAGGCAGGTGGTTGGGGGAGCTCCTCCCGAGGCAGCGCCGACCTTGAAAGTGGTGGTGTTGCCGATGGCTTGAAGAGCCGCTCCTCGAAGATGCCAGGCTCTGGGGGTAGCCACTTGGATGCTCTCTTGGTGATGTCGTCGGCTTCCTTGTTGGTGTCGCGGGGCACGTGCTGCAATTCCAGGCCCAAGGTTGACCTGGGTCATCCGTTGGCGTTGATGCAGCCCCCGCGGTGTTCTTCGGGTCTCGCGCCGCCCCGGCTAGGGGCGTGGTTCAGCGCAACGTGTCCTTGGCCTGACGCTCTTCCCGAACTGCTACCAAAGCTGCACTGACTGAATAAGGAGTGGCGGCGAGGTAAAGCACCAGGGGCTCGAGAGGGCAGGGCGCCACCATCACCGGAGGGCTGGTCAGATATCTCTTGAGATCTTGAAACGCTTCGTCAGCCTCCAGAGTCCACTCGAATGGTCCCTTCTTCATCAGCTTGAAGAACGGTAGGGCGCGCTCTCCTAGCTTGGAGATGAAGCGTCCCAGCGAAGTCACGCAGCCGGCAAGCTTCTACATCTCCTTGAGGGTTTGTGGTGGGCTCATGTCTTCAATCGCATTGACCTTCTCTGGGTTGGCCTCGACCCCCCTGTGGGACACGAGGAAGCCCAGCAGCTTGCCGGAGGGGACACCAAATACACACTTTTTCGGGTTGAGCTGCAAGTCGACCTGGCGCAGGCTCGTGAAGGTCTCCTCCAGGTCCTGAATCAATGTTCTCACCTCCCGAGACTTCACAACAATGTCGTCGATGTAGGCTTCAACGTTCCTCCCGAGCTGTTGGGCCAGGGCAATGTGCATCAGCCGTTGGAAGGTCGCGCCCGCGTTGTGCAGCCCGAACGGCATGCAAGTGTAGAAGTACACCCCACAAGGGGTTAGGAAGGCCGTCTTCTCCACATCCTCTACTGCCATCATGATCTGGTGATAGCCTAAAAACGCATCCAGGAAGCACAGCAGATCGCACTCGGCGGTGGAGTCAACGATCTGGTCGATGCGCGGAAGCGGGAACGGATCTTGGGGACATGCTTTGTTGAGGTTGGTGAAGTTGACACACATGCACTCCTTCCCGGCTTTCTTTGGCACAACGACGGGGTTCGCCAGCCACTCAGGGTACCGAACCTCGCGAATGACACCTGTTGCCTCCAGCTTGCGGGTTTCCTGGACGATGAAGGACTGCTTCTCCGTGGACTGTCGCCGTGCCTTCTGCTTCACATGGCGCACATTGGGACACACCCTTAAGTGATGCTCGATCACCCTTCTTGGGGCCCCTACCAGCTGATTGGGCTCCCAGGCGAATACTTCCTTGTTTGCGCACAAGAACTTTACCAATGCTTCCTCTTGATCTGAGTCGAGGTTGGCACCTATGGTGAAGGTGGCTCCAGAAGACCCATCTTCCTCGACCGACACCTGCTTGGTTTCTGCCCGATCTTGAGTGAACAACTGCTTCTTCTTTGCCGGCGCGGCCTCCTTAACTCCAGAGGTGGCCTCGTCGGTTGGGCGCGCCGTCGCGGCAGCCTTGAGGGCAAGCTTGAGTGCCACCAGAGCCTCCTTGGTATCTCCAACTACGGTCAGGACGCCCTTGCTCCCAGGCATCTTCATGAGTTTGTAGGTCGGATGGGTCGCCGCCATAAACTGAGACAGAGCAGGGTACCCGAGGATGGCGTTGTACGCAAGGCCCATGCGGGCGACGTCGAAGCCAATCAGCACTGTGCGGTAGTTGTCGCGTGTGCCGAAGGTCACGGGAAGACGGATCTGCCCTAGGGGACTGGACGAGCCGCCGCCGACCCCGGAGAAGGGCTTGCTGGGGCGGAGATACTTGAGCGGTACGTGAAGGAGGCTAAAAGCCTCCACAGAGAGCACGTTAAGGCCAGCGCCGCCGTTGATGAGGGTCTTGGTAATGGCCATGCTGCAGATGGTGGGCATGCAAAGCATTGGGAGCATGCCCGAGCCGACAGTGGTGACGTGGTGATCTCCCGAGTCGAAGGTCAGGTCGGCCTTGGGCGCTGCCCAACCTGGAGGAGCCCCCTACCACGTGGAGGCGGCATCGATCTGGTGAAAGAACGGCGTGACGGTCCGAGGGCGGCGCTTGTGAGCCGCCGAGGAGGGCCACGACAGCGCGGGGCGCCGGTACGGCGAAGCGCTCAGCGAAGAGGTTGTGCAGCTCCTCCCAAGATGTCACCGTAGATCCTGGGAGGTTGAGCAGCCAGGAGCGCGGTGCCCCAGTGAGGGCCATGGGAAGCCAGTTGGCCATGACCTTGTCGCCTCCCCAGCCTTCAAGACGGCCCCTTCATATGCCAACAGGAAAGTCAACGGGTTCGTGTCGGGGAAACTGATCCACGAGCACCTATGGGGACCGAGCCCCTTTCGGTTTGGCGGGGGGCGGAGATCGCACGAAGAGCAGATCGAGGCGGAGCACACGAGCCGTTTACCCAGGTTCGGGCCGCACTGATCGCTTAATACCCTACTCCTGCATTGTGGTTTGTATTGAATTCTTGCTCGGGAGCGCTGAGTGCTACAGTACGCACCAGCAGCTAACGAGACCGAGCGTGAGTGTTTTTCTGTTTTCCCTACGTTGCGCACGGACTCCATTTATATGCTCAAGGGGTCACCGACAGGTGGCAACGTATACAAGGGTAAAAATGGGAAAGGTGTTGCGGTTGGTACAGCTACCTGTACAGTGTATCATACCTAACCCTGACGGCTGGGGACAAGGGCATTAAATGCCCATCTGCGTCGCCCAAACAGTGCAGAGAAGGGACCGTCAGGGACGCCACCGTTCGCCATGATGGCGATCTTGTGAGCGCCGCTTGCCACCGCGTACCGCTGGCTGCACAGCCTCCCGCCACGTACGCCTGGAAAGGTCCCAGAGCGACACGTTGGTGGATGTGCTAGAGCATGGGTACGGAGTGGTAACTTGCCGCGGCAAACACCTTGCCGCGGTCGTTGTCTTATCGCGTCCGGAGGCTTGCCGCTCACCGGGCCTCGCCGGGACGCGTGGCGCGTTGCGGCGAGTTCCTTGAGACGCCTTGGTTGGCCTACCCGGCAAGCTCCTCTTGCCGGGGTCTTGTGCCTTGAGTGGCCTTCTCGGCAAGCTCCTCTTGGCGGGGCCTTGTGCCTTGAGTGGCCTTTCCGGCAAGCTCCTCTTGCCGGGGCCTTGTCTCCTTGACTTGAATACTTTGTTCTTGAATGGTTCCAAAGGAACCACAGAGGACCTTGGCGGTCACCCGGCAAGCCTTGCCGCGGGGTGCTGCGACTGCCCGTGCACAAGTTCGGGATACTAGGGTACCCCTACTCTAGTACACCGACAGTAGCCCCCGGGCCTGGGCCATACACGGTGCCGAGCGCTGTTGGGCCAAGCCCAAAACAGGGCACGGGCACGCGCGGCCTGGGTTACGCCGTATCTTTCTCCGTATCCATCGCGCCCTCCCCGAACGGCACGCGTCGATTGCGGCGTCGTGGGAGAGATCGTGGGTGGTTTGTTTATTCGGAAAGGCGGAACATCCGCCCCCTCCCTCCTTATAAGCAGGGGAAACAGGGGCAGTTCGCCCATCCGCCGGTTGCTATTCCATCCTCGAAAATCTCCGCCACTCCCCTTCTTCCCAAAGCCGAAAGAGAGCAGCGCTCCGCCCCCCATCGCCACCAGCACCACCAACGCCGTCGATCTTCCTCACCACTTCCGCCATGGCTCCGAAAGCCGATAAGGGGAAGGTTGTTAAGTCGGCCGAGGCGCAGCGTCTCGTAGCGCTGCGAAAGGAGCGGGCAATCTTCCCCCCCCAAGCTTGCCGCGAGGGACCTGAGGGAGTACTACTACCTCTTCTGGTCGACGGAGACGCGGGCGCACCCGCGCACGAAGGTACTTCCAGCCGCCGCTTGGAAAATGGCTCCAACTGGATACCCCTTTTTCGCCTTGTTCTTCTACTGCGGGCTCTGCCCGCCTTTCTCTGAGTTCTTCTATGATATTATGAACACCTACAGGCTCCGCCTCCTTGACTTCACCCCCAATGTTGTCCTGACCATGGCAATTTTCGCACATCTCTACGAAAACTTTGTCGGAGTCCATCCAAATGTAGCCCTTTTTCGCCACTTCTTTATGCCCCGAGTTGAGAAGGGAGAGACTTTATCCGGCGGAATCGCCTGGATCTCAAAAGCCGGCAAGAAGGAAGCTTATCTGGAGGGGGAGCTCCGCAGCAAGTGGGAGGAATGGAGAGCAGACTGGTGCTGGATTGTCGAGGAGGACCCGCGGCCGTTTACCGCCCGGCGCCAAACTCCAGTAGTGCGCGGCAGCGATTGGAGCAACGTGGCCTTGGAAGACGACAGGCTGAAGATTGCCGTCGCCCGGATCCAACGCCTCAGGCTTGCCGGGCTCACTGTAGGCGCCGTTGGCGCAGATTTCCTTCGCCGCCGCATTGCCCCTTGCAGGAGAGGAGGAGACCCGCCTAGGAGTTCAAGAATGCGACGGATATCATGAGGCTGCGTCCGGGCCTCAACTTCAACTTCACTGTTCTGGAGCTTAAAGCGATGCTCCAGGAGCTGTTCAAATATGACCCTCAGCATCCCGAAGTGTTCAGGTTGCCGAGGGGTGTCGTTCCACTCTGCAACAATTCCTCGCTCAGCCGCATCCGCGCAATGATGCAGCTGTGCGACTCACATGGAATTGACCCAGCTTGGCTAGAGCCTGCAGACGACGTCGTGCAGGCGTTCTTTGATGACTTGGTAGAAACGCCGATCCGCCCCGACGAGTAGAGAGGCCTCACCCGGGACACCACTGACGAGGAGGTGAAGCGCATCGCCACTAGGCTGGAAGAGGCGGCGGCAGCCGCAGCCGCGGGCGAGTTTGGGTTCACCGTGGAGGAGGCAGAGGCAGCGGAGGCGGCAAGCCTTGCCGAGCGAGAGGGGCTTGTCGGCGAGGATGAGCCTGCCGGACATGACGTCGGCCGGGCGAGCCCGCCGAAGATACGAGCGGCTCATTGTAGATCGACTCCTCTTCCTCCTCATCTTCGGTCAGCTTGCCACAAGCAGAGCCCCTGGCTCCACCAAGAAAGCGTCTCCGCAAGGCCGGGGACGCAGTGGAGCGGCAGACGAGTTGACAGCCGCCGCGCCGTGTGACGCGCTCCACCGCGGCAAGTTCTGTTGCCGCGGAAGCACCTCACGCTGCTGCGGCAACTGGAGCGGGGTCTTCCCAGGCCGCCGCTTCTGCTCCTGCCGCTTCTCATGCCGCGACGGCAGCTGGAGCAGGGTCGTCTCAGACCACCGTCACTGCTCCCGCCAAGCGGCCAAGGGAATCTACTCCTACGCCTCCTCGCGCCGGAGGTGAGCCAGGCTTTGACTTCTCCGCGCTCAGTTCCGACGAGGAAGAAGAAGAGTAAGATTCTTGTCGTACTTGTATTTCTTCAATTCTTGCTGTTTTGTCTTGTATCTCATTTGCTTTACTCTGAACATATTCCTTTTTAGGACTCTAGCCCAGAGAGCGGCAAAGAGAGCCAAGGTCCAGGTGATTATCATCGAGGACGACCCCACCGCGACAGCAGGGGGTGCGCCCGAGACAACCTTGCCGGACCCGGCAACTGTTCTTCAGAGCAGCCCCCAGCGCAGCCCCCAGCGTAAGCATATGGTTTGCTTCCCACTGTTAGGTGCGCATGGATACTCTTTGTTTGCTGATATCTGACTGTTGGTTTGTGTAGGAGGAGAGCAGCCCCACCAGGAGCGTCCGGAGACCGCCCCTGACACGCCATCTGCTTCGACTACACCGCCAAGGGAGAGTTCTCCGGCAAGGGAGAATCCTCCGACAAGGGGGAGCTCTCCGGCAAGGGGGAGTTCTCCGGCAAGGGAGAAGTCTCTGGCAAGGGACAGCACCAGCGGCCCCCCGGCGGCGGAGACCACAACTGCAGAGCCCGGTACAGGTAAACCTCTTGCTTCGAAACTTCCCTTGGGTTCTTCTTCATTTGATCTTCTTTTTGGATATTTGCTTGACTTTTCTTCCTTTTCCGGCCGTCAGACCCATCTGCTGTAGAGCCGATGGAGACCGAGGTTGCTGTCGACGATGCCGCTGCCACCGAAGAAGCGGCCGGCGCTGATGATCCCGCCGGCGAAGAGGCCGCCAAGGCTGCCGCCGCAGCAGCTGGCGAGGAGTTTGGCGATCGCACTGACGGCCCTGAGGCCGCAGGAGCGCCAGGCGCTACGCCGACCGCCGACCCTTCCGCCGCTGCCGCAGCGCCAGGCTCCGAAGAGCCTCAGCCAGGCGTCTACTTGAAGGCCGGCGATGGCGTCTTCATCAACCTCCCCTGGGCGTCAAGGTCTAGGGCGCCGGTCGAAGGAGAAAGCTTTGACGTAGAGGTGCTCGCCTCCGCTGGGCTGACGCTGGTTGACGCGCCAAGCAGCAGCAGCGGCGAGCCCGAGGAGGAGCGGCTGCTTCGGAAGCTGTTGTCGCTCTACCATGCTCGGCAAGCCAAGCTGGAATCCCGTGAGGCGCTTGCCGCGAAGGCGGGAGCAGACATTGAGAAGCGCGCGGAGGAGCTCCGAGGTATCAACCAGGCAGCTCTCCGGTCCCTGGCGGAGGAGCGGGAGCAGCTCGCCAAGGAGCAGAAGGCCTTCCTCCTCGAGAAGGCTGATGTCGAAGAGCAGCAGCGGCTTGCCGCTGAGAAGCTGTCTGCGTAGGAGGGCGAGCTGGCGTAGCGGAAGGTCAACCTTGAAAGCCACGAGGAGGAGCTTGCTGCGCGCGAGCGAACACTCGGCGGAGCTATCAAGCAAGCGGAGGACGCTGCTGCAGCTGCCGAGGCCGCCAAGAAGGAGCTGGAGACGAAGGTGGCGCAGTTGGAAGCCGATCTCAATGCAAGCGGCGAGGAGCTTGCCGCGCTCAAGCGTGAGCGGGAGAAGGACGCCTACAGCCACTCAGAGCTGCAGGCCCACCTCGCCGAGAAGGACAAGGAGCTCAGCGCCGCCAAGGAATCCAACGCAGATCTTGAGTTGAATCTGACCACTTTGACCAAGACGCTGGATGGCGCCAGGGAGCGGGAGATGGCCTTGAAGGAGGAGATAAAGGTCGACAAGGCGCTGCTGGAGAGTGTTGCTGTCACCCAGAACACTTTTAGGGAGACCGTGGAGCACTGGACGGAGAGTCTTGTGAATGCTGCCGCAGACATCGACAGGGAGCTAGCGCATCTGGGGATGGAGGATCTCGGGTATCCCTCCGATGAGAACCTCCAATCCAGCGCCAAGCTCACCTTGTTCTTCAAAGGCGTGGCGACGGCCCTCCAGCGACTCCGGGAGAGGATCCCAAAGCAGCTGGCCGACGAGTCGCGCAAGATCTGCGCGGGAGCTCTTCAAAAGGTGTTGGTGAAGGTGGCCTTCCGCAACCCGGGCCTCAACCTCACCAACGTCCTCAAGACCCTGCCGCCGGAAGCTGATCTGGAGGTGCTCAAGGCTCTTGTCGCACCCATTGTGGACAAGGTGAGCGGGATCAAGAGGGTAGAGGGCGATCGTGTAGACTAGGCCGCCCGTTTTCTTCTTTTCTTGTCGCTGCTGGTCATGTTACGAAAACAATCTATTAGAGCTACGACAAGCTATCTTGTAATATAACTCTATTTTGGGTAGTGATTGCAATGTTATTTCCTTTACTTGATTCCTTCCTTTGTATGTTTTTGCCCTATGCTTTTAGGGAACTTGCCGGCGCAGGCACCTTAGCCGCGAGCGCTGAGTGCGGGACGTCAGCAGCCTGCTGGTGGTGCCGTTACCGACAAGAAACCTTGTCGCAACTAGTCGCAGCTCACTTAAGTTGTTGAGCGGACTCGAAACAAAGTAAGGGCGCAACTAGCCACGAGCTGGTTCCTCCGCGCACAGGTTTTCCATACAAAGCATGGTCGTTCAAGGAAGATAACTTAAAATTTTTAAAAATCTGATTGCTCAAACTTTGGCAACTTAGCTTTTCTGTTGTTTGCTTCCCGGCAAGGCGAAACTTTCTTGAGCGACGCCTGGTCCATACCATTATCTTCTCCTTCCCCCCCGCACATGAGCTTTATTTATGCACAGGGTCTGCGCCTGGCTTTGTACAAAGGATTACATGCAACAGCGGCAAGACTTGTACAAAAGGTGGTTGCCGGAGCAGGGTCCGACAACCGCGCCTTACGGGTAAAACTTACGAAGATGCTCAATGTTCCAGGAGTTGCTCACCGGAATGCCATCTTCGGTCTCAAGGCGGACAGCGCCAGGCCTAGTGACTCGTTTCACCCGGTAAGGGCCTTCCCACTTCGGCGTCAACTTGTTGGAATTCTTGGCGGACTGAATGCGGCGAAGAACAAGGTCGCCTTCCTCGAGACTTCTGGCGTTAACTTTGCGGCTATGGTAGTGGCGCAAAGCTTGCTGGTAGCGAGCAGCTCATACAGCAGCCTGAAGACGGTCCTCCTCAAGGAGCAGCGCGTCATCTTGTCGCAGCTGCTCTTGCTCAAGCTCATCATAAGCGAGCACTCGAGGTGACCCGTATACGAGTTCCATGGGGAGAACTGCCTCTGCTCCATAGACTAGAGCGAAAGGTGTTTGGCCAGTGGCTCGATTTGGCGTCGTCCTGATTGACCAAAGAACCACCGGCAGCTCCTCAATCCAGTTTCTTCCACACTTGTGCAGCCTGTCGAAAGTCCTGGTCTTGAGCCCACGCAGCACTTCAGCATTTGCCCTCTCCGCTTGACCGTTGCTTCCGGGGTGAGCAACAGAAGCAAAGCAGACCTTGGCGCCAAGATCTTGGACGTACTGCATGAAGGTGCGGCTCGTGAATTGCGTACCGTTGTCGGTGATGATCCTGTTAGGGATCCCGAAGCGGCAAACAATCGACCTGAAGAACTTGACTGCTGACTGTGCTGTCACCTTCCTCACTGCTTCCACTTCCGGCCACTTTGTGAACTTGTCGATTGCAACGTACAAGTACTCAAAGCCCCCGACTGCTCGGGGGAAGGGGCCGAGGATATCGAGCCCCCAGACCGAAAATGGCCAGGATAAAGGGATCGTCTGGAGAGCTTGAGCTGGCTGGTGTATCTGCTTGGAACGGAACTGGCCCGCTTCACACTTGGTTACTTGTGCAGTTGCATCCTGGAGGGCTGTCGGCCAAAAGAAACCTTGCTGGAATGCTTTGCCGGCAAGTGCTCTTGCGCCAATGTGGTGACCACAAATGCCTCCATGTATCTCTGCCAACAGCTTTTGTCCGTCTTCCCGGTGAATACACTTCAATTTCACACCGTTGAGTCTTCTTCTGTACAGTGTGTTGTCGACAAACTGGTACATACTTGACTGCCAGGCTACTCTTTCCGCTTCTTCTTGCTCTTCGGGAAGTTCTCCTGTCTGAAGGAAACGGACAATCTGCTGCGCCCATGATGGAGCTTGTGGCTCGACAACAAGGACTAAAGGCATAACTGTTGCTGCGGGAACATCCGCTTCTACGGCAAGAACCTGCGGCTCAGCCGGAGCGTGACGTTCCCCGGCAAGCTTGCCGGAGCAAAACTTGTCGGGAGCGTTTGCTTCAACGGAACAAACCCTGGGGCTTGTCGGAGCAGACTGCTCCCCAGCACTCTTGGTGTTGATCTTGGGGACCTTCTTGGCGGCGGCTTCGGGAAGCTCTGCCGGAATATAGTCACCAGAAATCAACTTCCCCTTCTTGATCTGTCCAGTTGATGGCGTAATAGACGGTTGAGTCAGCTTGAGCACAAAGATCCCTGGTTCCACAGGTAACTTAAGTGCTGCGCACTTTGACAGGCCATCGGCAATGTCGTTCTGAGCTCTTGGAACATGTTCCATCTGTAGGCCGTCAAAGTGCTCTTCTAGCTTTCTCACTTCATCAACGTAGGCTTCCATCAACGGACTCTGATAACTCTTATTCACTTGGCGGAGGACAAGCTGCGAGTCACCCCTGACAATGAGCTTCTTGATCCTAAGGTCTGCCGCGATCCTGAGGCCGGCAAGCAAACCTTCATACTCTGCAGTATTGTTTGTTGCTTGCTCCTTGGGAAAGTGCATCTGGACTATGTACTTGAGGTGCTCTCCGGTGGGTGCGACAAGCAGCACGCCAGCACTGGCGCCTTGCAGCGAGAAGGCACCATCAAAGTACATCAACCACTCTTTCCTTGCTTCCTTGACGGGGATGCTCGTTTCTGGAATTTCTTCATCTGGTGTTGGCGTCCACTCTGCTATGAATTCTGCCAATGCTCTGCTTTGGATAGTTGAAGTGCTCTCAAACTTGAGGCCAAAGCTTAACAGTTCCAGTGCCCACTCAACAATCCTGCCTGTTGCTTCTGGATTCTGCAGTATCCTCTTCAGCGGAAAACGAGTGACAACTGTGATCTCATGTGCTTGGAAGTAATGGCGCAGCTTTCTCGAGGCCATGAGAAGGCCGAAAAGCAATTTCTGCACACCAGAGTACCTTGACCTAGCCCCGTGCAGAAGGGAACTGACAAAGTAAACTGGGCTCTGCACCATTCTCTTCTGCATCTCCTCATGCGCCTGCGCAGATCCATCTTTGTCGGGACCAGAGCTTGTCAGGAAATCCCCCTGCTTGTCGCTGGATGCGACTGCCGTGGTTGCTGGCTCATCATCTGCCTCCCTCTCCGCTACTAACGCAGCACTAACCACTTGATTGGTTGCCGCCAGATACAGCAGCAACTTCTCTTTTGGCTTAGGTGCGACAAGTATTGGAGTGGAGGATAGGTATCTCTTCAAGTCCTGCAGTGCAGCCTCCGCTTCCGGAGTCCATTTCATTGGACCTGCCTTTTTCAATATTTTGAAAAACGGCAGGGCGCGCTCAGCAGACTTAGAGATAAACCTGCTGAGAGCTGCCACGCAACCGGCAAGTCTTCGTACATCCTTGACGCGCTTTGGTGCTTCAATCTGCTCAACGGCCTTGATCTTGTCGGGATTGGCTTCAATTCCCCGCTGAGACACGAAGAACCCGATAAGCTTGCTGGAAGGGACTCCAAACACACACTTCTCGGGGTTGAGCTTGAGGCTGATCTTGCGCAGATTTGCAAAAGTCTCGTCTAAATCTTGAATCAGAGTTGCCTTGTCCTTGCTCTTGACCACTATGTCATCCATGTAGGCTTCCACATTTCTGTGTATTTTTGGCTCAAAAGCGGTATGGACTACCCTTGCGAATGTTGAACCAGCATTCTTTAAACCGAAAGGCATCCGTATGAAACAGTACGTGCCACATGGAGTGATGAATGCGGTCTTATCCTCATCCTCTTCTGCCATGAAGATCTGATGGTATCCTGAGTATGCGTCAAGAAATGAAAGCAAGTCACATCCGGCCGTGGAGTCAACAATCTGGTCAATGCGCGGCAAGGGAAATGGGTCTTTGGGACAAGCTTTGTTAACATCGATAAAGCCGATACAAAGCCTCTATTTCCCGTTTGCCTTGCGCACGACTACAGGATTGGCCAACCACGTAGGATGGAGCACTCCTCTGACAAGGCCTGCCGCTTCCAACTTCTTGATCTCTTCTGCGATGAATTCTTGGTGCTCCACTGCTTGCTTCCTGACTTTCTTCTTGACGGGCTGCGCATGAGGACAGACGGCAAGGCGGTGCTCAATTACTTTCCTGGGAACACCAGGGATGTCAGACGGTTGCCACACAAACACATCGACGTTCGCCCGCAGGAAAGCAATGAGCGCGCTTTCCTATTTAGGGTCGAGAGTGGCACTGATGGTGAAGGTACCACCAGTGCCGTCCTCCTTGGCGGACACCTTCTTGGTCTCTGGCGGAGCTTCCATTGTCTTCTTACACTTGCCGGTGGAGCTCGATGGTGCGTCCTCGACGGTAGCGCAGCACTCCGTAGAGGTGCGCTTGCCGGAGTGGGCATCAGAACTCTTGCCGGACTTGGTCTTCTTCTTCCCCTCGGGAGCTTCAGCGGCAAGTGACTTGCGATCCGTTGCGGCAGCCGCTTCCCGGTAAATCTTGTCGGCACAGATAAGAGCATCCTTCTTGTCTCCAGGGACAGAGATGACACTTATCGGGCCTGGCATCTTCAGCATGTTATACGCATAGTGAGAGGCCGCCATGAACTTGGCGAGCACTGGACGGCCGAGAATCCCATTGTAAGGCAATGGAAAATCAGCAACGTCAAAAGTGACCCTCTAGTTCTGAAGTTCAACTCGCTGCCGAATGTCACCGGCAACGTGATCTTCCCCTTCGGCTTGCTCCTTCCCGGGTTGATTCCTTGGAATGTGTCGGTTTCTTCGAGCTCGCTGTCAGGGACCTGGAGTTTTCGGAGCAGAGCGGAGGAGATCAGGTTCAAGCCGGCCCCCCCATCAACTAGCATCTTAGTGACCTTGAGGTTGCGGATAGTTGGTGAAAACAACATCGGCAAGCACCCGACTGTAGTTGTGCGATCAGGGTGGTCCTCAATATCAAAGATGATAGGCGTGCTGGACCATTTCAGAAGCTTGCGTGACTCGACGGGTGGTTCTGCCGCATTGACTTCCCGCACCCACTGCTTGAGTTGGCGATGTGAAGTATGCAGAGAAGCACCGCCGTCAACGCACAAGACCTCTGTGGCTTTCTGGAACTCCTGCTCATTGGTCTCGACATCATCCATGTCTTCGTCGTCGTCGTCATCTTCATCCTTGTCGCGGCCGCGGGGAGGCCTGTCTCCTTGCCGCTGCTTGGCCTTGCCGCGGCGTCCTCCCCGGCCGGGGCGATTCATGCCGGACCCTCCAGCACCTCCTTGGGCTTTCTCCTTGTCGCGTCGCTCGTATTCGGCCTTTTGCAGCTCGACAAGCTGCTCGACCTTCTTGCAGCTCTGGAGGTCATGGCCCTTGGTGCGGTGGATCTTGCAGTACTGTTTGTTGGTGCCGTCCTGCTTGTCGGCGACCGCCACAGCCTGGCAGTTGGCGCATGCGGCAACCTCCTTGCCGGAGCTACCAGCTTTGGCTTTCTTGGCGCCACCTTCGTTGCCGGACTGCTCAACAACTAGCACATCTTTGCCTTTCGTCTTCCTGTTGTTCCGCCGCCGGTTTTTCTTTGCCGGGGCAGCATCCTCGCTGTCAGATCCTCCTGCTCCTGTATTCTCTCCGGGGAGTTTCCTCCCTTCCTAAGCACGTGCACACTTGTCGGCCAGGGCATACAGCTCACTGACGTCTCTGATCTTGCACATCTCCATCTCCTCCCGCATCCTGCGGTTACGCACGTTCTGGTGGAACGCGCTGATAACCGCGGCAGGGTGGACATCTGGGATGGTGCACTGCACACGGCTGAATCTCTGAATGTACTTGTGCAGGGGCTCTCCTTCCTTCTGGGCGAGCAGATGAAGGTCACTCTCCTGGCCATGAGGTTTGTGGCCGCCTGTAAAGGCGCCGACAAACTGATGGCATAGGTCTGCCCAGGAGGATATGGAGTTGTCCGGCAAGTGCATGAGGCAGGACCTGACATTGGGCTTGAGCACCAGCGGGAAGTAGTTGGCAAGGATCTTGTCGTCCCGCCCCCCAGCAGCTTGCACCGCGATGGTGTAGATGCTGAGGAACTCCGACGGATGCGACTTGCCGTCGTACTTCTTTGGTACGTCTGGCTTGAAATTCTTCGTGCTGGGCCACTGGACTTGCCACAGCTCACGGGTAAACGCAGGGCAACCTACCGCGTACGGCAAGTCGCCTGGTTCCCTCGGCGCATGCATGTCGATAGAGGGCCCAGCGCGCTGGTCCGATTGACGTCGCGCTTCTCTTCGGTGCTCGATGCGAGTTCGAGCGTCTTCTTGCTGTCGTTCGTGAAGAACTTTGTGTTGATTGCGACGAGCTGGTGGATCCGATGACGCAGTGGAGTTGCTGTCGAGGTGGATCCGGCGAGGCGGCGATCTTGGCCTTCGCAACGGAGAGTGCATGGTGGTTGCACCCCCATCGGTCATGTCGCCATCAGCTCGTGCCTGGCTGACTTGCCGCGGCTGCGATGTACTCGGCTGTCGTGGAGCGTCGCCGTTGGCAAAGCCGATGAGACTCTGAATGGTGGCCCTCCAGTCGTCGATCTTTTCCGCCATTGGAGGGTAGTCTAGGAGCAGTTGGGCTCGCGCCAAAGCATCTGCTGGAGTGGCGGGTAAGGGTGGCGAACGGTGTGAGGAGCAGGATATGCTCGGACTTCTAACTATGTTAGAGGGAGCAGTATCCCGTCCAGGCGACCGTGCCTCGCTCGTGCCAGCATATTGGCATGCATGCTGGTCTTGAGCATCCCGAGATCCACCAGCTCGATTTGGGTCCAGCGAGTGTATGGTACCGTGAGTACCATGACGAGCTTCCTCGCCGATGCCCGTTCTTCCGCCGGCGTCTACCCCACCAGCCGTTTGCTCCGGCGGTGGTGGGTTTGTCACGGACAGAGCAGCCGCCTCCGATGCCTTCTTCTTCGGCGGTATGTCGATGAAGATGATGAAGATCTAGCTCGTGTGAACGCCAGATCAGGTTCACACAACCTCGACGCCCCCTACCTGGCGCGCCAGAGATGTCGGGGAAACTGATCCACGAGCACCTATGGGGACCGAGCCCCTTTTGGTTCGGCGGGGGGCGGAGATCGCACGAAGAGCAGATCGAGGCGGAGCACACGAGCAGTTTACCCAGGTTCGGGCCGCACTGATCGTGTAATACCCTACTCCTGCATTGTGGTTTGTATTGAATTCTTGCTCAGGAGCGCTGAGTGCTACAGTACACACCAGCAGCTAACGAGACCGAGCGTGAGTGTTTTTCTGTTTTCCCTATGTTGCGCACGGGCCTCCTTTTATATGCTCAAGGGGTCACCGACAGGCGGCAACATATACAAGGGTAAAAATGGGAAAGGTGTTGTGGTTGGTACAGCTACCTGTACAGTGTATCATACCTAACCCTGACGGTAGGGGACAAGGGCATTAAATGCCCATCTGCATCGCCCAAACAGTGCAGAAAAGGGACCGTCAGGGACGCCACCGTTCGCCACGATGGCGATCTTGTCAGCGCCGCTTGCCATCGCGTACCACTGGCTGCACAGCCTCCCGCCACATACGCCTGGAAAGGTCCCAGAGCGACACGTTGGTGGATGTGCTGGAGCGTGGGTACAGAGTGGTAACTTGCCGCGGCAAACGCCTTGCCGCGGTCATTGTCTTGTCGCGTCCGGAGGCTTGCCGCTCACCGGGCCTCGCCGGGACGCGTGGCGCGTCGCAGCGAGTTCCTTGAGACGCCTTGGTTGGCCTACCCGGCAAGCTCCTCTTGCCGGGGTCTTGTGCCTTGAGTGGCCTTCCCGGCAAGCTCCTCTTGCCGGGGCCTTGTGCCTTGAGTGGCCTTTCCGGCAAGCTCCTCTTGCCGGGGCCTTGTCTCCTTGACTTGAATACTTTGTTCTTGAATGGTTCCAAAGGAACCACAGAGGACCTTGGCAGTCACCCGGCAAGCCTTGCCGCGGGGTGCTGCGACTGCCCATGCACAAGTTCAGGATACTAGGGTACCCCTACTCTGGTACACCGACAGTCCGTCGCGCCATCGTAGCGCGGCGGCATCTCTGGCTTGAACTTGGGTGGCCACTTCACCTGCCGCAAGGCAGGGGCCAAGGCTCGGAGCCCCATGGCCCCACCGCGGGCGTCTGTCATCGCAGCCGGACGAGTAGTGCTGGCCATGGGGGCAAAGCGCGATGATGGCGAGGCGCAGATCGACGGAAGGAAAGCTTGGGCGCACCCCTACCTGGCGCTCCAAATGTTAGATTTCGGGTTCCGGCAAAACCCTTGAGGTTCGAACACTGGGGTGCGCACGAAGATCTCTCTCTCCCTAGATCGCTCTTGCAACAATCACAAGGCCTAGCTCGACAAACCCAAAGAACGAAAGACACACGAGTTTATACTGGTTCGGACCACCGATGTGGTGTAATACCCTACTCTAGTGTGGTGTGGTGGATTGCCTCTTGGGCTGAGGATGAGCAGTTACAAGGGAAGAACAGCCTCCTGAGGAGAGGTGTTCTTGTGCTTGGTGAACTTGTGTGGTTGAGGATGATCTGAATGATCCGTCCAGATCCCCCCCCCTATGGTGGTGGCTAGTACAATTTATAGAGGCCCTGGTTCTCTCCCCAAATATTGAGCGGGTAGGGATCCAACAACGGCCAAATTTGAAGGGAGACAACTAGTACAAGTTATCCTGGCTAAAGGTGGTCTTCGCCTGCCAAAGGCTCTGGTGGTGACGCCGTCTTGGGCTCCGCGATGACCTCCATCCTACTGGTCTTGGTCTCGTTGCACTGATATGGAAACCTTTGCCTGATGCCTCGGGACTCCTCACCCGCGCTTGCCTTTTTAGCACCAAAGAGGAAACGAGGACACTGCGCGCTGGCGCCCGCCTAGCTCTTGTCGTCATGGCTTGCCTCACAGGAATCTCGCGAGGTGTCCCTTGCCTTGAGCTCTCCGCCCCTCGCGAGCCGGCCTGGTGAGGCTGCCCCTTAGGAGGTCTTGTGTCATCCGCCTCGCGAGGCTTGGCCCCTCGTGAGGGTCTTGAGTGTTTGCTGGTGAGGATGGGTTGTACAGGGCGACTGATGGAGCCACGCCGTGGGCCACAGGCAGGCAAGTCTGGGGACCCCCGTTCCCAGGACACTGACAATGGCTCCATTAGCAGCCTGGTACGGCCGGTCTTCAGGATCGACAAAGCAAGACCCTCGCGGGGGCCAAGCCTCGCGAGGCGGACAATGCCAAGACCTCCAGAGGGAGCGGCCTCCCTAGGCTGGCTCCCGAGGAGTAGAGATTCCTATGCAAACTCCCGTCTCATGAGATCCAGATGACGTAAGCCATGACGACTGAGGGAGTCCTGGATTAGGGGGTGTCCGGGTAGCCGCACTATACCTTTAGCCGGACTCCTGGACTATGAAGATACAAGATTGAAGACTTCGTCCCGTGTCCGGAGGGGACTTTCCTTGGCGTGGAAGGCAAGCTTGGCGATGCGGATATTTAGATCTCCTACCCTTGTAACCGACTTTGTGTAACCCTAACCCTCTCCGGTGTCTATATAAACCGGAGGGTTTTAGTCCGTAGGACAACCCCAACATACAACAATCATACCATAGGCTAGCTTCTAGGGTTTAGCCTCCTTGATCTCGTGGTAGATCTACTCTTGTACTACCCATATCATCAATATTAATCAAGCAGGACGTAGGGTTTTTACACCATCAAGAGGGCCCGAACCTGGGTAAAACATTGTGTCCCTCGTCTCCTGTTACCATCCGCCTAGACGCACAGTTCGGGACCCCCTACCCGAGATCCGTCGGTTTTGACACCGACATTGGTGCTTTCATTGAGAGTTCCTATGTGTCGTCGCTTTTAGGCCCGATGGCTCCTTTGATCATCAACAACGATGCGGTCCAGGGCGAGACTTTTCTCCTCGGACAGATCTTCGTCTTCGGCGGCTTCGCACTGCGGGCCAACTCACTTGGCCACCTGGAGCAGATCGAAAGCTACCCCCTGGACATCAGGTCAGATCTGGAACTTTAAACTACACGGCAGACATCCGCGGGGACTTGATCTTCGATGAATCCGAGCCACAGCCAAGCGCGCCGCACTGTCTCGATGGGCATGATCTAACTCTGTCGCCGAACAGTGTCCTGGAGGCCGCACGTGCATTGGTTCCAGCCCTTAATTCGGAGCCTACTGCGCCGATCAAGGATGAGTAGTTGGACGCCGCCTCGGGGGCTGTGATCTCAAAGGCGATCGAGCCGAACGCTAGCCCCGCACCCTGCAAGGCCCGTGATTCCGAGGGGCCGGATTCCTCTCCAGACTCCAAGCCCTCTGCGCGCCCGCCGATCGAAACCGATTGGGCGCCGATCATGGAGTTCACCGCTGCGGACATCTTTCAGCACTCGCCCTTCGGCGACATCCTGAAGTCACTAAAGTCTCTCTCTTTATCAGGAGAGCCCTGGCCGGACTACGGTCAGCAAGGTTGGGATACTGACGATGAAGAAATTCAAAGCCCACACACCACCCACTTTGTAGCCACTGTCAACGACTTAACCGACATGCTCGACTTTGACTCCGAAGACATCGACGGTATGGACGACGATGCAGGAGACGACCAAGAACCAGCACCTATAGGGCACTGGAAGGCCACCTCATCATACGACATATATATGGTGGACACTCCACAAGATGGAGATGGCGATGGAACAGCGGAGGATGACGCATCCAAGAAACAGACCAAGTGCCGGCGTCAGCGGCGCCGCTCTAAATACCGCCAAAGCAAAAACGGTGATTCCGGCACGGGAGATAATACTACTCCGGATAGCACCGAAGAACACCCCCTCCAGCAAGATTCGGCACAGGAGGACGGAGAAGCCAGCCCTCACGAGAGAGCGGCAGACAGAGAGGTTGAGGATGATAATTATATGCCTCCCTCCCAAGACGAGGCAAGCCTTGACGACGATGAATTCGTCGTACCAGCGGATCCCCCCGAACAAGAGCGTTTTAAACGCAGGCTTATAGCCACGACAAGCAGCCTCAAGAAAAAGCAACAACAGCTTAGAGCTGATCAAGATTTGCTAACTGACAGATGGACTGAAGTCCTTGCGGCCGAAGAGTATGAACTCGAATGCCCCTCCAAGAGTTACCCAAAGCGTTGGCTGCTACCCCGATTAGAGGAGGAAGCACCTACATCACCAGCGCATGACATGGCCGACCGGCCACCTCGTGGCCGTGACAGAGAGGCCTCTCGGCCCTCCACTCAAGTCGTGCCCCGGCGCCACTCAAAGCATGCTAAGGCACGGGAAAATGCGCCAGACCTGCGAGAGATACTGGAGGACAAGGCAAGACAAACAAGATCGATCTACGGATCGCGTAGGCGCCCTACGACACATGACGGGGATCGTCACTCTGGACATAATAAATCCGGCCGGGCCAAACACATTAGATAATGCTCATTGGAGCTGCGTCGTGATATAACCCAATATAGAGGCGTCGCACACCCACTATGCTTCACAGATGAAGTAATGGATCATAAAATCCCTGAGGGTTTGAAACCTGTGAACATCGAATCATACGATGGCACAACAGACCCTGTGGTATGGATCGAGGATTATCTCCTTCATATCCACATGACCCGCGGCGATGAGCTACACGCCATCAAATACCTCCCACTCAAACTTAAGGGACCAGCCCAGCATTGGCTTAACAGCTTGCCGGCAAATTCAATCGGTTCTTGGGAAGACCTGGAAGCCGCATTCCTCGACAGTTTTCAGGGCACCTATGTGCGACCACCGGACGCTGATGACCTAAGCCACATAATTCAGCAGCCAGAGGAATCGGCCAGGCAATTCTGGACACGGTTCCTAACAAAGAAAAACCAAATAGTCGACTGTCCGGACGCAGAGGCCCTAGCAGCCTTCAAGCATAATATCCGTGACGAGTGGCTTGCGAGGCACCTTGGACAGGAAAAGCCGAAATCTATGGCAGCCCTCACGACACTCACGACCCGCTTTTGCGCGGGAGAAGACAGCTGGCTAGCTCGCAGCAACAACTTACCCAAGAACCTTGGTAATTCGGATACCAAGGACAAAAGTGGCAGGTCGTGCTGGAACAAGCAAAAACGCCGCATTAACAGTGACAACAACGAGGATACAACAGTCAATGCCGGATTCCGAGGCTACAAATCCGGTCAGCAGAAAAAGCCATTCAAAAGAAATACTCAGGGTCCGTCCAGTTTGGACCGAATACTCGACCGCTTGTGCCAGATACATGGCACCCCCGAAAAGCCAGCCAATCACACCAACAGGGATTGTTGGGTGTTCAAGCAGGCAGGCAAGCTAAATGCCGAAAATAGAGACAAGGGGTTGCGTAGCGACGACGAGGAGGAGCCCAGGCCGCCGAACAACACTGGACAGAAGGGTTTTCCCCCACAAGTGCGGACGGTGAACATGATATACGCCTCCAAGGCGATCTTGCGTCGGTGGCCACTCCGGCGCCAGCGGCCACCTCTCCTGTTGACGGCCACTCCGGCCTCAACAGCCACATCCAAACATGGCTCCTTTTGTCCTCAATTTTGACCGTGGCAGAAAGTTCCAGGCAGATATGGGGACCAAGTTTGGCCATCCAGTGGTATTCTCTCCTGGTTTTCGTCAACAAGAATTTACCTTGGTGGTTTCTTTCTGTCGCGCAACCTTCAAGCTTGACGTGCACATGATTAGTGTCTCTCTCCTGGCTATGTTTGGAGGTTATGCTCAAGGTTTTAGGGTTCGTCATTTGAGGGATAGAACTTTCAAGTTTTTGGTGGCTTCTAAGTCTGTTGGTTTTGAGATTTACAACAATGGTCGCATTGTTGAGCAAGATTTTGAGGTTGTCTTTAGTTTGTGGAATTATGGTGGGCCAAATTGGTTTAGAGAAGAACAAGATTTCTACAAAGAACTAGATGCAGAATGCACTTTGGTGGGTCGAAAGGGCAAGGCTGTCGTTGACAACTCCGGCGATCGTCGGAGTTACAGCACGATGGTCAGTAACGGTCGACCGGTGTTTGAGCGTTTATCAGGACCAATTCATTCCACAGTCAATTAGCGGCAAGCTTTCAATTCCTCCCTCATTAACTCTGAGGGTAATGGGTCACGTAATCAACCACAAATGTCACAACGTGCTGCAACTCACGCGTACGTAGTGTGTTTTGCATGAGGGGGGCATGGTCACTTTGCACGTAACTGCATGGCTCCAAGGCTACCTGGGCTTTGGCCTTTTATGCAGTTCGGTTCTTTTGACAGCTTGCCCGAGGCGGCCTGGGATGATGGTGAGGTGGAGGCCTGGTTCAAATGCGTCGGCCCAGCTCAACCGATTAGGCAGGTCTCGTCATTTGCAGAGCTGGTCAAGGACCTATTTCCAAATTTCCAACTGCAACCGCAGGCTGCCTCCTCGCATTCCTCTGTTCTTACCAACTCTGCCTATTCCACTGTCGCTGCGTCGGCAAGCTTGCCGTCTGCTTCACCGTCGTCTGAGCGAGCATTGGTGGTTCGTTCATCGGAAGCCTCGACATCAACCATGGCTAACATTCCCATTGATCCGACTCCATTTGTTCCTCATGGGTTCCAGATTTTTGAGGTGGAGGGCCGCACTGGGGTTTCGAGGGCTATTCTGCCGCATCGTCCATGGAGGCATGAGGACTGGGCGACTGCCACCATTCAGCCACATCCCAATGAGGTATTTTTTCCCAACGTTAGAGAAGTTCTTGAGGAGTTCTTTCAAGGGGTTGAAGAAGTGGGGTTCAGATAAATACAGCCTTGTCCGTTTGGCGAGGCCTATGTTCAGTTCAGACATGTTAGGGACAGAGATCGTCTCATCAGGCAGAGCCCTCACCCATTTGGTGATGTTTTTATCTCTTTCACCAAGCACAATCATGGCAGGAACTGGCGCAGATTGCACTTCAATAGGATCGTTTGGCTGCTGTTTGTGGGTGTCCCATTTGACCACTTCAACACTGACGATATTGCAGCCGCCATTGCCAAGTGGGGAAGAATTATTAGTTGGGAGCGTGAGGATGCTCTAAAAGGGATGATTTTGGTGAAGGCAAGAGTCACTGATCTTATTGACATCCCTAAGAGCATAAGGTGGTCTGAAGGGGAGTGCTTTGAGGAGGAATCATGGACTAGTTCTGTGGAGGTCTTACTTGAGGAAATGCTGGGTGGTGGCCCAGCTGATGAAGATCCTATTCCACCTCCTGGAGTGGACCCTCACCCTATCCCACAACATGCCAATGATTTCCCTGGCTTCCACCCAGCTCCAAATGAGCCTGCTCAACAGGAAGACTGGGATGATTGGGAAGAGCAGGAGGAGCAAGGACATTGGGCATTCCCACAGGCCAACATCCCTCGGGTTCAGCCACCACAGCAACAGGTGGAACTGCCAATTCTACATGAGGATGGTGCTCCCAATAGCAGTATTACCACTACAGTCTCCTTAGCAAATGGTATCTGGTCTAACACTCACACTGCCTGTGAGGAGGTTAATCAAGGTGCTCAGAGCAATCCTTTGGGCATGGGCTTACAGAACATTCTTAATGCTTACCAGGCAGATGGAGAGGAGGAGGATCTTGGACAAGACATTGCAAACTTACCTATTATTGAACAGCAGGTGGTGCAGGGAAATCTACTGGCTGTTAATGATGTGGAAGCTGATCATCATGTTGAGGACGCAGGGGATGCAGTTCCTCCTGCTTCTACTGTTGGAAATTTTGAACCAGATGTGCCTCCTGTTCAGTATGTGGTTCCCCTTAATACAAACAATGTTCAGGTTGAAGTGACTGCAGAGACTGCTGCATCTGAGTGTCAGCTCAATGCTTATCCTCTGGGCACTGATTCTGTGACTGCTAAAGATTTGCCACAAGGAATTCAAGTTGCTCAAAGCTCAGAGCCCAGAATGGATTTAAAGGGCAAAGCAGATGTTCCTATTGTTCAGGTTGGTACTTCCACTGGTGGGCCAAGTAAAGGTATGAACAACATTCATCAAACTAATTCCCCTACTTTACAAGAGATTCATGATTTAGTGCAAAACCATACCTTGGATATTATTGATGGTGCCCATTTGATTTCTGAGGAAGGCTTGGACCTATGGATTCAGCACTTTGCTCCAGCAACTCAGGGTGAAGTAACCACCTTCAAAATTGATATACCTGTAAGTTGGTTTAACTTCATAATACACCTACTCCTCACTCCTGACAAATTTGGCTGGGTGATGCATCTGTTGAAATCTGAGCTGTGGAAAATGCTTACTGCAAACTGTGACTCTGAAGAGACTATCTTATTCCATATACCTGACAAACCTGCTACCTCACAGGCTCCAAGTTGTAAAGAAAGCATGCTGGGTCTGGGAAAGGAAAATGAGGGTATAAGCCCTGCTGCCCACTCCTCAAGTGGAGCTGGAAGTCCACTTCAGCAAGTGTCCCCCAATAAAGTCATATAGTTGCCACTTGGTGAAGTTGTCTCAAGGAAAAGAAGGGACAAAGAGGCACTTGTGGAGACCCAGGTGAGAAGGAGTGATAGAATTAAGAAAGACAACAATGGGTATAGGAGGAAATCATGTGATACTAGCTCTTGCTTACCTTGTAATGCTATTCCTCCCATTATGCATAATAAAGTGGTCAAAAATCTGACAAAAACTTTTTGCAAGGTGTCTGAGGATGAGGCACAGGACATGCTTTCCAAAAGGCCCAAGAAGAGGGGACAGGAGGATGTGGCCAAGGTTTCCAAGGTCACTGGTGCTACAACTCCATAAAATGGTCCATCATGAACTATCAAGTTACTATTAGTCCTAGGAATATTTTGAGAAAGGCTAGTTTGATAGTGGATTGTATGAAGTTTCGTATTGATGTAAGTAGAACATGTTTAGAGTCTGTATTGAAAACTTGGAACCTGCTTTTGTCTACTACTATGTTGACATGTTTGACTATATTCTGGAATCGTGGATGCCATGAAGGCTTTATAGTTTTGTGCTCTCTAGCAGGACTGTTGTGTTTCATCTGTCATTCTTGGGTTCAGACACCTAAAACTGTACTGGGCCTCATTCACACAAGTGTTGTGCTTTGCATATATATGGATACATACCAGGAGATGGGGCCTGGTATCACACTCTTTTCCACTCAGTTAGTTTATCATGAGTAGAAACAGATCCTGGAACATCCTGAACTGGAACATTAGGGGCTTAAATTCTCCTGAAAAATGGCTGGCCATTAGGCAAAAAATTGAGGAAAGTGCTGCTGGTATTTTGTGCCTTCAAGAGACTAAGAGACAAGTTTTTGATCTGGCATATATCCATAACTTTTGTCCACAAAGGTTCAATAAATTTGAATTCCTACCTTCTATTGGGGCATCAGGAGGGATCTTGACTGCTTGGAATGAGGCTCTTTTTAATGGGCAATTGCTCTTTCAGAATAAATTTTCCCTATCTATGTAGTTCACTTGTACTTCAACCAACAAACCATGGATCCTCACAAACATTTATGGACCTTGCAATCTTGAGGAAAAATTGGAATTTATTGACTGGTTTACAAATATCCAAATGCCAGATGATGTTGATTGGATAGTTATGGGGGACTTAACTTCATTAGGTCACCTGAAGACAGGAATAGACCTGGTGGAGATGTCAATCAGATGTTATTGTTCAATGAGGCCATTAGTAATTTGGGGTTAATTGAATTACCTCTAAGAGGAAGGCGGTTCAGTTGGAGCAATATGCAAGAAACTCCACTCCTTGAAAAACTGGACTGGTTTTTTACTTCTGCTGCATGGATGACTTCTTATCCTGACACAACTGCTTTGCCCCTTGCAAAACCAATTCAGACCATTTACCTTGTGTTACTAAAATTGGTACTTCTATTCCTAAGTCAAGGGTTTTTAGATTTGAAAATTATTGGTTGAAGCACAGTTCTTTCAAAGACATTGTTCAATCTGCTTGGAACATCCCAGTTGGTCATACTGATCCAGCGAATAAGATTAATGCTAAATTCAAGAACTTGAGGAGAGCTCTCAAACTTTGGGCAAAAAATCTTTCTTGTCTCAAAAAGCAGATTGATGAGTTGAATGAATGTATATTCCTATGGGACTTCTTGGAGGAATTCAGAGACCTCATTATAACTGAGCATAACTGTAGGGAGCTTTTGAAAGAAACATTGCTAACTGTCCTTAGTAATCAGAAGATTTATTGGAAACAAAGAGGAAAAATCAAGGGGGTCAAATTTGGTGATGAAAATACAAAATTCTTCCATACAAAGGCTTCAATAAATCACAGGCACAACAAAATTGCAATGCTCATGAATGAGGACCAAGTGGAAATTACTGATCATGAAGGGAAGGCTGCAATTCTTTGGGAAGCCTTTAAGAAGAGACTGGGACAATCAAATGGCCATACTATGCACTTCAATTTACAGGAACTGTATGATAACAGAGTGGACCCTCAGATATTCCAAGACCTTGAGAAACCTTTCTCCCAGGAAGAAATTGAAGAGGTAGTCAAAAACTTACCCACAGATAAATCTCCAGGCCCTGATGGATTTAATATTGAGTTCCTCAAAGCTTGCTGGGACATTATCAAATTGGATGTTACTGAACTTATCATTGCCTTCCATGCTGGAAATGTGAATTTGGAGAGCATAAACACTTCTTATATCACACTCATTCCTAAAAAGGAGGTACCTTTATCCCCTAATGACTTTAGACCAATTTCACTGCTTAGTGGGGTTCTCAAAATCATTACTAAACTGCTAGCCAACACATTACAAAAAGTCATTCTCAAGATGGTTCATATCAATTAGTATGGATTCTTAAAAAACAGAGTAATTCAAGATTGTTTGGGTTGGGCCTATGAATATGTTCACCAATGTCACAAGTCAAAAGAAGAATTGCTTGTTATCAAACTAGATTTTGAAAAGGCTTTTGACACTATTGAGCATCAGGTCATAATTGACATCCTAAGGGCTAAGGGATTTGGTGAAATATGGATAACCTGGATGCACATGCTATTCAATTCTGCATCCTCTGCTGTCATGCTAAATGGGGTGCTAGGGAAGAAGTTTTACTGTAAAAGAGGAGTTAGGCAAGGAGATCCATTTTCACCTCTTCTGTTCATATTGGCAGCTGACTTGCTTCAATCAATTCTCAATAAAGCCATGGCTAGGGATCTAATAACACCTCCACTGCAAGTGACATCATGCCCTGACTTCCTTATTGTGCAGTATGCAGATGACACTCTTGTTATTATGCAAGCAAATGCCAGACAGCTTGTATGCCTCAAAGCTCTACTCAACACTTTTGCAGATGCCACAGGTCTCAGGGTAAATTATGGAAATCAATCATGGTACCACTAAACATTGCAGAAGATAGAGTTGATATTTTCACTAACACTTTGCAATGTGCGAGAGGCCAATTTCCATTCACTTATCTGGGGCTACCTATGGGCATTTATAAGCCAACTGTAGAGCAGTGTTTGCCCATAGTCAATAGAATTGCTAAGAGGATTGCAGGCATTTCAACTTTCATGACTCAGGCAGGGAAGATTTTATTGGTCAAATCTATGTTAGCCTCCTTAGCAGTTTATTTCATGTGTTGTCTGGACATCCCAATTACTATAAAACACCAGATCATCAAATATTGAAGGCACTGTCTATGGAGGAGCCCTGACCTGGAATATAGGAGGCCAGCACTAGTGGCTTAGCACATAGTTTGCAGACCTAAAAATCAGGGAGGCTTGGGTGTTCTGGATATATTCACACAAAATAAAACTCTGCTCATCAAAAAACTTCATAAGTTTTACAATAGACATGACATCCCTTGGGTCAATCTAATTTGGGAAACATACTGCAGCAATGGCCAACTCCCAGGAGATCAAAAAGTGGGCTCATTTTGGTGGAAATCCAATCTTGCACTCATTGATCAGTTCAAAGCTATAGCAAGATGCAATGTGGGAGATGGCAAAACTGCTTTGTTCTGGGATGATATGTGGGATCAATTTATTCTCAAGCACAAGTTTGATCATTTATACTCCTTTGTTAGAAACCCTCAGACAAGTGTTCAACAAGTAATCAATACTGAATATCTCCAAGACTTATTCCATCTGCCCCTAACTGCACAGGCATATGAGGAGTTCATACAAATGGAGGACATGTGCATTTCCATGAGACAATCAGAATATTTAGATGCTCTAGATACTTGGAGTTACATCTGGGGAATGAATTCTATTCCTCAATTAAAGCCTATAAGGTGCTAATGGGGCACAAACAAACCCCACCACATTTTTCATGGATTTGGAAAAGCTCTTGTCAACCTAAACATAAAGTTTTTTTCTGGATGCTACTACATGACAGAGTCAACACAAGGAATCTTCTAAGGAGGAAAAACTTTGAATTGGAAGTTTACAATTGTGCAGTGAGGGATTGCCAGCATAAAGAAACTCTGCATCATCTTTTTTGGGGATGTCCTTTTGCCATCAGATGCTGGGATTTTATTTGTCCTTCAAGAACACCAAATTTGTCAGTTCTGGAGGCATTTCAAGACCTCAAAGACAAACTCAGATACCCCTTCTTTATGGAGATTATCATATTGGGACCATGGGCCATCTGGATATCTAGAAACAACAAAATCTTTGATAATATCACTCCTTCTTTCTAGGGATGGAAGCACATTTTTACTTAGGAACTAAAGCTTCTCAAATTCAGGATCAAGAAGAAATATGAAGTGCAATTTTCTACATGGTTGGATTCTGTGTTGTAATTGGCTTAGCTTTCTTTGCTTTTCATTGTTAGGGTTAGGTTTTTTTTTCCTTGTGCCTGGTTGTTGTATAGCTTTTCTTTTTATTGTTTCTCTCTTTTCTTTTATTTTGTTTCTTAGTTGGGCTTAGCTCAAGCCCAGCAGACTATTGTTCTTTGTTCTATTTTAATAAAAGTTGCAGTGGGGTGTTTACCCTACTGTTTATAGTAAGAAAACATGATATACGCAACCCACATCCCCAAGAGGGAGCGGAAGCGTGCACTACGAGACGTAGACGCGCTGGAGCCAGTCACCCCAAAGTTCAACCCATGGTCCTCCTGCCCGATCACTTTTGATCGAAGGGACCACCCCACTAGCATCCGTCATGGCGGGTTCGCCGCATTGGTTCTAGACCCAATTATTGACGGATTTCACCTCACAAGAGTCCTTATGGACGGCGGCAGCAGCCTGAACCTGCTTTACCAGGATACAGTGCGGAAAATGGGCATAGATCCCTCAAGGATTAAGCCCACCAAAACGACCTTTAAAGGCGTCATACCAGGTGTAGAGGCCAACTGTACAGGTTCACTCACACTTGAAGTGGTCTTCGGATCTCCGGACAACTTCCGAAGCAAGGAGTTAATCTTCGACATAGTCCCGTTCCGCAGTGGCTATCACGCACTGCTCGGGCGAACCGCATTTGCAAAGTTCAATGCGGTACCGCACTATGCATACCTCAAGCTCAAGATGCCAGGCCCTCGAGGAGTAATCACGGTGAACAGAAACACCGAACGCTCCCTCCGAACGGAGGAGCACACGGCAGCGCTCGCAGCAGAAGTACAAAGCAGCCTCTCTAGGCAATTCTCCAGTCCGGCTGTCAAAAGGTCGGACACTGTCAAGCGCACCTAGAGTAACCCACAACAAGACCGCCTGGCACGTTCCGAGCTGGTGTAGCAGTGCGGCCCCAACCCCAGCCCTCGCGAAATAGCAAAACCAGTGCTTCGCGTACATAACCACGCTCTCGAAATAGCATGGGCACAGGGGAAGGGGCACCATCACGGCACGCCCAAAACACGGCTTAAACCGTACTAGGGGCTGCCAAATTCTTTTTTAATTTTCTCTTACTTTCAGGACTCCATACTTCGGACGACCTGTTCGGCAATTCAGTGCCGCACAAACGATGCAAGAACCAGGGAAGCAGACAAGCCATGCCGCATTATGGAACCCCCAGGTGGTCTCTATCACGAGCAGTATACCTATTTCGCATACAGTTCCGTAGCCTGTCCATGAACCGGACATGTTAAATAGTCCACGTTTGCGTATCACGCTATCTGTATCGTTCTGCTTTGATTGCAGCCTTTTTAAACAATGCATAGTCTTTATCTATTTTTGCATTACCTTTCTTACGAATATATATTCATTAATGACATGTTGCACTGTGGTACGGCAAATACGCCAGGGGCTTCAGTACCCCCCAAATATGGTGTGAGAAGTCCGAACAACTTCACAAGTGCGGCACCCCGAACTTATAGCATTATATGCATCGGCTCCGAATCATGTCTTGGGTCAATAGTTGGGTTTGCCCGGCTCCTATGTTTTGGTGCCTTACGTTCCGCTATATCTGCTAAGGTAGCACTAGGAGAACTACTGCGATTGTGCCCCAGCTGAGCTGGGCCGAGCACCATAGTAGAGAAAGCTAAAACTGACTGTCATGATGAAGCGAGAGACCGGTCGCTGTTCGAGAGGTTTTTCGAGTCCTTAAGGACTTATGCCGCTTAGAGCGAGGAGTCGGCTTTGTCCGGCCAAGACATGGATAGCGCCCCGAACTCGGTCTTCCGAATACTAGGGGCTTCGCCGAAGTTTCAAATTATAGAGTTCTATGGCTAAGTGAGAGTGTTCAAGCATTATAGTCCGATTGCCTTGTTCGTTGTGTTGAGCGCCTCCCTCGAAGGACCCAGACATGGGAAAAGGAGCGCTCAGGTTTATCCCGAACACCCCAGCACTAGTGGCATGGGGGCAGAAGCCGACGACTGCCCATCTCTCAATTTTTGATAAACGGCCGCACAGAAAGTAATATTTTAAATTCAAAAAGCATTGCTTAGCGCATATGAACAAGTTTTCAGCGCACAGGACAACACGAGCGAGTTCATTCAAAAATTACATCCTTGGTACATTCATCCGCCATAAGGCGGGCACCCTTCAGAACATCCTTATAATAGTTCTCGGGTTTGCGATGCTCCTTCCCCGGCGGTGGCCCGTCCTTCACAAGCTTCTCACCGTCCAGCTTGCCCCAGTGCACCTTAGCGCGGGCAAGGGCCCTCCGGGCACCTTCGATGCAGACGAAGCGCTTGATGACTTCAAGCCTTGGACAGGCCGCCACCAGCCATTGAACCAGTCCGAAATAGCTCCCAGACATGGCCTCTCCAGGCCACAGCCGAAGTATGAGGCCCTTCATGGCCTGTTCGGCCACCTTGTGGAGCTCGACCAGCTGCTTTAGCTGGTCGCTCAGGGGCACGGGGTGTCTGGCCTCAGCATATTGAGACCAGAACACCTTCTCTATCGAGATGCCCTCCTCGGCTCGGTAGAATGCGGCGGCGTCAGACACGGTACGGGGAAGATCTGCGAATGCCCCTGGAGAGCTCCGGATTCGGGTAAGTAACACGTAGCTTACTTTTATATGTCTGCTTTGCATAAAGAATGCCTTACCCGCCGCTATCTTTTTCACCGCATCCAACTCCTGGAGGGCCTTCTGGGATTCGGCCTTGGCAGACATGGCAGTCTTGATGGCCACGGCGAGCTCGTACGCTCGCGTCTTCGAGTCAAGCTCCAAACTCTCATGTTTTTTCATGAGAGCCTGAAGCTCTTGCTGCGCCTCGCCGGCCTGCGCCTCAAATTTCCCTCGCTCGATGCACTCCGAGGCCGCTCTCTTCTCGGCCTCTGATAGCGCCTGCTTGAGGGTAGCCACCTCAGTTGTGGCCCTTGCAATGAACAGCACAATCCTGTCATTTTGGCAATTGCATCTTTTTTATATTTTTTCTATAAGGTATCTCTTACCTTCTTTCTCCTCGAGCTACCGCCTGGCAAGGCCGAGCTCTTGCTCGGACCACTCGAGACCCTGTTTCAGGGTGCCCACCTCCGCAGTCAGTGCGGCGGTCGCAAGCAGCGAAGCCTGCACACGCATATTGACTCTTTTTTGTTAGACTCCTGCGAAATTTATTAGATCCTCTATTCGGCTTTTCTTTCCGAACGCCAAACAAAGCATCAGGGGCTACTGTCTATGCGGTAATATTTTTACATATTTTTACTTACCTCGAAGCCTGTTAGAAGACTAGCACAAGCTTCAGTCAGTCCGCTCTTGGCGGACTGAACCTTCTGGAGCACCGTACTCATGATAGTACGGTGATCCTCATCGATGGAGGCGCCGTTAAGCACCTCCAGCAAATTGTCCGGCGCCTCAGGTTGGACGGGGGCCGCCGACTTAGTAGGTTTGCTCCTCTTAGAAGGATGTCGCCTGCCGCACTCCGGAACCGTTGAGGATTCCGGTGCGGTGTCCGGCGCAAAGCCGGACTTGGAGCCCTAGGGGGTCTTGTCCCCTTTACTTCCGGAGTCCGGGAGGCCGCTTCGCGGCTCCTCCAGGACCACCTCCTCTTGGCCCGGAGCTTGTCGTGACGCCACTTCGGCGTCGTCCGCAGTGCGGGGGGAGGCAGCAGGCGGAACTGAATTCACATCCGATGAATCCAGGGAGCCGCTCGACGACTCATCGAGCCCGGCCTTGGGCGGGCTGCATAATTACATTCGGCTTAAGGAAAAGCTATGCAACAAGGGAATGATATGAGTTACTCTGGTATCCGAATACTTACGATCCCGTCGGGTGCCTAGCCCTTTGCGGCCACTCCTCTTCGCCCTCGTCGGCGTCAGTGGAGTATTCCGGAGGAAGGGTCTTCCCCTTCTTGGACCCTTCGGCCTCCCCTGTTGGGGTGGCCTTCCTCTTCTTTCCTCCCCCCGCTGGAGGGGAGAGGTTTCTTCTTCCTCCTCCTCGTCTTCACGGGAGGATGGCGTCTCGGAGTCGTCAAACGATGAGTCCGACACCACCGTACGTCGGGAATTCTTGCGAGTCCCCGTGGCCTTCTTCTTGGCCTTCTTCTCCGGCACCACATAAGGTGCCGGAGCCAGCAGCTTCGATAAACGAGCATCTGCTGGGTCTTCGGGCAATGGAGCCGGACAGTTGACCTGTCCGGACTTCGCCTGCCACTCCTGTTAAAGGTAAGGGAGTTTAGATCCCGCATAGAGTCAAACTATGAGAAACAAATGTCCTGTAAAAGGTAAAGTTAACTGACTGCACTAGCTGGACGCTGCCTGCTGAATCCATGATCCTCGGATGCAGATGCGGGAGCCTCGGCGCCCTTGAATAGCACCTTCCAGGCATCTTCATACGTCGTGTCGAAAAGCCTGTTCAAGGTTTGGTGCTGCATCGGATCGAACTCCCACAGTGTGAAGGCCCGTTGTTGATACGGGAGGATCCGGTGGACGAGCATAACCTAGACTATATTGACAAGCTTGAGCTGCTTGTTCACCAGGGATTGGATGCATGTTTACAGTCCGGTCACCTCTCCCTCGTTGTCCCATGACAGGCCCGTCTCTTTCTAGGACGTGAGCCGCAGAGGGGGTCCGGACCGGAACTCGGGGGCTGCGACCCAATCAGGGTCGCGCGGCTCGGTGATGTAAAACCACCCCGATTTCCACCCCTTCAGGGTCTCCACAAAATAGCCCTTGAGCCAAAGGACGTTGGCCATCTTGCCCGCCATAGCGCCCCCGCACTCTGCCTAGCTACCGCGCACCACCTTCGGCTTGACATTGAAAGTCTTGAGACAAAGGCCGAAATGGGGGCGGATGCGAAGGAAGGCCTCGCACACGACGATAAACGCCGATATGTTGAGGATGAAGTTTGGGGCCAGATCGTGGAAATCCAGGCCATAGTAGAACATGAGCCCCCGGACGAATGGGTGAAGAGGGAAACCCAGTCCGCGGAGGAAGTGGGGAAGGAATACGACCCTCTCATGGGGCTTTGGGGTGGGGAGGAGCTGCCCCTTCTCAGGAAGCTGGTGCGCGATGTCGTTGGACAAGTATCCGGCCTTCCTTAGCTTTTTCATATGGCCCTCCGTGACGGAGGAGACCATCCACTTGCTTCCTGCTCCGGACATGTATGGAGAAGGTTGAGGCGGGAAGTGCGGACTTGGGCGCTGGAGCTCGGGTGCGCAGGAGATGCATAGGCAGAGGAGGAAGAAGGCGTAGGTAAAAAGGTGGATCCTTATCCCCTTATATGAGCGGATGCGGCTATGCGTCCCCACCAGCCTGGTAAAACTCGCTTGTCTCCCATGCGCCGTGATAAATGGCGCGGTTGGGTTACCCTTGTCCGTATTGATGAGAATCCCATAAATGGGGGACACGATCTCTGCTTTGACAAGACGTGCCAAGGAAACCGCCTCGCAAAATGCGCTGAGGTGGGGAAGTAAAAACGATTCGAATAAAGGCGTGGCCATAGTTTAATGTCACGCTACGGAATACGTCAGCAGATTAGATTTGTGTTAATATTATTCTCTCTATGGCAATATGTGGAAACTTATTTTGCAGAGCCGGACACTATCCTTAGTGTTTACAAACTTTTATGAAGAACTTGGAGGAGGAACCCGCCTTGCAATGCCGAAGACAATCTGCGCGCCAGACTCGTCGTCATTGAAGCCTGGTTCAGGGGCTACTGAGGGAGTCCTGGAATAGGGGGTGTCCGGGTAGCCGGACAATACCTTCAGCCGGACTCCTGGACTATGAAGATACAAGATTGAAGACTTCGTCCCGTGTCCGGTGGGGAGTTTCCTTGGCGTGGAAGGCAAGCTTGGCGATGTGGATATTCAGATCTCCTACCCTTGTAACCGACTTTGTGTAACCCTAACCCTCTCCGGTGCCTATATAAACCAGAGGGTTTTAGTCCGTAGGACAACCCCAACATACAACAATCATACCATAGGCTAGCTTCTAGGGTTTAGCCTCCTTGATCTCGTGGTAGATATACTCTTGTACTACCCATATCATGAATATTAATCAAGCAAGACGTAGGGTTTAACCTCCATCAAGAGGGCCTGAACCTGGGTAAAACTTTGTGTCCCTTGTCTCCTGTTACCATCGGCCTAGACGCACAGTTCGGGACCCCCTACCCGAGATCCGCCGGTTTTGACACCGACAACGACCAAGGCCAGGTGCGCCAGCGGGCGCGGTACAACAGGTTTCCTCTTTGGTGCTAAGGAGGCAAGCGCAGGCGTGGAGTACCGACGAATCAGTCAAAGGTTTCCATTTCCGTCCTACAAGACCAAGACCACCAGGATGGCAGGACGGAGGTCATCGCCGAGCCGACCAAGGCGTCACAACCAGAAGCTTTGCAGACGAAGACCACATTTTGTCTGGATAAGATGTACTATTTTTCTCCCTTCAAACTTGGCCGTTGTGGGATCCCTTCCCGCCTTCATTTTGGGGAAGAGGACCAAGGCCACTATAAATATAGCTTAGCCACCACCATAGAAGGGGAAAGATCAATTGGACCATCCGCACCCTCACCAGCGCACACCAACACAAGAACAGACCTCCTAAGGTAGTTCTTCCCCTGTACTAGTTCACCCTCAACTCACCGCAAGGCCAATCTACCACAAAGCAGGAGTAGGGTCTTACAACACAAGGTGCCCCGAACCTGGGTAAACTATCGTGTCTCTTTCTTTTCCCGTTCATCGAGCTAGTACATGAGAGCAACGAGTTGGTAGGCTAGGGAGATTGAGTTCTTCGCACGCACCCCAGAGTTCGAATCTTTCCTGGGTCTACGGAGCTTCGAATCACGCCTCAGGGACTCTTACCGGACCTTGGGCCGCTCACCTCCTGGCCTTGACCACGGCATCACATGCCTGGGGACTGGGCCTGTCAACGTAGAGCACTAAGCTACCGCGATAACGAAAGGGAGCACCATGCTGATGTGGGATATGCGATCACAACAACAAACCAGGAATAGTAGCATTAAGGAAAAAGCGTGATAGTTTTTCACATACCCCCATGGGGCTCGTCATGGTTTCGCGCAGGAAAAGCAAAAGAAGGGACCCTGAAGAACCTCGGCCTCCGCGCTATCACCGACGGCGCCGAGTCAACGCCGTTGCCGTGCTCCGGGCGCAGCGGCTCAGCGGCTCGTAGCTGTCGTCGTCGCTGGATTCTGGAGAGTCGCTGCTGTTGTTGGAGGAGCTGCGGGCAAGGCCAAGGGCATGTTCAGCGCCCATGGCCGCGCTGCCCTGATCGTCCGTCCGGGGGCAGCATCCTAGACACCGACCATCCTCGCCAAAAACCTTGAAGAAGAGCGTCGAGGCTCCATCTTATTCGAAGTGGATGGCGAGAGCTCCCTCCGGGCAGTAGGCACGGGCGATATTGCCCCATCCACAAGTCATGAAGAAGTCGCCAGAGCGGACGACCTTGACCTCCGCTTTAGAAGCTTGGCTGCAGCATCCGGCGTGTTGTAGCCATAGCTCAACGCCCCCCTTGGCGGTATCTCCTCTGCAAAGAACCGCGGGAGATGGATCCACATGCATGGCGGCATTGCCGCCCACACCACAAACTCGCGTGTCATGCCTTCGGCGTGTGTTCGCGAGCCGGCGTTCCGGGCGGAGACACGACAACACAATGTAAAGTATCTATGGCGTGTTTATAAATCGCACGACAGCAATATGCTACAACTGGTGACGATAACTGGGCCCGCGTAGTAGTGGCGTAGGATGCATTTCCAGCATCAACAATAGCAACTTATAGCTGGTGTACCAATTTGGCAGACGCCAACACTATTTGGAAAAGATAGTGCTAGCATTGATGAAGTATCGCACACCACAAACGGAAGTTGTGGCTAGCTGTTTTTCCACTAGTGAGGGGTTCAAAGCAATGAAGAATGATGGTGCATGTGATGCCGGAATGAACCCCTCACTAGTGGAAAAACGGCTAGCCACAACTTCCGTTTGTGGTGTGCGATATTTCATCAATGCTAGCACTATCTTTTCCAAATAGTGTTGGCGTCTGCCAAATTGGTACACCAGCTATAAGTTGCTATTGTTGATGCTGGAAATACATCCTACGCCACTACTACGCGGGCCCAGTTATCGTCACCAGTTGTAGCATATTGCTGTCGTGCGATTTATAAACACGCCATAGATACTTTACATTGTGCTGTCGTGTCTCCGCCCGGAACGCCAGCACTAGGGCCATATGAACGACGAGATGTGAAGGATGGAATCCGGGGCCAGGTCATGGAAATCCAGCCCGTAATAGAACATGAGCCCCCTAACAAAGGTATCTAGAACAAGGCCTAGCCCTTGGAGGAAGTGAGAGATGAATACGACGCTCTCGCCGGGTTCGGCAGTGGGAATGACCTGCCCTCGAGCAGGTAGCCTGTGCAAGATTTTGGCGGTCAAATACCTAGCCTCTCTTAGCTTCTTGATATCTTCCTCTATGACAGAGGAGGGCATCCACCGGCCTTGAAGGTTGGATCCGGACATGGTTGAAGGTCTGAAGCGCCTGACCTGAGCCTTGGGTGTTGAAACTCGAGGCGGGGGAAGGATTCGATCGAGTACGAGAAGAAAAAGGACATGCCCTGGCCTCTTTATAAAGAGGGTGAATATCAAGTGTCCTCCTCGTGGCCGTTTGGGACTTGCCTAAAATCGAGGAGTCATACAAACGGGCACGATTGGGTTACGCACAGCCGTATTGATGAGAATCTCGTGATAAGGAGACATGATCTCTGCTTCGACAAGACATGCCAAGGAAACTGCCTCGCGATATGTGCAGTGGCTGGTTGAAGAAAAACGGTTCGAATAATGACCGGGCCGTGGTAAGATGTCATGCTACCAAGCGTGTCACCAGATTAGATTTGTGGAAATATTATTCTCTCTACGGTGGTATGTGGAACTTGTTTTCCAGAGCCGGACACTATCCTTGTGTTCAAAATCTTCTCTGGAGTATTCCGAGAAGGAACCCGCCTTGCAATGCCGAAGACAATCTGCGCGCCAGACTCATCGTCATTGAAGCCTGGTTCAGGGGCTACTAAGGGAGTCCTGGATTAGGGGGTCCTCGGACAGCCGGACTACATCCTTTGGCCGGACTGTTGGACTATGAAGATACAAGATTGAAGACTTCGTCCCGTATCCGGATGGGTCTCTCCTTGGCGTGTAAGGCAAGCTTGGCAATACAGATATGTAGATCTCCTCCCTTGTAACCGACTCTGTGTAACCCTAGCCCCCTCCAGTGTCTATATAAACCGGAGGGTTTGGTCCGTAGGACAAAAACAATCATACCATAGGCTAGCTTCTAGGGTTTAGCCTCTACGATCTCGTGGTAGATCAACTCTTGTAATACTCATATCATCAAGATCAATCAAGCGGGAAGTAGGGTATTACCTCCATCGAGAGGGCCCAAACCTGGGTAAACATTGTGTCCCCCACCTTTTGTTACCATCCGCCTTAGACGCACAGTTCGGGATCCCCTACCCGAGATCCGCTGGTTATGACACCGACAGGACCCATGTGGCTTGGGGATGATGCAGTCCAAGGGGCCGTGCAACACCCCAATTGAATAAACCGGAAAATGTCACCTGGCACTGTTGCTGAAGAGATGTCGGAGTAGCTAAAGACGCATGTTGAAGGAGTCGCTCCTCACGGGCCACCTTGGCCTTGCGCCTCAGGAGGCCCCGGAGGACCAGCAGGCTCGTGAAGGACCGTCGGCATCTCCATCAGGACCGCCTGGTTCCTGGCCTCCTGAGTCACGAGGACGCTCCGCATGTGGCGCTGGAAGATAACAACCGCGTTCGGCAGGCCGAAAGGCATGCAAACATAGCTGTGAGGGGCCCTCGCACTGACCAACACGTGATGGCCAGAAGCGCTCCTGAGATGTGGCCCTGTTGAGCCCTGGGATGTTGACACAGACGCGCAGCTTGTTATCCTCGCCAGGACAAGGAGTCGCGCCGGGTGGTGGGCGGCATTCACCGCGCATGGCTCTCACCTCTTGAAGCTCCTAGGTTGCCTTGGTGATTAACTCTTGAGCACCTGGCACTCCATGCCTTGTGCCCTCCTGGCGGAAGCGCGCGCTAAAGCATGCCTCGACGTGGTGCCCAAGCGCCTCCCTCGTGACGTTGGCTACATCAAAGGCCCTCCAGAGGAGAGCCCCCGAGCACAGCCTAAGAGGGGCACCGGGCGGGCCTTCCTATGCGAGAGAGGGAGGCACCCCGTCCGTGGGTGCACATCCTAAGGTGGTGCCACTGGATACACCGCTCTCCTGTGGCTCTTGGCAGAGCAGCTACTTCTTCTTCTTGGGGACAACCTTAGGAGGGTAGACGGTGCCTTCCTCGTCGGGGTTCTCGACTGCCGCAGCCTGGTAGGCGCGCTCGAGAGAGCACACTGCGTCCTTCTCCTCGCATGCGATCGTGATGATGTACGGTTCCCTGGCATCTTGAGGACATTGTAACCATGATGAGTCACCGCCATGAACCTGTCCAGGGCAGGATACCCAAGGATGGCCTTGTACAGAAGGCGGATGTGGGCGACGTCGAAATCGATGAGCTTAGTGCGGTAGTAGTTGCGCTTGCCGAAGGTGACAGGGAGGCAGATCTGCCCTATTGTGGTGATGGAGCCGTCGGTCACTCATGAGAAAGGCTTCATGGGCTGCAGGTGGTCATAGGGCACTTGGAGGCGGTTGAACGCATCAATGGAAAGAACGTTGAGCCCCGCACCACCATCGATGAGAGTCTTGGTGACGAGGACGCTGCTGATGATGGGCGAGCAGAGCATCGGGAGGGAACCGGCAGTTGCCGTGCACTTGAGCTGGTCTGACGAGCTGAAGGTGATGGTGCACTTGGACCACCTGAGCGGACGCATAGCCTCGAGCTTGGCTAGGGTCACGTTCACCTCACGGGCGAACTGCTTGAAGATGCAATGAGAGGCAGGGGCCTGGGCGCCGCCCAGGTTGCAGGCGATTGCACGAGTCCCCTGGAAGCCCCCAGCCCCCTCGCTCTGTTGGTGATCATCATTCCTCCTTGGTGGTGGTGGAAGCGGAGTGAGGCCAGCGTTGCCCTGAGGTCGGTCCTAATGAGGCTGATCTCTCCAGGCGCCCTCACGAGGTTGGGCTTGCCAGCGCTCCTCACGAGGCTGATTGCACCACTCCTGGCGGGGGCCACGGTCATCCCAGCGTCCTCCTCCTCGGCCTCCTCCGCGGCCGTAGCCTCGGTCGTTGCGCTCGGGGCGACGACCGAGGTGCCCGTCGTGGATGGCCCTGAGCTCCTGATAGTCGTTCGTGTTGTGACTGTGCATGTTGTGGAAGACGCGGACGTACGACTACCCTTGGATGACTTTGGGTGGTCGCGACTGAGCCTCATCTCCGGCTCGGCCGCAAGCACGGCCGGTCCCTTGCGCTTCACGTCCTTGGCCTTGGCCTTCTTGTCTTCTGGGTCCGTCCCCGGGAGATCCAGGAGGGAGAGGCGACCCTCCTCAGCTTTCGCGCACCTGGTTGTCATGTTGACATCTCCAGAGCCGTGCACAGGTCCTCGTGTATGGCGAGCACTTCCTTCGTCTTGACGTCGCAGGCGCCATCAGAAAATGCTGAGATGATGGCCTCGTCTGAAACCTTGGGGATCTTGAGGCAAACGCTGTTGAAACGCTGGATGTACTTCTGCAGGGTCTCCCCTGGCTACTGCTTGATGCGCCACAGGTCACCCGCAGCCGACGGGCGGTCACGAGTGCCCTGGAAGTTGGCGACGAAACGCTCGCGCATCTCTCCCTAGGGGGAGATCGATCCTGCGGGCAAGTTCAAGAGGCAAGAGCGTGCACCATCTTTGAGGGCCATGGGAAACCAGTTCTCCATGACCTTCTCATCGCCGTTGGCCACCTCGATGCTTAGCTCGTAGAGCTGCAGGAATTGAGCAGGGTCGGGAGTCTCATCGTAGCCTGGAGGCAGGTCAATCTTGAACTTCCCCGGCCAGATGACGTTGCGAAGCTCCGAAGTGAAGGCATGGCATCCTGCAGTAGTCACGGGAGCCCGTCGTGGAGGTGGAGCCTGATCTTGGTGCTAACGCGCCACCACCACAGGCGGCGCGTGGTCTTGACGTGGTGGTGCTGGGAGTGCAGGAGCATCTTCTTGCGGCTGCTGGACCTCCTGGCAGCTTTCTTCTTCACGCGTGGGCGCCCTGCGCGACGGGTCATGCCGTGGGGCCGCGCGCCTTGGCCCGAGGGCGACGTCTCGACGGGGAGGTGGAGGACGTGCTCCATGGGCTACGTCGCCCACAACAGGCGGCGGGCGAGGCAGCGAGAGAGAAGGTGCAGGAGAGCCCCCAGCGGTGCTAACTAGCTCGGCGATGTGGTCCAGCCAGTCTTCGTAGAAGTCGTCGATGAGGCGGTAGCGCAGGAGCTCGCGCGCCATGAGCAGCATAGCCTATGCGTCCGCTGGCCTGCGACGATCATGAGATGACGAACCAGCCGGAGTTAGCGACGGGGTGGCCATGCGTCCATCACGCTGCACAGAGGGGTGCAGCGACAAAGCTTGCTGCTCGTACCCCGCCGGGCCGGTGGCGGCGTTCGCGGCAGGCATTGGAGAATGACGAGGAGGCCTGCTGGCAAGCACCGTCTGGGCGACGCGAGCGGCGAGGGTGGCCCGACGCTCAGCACTGGCTCATCGAGCGTCAGCCATGGAAGCGGTGAAGTGGTGGCGGGTCGACCGGCGGAAGAGAGGCTTCGACGCACCCCTACCTGGCATGCCAAATGTCGGATTCAGGGTTCCGCAGACCCTTGAGAGGTTCAAACTCTGGGTGCGTGCGAAGAACTCGTCCTCCCCGGTCTGCCTACTCGCTAATCTCAATGCCTAGCTCGACAAACTGGATGTAGAAGGGGCACAACAGTTTATCCTACTCCAGCTTTGTGGTGCATTGCCTCGAGGGGCTATGGATGAACTAGTATAATGGCCGAACAGCCTCAGGAGGTGAGGTGTTCTTGTGCTCGATGAGCTGGTGGGTGTGAGGATGATCTGAATGATCCATCATCGTCTATGGTGGTGGCTAAGTCCTATTTATAGTGGCCTTGGTCCTCTTCCCAAATGTAGGTGGGAAGGGATCCCAAAACACCCAAATTTGAAGGGGGGCAGCTAGTACACGCTATCCTGACAAAAGAAGTCTTCTCCTGCAAAAGCCTCTGGTCGTGATGTCACGGTGGGCTCGGCGATGACCTCCGTCCTGCTGTCCTAGCGGTCTTTGTCTTGTTGCACCAAAATGGAAACATGTGGCTGATTCCTCGGGACTCCGTGCCTACGCTTGCCTCCTTAGCGCAAAAGAGGAAACTAGTACACTGCGCCCGCTGGCGCCCACCTGGCCTTGATCGTCATGGCTCACGTCACCTGAACCTCGCAAGGCGAATCTTGCATAGAAATCTCCGCTCCTCGGGAGCCAGCCTGAGGAGGCTGTTCCTCGAGGAGGTCTTGGTGTCATCCTCCTCGCGAGGCTTGGCCCCTCATGAGGGTCTTGGGTTGTTGATCCTGAAGCTGGGCCGTACCAGGCCACCGATGGAGCTACGTCATGGGCCGCGGGCAGGCAAGTCTAGGAACCCCCGGTCCCAAGACGCTGACAGCCCCTCTTATACAAGGGCGGGCATAACCAGTCCAACCTGGCATGCACTGCTCCATCACTGACGTGTGAAGAGCTTCGGTTGATACTACGACGCTGGTTGCCCATATCTTGTCAGGCATGGTGGTTAGTGCATATAGGCCAGTGGACAACTGAGGTCAAATACCCAAATCGTTAGTGTCTTGGGAGCGCGCGGTAATGAGCAGAGACTCACGATCATGTGAGCATGTCACCCTGTTACATGGACTTACAGCTAGGGCCCTGAATGCCCGGCCATGCGACATATAAATCTCGCGGGTACCCTCCAGGTCAACCCGACTACACATCAACTAGCAAGTACCCCTCAGGGCCGACCCGAATTCAACATGGTATTGTGGTAAAGTCAAATTAACCGTGTGTCCAAAACAGCAAGAGGGAAACCCGAGGAATCACCCTCGACGGATGCCCACTCGATGTAACCATCAAGGTGGACTTGGAGGAATCACCCTCGATGGTCCACACTTGAGGGTTTGCACGACAGAGTCGTTATCGGGAGTGGTGAAGGAGAAATCACCCACGAAGATCACGACCAATTAGCTACACTACAGAGTTAACATCAGAAGTTCTATACGAGGTATCACCCTTAGAACTCGATAGTAGCTCTGCAGAGTCGTACAACTAAGGGGGGCCGGGTGTGATGTGATGTGTTAGGCCCTGGACGTCGATCACGTTGATGAGTCACTTGTAATCCAGCGGGGCAGCAGGGACAACGTGAGGGGTCACTAATGGATCACTAACCAACCTATACTAAGCATATAGGATAAGAATGTGAGGTACAAAGTAGGTTACAAAAGCAGGTTGTGCATCAGTATAGGAGCAATCAAAACAGTAGCAAAATCTAATGCAAACATGTGAGAGAATGGAATGGGTGATATAGGAATGATCAAGGGGGGTTTGCTTGCCTGGAAGCTCTGTTGAAAAGGTCTGGTCGTCAGAGGCATAGTTGTACCTAGCAGCAACGTCAGTCTCACTGTCTACCAGAGAGAAGAGGGGAGAAACAATAAATATAAATAAAGCAAGTGCAACACTATGCATGACATGACAATATGCAGTGCTAGGGGGTGTTCTAACGCGGTACTACACGTTGCAGACGGAGAGGGAAAACATCCGAAGGGTTTTTTCCGGCGTTTGGCATTTTTCGGACAAATGAAAGATGGGGGGCAGCTTCATGTTTGCTATGATAGAGGCATGTGACAGGTATACATATGGCATATTCGGATTCGTCTTATTTTTCTCAGCAACTTCCATGTATAATTTAGTTTCGTGAGGGTTACGGTTTTTTATACGAATTCCCAAAGATCTTAACATTTTTCCGGAATTCTGGATTTTCTTGTATTTGAATTAATCCAAATTGACCAAGACAATTTGACTGGTCAAAGGAAAGGGTTGGCCCTCATGTAATTGTCACATGTTTTAAATGAGGGTTGATACGTCTCCATCGTATCTACTTTTCTTAACGCTTTTGCTCTTGTTTTGGACTCTAATTTGCATGATTTGAATGAAACTAACCCGGACTGACGTTATTTTTAGCAGAACTACCATGGTGTTGTTTTTGTGCAAAAATAAAAGTTCTCGGAATGGAAAAAAACTTTTTGGAGAATTATTTTATAATAAAATATAGATACTGGAGCCAAGAACCACCAGAGGGGGGCCCTGGCTAGGCGTAAGACACCAGGGCGCGCCCCCCTCTAGCGCGGCCTGGTGGGTTGTGCCCACCTAGCTGCCCCGCAGACCCTAATTCCGACGCTATAAAATCCTATCTTTGGACAAAAAATGGAGGAGAAAGTTTCATCGCGTTTCACGATATAGAGCCGCCACCTCCTCCTGTTCTTCATCAGGAGGCCAGATCTAGAGCCTGTTCGGGGCTCCGGAGTGGGTAATCTTTGGTCTTCGTCATCACCAACTCTCCTTCATCACCAATCCCATGATGCTCCCCACCGGGAGTGAGTAATTCCTTCGTAGGCTCACTGGTCGGTGAGGAGTTGGATGAGATTCATCATGTAATCGAGTTAGTTTTGTTAGGGCTTGATCCCTAGTATCCATTATGTTCTGAGATTGATGTTGTTATGACTTTGCCATGCTTAATGCTTGTTACTTTGGGCCTGGGTGCCATGATTTTAGATCTGAACCGTTTATGTTTCACCATCATATCTATGTTCTAGATCTGATCTTGCAAGTCATGTTCACCTATTACGTGTTATGATCCGTGAACCCCAGTGTGACAGTAATTGGGATACTTTCTGGTGATGACTGTAGTTTGAGGAGATCATGTATTCACTATGTGTTAATGCTTTGTTCTGGTTATCTATTAAAAGGAGGCCTTAATATCCCTTAGTTTCCTTATGGACCCCGCTACCATGGGAGGGTAGGACAAAAGATGTCATACAAGTTCTTTCCATAAGCACGTATGACTATTTACGAAATACGTGCCTACATTATATTTATGACTGTTATATGATGAATATCATCCAACGAATCCACTGATCCAATGCCCATGAATTTCCTAAATATTGTTCTTGCTAAGTTACTATTGCTTGTCGGAATCGGGGCTCTGTGATCCCAAATAAGGTTTGAACTCTAGGGTGTGTGCGAAGATCTACCCTAGCCTCAGCCTCAAGCTCATCACCTCATGGCTTGGCCTCGTCGAGTTCGTGCGAGCAGGGAAAGGGATGGACTCAGAAATTTACCCAGGTTCGGGCCACCTTGCGGTGTAAACCCCTACTCTTGCTTTGTGGTGGATTGCCTCGCGAGGAGGATGAGGATGAACAAGTACAGTGGATGAGCTGCCTCGCGAGGGCTCAGAGGGTGAGAATGGATCGACCCTTCTCTATGGTGGAGACTAGCCTATACTTATAGTGGCCTTGGTCCTCTTCCCTCATAGCATAGGCGGGAAGGGATTCCACAATGGCCAATTTGGAAGGGGACAAGAAGTACATCTTATCCTGACAAAAGGTGGTCTTCACCTGCAAAGGTTCTGGTCTTGATGCAGAGGTGGCCTCGACGATGACATCCATCCTACCGAGCTTGTGGTCCTAGTATCATTGCATCGGAATAGAAACCTTTGGGGGATTCCTTGGGAACCCGCGTACGTCCTTGCCTCCTTAGCACCTAGGAGGAAACTGTCCTCCTCTACGCCCGCTGGCGCTTGCCTAGCCTTGGTTGTCATGGCTCACGTCATAATGAGCCTCATGAGGCAGGGTGCCTGCAAAGAGATCTCCGCTCCTTGGGAGGCTGGCTTGGGGAGGCACACCTCGAGAGGCCTTGGTGTCGTTCACCTCGCGAGGCCAAGACCCTCGTGAGGGTCTTGTCCTTGGGGTCTTATAGCTGGGACGTACCGGGCCGGCGGTGAGGCTACACGTTGGGCCGCAGGCAGGCAAGTTTGGGTGCCCCCGATCCCAGAACACCGACAATAGCCCCCGGGCCCAAGGCACACTCGGGCTAGCTTCAAGGAGAAGGCAAGTAGCAAAGTGCTAAGCGATGTGGGCCCCAATCATCCGCGGGCCAGGCTTGATGCGTGGCGCCCGGCGGGATGCGGATGCCTCCAGTCCTCCATGTCACCTCGGCAACTGCCTAGGCTGACAAAAGTCTAGCGCGCACCATGGAGTCATCATTGCTTGTCCTTACATTTCTCCTGATCCCCTTCTCCATCCAAGGCCCCTCCAGATCCAATCGCAACTTCACCCCCTCTTCTTCCTTCTCGATGCCGATGACTCCTTGAATGGCGCCCACTCGAAAATCAAAGCCTACGGTCTAGGCCGCGTCCTCGTCGCCTCTTCCGCCGACGCTCGCATCCTCCTGCGTTGCCATGGAGGATGACCTCGCCCCCCGTGCTCCCGCTGACGGCGGGTGACACGAACGAGTGGGGTAAAACCTTGATCGGGGCCAGCTCTGCAGAGCAGAACACCTTTGCCAAGACGCCTAACCCTTCTTCCTCCACAGCGTCTTCTCAGGGCTCATCCCGCCCTTCTCCGGGTTCTTCTACACTGTCCTCGGCCACTAAGGGATCCAGGACCTCCATCTCTAGCCTAACTCCATTCTCGTCCTGTCCGTCTTCGCCTTTTGTTGTGAGGTCTTCATGGGCGTGAAGCCCTCGGTGGCCCTCTTCTTCCACTTTTTCAGCTTGCGATTCCACAATCGGGAGCAGCTATCCGCGTGCGTCTCCTTCGTTGTAGTCCACAAGGAAATTTGCTCTTGAAGGCCGGGAAGAAGGTGGAAGGCTTTTGTTACTGTTGGGTTTTCATGGACGTCCAGGGCTCTGATCCGCTCTTGGAGCTCCCGGCGGACTTGCCCAAGCGGATCCCAGAGTGGGGCTTCACGAAGCTCACCGACCCGTGGGCGCAACCCGTCCTGAAGAGGATAGCCTCGGACATGGAGGCCAAGCTGCTGACGGGGGCGATTATTGTGAAGGAGTTCCTGACGCAGCGCTTGGCGCCGCTCCAATCGCACTCGAAGCCTTTGTGGGAGTACGAGGGCACGAGGGACGAAGCGCTCCGGGGGACATCCCGGAGGACTACACCCCCTTGTACAGTCGCGGAGACACGGAGGATCTGGTTGCCGCCCTGCCCGCCTTCAATGACGAGGGGCTGGAGCCATCCAACTATCCCGACTCCCCCATGACGTTGTCCTTTGGCAATAGCGGAGACGAGGAGGACTCAGAGAGGACCGAGGACGATGACCTGGAGGACATGTCCTCCCATCGCAGCACAAGCTCCTTCGCAATCTTAAGGACGACAAAGACAGCGAAGAGCCCCCGGTCACAGACTCCCTGCACTTTGTCAGGGTCTCCCAGTGGCCGGAGCCCGCCTCTCGGATGACGCGAGCATCTGGCCAGGCTGCCTCGGTGTCGGTGCAACAGACCCCAGGCGTGTGTTGCCCGGACTATACATAGGCTCGGGAGCAAAGTTGCAGCATCCATGACACGGCCAAGGAGAAGAGATAGCCCTTTGAGAAACCAAAGGGCGGATCAATTAGACCAAGCTAAATGAACAAGATATCACTAAGGAAAAACCTCCCTTGCAGGGCAAGCGAGCCCGACGAGGTCGAGATTGCCCCGAAGACAAATCTCAAGACCGCCCGGGCAAGTTTGCCGGGGACGCTAAGGGTAGATTGCCCCGCCAAGGCCCCACCGCTCCACCTCACAGCAACGCAAGTCACCTATCGGTGCAGTGTCGATCCCCAAGTGATTAAGTGGCTATTATTTGGCACGTGGCTGCCATTTTCGAAGGAAAACACCTCCAAATGACACCCGTCTAGGGACCCTGGACGTGTCATGCAGGCAAGAGAGAAGGTGGCCGATCGGCATGGCAAGGCTTGCCGGGCTACGCCATGATGTGACACTAAGCGGTGCATTTAATGCACCCTGTGTTGTTTGCGGAGTTAGGTATGATAGCACTGTTTGCTATCTAATCAGTGCACAATGACTGATTTTCCATTGTGGTGACCCCTTGACCTATAAAATGACGGCTGTGGCAACCTTAGAAAGGATTCGGACCCTTGTACACTCATACACGCGTAGCTGCTCTCGTCCTGAGGCAACCTTGTCAGGCAGAGCGTTGCGTCTCCTCCACAGTCCTCTCATAAATCCACCAAAGCAGGAGTAGGGTTTTACGCCTCGCGGCGGCTCGAACCTGGGTAAAAACTGCCCATGTAATCACTGTCGTGCTGCTCTGCGCCACCGCTCTTTGTGCAATGTGCTCTTTCCCCCTGCCGAACCACAAGGGGCTGTTGGCCCCATAGGTGGCCGTGTTTTCCCATGACATCTTTGGTGCGCCAGGTAGGGGGAAGCTCTTGCTCGAACCTGAGAGTGTAAGCAGCGCGTTATCTTCATCATCATTTTCTTCCTCAATGGCTTCGTCATCCATGGCGCCCAAGAAAAAGTCCAGTGCTGAAACTCACCCGTCCACCTCGAAGGCCCATTCGCATGCGGCCGTTGATGCCATGGGGGCTACGGGGACGCATAGGGACGTGGATGCTGCGGGGGACGTGGCCGGCGTAGGCGGCGTCATTACCATTCCCCCTGCGGCCAAAATGGGAGCAGGAGGCACCGGAGAAGGACGTCACCAATAACATCCCAGCGGCCACGCTCCAAAAGGTGCGGGAGGAGAGATTATTCCGTCCCCTTCTCTCCACCCCACTGAAGGACGCAGCCACAGTGATGGCGCTCGCTCTAGGGCGAAACGCAACCCTCTGGCTGCCCCTGCTGCTGGTGCGGCTACAGGACACGCGCCACCCCTGGGACGAGCTGGCCGAGCCGATGCGCCGGACAGGGCTGTCGATCCCCAGGCGCATCCACCTCGTCACCAAGCCACCCTGGCGACTGTCTCACGGCGACGAGAGCACGACGTTGCCACTACCGGCACCGTCAGAAGCTAGGCAATGTCACGATCTACGTCGTCGTCCATTCTGAGAACCGCTTCAGAGGCCATGGCATGGGCCCAGCTCCTGTTGATATTTCCGCCGACGGCTGATCAAATGGTGAGTGGAGGGCCACCATTTAGAGCTTGATCGGTTTCACCGAGGCGGGAGGATCGCAGCGACCAGGCCCGCCATGGCCTCCACAGGCAACAAAAACGGCCCGAGCCATAGGCCGTACCGATGGGGCCACCACCATGGTGCAATCCCCTCCGTGGCAGCCAACACATGGGCCGCCGCCAGAGCCACACGACAAAGAACCTGATGACGTATCGATGGTTCATCCGATCCTCGAGCACGTTGAGACCAGTGACGAGTCTTGGAAGACAGGCGGAGGTAAGACGCACGTGTCGTCATCGAACGACAGCACGAAACCCGCCACAAGTCTGATAGGCGCAATGGCCCCGACGTCGACGAGCCCATACCCGGTGAAGGCGGGTACCTGCCTTTCGAGGTTAGGTGCCCTGCCGTCAATCGCAAGCTGCAACAAGTCCGTTGGCCATCTACTCGCACGTTCAAGCCGGAAATACCAGAAAAGTATGATGGAAGATTGCACCTGGCAGAGTTCTTGAGTATCTACACCATCACTGGTCAAGCTGCCAGGGGAAGAGATGAGAAGGTATTCGCCAACTACTTCCCTTTGGCACTCAAGCGAAACGCAAGATCGTGGCTGATGCACTTGCCAGAGAACTCCATCTCGACCTGGGCTGATCTATTCCATGAGTTTGTTGGCGCCTTCATGTGCGGCACTCAACAACAAGGGCGGCCCAGCAACTTGCAGCTCCTCCCGCAGAAGGAAGGAGAAAGTTTGCGGAAGTACATGCAAAGGTTCAGTCTGGAGCATAGGAACATTCCAAACAGCCACCCGGCAGCTGCGATAGCTGCATTCTAGTCCAACGTGCGCAATCACAGAATACATTCTAAAATGAACGTCATGTTGCCCAAGACTATGAATGAGCTATACACTCTGGTGGATACTAGTAGAGTAGGGGAGGCGACTCCTCGATGAAGAAGATGGCTTCAACGTTGACTCAGAGCACGACGACGATGCCGCCAATCAGAAGAAGAAGAACAAGAAACACAATAAGAAGCGCAAGGACAAAGCAGTGCTGGCTGTTGAAGGTTCGAGCACCCCAAGTACCGGCAAGAAAGCCAAGGCTGAGGCTCCGAGCAAGGAAGTTGCCGCGTGCACTGATTGCCGGGAAGCCGCGGCTACCGAGAAGGCCGAGAAGGCTGACGGGCCGTACTGCAAGATCCATCAGACCAAGGGCATGATCTTTAGGAGTGTCATCAGGTTGAGCAACTCGTCAAGAAGCAAAGGGGTGAGTACGAGAAGCGCGACAAGGAGAAAGACCAAAATGGTGTTGGCAGGAAAGGCCGGGGCGGTAGAGGAGGTCACCCTGGCAAGGCCCCTCGGTATCAAGGGAAACCCGCCAGAGGTCGTAAGGAGAAGGAATGCAATGATGAGAGTGATGAAGGAGATGAAGAGGAAACTAGCGAGCAGGAGTTCCAGAAGGCCACTGACGCCTTATGCATTGACGAAGTTGCGTCCTTGCAATCCTCTTACCGTCACCTTAAACAGTGGGCGCGTGAGGTCAATGTCGTGGAGCTAGTGGCGGATTCTCAGAAACCGCTCAAGTCGTCCTGCACACCCATCATCTTTGATGAAGATGATCACCCTGACCGCACCACCACGGTAGGGTGTTTGCCGTTGTTGGTCTCGCCAACGATCCACAACCTCAAGGTCAGAAATATGTTGGTCGGCGGCAGGGCCGGGTTGAATCTGATTTCTCACAAGGTCATCAGCAAACTCCAGATAGCGGATTAAGAGCTCAAGCTTACCGGTACGTTCCAAGGGATCAACCCCTGCAGGTAAGGGGAAGATCACACTGTCGGTAACGTTCGGGGGGGGAGGAGTTAAACTACCGGACTGAGAAGATCGTGTTTGATGTGGTTGGGCTCCCCTGCCATACAATGGAATACTTGGTCGCCCAGCCCAAGCAAAATTCATGGAAGCATCCCACTATGCCTACGACACTCTGAAGATGCTAGGGCCAATGGGCGTCATTTCCATTCCATCAGACAAGAAGCACGCAATCATATGCGTGGACAAGATGTATCGGGAAGAAATAGCTGAGAGGCCGCAGAAGCTACCGCTCCCACCAAGAAAAGCAAGAAAAAGAAGAAAGCTAGTAAGGATGCCAACAAGGAATCCAGGAAGCGCGCCTCTTCGGAGTGTGCTACGCCTGTTGATGACTTGCCGGAAGGCTCCAATAACAAGAGATCCAAAGTTATTTCACCCGTTGTGAAGAAGGTCCCCATAGGGCTGGTTGGCGGTGATGGTACGTTTACTATCAGTGCCTCCCTTGACGATAAATAGGAAAGCGCACTCATTGCCTTCCTACGAGCGAATGTCGATGTGTTTGCTTGGCAACCATCTGACATCCCCGGTGTTCCCAGGGAGGTAATTGAGCACCACCTTTTTGTCTGCCCGCATGCCCTGCCCGTCAAGCAGAAGGTCCGAAAGCAAGGTTTGGAGCGGCAGCAGTTTATTGCCGAAGAGATGAAGATACTTGTGGCACGTACTGTATGGTAAGAGGAGTACTGCATCCAACATGGTTAGCAAATCAAGTGGTGGTGTGGAAGGCGAATGGGAAGTGGAGGCTTTGCATAGATTTCACGGATCTAAATAAAGGATGACTGAAGGACTTGTTCCCCTTGCCGCGCATCGACCAGATTGTGGATTCCACCTCTGGGTCTGATCTGCTTTCCTTCCTGGATGCCTACTCCATGTACCACCAGATTTTCATGTCCAAGGAATATGAAGAGAAAATTGTGTTCGTAACTCCATGTGGCACGTACTATTTTGTGTGGTTGCCCTTTGGATTGAAGAGCGTTAGGTCCACCTTTGCGAGAGTAGTATAGATTGGCTTTGAGTCCCAGTTGCATAGAAATATTGAAGCCTATATGGATGATATAGTGGTCAAAACCAAGGACAGATTGACTCTTGTTAAGGACTTGGAAGAGTCCTTTGTGAATCTACATAAGATTAACTTGGAGCTGAACCCGGAGAAGTGTGTGTTTGGCGTTCCTTCTAGCAAGCTACTTGGCTTCTTTGTGTCCCACCGAGGGATAGAGGCTAACCCCGACAAGATCAAGGCTATTTAGTAGATTCAAGCACCCCAGATAGTTAAAGATGTGAGGCATTTGATTGGATGCGTTGTCGCGCTAAGAAGGTGCATTTCCATGTCCCCCGAGCGCGCCCTGCCGTTCTTCAAAATCCTGAAGAAGGCAGGGCCCGTTGAGTTGACCCCGGAGGCAGACGCTGCATTACAAGATTTGAAGACCTATCTTTCCTCTGTGCCCACCTTAGTCGCTCCCAAGCCACAAGAGACATTGCTGCTATACCTAACGACAACCAATCAAGTGGTTAGTGCAGCGCTGGTGGCGCAGCGGGAAGTGGATGAAGCAGCAGCTGCAACCACCGTCCCCTCTAGAGAGGAAGGCGAACTCATCCCGATAAGTCCAGATGCAGATCAGAACAAGGAGGAGCGCGGAAACGGGGATAGTTCCAAGGTCGCGGCAAGGAAGAAGGTGGTGCAGCGGCTAGTGTACTTCATTAGCTCCCTACTATAGGGGGCTAGGTAGAGGTACTCTGGCATGTAAAAGTTGATTTTTGGCCTGATCATGGCCTCAAGGAAACTACACCACTACTTCCATGCCCACGAAATCAAAGTTGTCACCCGCTTCCCCTTGCAACGCATACTGAGGAACCCTGAGGCCACCGGTAGAATAGTGGAATGGGCTTTAGAGTTATCCAGCTTTGGTATGAAGTTTGAGAGCATGTCAATTATTCAGTGCAGAGCACTAGTAGAGTTCATTGCAGAGTGAACGCCTACCCCTGACGAAGAAGTGTTGGAGACAGTTATCCCCGACAAGGAAGCGCCGCAAGAATAGATCATGTACTTTGATGATGCCTTCTCCCTACGAGGTGCAGGAGACGGCGTGCTTCGCGTTGCTCCCACTAGGGAGCACACTTCTGAAGTGTTGTGAGGTCTCAAAACAAGAACATTTTATAGGCTACAGAAGTGTGGCGGGCGATGGACCGACGAGCTGCCGGTGGTTCTTTGGTCCCTCCATACAACACCAAGTCGAGCTACCGGCCAGACTCCCTTCTCCCTAGTCTATGGGGCATAAGAAGTGATCCCCGCAAAACTCATATACGGGTCACCTCGAGTACTTGCCTACGATGAAGTAGCGCAAGAACAACACCGGCGTGATGACGCCATGCTACTTGAGGAGAACCGTCTCTGGGCTGCTATGCGTGCTCCATGGTACCAGCAAGCCCCGCGTCGCTATCACAGTCGCACGGTTCATGCCCGGAGCTTTGAGGAAGGCGACCTTGTCCTTAGGCATGTTCAGTCCGCCAAGGGTACAAACAAGTTGACACCAAAGTGGGAAGGCCCTTACCGGGTAGTATGAGTCACCAGTCCTGGCGCAGTCTGTCTGGAGACGAGAGATGGCATTCAGTTGCAAAACTCATGGAACATTGAGCATCTCCGTATGTTCTACCCGTAAGGCGCGGCTGTCGGGCCCTGCCCGACAACCACCCTTTTGTACAAGCCTTGCCGATTTTGCATGTAACCCTTTGTACAAAGCCAGACGCGGACCTTGAGTAACATGTAAATAAACGAAGCACTAGGGCCCCAAAGAAGATTGCATCCATGCATAATAATATCATGAGCATAACATGATCATGTAGATAAGATCACATTTAGCTCTGTTTTCATCTGCACTAAGCTACAGGGTTCTTGCCGCGGACTCAGTCCCAAAGAGAAGAAATGAAGATGAGCCTACATGAGGGTCCCCGGAAAGCCAAACAGACAAGTTCTTCCTTATCCATACGTGTTATGTAAAGTGAAACTTATGCATATGATAACCTCGCCACCTTCGAAACATAGGTGCTCACATCCTTTCGCTCAAATGTTGCTTCGGTCAAAGATGGTCACAGTGGCCTTTGACGGAAAGGGTTTGGAGGGGGGCTATTCCCTTTTTGTAGTTTTGTGCCCGGCAGGCCTAGCCCCGCGGCAACAAACAAAAGGCATCCGCAGGATAGCCTGCCGGGGAAAACTTGTTTACTTAATGTATAGAGGCATTTCACCTCTGCATGGGCATGATACATGCACAAGTACCCGGCAAGGCTTGTATTTTTCATTAATATGCTGATAAGCAAGTACAAACCTTATAGAACACAAACTTGGATAAAGAAGATTACATAGTTTAGACTAAAGTTTGGCAGATGCCTTCATAATTTAGACTAGAAAAAGATAAGCGCCCTGTAATCCCCTTTCTTGTCCCTCTCCTCCTTAGCACTATGGTGGGAGGTGAAGAGGGCAAAAGGAGCATATGGGCAGAAGCCCAGCCTGAACCCGTCAGGCCCCATGGCAAGGAGCCTGAAAAGATCGGGAGGGCGCGGGCGAAGGTGATGGTGAAGAGAGCAGCGGAGCCGACTCCCTGGTCACCGCCACCAGGGCCAGCAGGACGCGGCATGACAAACGAGCTAGAGCCTATGATGAAGCCTTCCGGGGTCCAGCTGGAAGGCTGCTGGAGGAGCCAAAGGAACCATCTGTATCCCCACATCCAACTCTCCGGCAAATCGCCTTGCCGGAGAGGAGGTGCAGGTGCATACGATGGTGCCGCCACCTGACGGTGATGGTACGGTTGGTGTTCAGACGGAGTTGGAGCCATTGTCCTCCCCGTTGACGCCGTCGTCATCGTCATCACTGTCCTCCTCGTCACTATCGCTCGAGGAGGAGCTTTCGTCGTCGGTCAAGCTCTCCGTTCAGCATCCTCAACGAGCACCCAAGGGTCTGAAGGCTTTGACAAAGAGCAGGGTGGCCTCCATTAACTTAAAATGGAGGACGAGCCCGACCAGCAAGCTATGGGCACGAGCAAAATCTTCCAACCGCGCCGGAGAAGCATAACATGAGGGGTGGGGAACTCCACGTCCGCCTGCATGCTTCCATTATAGCAGCCCCTTATGTGCAGCCTCAGCCCTGGCAGCTCCTCGACCTCCATCACTCTTGCAAACCGAGTAGGCAGCCGGTGACGGCTGCGAGGAGATCCTCGCAGCTTGACCATGAACTCAAGCAGCTGATCTCTGACATGGCTTTCGTTCGGGTCCTGAACGGCCGGAGGAGGTGCGATCAGTACACCGCCCCATCCTTCTTGACCTCGGGCACCATGGTGACTGCATCCCCGTCCTCCTGTGACTCCCCTCACGGCGGGCCCCACCTCCACATCCCCAATAGGAGGAGGGAGGCGCTGTCAGGCAGAAGCCCTCGTTGCCACTACTAGGGTACCACTACGTCCTCTTCCCCTCACCATGGTTAAGAAGCAAGGCCAGAAGACAAAGGGGGGAGATTGGTGTGAGCCTGCACCCCGCCAACGTCCCCCTTTATAGGGAAAACAAGGCCAGGGGCTGGCTCCTCCCTCAAGGGAAATGATCGCCCCGCTCCGCCAATCCGACTCCCTCCCGTGCCACCAATGACTTGTGGATTCGAAGCCGCCTGTTATCGCCCCATGAACATGGGACGTGGTTAGCCCATGGATTGTGGCATTAACTCCCCCACAACGTCTTGCACGACGCACAGGAAAAGCCGTTAGGACCCCTATCCTAAGTCACACCGATCTAGCATGTAACACATCATATCACTTTGGGGCCTCACGCACGGTATCCCCATGGGTGCCACCTTATCTGGAGCGGGACCGTTTGCGCCTTTTGGCTCACGTATATGATAGTGTCGCTAGCATCCATATGACGGAGAACCCAGGCCGACATGACTAGTCGTAAACCCATGGTGGCACAAACTTACAGGGACATGCATACATGACCCAGCAATGCACGTGTCGGTCAACAGCGAGTGAAACCAGGCTGTAGCAAGGTAGCAGGACTCCGGAAGCACCGCGTGACATTTCCCTGTAGGGACAGACACAGGAGCAAACAAGGACACATGCCGATCATCCCATGTGTTCCAGAGCAGCAGCAAGATACCATGGCTCAGCGGAAGCACTAGGAGACATTTCCGCATAAGAGAGGCTACCAAGAATAAACAACTAGGCTTCGGGTCCCACACAAAGCAATACACGTTACACATACACATAACATGCAAGTATGTGATGTACAACATGGCATCACAACATAACTAAACAACTCATATAGATAAAGGCCCAGAAGAGCCACATAGCATTTATTCCAAACAGGGGTCACATGATCCAACATACAGAGCATACAAGCAATAGAAGCATAATATGTATGAGTACGGACAAAAACAAATCAGAAAGGCTGAGAAGCCTGACTATCTACAAGACCCTCCCAAGGGTACAAGATCGTAACTGAGCTAACAAGCTAAACGTCGAAGTCCATGCAGAACTTCAAGCGGAAACCCAGTGAGGGTGTCGGCCATGACCTGACTAACCACACAAGTCTCTAGTCCAGGTTTGTTGCCTATTCGAGTTCCATCCGCAAGGAAGTCCGGCCGGGGTTTCCTCTATGGCCCCAAACAATGTGAGTAGGGTTCCCAAGCCCACCATCTGGGTGCCACTTGGTACACCGTGCCACTGCGCCTAGTCTGTCCCAAGCCCACCTGTACCAGGTGCCATTTGGTACACTACTAGCACTACCTACAAACACCAGAAACTAGTCTGAACTCCTGGACATAGATCGAGGCGATTAATAAGTTGAGAGGGGCAATTAAGCATTCCAATGTGTGGTAGTAACTATCTTGGATCACAAACATGAAACTCAGTTCTTGAGGACGGTTTAAATGAGACAACCCACCATGTACTCCTATATGTCCTCTCATCGCTACCTTTACGAAATCGTGTTCACAAACTTAGATCTCGACAGTAGGACATGTTCACCACATTCCAATTCATCCCTGATGAATCAGACCTGACTAAATTCTAAGCAATAGCAGGCATAACAAGCAAAGCATGAACGAGCATGCACATCATGGCTCAAACAACTCGTACTCATGCTAGTGGGTTTCAACTATTTACTATGGCAAAGACAGGTCATGCAGAGGAAAGGGTTCAACTACCACAACATGTAACAGTTGAATTGTTGTTGTCCTAATGCAGTAAAAGAGAGAAGGAGCGAGAGAGTGGAATTGTATCGGAATAATCAACTGGGGTTTGCTTGCCTGGCACTTCTGAAGATAGTAATAGCTCTTCATCGGTGTCATCGATCTCATCGCCGAAAAGAGGGTGAGCTCACAGCGGTCACGTAGACAAGCTCAGCGGGGCCGGGGACGTCCTGCGTGCGGCAAATCGACGGTGGTGGTGGTTGATATGTCCTTTTTGCATCATGCTTTTATATCGATATTTATTGCATTATGGGCTGTTATTTCACGTTATGTCACAATACTTATGGCTATTCTCTCTTATTTTACAAGGTTTACATAAGGAGGGAGCATGCCGGCACCTGGAATTCCGGGCTAGAAAAGGAGTAAATATTAGAGACCTATTTTGCGCAACTCCAAAAGTCCTGAAACTCCACGGAATATCTTAAAATAAATAATGAAAAATACCTGCCAAAGATGAAGGCCAGGGGGCCCACACCCTGTCCATGAGGGTGGGGGGCGCACCCCCCTAGGGCGTGCACCCTACCTCGTGGGCCCCCTGGTGGCCTCCGATGCCCATCTTCTGCTATATGAAGTCTTTCGTCAAGAAAAAAACCAGAAACAATCTTTTGGGACGAGACTCTGCCGCCACGAGGCGGAACCTTGGCGGAACCAATCTAGGGCTCCGGCAGAGCTGTTCTACCGGGGACAATTCCCTACGGGAGGGGGAAATCATCGCCATCGTCATCACCAACGCTCCTCTATCGGGAGAGGGCAATCTCCATCAACATCTTCACCAGCACCATCTCATCTCCAAACCCTAGTTCATCTCTTGTATCCAATTCTTGTCTCCAAGTCCGGGATTGGTGCTAGTAGGTTGCTAGTAGTTTTGATTAGTCTTTGTAGTTGATGCTAGTTGGTTTATTTGGTGGAAGATCATATGTTCAGATCCTTTATGCATATTAATACTCCTCTGATTATGAACATGAATATGCTTTGTGAGTAGTTACGTTTGTTCCTGAGGACAAGGGAGAAGTCTTGCTATTAGTAGTCATGTGAATTTGGTATTCGTTCGATATTTTGATGAGATGTATGTTGTCTATCCTCTAGTGGTGTTATGTGAACGTCGACTACATAACACTTCACCATTATTTGGGCCTAGAGGAAGGCATTGGGAATTAATAAGTAGATGATGGGTTTCTAGACAGACAGAAGCTTAAACCCTAGTTTATGTGTTGCTTCGTAAGGGGCTGATTTGGATCCATATGTTTCATGCTATGGTTAGGTTTACCTTAATACTATTGTTGTAGTTGCAGATGCTTGTAATATAGGTTAATCATAAGTGGGATGCTTGTTCAAGTAAGAACAACACCCAAGTACCGGTCCACCCACATATAAAACTATCAAAGTACCGAACGCGAATCATATGAATGTGATGAAAACTAGCTTGATGATATTCCCATGTGTCCTCGGGAACGCTTTTCCTTATATAAGAGTTTGTTCCGGCTTGTCCTTTGCTACAAAAAGGATTGGGCCATCTTGCTGCACTTTATTTACTTTTGTCACTTGTTGCTCGTTACAAATTATCCTATCACAAAACTATCTGTTATCACTTGTTTCAGTACTTGCAGAGAATACCTTGCTGAAAACCGCTTGTCATTTCCTTGTACTCCTCGTTGGGTTCGACACTCTTACTTATCGAAAGGACTACGATAGATCCCCTATACTTGTGGGTCATCAAGACTCTTTTCTGGCGCCGTTGCCGGGGAGTGTAGCGCCTTTGGTAGGTGGAATTTGGTAAGGAAAATTTTATATAGTGTGCTGAAATTTACTGTCACTTGTTACTATGGAAAGTAATCCTCTGAGGGGCTTGTTCGGGGTATCTTCACCCCGACCAGTAGAGCAAAGAGTTGCTCTTCAACCTACTGAACCTATTGAAAATGAAATTCCTTTTGAATTTCCTTCGGGTATGATAGAAAAACTGCTAGCTAATCCTTTTACAGGAGATGGAAAAAAGCATCCTGATGAACACCTAATATATGTGGATGAAGTTTGTGGATTATTTAAGCTTGGAGGTATACCCGAGGATGTTGCTAATAAGAAGGTATTCTCTTTATCTTTGAAGGGAGACGCATTGACATGGTATAGGCTATGTGATGATACGAGATTATGGAACTATAGAATATTGAAATTGGAATTTCATCAAAAGTATTATCCTATGCATCTTGTTCATCGTGATCGCAATTATATATATAATTTTTGGCCTCGCGAAGGAGAAAGCATCACTCAAGCTTGGGGGAGGCTTAAATCAATGTTGTATTCATGCCCCAATAATGAGCTCCCAAGAGTGACAATTATTCAAAACTTTTATGCTCGACTTTCTGAAAATAATCGCACCATGCTCGATACTTCTTGTGGCTCTTTTATGATGAAGACTATTGAATTTAAGTGGGACTTATTGGATAGAATTAAACGCAACTCTGAAGATTGGGATCTCGACAAAGGTAAGGAGTCAGGTATGACACCTAAATTTGATTGTGTTAAATCTTTTATGGATACTGATATTTTCCGTAAGTTTAGCACTAAAATGGACTTGACTCTGAGATAGTAGCTTCTTTCTGTGAATCTTTTGCTACTTATGTTGATCTCCCTAAGGATAAGTGGTTTAAATATCATCCGCCCATAGAAGTAAAAGTAGCTGCACCTATTAAAGTTGAAGAAAAGACTGTCACTTGGAATGATCCTATTGTTCCTACTTCTTATGTTGAGAAACCACCTTTCCCTTTTAGAATAAAGGATCATGCTAAAGCTTCAACTGTGGTTCGTAAAAGAAATATTAGAACTTATACATCTCCTAAGCAAGTTAAAGTAGAACCTAATATTGCTATTGTTAAAGATCTCTTAAAGTAGAACCTAATATTGCTATTGTTAAAGATCTCTTGGCTGATAATATTGATGGGCATGTTATTCAGTTCTGCGGTGAAACTGCTAGAATTGCTAAACCTTGTGCTAAAGATAAACATAGACCTATGGTAGGCGTGCCTGTTATTTCTGTTAAAATAGGAGATCATTGTTATCATGGCTTATGTGATATGGGTGCTAGTGCTAGTGTTATACCGCATACTTTATATGAAGAAATTAAGCATGAAATTGCACCTGCTGAGATAGAAGATATTGATGTTACAATTAAACTTACCAATAGGGATACTATATCACCAGTGGGAATTGTTAGAGATGTTGAAGTCTTGTGTGGAAAAACTAAATATCCTGCTGATTTTCTTGTTCTTGGTTCCCCACAAGATAGCTTTTGTCCCATTATATTTGGTAGACCCTTATTGAATATTGTTAATGCTAAGATAGACTGCGAAAAGAATGTTGTTAATATTGGCTTGGATGATATGATCCATGAGTTTAATTTCTCTAAATTTAGTAAACAACACCGTGAAGAAGAATTGCCTAGTAAGGATGAAATTATTGGTCTTGCTTCTATTGTTGTACCTCCTAGTGATCCTTTAGAACAATATTTGCTAGACCATGTGTCGGGGGAAATCTGCCTCCACGAACACCTATGGGGACCGAGCCCCTTTCTGGTTCGGTAGGGAGCCGAGGTCGCACGAAGAGCGGATCGAGGCGATGCACACAAGGGGTTTACCCAGCTTCGGGCCTCACGGATGCTTAAAACCCTACTGCTGCTTTGTGGTTTGTATTGTGTTCTTGTTCGGGAGCGGTGAGTGCTACAGTACACTCAGGTAACTAATCAGACCGAGCGTGAGTGGCCTCCTCCTTCCTCCCCTACGTTGCGCATGGGGCCTCCTTTTATATGCGCAAGGGGTTACCCACAGGTGGCAACGTAGGCGGGGGTAAAACTGGAAAACGCTTTGTTGGGTACAGCTGTTTGCACAGTGCTATCATACCTAACTCTGACGGCAGGGGACAAGGGCATTAAATGCCCGTCTAGGTCACCCAAACAGTGCAGAAAAGGGACCGTCAGGGGCGCCACCGTTTGCCACGACGGCTATCCTGTCAGCGTTGCTTCGCCACCGCATGCCCCTGGCTGCGCAGCCTCTCGCCACGTACGCCTGGAATGGCCCCAGAGCGACACATGGGTGGATAAGCTGGAACGCAGGTGCGGGGTGGTGACTTGCCGCGGCAAGCGCCTTGCCGCGGTTGATGCCTTGTCGCGCCCGGGAGCTTGTCGCTCACCGGTCCTTGCCGGGACGCGTGGCGCGTCGCAGCAAGTCTCTTGTCATGCCCTGGTCGGCCTTCCCGGCAAGCTCCTCTCGCCGGGGCCTTGTGCTTCGAGCGGCCGTCCCGGCAAGCTCCTCTTGCCGGGGCCTTGCTCTCTTCGGGTGGCCTTCCCGGCAAGCTCCTCCTGCCGGGGCCTTGGCTCAAATACTTTGTTCTTGGATGGCCCAAAAAGGGACCATGGCGAGTTTTGGCGAGCACCTGGCAAGCCTTGCCGCGGGGTGCTACGACTGCTCGTGCACAAGTTCGGGGTACTAAGGTACCCCTACTTTAGTACACCGACAGGAGCCCCCAGGCCTGGGCCATACACGGTGTCGAGCGCTGTTGGGCCAGGCCCAAAACAGTGCACGGGCACGCGTGGCCTGGGTCACGCTGCATCTTCTTCTGCATCCACCACGCCCTCCCCGAACGGCATGCGTCGAACGCGGCATCATGGGGAGAGGTGTGTGTGACATGGGCGGCGTGCGCGGGGCTGAGCCCCGCAGGCATGCGTCACGTCGCAATAAAGGGGGGCGGTTCACGCCATCTCCATAAGTGGAGGGAGGCGTGGTGGCGTGGCTCGTTTGCTGGACGGGGCCGAGGCACGGTTTCCGAGGCGTCTGCTCCCCATGATCACGGGGCGGGGGGAGGTCGCCTCATCCGTCTCCTTGGTCCTGCACGCCAGCCACGCGGCTTCCATGCACCTGGAGTTGCGGATGGTGGAGGCAGGAAACCGGGCCGTCGCGGGTCGAGGCAGCAGGCCGATCCCAGTCGCCTGCTCTTCCTGCGTCTTGATTGGCTGAGCGGGGCGGCCGAGCCCCCATCCTCCTCCTTTATAAAGAGCAAGAGGGGGCGACGGAAATCCACACTCCTTCATCTTTTCTTTCCTTCACCTTCTGATCCCCTCTCTCCATTCGCCATGGAGAAAGGGAACCCTGGTCCTTCATCGGTGGCGGCGAGGGTCGCCGCTAGGCAACGCGCCCCTCTTCCCCTTGCACCCGCGGTGGCAGAGCCAGCCGTAAGGGGAAGGGGGAGGGGGCGAGGTCGCGGACGAGGCCGAGGCGCTCGGGGACGAGGCGGACGGGGCAACGCGCCGGCCTCGCCTCCGCCAGCGGCTCCTCTTCTCACGGCGGTCCACATCGGGGACGACCCTTGCGAGTTCTTCGTCAGGCTGCGCCGGGCGCCTCGTCGTCGCCTCCGTCTCCCGGCTCCCTTCGCAAGCGTGATGGAGATGGAACAACCGGAGACACTAAGACTGCGCATGAGGGGTTGCTGGATCAGCGGCACGCGGGTCCACGTTGAGTCCCCAGCCCCCGGCGTGATGTATCTTGGTCGAGGTTGGAAGACGTTCGCCCGTATCCACAGCTTGATGGAGGGGTTCACCCTCCATTTTAAGTTGATGGAGGGCGATCTCCTCTCCGTCAAGGTCTTCGGGTGCTACGGGACCCGGGCCCGGTGCTGCGTGGATAGCTCCTCCGACAGCGAAGGCTCCTCCTCGAGCAAGAGCGACGAGGAGGGGAGCGACAGCGATGATGAGGGTAGCGGTCGTCGGGATGACGGGTCCGACTAGGCGCCGGTCGCGGCTCCGTGTGGCACCGGTGACCCCATCATCCGTGTCGCCGGCTCCTTGAGCTTCTCGGGGTCGTCTCCTTGGCGGCTGGCGTAGGGAGGCTGCGGAAGAGGAAGAGGGCGGGCGGCAAGGCCGTCAACTCGGAGTACGGGGGCACGGCGCCCTCGACAGCGTGCTGACATCCTGCCGCCTCGTCGAGCCCTGCTTCCGGCACCGCCGTCACCGTCCAGCTTTCAGACGGCCCCTGGGGTGTTCTCTTGCTGTCTTCTGCCACCCGTAGCTCGCCTAGGTGCCCCTTTTGCCCTTCTTGCCTCCTTGTCCTACCTCCTGAGGAGAGAGACAAGAAAGGGATTACGGGCACCTTATCTCTTTTTAACTTGTAAGCCCTCGGGCTCTAGTTGCATTTAAAGCTTGTAATCCCATCTCTCATGTTTTTCATTCTCTCTGAACTGTACCTGAGCGGAATGTTTTTTTAATGAAAAGGGGATGTTTGCCGGGCCATTTGTCCCGCGGGTAAAACGCACGCCAAGGAGCGAATCATTTATATCGTTAAGATAGACACTTCTTTGCCCGGCAACAGGCCCTGCCGTCTTCCCGCGCCACTCGACCTTTCTCACGCCTTTGGCAGAGGTAGGGATGAGGCGGGTTCGGGCTCCTCATTCCGTCCCTTTGCCGCCGCGGCTACTACCAAAACTGGCCCCAGGAACACGCTCTGGGGCCCAGAGTTAAGGGAGCACGGTAGCTTTTTAGGAAGAAACAAGGTTTTCGCATTCCTCAGTCCATAAGAGAATGCATGACAAGGGATGAAAAACTTATCTGGGATTGCAGCCCCCGGCAACTTTGGCTTGCCGCGAGCGAATTTCGTACTTGCAGCCCCCGGCAACATTGGTTTGCCGGGGACCAGATTCTGGTCCGTCCTTCTTCTCTTCTTCGTCCTTAAGCGGTCTGGACAGGATATGAAAAACCCTGCGAACCAAGGGAAACGAAAGAACAGGAAAAAAGGACGCAGACCCGACCTCTAAGCTAGGGGTTAGCAGCTGTTAGGCACTATCAACCCTAACCAAGGACGAGACTCGACTCAGCATGCATGCTAAAACTTAGGGCGCCAGCACTTCATTTACTGCTGCTCAGGGTCTGCGCCTGGCTTTGTACAAAGGATTACATGCAACAGCGGCAAGACTTGTACAAAAGGGTGGTTGCCAGACAGGGTCCGACAACCGCGCCATACGGGTAAAACTTACGAAGATGCTCAATGTTCCAGGAGTTGCTCACCGGAGTTCCATCTTCGGTCTCAAGGCGGACAGTGCTGGGCCTCGTGACTCGTCTCACCCGGTAAGGGCCTTCCCACTTTGGCGTCAACTTGTTGTGATTCTTGGCGGACGGAGCGCGCCGAAGAACAAGGTCGCCTTACTCGAAGCTTCTGGCTTTAACTTTGCGCCTATGGTAGCGACGCAAAGCTTGCTGGTAGCGAGCGGCTCGCACAGCAGCCTGAAGACGATCTTCCTCAAGGAGCAGCGCGTCATCTTCACGCAGCCGCTCTTGCTCAAGCTCATCATAAGCGAGCACTCGAGGTGACCCGTATACGAGTTCCGTGGGGGTAACTACTTCTGCTCCATAGACTAGAGCAAATGGTGTCTGGCCAATGGCTCAATTTGGCGTCGTTCTGATCGACCAAAGATTCACCGGCAGCTCCTCGATCCAGTTTCTTCCGCACTTGTGCAGCCTGTCGAAAGTTCTGGTCTTGAGCCTGCGCAGCACTTCGGCATTGGCCCTCTCCGCTTGACCGTTGCTCCTGGGATGAGCAACAGAAGCGAAGCAGACCTTGGCGCCGAGATCTTGGACGTATTGCATGAAGGCGCGGCTCGTGAATTGCGTACCGTTGTCGGTGATGATCCTGTTGGGGATCCCGAAGCGGCAAACGATCGACCTGAAGAACTTGACTGCTGACTATGCTGTCACCTTCCTCACTGGTTCCACTTCCGGCCACTTTGTGAACTTGTCGATTGCGACGTACAAGTACTCAAAGCCCCCGACAGCTCGGGGGAAGGGGCCGAGGATGTCGAGCCCCCAGACCGAAAATGGCCAGGATAAAGGGATCGTCTGGAGAGCTTGAGCTGGCTGGTGTATCTGCTTGGAATGGAACTGGCACGCTTCACACTTGGTTACTTGCGCAGTTGCATCCTGGAGGGCTGTCGGCCAGAAGAAACCTTGCCGGAACGCTTTGCCGGCAAGTGCTCTTGCGCCAATGTGGTGACCACATATGCCTCCATGTATCTCTGCCAATAGCTTTTGTCCGTCTTCCCGGGGAATACACTTCAATTTCACACCGTTGTGCCCTCTTCTGTACAGTGTGATGTCGACGAACTGGTACATACTTGAGCGCCGGGCTACTCTTTCCGCTTCTTCTTGTTCTTCGGGAAGTTCTCCATTCTGGAGGAAACGGACAGTCCGCTGCGCCCATGCTGGAGCCTGTGGCTCGACAACAAGGACTGAAGTCACATCTGCTGCTGCGGAAACGTCCGCTTCTACGGCGAGGATCTGGGGCTCAGCCGGAGCTTGATGTTCCCCGGCAAGCTTGCCGGAGCAAAACTTGTCGGGAGCGCCTGCTTCTACGGAACAAACCCTGGGGTTTGCCGGAGCAGACTGCTCCTCAGCACTCTTGGCGTCGATCTTGGGGACCTTCTTGGTGGCGGCTCCGGGGAGCTCTGCCGGAAGATTGTCGCCGGAGACCAACTTCCTCTTCTTGCTCTGTCCGGTTGATGGTGTTACGGATGGCTAAGTCAGCTTGAGCACAAAGGTTCCTGGCTCCACAGGTAACTTAAGTGCTGCGCACTTTGACAGGCCATCAGCAATGTCGTTCTCAGCTCTTGGAATGTGTTCTTGGATGGCCCAAAAAGGGACCATGGAGAGTTTTGGCGATCACCTGGCAAGCCTTGCCGCGGGGTGCTACGACTGCCCGTGCACAAGTTCGGGGTACTAAGGTACCCCTACTTTAGTACACCGACACCATGAAAATGATATGTTTATGAATGAAAGAAGGGAAATAGATGAAGTATTCTTTAAACAAGAACCTATGCTGAAACACAATTTGCCAGTTGAAATCCTAGGGGATACTCCTCCACCCAAGTGTGATCCCATGTTTGAGCTTAAACCGTTGCCTGATAATCTTAAATATGCTTATCTTGATGAAAAGAATATATATCATGTTATTATTAGTGCTAACCTTTCAGAGCATGAATAAGAAAGACTATTGAAAACTCTAAATAAGCACCGTGCTGCTATTGGATATACTCTTGATGATCTTAAGGGCATTAGTCCCACTCTATGTCAACATAAAATAAATTTGGAAGCAGACGCCAAACACGTTCGTGATCCTCAATGACGTCTGAACCCTAAAATGAAATAAGTGGTGAGAAAAGGAATACTAAAGCTTCTGGAGGCAGGTATAATTTATCCCATTCCTAATAGTCAGTGGGTAAGTCCTGTCCATTGTGTCCCTAAGAAGGGAGGTATTATTGTTGTTCCTAATGATAAAGATGAATTGATTCCACAAAGAATTATTACAGGTTATAGGATGGTAATTGATTTTCGCAAATTAAATAATGCTACTAGAAAAGATCATTACCCCTTACCTTTTATCGATCAAATGCGAGAAAGATTATGCAAACATACACATTATTGCTTTCTAGATGGTTACTCTGGTTTCTCTCAAATACCTGTGTTGGCTAAAGATCAATCAAAGACTACTTTTACATGCCCTCTTGGTACTTTTGCTTATAGACGTATAACTTTTGGTTTATGTAATGCACCTGCTACCTTTCAAAGATGCATGATGGCTATATTCTCTGACTTTTGTGAAAAGATTTGTGAGGTTTTCATGGATGACTTTTCCGTCTATGGATCTTCTTTTGATGATTGCTTGAGCAATCTTGATCGAGTTTTGCAGAGATGTGAAGAAACTAATCTTGTCTTGAATTGGGAAAAGTGCCACTTTATGGTTAATGAAGGTATTGTCTTGGGGCATAAAGTTTCTAAAAGAGGTATTGAAGTTGATAAAGCCAATGTTGAAGATATTGAAAAGATACCATATCCCAAGGACATCAAAGGTATAAGAGGTTCCCTTGGTCATGCCGGATTTTATAGGAGGTTCATTAAGGACTTCTCGAAAATTTCTTGGCCTCTGACTAATTTATTACAAAAAGATATACCGTTTGTCTTTGATGATGTTTGTGTAGAAGCATTTGAAATACTTAAGAAAGCATTAGTCTCTGCACCTATTGTTCAGCCACCTGATTGGAATTTACCCTTTGAAATTATGTGTGATGCTAGCGATTATGTTGTAGGTGCTGTTCTAGGGCAAAGAGTTGATAAGAAATTAAATGTTATCCATTATGCTAGTAACACTCTAGACAATGCTCAAAGAAATTATGCTACTACTGAAAAAGAACTTTTAGCAGTTGTATTTGCTTGTGATAAGTTCAGACCCTATATTGTTGATTCTAAAGTAACTATTCACACTAATCATGCTGCTATGAAATACCTTATGGAAAAGAAAGATGATAAACCTAGACTTATTAGATGGGTTCTCCTGCTAGAAGAATTTGATTTGCATATTGTTGATAGAAAGGGAGCTGAGAACCCCGTTGCAGACAACTTGTCTAGGTTAGAAAATGTTCTTGATGACCCACTACCTATTGATGATAGCTTTCCTGATGAACAATTAAATGTTATAAGTACTTCTCGTAGCACTCCTTGGTATGCTGATTATGCTAATTACATTGTTGCTAAATTTATACCACCTAGTTTTACATACCAACAAAAGAAAAAGTTCTTCTATGATTTGAGACATTACTTTTGGGATGACCCACATCTTTATAAAGAAGGAGTAGATGGTGTTATTAGACGTTGTGTACCTGAGCATGAATAGGAACAGATCCTATGCAAGTGTCACTCCGAAGCTTATGGAGGACACCACGCTGGAGATAGAACTGCACATAAGGTATTGCAATCCGGTTTTTATTGGCCTACTCTCTTCAAGGATGCCCGTAAGTTTGTCTTGTCATGTGATGATTGTCAAAGAATTGGTAATATTAGTAGACATCAAGAAATGCCTATGAATTATTCACTTGTTATTAAACCATTTGATGTTTGGGGCTTTGATTATATGGGACCTTTTCCTGCCTCTAATGGATATACACATATTTTAGTTGTTGTTGATTACGTTACTAAGTGGGTAGAAGCTATTCCAACTAGTAGTGTTGATCATAACACCTCTATTAAAATGCTTAAAGAAGTTATTTTTCCGAGGTTTGGAGTCCCTATATATTTAATGACTGATGGTGGTTCACACTTTATTCATGGTGCTTTCCGTAAAATGCTTGCTAAATATGATGTTAATCATAGAATTGCATCTCCTTATCACCCACAGTCTAGTGGTCAAGTAGAATTGAGTAATAGAGAGCTCAAGTTAATTTTGCAAAAGATTGTTAATATGTCTAGGAAGAATTGGTCCAAGAAACTTGATGATGCATTATGGGCCTATAGAACTGCATATAAAAATCCTATGGGTATGTCTCCGTATAAAATGGTTTATGGAAAAGCATGTCTCTTACCTCTCGATTAAGAACACAAGGCATATTGGGCTATTAAAGATCTCAACTATGATTTCAAACTTGCCGGTGAGAAGAGGTTATTTGATATTAGCTCACTTGATGAATGGAGAACCCAAGCTTATGAAAATGCTAAGTTGTTTAAAGAAAAAGTTAGAAGATGGCATGACAAAAGAATACAAAAGTGTGAGTTTAACGTAGGTGATTATGTATTGCTATACAACTCTCGTTTAAGATATTTTGCAGGAAAACTTCTCTCTAAATGGGAAGGGCCATACGTTATCGAGGAGGTCTATCGTTCCGGTGCCATAAAGATCAACAACTTCAAAGGCACAAATCCAAAGGTGGTAAACGGTCAAAGAATTAAACATTATATCTCGGGTAATCCTATAAATGTTGAAACCAATATTATTTATACCGTAACCCCGGAGGAATGCATAAGAGACACTTTCCAGAACGTTTCTGACTCCAAAAAGGAATAGGTATGTGGTACGGTAAGTAAACCGACTCCAAAACAATTTAAAGGCAATATTTCTCCGTTTTGGAATATTTAGAAAAATAGAAATATAAGTAGCAGTCCGGGAAGGACATGAGGGCCCCACAAGGGTGGAGGGTGCGCCCTACCCCCTGGGCGCGCCCCCTACCTCGTGAGCACCTCGTGTGCCTTCCGGACTCCGTTTTCTTGCACGATACGTATTTTGGTCGGTAAAAATTTATTATATATTCTCCCGAAGGTTTTGACTCCCGTACCACGCAAATATCCTCTGTTCTTGTTTTGGGCTGTTCTCTGTCGGGGATGTTAAGGCCAGACATCATGTCGTCCCCCTCCTCCAACAATGGCGACAAAGATGCTTGGCTAATGAAGATAGAGCTGAAGAGGGAAGAACCCATGGAGGTCAACAAGGATGAAGGGATCAAGAAGGCCACGAAGAACCAAGCTCCGGAAACGGAAGACATCCTTCAACTTGATCACAACCTTCTTACCCCAACTGAGATCGAAGCTTTCCAGATGATTGAGTTAACTCGTATTTAAAACAAGTATCTCACAAGTGAAAATATTTTGTTGAAGGAGCATATCTTTACACTCAAGGGCATTATTCGCAAGCTAGAGGACCTCTTACGCTCGATGTGCGACTATCCATTACCTCCATCTTCACCAACAACAAAGAAGGAGATATAATCACATGGGTATGGGCAGCCCCCTTGGCAACTGCCAAGCCTGGGGGAGGTGCCCCGGTATCGTATCACCATCACAACACCTATCTTTACCCTTTTTCTTAGTTCGATCCTATTAGTAGTATCTTTATCTAGTAGAATAAAGTTTATGGCATGATCTAGCTTTGAGTTTTGCTTTATGATCTCTCTATGTAATCGAGTCCGTGAGCTATATAATAAAGATTAGTCTTGAGTCAAGGGCTTGATTTTCTTACTATGATCTTGGGTGAATAAAAGAAAAGAGAAAAAGAATAAAAAGAAACAAAGAGTTCATGTTGATCTTATTGAGAGTAATGACTTCACATAGAAAGAGTATGATGATTTAAAAGTTGTTGGGAGTTGGCAGAAATAGCTTTGGTCATCGTTGCAATTAATAGGAAGTAATAAGGAAAGAGAGGTCTCACATATAGATATATTATCATTGACATCTTTTATAATTGGGAGCACTCATTAAAATATGACATGCTAAAAGAGTTGGTGTTGGACAAGGAAGACAACGTAATGAGTTATGTTTTCTTATATCTGAGATAAAGTATGTTGTCATGGATCCTCTAACATGTTGAGCTTGCCTTTCCCCCTCTTGCTAGCCAAATTCTCAGCACCAAGTAGAGATACTACTTGTGCTTCCAAATACCCTTAAACCAGTTTTGCCATGAGAGTCCACCATATCTACCTATGGATTGAGTAAGATCCTTCAAGTAAGTTGTCATCGATGCAAAGCAATAAAAATTGCTCTAAATATGTATGATTGATTGGCGTGGGAGGAATAAGCTTTATACGATCTTGTGATGTGGAAGTAATAAAAGTGACAGACTGCATAATAAAGGTTCATATCACAAGGGGCAATATAAAGTGACGTTCTTTCACATTGAGATTTTGTGCATCCAACCATAAAAGCGCATGGCAACCTCTGCTTCCCTCTGTGAAGGGCCTATCTTTTATTATTCTCCTCTACTTTATGCAAGAGTCACGGTGATCTTCACCTTTCCTTTTTCATTTTATCCTTTGGCAAGCTCAGCATGTTGGAAAGAACCTGATATATATATATATATATATATATATATATATATATATATATATATATATAAATAATTGGATGTAGGGGAGCATGAGTTATTATTGTTGACATTACCCTTGAGGTAAAAGGTGGTGGGGCAAAACTATAAGCCCCTACCTTTCTCTGTGTCCGATTAGAACTCCATAACCACAAGTATTGCGTGAGTGTTAGAGATTATGAGGGACTAGATGATAGTTGAGTATGTGGACTTGCTTTTTAGCTCTGGCATAGACTCTTTCTGATGTTATGATAAATTGCAATTGCTTCAATGATGGAAGTTATAGATTGTTGGTTCTCAATAAGGTTTCTGATTCATACTTTTGCATTGTGAATAGATCATCACTTGAACGTAAGTAATCATATGACAAAATCTATATATATTGATGTTATGAGAATAATCATGATGCCTTCATGTCTGTATTTTATTTTTATCGACACCTCTATCTCTAAACATGGGGACATATTTATCGTTATTGGCTTTTCGCTTGAGGACAAGCAAGGTCTAAGCTTGGGGGAGTTGATACGTCCATTTTGCATCATGCTTTTATATCGATATTTATTGCATTATGGGATGTTATTTCACGTTATGTCAAAATCTTATGGCTATTCTCTCTTATTTTACAAGGTTTACATAAGGAGGGAGAATGCCGGCAGCTGGAATTCTGGGCTGGAAAAGGAGCAAATATTAGAGACCTATTCTGCGCAACTCCAAAAATCCTGAACTCCACGGAATATCTTAAAATAAATAATGAAAAAACCTGCCAAAGATGAAGGACGGGGGGCCCACACCCTGTCCCTACCTCGTGGGCCCCCTGGTGGCTCTCCGATGCCCATCTTCTGCTATATGAAGTCTTTCGTCAAGAAAAAACCAGAAGCAATCTTTCGGGACGAGACTCCGCCGCCACGAGGCGGAACCTTGGCGGAACCAATCTAGGGCTCCGACAGAGCTGTTCTGCCGGGGACAATTCCCTCCGGGAGGGGGAAATCATCGCCATGGTCATCACCAACGCTCCTCTCATCGGGAGAGGGCAATCTCCATCAACATCTTCACCAACATCATCTCATCTCCAAACCCTAGTTCATCTCTTGTATCCAATTCTTGTCTCCAAGTCCGGGATTGTTGCTAGTAGGTTGCTAGTAGTGTTGATTACTCTCTGTAGTTGATGCTAGTTGGTTTCTTTGGTGGAAGATCATATGTTCAGATCCTTTATGCATATTAATACTCCTCTGATTATGAACATGAATATGCTTTGTGAGTAGTTACGTTTGTTCCTGAGGACAAGGGAGAAGTCTTGCTATTAGTAGTCATGTGAATTTGGTATTCGTTCGATATTTTGATGAGATGTATGTTGTCTAGCCTCTAGTGGTGTTATGTGAACGTCGACTACATAACACTTCACCATTATTTGGGCCTAGAGGAAGGCATTGGGAATTAATAAGTAGATGATGGGTTTCTAGACTGACAGAAGCTTAAACCCTAGTTTATGTGTTGCTTCGTAAGGGGCTGATTTGGATCCATATGTTTCATGCTATGGTTAGGTTTACCTAAATACTTTTGTTGTAGTTGCGGATGCTTGCAATAGAGGTTAATCGTAAGTGGGATGCTTGTTCAAGTAAGAACAACACCCAAGCACCGGTTCACCCACATATCAAATTATCAAAGTACCGAACATGAATCATATGAACGTCATGAAAACTAGCTTGATGATATTCCCACGTGTCCTTGGGAGCGCTTTTCCTTACATAAGAGTTTGTTCCGGCTTGTCTTTTGCTACAAAAAGGATTGGGCCATCTTGCTGCACTTTATTTACTTTTGTCACTTGTTGCTCGTTACAAATTATCCTATCACAAAACTATCTGTAACCACTTGTTCCAGTACTTGCAGAGAATACCTTGCTGAAAACCACTTGTCATTTCCTTCTGCTCCTCATTGGGTTCGACACTCTTACTTATCGAAAGGACTACGATAGATCCCCTATACTTGTGGGTCATCACTGGTCGGAGCCTGAGGTGGGAGACAACGACGATGGAGGTGTTCGGGAGCGTTCGGCGATGCTTGGCTCGGCGAGGATGAAGCTGGCAATGATACAGAGCTTTGGGACGCGGAGATGGAGCGAGGGCTGGCCACGGTGGTTCTCGGCGGTGTGTCCATGGCTGCTTCGGCCAAGAGGGGGAGAGCGAGGGAGCGAGAGGGAGAGGGAGCAAGAGAGAGGGTCCATGGGGTTCCAGGGTGGGTGCGTGGCGCCGTTCGGGGGGTCCAGAGGGAGGCGGCAAGTAGGAGGTGGCCGGGGGTGTGTGCTTGCGGGCGCAAGGCAGACGCCTCTATCCTACTGTCCAGAGGAGAGGGATGATTGGCACCAGGCCAATGGGCCGACCAGGTAAGTGGGCTGCACGGTAAGCCTCTGCTCTGTTTTATTTTTTGTGTTGTTTTCTTTTTATTTAAATACCAGATCATTTCATAAACTTCTGAAAATTATTATGTGGCCTTTTAGAAAAAGTATTCAAAGCCACTTACAAACTTTCAGAGTTATTAGAGTTATATTTAATATAAAAAATATAACTCCAATGCAAATAATTACTGAATTAACTCAAATGTCCAAAATTAATATGTATGAGTGAGGGAGTCCTGGATTAGGGGGTGTCCGGATAGCTGGACTATACCTTCAGCCGGACTCCTGGATTATGAAGATACAAGATTGAAGACTTTGTCCCGTGTCCGGAAGGGACTTTCCTTGGCATGGAAGGCAAGCTTGGCGATGCGGATATGTAGATCTCCTACCTTTGTAACCGACTCTGTGTAACCCTAACCCTCTCTGGTGTCTATATAAAGCAGAGGGTTTTAGTCTGTAGGAGAGAACAACAATCATACCATAGGCTAGATTCTAGGGTTTAGCCTCCTTGATCTCGTGGTAGATCTACTCTTGTACTACCCATATCATCAATATTAATCAAGCAGGAGTAGGGTTTTACCTCCATTGAGAGGGCCCGAACCTGGGTAAAAACATCGTGTCCTTTGTCTCCTGTTACCATCCGCCTAGACGCACAGTTCGGGACCCCCTACCCAAGATCTGCCGGTTTTGACACCAACATTGGTGCTTTCATTGAGAGTTCCTCTTTGTCGTCGCCATCAGGAAGGATACCACATCCTGTCTTTAAAGACAGCACCATTGCTAAGGGAGCTTTGGCTGTCGGCCAAACTCTCCGGCTAGGTGGTTTTCTTATGACCGCCTGTTCAGCTGCTGCGCTGACGATGACCTCTCGGGCCATCAAAAGCAATCTTCATGTCAGCTCAGAACTCGCCGAGCAGTTAGATCCTATGGAGCTCTCTTCCATAAATGAGCTCTTGGATCGCATCGCCGCCCTGGGAGTCGCTACGGATCATGACCAGATTGGGCCTAAACCCGATCTGAGAGAGATTAACTCTCCCCAAGTCACCCATCATGTTGTCGTGGTAGAGGGACAGTGCGGCGACCCTTCATCTATCTTAAGGACTATCTACGTTCGGATTCCTGATCCCTCCAAGCCGGATACCCACGGAGGGGAGGATATCACTCAAGACTTGAACTTAGAGTCAGGCGACGGGCTGGATTCATTGGACAACATCCAAGAATCCAAACTTTCGAGTTCGGAAACTCCTTGGCCTTTGAGTCTCAGATTGGGTGAGGTTTCGGATTTAATAACACCCACCCACCCGAACATAGGCGATCTATCCCAAATCAGGCAAAAGCCAGAAGAAACAGTACATCATTACTCGGCCAGATTCCTCCTGGTTAGGAACAGGATAAAGGACTGCCGCGAGGAAGACGCAATCTCAATTTTCTGCAATAATTGCACGGACAAGGGAATCCTCAACGCCATAAGTCACCGTGATATTACACGCTTCGATGACTTGGCGTCCATAGTACGAAAGTACTGTGCGATGGAAAGCGCCTGGAAAACCGAAATAAAATTTTGGGACGATCCGGCCCTGAATACAAACTCAGTCCGAAATAAAAGGGTGCATCATCGCCAGACACCCGGGTCAAATACCAAAAAGCAAAAACCCTCTACAGGGCATGGAACCATACTGGAAGGATGGCTTAATGAACCATACAGTACAGAGGGAGCCACACCAACTCACAGCCTTAGAGCATGTTGGATACTCCGGCAGGTGGCCAAAATTGGCGAAGATCTCCCAATTCTGGAGGCCACAGAAAGCCACCCCAGGGACACCAATACGGTATTAACACTCTTCGAGACTTTCGCATCAAATAATATGCGAAAAAGAACACTCTACAGCCTTGCCGAAGTCTACCAAGTAGCAAAAATAAACCCATGGAGTGACACGGCTATTACTTTTAATGCCAGTGATGAACCTAAATTCCGAACAGCCCGAGCACCAGCCGCATTGGTCCTCAGTCCAATAGTGAACGGCTTTCGCCTCACCAAGGTACTCATGGATGGAGGCAGCAGATTGAACCTCATTTATGAGGAAACCCTTCAAAAAATGGAAATAGATTGGAACCTCATTGAGCGAAGCAGTACAACCTTTAGAGGAATAATCCCCAGTCGGGAAGCGTGCTGTACAGGAAAAATCACACTAGATGTGGTGTTCGACATGCCGGATAATTATAGGTCCGAAGAGGTCATGTTCCATGTGGCCCCGTTCAGCAGCGGATACCACGCCCTGCTAGGGCGGGAAGCGTTTAAAACCTTCCAAGCAATACCCCATTACGGGTACATGAAACTCAAGATGCCCGGGCCGAACGGAATTATCACTCCCGCTAGTGATCCGGACATAGCACTCCGCGCCGAAAACAAGACAGACGCACTGGCCCTTGAGGCACTATCCGAAGCCCTAGTGCCTGAGGAACTGAGTGCGCTGCGCTCCACGGTGAAGAGGGACGATGTAATACTCGACAAAAGATCCAAGTCCACCTCCTTTAAACCAGCGGACGAAATAGTCAAATTCCAGGTCCATCCAACGGACCCCAGTAAAACAGCTTCTATCGGGGCACAATTAAACCCTGATGTAGGCGTCGCACTGCGAGAGTTCCTACGTGAAAACTGGGACATCTTCGCCTGGCACCCTTCAGACATGCCAGGAATCCCACGCAGGCTGGCCGAGCACAGCTTAAATATCCTAAAAGGATTCAAACCTGTCAAACAAGCTCTTCGGCGTTTTTCCGAACCTAAGAGACAGGCCATGGGAGAGGAGCTAGCCAAGCTATTGGAGGCCGGATTCATCAGAGATATAAAACATTCGGACTGACTAGCAAACCTGGTGATGGTACCAAACAAGGACAAATCACGGCGCCTGTGCGTTGATTTTAAAGACCTTAACAAGGCTTGCCCAAAGGATCCCTTCTCCCTCCCCGCATCGATCAAATTATCGACGCTACCGCAGGACACAATTCATTGTGTTTCCTCGACGCATATTCCGGCTACCATCAAATCAACATGGCAGAGTCAGACCAAGCCGCAACGGCATTCATCACACCATACGGCCCATTCTGCTTCAACACAATGACCTTCGTGCTCAAAAACGTCGGCGCAACGTGTAGATGATGTGGAGGCATATGTAGAGGCATATGTAGATGATGTGGTCGACAAAACAAGACATGTCGAATCTCTAGTAGACGACTTGAGGCTCACATTTGATAACCTCCGAACATACGACATCAAGCTCAACACGGAAAAATGCGTTTTCGGCGTTCCAGCCGGAAAGCTCTTGGGCTTCATTGTATCCGGTAGAGGAATTGAAGCAAATCCAGCCAAGATCCGAGCTCTGTCACAATTGGATATCCCAAAGGACCTCAAACAAATACAAAAATTAACCAGATGCGTGGCGGCTCTAAGCCACTTTATCTCCCGCTTGGGAGAAAAGGCACTACCCCTCTACCGCCTCCTTCGGCGCACCGAACACTTCGAGTGGACGGATGCAGCCATGGCCGGACTCGACGAAATAAAAGCCATATTGGCAACAAACCCAGTCCTGGTCGCGCCAAACATTGGCGAACCAATGCTATTGTACATTGCAGCAACACATCAGGTCGTAAGCGCAGTGCTCGTCATCGAACGAGAAATGGACGGACACAAATTCCCCCTTCAAAAGCCGGTCTATTATGTGTCCACTGTCCTTACTCCGTGCAAATCACGATACCCGCATTATCAAAAGATTGCGTACGTGGTATTCATGGCATCCCGGAAGCTCCGACACTACTTTCAAGAGTGTTCAATAACAGTAGCCTCGGAAGTACCACTTAACGATATTATAAACAACCGTGACGCAATGGGCCGGATTGCAAAATGGGACATTAAGCTCCTCCCGTTCGACATAACCTATGAGCCACGGCGAGCTATCAAGTCGCAAGTTTTGGCCGACTTCGTCGCAGAATGGACGGAGGCCGAACTCCCTAAAGAGTACATCACATATTCAAATTGGATCATGCATTTTGACGGCTCCAAGATGTTGGCCGGTCTAGGGGCTGGCGTCGTTTTGACGTCCCCCACAGGAGACACAGTTCAATATGTACTCCAGATTATGTACACAGACTCCAACAATGCAGCCGAATATGTGGCCCTTTTACATGGTCTTCGGATGGCAGTATCCATGGGCATTCAACGCCTAGAGGTGCGCGGGGATTCGCACCTCGCGATATCCCAAATAAATGGAGACTTCGATGCCAAAGATCCAAAAATGACAGCTTACTGCAACGCCGTCTTAAAAATGTCAGCTCGGTTCGAAGGGCTTGAATTTCACCATATAGCCCGGGAAAATAATCAGGCGGCAGATGTCCTGGCACACATCGGCGCAAAATGCGATGTAGTCCCCCCCAACATATTATTGGAAAGGTTGTTCAAGCCATCCGTAGTATGGGAAGGGGAACCGAACAATAACAGCCCGGACCCAACCGCACTGCCCGACACCGAACAATCTGACATAATTGGAGGCTCTGCCAACGAAATTACACCTTAAGCCCACGCAATAATGGTCGTCATCGCCTTGTGGACAGAACCATTCCTAGCCTAGCTTACTAGGCAGGAACTCTCAGAGGACCAAAACGAGGCACGCTACATAGTGCGGCGATCTAAAGCCTATAAAGTCCATGAGGGAGAGCTTTATAAGAAAAGCACTACCGGAGTCCTTCAAAGGTGCATCTCCGAAGAGGAAGGGCGGAACCTGCTGGCTGAAATTCACGCCAGACTCGATGGTCATCACGCTGCACCCCGGTCCCTCGTAAGCAAGGCTTTCCGTACAGGCTTTTATTGGCCGACGGCCCGGGCAGACGCTCAGGATTTAGTCCAACGATGCGTTGGTTGCCAGCTTTTTGCAAACCAAAGCGATATGCCGCCCACCGCCCTCCAAACTATCCCCATCACTTGTCCCTTCGCAGTCTGGGGGCTTGACATGGTTGGACCCCTTAAAGGTGGAACCCACAAGAAAAAATACTTACTAGTCATGGTGGATAAGTTCACCAAATGGATAGAAGCCAAGCCTGTTAAGACGGCCGAATCCGGACCGGTGATAGACTTTATATCTGGGGTCATACACCGTTATGGCGTCCCCACAGCATCATCACTGATAACGGCACGAACTTTACGGCCGATGAGGTAAAACTCCGGTGCAAAAACATGGGCATCAAGCTCGATTATGCTTCTGTCTATCACCCACAAACCAACGGCCAGGTCGAACGTGCAAATGGTCTTATCATGAGCGGCATCAAACCCAGATTAGTGCGGTCCCTTAAGGAATCTAATATGCACTGGGTAGAGGAGCTCGACTCCGTACTCTGGGGGCTGCGGACCATGCCCAATCGCACCACCGGATACGCACAATTCTTCATGGTGTACGGCGCAGAAGCAGTTTTGCCCTGCGACATCATGACTCACCTCGAGTATGCATGTACGAAGGAAGAGAAGCCGAGCTCGATCGGCAGGACAGTTTGGACGCCTTGGAGGAGGAGCATGACGTGGCAAAAGCCCGTTCCGCATTCTATCAACAGCAGGCTCGAAGATATCAAAGCAGAGAAGTACGGGCCAAAAATTACAACGTTGGCGAATTAGTTCTACGCCTGTCGGACAAGAAAAAGGACAAACTCAAGCCCAAGTGGGAAGGTCCCTTCATAATTGACCAAGTCCTAACTGGTGGAGCATACCGCCTGCGAGATGCATCGGATAACCGACTCGAGCCGAACCCATGGAACGCAGCCCGTCTCCGAAGGTTCTATGCCTAGCGCCGGACTTTGTGTTCGTCTCCTTCCTCTATCCATTTTTTATATTTCTGTCTTACATTCCTCTCCTTCTCCCCTTTCTTTCTAGCCTTTAAAGGCCCAATAAGTGATGCGCAATCCGCGCTCATTAAACCTGGGGGCTTCTTTAAACAGAAGTTTATTTAAACGGGCTTCACGCCCAACACATGTGTCACACTTCCGCATGTACCTTTATTCACCATTATATGCATCGATATGACTTAAGTTTTGGCCAAGCTGGGTTGCCTGGCTCCTGTGCTTACCCCTACGTTCCCGATTGTTCGGCTAGGTGGTAAAGGGAGCACCTCTGCGATTGTTACCGCCGGGTCAGCCGGATATGTACCTCAGACTGGGTGAAGCCGAAAGCTAGTGTTCTTAAGGGAATACTCGGTCGGTGAACTAAAGATGACCTTTTCACTTAGTTATTTATGTGCCCCCAGATGATTTTTCCTGCGTCTCTTTTCGCAGCATGGACATGCACTTTAGGGCATGCCTCTCAGGGAAAGGAACCCCTAACGGAACTATTCTCCCTGGAAGATGTTTCTTACTAACCATGTAATATAACATAACTAGTTGGGCACTTGTCTGTTCAAGCACTAATGACCCCTACGCCTGGTCTCCATGCATACTCCGTTCTAATATAACCGCATGGGAATTCGGACACACTCCGCACCGTCAGGTCCCGAGGCTGAAGCGAAAAGGTCGGCCATGACAAACGATCTACAATCCGGCTAGAAGGCATTACAAATGTCAATTAAATTACATAGTCATTCTGACTGATTGTATTCCTCTTCAATACCATCTAACAGGCTGTCTAATTTACAGTCCTGCTGGGAATACTTTGCGGCTAATTCTACTTGGCCGTATACTAAGCTTACATGGATCTCCTTCCCATCGGGCCCCACAGCACCGACCTCGGCCATGTGGTTGGGGTCAGCCTTTGTGTACCGCGTCTTCACCATGGCCCAGGCCTCCCTAGCGCCTTGACGGCAGGCCGATATCTTCCACAATTGGAAGCGCCGCCGCGCTCCCTTAAGCTTCTCTGCTAGCTCTCCAAGACCTTTGAGCATGGAGATTGACGGCCACAAGGCCTAGGCGATGCCTTGCATCGCCTGCCGAACTCGCTCGTGCAGTTGCGAGAGCTCGGGAAGAAGGTCACCCGTAGAACCGGGCATCTCCTCTGCAGGACGACCTGTTAGCACACCTACATACATTACTCTGTTAGTCAACTTCCCCGCCGAATTCTTTTTCAAAGGTTCGTTCAAGCACTTACTAAATATGCCGCGCCGAAGCCGCTGATTCTCCTTAACGGAGTCTGACCGCTGGGCACGACCCCCAACTTGGTGTTGGCATCTTGGAGATCATTCTTCTCTCGCCTCACCCTTGTCAGCATGCTCTCACCAGCCTTTAACTGGCGTAGGAGTTGTTGCCTTTCCGGATCTAATCCGGCGCCGTCTGCAATTTCGTTTGTCAGATTGCACACACGCCGCACTTCACAAAATACTTATATATTGAAAGTATATATTACCAACGGGGATCTCCTTGGGCTCCCCTGTCACGGCTAGTGCGGCCTCAAGTTGGGCTTTGCACTCTCCTAGCTCCTGGGACTGTTGGGTATTCTTTTCCGCAAGACCCTGCATTATTAAATGATCCTTAAATCAGTTCTTCTAACTGCTTCAAGTCTCGGGGGCTACTGATATATATAACCATTAAATTTTCTCACCCTTATGTCTTTTACATATTGCTCCGTGGCTCTGGCTAGACCATTTTGAGCGGCACGGAGGTACGCATCACCCGAATTGAAGGCATCCAACGCCTCTTGGGAGAAACAAGCGTCGCGGAGAACTGTCCGGCGACGCCTGTGGTTCAGAGCACTCTCCACCTCCGAATTAGTGGCAGAAAACCTGTCCACATCCTCCGTCAGAGGAGCGTCCGGTGCGCGCCTCGTGTTCACCTCCGCCTCCGGACCAGGCTTTGGAGCCTGGCTGGTGGAGGCGCGATTGGCAGCCTCTCCGGATATAGTCCGGCGAGGTCTCTTTGTCCCAAAGAGAGCACGAGTGTTAATATGCCTTGGAGGTATAACACCTGGGATAAGAGGGCGCGCTATACCTTTGCGCTGACGCCTCGGTCCGGACTGCACCTCTTTTCTGCCCACGGGGCCCTGCAGCCCCTCGTTGGCTTGTCGGCGCAGATTCGGCCTCCCGTCTCAAAAACCTCCCCTACAAAGCACGGTTGTAATCAGGAAACTTAAAACACGAGAGGGTGGACCCCTTTTCGGGGTACTGGGACTTCGATCTCAGTTACCTGGGAGGACGGGATTAGCCCTGGGTAATCGGCCGTAATGGCCACCAAGGCGTTGTCCTTGCTCAATTGATAGAACACTCCATCAATCAGCTCCACAGATAAGTCCGGATCCTCTTGGGAGGCCGGGTCGGGGGACCGTCCCGGATCCTCGGGCTGTGGAGGAGGGCTGTTTATTTCTTTAACAGCCTAGCGCACTTCCTGCGTTGAAGTCGTTAGACTGTATACTTAAACGATGGGAATATAAAGCGGATGGGCAAGTAAAAGTGTCCACTTACCCAACTCGGAGGATTGTACATAGTAAATCCGCCCTGTGGGTTGACGCGGAGAAATTCCTCCTCTTCTCCCTTGTACAAAGCGGACAAGATCTTTGTCAGGGAGGCAGCCGAATCCGGTCCCTTACGACCGTGACGGGTGGCGTCATCCTCCCCGTTGAAGTCCCACATGGGGTGCCCTCTATACTGAAGCGGCTGCCCCCCCCCCCCCGCATGATGCATGCGGCCATGACTCCTTTCATGGTTAGTCCGGAATGAGCTAATAATCTTATCCGGCCCATCAGGTAAAGGACGTCCCTATCACTCTCCCTCTGAGGGCTCCGTGGACGCTAGCTTAGGCGCTACTTCAGGGGAGCAGTATCGAACTCAGGAAGGCCGATCCGAATAGGGTCCGGCAGCGGGACATCCTCTATATAAAACCATTCCGAAGGCCAATTCTCGGACGCCTTCTTTGGGGTTCCGGATAGATATCCGGACTCGGCGATGCGCCACACTTCGGCTCCGCCCACTTGATATATTGCCCCCTCCTGAGAACGGGGCACCAGGCAGAATAGCCTCTTCCATAGCCCGAAATGAGCCTCAACACCCAAAAACAGCTCGCAAAGGGCTACGAAGCCCGCGATATGTAATACGGAGGCAGGCGTAAGATTGTGTAGCTGGAGGCCATAGAACTCCAGGAGCCCCCAGAGAAATGTATGGATTGGAAATCCGAGCCCTTTTATTAAATAAGGGACAAGGCATACCCGCTCTCCTTTGGAGGGATTAGGGGCACTCTTCGCTTGCTCTCCGCCATTATAGGTGGCAAGACCGGCTCGAACCGAGACCATATAGGCCGGGGGGAGAAATCCCTTGGTCTGGAGCGTCACTAGCTCGCTATGCGGGATGGAGCATCTCTCCCAATCTCCGGGCTGAGGGCCGGAAGGGCGAGAGGAGGAGTTGCGACGGCTGGCCATGGTGGAATGGACCTTTGTTGGATGCGCTCTGATGAACACTCATGGATGGGAGAAGGTGTGGTTTCGATCTAAATCCTCGTCCCCTTAAATAGGCGGCTCATTTACGTGGCTAGGGGTGTGAATGTAAAAACAACCAGACTTTTCGTATTCGTTTGACATGTGGGAGACGGCCATTATCGGGCGTAGAAGCCAAGGAGCGCAACATTTACAAGAAACCGGACGTTATTCAACAGATACACGGAATTTGGAGGAGAACCCGCCTTGCAATGCCGAAGACAATCTGCGCGTCGGACTCATCGTCATTGAAGCCTGGTTCGGGGGCTACTGAGGGAGTCCTGGATTAGGGGGTGTCCGGATAGCCGGACTATACCTTCAGTCGGACTCCTGGATTATGAAGATACAAGATTGAAGACTTCGTCCCGTGTCCGGAAGGGACTTTCCTTGGCGTGGAAGGCAAGCTTGGCGATGCGGATATGTAGATCTCCTAGCATTGTAATCGACTCTGTGAAACCCTAACCCTCTCCGGTGTCTATATAAACCGGAGGGTTTTAGTCCGTAGGAGAGAACAACAATCATACCATAGGCTAGCTTCTAGGGTTTAGCCTCCTTGATCTCGTGGTAGATCTACTCTTGTACTACCCATATCATCAATATTAATCAAGCAGGAGTAGGGTTTTACCCCCATCGAAAGGGCCCGAACCTGGGTAAAAACATCGTGTCCCTTGTCTCCTGTTACCATCTGCCTAGACGCACAGTTCGGGACCCCCTACCCGAGATCCGCCGGTTTTGACACCGACAATGAGCTCCTAAAAATATTAGTTTGAATTTCACCTCTGGACAATATTTTCAGAGAGAAACATGAACATTTTCTTGGACCTATTTGAAGCAATTTTTATCTTTGTCATTTTCAGAAATGATTTCTGAGGCTTTCACATGTCCCCATTTCAAATCCATTGAAATTTAAACATGATGCACACATGACTAGCTAGTCTAGGTCAAGGTAAAGCTAGGGATGTGACATTTTCTCTCTTTATTTTATTCCTGTTCCGTTTTCTATTTTCTTTCCTGTGCTTTTTATTTGATTTCAAACCAAACCAAAATTTTAAATTCTGAAAACTATCACGGAAGCTAGATGGACTATTCTACGGACCCCCAACAGTTTTTCAGAATTATTGGAGCTACAATTTGATTTATAGAAATTATAACCCCAACTCAAGTACAATATGATTTAAATTCAAATGCCCAAACTAATTCCTTAAAATGTTCATAAATTTTGGTTGGGCTCAAAACCTCTACCAAAATATAACCAACATTATTTAAGGCTATTTTGGAATCATTGAATGCATTTTCAGGGTTATTTGCCCTTATTTTAATTAAACTTTTTAGGCTTTCAAATTTCCATAGTTCAACTTTCAGAATTTAGACATGATGCATGGATGCAATGCCACTAATTACAAGCATTATTCTAGGGCGGTGACAAAGGCAGAAACTGATTCAATCTTAGATTAATGAAGAAGCAAAGAATATCTCAAAGGGTGAGCTACCGCAACTTCCTCGCCTTTGTACTGGATGGGCCTGCCATCACGACGCTCGGCAACGCGTTCAGGCTAGGCCCGGGGGCTCCTATCGGTGCAACAAACCCTAGGCCTCTATTGCCCGGACTATACTCAGGCTCGAGAGCATAGTTGCAGCATCCAACACAATGCCAAGCAGAAGAGATAGCCCTTTGAGAAACCAAAGGGCGGATTAAGAAGACCAAGTCAAGCTAAATGAACAACATATCACTAAGGAAACACCTCCCTTGCCGGGCAGGCAAGCCCGGCGAGGTCGAGGTTGCCCCAAAGACAAATCTCAAGACTGCCTCGGCAAGCTTGCCGGGGACGCTGAGGGCAGATTGCCCCGCCAAGGCCCCACCGCTCATCCTCACAGCAACGCAAGTCACCTATCTGTGCGGTGTCGAGCCCCCAAGTGATTAAGTGGCTCTTTCAAGACGGCTGCAAATCTTGAAAGTAATATGCAATGTGTTGTAAATATAAAAACAAACGACAAATTGGCAATTACTTTCAAATTTCTTAAATTTTCACATTTTCATATTCCAATTTCACTGGGCTTTAACCTAATTTAAATATATCTTCGAAGTACTTTAAATTTGGCTCGATATTTCAGTATTAAAAATAGTTTGGACCCCACCGAAATATGTGAAATTTCGTTTAAAATTTTAACCCTGAGCCTGGCCAACAAAAAAACGGAGTGCAATAAATTGCCTTAGAAGTTGCAATGAGTTGTAAATTATAAAAAAATAGGGTCTGGCCTATGGGCCTATTAAGTTTACGCGTATGCAAGATTATATTACTTATTATATACGTCAACAAACGATTCTAGCAGACGTGACCGTTGGATGTCAATCCAACGGCCATCATGCTTCTTCAATCTCTGATCTTCTTGCTCCAGCCGCCAAATCCAGCGCTGGCAGGACCGCCTGCTCCCGCCTCCCGTAGCCGGCTATGCTGCCACGCAGGCCTCACCGCCCCCTACTACTACCGCCACTGGCCAGGCCATCCCTCTACTCACCCACATCCCTCCACTGTTGTGGCTTCACCGCCTCTGGGTCATTCCCTTCCTGGGTCTCGCCGTCGTCCATCACACTGGTGTTGTTGGCACGGCGTGGTCAATGTTGTCAACAAACGACAACATCAGAAGAGGGATGTACATGGAGAGGCTGACAGTTGGGACCCACATGGTCCATGGCCGCATGCAAGAAAGTACCTCCTTATTATGCCCAAAAGAATGAATCCTCCCAATGACAGCTGGGACACACCAGCTATATCTTGGCACGAAAGAAAGGGCCTCCTTATTAAGCGAAAAATAACGACTGATCCCCATGACAGCTGGGGCCGACCAGATTTGGAGGCTGACTTGTGGCCCTACTAAGTTCACGCGTAAGCAGGGCTTTGTCAACTTAGTCAACAAACGATTCTATCACCAGTGACCGTTGTTTACATCCAACGGTCGTCCTGCTTCTTCAACCTCTGATTTTGTTGCTCCAGCCATCCAAACCACTGCGTGCTCCTGCATCCTATGGCCGGTTGTGCTGCCGCGCAAGCCTCACTTCCCCCTACTATTCCCACCCCTGGCCAGGCCATCCCTCTACTCACCCACACCCCCATTTATTCTGCGGTGATGGCAGCCTCACACCGCAATCAAACTAGTCAACCCTCGTACTACCCTCCGCATGTTCCTAGGCTCCGCGTGTTCCCTGCCTCACCGTCGTCCACCGCCTGGTGCTGTCCGCGCGGCGTGGTCAACGTGGTCAAGGAATGACATCCATCAGAAGAGGACTATATGCGGTGATGCTGACAGATGGACCCACTATCTGCATCTTCGCACGCAAGGAAGTACCTCCTTATCCTCCCTGACAGCCGGGACCCACCCGGTCGAAGCATAGGTAGCGTTGCCATTCTGGTCGCAAATGTGTACATACATACTAGTCCATCGGTCTTTTTGCCATGATGAACCGTGTCCTAGTAAGGAGCGGTAGCTGTTCAGGTAGTCCCGTCTATATCGTGTATGCGTACGGACGTACATATGGGCGGGGTCTTGAATGCCTACTCACGCATATGTACGCCTAGGGCTCGCGTACATGGAGAGGCAGCGGAGGGCAGTGACAGCGTCCTGTTCATCGGCAGCCAACAGGCTTGGTCGGAATGGAGAAACTCTGTCGTGTTCCTCGGGAGGCAACGGAATTCGTCTTGTTCATCAGGAGCCAACCGGCTTGGACGGGACAGCCGAAACAACGCCTGGCGTACCACAGAACGGAGGAAAACGGCCTTCTGTTCGACCGCCTACAGTTGAAACAGGATCATGTTCATCAGGAGGGGTCTGGCGTACCGCAGAACGGAGGAAACGGACTTCTCTTTGACCTCCTACGGTCGAAACGGGGTCCTGTTGATCGGGAGGGGTGTGGCGTACCGCAAAACGGAGGAAACGGACTTCTCTTCGATCACCGATGGTCGGAACGGGGTCTTGTTCATCGGGAGGGGTGTGGCGTATCGCAAAACAGGACTCCACGGGCTACTATTCATCCACTGTCTACTGCCTCGCTCCAGCCTCCACCTGCTACTGTTCATCCATGGCGTCCCCCTCCTGCCTCCGCGGGGTCCTACTCATCCAGCCTCCATCGTCTATTGTTCAACCAGCCCTCCACGGGGTCTTGTTCATCCACCCTCAACCGGCTCGATCAGGGTCCTGTTCATCCAGTGGCAACAGCCGCTCCTACCACGGGGTCCTGTTCATCCAACCCCCACCTGGAACTGTTCATCCAACCCCCAAAAATGTTCACTGTTCATCAAGAGGCAGCAGGTTTGATCGACTTCAGTTAGCACACCGTAACCGGGAACTCCCCGATATTTTCCTAGCCCTCGCTTCTACCAGGGTTTTTTCCGTCACGGACGGCCCAAAGAAGGTCATGTCGCTGCGTCTCCGGCCCGCCCAGGACGAATAGCCCATTTTCTGTCATGATTGTTTGCCATAGAAGTAGGATCCCACCACATCTATTATGATACTGGGTTTTGTCACAATTATCGTCATAGAAGTGTCATAAGCATGACAAAAAAAAATTGTTCGACCCAAAATGTCACCGATGTGTCTTTTTTGTAGTGAAGTGTGTGTTTGGCATTCCTTCCAGCAAGCTACTTGGCTTCTTTGTGTCCCAACGGGGGATAGAGTCCAACACGGACAAGATAAAGGCTATCGAGCAGATTCAAGCACCCAAGACAGTTAAAGACATGAGAAGTTTGACTGGATGTGTTGTCGCGCTGAGCAGGTTCATTTCCAAGTCTGTCGAGCACGCCGTGCCATTCTTCAAAATCTTGAATAAGGCGGGCCCCGTGGAGTGGACCCCGGAGGCAGACGCTGCGCTACAAGATTTGAAGACCTACCTTTCCTGTGTTCCCATCTTATTCGCTCCTAAACCAGAAGAGTCGTTGCTGCTATATTTAGCAGTGACTAATCAAGTGGTTAGCACAGCACTGGTGGCACAATGGGAGGTAGATGAAGCGGCAGCCGCTACCGCCGTCCCCTCTGGAGAGGAAAGTGAACCCATCTCGGCAAGGTCAGATGCAGTTAGAGACAAGGAAGAGCAGGGCAGCAGAGGCAGTTCCAAGTCGCGACAAGGAAGAAGGTGGTGCAGCGCCCTGTGTACTTTGTAAGCTCCCTACTGCAAGGGGCTAGGTTGAGGTACTTTGGCATGCAAAATCTGATTTTTGGCCTCATCATGGCCTCAAGGAAACCGCGCCACTACTTCCAAGCCCACGAGATCACGGTTGTCACCCGCTTCCCCTTGCAACGCATATTCCGAAACCCCGAGACCACTGGCAGGATTATGGAATGGGCTTTGGAGTTGTCCAGCTTTGGTTTGAAGTTTGAAAGCACGTCAACTATTCAAAGCAGAGCACTGGTAGTGTTCATTGCGGAATGGACGCCTACCCCTGACGAAGAAGTGCTGGAGGCACTCATCCCCAACAAGGAAGCACCCCAAGAACGGATCATGTACTTTGGTGGTGCCTTCTCCCTACAAGGAGCAGGAGCTGGCGTGCTTCTCGTTGCTCCCACAGGAGAGCACCTCAAGTACGTCGTTCACATGCATTTTCCCCGGGAGAAGGCTAACGACAACACTGCAGAGTACGAAGGGCTCCTTGCCAGGCTCAAAATTGCAACAGAACTGGGAATCAAGAAGCTGGTCATCCTTGGAGATTCGCAACTTGTGGTGAGACAAGTAAACAAGGACTATCAAAGCCCATTGATGAAGGCGTACGTCGAGGAAGTGAGGAAGTTGGAGGAGCGCTTTGACGGATTGCAAACAGAGCATGTGCCGAGTGCGACAAACAGCATTGCTGATCATCTATCAAAGTGCGTTGCACAAATACTCCCGGTGGAACAAGGGACTTCTGTTCTCCATCTGACTCAGCCCTCCGTATCACTGGCAACAATGGCAAGAAAGAGGAGGAAACTGGACTCCGGCAAGCCTCTCCCGACAGAGCTTCCCGAAGTCCCCAGTAGAGAGCTTGGCGGGAACAACTCCCCTTCAATCGGTGAGTTGCACGCTCCCGCCAAACTACCAATCTTTCTAGTTGAGGCATGCGCTCGGGTGAATGAGGAGGTGCCACTGGTCCTTGTTGCCGAGCCTCAGGCTCCAACTTGGGCGCGGCACATCGTCTTTTTCCTCCAAACAGGAGAACTTCTCGAAGAGCAAGAAGAAGCTGAAAGAGTAGCCCGGAGAGCCAGTATGTATCAGTTTGTTGATGACACGCTGTAGAGAAGAAGGCCCAATGGTGTGAAATTGAAATGCATTCGCCGGGAAGAAGGAAAGGAGCTGCTGGCAGAGATACACAAGGGTCTTGGTTGGGAAAGCTTTTTGGCAATGTTTCTACTGGCCCACAGCCCTCCAAGACACAATCGAGCTAGTCACCAAGTGTGAAGCCTGCCAATTCCATTCCAAGAATATCCATCAACCTGCCCAAGCTCTCCAAACGATCCATTTGTCATGGCCATTTTCGGTCTTCGGGGCTCGACATCTTGGGCCCCTTCCCCCATGCTATCGGGGGCTTTGAATTCTTGTTCGTTGCAATTGACAAGTTTACAAAGTGGCCGGAAGTGGAGCCTGTAAGGAAGGTGACTGCACAATCAGCTAGCAAGTTCTTGAATGGATTGGTGTGCCGCTTCGGGGTCCCTGCCCGAATCATAACCGATAATGGCACCCAATTCACAAGCCGCGCATTCATGCAATATGTTCATGCCCTCGGAAGCAAGATCTCATTTGCCTCTGTTGCCCATCCAAGGAGCAACGGACAAGCTGAGAGGGTGAACATGAAGTGTTTCGAGGACTCAAGACAAGAACATTCGATAAGCTGCAGAAGTGTGGCAGGCGATGGATCGATGAGCTGCCGGTGGTTCTTTGGTCCCTCCATACAACACCAAATCGAGCTACCGGGAAGACTCCCTTCTCCCTAGTGTATGGGGCAGAAGCAGTTATCCCCATGAAACTCATATAAGGATCACCTCGGGTACTTGCCTATGATGAAGTAGCACAAGAACACCACCGGCGTGACGACGCTGTGCTACTTGAGGAGAACCTTCTCTAGGCTGCTACGCATGCTACACGCTACCAGCAAGCCCTGCGTCGCTATCATAACCGCAGGTTTCGTGCCTAGAGTTTTGAGGAAGGCGACCTTGTCCTTAGGGGCGTTCAGTCCGCCAAGGGTACAAACAAGTTGACACTAAAGTGGGAAGGCCCTTACCGGGTAGTATGAGTCACCAAACCTGGCGCAGTCCGTCTGGAGACCGGAGATGGCATTCAGTTGCAAAACTCATGGAACATTGAGATCCCCATAAGTTCTACCCGTAAGGCGCGGCTGTCGGGCCCTGCCAGGCAGCTACCCTGTTGTACAAGCTTTGCCGAAGTTACATGTATCCCTCTGTACAAAGCCAGGCAAGGACCCTGAGCAATAGAGAAATAAACAAAGCGTTGGGGGCCCCTAAAGAAGATTACATGCATGCATATGCATATCATCAGCGTAGCATGATCATGTAGATAAGATCGCATGAGGCACTGTTTTCATCCGCACTAAGTTGCAGGGTTCTTACCGTGGACTTGGTCCCGAAGAAAATAAGAGAAGACAAGCCTACATAGCGATCCGCGGTAATCCAAACAGATAAGTTTGTTTCTTATCCATACGTATTCTTTAAAATGAGGGGCTGGTCCCTCTTTATGGTTTTGTGCCCGGCAGGCCTAGCCCAGCTGCAACAAACTGAGGGTATCGGCAGGATAGCCTGCCGGGGAAAACTTGTTTACTTGAATGTATAGAGGCATTTCACCTCTGCATGGATATGATACATGCACAACTACCCGGCAAAGCTTGTCTTTTTCGTTAATATGTTGATAAGCAAGTACAGATCTTACAGAACACAAAAATGGGTAAAGAAGATTACATATTTTAGACAAAAGTTTGGCAAGTGCCTATATGTTTTAGACTAAAAAAAGAGAAGTGCCCCGTGATGCCTTTTCTCTGTCCTTCTCCTAGAAGACTGAGGAGGGGAGATTGGTGTGAGTCTGCACCCCCGACCACATTCCCTTCTATAGGGAAAACGAGGCTTGGGGCTGATCCCTCGGCGGGCAACCGTCGTCCCTCTACACCAACCCAAGAAGACCGGGCCCCTGCCATGGTGCTCTCTCCGCACCACGCGCCTCCGTTACATACCCCACTCAATGCATGCAACATACATGGCAAAGGAAAGGACATGGTGGGAAGATTGAATTGGTAGTTACTCCCCCGTTTGTTAAAGTCATTCACGGGCCATTACGGAGTAGGTGCCACCAAAATTGGCTTTACGCGATGCACGGGGAAACCGGAAACTAATCGAAGCTCAGATTAATGAAGAAGCAAAGAAAATCTCAAAAAACAAGCTATTACTACCCTCTCGTCTGTGTACTGGACAGGGCCTACCTCGATGACGCCCGGCAGCGCGTTCAGGCCAGGCCTGGGTGCTCCTGTCGGTGGAACAATGTTGCCCAGATTGTACACATGCTTAAGAGGAAGGTTACAACATCCAAGACTGGAAGAGATCAGCTCTTTGAGAAATCAAGGTGCAGATTAAGAAGACCAAGACCAAGCTAAAGAAGCAAGATACCACTGAGGAAAAACCTCCCTAGCCGGGCAGGCGAGCCTGGAGAGGTCGAAGTTGCCCCGAAGACAAGTCTCAAGATTGCCCTGGCAGGGCTGGCAAGCACGATAAGGGCGGGCTACCCCGCCAAGACTCCACCGCTCCACCTCACAACAATGCAAGTCACCCATTGGTGCGGTGTCGATCCCCCAAGTGACTAATGGTTGTTATTTGGCACGTGGCAGCCACTTTCAAAGGAAATCGCCTCCATATGACACCCATCCAGAGACGTCTCATGTAGACAGGCGAGAAGGTGGCCGAACGGCCCAGTAAGGCTTGCCGGGCTGCGCTGCGATGTGACACTAAGCGATGCATTTAATGCACCTTGTCATGTTTGTAGAGTTTGGTATGATAGCATTGTTTGCTATCTATTTAGTACACAAATGACTGATTTTCCATTGTGGTGACCCCTTTATCTATAAACGGAGGGCTGTGGCAACCTTAGAAAGGATTCGGACCTTCGTACACTCATACGCGCGTAGCAGCTCTCACCCTGAGGCAACCTTGCCGGGCTAGAGCGCTGCGTCTCCACCACGGTCCTCTCATCAATACACCAAAGAGGAGTATGGTTTTACGCCTCGCGGTGGCCTGAACCTAGGTAAAACTTCCCATGTGATTGTTGTCCCACTGCTCTGCGCCCTCCGCTCTTTGTGCAATGTGCTCTTCCCCCCACCGAACCACAAAGGGGTCGATGGCCCCATAGTTGGCTGCGTTTTCCCATGACAACCATCTACGTCTTCGCACTCAAGGAAGTGCCTCCTTATTACATGCAAAAAAATAATTCCCCCTGTTAGCTGGGACCCATCAGATTTGGAGGTTGACTTGTGTGCCTACTAAGTTGACGAGGATGTAGGGCTTTGACAACTTAGTCAATAGGCGATTCTAGTTGCAATGACCATCGGGTGTTAACCCAACGGTCGTGTTGCATCTTCAACCTCTGGTCTTCTTGCTCCAGCCGCCCAAACCAGAGCCCGCTATACCGCCTGGTCTAGCCTCCCATGACCGGTTGTGCTGCCGCGCAGGCCTCATCGCCCAATTCTCCTACCATTGGCCAGGCCTTCCCTCTACTCACCCACACCCCCTATTATTCTCTGATAACAGCAGCCTCACACCGCAGCCAAACCAGTGAACCCTCGTACTCCCTCCGCGTGGGCATCCACCTGCCTCGCCTTCCCTGGCTCCATGTCGTTCCATTCCTGGGCCTCGCCATCATGCACTGCCTTGATGCTCTCGACGCCACGTGGTCAACGAGGTAAACAAATGACAACCATCGGAAGATGACTTTAGGCGGTGAGGCTGGCAGCTGGACCCACCAGCTACATCTTCGAACACAAGGAAGTGTCTCCTTATTACTCGCAAAATAGAAATGATTCCCCCTTGATAGCTAGGACCCAACAGCTATACCTTATCGTCCCTGCTGGGATCCACCCGGTTGAAGTGCACGCAGCGTTGTCTGCCTGGTTGTGAACATGTACGTACATACTGGTCAATTAGTCTCTATGCAACGATGAACCGTGGCCGAGTAAGTAGTGACAATTGTCATAGTAGAGCCCCCGATGTAGTTCAGGCAGTCCCGTCTAAACCATGTACACGTACATACAGCCACATGCCAAAAAAATGCGGCCATGTACGTACATACGGGTCGGGTCTCGAACGCGTATTCGTGCATACGTACAACAACGGCTTGTGTACATGGAGAGGAAATGGACGGCAGCAACGGCATCCTATTCATCGGCGGCCAACCAGCCGGGTCAGAATGGAGAAACAGAGTCGTGTTCATCGAGATGCAACGAACTGTGTCATGATCATCAGGAGCCAACCGGCTTGGATGGAACAGCCGGAATAGGGTCCGGCGTACCGCAAAACGGAGAAAACGACCTTCTATTCGACTGCGTATGGTCGAAGTGGGGTCATGTTCATCCGGAGGGGTATGGCATACCTCAAAACAGAGGAAACGGACTACTGTTCGAGCGCCTACGGTCGAAACGGGATCCCGTTCATCGGGGGGGTCTGGCGTACCGCAAAATAGAGGAAACGGGCTTCTGCTCGAGCACCTATGGTCGAAACGGGGTCCTGCTCATCAGGGGGTGTGGCGGACCGCAAAACAGGACTCCACGGGCTACTGTTCATCCATCGTGTACTGCCTCGCTCCATCCTCCATGGGCTACTATTCATCCAACATCGACTATCTCCAGCCTCCACCGGCTACTGTTCATACACCCCAACCGGCTGGTGTGCTGGCCTCCTTGGGGTCCTATTCATCCAGCGGCAACCGCCTACTACCACGGGGTATTGTTCATCCAACTACTACCGGCTGGGGTGTGGGGCGTACGTACGAGCGTACAGCTGCAACAACGGGAATTGTTCATCCACAGCCAAGTAACCAGGCGCTAGGTCACCACGTCTCGACTCATTCTACGTATCGCGCGCGCGGCATCAACAATCACTATTCATGAAGAGGCAACCCAACATCAGCTGGCTATGTCTCGCACGGGGGCTCGATCTACATCAGTAAGCAGTAGCAACGATCGATCGTTCGGGTTCAGTTAGCAGCACCAATGAACGAATGGACCGGGTTCAGTTAGTAGGGAAGGAATCGTTCGGGTTCAGTTAGCAGCGGCGGGATTGATCGCTTGGCTTCAGTACGTAGCATTGTGATCACTCGGTTCAGTAAGCGAACGCCTCTCACGGGTTCAATTAGCTAGCGCCTCGCACATGCGCGTACGAGAGAAATGCGCAAACCACACAGCATCGCTCGGCCCCGACCACCCACCGTAAACGAGAACTCCCCAAAATTTTCCTCGTCCTCACTTCTACCATGATTTTTTACGTCATGGACGGCCCAAAGAATGTCACGCAGGTGCGTCTCCAACCCGCCCAGGACGAAAAGCCCAATTTCTATCATGATTTTTTGTCCTAGAAGTAGGAGCCCACAACATCTATGATGATACGTGTTATTGTCAAAATTATCACCATATAAGTGTCATAAGCACGACAAAATGTTTTGTTCGGGCCATAATATCACAGATGTGTCTTTTTTTGTAGTGGGTGAAGACAAAGAATCCGACATGGAATATGAGAAGACTATGAGAAATCTTAGTCTCATCACTAATCTTTGGAATTACATGGCCGGAGGAAAAGAGTGGATTCTTGATAGTGGTTGCACCGATCACATGACCGGAGCTAGAGACATGTTTCATGAGCCTGCCCAGAATGATGGTCCACGCAAGTACGTAACTTTCGGAGACAACTCCAAGGGTAACGTACTTGGCCTTGGTAAGTGTCATATCCAATGATAGCTCCATTCAAAATGTTATGCTTGTTGAATCTCTTGGTTACAATCTTATTTCCCTATCTAGACTAGCCAACTTTGGTTTCAATGTTCTATTTACCAAAGTAGATTGCCAATTGTTTCATTAGCACAATCTTAATATGGTCTTTACTGGTATCCGTAGAGGTGATCTATACATTGTTGCTTTCACTAAAAGAGCCCAACCGCGTACATATCTTATTGCAAAATCTTCTGAAGGTTTGCTATGGTTTAGAAGACTAGGACATGTTGGCATGTGAAATCTCGATAAGCTTGTTAAAGAGATCACATCCTTGGTGTTAAAGATGTTATATTTGACAAGGATAGACATTGTAGTGCTTCCCAAGTAGGAAAAAAAGTTGGAGGAAGTCATCCCGTGAAGAACACCATGACCACAAGGAGACCAGTTGAGCTACTCCATATGGATCTCTTCAGTCCCAACGCTTACAAGATCCTTGGTAGTAAATCTTTTGGTTTAGTCATTGTTGATGATTTTTCAAGATTTACGTGGGTCTTCTTTCTTGATGACAAATCACAGGTATAAAATATCTTCAAGAACTTTGCTATGAAGGCCAAAATCAATTTGACATGAAGATCAAAAAGGTTTGAAGCGACAACAGAATGTAGTTCAACAACGCCATTGTAGATACCTTTCTTGACGAAGAAGGCATCTCACATGAGTTCTCGGCTATGTACACACCTCAACAAAATGGAGTGGATGTACAACCCATCCATCCAGATTCAAGTCCTCATGGGCGCGAATTTGGATTCTTATTATTAAAAAAACTCGTTGTGGGGGGCTTCCCCTACCGCTTTCCTTTCAAAAAAATGGAGTTGTTGACAGGAAGAACCGTACCCTTATTGAGATGGCAAGAATAATGCTAGATGAATACAAGACACCAAAACACTTTTTGGCGGAAGCGGTTGAGACGGCGTGTCATGCTACAATTTGACTTTATCTTCACAACTTCTTGGTAAAACGGCATACAAGCTACTCACCAGTAAAAAGCCACAAGTTGGTTACTTTAGAGTATTTAGCTCCAAGTGTTACATTCTTGAAAAGCATCGTCATTCAAAATTTGTTCCCAAATCTCATGAAGGTTTCCTACTTGGTTACAGATCAAACTCTCACACTTACCATGTCTACAACAACTTCACTCGAAAAGTTGAAGAGACGGTAGATGTGAAGTTTGATGAATGTAACGACTCAGAAGTAGAGCAATTGCCAATTGTTGTAGGAGACAAAAATCCTTCAGAAGAAATTCAAGACTTGTCTATTGGCAAGATCCGTCCAACGGTGGTGAAGGAGAGAACTTCGGGGGTTCAAGTTCAAGCCCCAAAATCACATCAAGCGGAATCACAAGTTAACATGGAGCCATCAAAAAGTGGAACATGTCAAGATGAAGGGAATGAACAAGTACAACAAGACGATACACCTCGACCTCCTTCTCCACCTCCACAAGCAAACAACAACATCAACAACAATAAAGAGGAAGAAGAAGACGATGATGAGTATGCATCACTATGGCCCAAGCAAAAGCTACCCTGAGTTACAGCAAGAATCGCCAAGCATCATCCTGTCAAACAAATTCTTGGCGACATCAAATCCGGGAGAATTACTTGCTCTAAGTATCGTTTAGCTAACTTTTGTTAGAATTACTCATTCATCTCTAGCATTGAGCCTATGAAGGTTGATGAAGCCCTCAAAGAGCCTGATTGGGTGAATGCTATGCATGAAGAGCTACACAACATCAAGACAAACCAAGTGTGCACATTGATTGAGAATCCCAAAGATGAACAAAACATCATCATAACCAAATGGGTGTTTCGGAGCAAGCAAGATGAGGATGGAGAAGTCAAACACACCAAGGCTCGTCATGTTGCTCAAGGCTACTTTCAAGTCGAATGTATGGACTATGGTGAGACCTACGCCCCTGTTGCTAGACTTGAGTCTATTCGCATCTTACTTGCTTATGCCAATCGCCATGATATCACCCTCTATCAAATGGACTTTAAAAGTGTTTTTCTAAATGGTGAAATTGAGGAGGAAGTTTATGTGAAACAACCTCCCAGCTTTGTTAATCCCAAGAAACCAAACCATGTTTACAAACTTCAAAAAGCTCTCTATGGTCTCAAACAAGCTCCTAGAGCTTGGTATAATGCTTGACAAAGTTTCTTCTTGAAAAAGGACTCGAGATTGCTAAAATTTATTCAACCTTGTTCACTAAGAGAGTAAATGGTGAACTATTTGTGTGCCAAATATATGTTGATGATATTATTTTGTATCTACTGACCCTCTCTTTAGTGAAAAGTTTGGAATGTTGATATAAAAAAAGTACAAGATGTCTATGATTCGTGAACTAAACTTCTTCCTTGGTTTGCAAATCAAGCAAACTTGGGATGGTACCTTTGTTTCTCAAACAAAGTATACCAAGGATCTATTCAAAAATTTCCACGTGCAAGAAAGCAAAGGCATGAAAACTCCCATGCCTACCACCGGACATCTTGACTTGTCAAAGGATGGCAAACCCGTTGATCAAAAGATTTATCGGTCCATTATTGGTTCATTGCTAAATCTATGTGCCTCCCGTCCCATCATTGTGCTAAGTGTGTGCATGTGTGTACGCTATCAGGCGGCACCAACAAAACGTCAGCTTAAGGCCGTCAAGAGGATTGTGAGATACCTTATACATACACCAAACTGTGGCATTTGGTATCCCGAAGGATCTTCTTTCAAACTTGTTGGCTATTATGATTCGGACTATGTTGGAGACAAGGTTGACAGAAATCCACTTCGGGTACATCAATCCTTGGTAGATATCTCATGTCTTGGTCTTCCAAGAAATAAAACTCGGTATCTCTATCCACCGTCGAAGTGGAATACATAGCCGCGCGATCATGTTGTGCTCAATTAATATGGATGACACAAACTCTCAAAGATTATAGGATAAATGTGAAACATGTGCCACTACTATGACAACAAGAGTTCTATTAAGATTGCAAAACAATCCCATTCAGAATTCTCGAACCAAGCATATTGAGGTTCGTCACCAATTCATTAGAGATCATGTTGCTAAAGGTGACATTGACCTCAAGCATGTTCCTACCAACAAACAATTGGCAGATATCTTCACTAAGCCTCTTGATGAAAATATATTTTGTCACTTGAGAAGTGAGTTGAATGTCACTGATGCTTCCAGTGTGAACTGGGCATGCAAGAGCATGAGCTATTATGACTAAGCCTTGATATCTCCCTTTTTTTTGACTATCTACTGCAAGGCACAGCCTCATAGTCCTTTATTCAAAAGAAAGTAGGAATCCAGTACAAGTTAACTATATACAAAAGAGGAAACAAAAGAGTGCCAAAGAAGGCAGACTTACCTAAACCTACCTATACAAAGAAGAACTCAAGGCAACCCACCCAACCAGGCTAGAAGGAGAGGTCTAACATGAGCCTTGACTCTATGAGAAAGCAAAGTTAGGTCATGTACAAATTTACAACGCCAACCACTAAATGTAGGTCGTTCCCCTCTGAAAGTCCTTCCATTTCGGAGTATCCAAATATTCCAAGCTGCTGTGAACACCACCTCAAAGAAAAAGCATTTACCAAATCTTTGTCTGGCCAACGAGATGCATTGATGGACGTTAGAACCACCAGACCAGTCAATCTGCAAATAAGTCCAGATCCTTATTGTCGGTGTACTAAAGTAGGGGTACCTTAGTACCCCGAACTTGTGCACGGGCAGTAGTAGCGTCCCGCGGCAAGGCTTGCCAGGGGAGCGACAAGAGTCTCCATGGCCCTCTCTGGGCCGGATGAAGGCCAAGTGTTCGAGCCTAGAAGACCAGGCCCCGGCAAGAGGAGCTTGCCGGGCCAAGGAGGCGAGGTCCGGCAAGAGGAGCTTGCCGGGCCAAGGCGACAAGGCCCTGGCAAGAGGAGCTTGCCGGGACGACTAAGCCGAAGCACCAAGGCCCCGGCGGGAGGAGCTCGCCGGGACGGCCAAACCAAGGCACACCAAGAGAAGCCCGCCGCGGCGCGCCGCGCGCCCCGGCAAGGCCTGACGAGCGACAAGCTCTTAGGTGCGGCAAGGCAACCACCCCGGCAAGCCAGTTGCCGCGGCAAACCACCACCTCAGGCATGCGCTCCAGCGCACCTGCCCACGCGTCACTCTGGAGCTTCCCCAGAGGCACGTGGCGGGGCGCCGCGCAACCTGGGGCGCGCGGTGGCATGCGACGTTGGCAGAGTCGCCCCCGTGGCAAGCGGAGGCTCCCCTAACGGTCCGCCTCGGCACTGTTCGGGCGATCCAGACGGGCATTTAATGCCTTTGTCCCCCGCCGTCAGAGTTAGGTGCGATAGCACTATGCGGCCACTGTTCGCACAGTTCCTTGCCATTTTTACCCTCACCTGCGTCGCTACCTGTGGGAAACCCCTTAGCATATAAAAGGAGGCCCATGCGCACGTAAGAGGGGGACCGGGGGATCCGAAGGAGAAGGACACCCAGTAGACCCTCGTCTACGTCCAGCTCCAACTTACTGTAGCTTCTTGCGCTCCAGAGCAAGAACTCGAATCAACCAGACAAGCAGCAGTAGGGTTTTACGCATCCGTGCGGCCCGAAGCTGGGTAAAATCGTTGTGTGTGTGTCGCCTCGATCTTCTCTTTGTGCAACCTCCGCCCCTGGCCGAACCGAAAAGGGGCTCCGTCCCCATAGGTGCTCGTGGTGGCCGATTCCCCCCGACATCTTTGGCGCGCCAGGTAGGGGGTGCGTCGAGGTTGTGTGAACCAGATCCGGCGTCCGCGCGAGCCAGACTCTCATTGTTTGCGCCGGCATGACGCCGAAGAAGAAAAACCCAGAGGTACTAGTTGTCGAGAAGTCCGGCAGCGAGGGCTCCGCCAAGAAAGCCCAGGCGGGAGGCCCCGGCAAGGAGGTTGTCGGGTGCGCCAACTGCCGGGCGGTGGCTGCTGCCGATAAGCGGGACGGTACCGACAAGAAGTACTGCAAGATCCACCATACCAGGGGCCACGACCTCCAGAGTTGCAAGCAAGTCGAGCGACTCGTGGACCTGCAGAAAGCCGAGTACGCACGACGCGACAAGGAGAGAGCCCAAGCAGGCGGCGGGGGATCCGACACGAAGCGTCCCGGCCCGGGGGAGCGCCGCGGCAAGGACAAGCAGCGGCAGGCAGACAGACCTCCCCGGGGACGCGACAAGGACGAAGATGATGACGACGACGAAGACATGGAAGACCCCGATACCAGCGAGCAGGAGTTTCAGAAAGCCACTGAGGTCTTGTGTGTGGACGGCGGTGCCTCCCTGCACGCTTCCCACCACCAGCTTAAACGGTGGGTGCGGGAGGTCAATGCAGCGGAGCCACCCATCGAGTCACGCAGACCCCTGAGGTGGTCCAGCACGCCTATCATCTTCGACATTGAGGACCACCCTGATCGCACAACCGCGGTCGAGTGCTTGCCGATGTTGGTTTCCCCAACGATCCGCAACCTCAAGGTCACTAAGATGCTAGTTGACGGCGGGGCCGACTTGAATCTGATCTCCTCTGCTGTTCTCCGGAGACTCCAAGTTCCCGACAGCGAGCTCGAAGAAACCGGCACATTCTAAGGAATCAACCCGGGAAGGAGCAAGCCAAAGGGAAAGATCACGCTGCCGGTAACATTTGGCAGCGAGCTGAATTTCAGGACTGAGAGGGTCACCTTTGACATCGCCGACTTTCCGTTGCCTTACAACGGGATCCTCGGCCGACCAGCGCTCGCCAAGTTCATGGCGGCCTCTCACTACGCGTATAACATGCTCAAGATGCCTGGCCCGATAAGCGTCATTTCTGTCCCCGGCGACAAGAAGGATGCCCTTATCTGCGCCGACCAAATATACCGGGACGCAACAGCAGCAACGGCCCGCGGCCCACTTGCCGCTGGAGCTTCCGGGGGAAAGAAGAAGTCCGGCAAGTGCTCTGGCGCCCACTCCGGCAAGCGCGCCTCTTCGGAGTGCTGCGCTGCCGTCGAGGACATGCCATCGAGCCCCGCCGGCAAGAAGACCAAGTCCGGCAAGTGGTCTGGCGCCCACTCCGGCAAGCGCGCCTCTTCGGAGTGCTGCGCTGCCGTCGAGGACGTGCCATCGAGCCCCGCCGGCAAGAAGACCGAGCCCGGCAAGTGCTCTGGCGCCCACTCCGGCAAGCGCGCCTCCTCGGAGTGCTGCGCTGCCGTCGAGGACGTGCCATCGAGCCCCGCCGGCAAGAAGACCGAGCCCCGCAAGTGCTCTGGCGCCCACTCCGGCAAGCGCGCCTCCTCGGAGTGCTGCGCTGCCGTCGAGGACATGCCATTGAGCTCTCCCGGCAAGAAGGCCAAGCCCGGCGAATGCTCTGGTGCCCACTCCGGCGAGCGCGCCTCTTCGGAGCGCTGCGCTGCCGTTGAGGACGCACCATCGAGCCCCGCCGGTAAACACAAGAAGACGACGGCTGCTCCACCAGCGACCAAGAAGGTGCCCGCCAAGGAGGACGGCACTGGTGGTACCTTCACCATCAGTGCCACTCTCGACCCAAAATAGGAAAGCGCGCTCGTTGCTTTCCTGCGGGCGAATGTCGATGTGTTTGCCTGGCAACCATCTGACATCCCCGGCGTTCCCAGGGAAGTGATTGAGCACCACCTTGCCGTCTGTCCTCATGCGCGGCCCGTCAAGAAAAAAGTCAGGAAACAAGCGGTGGAGCGCCAAGAGTTTATCGCGGAGGAGATCAGGAAGTTGGAAGCGGCAGGCCTCGTCAGAGGCGTGCTCCATCCGACGTGGTTGGCCAATCCTGTTGTCGTGCGCAAAGCAAACGGGAAGTGGAGGCTTTGCATCGATTTCACCGATGTCAACAGAGCTTGCCCTAAAGATCCATTTCCCTTGCCACGCATCGACCAGATTGTTGACTCCACGGCCGGATGCGACCTGCTTTCATTCCTTGACGCCTACTCCGGGTACCACCAGATCTTCATGGCTGAAGAAGACGAAGAGAAGACTGCGTTCATCACTCCATGCGGCACGTACTGTTTTGTGCGGATGCCCTTTGGACTGAAGAACGCAGGCTCGACGTTTGCGAGGGTTGTCCACACTGCTTTCGAGCCACAGATCCACAGAAATGTGGAGGCCTACATGGACGACATTGTGGTCAAAAGCAGAGACAAGGCAACCTTGGTTCAAGACTTGGAAGAGACCTTTGCGAACTCGCGCAAGATCAGCCTCAAGCTCAACCCCGAGAAGTGCGTGTTCGGAGTTCCCTCCGACAAGCTTCTCGGGTTCTTCGTGTCTCAGCGTGGGATCGAAGCCAACCCCGACAAGATCAAGGCCATCGAGCAGATTGAAGCACCAACGCGTGTCAAGGACGTGCGAAGACTTGCCGGCTGCGTGGCGGCTCTCAGCAGGTTTATTTCCAGGTCTGCGGAACGCGCCCTGCCGTTTTTCAAAATCTTGAAAAAGGCAGGTCCAGTAAAATGGACTCCGGAAGCGGAGGCTGCGCTGCAAGACTTGAAGAAATACCTGTCCTCCGCTCCTATACTTGTCGCGCCTAGACCGCAAGAGAAGTTGCCGCTCTACCTAGCGGCAACCAATCAAGTGGTTAGTGCTGCGTTAGTAGCGGAGAGGGAAGCTGATGACGAGCCAGCAACCACGGCAAGCGCGTCCGACGACAAGCAGGGGGCTTCCCCGACAAGCTCTGGCCTCGGCAAAGGCGAATCCGCGCAAGCGCAAGGGGAAGTGCAGAAGAAGAGGATGGTGCAGCCCCCAGTTTACTTCGTCAGTTCCCTCCTGCAGGGGGCTAGGTCGAGGTACTCTGGTGTGCAGAAATTGCTCTTCGGCCTCCTCATGGCCTCGAGGAAGCTGCGCCATTACTTCCAAGCACACGAGATCAGAGTGGTCACTCGCTTTCCGCTTAAGAGGATACTGCAGAATCCCGAAGTAACAGGCAGGATTGTCGAGTGGGCACTAGAACTGTCAAGCTTTGGCCTCAAGTTCGAGAGCACATCGACCATCTAGAGCAGAGCATTGGCAGAGTTCATAGCAGAGTGGACGCCGACACCGGACGAAGAAATTCCAGAGACGAGCATCCCCGGCAAGGAAGCAACCAAAGGGTGGCTGATGTACTTTGATGGTGCCTTTTCGCTGGAAGGCGCCGGTGCCGGCGCGCTGCTCATCGCGCCCACCGGAGAGCACCTCAAGTACATCGTCCAGATGCACTTTCCCAAGGAGCAAGCAACCAACAATACGACAGAGTATGAAGGTTTGCTCACCGGTCTCAGGATCGCGGCGGAACTTGGGATCAAGAAGCTCATTGTCAGGGGTGACTCAGAGCTCATCGTCCGCCAAGTGAACAAGGATTACCAGTGCCCGTTGATGGAGGCTTACGTTGATGAAGTGAGGAAGCTGGAAGAGCGCTTTGACGGCCTGCAAATGGAATACGTTCCAAGAGCAGAGAACGACATCGCCGACGGCCTGTCAAAATGCGCCGCACTAAAGCTACCTGTGGAACCAGGGACTTTTGTGCTCAAGCTGACTCAGCCATCCGTGACACCATCGACTGGGCCAAGCAAGAAGAGAAAATCGGTCTCCGGTGACTATCTCCCGGCAGAGCTTCCCGAAACCGCCGCTAAGAGAGTCCCCAAGATCGACGCCAAGAGTGCTGAGGAGCTGCCCGCTCCGGCAAGCCCCAGGGTTTGTCCCGACGAAGCAGGCGCTCCCGGCAAGCCATGCCCCGGCAAGCTGGCCAGGGAACGTCAAGCTCCAGCTGAGCCCCAAGTCCTCGCCGTAGAAGCTGATGTTCCCGCAGCCGCCGACATGCCTTTAGTCCTCGTCGTCGAGCCACAGGCTCCGACGTGGGCACAGCAGATCGTCCGTTTCCTCCAGACAGGAGAACTTCCCGAAGAACAAGAAGAAGCGGAAAGAGTAGCCTGGCAGTCCAGTATGTACCAGTTCGTCGACGACGCACTATACAGAAGAGGACGCAATGGGGTGAAATTGAAGTGCATTCACCGGGAAGACGGACAGGAGCTGCTGGCGGAGATACACGGAGGCATATGTGGACACCACATCGGCACCAGAGCACTTGCCGGCAAAACGTTCCGGCAAGGTTTCTTCTGGCCAACAGCCCTCCAGGATGCAACTGCACAAGTAACCAAGTGTGAAGTGTGCCAGTTCCATTCCAATAAGATACACCAGCCAGCTCAAGCTCTCCAGATGATCCCTTTGTCCTGGCCCTTCTCGGTCTGGGGGCTCGATATCCTCGGCCCCTTCCCCCGAGCCATCGGGGGCTTTGAGTACTTGTTCGTTGCCATCGACAAGTTCACAAAGTGGCCAGAAGTGGAACCGGTGAGGAAGGTGACAGCCCAGTCCGCGATCAAATTCTTCAGGTCGATTGTTTGCCGCTTCGGGATCCCCAACAGGATCATCACCGACAATGGTACGCAGTTCACAAGACACGCCTTCATGCAGTACACCCAAGACCTCGGCACCAAGGTCTGCTTCGCTTCTGTTGCTCATCCCCGGAGCAACGGTCAAGCGGAAAGGGCCAACGCCGAGGTACTGCGCGGGCTCAAGACCAGAAGTTTTGACAGGCTGCTCAAGCGCGGACGGAACTGGATCGAGGAGCTGCCGGCGGTTCTTTGGTCGGTCAGAACGACGCCAAATCGAGCCACCGGCCAGACACCATTTGCTCTAGTCTATGGAGCAGAAGCAGTTACCCCCACGGAACTCGTATACGGGTCACCTCGAGTGCTCGCTTATGATGAGCTTGAGCAAGAGCGGTCGCGTGAAGATGACGCACTGCTCCTCGAGGAGGATCGTCTCCAGGCTGCTGTGCGATCCGCTCGCTACCAGCAAGCTCTGCGTCGCTATCATAGCCGCAAAGTTAAAGCCAGGAGCCTCGAGGAAGGCGACCTTGTTCTTCGGCGCGTTCAGTCGGCCAAGATACACAACAAGTTGACGCCGAAGTGGGAAGGCCCTTACCGGGTGAAACGAGTCACGAGGCCCGGCGCCGTCCACCTCGAGACCGAAGATGGTACTCCGGTGAGCAATTCCTGGAACATTGAGCATCTTCGCAAGTTTTACCCGTAAGGCGCGGTTTTCGGACCCCGTCCGGCAACCAACTCTTTGTACAAAAGTCTTGCCGCAGTTGCATGTAATCCTTTGTACAAAGCCAGGCGCAGACCCTGGCAGCAATGAAGCGCTGGCGCCCCCAAGTTTTAGCATGCATGCTGAGTCGAGTCTCGTCCTTGGTTAGGGTTGATAGTGCCTAACAGTCGCTAACCCCTAACTTAGAGGTCGAGTCCGCGTCTTTTTCCCGTCCTTCCTCTTTGGCTCACAGGAATTGCATACCCTTGCCGAGCCGCTCAAGGACGAAGAAGGGGAGAAGGGCGAGCCAGCACCCGCGCCCCGGCAAGCCAGAGTTGCTGGGGGTTGCAACCTCAGATAAGTCTTTACATCCCTTATCATGCATTCTCTCGTGAGCTGCGGAATGCGAAAACCTTGCTTCCTCCTAAAAGCTGTCGTGCTCTCTTAAGCGAAAAACCCCGGAGCGCGTTCCCGGGGCCCGCTTCTGATAGTAGCCGCGGCGGCAAGAGGAGGAAGCGAGGGGCCAGAACCCGCCTTCTCCCTGCCTCCGCCAAGAGCGTGAGGAGGGCCAAGGGGCGCGGGAAGACGGCAGGGTCCGTTGCCGGGCGGGGAAGTGTCTATCTTAACGATGCAAAGGTTCGCTCCTTGCCGCGGGATGTACCCACGAGACGAATGGTCCGGCAAACACTCCCTTTTCATTAAAAACATTCCACTCAAGTACAGTTCAGAGAGAATGAAAAACATGAAAGATGGGATTACAAGATTTAAACACAATTAAGGCCCGAGGGCTTACAAGATAAAAAGAGATAAGGTGCCCGTAATCCCTCTCTTGTCTCTCTCCTCAGGAGGTAGGGCAAGGAGGCGAGAAGGGCAAAAGGGGCGCCTAGACAAGCTACGGGTGGCAGAAGACGCCAAGAGAGCATCCGGGGCTCCGCCCGGGGGCTCCGGAGGCCGGATGGAGATGGCGACGCTGGAAGCGGAGCTCGAAAAGGAGGCTGCGGGGCGTCAACACGCTGTCGAGGGCATCTAGCCCTCGTACTCCGAGTTGACGGCCTTGCCGCCGGCCTCTTCCGCAGCCTCGCCACTCCGGCCGCCCGAGAAGACGAAGCCCTGGCAAGAGGAGCTTGCCGGGCCAGAGAGAAGACCCCGGTGGTCGTCGCCGCGAGCAAGGGTGATGACGGCGTCTGGGGCGAAGCTGGAAGATCAGGCAGCGGCCTTGCCGCCCGCCCTCTTCCTCTTCCGCAGCCTCCCTACGCCAGCCGCCCAAGGAGACGACCCTGGGGAGTTCACGGCGCCAGCGACGCGGACGATGGGGGTCGCGGGTGCCACGCGGAGCTGCGACCGGCACCTAGTTGGACCCGTCATCCCGGCGGCCGCTCCCCTCGTCGTCGCTGTCGCTCCCCTCCTCGTCACTCTCGCTCGAAGAGGAGTCTCTGCTGTCGGAGGAACTATCCACGCAGCACCGGGCCCGGGTGCCGAGGTTCCCGAAGACCTTGACGGAGAGGAGATCACCCTCCATCAGCTTAAAATGGAGGGTGAACCCCTCCATCAAGCTGTGGATCCGGGCGAACGACATCCACCCTCGGCCAAGACACACCACGCCGGGGGCTCGGGATTCGACGTGGACTCGCGTACCACTGATCCCGCAGCCCCTCATGCGCAGTCTCAGCGTCTCGTGTTGTTCCGCCTCCAAGACGTCCGCGAAGGGAGCCGGGAGGCGGAGGCGACGGCGAGGCGCCCGGCGCAGCCTGATGATGAACTCGCGGGGGTCGTCCCCGAGATGAACCGCCGGGGGAAACGGAGCCGCCGGTGGAGGCGAGGCCGGCGCGCCGCCCCGCCCACCTCGAGCGCCTCGGCCCCGTCCACGGCCTCGTCCACGACCTCGCCCCCTCCCCCTTCCCCTTACGGTTGGCTCCGCCGCCGCGGGTGCAAGGGGAGGAGGGGCGCGCTGCCTGGCGGCAACCCTTGCCGCCACCGAAGAAGGACCAGGGTTCCCTTTCTCCATGACAGTTGGGGAGAGGGGACCAGGGATCCAAGAGAAGAAAGAAGGAAGGAGTGCGGACCCTCATCACCCCCTTCCGCTCCTTATAAAGGGGCAGAGTGGGGGCTCGGCCGCCCCGCCCAACCAATCAAAGCAGAGGAAGGGTAGGCGACGGGGCCGACCCTCTACTTCGACCCGCGTCGGCCCGGCTTCCTGCCTCCACCACCGCAACCCCAAGCGCATGGAGGACGCGTGGCGGGCGAGCAGGGTCGAGGCAGCAGATGAAGCGACCTCTCCCCCCCAACTTGAAAGTGGGGGCGGACGTTTCACCTTTCCGAATAAAGGAATCGTGCCCGACATGACGCATGCCTGCGGGCCTCAGCCCCGCGCACGCCACCCACGTCACGCACGCCTCGCACGCCTCGCCCCCCACGACGCCGTGATAAGTGCGCGCCACTTGGGGAGGGCGCGACGGGCATGGAGTTAAGGAGTAGCGCAACCCAGGCCACGCGTGCCCGTGCACTGTTAGGGCCTAGCCCAACAACGCTCGGCACCATGTATGGCCCAGACCCGGGGGCTCCTGTCGGTGTACTAAAGTAGGGGTACCTTAGTACCCCGAACTTGTGCATGGGCAGTAGTAGCGTCCCGCGGCAAGGCTTGCCAGGGGAGCGACAAGAGTCTCCATGGCCCTCTCTGCGCCGGACGAAGGCCAAGTGATCGAGCCTAGAAGACCAGGCCCCGGCAAGAGGAGCTTGCCGGGCCAAGGAGGCGAGGTCCGGCAAGAGGAGCTTGCCGGGCCAAGGCGACAAGGCCCCGGCAAGAGGAGCTTGCCGGGACGACTAAGCCGAAGCACCAAGGCCCCGGCGGGAGGAGCTCGCCGGGACGGCCAAACCAAGGCACACCAAGAGAAGCCCGCCGCGGCGCGCCGCGCGCCCCGGCAAGGCCTGACGAGCGACAAGCTCTCAGGTGCGGCAAGGCAACCACCGCGGCAAGCCAGTTGCCGCGGCAAACCACCACCTCAGGCATGCGCTCCAGCTCACCTGCCCACGCGTCACTCTGGAGCTTCCCCAGAGACACGTGGCGGGGCGCCGCGCAACCTGGGGCGCGCGGTGGCATGCGACGTTGGCAGAGTCGCCCCCATGGCAAGCGGAGGCTCCCCTAACGGTCCGCCTCGGCACTGTTCGGGCGATCCAGACGGGCATTTAATGCCTTTGTCCCCGCCGTCAGAGTTAGGTGCGATAGCACTGTGCGGCCACTGTTCGCACAGTTCCTTGCCATTTTTACCCTCACCTACGTCGCTACCTGTGGGAAACCCCTTAGCATATAAAAGGAGGCCCATGCGCACGTAAGAGGGGGACCGGGGGATCCGAAGGAGAAGGACACCCAGTAGACCCTCGTCTACGTCCAGCTCCAACTTACTGTAGCTTCTTGCGCTGCAGAGCAAGAACTCGAATCAACCAGACAAGCAGCAGTAGGGTTTTACGCATCCGTGCGGCCCGAAGCTGGGTAAAATCGTTGTGTGTGTGTCGCCTCGATCTGCTCTTTGTGCAACCTCCACCCCCCCCGCTGAACCGAAAAGGGGCTCCGTCCCCATAGGTGCTCGTGGAGGCCGATTCCCCCCGACACTTATACTAAAGTTGCAGGAAAAAAACAGGTGCTGACGATCCTCATAAATCTGCTGGTGGCATAACAGACAAAGATTATCGGCATCCCCGGCCCGTCAGTGTCTCCTCACCAGCAAGTCCTTGGTATTGAGCCTGTCAAAGAATAGGAGCCAGGCAAAAACCTTGATTTTCAGCGTGCATCGACTACTCCATAACCATTTGCAAGGCTGAATGGTCACCATATGAGAGTGCATGATGGTATAGTAACTCTTTGATGTGTAAGCTCCCGAGGGTCCTACCCAAGACCAAACATCATTAGCCAACGGGTCCCTATCCAAATTGTTCACCCAAACTGTGAGCAAATCAAGTTCAATAGCAGCCTGCTGGGAGATAGGCAACTGAAAGAATGAAGCCCTATCCTGGCTGTCAATGAAATCTGCCACAGAAATCTTGTCATCCAAAGCGTATGAGAACAACCGTGGCAATCTTTGTCTCAAAGGCACCGTTGAACCTCCCAAAGTCCAGGCATCAGACCAGAACAAAACTGAGTCCCCTTTGTTAACAAAGGCAGAGGCAAGAGCTCTGTAATTATTAGCTAACTTAAAAATATCCTTCCACCAAAAGGAACCACAAAGGACCGTGGCATGAGGGATAACTCCATCATAATATGAATTCCACAACAAGGATACCCAGGGTATATCCGCTTTGTTGTAGAATTTATGGAAGTGTTTAATAAGGAGCCCTTGGTTCTGAAGCTGCAAGTTGATGACCCCCAATCCTCCTTTCTCCTTGGGTCTGCAAACCATATCCCATGCAGCAAGGGATTGCCTCGGAGTATCGGAGTTACCTCTCCAAAGACATTGGCGCATGATCCGCTCTAATTGCTTGATGATGCCAGGTGGAATGGATAGGGAGCAGAGGAAATATATAGGCATTGACGAAAGAACCGATCTCAGCAACTGAAGTCTGCAACCTTGGTTTAACAAAGCTGAGCTTGCAGTCAAACGCCTCTCAAGAGAATCCACCAAAGGCATCAGATCAAGGATACTGGGCTTTGTGGTTCCCAAGGGGAGGCCAAGATATGTAAATGGCAGTGATCCAAGAGTACATTGAAAAACCTAAGAAAGCCGAAGAGCCTCATCTTGAGGAACATTAATAGGTACCATCATGGATTTAGCAAAGTTCACTCTTAGGCCAGTAGATTCAGCAAAAACCTGCAACATATCTCTGAGGGCTACGAGCTGGGCTTCATCCGCAGGGAGTAGCATAATAGTGTTATCAGCATACTGGATTATTGGAAAATCTTTGTCATTACAATCAATCGGCAAGGAAAGAATACCATCAAGCAACATCTTGTTAACAACCGACTGCAACAGGTCTGCTGCCAAGACAAAAAGCAATGGAGAAAAGGGGTCCCCTTGCCTAACCCCACGCTTACACTTAAAGTGGCTGCCGGGGATGCCATTAAGAAGTACCTGGGAGTCACCAGAGGACAAAATTTCCTTGACCCAACCAATCCATTTAGGAGGAAACCCTTTTGCCATAAGAGTGAACAGTATCAAACGCCTTAGCAAAATCCAATTTTAAGAGGATGATTGGTTTCTTTGATTGCTTGCACTGATAGATGTACTGAAACGCCCATGCCAAACAATCCTGAATAGACCGGTGCTTCAAAAAACCATATTGGTTCTTGTGTATGCACTTGAGAATAACATTTTGCAATCGATTGGCCAACAGCTTGGTGAGGAATTTGAGGCAAGTGTTAGTTAAGGAAATAGGCCGGAAATCATTAGGGCCCATTGGCGCCAACATTTTGGGGATGAGGGTGATGAACGAAGAATTAATATTCTGCAAACTGATCCTTCCCTCAAAAAATCCTTAACTAACTTCCTGAAATCTGCCTCGATGATAGCCCAACATTTCTTGACAAACATACCGTTAAATCCATCAGGTCCAGGTGCCCGATCAGTAGGCGGATCTTTAAGAACCACAGAAATCTCCTCATCAAAAAAAGGGGCGTCCAAATCCTCAAGACCCAAGACAGGGGCAATCAGAGAGGAGAGGTCAAAACCCATGGAGATACCCTGTGCTTGGCCCATTCTGGCTTTAAAGGAGTTCCACAAAATTCCGGCCATTTGGTCATGATCACTGAAAACAGAACCATCCTCTCTCTGCAACAAGGAGATCGTGTTACGTCTAAGCCTCTCCGAGGCCATAGCATGGAAGAACTTGGAATTTTCATCCCCTACCCTGATATATCTGATGGTGCACCTCTGCTTCCAATACAAATGATGCAGTTTTAGTACGCGTTCATACTATAGCTTGACCCTTTTCCTGTAGTTGAACTCAGGCCTGGTAAGGGGTCTTAGTTCCTCAAGATTATCAAAATACAACACCACCTCCGAACAATTAGTAGCGAGCTTTTTTAAGGAGGAAAGATTGGTGCTCCACTTCTTGAGTGCAAGTCTCAACCTCTTGAATTTAGCAGACAAAGTGGCAGGTGCAGATAAACACACAGCAACGGGCTCCTCCCAAGAGGTCCTAACACAGTCAAGAAAACCCGGCGTTTCCACCCAAAAGTTTTCGAAGCGGAAGATCTTCGATTTCGGGATAGTGGTATCGATTGACACCACCTAGGGCACATGATCAGAGGAGGTTTTAGCCAAAGGACACACTACTGTATTCGGATAAGCAGATATCCAGTCAGCGGTAGTAAAAAACCAATCCAGCTGCTCCAAAAGAGGTTGTTCCTGCATATTAGACCAGGTGTAGGCTCTGCCTTTCAGAGGCAACTCAAGCAAACCTAGATGGCCGAAGATTTCATTGAACAGAAAAATATCATTAACATCTCCCCCCGCCATATTCCTATTATCCAAAGAACGGATAAAATTGAAATCTCCAAGCAAGAGCCAGTTTTGATCCAGTGGTATAGGGAGGTGATACAGCCATTGAACAAAATCATCCCTTGGTGGCCCTTGGCATGGGCCATAGACAGACACCATAGTCCAAGTTTCAGAATTGTGCACAGACTCGAAAGAAATGACTAAGCCAAAGCATTGGACCTCAACCAGACTGCCATTAAACACTGCTGAATTCCAAATAACCAGAATACCACCTGAAGCTCCCACAGAAGGGGAAAACGCAAAGCGATAGAATCTACGCAGACAAAATGCACGTATTGATCTCAGATCAAAATGCTCGACCTTGGTTTCTTGCAGACATATGATAGAACATTTGCTTTCTTCAATTTTAGCCCGGACATCCCTTTGCCTGTCCTCAGAGTTCAGGCCACACACATTCCAGCACAACACTCGCCAATTACGGTAGGATGTATGATCCATAAACGCAATAATAAAAGCAAAGTAGACTCATAACTGCATAACAGAACGAGTAGCAGAGCATAACAGAGTTCACCCAAACGACGAACACACTGAAATTCAGAATAATAACAACCCAGAAGAAACGAGGTCCCTGAACCCATCCCCATCCGAAATAAACAAGATCAATCATCATTGGGAGGCTTGGTTGATTCATCAGACTCCGGGCCCGCCATAAGCTTGGCCACCGTAAGTTCTTCAGGAGGAATTTGCAGTGCTTCACCCAGCAACTGCAGGGTAGGGATATGCGTTGGAGGTGGAAGCGCAGCGCCATCTTTATTCGGCTCCGGCACAGGGATGCGTGGCTTCTTGGCCCGCGGGCGTCGTAGGCTTGAAGTCTTCATCGAGATGGCAGAGGTGGGCTTGAAACCTGTCGCCTTGGCGCAGCTCTGAGTTACACGTCTGGTGGAGAAGTCTGGCTCTACAGGAACCAACTGGGCTGTCTTGTGTGATCTATTGGATGTGCGCTTCCCAAGGACAGGAGAAGTCTGGGCCTGGAAAAGGAAATCCCCCGAAGTATCCTCGTTGGGCGGCTGCTCCTCCACGTGCTGCACCTCCTGAGTAGGCTGCTCTGAATCCGGTATGGTAAGCGGCTGTGGCAGTAGCGGTGCAATTGTAACTAAAGATCTGTTCCTGGGAGCACACAAGGCCGACGAGAAGAAAACAGCAGCTGCCATCTGATTGATAAACTCCAGCTCAATCACCCAAGGCCAAAAGCGCGTGGGCAAGACAAAAGGTGGGAGCGCTGACAAAGAAAGAGAGCAGGGTATCCGTGCAGTGACAATCTCTGGTAGTAGCATACTGAAAGTTCGTTCCCAAATCATCTGTGGCGGCAGAACCGGCCCGTAAACTACACGCACAATGCCCAACTGAATTGGGTCAACCACATGCTGGTGCACTTGCAGCTGGACTTCCAAATTGAGCACATGGTGATCCATCATTGCCACAGAGCCAGAGGAACCAAAAGAAGGCGTGTCCATAACCATGGAGTTCTGTTCAACCTCCTCCTCATTGTGCGTGGCGACATGATTCTCCTGTACAGGCTGGTTCTAAGCTTGATCTTCCCAAACTCCCCATCCCTCATCCTGCTGAGCATTCGGTTCCCAAGCATTGAACCCTTGCTGAACTGGCTGATGATGTGGCGGTACAGCATTCCACCCCAGAGCTGGGTAAGGTGGCATAGCCCAAAAAGGTTGCGGGGGGTTTTCTCCAGGCATCGGATGTGGATTGCCATCCAACGGCATCGGGTCCTCATCCGCCCCAATCATAGCTTCAGCAAACTCAGCAGACAGAATATAACATGCAGACGTCCAAGACACAATCGTACCTCCCCAGTTGGCGAACTCACAGAAAACCACATCCCGAGGAACCAGAGCATTGTCCGGGAAAGAAGCTCAGACCAGGGAGCGGGCACGTCGACGGTCAGTGTGGTTCCAGTAATGGAACTGACCAAAAGTCCCAACCACATCAGCAAGTCCCTGCGTGGTTCGATAATCCAAAGGGATTCCAATAAACATAAGCCAACCCGTACGATATCCATGCAGTGCACGAAACCCCTCTCCATGGTCATGCGGAATAAATCTGACAAAAAACTCATCTCCCTCCTCGTCTAGACCCAAAGGAAAAGGCGGATGCAGGGTAAAGGATCCACGGACTACTGGGTCTTCCATCTCAAACAGGCCAACTCCATGAACCCATGGCTGGACAGAACGTACCGGAACTTGCAGATTCTGGGTGATGAAGTGCAGCACCTGTTCCCGCCTGATGGCCACCAGGTGAGCGGGTGGCACCAGCTCAACAATGGCCACCATGAACTGCTCATGCATGCACGGGGGCGGCTGTTGAGAGGTGAAGTAGGTGCGCAGCAGTCTGTCTCCTCCACCATCGATGATGTCGTAGCCAGCCGGAAGAAAACACCGCGGGTCGAGAGCATAGACCGCCATTGAGAGATCCGGCGGAGAGACCACTTGGGGTTGCAATGGAGGCGGCGACGGCGATGAGGAAGTAGCAGATTAGGGTTTTTTGGGGGGCGGCGGTGGATTGGAAGGCGGAGAGGCCAGCTGCTCTGCTCGGGTGCGAGAAACGAAACCTGGCGATGGGACTTTGGGCACCCAGATGGACGACTCAGGCGGCTGGCGAACGCAATCTTTTTTAATGTGACCAGACCTAAAGCACTTGCGGCACCGGACCAAGTTTGTGCAGTTCACTGAGGTGTGGGCCATACCCAAACAATTTCGACAATCCCAAAATTTGGCAGCGAGGTCTTCAATCATCTCATCAAAACTTTGCAGATCAGAAACAATATCTTGTGGAGATGGAATATGAGCAGCCTGAGTTCCAACATCAATAGAATCATCATCAGATACGTCGATTGGGGCATTGACTGTATCTGGGCCCGGGGAGTCAGGGCTAGGTGGGCCAGCCGTAACCAGATCAATAGGAAAATCTTTTGAACCCGAGAACTTCGGCCCAACAATAACTTTCAAAATCCCTGAAGATCCGGACGAAGAAGGAACCGAAAGCGGAGATTCCGGAGAAGGCGGCAGAGATCCAAATTTGATGGCCACCGGCGGCGAGGGGGTGTGTAACTCCGGCGAGGGAGGCTCCTCATCAGAATTAACCACATAACCAGCCTCCCGAAAAGTTAAACAATCTTGAGAGGAGGCAGGATAACGATAACCTTTGCACGCCTCATAGTTAAGGAAGGTGGCAAACCTAAGCTTCTTCTTGGCCCCCAAAGAGGTCTTAAGAGATGATTTAGCCGGAGGCTTTTTCATGGCTAACAAACCTAGTTTGGCTCTGGCCTTAGAGGGACTAACCAAGATCCATTCCTGTTGACAATCTAGTTGCCAACGCTTAAACTCTTGCTCCCAATCAGGACCCCCATGTCCCCAAAGATGAAAGAAACACTTAAAATGGTCGCACACAAAGGATCTTTGGTGCAGAATGAAAAACCCAACATCCTTGCAAGAGACATGGAAGGAGAATACACGATCTCGTATGCAAGATACCTTAAGTGAAGAACAATACCCTCCAAGAGCAGCTTCAAGAGAGAGACCAACATTGTCCTCATCCAGCCGGAAAGAACTCCGAGCAAAAGAGACCACCATGATGAAGTGGCCAGATCGTTCCGTAGGATGCACCGTCCTTCGGAAGGAGCGCCAGATCTCCTGAGAAAGGGCCATTCCTGGGGGAAAATCCAGCCCCAGCGAGATGGATGCATGCACCGCCATGAAGATGAGAACCAAAGGAAAGAGGAGAGGACGCCGGAGCGAATGGGTAGATCAGAAATCCAACTCCACGGTTGAACGTGGAGATCGCCGACGTGGAGGGTGGCTAGGGTTTAGGTCGGTGGTGGGAGGTGGGAGTCATTGGTTCTTTCCTTGATATCTCACTTATGATGATCATTTCATATCTTGGATATATTGGTCTCTTGTATTGCATCTAACCCTTGTAGGTACTTGGATATGTACTAATTCATACAAATTTCTCTCAACATTCATATCTAGAGAAAAGGAGATTGAACCAAGTATATATACCTTTTGTGTGCTCAAGGAATAAGACAACTTAAACATATCATCTGACACTATATGATTCTATGCTTCACTCTTGTCAAAATGGATACATATGTTGTTCCTTGCAAAACTAAAGCATGTAGGAAGATGATCTATAAATGAAAGGATTTCTCCAATTTCTACTCCATGAGCATCCACCTCAAGTTCAACTACATGAAGGACATCCACATCAAACCCAATGTAAGTTCTCACATCTTAGAGAATTTTTACTCAAAGACATGAGTAAAAGCATCTCAACAAGATGTAAAGATATTGAAATGCTTAAATGAGAAATGGCAACCCCATTTTCATCTTAATGATGAGTATGACCTATGATCAAGTGATCTCACTTGACTCCTAAGACAATATACTCTAATATAACTGACCTAGTCGCCGACCCCCTCTAGATGAAGTTCTCTAGTGTCTCCTTAATTTGTGTTTACTTTTGCTAGAGTGTTTCGTTTTATCAAAAAAAACTTCATCTAGATCTCTTCCTTTTCTATTTTATTTTTCTTTAGTCAGTTTCTAGTAAATTCCTTGCATATCCTTGTGAGAATTCTTTGGCTAGTGAGTTGCGTTGGTCAAATGTTCTCTCTGTGTTGAACTCGATACCACCGACCTGAAACGCATCAGACTCACAGAAGTATAGTTAACACTACAACCTAGTTGATGGTACAACCAAAACGGACTAATGCCGACTCACCAACGTGGCCTCTTTGTGTTGTACTAATCTTGGACACACTGATTGACACAACTGAGCGTCACCGATTTCACCACCTAAAGAATATTCGCTCAAAATGTCTCTTTATTTCTTCTCCAGCTCCACTCAATGATTCTTTCCCTCTGACTGCATCTACAATTACATCATGCCTAGTTGTGCTTCTCCAGGACTACACTCACTTGACTCATAACCTTGAAGCCAACCCTTCTTGGAAATTTATGTCAAAGGGGGAGACAGATGCACATCAAAGCTTAGTTTCAAATCTCTCCTATATCAAAAGGCACACCCTAAGGAAGAGAGACGCATTTCAAAAAGAGGGCAGAACCTACAGGTTTATAAGAGGGGAGAGACATTTTATTAATTCAAGTTGAGTCTTTGCTTTATCAGCTTGATAAGTACTGTTTGCTCGCAGTTTTGCTCTGATTTTATCTCGCCCTACCTACTCCCATTATCAAATGCTAGATTCATGGGGAGAGGAAGTTCAAGTTTAGGGGAGAAAAATCCTTGAAATTTTACTGCAAATATTATTAAATCCTTTCTTGGGACATGTCTGTATCTAAAGAAGTACTCACCTAGTGATACTTATCTAATACATGTCATCCCAATCTTGGTATTCTTGTGGATTGGCTCCTTTCTTGTTGAAATTTTCTTGTGTTATCTAACCATGTTTTCTCAAGCCTATTTTGTCAAGAATCAGTTCAAGAACCTCAAGGTAAGTATATACATCTCACTCATGTACATGATGATCTCTTGCTTGTTGCACATATCATTTGCAAGAAGGAATCATGGACATGAATGCACATCTTTCATCATATTGCTCTGATACATATGGCCTAGATACATGTAGCTCAACACCCATTCCTTCCTGTTGTGCATTCACATCTCTTGAGCTTCTATCACAAACATGATTGCACACTTGTAGGGGAGCGTATGCATCTTACTTGTTCTTTCAAAGCTTTAATGAACTATTTGCTATATTCATACTTGAAGCTTTGATGTATGTTGTCATCAATTACCAAAAAAGGGGGGCAATGAAAGCATATTTGCTCCCTTGGTGGTTTTGGTAATTAATGTCAACATACATACAGTTAGACTAACACTTTCACCTAGTATCTTTTAGACAAGTTCAACAGTGGCATGGCAAGGACATGAGTATGTGGACCCCTTTCAACATGTCAAGGATAAGAATTGGCAACTCCAAGACTCTAAATTTCTGGTTTAGTGATCTAAGATCACATTGAGTCCCTTAGGAAAGCCAATACTGTTAAAAGGGTTTGAGGTATTGACGATGAGGTTGTTCCTCAAAGTACTCAGTGATATTGCTCCAAAAACCCTCAATCATTTTCTCAAAACACATATGTCCAAACCCTAATTTCCTATATCAGTCCCACTGAAACTATCCCATCTGGACCCACTGAGGCGATCACTCCCATTGGCATTACCAAACCCTAGAAATTTGGTTTGACCGGAATGGATCTCGGTCCCACCGAGATTTCATTTCCAAGTTTATGTGATGGCATTGTTTCTCTTTGGAATCACGGAGTTGAAACAATTGGAATTTCTGAGACTGTGTTTTGCCCTAGCCATTGCACTTCGGACCACCAGTTGTTCCACTATGGTCCCACTAAAAAGTCCAAAGTTCATATCTTTTACACTAATCTGTCTCACCGAGTTTTATATTCGGTCTCACAGATTTGGGTCAAAAGTGTGTAAGGTTGGATTTTGGGTGAAGGCTATTTATACGCCTCCACCCCCACCTACTCTCTAAGAGAGCCATCAGAACAAAACTCCACTTCCACCATTCGTTTTAGGAGAGAGAACCACCTACTCATGTGTTGAGATCAAGAGATTCCATTCCTACCATTTGAACCTTGATTTCTAGCCTCTTCAACTTGCTTTCCACTCCAATCCTTCTCCTACCCAAGCCAAATCTGTGTGAGAGAGATTGAGTGTTGAGGAGACTATCATTTGAAGCACAAGAGCAACAAGTTCATCACCAACACAACATCTATTACCTTTTGGAGAGTGGTGTCTCCTAGATTGGTTAGGTGTCACTTGGGAGCCTCCAAGATCATGTGGAGTTGAACCAAGGAGTTTGTACGGGCAAGGAGATCGCCTACTTCATGAAGATCTACCCAAGTGAGGCTAGTCCCTTATGGACGTAAGCCATGAAGGAATATACAAGGTTGCATCATCGTGGGTGATGCCTTCCATGGACTCGCGCCACCGTTACCCTCCGTGGGTTGAAGTCTCCATCAACATGGACGTACGATAGCACCACCTATCGGAACCACGCTGTTAGGGTGTGTCTCTCTCTAAGTAGTTTTGGTGATTGATGAAAATGTGTTTGCGGACTAATCATGTGCATTGAGATTTTCAGAGATTCATTCATTGGCACGAGATGATTCTTTCCCCTCGGAGCTTTAAGTGAAGACGGTGTAGTCTCTTTCATTTCGGTTTTGGTGGACTTGAGTCGTAGGAGACACCGTACTATCAAGCGGGGCCCGCAATGGAAAGGCTAGGGTGTAATCAACACATACACTTCATTTTTGCACCCCCAGCTCCTTTCCTCTCCTTGGAGTTTGTCGTTTCAACGGAAGTGGAGATTGTGAGGAGATAGATGTAGTACCGCCACCAGAGCGGTAGTACGGCCCATGGTCCTCAAGTGGCAGTACCACTGTCCTACAATGGTAGTACCGCTTGGGTGCATTGGCGGTGGTACAATCCTGGTTCGGCACCACTACCGCCTCGATTCGAGGATGTCTCTTCTCGTGTCGGGTTGTGCGGCACTAGCAGTGGTAGTACCGCCCGTGAGTGGTAGTACCGCGGCTACCACCGCTACTAGTGCCACCCAAACCCTCTTTCTCTCTCCCGTTCTCCTGCTTATGCCTCTACTCTCAGTCTCCGTGGTAGTACCACTGGTGGTCACGGTAGTACCGCTGCTACCAGCAGTAGTACCGCCCCACTGAGCAGTAGTACCGCTCCACTGATTGGTTCCCCCACCATAAAGGGATGTCTTCTTATCTAAGTTGACTCACCTCTTTTCCCCCAAGCTCCATTGTTGCTGCAAAGCTCATTTTTGCATGATCTCTCTCCCTAGCCTATCAAACTTCTTGATTTTCTAGGGATTGGTTGAGAAGGCCTAGATCTACACTTCCACCAAGAGAAATCTGATTCCCCCCACTAATCCCTTGTGGATCTTGTTACTCTTGGGTGTTTGAGCACCCTAGACAGTTGAGATCACCTCGGAGCCACATTCCATTGTGGTGAAGCTCTGTGGTATCGTTGGGAGCCTCCAATCAAGTTGTGGATATTGCTTCAACCTTCTTTGTAAAGGTTCGGCCACCGCCTTCAAGGGAACCACTAGTGGAATCATGGCACTAATGACCGAGAAGTTTTAGATGTCTATGATGGGAGAGTTGAAGTTCTTTCTCGGGTTCGAAATCAAGCAAACACTACTGCAGTATGCTGCTAACACAACACTACGATCAGAGACCCTTCGACGAAACTGTGTGCGATGCAATAATCGCAAACGATGGTGTAAAAAACCGTCAAAAAGGTGCAAAACGTTTGCAATGACGGATGCATCTAACACGATTCTAATTTTGGTTGCGTGTGCGATGATGGGCATACGGTTCAGTTCAATTAACTATTTGTGATGAGGAGGAACAAAAGAAACGGGATGCCAGATGAAGGCATGTGCGATGTACATCATACAGTTCACTCAGATGAACTATTTGTGATGAGGCGGAACAACAAAAATGGACAGCCTGATGAAGGTGTGTGCGATATACAGCATAAAGTTCACTCGGATGAACTGTTTGCGTTGAGCCAACAGAATAGAAACGGTTCAACTTAACAAGATGTGTGAGATACGCGGCAAACAGGTCTGTAATCGGAAATTTGTGGGAAGACCGATAACAACACAGACGATTCCTATTAACAAGCCATGTGTGTTGTGAGAAAACGATTGCTGGTATAAAATTGTCAGTGATTGATGAAATCATCACCGATGGGTTCTGTTGTTTAGTCCGTGTGCAATGTGATTTGCTCTGTCTACAGAGCATCAACAAATATACTTAAAAGACAACATTGCATAACCAAATTAAGCATACAATTACACAAGTGACTACACACATAACATTTCCACACACCAAAGTAAGCAATTACATGCATACTAAACTAGGAGAAACGAGGATCTACTCAACTACTTCTTGTTGCGATGACGCTTGCCATTGCTCTGCTTCCGGCTGGATCCCTGGCCGTTTTGGGGAAGGAGGCACTTCCTCATGTCAACGATCCGCCTATACACGTCATAGCTCGTGTACGCCTCCTTGGCCTCCTACACGGCGTGAGCTTTGTCGAGTTTCTCCATCCAGGCTGAGTGCCAGGCACGCTTGTCCTTGTTGCAGGAATCCTTCATGTCTCTACAGTAGGGGTCGATGATGGCCTCGGCGAGGAGAACCAGTGAGTCCTTCTCATGCTCCTTGCTCCCCCAGATCTTGTATTGGCCCTGGATGTCGACAAGATTCTGGCAGGCGATGCCCGAATTCTTGAGCACCTTGATATCGTTGGTGATGTTCACCGTAGCAAACATGTAGCGGGGGTTGTTAACAAACCTAGCAAAACACTCACAAGGCCTTGTGGCCAGGCAGTAGTGGTAGACTAGGGCGTGGTTGCACACGCACATATGGGCGAAGGTGACCTTGGGACGAGACCCAACATGAGCGCGGGTGTACTCGAGGTCGAACCCGACCACCTTGTACTTCTCCTCGGCAAGCAACAACTCCATGATGTGGATGGAGTGCTCCACCCAGACCGGGTTGTTGGTGTACACCACCAAGAGCTACGTGAACCTTCGGTGGATGTCCACCACAGCATGCATGGTGAACTGCTGCTCGTCATCGGTAGCCACTCGGAGCGTCATTGGAGCCGCGCAGGATACCCTCTAAGAACTTGTCATGGTGGGTGTGCTTCTTGCAATGGTGGGGCGCGATGGAAAGGTTGAAGAAACACAAGGCTTAAATGGCCTGTGTAACAAAATTGGGGCCAGCCGGCCTGTAACCATCACGTCTTGTCACAACATTCATAGCAGAGGATTCCAGTGCACGCTTGACAACACCACACCGCACGTGTTTCGTTTGACCATGCGTGGGCTCAAAGAGGAGCCAAATGTATCGTCGGTGAGCCTGTTCCCGCGCTACCGCGCAGTTTACCGCGCAAGCTTCCCGCCCGGCTAGTTTGGCCACGCGTCGGCTAGAAGAGGGACAAATCATGGGCGTTTATTAGCAAAAAGCATTGTAAAAACAAAGTGTGTGGAATGACTTCGGTCATAAGTTTACCCGTGGGTGATGAGGTCAAAGTTACACAGAAGGGTGATGATGGACACTCAAGTGCGATAATTAATTCTACGCTCTACAGGTCACACGGTGGAAGAAACCAACTATGTGCAATAATGTCAATGATCGAAGTCGATTTAGCTATAAAGATCGTGTGCTGTGAGATCAACAAGGTAAACAAATTCGAGAATGGTTAATAAAATCTAAGACCATTGCATATTAAGGTCAAAATAGTGCTACCAATATACGAGTCTCATACGATGCCATTTCAACGATTGTACCACAAAAGCTCAAAATATTACAAGGTTCAAATTCCAGAGTTATATGGCTCAAATTCGAAAATTACAAGGTTCAAACTGATATTAGAAATGAAATTTAGCTCATCAGCTGCAAACTCTCACGCTGATCTGCTGAACATGGATGTCGGAGAGGTTCAAACTAATATTACCACTTCTAAGTCTAGTTTCGAAACCTCACAATTTTTGCAAAGGGGTCAGCCACTAAGAAGTCATGTATGGGGTTGACACGATGACTTTTGTTTACTCTGTCATCTAAAGTTCCAAAATGAAATTCAGCATTTTTGGAGCCTATTCCATTCTGCCGCAGACGCCGGCGCTAACCAACAAACCATTAATTTTTGCGAAGTAAATGTAGGGCAAACCTCATTACCTTCAACACCCTTGCTCTGACAACAAAGAACCTGGCGAATATAATCTCCGGTAAGGTCCCTCGGTAGGAGTTCAAAGTAATTTCTGAGAGATGCAGATCTAGGCATTCAACGTGATTGTTATATTGTATTACATTATCCACCACTGGGCCTAATCTTATCTGCAAAGAAGAAAACGTGTTAGTGCGTACATGCTTGAACACTACTACAGGCCTATTTGGTTTGCAGGATTTTTAAAATGCACTAACATGCCATCTTCGATCTGACATGATTAACATGGGCGTTAACATGCCATCTTCGATCTTCACAAGAGGTTGGAGTGGATGAAAAGTTCCTTAAGAAAACTAGTACAGATGAATCCAAAGGAGAAATGCATATGGATTGTAACCATATGGATCAAGCAACCAATATGGGGGGGCATGTATGTACTGAAATCCTCCAAAAGAATCCTTTAGAAATCGTAGTACATTGTCATTGTAAACATGGAAAAAGGTGTCACAAATTGAACTCCCTTATGGTTAACATTTAACAGGAAAGAAACATCACCTCGATATATAGCTTCTCCAGGCATGAAAAGAATCTTAGGAAACTGACAACTTGCTCCAGGTTGGGGCCGATAGATTCTAGTGCCAACACCTTCATTGTGCGAAGTTTCGGGGTCAAGCTTGTCGGAATCATTTTCTGAATGACAGACGAACAAACATCTTCAGAATTAGAAATAATGTTAATTTGTAGAAGGAGAGGTAGAAGGCGACTGTTGTACCTGAACGGGTGTGGATCCATTAACAAGTTTGGATTATTTGTTAGACGAGTAGCCCACCACTGTCAATTTCGGCGCAGAAATGACATTGATTCGTGTTGGACCTTCTTGATCAACTACAAGTAATCTCTCAAGTGCAGGTGTGTCCTCAATGACCATACCGTGGTACACATCTTGTGATGTCTTCCTGCCGCAGCAGCAATACACATAAATAGTCCGCAGAGTCATGGAGGTGATGTGGATGGTACTCAACCCATTGATCACCTGGAGACAAAGGTACTCGAGTGCAGTACAACCATGGAGTCTAGGCATGTAAACGGATCGGATCGGATAATGCTTTTACCGTATCCTCTACCATATTTTTTTGTCGGATTCGGAGCGGAGCGGACATTGACCGGATGCGGATTCGAATGCGGATTATATCGGACTACGGATTCGGAGCGGATTCGGAGCGGACTCGGACCGGAAACGGACAAAAAATATCGGGTGATACATGCAAAGACACATGAACTTGTATCTACTATATGCAAACTATATAAAAACACGTTTTTAACCCACCACATTACACTAGAGAGTGGCCAAGCTTTTAAAGTCATAACACTCATACCACATGAATATGACAACAATAAACAGTACTGCTAATATGATGATAGCATTACACACGTCCAAGACAAAGGTCTTACTTAAGAAATACTTAATTCAAAGTTCTATTGAAGTTTTTATTTATTACAAAAGGCAAGTAATCGATCAAGTAGAAGCCCGTAACACATCCTTGACTTCTCTTCAACATGGTGTTTCTTCCAATCCACTTGCAACATCCTATGAGAATGATAAAAGATATTTAGATGCTACACTTGACAATCAAAGAAATAATTGATAATTAGTTGTCATGAACTAAGTAGTTCGAACACACACACACACACACACACACACACACACACACACACACACACAAATCTGTATGTGCAAAGACGATAGAAGCTAGGTAATAAGTATGTACTAATATACATTAGCGAATTACTGGTATAACTGCATACCTAGATTACTTGCTCCTGATGTAGTTGGTCAGCAACTTTTTCAATATCCATTCCTTGATTGTCCTATGTAGCAGCAGCATTCAAATTTACAGAAAAATTGTTGTCACTTCATAGAAATAAAATAGCAGTAATGATCAAGAGGTAATCAGACGTACTTGCTATTTCTCTATGCATATTAATATGGTTCAAGAAGACTGATGTCCCATTCTTGCTATTTCTCTTTGTTTTATATGTGCAGTACTTGCATTTGGCCCATGCTTCCTTAATTTTCTGTCCATTTATCACCACTGCCTTTAATGTTTTATCAAAATGGTCCCAACATTCAGATTTGGTCTTCTTCCGTTTCTTCCCTACAGGCTCATCTACTATTGCATCCAGATTCTCACCCTCTAGATCAATCACTTCATTTGCAACTTTATTGTCACTGCCCAAATTCAGTGGCTCTTCGTTTGACTTCCAACAGGGGGTGATACAAACATACTTTGGACTGCATTTGTACTTGTTCTTGCAGATGTAGATATTTCCCCTGATATCTTTCTCAAACGATCTGCAGAAAGATAAACAATATATAAGTAACCAAGCACTTCTTACCTATCAACAACATCAATAGCTTACAAGCTGCAGCAAGCAAGGCATTATATACATAGATTCAGTGTTCTCTAGTCTATTAAATATTTAAGATGAAGCCTACTTGACTACTACAACTTAGTCTTCCCAATCTTATTTCACGGCCACACAGGTTTAAATATTAATTGCTAAGTTAGCTAGCACAGTACAAGATACAGATTGGTGATTGCTAAGTGTCAGTTAGCACTTAGCAGCTACTGTCAAAGTTTCAGAAAAAATCAGTTTCGTCTGTCATAGCTCTATGTAGCTGTTAAATTTCAGTTTCGTCAGTAAGGATTTTCTCTAGTTAGTGAAATAAGTTAAGCTGCAACCAGAAGTCTAGAACCAGCGATGATCACTCTAGACCCTATCGACTAACTTTTAGCCTTTATACGTGCTTGCAAGTGGGATAGCCCCGGTTGGCGCATATGCATGCAGACGGTCGTCCCGATGCGAATCGCGTTGGTGCACTAAACTTGCACATCGCCGTGTACGACGTCGATCACGGCTGAAAGCAGCGCTGCCCCCGCACGGCCGCATGTACTACCACGACTACTCGAAGCCCAGCGCGAGGAGATGTAGAGCAAGTTTCGTACCATCATCCATCGATGCCCTACACTTACATGAATCACTCTACATCCAGTAAATCATGGAACATTCAAGCAAAGTGCTCACCTCCGTCAGTTGGACCATCGCCTGCATCTTTACCCATAGCGTCGAACAGACAACTTGCCGGAGAGATGCGGCTGGCCCCTGGTGCTGGCGGCGCTGAAGAGGACGACATGCGATGACCACGGTTGATGGCTGCGATTGTGATCGTATACTATGATACTATTAGGGTTAGGGTTGTATTTTATTTATATGTGGCGATTATGATTACTAATTAATTCGTGGATGACTAATTGCATATTTGGGCCTGCCAATTGGGCTAAATTTATCGGATAATCCTATTTGATACCCTCGGATAATCCGTAAAAAACAGCGGATAATCCACATCTGCCGGATATTACTGATACCATACCCGCTACCATATCCGTCGGATATCCGGTTTACCATAATCCGTATCCGCATCCGTATCCGTCGGATTCATGCAAGTGCATACCATATCCTTAAAAACGGATGCGGATGCGGATTTGGAACGGAAATTATTCGTACCATTTACATCCCTACATGGATTAGACGCTCCATGTTATTGTTTGAGGGGCAGACGGCGACGAGCTCGAGGTGCTTTAGTCGTGGTAGAATAAGAGCGGGCACGTCATTAAGGGGGATGGCAGTTCCTGAACTTGGCAACATGCAACATGGGCGCGAGGCGAAGCGCGGATGTTGGCAGTGAGCGCATATGCCCATCATCAAAAGTGAGCTCCTCGAGATGATATAGGGCGGGGGATCAAAACCAGTCGTCAAGCTTGGCTCGGTTCTTGCCGTTGGAATGGAACCTGCCCATTCTAAGGCCTCTGGTTGGGCCAAGGTGACTACGAAGGATCTTCGAGAACGCATCCAAGCTTTTGCGATAGCCATGGCAGAGCTCCACTACTACAGGATGCTGCTAATGCGACACTACGATCAGAGACCCTTCGAGACACTGTGTGCGATGCAATGATCGCAAACGGTGTTGTATGAAAACCGTCAGAAATGTATAAAACGTTTGCGACAACGGATGCATCAAACACGGTTCAGGTTTTAGTTGCGTGTGCGATGAAGGGCATACGGTTCAGTTCAATTAACTGTTTGCGATGAGGAGGAACAAAAGAAAGGGGCAGCCAAATGAAGGCATGTGTGATACACAGCATACGGTTCACTCGGGTGAACTATTTGTGATTAGGCAACACAAAAGAAACGGTCAGCCAGATCAAGGTGTGTGCGATATACGGCATGCGGTTCACTCAGATGAATTGTTTGCGTTGAGACATGAGAATAGAAACGGTTCAACTTAACAAGATGTGTGTGATATGCGGTAAACAGGTATGTAATCAGATATGTGTGTGAAGTGTGATAATAACACAGACGATTGCTGTTAATAAGACGTGTGTGTTGTGCGATGGGATTGCATACAGAATAACGACATATATATAGTACAAGGTGATCGGCATGATTACATGCATGATTAACTAGCATAAATGATCGGCTGATCATCATCTACTTCTTGTGACGCTTGCTCTGCTTGTGGCTCGACCCGGGCTCGTCGATTTGGGTAACGAGGCACTTCCTCATGTCAACGATCCGCCTGTGCATCTCGTACCATGTGTACACACTCTTGGCCGTGAACATGAGGTGAGGTTCATCCAATTTCCGCATCCAGGCCCTGTGCCAGGATAGAGGGCTTGTTCTCTGGGTATCCTACTTCATCTTTTCATAGTAGGGGGTCGGTGCTACCCCAGACCCTGTAGTGGTCACGGATTTCGACAAGGTTCTTGCAGGCCAAGCCCGTAACACTGAGCGCTTTTACATTGTCTTTGGTATCCACCATGGCGAACTTGTAGTCGGTGCTGTTGACAAACCTGTTGAAACGGTCGCAAGGCTATGTGGCCATGCAGTAGTGGTAGATGAGGACATGATGGCGCACACACAACTGGGTGACGGCAACCTTCTGACCTATGTCGAGACGACCGGCGGTGTACTCGAGGTCAATGCCGACCACATTGTACTGGAGCAAGCAACTGCTCAACGTTGTTGATGTAGTCGTCCAGCACGGCCGGGTCGAAGGTGTACACCACAGAGAGATATGTCTCCCTCGCGTGGGTGTCCACTCTATGCTCGCCGAACTCCATTGGAGCGCCGCCGGACATCCCCTCTCTATGTATCGTTGTGGGCGTGCTTGCTGTGTCGTGGGGTGCGATCGAAAGGTTGAAGAAACTAAGGTTATAATGGCCGCGGGAATTAAAGGGGAAGCCAGACGACCAGGAATATCGGCAGGCCCTAACGGCAGTTCTAATTTTCAGCGCGTAACTCCATCGTGCCGCATGTAACTGCATCGCGTGGCAACGCGCGCGGCGCAACCACATGCATATGGGACCCCCGACGTGATTGTGCGCACGCCCAACCGTTGGCAGAGCGTGTGCTGAGGGACACGAGTAGAGCGCTCCGCGGTCTCCTCAAGGAAAAGTTGTCCACAAGCCGAGCGCGTCGACGGACGCGACAGAGCGTGCTGCGGCGCCTAACGGCGAGCAGAGCTTGCCGAGGGATGCAAGCAGAAGGCGGCACAGTGATACGTGGAAAATAAGACGAACTGTGCGAGCGATGTCGGAGACATCAAGCACGAACCAAATTAGAGTTGTGTGTGCGATACATGGCAGACAGTTGATCCATCATAGTTGTTTGTGATGGAATAAGCCGTGTGTGTTGCGGGCAAACGCTTGCTAGTGTATAACCTTAAATTTAACCAAAAAAGTGTTAATGCATGTTACAAAAATTGTATACCTGGAAACTATGTTCAAATACGACTCCGACGATATAATATATGGCGACATGCATTCGTATTTTATTAGTTAAATCCTACTTATAAACCAGGATGGGGGTATAGTAGGTAATTAAATAGCAAACGTTTTTTATTAACTATATGTGTATGTGTCCTCTCGTACTCCTCTCGCACGTCGTGTCACCCCGCTGCCACAGACGGCTTACAGCGCAAGCTTGCGCAGCGTGCGGGGGCGTTCTTTTGGCCAAACGGTGGCGCCAATGAACCATCAGTGAGCCTGTTCCCACGCAACCTCGTAGGTTCCCGCGCAAGCTTCCCGCCCAACTCGGTGAAATCCCCCAAAATCCCAATGCTTACCAGCCTGCTATAAAAACCCTCACAGCCAGCGAGTCATGCGTCGCATTTTCCCCTCCCTCCCTGTAGCTTCTCTCGTCTGCTTCTCCCACAATTGCCAATGGCACTAGTTCGTCGTCGTCGCTCAGGCACTCCGTCGTCATCAGAGGACAGCTCCAGCTGGGAGGCTACACCGCGGCGGCAGCGTAGTCGCCGGCGTAGTGTAGTGCGTGTGGCATCCCCGTTGGGTGTGCGCGGAACACCCAACACACTCTCCGCCGCCGCTGCCCGTCAGCAGCTGTTGCCGGCCGCCGTTGCCGCCACACCACCGTCGAAATTCAGGGCCATCTCCCGCTCCGTCGATGCGGCCCGAAGGCGGGTGGTGGCCATCGTGCCGCCACCCCACTGCTGGCCACCGTGGCCATCACCCGTTCCGCCACTGTGGCCTGAAGGCAGGAGGTGGTGGTTGTGGCCGCCACCCCATCGTCGGCCGCCGTGGCCGCCAGCCCACCACCGACCGCCGGGATCATCACCCGCTCGGCCACTGCCTCCCGGAGGAGGGAGGCGGAGGTGGAGGCCTGCACGTGCGTCAGCAACCTTGCGCGCTACATCGAGTTCCTACGGGAGGAGGAGGAGCGCCTCGTCGAGCATTCAAAGAGCCTTATCGCAGCTGTGGCCGCAACACACATCGATGCAGAGGCGAGGAATCAGGAGATCTACGAGCAGTCCGGCCGCTTTGAGAGGGATCGTCTGGAGCGGCAGTGGGCATTCGAGCTGGCGAGCGTCGCCGAACGTGCAGGGGCGGCAGGCACCGTATTGCATTTGTCCAGCTCGTCGGTAGGGTCCTCCTCATCCTCTGCCTCTTACTGAGCGCGCTTGGCAGAGGAGAGGCTGCCTGAAGTAGCACAAAGCCCCTCCGTCGTAGTAGTAGTATTTAGGAGCTATTTTGTTCAGTTCATCTGACTATAGATGTGTGGTCGAACTATAAAACGTACTTAAAATTAGCTAGTATATATATAGTTGAACTAGCTATTTCAGTACGTGGTTGGCAACAATTGGGGAGAAGTTTGGTCAGTTCAGCTGTCGAGTTGAACTATTTGTATAAATTGAGAACGACTGCTTAATCTATGAATGAAATCTATGCTTAATTACTGAATTTTAGTTGCAAAAATTACATATTGCTAATGATTACTAGCTGCATATTTTTAAAAATCGCAGTGTTACAAGGATTGACAAATGGCAACATTACTAGATCAACAAATGTAAATCTTTCTAGTTTGAAAAATGGCAACATACCCAATATGACAGATGCAAATCTTACCAAATTGTTTGTACGTGGTTGCACACGGGTCATCCAAAACAACCATTTGCGTTGAAGGGATGCACAAATCCTGCGCTGCTCTCACTTTGCATACGGGTGTTCTATCTAACTCATTTGCGATCAAGAACTGCAGAAATCCTGCTCGACACATTTTCTCTTGGCTTCCTGGGGAAGCTGACGGTTTGCATACGGGTGTTCTAAACGTTAGCGATGAGTGTTTTATATTTAAAAAGCGAATTAAACTGTGGCTTGGGCACCAATAATGGAGAGGATACTACTAAGGCGGGCGACCATGGAAGTCAACGGGCTCGCTTCCCAGTGAGCCCGAGCAGCGTACAGCTCGCACGCTTCCCGGTGAGCTTGCGCACTCGAGGACAGCTTGCACGCCTCCTGGTCAGCATGCGCACCGGACGGCGCTCGCACGCCTCCCGTTCAGTCAAGGTCAAGCAGCTGTCCGCACGGCACCTCCTACAACCATTAAAACCAAGACACGTCGCGTCACATGAATGGTTAACAGAATTTTGGATTTACTAGAATTTTAAAACCAGGCATCTCAATGTTTTGCCGGCAATCAACGGTGCCCTGGTGTTTGAAATTTATTCTCATTTCCTGCATGGGACCTATGCATGCACCCAAGGACACAGATTTGATTTTTCAACCAATTTATATGCACTGGAGCATATGCATGTAGTTCATATTTGAATTATGCACATAAATGCATTTAAAACTCAGTTAATGCATAAAAATGTCCAAACGAACCACAAAAAATCACAAAAATTCAAACAACACTCCTGTTGTTCTATGTTGACATAAGAAAAAAAATTGAAAGCAATAAGAGGCAATGGATATCATTTCGTCCCCGAAGGTGGAACATTCCCTACCAAAAACCATCATGCTTGTTGTGAGAAGCTCCGGTTTGTGAGAAGCATATACCCAAACCTGCCCCAAATGGGACAAAATTTGTACCACGACACGTTGATGCCGCTCCATGATAACATGCCAAGTTTCATGAATTTCAGACGAGGTTTGGATTTACTAGAATTTAAAAACCAGCCATCTCAATGTTTTGCCGGCAATCAATAGTGCCCTAGTGTTTGAAATTCATTCCCATTTCTTGTACGGGACCTAAGAATCCACCCAAGGACACAGATTTGATTTTTCAACCAATTTATATGCACTGGAGCATGTGCATGTAGTTCAAATTTGAATTATGCACATAAATGCATTGAAAACTCAGTTAGTGCATAAAAATGTCCAAACAAACCCCGAAAAATCAGAAAAATTCACACAACACTCCAGTGGTTCTATGTTGACACGAGAAAAAAATTGAAAGCAATAAGAGGCAACGGATATCATTTCGTCCCCAAAGGTGTGATGTTCCCTATCGAAAACCATCATGCTTGTTGTGAGAAGCTCCGTTTTGTGAGAAGCATATACCCAAACCTGCCCCAAATGGGACAAAAAATTTACCATGGCATGTTGATGCTGCTACATGATAGCATGCCAAGTTTCATGAATTTCAGATGATTTTTGGATTTACTATAATTTAGAATCCAGTCATCTCAATGCTTTGCCGGCAATCAAGGTTGCGGGGTGTTTGAAATTCATTCCCATTTCTTGCATGGGTCCTAAGCATATACCCAAGGACACAGATTTGATTTTTCAACCAATTTGTATGCACTGGAGCATGTGCATGTAGTTCAAATTTGAATTATGCACATAAATGCATTGAAAACTCAGTTAATGCATAAAAATGTCCAAACGAACCCAGAAAAATCACAAAAATTCACACAACACTCCAGTGGTTCTGTGTTGACACGAGAAAAAAAATTAAAAGCAATAAGAGGCAACGGATATCGTTTCGTCCCCAAAGGTGCGATGTTCCCTATCGAAAACCATCATGCTTGTTGTGAGAAGCTCCGGTTTGTGAGAAGCATATACCCAAACCTGCCCCAAATGGGACAAAATTTGAACCACGGCATGTTGATGCCTCTCCATGATAGCATGCCAATTTTCATGAATTTCAAACGAGTTTTGGATTTACTAGAATTTAAAAACCAGGCATCTCAATGTTTTGCCGGCAATCAACGGTGCTCTAGTGTTTGAAACTCATTCCCATTTCTTGCATGGGACCTAAGCATGCATCCAAGGACACAGATTCGATTTTTCAACCATTTATATGCACTGGAGCATCTGCATGTAGTTCAAATTTTAATTATGCACATAAATGCATTGAAAACTCAGTTAATTCATAAAAATGTCCAAACGAACCCTGAAAAATCACAAAAATTCACACAACACTCCTGTTGTTCTATGTTGACACGAGAAAAAAATTGAAAGCAATAAGAGACAATGGATATCGTTTTGTCCCCAAAGGTGGGACATTCCCTACCGAAAACCATCATGCTTGTTGTGAGAAGCTCCAGTTTGTGAGTAGCATATACCCAAACCTGCCCCAAATGGGACAAAATTTGTACCACGGCATGTTGATGCCACACCATGATAGCATGCCAAGTTTCATGAATTACAGACGAGTTTTGGATTTACTAGAATTTAATAACCAGGCATCTCAATGTTTTGTCAGCAATCAACGGTGCCCTGGTGTTTGAAATTCATTCTCATTTCTTGCATGGGACCTAAGCATTCACCCAAGGACACAGATTTGATTTTTCAACCAATTTATATGCAGTGGAGCATGTGCATGTAGTTCAAATTTGAATTATGCACATAAATGCATTGAAAATTCAGTTAATGCATAAAATGTCCAAATGAACCTCGGAAAATCACAAAAATTCACACAACACTCCTGTGGTTCTATGTTGACACGAGAAAAAAAATTGAAAGCAATAAGAGGCAACGGATATCGTTTCGTCCCCAAAGGTGCGATGTTCCCTATCGAAAACAATCATGCTTGTTGTGAGAAGCTCCGGTTTGTGAGAAGCATATACACAAACCTGCCCCAAATGGGACAAAAAATTTACCACAGCATGTTGATGCCGGTACATGATAGCATGCCAAGTTTCATGAATTTCAGATGATTTTTGGATTTACTATAATTTACAAACCAGGCATCTCAATGCTTTGTCGGCAATCATGGTTGCGGGGTGTTTGAAATTCATTCTCATTTCTTGCATGGGTCCTAAGCATGTACCCAAGGACACATATTTGATTTTTCAACCAGTTTATATGCACTGGAGCATGTGCATGTAGTTCAAATTTTAATTATGCAGATAAATGCATTGAAAACTCAGCTAATGCATAAAAATGCCCAAACGAACCCCGAAAATTTCCAAAATTGAACACAACAATCTTGTTGTTCTATGTTGACACTCGAAAAATTTTTAAAGCAATAAGAGGCAACGGATATCGTTTCGTCCCCAAAGGTGGCACTTTCCCTACCGAAACCATCACGCTTGTTGTGAGAACCTCTTGTTTGTGAGAAGCTTATACCCAAACCTGCCCCAAATGGAACAAAAAATTTACCACGGCGTGTTGATGCTGCTACATGATAGCTTGCCAAGTTTCATGAATTTCAGACGAGTTTTGGATTTACTAGAATTTTAAAACTAGGTATCTCAATTTTTGCGGCCAAGTGATGGTGGCAGGGTGTTTGAAATTCATTCCCATTTCTTGCATGGGACCTAAGCATGCAACCAAGGACACATATTTGATTTTTCAATAAGTTTATATGCACTGGAGCATTTGCATGTAGTTCAAATTTGAATTATGCGCATAAAATGCCTAGAAAACCCAGTTAATGTATAAAAATGTACAACGAACCCTGAGTAATTCCAATTTTCTGACGACACACCTATAGTTGCATGTTCACTTCAGATAAAAGTTCTAAAAATTCAAACACCATCCTTTGTAGTTGTGACCCCATTATGTAATTCAAATGATCAAGACAATAATTCAAGTAGATCGCACACAGTTTATTATCACCAACCATGTGAGATGCAGCACAAAATATCTTGGAGCACCGTCGGTGTATAGTACCCAAATTATGCAATGACATGGATGACACTGTAACCAGGGAAATTCGAACCAAAATTTTTGACGTTCAAACTCATCACACACGGGTTAAGCTATATGAATCGTTTGTGATGTTTACATATCGTACACAGTTCTGAATAAGGGACCGTGTCTGATGACACTTTGCGCGCCAGTTTTTTGGCTGAAGCGATTCCAAATTTTCGGCTTCCGCGGAAATATCTACCTCCCTGCCCCCTCCCCCTTCCCAATTGCCACATTTCCCCTCTTTCCGCCTTTCTTTCCAAGTTGAAACCTTCACTCCTTGCTTGCAGCACCACCGCCTCCTCACCGGCGACCCTCCTTCACGCTCCTCGGCCTCGCCTGTCCAGGCAGATAATCCACACCCGACTGTCGGATTTCGGGTTCCGGCAGACCATTGAGGTTCGAACTCTGGGGTGCGCGCGGAGATTACGCCTCCTACCTACCTGTACCTCTCCGCCTCGCAAAGATCTAAGCTACGAGAAAGAACAACACAAGAGACACAGGTTTATACTGGTTCGGGCCACCGATGTGGTGTAATACCCTACTCTAGTGTGGTGGTGTGGTGGATTGCCTCTTGGGCTGATGACGATGAACAATACAAAGAGGAACAGCCTCGCGAGGGTCTGTTCTTGGCTGAGGCGATGAACTACTAGGAGGGGTTCAGCCGCCCTTCTCTCTCTCTCTCTCTCTCTCTCTCTCTCTCTCTCTCTCTCCGATCTGATTGCCGATCGATCCGTCCTCCCCATTCCCGGGGGTGGCTAGCCCTATTTATAGGCAAAGGCCCTGGGCCTCTTCCCAAATATTGAGCGGGAAGGGCGCCAACAATTGGCCATTTTGGAAGGGAACATCTGGTACACTTATCCTGACTAAAGTTGGTCCTCGCCTGCCAAAGGCTCTGGTGATGACGCTGGCTTGGGCTACACAATGACTTCCTCCTTGTCGTGGAGCTGGTCTTGGTCTCGTTGCACCAAAACTGGTGCCTTTGCTTGATCCTCCCGCCTGCGTTTGCTCCCTTTGCACCAAAGAGGAAAGGGAGGACACTGCGCGGGCTGGCGCCCGCCTGGCGCCCTTGGTCATCATGGCTTGCGTCATGGACACCTCGTGAGGTACTCCGCCTTGATCTCTCCGCCTCCTCCCAAGCCAGCCTGACGAGGCCGCGCCTGAGAAAGCTCCGTGTCGTCCGCCCCGCGAGGCTTGGCCCCTCGCGAGGGTCTTGGGTCTGTGTTGAAGAAGATGGGCCATGCTGGGCCCCCTTTGAGCCACGCCGCAGGCCGCAGGCAGGCAAGTCTGGGGACCCCCGTTCCCAGAACGCCGACAGTAGCCCTCGGGCCGAAGGCGCGCCCGGACTTGGCCGTGCAGGGAGGTGAAAGGACAAGGGCAAAGCGCCGCGGGCCCTAACAGCCTGCGGCCTTGGGCACCGCGTGGAGGTTGATTGGACGTGGGCGGCACTGTTCCCCCACGCCCCCTTATTCCGCGCCATGCTAGGCGGACTCGTAGTTGTACACAGCCGCTCCCTTTCTTTTGTTCGAGCGCCCTCTGTCCTTCCTCCGCTTGAACTCCAGCTCCTGTTTTCAGCCCAATCTCAAACCTTCCCTCTCCCTTCCCATCGCCATGGCTCCGACGAAGAAGGGAAGAGGAAAGAAACCCACGTCTCCGCCTTGCTCGCCGCCGTTGGTGGCCCCCGCCGTCGGCCGGTCGATCATACTCAATCGAGAGGGCCTGGGCAAGGTCAGCTTGGCTCTGGCTACTATCTTCAACGAGTGTGGGAGGACGACGGCCTGGCCCACGTCTCACTTCCCCACTGACAGGATAATCACCGAGGTCCATTATTTTGCGGATGCCCTGTGGGCGGGTCTGGTTCCCCCCTTTTCTGATTTCTTCAGGGCCGTGCTTTCCCAGTACCAGATCCATATGATGCATCTGGGTCCTGAATCCATCACCCTTCTTTCGGTCTTCGCTTTTGTTTGCGAGGCAATGATGGGCATCCTTCCTTCGGTTGCCTTGTTGCGCCACTTCTTCTCTATGCGCCTTGTCGACCCTACCCAATGCTCGGCATGCGTGAGCTTCGTCGCCGCGTCTGAGACAGCGGCCTCAGGGATCGACTTCGTGCTCCCTTCGCCTTCGGCTGGGTTCCGCGAGGGGTGGCTGTACGTGGATGTTGGGGTGCCCAGCCCCCTGCTGTCGAAACCAACCTCGCCTGCTGTCCCCAATTCAGGCTGGGGCCAGGAGACGCTCGAGAGCCCCCGGCTCGCCTTCATCTCGCACCGCTTCGCGTTCTTGAAGTCGATCGGCGTGACAGTGCCCAAGGTGGTGAAGGAGTTCCTGTTACGCCACATTGCTCCTCTCCAACGCCACTCCCGCCGGATGTGGGCCTTCAGTGGGCGTGGTGATCGTATGAGGATCCAGGAAGAGGACCTGACGCCTGAAGTGCTGAGGACAGTGCTCTTGATCCTGACTGGTGACCCCAACCCGGGCAGCGTCCAACGGTGAGGGGCCCTGCTGTACCTCTGCCAGAACACGGACGATTTTGTGAAGCAGATGCCTATCTTTGATGAGTGGGGCCGCGCCCTGCCGGCCTCCAGGGGCCTCGCGAGAACCCAGTGATGGTGACTGCCCTTCTAGTCGGCCAAGGCGACTCATCCTCAAGTGGCGGGGCAGGGAGGCATGAGGCGCCAGAGGCCGAGGGGCCTCCCGACGGGGTGACAGCGCCGGGTGATGCTCATGAGGGAGCAGCTTCTGGAGCCCGTGTCGCTGAGGCTGAGAGTGGCGAGCAGCTGCCCTCAGCGCCTGCGGCTGAGGCCCTTGAAGTTACGGCTGCTCCTCCTGGTGAGGCGATTGTCAGCGCACATCAGGCAGGCGTCCCTGACGCGGATCGCCTTGACGCTCCGTCCTCGTCGCAGGCTGATCCCTGCGCTCAACTCTTGGGCCGCTTCCGCATGGACTTTGAGGCCCTCCGGAGGAAAAGGGAGGCCCTGGGCGATGATTACCCTTGTCGCCTGCTGAAGCGGAGGAAGTACTTCACCACTGATGAGTAAGCCTTCTCCTTTTCCAGCTCCCGGTCTCCCCGTTTGCTCTTACTGATCTTTGTTCCGCAGGCCCCTTCCAGCCGAGCTCGCGAAGACAGTCGAGGTGCCGCCCCCCTTGGCTTCGCCCCTTCTTCCATCCTCAAGTGCTCCGAGCAGCACAACCCTTGTAGTGAGGGCGATCGGAGGGGCGAACCGTCCCGAGGTGCATCGAGGCCCCGCGCACCCCGCGTTCTTCCTTCGCGGGCCTTCTCGTGGCATAGTCAGCCTGCCGTGGGCTTCTCGCCTGGTCATGGACTACGATTGGCTGAGGCGCTCCCTGCGCTCTTCATCTGGGGACGGGCTGGTTCTAGGTTGGGCTTCCGGCGTGGTGTGCCCGACCGCCGCGAGGGTGCCAGCCCCCAGCCCCCTGCCCGAAGGGGGAGTGCCGATTCATGGCCTCTGGTGCTTGCTTGGGGCAGGTGATGGTGTGGAAGACGTGCGCGAACGCGCTCGGGAGCGTCGCGCTCTTCGCCAAGGATTCCTTCGAAGGGCGGCTGACGCGGTGGACCTGCTTGGTGAGGGTATTATAATCACTTGAATCAGCTGGGAGTCAATCTTCCGGATGATTGCGTCATTGACAGAATTCTCCAATCACTGCCACCAAGCTACAAAGGCTTCGTGATGAACTATAATATGCAAGGGATAGATAAGTCTATCACCGAGCTCTTCGCAATGCTAAAGGCTGCGGAGGTAGAAATCAAGAAGGAGCATCAAGTGTTGATGGTAAATAAGACCACTAGTTTCAAGAAAAAGGGCAAAGGGAAGAAGAAGGGGAACTTCAAAAAGAACAGCAAACAAGTTGCTGCTCAAGAGAAGAAACCCATGTCTAGACCTAAGCCTGAAACTGAGTGCTTCTACTGCAAACAGACTGGTCACTGGAAGCGGAACTGCCCCAAGTATTTGGCGGATAAGAAGGATGGCAAGGTGAACAAAGGTATATGTGATATACATGTTATTGATGTGTACCTTACTAGAGCTCGCAGTAGCACCTGGGTATTTGATACTGGTTCTGTTGCTAATATTTGCAACTCGAAACAGGGACTACGGATTAAGCGAACACTGGCAAAGGACGAGGTGACGATGCGCGTAGGAAACGGTTCCAAAGTCGATGTGATCGCAGTTGGCACGCTCCCTCTACATCTACCTTCGGGATTAGTATTAGACCTAAATAATTGTTATTTGGTGCCAGCGTTGAGCATGAACATTATATCTGGATCTTGTTTGATGCGAGACGGTTATTCATTTAAATCAGAGAATAATGATTGTTCTATTTATATGAGTAATATCTTTTATGGTCATGCACCCTTGAAGAGTGGTCTATTTTTAATGAATCTCGATAGTAGTGATACACATATTCATAATGTTGAAGCCAAAAGATGCAGAGTTGATAATGATACTGCAACTTATTTGTGGCACTGCCGTTTAGGTCATATCGGTATAAAGCGCATGAAGAAACTCCATACTGATGGACTTTTGGAGTCACTTGATTATGAATCACTTGGCACTTGCGAACCGTGCCTCATGGGCAAGATGACTAAAACACCGTTCTCCGGTACTATGGAGAGAGCAAAAGATTTATTGGAAATTATACATACAGATGTATGTGGTCCAATGAATGTTGAGGCTCGTGGCGGATATCGTTATTTTCTCACCTTCACAGATGATTTAAGCAGATATGGGTATATCTACTTAATGAAACACAAGTCTGAAACATTTGAAAAGTTCAAAGAATTTCAGAGTGAAGTTGAAAATCATCGTAACAAGAAAATAAAGTTTCTACGATCTGATCATGGAGGAGAATATTTGAGTTACGAGTTTGGTCTACATTTGAAACAATGCGGAATAGTTTCACAACTCACGCCACCCGGAACACCACAGCGCAATGGTGTGTCCGAACGTCGTAATCGCACTTTACTAGATATGGTGCGATCTATGATGTCTCTTAAAGATTTACCGCTATCGTTTTGGGGTTATGCTCTAGAGACGGCCACATTCACGTTGAATAGAACACCGTCAAAATCCGTTGAGACGACACCTTATGGACTGTGGTTTAGCAAGAAACCAAAGTTGTCGTTTCTTAAAGTTTGGGGCTGCGATGCTTATGTGAAAAAGCTTCAACCTGATAAGCTCGAACCCAAATCGGAAAAATGTATCTTCATAGGATACCCAAAGGAGACTGTTGGGTACACCTTCTATCACAGATCCGAAGGCAAGACAATTGTTGCTAAAAATGGATCCTTTCTACAGAAGGAGTTTCTCTCGAAAGAAGTGAGTGGGAGGAAAGTAGAACTTGATGAGGTAACTGTACCTACTCCCTTATTGGAAAGTAGTTCATCACAGGAACCGGTTTCTGTGACATCTACACCAATTAGAGAAGAAGTTAATGATGATGATCATGAAACTACAGATCAAGTTACTACAGAACCTCGTAGATCAACCAGAGTGAGATCCGCACCAGAGTGGTACGGCAATCCTGTTCTGGAAATCATGCTACTAGATCATGACGAACCTACGAACTATGAAGAAGCGAGGGTGAGCCCAGATTCCGCAAAATGGCTGGAAGCCATGAAATCTGAGATGGATCCATGTATGAAAACAAAGTGTGGACTTTGGTTGACTTGCCCGAGGGTCGGCAAGCAATAGAGAACAAGTGGATCTTTAAGAAGAAGACAGACGTTGACGGTAATGTTACTGTCTACAAAGCTCGACTTGTCGCAAAAGGGTTTCGACAAGTTCAAGGGATTGACTACGATGAGACCTTCTCACCCGTAGCGATGCTTAAGTCTGTCCGAATCATGTTAGCAATTGCCGCATTTTATGACTATGAAATTTGGCAAATGGATGTAAAGACTGCATTCCTGAATGGGTTTCTGGAAGAAGAGTTGTATATGATGCAACCAGAAGGTTTTATCGATCCAAAGGGAGCTAACAAAGTGTGCAAGCTCCAGCGATCCATTTATGGACTGGTGCAAGCATCTCAGAGTTGGAATAAACGCTTTGATAGTGTGATCAAAGCATTTGGGTTTATACAGACTTTTGGAGAAGCCTGTATTTACAAGAAAGTGAGTGGGAGCTCTGTAGCATTTCTGATATTATATGTAGATGACATATTACTGATTGGAAATGATATAGAATTTCTGAGTAGCATAAAGGGATACTTGAATAAGAGTTTTTCAATGAAAGACCTCGGTGAAGCTGCTTACATATTGGGCATTAAGATCTATAGAGATAGATCAAGACGCTTAATTGGACTTTCACAAAGCACATACCTTGACAAGATTTTGGAGAAGTTCAAAATGGATCAAGCAAAGAAAGGGTTCTTACCTGTATTGCAAGGTGTGAAGTTGAGTAAGACTCAAAGCCCGACCACTGCAGAAGATAGAGAGAAGATGAAAGATGTTCCCTATGCTTCAGCCATAGGCTCTATCATGTATGCAATGCTGTGTACCAGACCTGATGTGTGCCTTGCTATAAGTTTAGCAGGGAGGTACCAAAGTAATCCAGGAGTGGATCACTGGACAGCGGTCAAGAATATCCTGAAGTACCTGAAAAGGACTAAGGAAATGTTTCTCGTGTATGGAGGTGACAAAGAGCTCATCGTAAAGGGTTACGTTGATGCAAGCTTTGACACTGATCCGGACGATTCGAAATCGCAAACCGGATACGTATTTACATTAAACGGTGGAGCTGTCAGTCGGTGCAGTTCTAAACAAAGCGTCGTAGCGGGATCTACATGTGAAGCGGAGTACATAGCTGTTTCGGAAGCAGCAAATGAAGGAGTCTGGATGAAGGAGTTCATATCCGATCTAGGTGTCATACCTAGTGCATCGGGTCCAATGAAAATCTTTTGTGACAATACTGGAGCAATTGCCTTGGCGAAGGAATCCAGATTTCACAAGAGAACCAAGCACATCAAGAGACGCTTCAATTCCATCCGGGACTTGGTCCAGGTGGGAGACATAGAGATTTGCAAGATACATACGGATCTGAATGTAGCAGACCCGTTGACTAAGCCTCTTCCACGGGCAAAACATGATCAGCACCAAGACTCCATGGGTGTTAGAATCAATACTGTGTAATCTAGATTATTGACTCTACTGCAAGTGGGAGACTGAAGGAAATATGCCCTAGAGGCAATAATAAAGTTATTATTTATTTCCTTACATATCCTGATAAATGTTTATTATTCATTCTAGAATTGTATTAACCGGAAACATAATACATGTGTGGATATATAGACAAACAGAGTGTCACTAGTATGCCTCTACTTGACTAGCTTATTAATCAAAGATGGTTAAGTTTCCTAACCATAGACAAAGGAGTTGTCATTTGATTAACAAGGTCACATCATTAGTTGAATGATCTGATTGACATGACCCATTCCATTAGCTTAGCACCCGATCGTTTAGTATGTTGCTATTGCTTTTATCCATGACTTATACATGTTCCTATGACTATGAGATTATGCAACTCCCGTTTACCGTAGGAACACTTTGTGTGCTACCAAACATCACAACGTAACTGGGTGATTATAAAGGTGCTCTACAGGTGTCTCCGAAAGTATTTGTTGGGTTGGCGTATTTGAGATTAGGATTTGTCACTCCGAATGTCGGAGAGGTATCTCAGGGCCTTCTCGGTAATGCACATCACATAAGTCTTGCAAGCATTGCAACCAATGAGTTGGTTGCGGGATGATGTATTACGGAACGAGTAAAGAGACTTGCCGGTAACAAGATTGAACTAGGTATTGGATACCGACGATCGAATCTCGGGCAAGTAACATACCGATGACATAGGGAACAACGTATGTTGTTATGCGGTCTGACCGATAAAGATCTTCGTAGAATATGTAGGAGCCAATATGGGCATCCAGGTCCCGCTATTGGTTATTGACCGGAGAGGTGTCTCGGTCATGTCTACATTGTTCTCAAACTGTAGGGTCCGCACGCTTAAGGTTACGATGACAGTTATTATGAGTTTATGCATTTTGATGTACCGAAGGAGTTCGGAGTCCCGGATGTGATCACGGACATGACGAGGAGTCTCGGAATGGTCGAGACGTAAAGATTGATATATTGGACGGCTATGTTCGGACATCGGAATGGTTCCGAGTGGTTTCGGATAATACCGGAGTGCCGGAGGGGTTACCGAAACCCCCGGGGGAAGTATGGGCCTTATTGGGCCGCGAGGGGAGAGAGAGGGCCGCGCCAGGAGGTGGCGCGCGCCCACCCCCCATGGGCAGTCCGAATTGGACAAGGAGTGGGGGCGCGGCCCCCCTTTCCCTCGCCCTCTCCCTCTCTTTCCTTCCCCCTTCCTCCCTCCTTGTTGGACTAGGAAAGGGGAGTCCTACTCCTAGTAGGAGGAGGACTCCCCCCTCCCTTGGCGCGCCTCTAGGCCGGCCGGCCCTCCCCCCTTGCTCCTTTATATACGGGGGCAGGGGGCACCCTAGGACACACAAGTTGATCCTTGAGATCGTTCCTTAGCCGTGTGCGGTGCCCCCCTCCACCATATTCCACCTCGGTCATATTGTCGCAGTGTTTAGGCGAAGCCTTGCGTCGGTAGTTCATCAAGATCGTCACCACGCCGTCGTGCTAACGGAACTCATCCTTGGAGGTTTTTCTGGATCGAGACCTGGGGATGTCATCGAGCTGTACGTGTGTCAAGAACTCGGAGGCGCCGGAGTAACGGCGCTTGGATCGGTCGGATCGCGAGGAGGACGTACGACTACTTCCTCTATGTTGTGTCAACGCTTCCGCTTCGGTCTACGAGGGTACGTAGACAATACTCTCCCCTCTCATTGCTATGCATCACCATGATCTTGCGTGTGCGTAGGAATTTTTTTGAAATTACTACGTTCGCCAACAGGTAGCCTGTGGGAGGCTGTGGTGTCCCGGGTGTTCCCCGATCTAGTCCATAGGATCTGCAACGAAAAATCCTCCTAAGAGGACGCGGCGGCGGCAGTCTGGGCTGCGCGCAAGCTGGGCCTAACCCGGCTCGCGAGGGGAGGCAGCTGAGGCGAAGTGGTCATCAAAACACGAGAAATTGCTCGAACGAGACTAAGCACCCCTTCCCCAAACACACGCAAATCTCAAATTCGAATCCAACTTAAATCCAATGGGGGAAAGTGACAACCAAAGGGGAAAGCAATGAAAGCAAATAAAAGGCCGCGTCCGGCACCTAATCTAGTCTGGGACATCTTCTCACCAGCGCGGAGCTAAGTGCTTCCACTGGGCGTGGGAGGGAGCCCCAGGGCCTGAGGCCGGCACCCCTGAGACTCCAGGGCGTGTACAGCCCCACTCATTATTATGTGAGAGTGTCACGGGGCGGCGAGCTTCACAGGCACTGGGCCTTCTTCACAGGTACCGGCCTTGCTTCATATCGCCAGACGAGGGCCCCGCCTTGCGCCACAATCTAGTGCCATCAACGACGACCGGAAACCAGGACGCCGCCGATGGGGTAGAGTGGTCGCCAGCGGTTCCCCCGACGACCACAGGTCCTCCGCCAGGGGCAGGCCCTGAGGCACCTCCCCAGCGGAGGGCCTACCTCCTGAGAACGCCTTGCTCCGAACGCCGCGGTGGTGATGTCAGATCTCTGCCCCTCTCCTGCAGCCCCCTGCGCCCTCCTCCCGAGGGGTAGGAGACCACGGGAGCGGGGCAGCTGTTCGCTGTGGCGACCTGCACCACCTGCGATCCATGATTAGCGTATGCCTGCTCCTGAGGAATTAGCGGTACTCGATATTCGTTGCCTCCAGCGTGGCCAGTGGGTCCGTCTCGGGGCTCCTGGAAGAGCTCAGCTTCTGGCGCCTCGTCCCCCCAGCTTGGGCTGAGGAGCGAGCCTTGTTCGCCCTCGTGAGGGTGCCCTTGGTCCACCATGTGGGGCATGTATTCTTCTGGCGTCGGCATCCCGAAGGCCACGTCGTAGTGCCCCGCGTGCCATGCAGCTCTGCTTGACGCGCCCACCGTGGGGTGGTAGCGTGGCTGTCCATTGGGGCCGTGGGCCACGTCGAGTCCTTCTTCTTCAGGGACCGGGAGCGGGGGCAGCGCCGCTGCCGGCCCGGCGCCCGCAGCTTCGCTGGCGTTGGAGTGGCCTTGGAGCCCGCGGGCGCGCGCGGAGCCCCCGCGCGGGCCACCCTGGGTTTGAGATGGGAGCTGGGTGCAGAAGGGGTGAGCCCCCGAGGCGGCGAAGCCCAGGAGCTCTGTCACCCGCTCCAGCAGCACGTCGCGGCCGCCCTCCAGCAGCCTGCACTGCAGCAGCTCTCGGGCCACCGTGAGCCCGGCCCTCGAGTTCGCCTGCTCCCGGCGGGTGTACGGTGTCGTGGTCGCGGCGTGATTGGAGGCCCTTGCTGCTGACCGCGCCTGCCGCGGCATGAGAGCTGTCGAAGCCTGTCCGCGTCGCCCGCGGCCCACAGCGCCCTGCGGACCGCGAGCTGCCTGGGGCACGGGGTCGCCCGAGGCGAGCGGCTCTGTGCGGGCGGGCCATGCCGCCCACGGATCTGGGTTGCCCGCCTGGTCGCCGAACATGGTGATGACGATGCGACGGGGCACGAAGCGGTAGAAGGTGGATTCCGGCGCATCCCTACCTGGCGCGCCAAATGTCGGATTTCGGGTTCCGGCAGACCCTTGAGGTTTGAACTCTGGGGTGCGCGCGGAGATTACGCCTCCTACCTACCTGTACCTCTCCGCCTCGCAAAGATCTAAGCTACGAGAAAGAACAACACAAGAGACACAGGGTTTATACTGGTTAGGGCCACCGATGTGGTGTAATACCCTACTCCAGTGTGGTGGTGTGGTGGATTGCCTCTTGGGCTGATGATGATGAACAGTACAAAGAGGAACAGCCTCGCCAGGGTCTGTTCTTGGCTGAGGCGATGAACTACTAGGAGGGGTTCAGCCGCCCTTCTCTCTCTCTCTCTCTCTCTCTCTCTCTCTCTCTCTCTCTCTCTCTCTCTCTCTCTCTCTCTCTCTCTCTCTCTCTCTCTCTCTCTCTCTCCGATCTGATTGCCGATTGATCCGTCCTCCCCATTCCCGGGGGTGGCTAGCCCTATTTATAGGCAAAGGCCCTGGGCCTCTTCCCAAATATTGAGCGGGAAGGGCGCCAACAATTGGCCATTTTGAAGGGCAACATCTGGTACACTTATCCTGACTAAAGTTGGCCCTCGCCTGCCAAAGGCTCTGGTGATGATGCTGGCTTGGGCTCCACAATGACTTCCTCCTTGTCGTGGAGCTGGTCTTGGTCTCGTTGCACCAAAACGGGGGCCTTTGCTTGATCCTCCCGCCTGCGCTTGCTCCCTTTGCACCAAAGAGGAAAGGGAGGACACTGCGCGGGCTGGCGCCCGCCTGGCGCCCTTGGTCGTCATGGCTTGCGTCATGGACACCTCGTGAGGTACCTCGCCTTGATCTCTCCGCCTCCTCGCGAGCCAGACTGATGAGGCCGTGCCTGAGGAAGCTTTGCATCGTCCGCCCCGCGAGGCTTGGCCCCTCGCGAGGGTCTTGGGTCTGTGTTGAAGAAGATGGGCCGTGCTGGGGCCCCTTTGAGCCACGCCGCAGGCCGCAGGCAGGCAAGTCTGGGGACCCCCGTTCCCAGAATGCCGACACCGACCCCCATCCTCCTCCTCCTTCCACATCCCACATGCCCCTACCGCCGGCGCGAGCATGACACTTTCCACCCAAATCACCGATCCCTCCACCAAATAAGCGCTAGCCTAAGCCATGGCGCACGTAGTACAATCAGGACCTCAAGGAGCATTTGGCAGCGGAGAAGCAAATCTTGGTTGCACGCGCGGATGAGGTCGCAATGTCTGCCATTCGTGCCGACCCCCAGATCTTGAAGGATCACCTTGCCATTTGCTAGCTACGCCAGTTAAGCATGCTCGGTTTACCCGTTGTGCGTGCTGCTCCTGCCTTTCCTTCACAAATTCTAGTGAATTATGCTATCTAATTTTACCATGCAATCTGTTGCTCTAGTGTATATGTTCTATATGTCGTGCAGTGTGGTGCTCACTTATTAACTGTTTTGTTAATTAGTTGTCGTCTTCAGTTAACTGTTTGGTTCAATTCTGCAAATGTGATGTTCAGTTCTTCAGGCTGCAATTTTGTATTGTCTTCCATGTGAGAAATAAATCGAAATTATATTTACAAAATTGCGGGTGCATTATGTTATTGTATACCATGTGAGGAATAAATTGAATTTGGCTGTAGTAAATACATGAGAAAGAAATACAATTGCTACAATTGGTTGTAGTTAACTGTTTGATTAACTCTCTGATCTTCTATTAGGAGTATGTTATATTGTGCAATGTGGTGCTCAGTTAATGTTTGGTTCATTTGTTGTGGTGTTTAGTTAACTGCTTGGTTCAATTCTGCAATGCAATGTCCAATTGTCGTGGGTAGAATTTTGTATTGTTCTGCATGTGAGGAATAAATCAAATTTGGATCCACTTAATACATGAGAAACATATACAAGTGCTATATTTCCTAGTTCTTAATCATGCTTGGTTTGGATAAATGGGTTTTTCATGTGGCTTGAATTAATCTGATGAATCTGCAATGTGATTATTTTTCATCAACATATGCGAACCCTTACTTAACCTGATGACTAACTACCTTATATGTGTAGCAGGGAAACAATGGGAAGCACTGATGTTTACAATCGAGGTTAGCATGTGCATGGTCCGTTGTCTAATAGCACATTATTGTGCAATTGCATGAACCATTCTAATATTTAGGTTTTTAACAATTTGGTCTTGCACATGTAGGTCCTGCTGTCAGAGGTTTTGACCCACTGTTCTACCTTTTTTGCATATGGGGAAATTAGTTGTCCATGAATATCAGTCAAGTCAAGAAACTCAGAAGTATTGTTAGGATAAAGAAGTTAGCTACAAAAAACAGCAAGATCTTTGTTTGCACAATGAAGAAGACATCAGTTCACTACAGGATGGTACTAACTATTATACCTTGCCTTTTTTATTCCTTTGCCCCATTTCCAATATAGAGAAGACATTTATGCACATCCTTGTTTTAAGGCCTTTCCAAAGCAGTTCACTGATGACTACCTCTCAAACCACCTCTATGGTCAGGAGGCAAGGAAGGTATTCATACAACACCCACGGTTCAATATTGAAGTGTTCCTGAAGAGGAGGAAGGATAGACGGTCAATCATCCACAGACACTGGCCTAAAGTTACAAAGACCTTCAATATCAATGAAGGCTCAATATTTTCCTTGTGCTTCAGTAGTTTTACAAATGAGATACATATGTCTATGTACCGTCTATGATGCTAATTTCGAAAGGTTATAGATGTTGCATGTGAAACTTGGTCCTGGTGTAGTTGTGTAATGGGGTAGCTGAGTGTTGAAGCTATATGATGTTGTACTCTGATGTATTTCAATTATGGAAATGGAATATATTATGTGCTTAATATGAATGTTAATTAGATTAGTAAATGGAATATTAATAATAGGGTAATTAGCCCGCTAATTGGCCAATTAGCTTGCTAATTGGGTTTTCCTATTGCAAACGGTTAACGAGAAAACACTGTGGGCGATGACCTCAGGCAACGCACAAAGTTTCTAGTAATAAACCGTGTTGGATCAATGAACAATCACACATGACTTTCTCTTGAAAACTGTTTGTGTTAGGCCACCTTGCGCAAACGTTTACCACATGAAAACTTGGTGTGATGGACAGCCTTTGCCACATAGCTTCTTCCATGGACCATCGCTCGTCCCCGACCGCCACTCATAAGGAAGACAATCAATAAATAAATCATGCTCCGACTTCATCACATAACGGTTCACCATACGCGCGTGCTACGGGAATCACAAACTTTAACACAAGTATTTCTCAAATTCACAACTACTCAACTAGCATGACTCTAATATCACCATCCTCATATCTCAAAACAATTATCAAGCATCAATCTTTTCTTAGTATTCAACGCACTCAAAAGAAAGTTTTACAAATCTTGAGTACCAAGCATATTATTATATTATTATTATTAAGCAAATTATCATGCTAATTTAGACTCTCAAAATAATCTAAGTGAAGCATGAGAGATCACTAGTTTCTATAAAACAAATTCACCACCGTGCTCTAAAAGATATAAGTGAGGCACTAGAGCAAAACTATAAAGCTCAAAAGATATAAGTGAAGCACATAGAGTATTCTATCAAATTCCAATTTATGTATGGCTCTCTCAAAAGGTATGTAAAGCAAGGATGATTGTAGTAGACTAACAAACAAAGACTCAAATCATACAAGACGCTCCAGGGAAAACACATATCATGTGGTGAATAAAAATATAGCTCCAAGTAAAATTACCGATGGAAGTAGACGAAAGAGGGGATGCCTTCCGGGGCATCCCCAAGCTTTGACTTTTTGGTTTCCTTGGATTATCTTGTGGGTGCCATGGGCATCCCCAAGCTTAGGCTCTTGCCACTCCTTGTTCCATAATCCATCAAAAGATTTCACCCAAAACTTGAAAACTTCACAACACAAAACTCAACACTCGTGAGCTCCGTTAGCGAAAGAAAACAAAAGACCACTTCAAGGTACTGTAATGAACTCATTATTTATTTATGTTGGTGTTAAACCTACTGTATTCCAACTTCTTTATGGATTATAAACTATTTTACTAGCCATAGATTTATCAAAATAAGCAAACAACACATGAAAAACAGAATCTGTCAAATACAGAACAGTCTGTAGTAATCTGTAACTAACGCAAACTTCTGGAACTCCAAAAAATCTACCAAAATAGGAAGACCTAGGCAATTTGTTTATTGATCAGCAGCAATTGGAATCAGTATTTTATCACGTCCTGGTGATTTTTAACAATTGTTTTCGTGAACAAAAAGTTTCTGGAAATTACAGCAAGATCAAATAACTATCATCCAAGAAGATCCTATAGGTTTAACTTGGCACAAACACTAATTAAAACATAAAAACCACATCCAAACATAATGTAGATGGATTATTTATTCCTAAACAGAAGCAAAAACAAAAACAACTAAAATAAAATTGGGTTGCCTCCCAACAAGCGCTATCGTTTAACGCCCCTAGCTAGGCATAAAAGCAAGGATAGATCTAGGTATTGCCATCTTTGGTAGGCAATCCATAAGTGGCTCTCATGATAGATTCATATGGTAATTTTATTTTCTTCCTAGGGAAATGTTCCATGCCCTTATTTAATGAAAATTGAAATATAAAATTCCCTTCCTTCATATCAATAATTGCACCAACCGTTCTAAAGAAAGGTCTACCGAGAATAATAGGGCAAGAAGGATTGCAATCTATATCAAGAACGATAAAATCTACAGGCACACAATTCCTATTTGCAACAATAAGAACATCATTAATTCTTCCCATAGGTTTCTTAATAGTGGAATCCGCAAGATGCAAGTTTAGAGAGCAATCATCAAAATCACGGAAATCTACTAAATCACATAGAGTTTTGGGAATAGTGGAAACACTAGCACCCAACTCACACAAAGCATAAAACTCATGATCTTTAATTTTAATTTTAATAGTAGGTTCCCACTCATCATAAAGTTTTCTAGGGATAGAAACTTTCAACTCAAGTTTTTCTTCATAAGATTGCATCAAGGCATAAACGATATGTTCGGTGAAGGCTTTATTTTGACTATAAGCATGAGGAGAATTTAGCACGGATTGCAACAAGGAAATACAATCAATTAAAGATCAACTTTCATAATTAAATTCCTTGAAATCCAATATAGTGGGTTTAGCAACATCTAGGGATTTATTTCTTTCAATCCCACTTTCATCAATTTCATCATCAAGATCTAAATACTCCGAATTTTTGGAACGCCTTCTAGGTAAAGGAAGATCATATTCAGTTTCATCAAGATTCATATTGCAAAACGAAGATTTAATAGGGGGACACATCAATAACTTTTAGATCTTCATCTTGATTTTCATAGGAATTGGAAGAACACGCTTTAATAAAGGCATCTTTCATAGCACGCGTCCTAGCGGTTCTTTCCTTGCACTCATCAATGGAAATTCTCATGGCTTTGAGAGACTCATTGATATCATGCTTAGGAGGAATAGATCTAAGCTTTAAAGAATCAACCTCAAGAGAAATTCTATCAATGTTCCTAGCCAAATCATCAACTTTAAGCAATTTCTCTTCAAGCAAAGCATTGAAATTCTTTTGTGAATTCATAAACTCTTTAACACTATTCTCAAAGTCAAAGGGCATCTTATTAAAATTTCCATAAGAGCTGTTGTAGGAATTTCCATAATTATTAGAAGGATTACTAGGATAAGGCCTAGGATTGAAATTCCCTCTATACGCGTTGTTACCAAAATTATTCCTACCAACAAAATTCACATCCATAGATTCATTATTATTCTCAATCCAAGTAGACAAAGGCATATCATTAGGATCAGAAGAAACACTCTTAGTAGCAAATAATTTCATAAGTTCATCCATCTTTCCACTTAAAACATTGTTTTCTTCTATCACATGCACTTTTTTATTAGTAGATCTTTCAGTGTGCCATTGAGAAAAATTAACCATAATATTATCTAGGAGTTTAGTAGAATCTCCTAAAGTGATTTCCATAAAAGTGCCTCCCGCATAAATTTTTTGTATAATCATCCATAAATTCAAACCATGAGTAGGGCATTTACGTATCATTAATTTCATTCTCTCCCAAGCTTGTGCAACATGTTCATGATCAAGTTGCTTAAAAATCATAATATCGTTTCTAAGAGAGATGATCTTAGCGGGAGGAAAATACTTAGAGATAAAAGCATCTTTGCACTTGTTCCAAGAATCAATACTATTTTTAGGCAAAGTCGAAAACCAAGCTTTAGCATGATCTCTAAGCGAAAAAGGAAATAGCTTCAATTTAACAATATCATTATCGACATCTTTCTTCTTTTGCATATCACATAAACACACGAAGCTATTCAGATGAGTAGCGGCATCTTCACTAGGAAGGCCGGCGAATTGATCTTTCATAACAAGATTCAACAAAGCAGTATTGATTTCACAAGATTCAGTATTGGTAAGAGGAGCAATCGGAGTGCTAAGGAAATCATTATTGTTGGTATTGGTAAAGTCACACAATTTGGTATTATCTTGAGCCATCGCGACAAGCAAGCAATCCAACACACGAGCAAACAAAAGGAAAGCGAGAGAAAGGCAAACGGAAAAGAGAGGGCGAATAAAACGGCAAGGGTGAAGTGGGGGAGAGGAAAACGAGAGGCAAATGGCAAATAATGTAGTGCGAGAGATAAGGAATTCTGATAGGTACTTGGTATGTTCACTTTTGCGTAGACCTCCCCGGCAACGGCGCTAGAAATTCTTCTTGCTACCTCTTGGGCACTACGTTGGATTTCCCCGAAGAGGAGAGGATGATGCAGCAAAGTAGCGTAAGTATTTCCCTCAGTTTTTGAGAACCAAGGTATCAAATCAATAGGAGGCTACACGCAGTCCCTTGTACCTGCACAAAACAAATAGCTCAACGCAACCAACGCGATTAGGGGTTGTCAATCCCTTCACGGTCACTTACGGGAGTGAGATCTGATAGATAATATTTTTGGTATTTTTGATATAGAGATGCAAAGTAAAAACTAAAAGGCAAAGTAAAAAAGCAAAGCAATAAAGTGATGGAGATAGATATGATGAGAATAGACCCGGGGGCCATAGGTTTCACTAGTGGCTTCTCTCGAGAGCATAAGTATTTTACGGTGGGTGAACAAATTACTGTTGAGAAATTGACAGAATTGAGCATAGTTATGAGAATAACTAGGTATGATCATGTATATAGGCATCACGTCCGAGACAAGTAGACCGACTCCTGCCTGCATCTACTACTATTACTCCACTCATCGACCGCTATACAGCATGCATCTAGAGTACTAAGTTAAAAACAGAGTAACGCCTTAAGCAAGATGGCATGATGTAGAGGGATAGATTCATGCAATATGATAAAAACCCCATCTTGTTATCCTCGATGGCAACAATACAATACGTGCCTTGCTGCCCCTTCTGTCACTGGGAAAGGACACCGCAAGATTGAATCCAAAGCTAAGCACTTCTCCCATTGCAAGAAAAACCAATCTAGTAGGCCAAACCAAACTGATAATTCGAAGAGACTTTCATAGATAACCAATCATACATAAAAGAATTCAGAGAAGATTCAAATATTATTCATAAATAGACTTGATCAAAACCCACAATTCATCGGTCTCAACAAACACACCGCAAAAAGAAGATTACATCGAATAGATCTCCACGAGAGAGGGGGAGAACATTGTATTGAGATCCAAAAACAGAGAAGAAGCCATCTAGCTACTAACTATGGACCCGAAGGTCTGAGGTAAACTACTCACACTTCATCGGAGAGGCTATGATGATGTAGAAGTCCTCCATGATGACGGCCCTCTCCGGCGAAGCTCCGGAACAGGCACCAAGATGGGATCTCGTGGGTACAGAAGGTTGCGGCGGTGGAATTGGGTTTTTGGCTCCGTATCTGATCATTTGGGGGTACGTAGGTATATATAGGAGGAAGGAGTATGTCGGTGGAGCTTCGAGGGGCCCATGAGGCAGGGGGCGCGCCCTAGGGGGGGCGCTCCCTCCACCCTCGTGACCGCCTCGTGGCTTTCTTGAAGGAGGGTCCAAGTCTCCTGGATCATATCTGATGAGAAAATCACGTTCCCGAAGGTTTCATTCCATTTGGACTCCGTTTGATATTCCGTTTCTTCGAAACATTGAAATAGGCAAAAAAACAGCAATTCTGGGCTGGGCCTCCGGTTAATAGGTTAGTCCCAAAAATAATATAAAAGTGGAAAATAAAGCCCAATATAGTCCAAAACAGTAGATAATATAGCATGGAGCAATCAAAAATTATAGATACGCTGGAGACGTGTCAATATGCAATGGCTCAATGATTGTGGTACACTTCGAGTAAGCAACATAGTCACGATTCAGGTTTCCAAAGTATCGAGATCAAGTGGAATGTGACGTGGTGCCAATGCGAGCATGCCAATTGTTGTTGGGAAGACCTTGGTTGTATGATCGTGATGTGAAAATCAGTGGCCGTACTAATCGTCTCTCGTTCCAATACGAGGGAGAGCGCATATCTTTGCTCCCTTTGACACCCGAAGAAATATTGATGGATGATGTGAAAAGGAAAGAGAGAGTGAGTGAGAAACACTTCAGTGACATCCACCAACATAGTGAGCGAGAGAATCCAAAGCCAAATAAAACCCCACAGCTTAAATTGACCAAGACATGGGAAAACAGGGATTAGTTATGATGGCTAGGAAAAGGGATATGAGAGAGTTGAGAGAACCCAATTCCGTGTTCTTTGTACTTTTGTACAAGGACAACTTCCTTTCAACTAACGAATTTTGCAGGGGTACGAAGATGTGTTCCCCGAGGAGATACCACCGGGGCTGCCACCACAAAGAGGCATTGAGCACCAAATTGATTTGTTCCCAGGAGCCCCATTGTCGAACCGACCACCATACCGCACAAACCCGGAGGAAAACAAGGAGATTCAGCGACAAGTTGATGGCCTACTAGACAAAGGTTATGTCAGGGAAAGTCTCTCTCCTTGTGTTGTACCCGTTCTTTTAGTACCCAAAAAGGATGGATCTTCCCGAATGTGTTGTGATTGCAGGCCTACTAACAACATCACCGTGAGGTATAGTGACCCCATACCTAGGCTTGATGATATGCTTGATGAACTTAGTGGCGCTACCATCTTTTCTAAAATTGAATTGCGAAGTGGCTACCATCAAATTAGAATGAGAGAGGGTGATGAATGGAAAACTGCTTTCAAAACAAAATCCGGTTTGTATGATTCGTTAGTTATGCCATTTGAATTGACAAATGCACCTAGTACCTTCATGAGATTAATGAATCATGTGCTTAGAATGTTGGTTGGCAAGTTTGTAGTTGTTTACTTTGATGACATCTTGATTTATAGCAAAAATTTGGATGAACATGTTGAACACATCCGATGTGTGCTTGTTGTCCTAAGAGAGGAGAAATTATATGCTAACAAGGAAAAGTGCACATTTTGCACAGACAAAGTTGTGTTTCTTGTCTTTATTGTTTCAGGTAAAGGTGTGGAGGTTGATGAGGAGAAGTTCAAAGCCATCCATGAGTGGATGCCTCCACAAAATGTAAGCCAAGTAAGAAGCTTTCTTGGCCTTGCTGGTTTCTACCATCGGTTTGTGAAGGACTTCAACACCATTGCTTCCCCAATGAATGAGCTAACCAAGAAAGATATTACCTTCAAGTGGGCAAACGCACAAGAGAAGGCCTTCCAAGAGCTGAAAGAAAAATTGACATCTGCACCATTGCTTGCACTACCCAACTTTGGTAAGACTTTTGAAATTGAATGTGATGCAAGTTGTGTTGGTATTGGAGGCGTACTAATGCAAGAAGGTAGGCCTATTGCATATTTTAGAGAGAATCTAAGTGGTCCAACTCGAAATTACTCAGTTTATAGCAAAGAATTATATGCACTTGTGAGATCTTTGGAACATGGCAACATTATTTGTGGCCTAAAGAATTTGTGATACATTCTGACCATGAAGCTTTAAAGCACCTTAGGGGTCAACAAAAAATGAACCGTAGACATGCAAAATGGAGTGAATTCATAGAATCGTTTCCCTATATTGTCAAGTACAAGAAAGGAAAAGATAATGTTGTTTCCGATGCTTTGTCTTTTTTGGAAAAGAAGGAAGCACTCCCGGCCTCTGCATCTGGGAGATGCATGTGGCCAATTTATTTATTATTCACAAAGACCTTACAAGGTAATACAACAGTAAGCCCGAGGCCACCATCTAGACGACACCTGTCACTACTCCTATCCTCTTGATGAAGGGGTGCCGAATGTCCGGGCCAAATACCAAACAGACATCGCACGAAAGCCTAACATGTAACGCCGGATGCCCCGTCCAAGCCACAAAGGAAAGGCTGGGTACCACTCCGGACCGGCGCACTCTCAGTTAGTACCACACACACACACGCTGCAGAGGGCCGTCACCTCCGTCTTCCATTGATCCATCCTCAAACCATATACTGACGCATCGACCTTGTCATGCCTCTCTGCCATCGACGCCACCACGATGCCAGACAACGTCGACCTCCTGCGCGTGTCCATCGCCACACATCTGATGCCAAGCCTCCACTACTCCATGCCGCCGAGAACTGCCGCCTTGAATATGTATAAATAAACACCGCTCCACCGAAGAAGTCGTCCGCTGGTCCCTCGAGCCCGAGTGCATCTCCAAGAATGCCACCCCCAAGGGGGTAAGACACATGATTATCTCCATCATCTGATCAACTAATCTAGGGTTTCCCCCGGAGGTATTAAGTGGGTTGGGAGCTTCACCTCGATGATGCCTTCATGAAGGAAACGATGATAAGGGAATCGTCATCACCGGCTCTGGCCAACGACCGAAGACCAAGTTTTCACCCGGATCGTCCCATGAAATCCACCCGACAACCTGTGCACTGTCTCGACTGCCTTCAAAGCCCCAGATCTAGCTGCCTAGATCCGGCGACCAACCGCAACAGTAGTGCCACTGTAGGAGTCCTGGCACACCGGCCTCTGCCTGAGTGTGCCACCATTGGAGCCTGGGAGAAGGGATCCCACCCCACCTCGCCAAACCGTGAGAGCCGCCGAGATGAATCCCGCACGCTCGCCACCGTCTCTGATCTGAACCAATCCGTAGCAAAAAACCACGAGGTTGCCGACGCAGATCCGCCTTGGACAGGGACTACACCATGCCATGCCGCCGCGGGAAGCCCGAGCTTCACCCGTCACCACCTTCCAGGGCCGCCGCCCCGGGATCCGGCCCTCGCTGCCCGCCGGAGTTCGCAACCCCACCATGGAGCCACTGAGCCCCACCTCGCCGTCGCACGCCGCCCACCGCAAACAAACGTCTGCAACTCCACCATTGAGCCGCCGAGCACTGCCTGCCGACGCGGCGCGCACCACATCGAGGGCCAACGAGGGCGGAGAAGCTAGATCTGGCCAAGCCCGACCAGGATCCAGCCTCACCCCGCGCTGACGCCGCTCCCGCAGCCTTGCATCTCGCCCGCGCTCATGGCGATGCAGACAGCGCATGCGCAACGCCGCGGAGAGGGGAGAAACAGCCCCGCCACCACCTTCCTTGGGGCACGCGCGGACTTCGTCGGTGGCCCCTCCAGCAGTGGCGAAGCGACGGAGCGGAGCCCTGGCGGCGGCACTAGGTTTCTTGGATCGAGCGAGAAGAAGATGAGGGATCGATGCAGCGGGGTCCTGGCGGCGGCGGCGTACCTTGATACTAAAATTCTTGGGTTGCAAAGCATTAAAGAATTGTATGTCAATGACCCATATTTTGCTGAATCACACTCAAAATGTAGTGAGGGGAAAGGTTGGGAAAGTTTCACTTGCATGATGTATTCTTGTTTCGAGCTAACAAATTGTGCATCCCAGATTGCTCTGTTCGCTTGTTGCTTTTGCAGGAGGCTCATGTTGGTGGTCTCATGGGACATTTTGGAGCAAAGAAAAATGAGAGTGTGCTGATCGACCATTTCTTTTGGCCAAGGATGAGGCGTGATGTTGAGCGCTACGTGATACGTTGTGAGATTTGCCGCAAAGCTAAGTCACGATTTAAACCCTCACGGACTTTATACGCCTTTATCAATTTCTAGTACACCTTGGGAAGATATTTCTATGGATTTGTTCTTGAATTGCCACGCACTAGGAGGGGGAGTGATTCAGTTTTTGTGGTGGTTGATAGGTTTAGCAAAATGGTTCATTTTATCCCATGTCATAAGAGCGATGATGCTTCACACATTGCTGATTCATTTTTCAGTAAAGTCATGCGGCTACATGGAGTACCACGCACTATTGTTTCAGATCGTGACACCAAGTTTCTGAGCTATTTTTAGAAAACGTTGTGGGAAAAGATAGGAACAAAGCTTCTCTTTTCCACTACATGCCACCCAAAAACGGATGGACGAACTGAAGTTGTCAACCGCACACTATCCATGATGTTGATAGCAGTTTTAAAGAAAATTTTGAAGATGTGGGAAGAGTGTCTCCCCCACGTGGAGTTTGCATACAACAGGGCGCTACATTCGACCACTAAATTTTGTCCTTTTAAAATTGTTTATGGTTTCAAACCTGCTGCTCCCATAGATATTTTTCCCTTACCATTGCAGGAGCGCACAAATCTTGACGCAAGTAAGTGTGCTGACTTCGTGAAGAAAATTCATGAGAAGACCAAGGAAAATATTGAGAAGATGACTAAACAATATGCAAAACGAGCAAACAAGGGAACAAAGAAGGTGTTGTTTGAAGAAGGTGATCTTGTGTGGGTGCACCTACGGAAGGATTGTTTTCCGGATCAATGCAAATGCAAGTTGCAGCCACATGGAGATGGTCCATTCAAAGTGCTTGCAAAGATAAATGACAATGCCTACAAGATTGACCTTCCGGTGGATTATGGTGTTAGTCCAACTTTCAATGTGCCCGACCTCTCTCCATACTTTGGACCATTAGAGTCGAGGACGACTCATTTTCAATATGGGGAGAATGATGAGGACACTACAACCATCGACAAGTCTCCAACAATTATAAGTCCAATCACAAGAAGACGCGCCACTAATAAGTGACCAGGTGAATGCTAACTTAAGTTTACCTAATAACCTTGATGACACAACAATGCTTTCATCCCCATTGTTGTTGGCTGAACTTAGGTATCACATGGAAGAAATCCAACAACCTATAAGCTCTTGAAGCAACCGGTCTGGAGGAACGAGTTTGAAGAAAACAAGTTTCAAGTGAAGCTGATGCTATCAGTTTTTACCTCTGATGTTTCGTGGTGGCACACCCATATGGTGGAGAGATGGGGCCATAGTGGTACATCAACAGAAGCTAAATCAAATTATCATTCCAACGCAAAAAACCTCTTATCATTTGGAGTTGTGAGTCCAAAGTACTAGTCATTCTCGTGCAAGGTGTCCAGGCTGTTAGGGCTTCGTGAATTTCCGAGGAGCTCTCCAACAAATCCCAAAGTTGACTGCTTATTCCCCCAAGTAAGCCATACAAACCTGCTTACTTTTGAAACCATTTTCACACCTAGCTAAGGGGGGTTGTCCCTGCTATAAGACCCCATCTCCCCCATGCTCTTAGAAACATTTTGTCAAACCATTCAGCTACAAGCTTATGCAGCAAGACTGCTAGAGAGATCTAAGAGATCTTGCTACCTTTGCTCTTGTGAGTTCATTCGGATTCATGAGAAGGAGCCTCTGGTTCCCCCTAGTTCGTGCTCTATGGTTCCGACCGTTTTGTATGGATTAGTCCCGATTTGTGGTTCTGCGATTTTTCGGATAGCGGGTTGGAGTTCTTGTAGCTTCGGTCAGCCATCCCCAACGTATGGGTTGCATCCAACCTTCGCAAGTATAAGGCTAGTTATCCCGGCTGCTTGCAGTTAGTTATCCCTTCTGATTCGATCCTACGACGTGAAGATCGGGCCACCCTCGGGCGCGAACTCATTCATCGGGTTCCCACCTATCATATTGCCGGAGCTTCACGGATGTTGAGGAGGAGTGCAAGCGCCAAGGAACAACCACACCATCCGCGAGGGAAGCCTGGAAGAGAAGACGGAAGAAGACGATGTTGCTGAAGCTACAACGGCCGGACATCCGGGCCAAGGGCTAGACATCCAGGGCCTATGCAGCCATGCAGGAGCTGCACCAACAGACGGCCAGACATCCGGCCCGTGTGCCCGGACATCCCGCGTAGCGCCACAGCCCGGACATCCGACATCGCCCCCGGAAATCCGGTGTGAGGCAACCGAAGCCAGAAGGTCACCCTGCTCGGGCCGGACATTCGGTCGACCGTCCCGGACATCCGGCGTCTCACGAGAGCCCGGACATCCAGCCCCAAGCCCGAACATCCAGCGCCTGCCTGCGCGCAGATTCGGGCCAGAGGCCCATGTATCCCCTCCTCACTTACCCTTTCGTGGACTAGTCTATATATACTCCTTCCCCTTCCTCTAGTTAGGGTTAGCATTGTGATAGCTCAATTAGAGATAGAGCTTTGCTCGTCCATCTGGTTCTACTCCATCAAGAGACTGCGGCCTCTTCGGAGAAGATTCACACTTGGATTCAAGACCCCTCACGGGAAGACCCCTCAAGACCTCCTCACCGAGATGAACTAGTTAGCACATGTGTGATTGTTTCTTGTTGATTTGAGTGTTTCCTCTCGTGATTTTCCCCTTGAGTTCTTTGTGTTCTTCGCGGGATCCCCTCGAAATCGTGAAAGATCGGCCCCTAGGATTCCACCCTGCATCACTTGTCTAGGGCAGAGATATGAGCGCCATTTGTTGTTTCTAAAGTTTTCTTAATGCATTTATACTCTTTACCTTTCTAGCGTGTATTTTGCTTTCGTTGTATCTTAGTCTCTTAGTCATAAGAGCCATGTATATATTCATTCATTAAATTTAACTCTTCGGAGTTGTTGTATATTTGTTGTTGCGAATCAGTAATGGAATTGTGGTGTGATACTTACCCACCCATAAAGTGCGCATGCTACCACATTCACGTTGTGTAAGGTGGCATCTTAGAGTCGATATTATGCGGATGCTAGTGGAAGTGCTAGATCTACATTGTGTCGGTCACGAGGCGCTATTGATCTGAGGGCTGAACTTGGGTAAATCTCCTTGTATGCACCATTTGAATCATCGATGTATGTGCTCCCGGATGGATATTGGCGGGAAGATATCTCGACAGATTTCATTTAAATTTAAACAACCACACACACAGAGAGAGACAAATGATAGAATTTGTTGAGTGTGTCGGCAAAACAAATGGCGTCCTCCACCTCCTACCTCCACCTCCACCACCACTAATGGCGTCCCCTGAACCCTATCTCCATGGAAGGTCTCCTACACTGGGATTTCTCCCCCGGCCTTGCGGTCGCAGATCAGGTGCGTCGACGGTTTGGCTCTATTGTCCATTTCTCCCCCTCTGGATCTTGCAAGGAATTCTTCTTGGTTGTCAGCTTCTCTTCGGCCTCTTTCACTCTAAATGAAGAATCGGTTGCTATTGCCCTTCAATGTTGCATTGGAGGTCTCCCTTCTGGCTTACACGTCAAACACCTAGATGGACGACGTTTTCGTTTCTCTGTGGCGTCCAATCGTGTTGGTCACTTCATCTATGGGCTCAAGGATAGAGTTTGGCCAGACTTTGTTTGCCATTTCAGTCTTTTTAGGCCAGGGATTCATGCACCTAGGGCAAATGGTAATACTTGGCATTTGGATCAACCGAACCATGAAATCTCTGCTAGATCACCAATTGCCATTCGTTCGAAGAATTGTTTTGGGTCTTCGGCTCATGAGTTGTTTGAAGGTTCATCTCTTGAAATTCTTAAAAGAGTTGGGTTCTCTGAATTTCCTTCTGGTCTCCCCATGAATCAGGGCTCACCGACGGCGACCCCCCGGCCAGCTCTGGCCAGCAGACAGGATCTTTCTAAACTGGAAATTCCTCGCGATCATAATGAGCATTCAATATCAAATTCCCTGGTTTTCGGTGACTTTAATGCAGATTTTCCTATTAAATGCTCTGGCAATATTGTAGGGAGACAGTTACGTTTTGAGGGGACAAATTTTAAGACCGAATCTTGGAACCAAATCCCTGGTTTTATCCTAAGGCACATTTTGGGCCATCTTCGTGCGGGTATTTCGGCGGATAAAATTGCTGCAATCTAGAAATTATCTTCGGTCCCATCTATGGAATTCATTTATGATAAATTAGCCATTTGTAGTATCTGTGATGACATTGATCACTCAGCGAAGGATTGCCCGGGTCAATATTGTCAGGTACGTTTTGATAGACCTTGTCGGTGCTCTGTGACGGATCCCTCTAGCTCACAGGTCCATCTCTCTAAGGCCTGTCACCTATGTGGTTCCATGGCCCATGAGTTTTTTAAGTGTCCAGCTAAACTCATGTGCCGATCATGTGGGCTCCTGGGCCATCAATCTCGCCGGTGCGGCTTTTATGGAACTAAATATCTTTTTTGGAAGCCAAAATATTCTGATCAGGCAATTTTGGGTTGCCTTCCCCCTCCTCGCTTCATCAAAGATCCTGCAGCTCCTTTTTCTGGTAAACTTCGTCGGGAAGATAATGATCACGTCTTATCGGGGATTCAGATACAGACCATAAATGATACTTCCATTATGAATGCACCTGCCATCAAACGTTGTCCAACCGTCCAAAGATCATCCGACGGCTCACAGGCTCGCTCTACTGATGCCTACCACCGGCCTGCGCATAAACATCGAGGCGTCTGGGTACCCAAAGCATTGGCTACGGCAGACGATACGCATTCTTCCTTGCTGTCTGTGCGCTCCTCTACTCCCACGCCTCCCATCCCATCCATGGCGAACTACCCCCTCAATGTCGTCCCCTACCTCCCGCCGGGCATGACCATAGAGCTTGGCCCGGCTGATCGCAAGGTGCGCGCGGATATGGCGTTATCCGCAATCCCTCCACTGCGCCATGAGTTCTTAGCCATTGCGGAGGCAAATCGGTTCATCCCCTTTCACCAAAAGGCTGACCTGCGCAACATCATTGAAGGTTGGCTGCACGAATCTCATTACTACCCTGCTGAAGTACTAGATCATCCTCTGGGAGTTGGGATCTTTGGGTTTGCAAATCCCTTGGTTCGTGAGGTTGTTGTTGGTACCACCTTTGAGTTGGATGAAAACGAAGTATAAGAGCATACTGTCATCTCATTTGTGCCCCATGACGCTGCTCTGAACATGCATCAGACCTCTTTTGGGCCGGAAGTGTGGATTTTATATATCGGATTTCCTTATGATTATCAAACCCAACATTACATGCATAAGTCCGTGGACTCATTTGGTGCTCTGGTGGATTGGCATAATCCTAGAGGAGATAGGAGGTTTGTACTAATTAAAGCTAGAATCATCCATATGCGCTTAGTGCCCAAGAGTTTGGTTGTGCGTTAGGTTGGGGGGGCACGCCGCTCCTGGACTGTTGCTGTCACAGCCCTGCGGAGCAATGACTGGGATGCTCATATACCTAATGTTCCTCCCGCCGGTGAGGACCCACCACCTGCAAATGGCATTCCTCATCCACTCCACGGTGAAGGTCTCAACGCTGAACAGTTATACCAGCAGCAGTTACACAACTGGATGGCGCAGAATGTGATGGCGGATGCAGCTGCAGAGGAGGAAAATGAGAATGTTGTGGTGGATGCAGGCAGTGACATTGAGATGCACCACCAATGGGGAAACTGGCCGCCTTCACCCCCTCAGCAACCCCCTGTTCTGTATAACTTTCAGCAATGGTTGGCTGGAGAGGGTCTGCAAGTGGAAAATGGAATGGTGCCACCACACAATCTTTAGGATAGTCCGGCTGCTGCCTGGAAAGATTCCATCTCGGCATATTCCAGCTCTGACTCCAGTGCCATGGTGTCTGAATCCTATGTCATGGTTCCGGTGACTCTCATGAACCAATTCTGGCCCCAGGAAGCGAGCAGCTCTGCCTTGGCCAATCCTGCTGACACTGCAACTGCCAGGACTGAAATCTCTCCTTCAGTCATACCTGGCAACCACGAGTCTGACGCCTTGTCTACTAACTTCGTGGAGCTCTCTCTGACCTTGTCTGCAGATGGTTTGCATGTGGATATGTCTACTCATGGTACTTTCATCCCCACCATGCTACTGCGAGATTGTTTGCCCATGTTTCAGTTGAACTCATACATATCTCAGGCTGTCAGACCATTTGTGGCATCTTATGAACCTTGGAGGGACAGATATGGATTCAAACAGGATTCACTCACTTTTAAGGTTACTATGGCTAAGGACAGTGGTAAGCTGTCGGTTGTCTCTGCTTCCAAAACCCTTACCAATATGAGCTCTTCCTCTGTTATTATTGAAGAAATCAAACAGGCATCTGGCTGGGAACTTGAAGGTGGCACTGCTGCTGAGGAAAATGTGAACACTAATATTGGTTCTGCTGATGGAAGTCCACTAGAGGATCTGCAGGTTCTGGCTGAGGCTGTTACTGATAACTCTGCTTTGGTCGAGATGCCAAATGAGCCAGGCGTCAACCCTCCTCCTGAAGCTGGTACATCTCGACTTCGCAAGGGAAAGGCAATTGTGCCTGATTGCGCCACAGCTCTGCGTAGAAGTGCTCGCTCAAATAAATACGATGGGTTCAAAGTGCATCAGGTGTCTGACAGCAAGATGAAGGGTTCCAAAGTGAAACCCCGAATTGTTCCGACGGCTCTTCGTATCAGGGAGGTGGCTGAAGATGAAGAAGCACCACCACCGACACCAGTTCGTGTGATCCAGCAAGTTGGCACGATGCTATGTGCCATTCCTGCAGCTGAACTATCTGAAGATGCCCTTCTGGCAACCAGCGAGGAGGAGCCCATATCTTCTGACTAATCTCTGCCCTCACTTTACTCGTTATTTTTAATGCCGCTTTTGGTTAATTGGAACGTTTTGTGTTGGAATGTCCGGGGCTTGAACTCTGAGGACAAACAACTAGCGCTTTCGAATGCTATTTCATCTAGTGGATGTGCGGTAGTTTGCTTGCAAGAGACGAAAAAATCCTCGTTTGATCTCCCTTTTATTAAATCTTGCTGCCCCCGTCGGTTTGGTCAATTTGCTTTTGTCCCATCGCGTGGAGCTTCTGGTGGCATTGCCATGATTTGGAATAGTGCAATCTTCTCTGCCAATGTCTTGTATTATGAAGATTTTGCTCTGGTTACTCGCTTTCGCTCAACCCAATCTGCCCAAACCTGGACACTTGTTAATGTTTATGGGCCATGCCAAAGTGATCGACGGCAACATTTTATCCAATGGCTGTGTAATCTTAATATTCCATCCTCTAAAGAATGGTTGTTTGTTGGGGATTTTAATTTTATCAGAGCACCAGAAAACCGTAACAAACCAGGTGGAAGCATGAATGATATGAATACTTTTAATGACTTCATCCGATGTCAGAGCTTAATTGAATTGCCCATCAAAGGTCGGTCCTTTACCTGGAGTAACATGCAATTAGACCCCCTACTGGAACAACTGGACTGGTTCTTCACAAGCTCCAATTGGACCCAGACTTATCCAAAGACCCTGGTCAAACCTTTAGGTAAACCTGTCTCTGATCACATACCATGTGTGATTAACATAGAGACCAATATACCCAAATCCAAATTATTTCGCTTTGAGTCCTATTAGGCCCAGCACCCGGGCTTTATGACGATTGTCGAGACCTCCTGGGCCAAACCAGTTCATTCCACCAATGCTGCCACTGTTCTATGTAAAAAATTCAAAACCCTACGAAGAAATCTCAAACATTGGAGTAAGGGTATTTCAAAACTCTCGGTGGCCATCGAAAACTCAAATAAAGCCCTTTGTGAGCTAGATGACCTTGAAAATAAACGTCCTCTCACTGTGCCTGAAGCAAATTTCCGTCGTATACTCAAAGCTCACATTTTGAGGTTGCTCCGGTACCAACAACTTTACAGGAAAAAGAGATGTACAATTCGATGGGTGCAATTTGGAGATGAACCTTCCAAGTTTTTTCAGTCCATGGCCTCAGAAAGGTACAGAAAGAATAATATTGCCTCTTTGAAGACCAGTGACGGCATGACTATTGATGATCATGCAGGAAAAGAGTCACTCATCTATCAGGCCTTCAAGGAAAGGATGGGATCTGCACACTCATGTACCATGAAGTTTGATCTTGCGAGGATAATCAAAAAATGTGATGGGCTTGATGAGCTAACTCTTCCTTTCACACATGACGAAATTGATAAAGTTATTCGAGAGATGCCTGCGGACAGGGCACCGGGCCCGGATGGCTTTAATGGACTCTTTCTTAAACGCTGCTGGCCAATCATTAAAGAGGATTTCTACAACCTCTGCAATCAGTTTCATGATGGTAATCTCAATCTGGAAAGCATTAATGACGGATTCATTACTCTCATTCCAAAAATTGGATCACCTGAAACTATTAATGACTACAGGCCGATTACTCTCTTAAATTGCTGCCTAAAAGTCATCACTAAGATATTGGCAAATCGACTACAAAAAGTCATTCTGAAGATTATTCATAGAAACCAGTATGGATTTCTAAAGGGAAGGACTATCCAAGACTGCCTAGCATGGGCATACGAGTATATTTATCAATGTCAAACCTCCAAAAAGGAAATCATGCTCCTCAAACTTGACTTTGCCAAAGCTTTCGATACTATTGAACATGAAGCGATGATTGAGATTATGAAAAACATGGGATTTAATGATAAATGGCTCACATGGATCCGCTGCATATTCTCTTCAGCAAAATCCTCGGTTCTCCTCAATGGCACTCCTGGGCGACAATTCTTCTGCAAATGCGGGGTCCGACAGGGGGACCCTCTTTCACCCCTCATTTTTGTGCTAGCGGCAGATCTTCTTCAAGCAGCCATCAACGATGCCTTTGCACGCCATCAGATACATTTGCCCTTCCCTTCCACACACCAAAAAGAATATCCAGTCATCCAATACGCCGATGACACCATTCTAGTGCTCCCAGCATGCGCACAACAGGCGGTTGTTATCAAGGATATCCTGACTGACTATGCTATGTCCATTGGCTTGAAAATAAATTTTCACAAATCTACTCTAATTCCGATTAATGCCAATGATGCTAAGACTAAAGAGATTGCCAATATCTTTGGATGCGTCGTTGGTAAGATGCCCTTTACATACTTAGGGCTCCCACTTGGAACCACTCGTCCAACTGTCCTTGATCTCATGCCTCTGGTTTGTTCCATGGAGAGACGATTGACGGCTACCCTCAACATGATCTCATACGGTGGAAAGCTCTCACTGCTCAACTCGGTGATCACCTCGCTCATCATCTATGCGTTGTGCACACTTCGACTGCCTACCAAAATCATTGAGCTTCTAGATAAAATTAGAAGAAAGTGCCTATGGACGAAGAAAACGGAGCAAGGGGACAAATGCAACTCTCTTGCCTCTTGGGAAATGGTTTGTCGTCCCAAAGACAGTATTGGACTGGGAGTAATTGATATCAGAGTACAAGGAGATGCACTCTTGCTAAAATACTTACATAAATTCTACAATAAATGGAATGTGCCTTGGGTTGAACTCGTTTGGAACCCATACTATGTGAACCAGATTCCGCATGCTGCAGACCCTTGTGGTTCATTTTGGTGGCGAGATGTGGCCAAGCTAATGCCAATATATAGGGGAATCTCAATCGCTCATGTCAATAATGGATCCAGTGTGCTTTTTTGGAAAGACTTATGGACGGACACAACATTTGATGAGAAGTACCCGCATGCGCTATCTTACACAACCAATGAAGACATCTCTGTGAGGGATTTCTTGTCCATCACGTCATTGAATGAGGCGTTCCATCTACCTCTATCGGCACAGGCCCATGCAGAGGTTCGCCAACTACAAGCAGACACGATGGACACGACACTATCCACTGAACCAGATACTTGGACCTATATTTGGGGCACGGAAACATACACAGCTCACAGATATTACACTTTCTACTTCAGAGATGTGAGGGCTCATCAAGCATTTGGTTGGCTCTGGAAATCAAGGTCTACTATGAAAATTAAAGTATTTGGATGGCTAATCCTTTCTGACAGACTGAACACGCGAAATATGCTCAAGAGGAGACATTACAATATAGGAAACGAATATGATTGCATCCTATGTGGCCTGCACATTGAGGAAACACTGGAACGCCTCTTTTTTGAGTGTCAATTCAGTACGGAATGTTGGTCCTGCTTTGGAATCACGTGGAATCAGGCACAACCTCGCCTGCAACAAGTTGTGTCTGCCAAGAATAACTGGAACAGGCCTCTCTTCATTGAGCTATTCCTGACGGCCGCATGAAGTATCTGGAAGGAACGTAACAACAAACATTTCAGAGGGATGAGGCCCTCAAAAACCTCATGGTTGGATAGATTTAGGACTGATTTCTCTCTCCTTACCTATAGGGTTAAGGAAAAGCATAAAAACCTCATCCCACTCATCCTCTCCTCTATAGCTTAAGTTCTACTCCACCGCCCAAAGGGAGGGTAAATTGTAAAGTCATCATGTAAATCCTCATGTAAAGTGCCCCCCCATTTATATTAATATAAAACAGTAGGAGGTTCTCCTACTGTTAAAGGTTCAAAAAAAACAAATGAAATGTGTTCACATTTGCTAACTTTAAGTTTGATGAATTAGGATCACTGACGTGTAGGGACAAACACTGATTTTAAGGTGACTTGTGGTCACTGCTCCAAAGAAAAAAAAATCTATATGGACAAAGGTAAACCCGATTAGGCCGCTTAATCTCACATGTCAATGACCCTGGTTGTGTGAGAGGACATTATTTGACCGTGTGCATCTTATTTATACAAAGGCTAGGTGTAATACTTAAATCTTTTAAATAATATAAAGCACTCCTTTTTGAGAAAAAGGTTAGTCGCCCTAAGTCAACCAATTTAAACTCATCGAATCTCAGCCCGTCTATTTAGGATTTTGCCACGGAGATGCCTTTTGAAAGAAAATTTGTGAAGCCTCTTAGTCGTGCAATAGCAACCAAATTGATAAGATGACTAGTGGTCCCATAAGTTAAGAGGTTAGACGCACGCACGGACATAGTTTTCTATAATAATGTGGCCTCTTTTTCAGAAGGGAAACGTTTGTGGCCGGCGGACCGGCTGAAACTTCTACCGGTCCCGCGTGGCGCGTACGATAAAGGGCAATCGCATGTTTCATATTTTCCTCTCCACGCAAACATCAGCCCACGGGACTCATGCGACAGCTGGCCCAACTGCTCGCCCAGTCCCTCCCGACCCCTTCCTCTCGCTCAGCCGTTGTCTTCTTCCTCCCGATCCCCTTCTCTCTCAACCGCTTCTCATCTTCCTCCTTCAGATCCCGCCGCTCCTCGTCTTCCTCCTTCAGATCCCGCTGCTCGCTAGCCCCAATCCCACGTAGGTCCCCATCTCCAACATCAGCGCCCACAAACACTTCTTCCATTGCCCTCGGCTTGCAGATTCATTCTGCACCGGCAAGCCGGAGTTGGGAAGCCGTCATGGACATGTCGTCCGCGAGTTGCTGCTCACAGTTTCATACGCTAGACCCGTCCACTAGAGATGCTGCAACCAACGACCAAAAAAGCTACAACAATTTTATTCGAAAGCTTCAACCTGCGACATATAAAGTCCGGACACCGCGCACTGAAAAAGCTACATTCACTCATATGAAAGCTTCAATCATAGTTTGAAAAAGTTTCAACCGGGCGAAATACAGTAGTTTTATCAGACCACTGCAACTGGGCACGAGGAGCTGCAACCGTGGCCACAAGAGCTGGAACCGCAGTTCAGCGGAGCTGCAACCGCTGTCTGTGGAGCTGCATCGATTCCAGCAAGAAAATGCACTGTTTTGCAATGCAGCAAAATGCGGTTGCGGTTGTAGCTATATGGTATGCTGGTGGAAGCAATTTTCAATGCCGGTTGTAGCATGTAGCACAAATCCACGACATCTCGCTAGCCCCGTGCACGGTCACCACACTCGCGGGTTGCAGCTTTTCGAGAACATGGATGAAGCTTTTTCAATGTACATTTGTAACATTCGTCGACCTATGTTGCTGATGTTTGCAGCTCCCGTGTGAAAAGCTTGTAGCTCTGCGCGAACGTGGTTGAAGCTTTTGCCGTATACGGTTGTAACAAACGACGATGATTGCGTCTTCGGCTGCAGCTCCGGTTCCAACAAAACCCATCATCGGATGCAGCATCTCCAATAGCCGGTTCCAGCATATATCAAATATGTTTCCAGCATCCACATCTAACGGTTCAAGAAAATCCATGGCTGGAAGCACCAGCGGTACGACGGTGGTCATACAGCACACTAGTCACCGTCGCCAACGCCGGTAATCTTCCGACGCGCAGCAAAACACGTGTGGGGGAGGATGGGGGTTGTGGCGACCAACGAGAAACGTATGGGAGGCACTGACCACCGGCGAGGGCGGCGACCGACGACGAAGTGGCGGTGACCAGCAGCGAAATGGCGGCGACTATCGACAGTGACGGCAAACGAGGGAGGGCGACGGCGCGATGTGTGACATGGCGACGGGGAGCGGCCGCCATGACCTGCAGCGGTGCTTTCTTCAGATCTAAAAACGTGCTAGGGTGACAATCGCTGGCAAAGGGCGTGATCCGACAGCTATGTGGGGGCGCATCTAACGGGTAGGGTTGGACCGGCCCAAAGTTTGGGTCGGCGCACCGGCGCAGAGTGCTGCCCTTTTCAGAAACACTGTACAACCCGGACCAAAAGAGTCATAATAATGTGGCCTCTTTTTCAGAAACACAATACAGAACAGACACTCTCAAACACGTAGACACATTCATCACTATAAACACACACATTCATCACTATAAACACATAGGTATGCATCTACGTAGCATAGTCCTACGAATCAAATACTTCTATGAGCACACCTTAGAGGACACCTCGCTATCGATGGAAACGTCCCTCCCACTTAAAAAAATATTTCACTTTTGTAAGATACCAAAGCTTCAAACATGAGGTTTGAGGTTTGATCCCTAGCGAACTCGAGATACCATTACCCTCCTAACCATCTCTAATAATAATAATAATAATAATAATAATAATAATAATAATAATAATAATAATAATAATAATAATAATAATAAGGCTCTGACGGCTTAGAGGATGCTTGGAAACGTCTTAGTCACATGACTAAAAATAGTGGGACTAAAACTTGCTAGCCCCACCCATGCTTGGATCCAAATACTAAAGAGACTAAAATCAAGTTATTGAGCATTTATTATCCTCTAAACCATCCAATCCTGAACTTGCATGTGTTAAAGTAGAGGAATTAAATGAGAGGAGAGAGAGCTAATCCATATTTTAATAGGGTTCCCTTGACTAAAACTTTTTAGCCTCAAGACTAGTTCTAGTCTCCTTTTAGTCAGGGGTGCTTGGAACTTTAGCCTCTAAAAAGGACTATTTTTAGTCAGACTAAAAATAGTCCCTTGGATCAAGCACCCTCTCAATAAGAACACTGCAAATATCAACAAGCCACCTAGCAATGCTGCAGCAATATTAATCAGGGTTGGAATCATTTGGGTTAAAGGAAAGAATGTTAACAACAATTAATTTATTACATCGAAACTAGACAAGCGGTTGTTTCTCGACATTCGTCACTTGTTACCTGCAGCAGGTCGAAATCCTCAAACCTTCCCACTCATCATTCCTGTTAGATAAGAGGATATCACTGAGTATCTGCTCCTATAACGAATGACACCCGGCAAACCCGCGACATATCTCAGACCACCAAATATAACCTAAGACGCGGTTCTACCTTTCTTTGACTTGTTTTTGTTTTCTTGTGTCCTCTTTTTCTTCTCTCCTGGCGTAGTCCAGGCATAATCAGCAGGGATAACAAAGGGGTCTTGGATGTCCTCCACACGGTTGCTGGGACCTTGTGCTGTCGAGAAGTTCTGGCGGTAAGGAGCCTTGATCCACTGAACCCAGGAGCTTGAAGACGTCTGGGCTCCTGGGCTCTTGCAATTGTCAGGGCTGGAAGGAGGTGTGCTGAACTCTTCTAATGGCTGTAGCTCTTCAAACTTTGTGAATGTCACAAGAACCCTGATTGTGGGTACAACTGGAATGGCAACCTAAGACAAATAACGTGTTATTGAATTGCTTCATCAGATCCACATTAACCCAACAGTGGTAATTCAACAAAGAGCAAACATTAAAAATTAAGTATATCAAGAATGTTATCGAGGTTCACGTGTAACACGGCCTATGATGGCCCAGAAAGTCCCAGGTTATGCATATGATCTGAAATGATCCAGAGCCAACATAGGATTCTTTACATGAGGCTGGAGTGGATGGAAATGTTCCTATGAAAACTAGTACAAATGAATCCTAAGGAAAAATTCCTATGTATCATAATCCTACGAATAATCAAACAACCGATGCAGGAAAAAATTCCTGAGGATTAGAATCCTCCAAATTCCATTAGGAATCCATTGAGTCAAAGAGGCCCTCAGTTTGTGGAGATCAGAGGAACATATACAAAGATTAAGGATTGGATTAAGAGTCAAACATATTTCTATAATAAGCATTAAATCACAAGGAAAAAAGAATGCACCATTGGAATGCGTTTTTATGGATAACATCAAAGCATAAAGTTTTGCGCTGTTGTTAATTCAAAGTTTCAAACCGCTAAAGGATAAAACATTATCAGTTATTTGATCAACATATTCAAAAAGGCTTCAAAATGAAAAACACAGACAAATAGAGCTAACAAAATGAAGGTGTGTGGTTTTCATTTTCATGCCAAAAAACATCTTAACTAAACATGCAGGTTATTGCAGACCGCATTTATCAGGAAAGGAAACAGACATCCACAAATTTGATCCTTAGACTTCTACTCCCTCTGTAAAGAAAAGTAGTGATCTAAACACTTTTATATTTCTTTACGGAGGGAATACATGGCAAACTACAGGTTGTGTAGCATATTATCAAGAAATAAAAAAGAGAAGGGGTTGATAGAATATGTTATACAGCATAGATGCACTGAAGTCTAGAATCACGAGCTACTAGCAAACCAAGAAACAAATAAATCGACAATTTATTAACATACAGCCTATTTTGAATTGTTATGCATCTCACGTTCGGCCAGAAAAAGTTATGCCTCATACCGTTGTTATTTTTTTCACAATACAGGCCAGAAGAGGAAAACGAATAGACGGATTTTTTTTCCAAAACTCATGCATAAAGCATCTCTTAGTACTCCCTCCGTCCGGAAATACTTGGCGGAGAAATGCATAAAAATGAATGTATCTAGAACTAAAATACATCTAGATACATCCATTCCTCTGACGAGTATTTCCGGACGGAGGGAGTATAAATTAAAGAGTTAGACAGATAGATATCATATATGGGGTGACACTTATTCAAATCATAGTTCAAAAAGGGCCTTGGCTCTAGGCAATAGCAAAACACCTAGCACTTAATTGCGCTTGATTTGTGCATAATTGCACTTAAGCATGCGCTTTGGTCAGAAAAGTGCACGATGGCAAAACGCACATTTAATGCCTAGCCCTTTTTTAAACTTTGATACAAATACCAAATAATCACATTTGTAGTAAAACTGCCAACAAGGAGTAAATTTTATTTTCAAGTGCCCACATGAATCTACAGAGTGGTGTCTTGTGTATGCCTAACCAATGATAAGGATACGTAGGTGTACAGATATGTTAATTACGGTTATGATTCTCTAATAGTTTTGTAACAATTGGCAATGGAATTATATGATGATAAAATTTCTCTTAAGTGCCAAAAGTGGCATGGCATGAAATGTACATTTTGACAAATAATTAAATGTACAGTACTATCAAACTCTCAAACAACCCACTGGATTAGTGTAGCTCCAGCAACCAAGAATAAACATTACATTTGCTAACTTTCCAGTGAAGACATTGCATCATGAAACATTTGATTTTAGGCTCTTACCTTGACTGGAAAAGTTCCTGGAGGCAGTTTTGTGGTGAGTAGATCCCTCAAACGACGGATTGCCTTCACCTTGTTTGCAAGAATATCAAGTAGTGGCAAGAGCTCCTCAGTCCTCAGAGGGAAATTAGGGGACAACCAAAGAACAGGCCTTAGACCTTTCTTATACTCACTTTCTTTGCTACTTTCTTTGCGCCTATGTCCATTCTCAGAAGTTGCAAGTTTACGACAGTCCTTTTCCTTGCCATTTCTGTTCTCATCCCTTCTCACTATATCCACTGAATGTCTTCCTGGTTTAGTTTGTACAATTGATGAAGATCCAAGGCGGAGGTCGCTAACCTTCTCATCTACACAGAGCGAACTTCTTGGAGGTGCCATCTTCTTTGTCATCTCTAGTTTACTAATGCCAGTTTGACCCCTCTTTCCCCAATTACTAAACCAACCTTTCTTATCATGCTTACTCTCCCCATTTCCAGAGATGCTCAAATCCTCAATTGGTATTTCCCTCTCCCTTGGCTCAAAGCAACTATGCCTAGGACCTACAAAGGTGTCGGACTGGCTGTCACCAACAGCCTCTGAAGAATCCATCTTAAGCGCAGATTCCAGCTGCCTCTTCTCCTCGTCAGTCAGTACATCATCGAACCCCTCACTCTCGGTATCATTCTCATTGCAAGCTGAAAAGAATTCCTCATCCGTCATCGCACCAGGAACCCTCCTTGACTTAACACTCACCATAACATGGTGCATGTCATACACCTTAGCCTTCCACAAGCCAACAGCCTCTGTCCTCTCCTGCCGCCGCCATGTGACCTGTGGAAGCAGCACTGCTTGAGTGACATCTATCCCCGGACGGAAGATATTCGTCTGTGACATTGCGGTGACCTCCTGCTGGACCTCTGCCTCGGAGGCCGGCGCGCCAGCACCTTCAAGCGCGTTCATCACCTCCTTATCTTTGTGGTTAATCATGCACAAGGACCCTGGTGGCACCTTGCCGTCCTCCGAGCCCTCCCCAAGAAACAGAATAGTCTGGTCAGAGCGCTGGATCTTGAAGCCATCGAAGCCTGCAAGCGTCATGTCCGCACGGAGGTTGGCCCCGCGCTTCCAGACCCTGTAGGTATCCGAGGGCGCGATGCGGGAGATGAAGGGAATGACGGAGCTCTCGAAGTGGAATGTGATTTCCATGTAGAAGTCGCGCATCCGGCGCATGGCGGCGACAACGCGGGGCAGGCGGCGGCACCATTTGGCCCAGGCGAGAGGCTGGTAGTGGCGCACGATGACGCGTGCGAGCGCCTCCTCACGCGCGCAGATAGCCTCCTGGAGCGCGCTCCAGCCATGCTCGTTCTGCAGGCTCCAGTCGGCCCCCGCCGCCATGAGCATCTCAGCTGCCGCGGCGTCGCCGAAGCGGACGGCGAGGTGGAGCGGGGTCTCGCGCCCAGGGACGTCACGCCGGTCGAGGATGGCCGAGACAGCCTCCGCTCGCGCCTCCTCGGCGATGGAGTCTGCCTCCGTCCGGATCTCCTCGGGCTTCCGAGCCTGCGGGAGCGCGTCTAGCACGCGGCGAAGGGCAGCGTGGTCCTGCATCGCCACGGCGTGGTGCGCTGGGCTCTGCGCATACCTCGCCGCGTCAACGCCAGCCATCGCGCCGCGACCACCGGCGCAACTCCTGCGAATCCGGGGACCGAGCCTCGCCTCTCCGTAGCCCTATTGCCCTGATCTGTAACGCCACGCAAAGAATTGAGTGCAACGGAAGGGGCGAGAAGCAAGCAAGAATCGATGGAAGGATCCCTTGCTTGCGCACCAGTTGCCGTCCAATCCCAATCTTGGGGCTCTCTTCTCCTTGCCTATCTATCGGGCTCTCTGTGCTCTCTTGTGTTTACTCCTCCTCGTGTCTTCTCTCTCTAGACAGCCTAGGACCAAGGGAAAGTATTGACATCTAGAGAGAGGGGGTTGGGCTTGGGGGGGGGGGGGGTTGAGATTGAAAGGTCAGGACGAGGGAGAGGGCGACGAACATTGGGAAACTCTCACTATCGTACTTTTGATCGTAGCAATTCATCGGACAGGCAGTTTATAGCCGGTACTAGACTTGACAACGAAGCTCAACCTCCGCATGCACTACAAAGCAAGAACGAATTAATCCGGTAGACGTGATTAAATGAGCATCAAAGAAGCGGAATAGAGGGAATCAAGATGGGTTTTTATATATACAGACTTGACAACAAATATATGAGAAACAAAAATGAACATGACCGATTTTGGGAAGAAAAGAAAGCATCCCTGAGAAAAACATGTACGGGCCTAGAAGTGATGGTGTTCGCTGGAGACAACGCACGCTAGCGTGTTGTGGTGGCTTGCCGGATACAAAACCTGACGGTGGGGGCGATGCGGTAGAGGTGGCAACTTTCGTCGTGGGTTGGAGGCGTTGTCGGCCGCCGCATACAGATGGAGAGGCAAGGAGAAAGGTCTCACTAAGCATCCTTCCTTGTACGGAGCTCCAAACCCATCCATCGCCATCCCCATGGCCTTGGACGTTGTCGGCGGAGGCGAACCACAACGGCAGGGGAGGCGCGTGTGCTTGGCTGCAGGTTGGGTTAGAGTGCGAGTTGGCTGACCTAACGTAGCTTTGGGCCTTGCTGGGCCTGTGCATGGGTCCAGCGAACGAACCGACCCAGATGGACCAGTGTGCATGCGATCGAGCCGAGCTGGATTGATCGCATGAAGGCTGACAGGCACGAGATAAGAGCGGCGATAGGAAATCAATTCAAATACGCGGTCACTCAGAGCGCTTGATTTCACGGGAGCTTGGTATATGTAAAGATATCCAACGACGTGTAATAAGCCGTATTCGTTTCAGCTTTGATTGGATACGAATCACCTATGGATTCACTTTAGTGGTATAGCTGATTCGCAATGATATAAGACCATATTTGTTTCAGCTTTAGTTGGATTTGAATCATCTACGGATTCGCTTCAGTGGCAAAGTTGATTCTTCAGCTTCACCCGCGAACTACACTTTGAGATGCTTCAACAAATTACACTAAACATGGCCTGACTTCAAACTCAACTTGATTGACAAAGTTGATTATTTTTCTATGGACAAGTGGTGCCGCCCGAGATGCCATGTATGTTAGTAATAAATGGGCTTGGCCTATCAACAATTCTCGAAATATAAAAGTGGTCCATGTGTAAAATAGCAAGTGGTGGGTGTTGGTGTCAAAAGCGGCGCATCTCGGGTAAGGGGTCCCGAGTTGTGGATCTTGGATCAATGGGGACAAGGGACGAAGGACACGGTGTTTACCAAGGTTCGGGCCCTCTGTAAGAGGTAAAACCCTACGTCTTGCTTGATTATATTGATGTGTATAGGATGGTTACAAAGTCGATCTACCACGAGATCAGATGAACTAAACCCTAGACTAGTAGGATGATGGTTGTTGTTCTAGTCTCTACGAACTAAACCATCTGGTTTATATAGATACCAGGGGTGCTAGGGTTACACAAGGTCAGTTACAGCAAGGCAACAAACATGTCGAATCTTCTATCTTGACTTGCATAACACACCAAGACTTCAAAGATCTCCTGCCTGGATACGAAGCCGCCTCGTAGTCCAGCCTTCCATCAGTCGTAGCACAGCCCACCTGTCCGGCCCATGAGAGATGAGGCGGCGACCCGAGGATCCCCTAGTCCAGGTCTACCTCAGTAGTCCCCGAACTAGGCTCCAACGTCGGGGTTCGTGATTGCCTGGCACCCAGTGCGCCCCAAAGTCTTCGGCTTGTGAGGCAAGTTCTTCACCCCTTCCATATTCGGTTGTTTTAACGGTTCGGTCGCCAAGAACCTCTTAATCCGTCAGACCATTGTAGGACCCTCGGTATTAATTTTTATCAAGGGTTAAAGACAACCCTCGATTTCTGTGCGCCCGTCAGGAGGCGAACAGCCCAGCGCTCTTTTACAGAAACGCCCCTCTAAGACCAAAAAGCATCCCTATTTAACAGAACAGGAGCGCGACGGGTGGTTAATGCATCCCAAAACGAGAAGCCAAAACCAAACCAAAGAAATCTCGGGTCAAATGGCCAGCGCCCCAGGTTCATTCTCACGGCCCGCTCCCGTGCAACTGGGCTAGCTGCTCGGTTTCACGTCTCCAGTTAAGCAATCTTCAAAAGCAAGGATACCTTCCCGCTGTAGATCTCGTATTTGTCCGCGCCAGATTAACTTTCGTGAATGGCGAGGTCTTCGCGGAGAACTTCCATGTCCCAAGCAAAGAAGAGATGGTATGTTTCGTGCCCTTCCTCCTACGAGGTTTAGGCTTCCCCATTCACCCCTTCCTGCGGGGCTTGCTGGAATTTTACAGGATCTAGCTTCACCACCTCACCCCCGGGTCCATATTGCACATCTCTGGCTTCGTCGCCCTCTGTGAGATGTTCTTGGGCTGTGAAGCTCATTTCGAGTTGTGGAAGAAATAGTTTTGCCTCGTCCCTCGTACCCATGGGGGATCAATTTTTCAAGTAGGCGGAGCCAAGGTATGGCGTATAGCCGGGACGTGGTATCCTATTGGGACCCCGAAGAAGGATTCCGAGGAGTGGACCTCGGAATGGTTTTATATCGAAGACGTTCCCCTTTCTGATCCAGTTTGGAGGGGCAAGCCCGAATACTCAGACGCTCCTCTAAAGAAGCGGTTCAACTGGTGGCCGCAAAGCCCTTCCCAAGAAGAAATTGCCGAGGTGCTATGCCTGGCTGTCAAGGCCCGCCTGCTAACCCACAACAAGTTGACCATGATTGACGTCATGGCCGCCGTCATAGCTCGGTGCGTACAGCCTCTTCAACAGAGGATGCACCCTCTGTGGTGTTATAACGGGACAAGCGACGCGACCCGCTACAAGAGACAGGGTCCGGATAACCAAGCGAGCATGGTTGCAATATTAGTCGATCTCTTCAAAGGAGAAGAACAAGAGTTTGTCCATTTGAGAAACAGGGACGGCTACGCGAGCTATAACCCCATGGAAAAGTTAAGTTCAACTTCTTATTTCACAGTTCGGATGTTTTATCTGTATACTTACCGGATCTACTATTTTTCCGAACAAAATTGGAGGCGTCAGGTTGGGTCCATCAGCTACCCTTCTCATCAACCGGAGATCCATTCCTGTGACGATGACCCAGGATTTCATGATGACCTAGAGACGTCCATTGATTTCGAGGATGGGGTCTATTTCTAGGAAAGCCTTGACGGTACCAAGGAGGCCCTCATAGTCGATCACTGTCGGTGTCAAAACCGGCGGATCTCGGGTAGGGGGTCCCGAACTGTGCGTCTAGGCGGATGGTAACAGGAAACAAGGGACACAATGTTTTACCCAGGTTCGGGCCCTCTTGATGGAGGTAAAACCCTACGTCCTGCTTGATTAATATTGATGATATGGGTAATACAAGAGTAGATCTACCACGAGATCAAGGAGGCTAAACCCTAGAAGCTAGCCTATGGTATGATTGTTGTATGTTGGGATTCTTGTCCTACGGACTAAAACCCTCCGGTTTATATAGACACCGGAGAGGGTTAGGGTTACACAAAGTCGGTTACAATGGTAGGAGATCTAAATATCCGCATCGCCAAGCTTGCCTTCCACACCAAGGAAAGTCCCATCTGGACACGGGACGAAGTCTTCAATCTTGTATCTTCATAGTCCAGGAGTCCGGCTGAAGGTATAGTCCGGCCATCCGGACACCCCCTAATCCAGGACTCCCTCAGTAGCCCCTGAACCAGGCTTCAATGACGACGAGTCCGGCGTGCAGATTGTCTTCGGCATTGCAAGGCGGGTTCCTCCTCCAAGTTCTTCATAAAAGATTGTAAACACTAAGAGTAGTGTCCGGCTCTGCAAAATAAGTTTCCACATATTGCCATAGAGAGAATAAAATTAACACAAATCTAATCTGCTGACGTATTCCGTAGCGTGACATCACACTACGGCCAAGCCTTTATTCGAATCGTTTTCACTTCTCCACCTCAGCACGTTTTGCGAGGCGGTTTCCTTGGCACGTCTTGTCAAAGTAGAGATCGTGTCCCCCATTTACGGGATTCTCATCAATACGGACGTGGGTAACCCAACCGCGCCATTTATCACGGCGCTTGGGAGGCAAGCGAGTTTTACTAGGCTGGTGGGGACGCATAGCCGCATCCACCCATATAAGGGGATAAGGATCCACCTTTTTACCTACGCCTTCTTCCTCCTTTGCCTATCCATCTTCCGCGCACCCGAGTTCCAGCGCCCAAGCCCGCACTTCCCACCTCAACCTTCTCCAGCAATGTCCGGAGCGGGAGTCAAGTGGATGGTCTCCTCCGTCACGGAGGGCCATGTCAAAAAGGTGAGGAAGGCCGGATACTTGTCCAAAGACATCGCGCACCGACTCCCTAAAAAGGGGCAGCTTCTCCCCACCCCAGAGCCCCATGAGAGGGTTGTATTCCTTCCCCACTTCCTCCGCGGACTGGGCTTTCCTCTCCACCCATTTGTCCGGGGGCTCATGTTCTATTATGGCCTGGATTTCCACGATCTGGCCCCGAACTTCATCCTCAACATCTCGGCGTTTATCGTCGTGTGCGAGGCCTTCCTCCGCATCCGCCCCCATTTCGGCCTTTGGCTCAAGACTTTCAACGTCAAGCCGAAGGTGGTGCGCGGCAGCCAAGCGGAGTGCGGAGGCGCCATGGCGGGCAAGATGGCCAACGTCCTATGGCTCGAGGGCTCCTTCGTGGAGACCTTGAAGGGGTGGCAGTCAGGATGGTTTTACATCACCGAGCCGCGCGATCCGGAATGGATCGCAGCCCCTGAGTTCCGGTCCGGACCCCCTATGTGGCTCACGTCCTGGAAAGAGACGGGCCTGTCATGGGGCGAGGAGGGAGAGGTGACCGGACTGCAAACATGCATCCAGTCCCTGATGAACAAGCGACTCAAGCTTGTCAATATAGTCCAGGTTATGCTCGTCCGCCGGATCCTCCCGTGTCAACAACGGGACTTTAATCTGTGGGAGTTCGACCCGACGCAGCACCAAACCCTGAATAGGCTCTTCGATACGACGTACGAAGACGCCTGGAAGGTGCTTTTCAAAGGCGCCGAGGCTCCCGCATCCGCATCCGAGGATCGCGGATTCAGCACGCAGCGTTCAGCTAGTGCGGTGAGTTATCTTTACCTTTTACAGGACATTCGTTTCTCATAGTTTGACTCTATGCGGGATCTAAACTCCCTTACCTTTGACAGGAATGGCAGGTGAAGTCCGGACCAATTAACTGTCCGGCTCCTTTGCCCGAAGACCCAGCAGACGCTCGTTTATCGAAGCTGCTGGCTTCGGCGCCTTACGTGGTGCCGGAGAAGAAGGCCAAGAAGAAGAAGGCCACGGGGACTCGAAAGAGTTCCCGTCATACGGTGGTGTAGGACTCGTCGTTCGACGAATCCGAGACACGCTCCTCCCGTGAAGACGACGAGGAGGAAGAAGAATCCTCTCCCCCTCCAGCGGGGGGAGGAAAGAAGAGGAAGGCCGCACCAACAGGGGATGCCGAAGGGTCCAAGAAGGGGAAAACCCTTCCTCCGGACTACTCCGCCGACGCCGACGACGACGAAGAGGAGTGGCCGGACAGAGCCAAGCGTCCGGCGAAATCGTAAGTATTCGGATACCAGAGTAACTCTTAATATCCCTGTTGTTGCACAACTTTTCCCTAATGTCGAATATAATTATGCAGGCCGCCCCGGGCCGGACTCGACGAGTCGTCGAGCGGCTGAAAGCACAAGTGCTCCTCAGGTGGTTTTGGTAATTAATGTCAACATATCTCTTGTTGGACTAACGTTTTTATCTAGTATATTTCAGATAAGTTCAACAATGGAGTGGCATGGACTAAAGGTTGTGGGAATTCCTTCAAGATGCTAAGGACAAAGGATTGGCTAAAGCTTCAAGCTCAAGACTCTTCATTTTACATTTTAGTGATCCAAGATCACATTGAGTCCATAGGAAAAGCCAATACTATCAAGGAGGGATGAGGTGTTGCCTAATGAGCCCTTTGCTTTATGTGCTTAATGATATGCTCCAAAGACCCTCAGCTACTTTCCCACTTCCACAAATGACCTAAACCCTAAGCCAAACTCGGTTCTACCGATTCTTTCTATCCGGCGCCACCGAGTTTCATATGTCATAAGCCACTGCCAAACCCTAGCAAATCGGTTCTACTGATAGGGATCTCGGTCTCACCGAGATGGGATTGAAATCTCACTGTGTATGTCCATTGTCCAAATCGGTCTCACCGAGTTAGGCAATCGGTACTACCGAGATTACAATGCAAACTCTCTGGGTAACTCATTACCAAAATCGTTCTAACCGAGTTTAGTAATCGGTCCCACCGAGTTTGCCTGACCAACTCTCTGGTTAGCCAATTACCAAATCGGTCTCACCGAGTTTGTGTAATCGGTCTCACCGAGATTATGTTATGCCCAAACCCTAACCATATCGGTCCTACCGAGATGCATGTCAGTCCCACCGAAAATCTCTAACGGTCACTAGGTTTACCTTTTCGGTCCGACCGAGTTTGTTGATTCGGTCCCACCGAGATTGGTAAATTGTGTGTAACGGTTGGATTTTAAGTGGAGGCTATATATACCCCTCCACCTCCTCTTCATTCGTGGAGAGAGCCATCAGAACACATCTACACTTCCAACTCATATGTTCTGAGAGAGAACCACCTACTCTTGTGTTGAGGCCAAGATATTCCATTCCTACCATATGAATCTTGATCTCTGGCCTTCCCCAAGTTGCTTTCCACTCAAATCTTCTTTCCACCAAATCCAAATCCTGTGAGAGAGAGTTGAGTGTTGGGGAGACTATCATTTGAAGCACAAGAGCAAGGAGTTTATCATCAACACACCATTTGTTACTTCTTGGAGAGTGGTGTCTCCTAGATTGGCTAGGTGTCACTTGGGAGCCTCCGACAAGATTGTGGAGTTGAACCAAGGAGTTTGTAAGGGCAAGGAGATCGCCTACTTCGTGAAGATCTACCGCTAGTGAGGCAAGTCCTTCGTGGGCGATGGCCATGGTGGGATAGACAAGGTTGCTTCTTCGTGGACCCTTCGTGGGTGGAGCCCGCCGTGGACTCGCGCAACCGTTACCCTTTGTGGGTTGAAGTCTCCATCAACGTAGATGTAGGATAGCACCACCTATCCGAACCACGCGAAAAACATCCGTGTCTCCAATTGCGTTTGAATTCTCCAAACCCTTCCCTTCACATTTGTAACGCCCCGGTTTCGATGCGCCAGGTGTCCGCCAGTTATTCGCCGTCGTTGCCATGTCATTTGCTTGCGTGTTGCTCTTTGCCATGTCATCATCTGCATTCCATATCATGTCATCATGTGCATCGCATTCGCATACGTGTTCGTTTCATGCATCCGGGCATTTTCCCCGTTGTTCGTTTCGCAATCCGGCGCTCCTATGTCCCCCGGCGTCCCCGTTTACCTCTTTTCATGTGCGGGTGTTAAACTTTCTCGGAATGGACCGAGGTTTGCCAAGCGGCCTTGGTATAGCACCGGTAGACCGCTTGTGAAGTTTCGGGGTCATTCGGAGGTCGTTTGATACTCCAACGGTTAACCGGGTAACCGTAAAGCCCTCTTTGGTGATGCAGCCCAACACCACTTTAAAGTGGCCCAAAACCCATCCTAACCCCCTCCATCCTCTCGGTCGTTTGATCACGATCGTGTGGGCGAAAACCGCACCTCATTTCGAGCTTCCTAACTCCTCCTACCTATAAATATGTGATCCCCTCCCGATTTTCGCGCAGATCAAACCCTAGCTCCGCTCCTCCGCGCCGCCGGACATGTCCATCCCGCGCCGGACATGTCCACCGGACACCTCGCTCCGGCCAATCCAGTGCTGCCACGTCACCCCGCCGCCGCTCCCGGCCAATGGCGTCGCGCCACGTGCTCCCCGCCGTCTCTCTCCTCCGCGGCCCGCCGCCGCAGTCCGCCGGGGCCCGGGTCGGGCCCGCCCAGGCCCGCGCGCCGCCCGAGCGCCCGAGCCCCGCCGGCTCGCCCTTCTCCGCGCCCGCCGCCTCCCGTCGACGGCCGCCGCCCGTTGCCGCCGCGGCACGCCGCCGCCGACCTTCTGCGCCGCCCCCGCGCCTCCCTGCCGCCGCCGCCGGATCTGGCGCCTCTCGCCGGAGTCCCGGCGCCCCGCGCCCGCGACCCCGCGCCCTCCGCCGCCTCGCCTCCCGTCCGTCCTCCCCGACCCGCCGGCGTCAGCCTCCGGCCGCCGCGCGCCCCATCTCCGGCGAGCTTCTCCGGCCCTGCCTCGATCCACGTGCAAAACCTAGATCTCGAGGTTGGCATTTCCCCTTCGAACCCTAAAATTTGTGCAAACTTTGACATGCTATATCTCTGCATCGGTGGCTCCGTTTTGGGCGTGTAGCATATCAAATTGTTCGCCTCGACGAGTACATCATTTCCCCTCATTGCATCATTTTCATTTGATCTCATCTTGATGCCCGAAATGCTTTTAGAAGAGGGCTATGTGATGTTAGTTCCAGATTATTATCAGCACATGCACTTTTGTCATTTTTGCCATGATTGATGTGTGCATCCTATGAAGTTGAGTCCTACATGTGTTTTGAAATATGACATGCCATCTTTACAGGGGTGTATGCCATGTATTTTTGTGATCTTTGTTGTGACTAGCACAAGCATGCAAGCTAGGGTACTTAATGTTGCTGATTTCAGAGACTTAGTATATTCACTAAGTCATGTCTTGCTGTTATTTTTATGCCATGTGTTCATGTTGTTTCAGAGAGATCTATGCCTCTTTTGAGCATGATCAGTAAGGGTGTTTTGAGCATATGGTTTTGCTCTATCCATCCGTGCCTTTGTTTCTAATTATGGAGTGCTATAGCATATCTTAATCTTGCTCTACTTTTGCTATAAAATGTTCCTGGCAGATTGTTTACATGTTATTCGATTTTGCCAAGCTTGTAGTAGGTTATCCTTGCACGCTATGATGTTGTTCTTGCCATGTCTAGCTTCTATGCCATGTCTTCTTGATGTATGTATGCTTAGTTTATCATGCAATACTCTGTAGTGAGTACATCGAGCTCGTAAACATGCCTACTTGTTATCTGATTTTGACATGTCCAGTTTTCTGCTAAGTCTGAAAATTGTAACGAAATTTGCTTAATTGACATGGGTGCTATTATATTTTCTGGTCCTTTTTGGCTCATGGTCAGTAAGGGACTTTTGTTCAATGCTTTGAGTAGATTCATGCCATGCCAAACTATGCTATGTCCTGTTCCTGTAGCATGTTGTTTTCCTTGCTCTAAACATGCCATCCTGATGCTAATTTCTGGCATGTTATTTTCACTAAGTCTGTGAACCTGTTATCTTTTGCACTTTTGCCATGCTTGTTTGAACCTGTTATGGAGTTATTTAGCCATAGCTCAGTGTTCATCTTTTGTCAAGCATCTTGAGTAGATCACTGCCATATGCTTTGTTAATACGTTTGGGGTGCAATAGTTTAATTCCTTGTTGCTTGCTAAGTAGCATCATGCTGTTAATGGCAGAATCTTGTCATTCTTGTTTTGCTTGTCATTTGCAAACCGTGCATCCGATTCCGGTGATCTTTATATCGATTTCAACCGAAATCACCTCATCTTTCCAGTGGCATACTTGGTTTGCCAGGATTATGCCTGGTTCATCTTTTTCCTTCCGAAGCATGCATATGCATTGCATACCATCGCATATCATGCCATGTTTATGTGGTGGTTGTTTACTATGTTGTTTGTTTCTTTCCGGGTTGCTTCTCTCGTTAGCTTTGGTTTCGTTCCGGAGTTGTGAGGATCCGTTCGTCTACGTCCGTTTGTCTTATTCATGGACTCGTTCTTCTTCCTTGTGGGATCTCAGGCAAGATGACCATACCCTCGAAATCACTTCTATCTTTGCTTGCTAGTTGCTCGCTCTTTTGCTATGCCTATGCTGCAATACCTACCACTTGCTTACCATGCCTCCCATATTGTCAAACCAAGCCTCTAACCCACCTTGTCCTAGCAAACCGTTGTTTGGCTATGTTACCGCTTTGCTCAGCCCCTCTTATAGCGTTGTTAGTTGCAGGTGAAGATGAAGTTTGTTCCTTGTTGGAACATGGAGATGTTGTTCCTTGTTGGAACATGTTATTTGTAGGGATATCACAATATATCTTATTTAATTAATGCATCTATATATTTGGAAAAGGGTGGAAGGCTCGGCCTTATGCCTGGTGTTTTGTTCCACTCTTGCCGCCCTAGTTTCCGTCATATCGGTGTTATGTTCCCGGATTTTGCGTCCCTAACACGGTCGGGTGATTTATGGGACCCCCTTGACAGTTCACTTTGAATAAGACTTTTCCAGCGAGGCCCAACCTTGGTTTTACCATTAGCCTCACCACCACCTATTTTCCCTTGGAAGTAATTAACCCAAGGGTCATCTTTATTTAGCCCCCCGGGCCAATGCTTGTCTAAGTGTTGGTCCAAACTAGAGCACCGTGCGGGACCGTCCCTTGGCAACTTGGGTTATGTTGGTACATGTACGCTTCGCTTATCCGGTGTTGCCCTGAGAACGAGATATGTGCAGCTCCTATCAGGATGTCGGCGCATCGGGTGGTTTTGCTGGACTTGTTTTATTACTGTCGAAATGTCTTGTAGCCGGCATTCCGAGACTGATCGGGTCTTCCCGGGGAGAAGGAATATCCTTCGTTGATCGCGAGAGCTTATAATGGGCTAAGTTGGGACACCCCTGCAGGGTTTGAACTTTCGAAAGCCGTGCCCGCGGTTATGTGGCAGATGGGAATTTGTTAATGTCCGGTTGTAGAAAACCCGAAGTTGATCTCAATTAAAATACATCAACCGCGTGTGTAACCATGATGGTCTCTTCTCGGCGGAGTCCGGGAAGTGAACACGGTGTTGGAGTTATGCTTGACGTAAGTAGTTTCAGGATCACTTCTTGATCATAGTTGTTCGACCGTGCTTTTGCCTTCTCTTCTCGCTCTCATTTGCGTATGTTAGCCACCAGATATGCTAGTCGCTTGCTGCAGCTCCACCTGATACCTTTTACCCTACCTATAAGCTTAAACAGTCTTGATCTCGTGGGTGTGAGATTGCTAAATCCCCGTGACTCACAGATACTTCCAAAACCAGTTTGCAGGTGCCGATGAAACCGTGCAGGTGCCGCATCCGAGCTCAAGGAGGAGTTCGATGAAGATCTTGTTCATTTTGTTGTTTCGTTTCAGTTGATCAGTAGTGGAGCCCAGTCGGGACGATCGGGGATCTGTGTAGCATTTGGGGTAGTCTTCTTTTATTTTGGTTCCGTAGTTGGACCTTGATTGTATCTGTATGATGTAATGCTTTACTCATGTATTGTGTGAAGTGGCGATTGTAAGCCAACTATGTATCTCTTTCCCTTATGTATTACATGGGTTGCGTGAAGATTACCTCACTTGCGACATTGCTTTCAATGCGGTTATGCCTCTAAGTCGTGCTTCGACACGTGGGAGATATAGCCACATCGAGGGCGTTACAAGTTGGTAATCAGAGCCTTCCCCGACCTTAGGAGCCCCCACTGATTGATCGTTTTTAGCGGCCGAGTTGTGTCTAGAAAAATGTTTTGAGTCATTTAGGAATTATGTATCGGAGAGTTTAGGAATTCTTTTTACTTCCCAGTCTCCTCATCGCTCTGGTAAGGTATCCCGACGTAGAGTTTTGACTCTTCTCTTCTCAAATTTCACTAAAAAATTTTTAGGATCACGCGGGTATCTTAGAATCGTTCCGATGGTTTTGTGATGACAACATTGTCTTGGTGCCTCCTGTCAGCAGGGGTTTAGTGGAAGTGTCCCGAGGAGTTGAGCTCCGAGGTGTTGTCGTCATAATTTTATCGTTGCAGTTCTGGAATACCTGAGTTTAGTATGCCGACATCGAAAATTTTCTTTTGTACAGTTGTTGGTGAGATAACCCTGATAGCCCAGTACTGAGGCGAGTGCGGGAGTATTGCCATAACTCGTATAACGAATGCTTTTCGAAGGTTGAGGTAGACGATTTCCGAAGGTTTCTTGGTTATGTGTTGAAGGATGGATACATCTGGATCTAGGTATTGTTAGTTTGGGTGATATATTTTGCGTCCCCTGTATCCCCAACACCTGATTGCATAACCAGAAAGTTTTGGGAGTTTATAAGTGGGAATTCAAGTATCTCGTAGGATATCTTTCCAACAGACACGTGATACGATATGGGATCTATCATATGTTTGTTTCCGGCTTATTCTGCAAGTCAATCCTTTGTTTTTGTTTTGTTTTGTGGTATTCGAGTTGCTTCGAAGTCAAGTGTTTATTCCATACCTTTTCTAAACGGTGTTATCATATTTCTATGGAAATGCTAATCCTTCTTGTTCATCAAGGTTGTTTTTTCAATCCTTTCCAACCGGCGTGCTTCTGTTCAAGTGGATCCGATCATTCCAACATTCGCGAGATCAATTCTTAGTTCTTTGCAACGGTGTTTGCTTCATCCGACCCAAGTTGCTTTTCTTTTCCCGCCCTCCCACCCCTTGTATCTTCAAGGACTCAGATTTCTAATCGAGTATCCATTTTATTGAGTGAAGTTTCTTCATTCTCGTATTTTTTTTGGTGGTTTTAACTCAAGCTTTCGGTGTTGATCATATCTCTTTCCTCGTCTCAAATGTTTTCTCGTACCGGTGCACCTCTTAATCATCCACTTCTCGCTATTCAATTGTTCCGGAGTGATGAAGATATCTCAGAAGATTCAAGTTTCCATTCTCAATTCACTCAAGTTCTTTTGAGGATGTTATCTCATTCAAGCCATTTAAATCAACCGGTGTGTTCTCCCTTTTAAGAAATCGTTCAACGGTGTTTCTTTTGAGTGGGCCCTAACCCACAGGTTTTTTCCCAGGATCTTACCTGACTCTTCTAATTTTTCCGGAGCTTCTATGTTTTTTTCAAAGTTTGACGTAAGAATGAATTTTCATCAGTCATATGTCCTTCTCCAAGATCTTTCAAATTATTTTCATCGTTGGTTCAACCTTTCTAATTTTCATACCGGAGTATCTCAACAATTCATGGTGGTCTTTATCATCATCATTCTCTACATTTGAAGACCGAAGAGGAATTCCTCTTAAATCCTTACCGTTCTTGCAAAGATGCGTAGTTCAAGCTTGATGCCATCCTCTCATAATTATTTCCGATTGTGAGAATTCTTTTCACCCATCCGGAGCATTTCAGGAGTCTTTTCAGTTTGATTCTTCGGAGCCCATCATCTCAGAATTATTCATTCAAGCTTTCGGCTCTCGTTCTCCAAATCTTACCGGTGCATCTTTCAATATTCTCTAATCAGTTCCGGTGCATCTTTCAATATTCTCTAATCAGTTCATGATCTCTTCGTTCTCATGTATCTAAATCCTAGCAAGCATCTTCGTTCATTTGCTAATTCTTCCCGGTGTTTCTTAATCTTTTCTTCGTCCATTTTAAATTCTTACGGTGGTTCGTTCAAGAGTTCTCTTCCTTCATTATCATATAGATTCATTCGTTCTTTCCAATTTAACCGGTGGTTGGTTGAAAACCTTCCCAAATTTGAGCCATATCTCTCTCAATATTTTCTACGAGAATAAGTGGTATGCCAAATCCGTTGCTTGTCATCAATTTAAATTGGTGAAGGATATGCATAACGTAATTCTTATTATGGTTTCATCCAAGTGGTCTAGTCTCTTCTTTCCGAAGTTAGTTCATCATACCACATTCTTGGTTCGTGGTGCTTCATCTTTTCTTTTCCGGAGTTCCAAGTTTTCCGCATTATCTCGTTGCGAAGCTCCATCTAAATCATTGCAAGGCTTCACCTTGTATTTTCAACTTCTCTTTCTTTCTATCTTCCTTTTATTACCGGAGTTTCTTCATGGAGGCTCTACATGGTGGTTTATCAAGGACCCTTTTCATTCTTCAATTGTTCATCAAGAATTTTCTCGGAGTCAAGATGCGTCAAGCTATACTCAAAATTAAACAGGGTGCTTAACACTTGTTTTGTCTTGAGGAGTTCAAGTATTATTCATCTTGCATTCCAAAGTGCAATTCTTTCAACCGTATCATTCGAGGTGGTGTTATGTCATTCTTGATAATTTGAGTTCATGTTTCAAGACTATGTTGTCAAGAATGAGGTATTTTAAATCCATCAATCCGTCCATTGGAGTTATCTTGCTAAAGATTTCACCTAAAGCTTTCCCTAAGGATTGTTGCTATTTATGGTGCTTATAAATGACCCAAGTTCTTCATTTGTCCTCCCGGTGAGATAAGTTTCTCGTCTCCATGTTGATATCAATCCAATCATTTGTTTCCATTGGTGGCAGAAGCTCACCTCATAATTTTGAGATGTTTCTATAAGCCCACTACAAGCTTATTCTTTTCATTGTTAGTTTTCCAACAACTCCATTCAATCCTTGTTTCTAAGGATGCCTCCAAATTCATTGCTGGTACAAGTTATCATTCTCTTCTATTTTCATTCTTCCTAACGATTTAGCTTCTATTCGTTCGTTCCGGAAGCATTGTGATATTGCTCTCTTCGACCCAACTCATCCTAATGTTCTTTTATTGCATATCCATTTAACCGGAGTGTTGTGTCTATCATTCCTCTTTTAACCGGAGTCTCGTCCAAGTGCTTTTCGCCAAGTTCATGATTCTAATTCCTTCCATTTCCAGTCGGAGTGCCGCCCAAATTATACCAATCTTATTCCTTCTACATCTTGTTTCAACCGGAGTGGTTTCAACGTCTATCTTGTCACTTAAGCTCTTCTTTCTCGCCGTATTCCTTGGTCCTTGTCCAATGGAGTATTTCATTTCGTTCATCTCCATGGTATTCTTTCTTTCATTTTGCTCAACCTCTCAAGGTTCTTTAGTTTCACCCGTTTGGCAAAGAAGCAACTTTGTTTTACCTCTTTCTCTTCCGTTTTCCCCCCGGTGCCATCCTAGATCTCGGGACGAGATCCTCTCGTAGTGGTGGAGTGTTGTAACGCCCCGGTTTCGATGCGCCAGGTGTCCGCCAGTTATTCGCCGTCGTTGCCATGTCATTTGCTTGCGTGTTGCTCTTTGCCATGTCATCATCTGCATTCCATATCATGTCATCATGTGCATCGCATTCGCATACATGTTCGTTTCATGCATCCGGGCATTTTCCCCGTTGTTCATTTTGCAATCCGGCGCTCCTATGTCCCCCGGCGTCCCCGTTTACCTCTTTTCATGTGCGGGTGTTAAACTTTCTCGGAATGGACCGAGGTTTGCCAAGCGGCCTTGGTATAGCACCGGTAGACCGCCTGTGAAGTTTCGGGTCATTCGGAGGTCGTTTGATACTCCAACAGTTAACCGGGTAACCGTAAAGCCCTCTTTGGTGATGCAGCCCAACACCCCTTCAAAGTGGCCCAAAACCCATCCTAACCCCCTCCATCCTCTCGGTCATTCGATCACGATCGTGTGGGCGAAAACCGCACCTCATTTGGAGCTTCCTAGCTCCTCCTACCTATAAATATGTGGTCCCCTCCCGATTTTCGCGCAGATCAAACCCTAGCTCCGCTCCTCCGCGCCGCCGGACATGTCCATCCCGCGACGGACATGTCCACCGGACACCTCGCTCCGGCCAATCCAGTGCTGCCACGTCACCCCGCCGCCGCTCTCGGCCAATGGCGTCGCGCCACGTGCTCCCCGCCGTCTCTCTCCTCCGCGCCCCGCCGCCGCGGCCCGCCGGGGCCCGGGTCGGGCCTGCCCAGGCCCGCGCGCCGCCCGAGCGCCCGAGCCCCGCCGGCTCGCCCTTCGCCGCGCCCGCCGCCTCCCGTCGACGGCCGCCGCCCGTTGCCGCCGCGGCACGCCGCCGCCGACCTTCCGTGCCGCCCCCGCGCCTCCCTGCCGCCGCCGCTGGATCTGGCGCCTCTCGCCGGAGTCCCGGCGCCCCGCGCCCGCGACCCCGCGCCCTCCGCCGCCTCCCCTCCCGTCCGTCCTCCCCGACCCGCCGGCGTCAGCCTCCGGCCGCCGCGCGCCCATCTCCGGCGAGCTTCTCCGGCCCTGCCTCGATCCACGTGCAAAACCTAGATCTCGAGGTTGGCGTTTCCCCTCCGAACCCTAAAATTTGTGCAAACTTTGACATGCTATATCTCTGCATCCGTGTCTCCGTTTTGGGCGTGTAGCATATCAAATTGTTCGCCTCGACGAGTACATCATTTACCCTCATTGCATCATTTTCATTTGATCTCATCTTGATGCCTGAAATGCTGTTAGAAGAGGGATATGTGATGTTAGTTCCAGATTATTATCAGCACATGCACTTTTGTCATTTTTGCCATGATTGATGTATGCATCCTATGAAGTTGAGTCCTACATGTGTTTTGAAATATGCCATGCCATCTTTACAGGGGTGTATGCCATGTATTTTTGTGATCTTTGTGGTGACTAGCACAAGCATGCAAGCTAGGGTACTTAATGTTGCTGATTTCAGAGACTTAGTATATTCACTAAGTCATGTCTTGCTGTTATTTTTATGCCATGTGTTCATGTTGTTTCAGAGAGATCTATGCCTCTTTTGAGCATGATCAGTAAGGGTGTTTTGAGCATATGGTTTTGCTCTATCCATCCATGCCTTTGTTTCTAATTATGGGGTGCTATAGCATGTCTTAATCTTGCTCTACTTTTGCTATAAAATGTTCCTGGCAGATTGTTTACATGTTATTCGATTTTGCCAAGCTTGTAGTAGTTGATCCTTGCACGCTATGATGTTGTTCTTGCCATGTCTAGCTTCTATGCCATGTCTTCTTGATGTATGTATGCTTAGCTTATCATGCAATACTCTGTTATGGAGTGATTTAGCCATAGCTCAGTGTTCATCTTTTGTCAAGCATCTTGAGTAGATCACTGCCATATGCTTTGTTGATACGTTTGGGTGCTGTAGTTTAATTCCTTGTTGCTTGCTAAGTAGCATCATGCTGTTAATGGCAGAATCTTGTCATTCTTGTTTTGCTTGTCATTTGCAAACCGTGCATCCGATTCCTGTGATCTTTATATCGATTTCAACCGAAATCACCTCACCTTTCCAGTGGCATACTTGGTTTGCCAAGATTATGCCTGGTTCATCTTTTTCCTTCCGAAGCATGCATATGCATTGCATACCACATCTCGCATATCATGCCATGTTTATGTGGTGGTTGTTTACTATGTTGTTTGTTTCTTTCCGGGTTGCTTCTATGGTTAGCTTCGGTTTCGTTCCGGAGTTGTGAGGATCCATTCGTCTACGTCCGTTTGTCTTCTTCATGGACTCGTTCTTCTTCCTTGCGGGATCTCAGGCAAGATGAACATACCCTCGAAATCACTTCTATCTTTGCTTGCTAGTTGCTCGCTCTTTTGCTATGCCTATGCTGCGATACCTACCACTTGCTTACCATGCCTCCCATATTGTCAAACCAAGCCTCTAACCCACCTTGTCCTAGCAAACCGTTGTTTGGCTATGTTACCACTTTGCTCAGCCCCTCTTATAGCGTTGTTAGTTGCAGGTGAAGATGAAGTTTGTTCCTTGTTGGAACATGGAGATGTTGTTCCTTGTTGGAACATGTTTACTTGTTGGGATATCACAATATATCTTATTTAATTAATGCATATATATATTTGGAAAAGGGTGGAAGGCTCGGCCTTATGCCTGGTGTTTTGTTCCACTCTTGCCGCCCTAGTTTCCGTCATATCGGTGTTATGTTCCCAGATTTTGCGTCCCTAACGCGGTCGGGTGATTTATGGGACCCCCTTGACAGTTCGCTTTGAATAAGACTTTTCCAGCGAGGCCCAACCTTGGTTTTACCATTAGCCTCACCACCACCTATTTTCCCTTGGGAGTAATTAACCCAAGGGTCATCTTTATTTAGCCCCCCGGGCCAATGCTTGTCTAAGTGTTGGTCCAAACTAGAGCACCGTGCGGGACCGTCCCTTGGCAACTTGGGTTATGTTGGTACCTGTACGCTTCGCTTATCCGGTGTTGCCCTGAGAACGAGATATGTGCAGCTCCTATCAGGATGTCGGCGCATCGGGCGGTTTTGCTGGACTTGTTTTATTACTGTCGAAATGTCTTGTAGCCGGGATTCCGAGACTGATCGGGTCTTCCCGGGGAGAAGGAATATCCTTCGTTGATCGCGAGAGCTTATAATGGGCTAAGTTGGGACACCCCTGCAGGGTTTGAACTTTCGAAAGCCGTGCCCGCGGTTATGTGGCAGATGGGAATTTGTCAATGTCCGGTTGTAGAATACCCGAAGTTGATCTCAATTAAAATACATCAACCGCGTGTGTAACCATGATGGTCTCTTCTCGGCGGAGTCCGGGAAGTGAACACGGTGTTGGAGTTATGCTTGACGTAAGTAGTTTCAGGATCACTTCTTGATCATAGTTGTTCGACCATGCTTTTGCCTTCTCTTCTCGCTCTCATTTGCGTATGTTAGCCACCAGATTTGCTAGTCGCTTGCTGCAGCTCCACCTCATACCTTTTACCCTACCTATAAGCTTAAATAGTCTTGATCTCGCGGGTGTGAGATTGCTGAGTCCCCGTGACTCACAGATACTTCCAAAACCAGTTTGCGGGTGCCGATGAAACCGTGCAGGTGACGCATCCGAGCTCAAGGAGGAGTTCAATGAAGATCTTGTTCATTGTGTTGTTTCGTTTCAGTTGATCAGTAGTGGAGCCCAGTCGGGACGATCGGGGATCTGTGTAGCATTTGGGGTAGTCTTCTTTTATTTTGGTTCCGTAGTCGGACCTTGATTGTATCTGTATGATGTAATGCTTTACTCATGTATTGTGTGAAGTGGCAATTGTAAGCCAACTATGTATCTCTTTCCCTTATGTATTACATGGGTTGTGTGAAGATTAGCTCACTTGCGACATTGCTTTCAATGCGGTTATGCCTCTAAGTCGTGCTTCGACATGTGGGAGATATAGCCGCATCGAGGGCGTTACAACATTCTTGCAAGTTGCATGCTTTACTTTCCGCTGCCTATATACTCTTTGCATGCTTGCTTGATATGTATTTTGCATGTTGAAATTGTGCCTAAAACTTCACTCAAACCAAAAAGGCTTAAAAACTGCAACTTTAGTACTAAGTGTCTAATCACCCCCCCCTCTAGACACACCCACTTCTAGATCCTACAAGTGGTATCAGAGCTTTGGTCTCCATTGCCTTGGTTTAATCACCATTGGAGGAAGATAGATGTGTCTACTTTAGGGAGTCTTAGACATAGAGTGCCTATTCTTGATGGAGAGTATTTTCATGAATGGAAAAATGATATGCTTGTGATTTTCAATCAATGTCATTTGAACAAGTATATTGCTAGCCCTTGTGCTCCTCATGTTGATCCTATGCATCCCACTCTAGATGAAGATATTAACATGGTTCGCAATCTTAGAACCGTTGAGCTCATCATTAGAGGATTGCCCAAATACTTGATTGCTAGTTTACCTACTCTTAAGTGTGCCTATACTATATGGAAATTTATTGAGGAACGATTCCCCGATTATTCCTTGAAAAACTTGGATGAAATTCTCCATAAATCTATTGCCATGAGTAAAATGAACTCTAGTGATCCTAGTTTTGGTGATTGTCTACTTGAACTTACTAATCTCATGCATGCTAAAGGAAATGTTGGAATCATTAGTGATATTATATCCGAAACTATAAGAATTCATAAAAGTGACCACTTTGATGATCTTTTATCTAATGAATCACTTTCTCTAGGAAATGATGAATCACAAGATCATGTTGAACATGGATACTACGATGAGAATGATGATAGTGACTTCGATCTTGATGATGCAATGAGACACTTTGGTCTTATGGCAAACCTTCGAGGATATGTGTCAGGAGGAAAGGAATGGGTTCTCGACAGTGGATGTACCGATCATATGACCGGAGACGAAGAGATGTTCCGTGAGCTTGCTGAAAATGACGGCCCTCGAAAGTATGTCACCTTTGGTGATAATTCAAAGGGTAAGGTGGTTGGCCTTGGTAAGGTGGCCATCTCACACGATAGCTCCATTCAAAATGTCATGCTTGTTAAATCTCTTGGCTACAACTTACTTTCGGTATCTAGACTTGCTGATTTCGGTTTGAATGTCCTATTTACTGGGGTAGATTGCCAAGTGTTTCCTCGAGATAATCATAAAATGGTCTTTACCGGTATACGTAGAGGTGACCTTTATATTGTCGATTTCTCTAAAAAGTCACAACCTAAAACTTGCTTCATTGCTAAATCCTCAAAAGGTTGGTTGTGGCATAGACGACTAGGTCATGTTGGCATGAGAAACCTTGACAAGCTTATTAAAGGAAATCATATCCTTGGAGTTAACGATGTCATATTTGATAAGGATAGACTTTGCAGTGCTTGTCAAGCAGGTAAACAGGTTGGAGGAAGGCATCCTGTAAAGAACATCATGACCACAAGGAGGCCACTCGAGCTACTTCATATGGATCTTTTTGGTCCCAATGCCTACAAGAGTCTCGGTGGAAATTCTTTTGGTCTAGTTATAGTTGATGATTTTTCAAGATTTACGTGGGTGTTCTTTCTTGATGATAAATCGCAGGTCCAAAAGATCTTCAAAAACTTCGCTAGGAAGGCCCAAAATCAGTTCGACGTGAAGATCAAGAAGGTTCGGAGTGACAACGGAACGGAGTTCAAGAACGCAAATGTGGATACCTTTCTTGACAAAGAAGGGATTTCACATGAGTTCTCGGCTACGTACACACCTCAACAAAATGGAGTTGTTGAGAGGAAGAACCGGACGCTCATCGAAATGGCGAGAACGACACTTGATGAGTACAAGACGCCGAAGCACTTCTGGGCAGAAGCGGTTGAGACGGCTTGTCATGCAACAAATCGCTTGTATCTTCACAAGATACTCGGCAAGACGGCATACGAGCTCCTCACCGGTAACAAACCCCAAGTTGGATACTTCCGAGTATTTGGCTCAAAGTGCTACATTCTACAAAAGCATCGCCGTTCAAAGTTTGCTCCTAAATCTCATGAAGGTTTCCTACTTGGTTATGGCTCAAACTCTCACACTTACCGTGTCTACAATAATTTCGCCCCAAAGGTTGAAGAAACGGTAGATGTGAAGTTTGATGAATCTAATGGCTCGCAAGTAGAGCAATTGCCAATTGATGTAGGAGACAAAGACCCTTCGGAAGCAATCCAAGACTTGTCTATTGGCAAAATTCATCAAACGGAGGTGAAGGAAAGTACCTCATCCGTCCAAGTGGAAGCTTCTACTTCACGACAAGGTGAACCAAGAATCGACCCGGAGGCATCCACAAGTGGGACACACCAAGATGAAGGAAACGAGGAAATGCATCAAGACAAACATCAACAACCTCCTTCTCCACCACGACAAGAGAACGACAACGCCAACAATGAAGAAGACCAATAAGAATAAGATGAAGAAGATATTCAACGAAGACCCAAGCAAAAGCTTTCACGAGTTCGAGCAAGAATTGCCAAAGATCATCCCGTCGAGCAAATCTACAATGATATCCAAACCGGGAGAATTACTCGCTCAAAAACTCGTTTAGCTAACTTTTGTGAAAACTATTCATTCATCTCTAGCATTGAACCTATGAAGGTTGAAGAAGCATTGGAAGATTCAGATTGGATAAACGCAATGCATGAAGAGCTACACAACTTTGAGAGAAACCAAGTTTGGAAATTGGTTGAGAAGCCCGACAACAACCACAACATCATTGGTACCAAATGGGTGTTTCGCAATAAGCAAGATGAAGATGGACAAGTGGTTCGCAACAAAGCACGTCTCGTCGCCCAAGGGTACACACAAGTCGAAGGTATGGACTATGGTGAGACATATGCTCCCGTTGCTAGACTTGAGTCCATTCGCATCTTACTTGCCTTTGCTAATCACCATAATATCACCTTGTACCAAATGGACATTAAAAGTGCTTTTCTAAATGGTGAAATAGAGGAGGAAGTTTATGTCAAACAACCTCCCGGCTTTGTCAATCCTAAGAAACCTAATCATGTTTACAAACTTCACAAAGCCCTTTATGGTCTTAAACAAGCTCCTAGAGCATGGTATAAATGCTTGACCAAGTTCCTTATTGCAAGTGGTTTTGAAATTGGAAAAATTGATTCCACACTTTTTACTAAAAGGGTTAATGGAGAACTATTTGTATGCCAAATTTATGTTGATGATATCATATTTGGTTCTACTAACCCTCTTTTTAGTGAGAAGTTTGGACAGCTAATGTCAAAGAAGTTTGAGATGTCTATGATGAGTGAACTCAAATTCTTTCTCGGTTTGCAAATCAAGCAAACAAAGGAAGGTACATTTATCTCTCAAACGAAGTACACCAAAGACTTATTCAAGAAGTTCAATATGCAACAATGCAAAGGTATGCCTACACCCATGCCTACTAGTGGACATAATGATTTGACCAAAGATGGTGAACCGGTTGATCAAAAGGTTTATCGCTCTATGATTGGTTCATTGTTATACCTATGTGCCTCACGTCCCGATATCATGCTAAGTGTGTGCATGTGTGCACAATATCAAGCTGCTCCTAAAGAATGTCATCTTAAGGCCGTGAAAAGGATAGTGAGATACTTAATCCATACACCAATTTTTGGCATTTGGTATCCTAAGAGGTCCTCTTTTGATCTTGTTGGCTATTCCGACTCGGATTATGCTGGAGACAAGGTTGATAGAAAGTCCACTTCGGGTACGTGTCAATTTCTTGGTAGATCTCTTGTGTCTTGGTCATCCAAGAAACAAAACTCGGTATCCTTATCTACCGACGAAGCGGAATACATTGCCGCTGGTTCATGTTGTGCTCAATTACTTTGGATGACCCAAACTCTTAAAGATTATGGGGTATATGTGAAACATGTTCCATTGCTTTGTGACAATGAAAGTGCCATTAAAATTGGTCATAATCCTGTACAACATTCTCGAACTAAGCACATTGAAGTTCGTCATCATTTCATTCGAGATCACGTTGCTAAGGGTGACATTGATCTTAAGCATGTTCGCACCGATAAACAATTAGCGGATATATTCACTAAACCACTTGACGAGAAAGTGTTTTGCAGGTTAAGAGGAGAATTAAACATCATTGATGCTTCGAACTTGGAGTAGAAACTCCATTGGATACATGCAAGACATGAGCTTATGTCTAATCCTTGATATATCTCTTATGATGACTATCTTATGTCTTGGATATATTTGTACCTTGCATGTTATCTAACCCATGTAGGTACTTGGTTGAATCTAATTCTATGAGATTGCAACTCACTCACATCTTGAGCAATCTCTACATCACCAAGTCTCTACACAATGGTGGTTGAAGACAAGGAAGCACGAAACCATTCAAACATATCCTTTGACAAATTCTATGTTGAGCTTCATGAATTGTCATTTTTGGATATAAAAGTACTTTTCCTTGCAAGAACTAACCCATGTAGGTAGATGAACTCAAATTCCAAGGGGTGCTCCCAACTCATGATGAGCTACATCAACTTCGAGCACCCACACAAGTTCAACTACATGAGCAAGACCCACACCACCACCCAAGGTATGATATTCCATCTTAGAGAAGCTTTACTCCAAGTCATGAGTCAAAGCAACTCAACAATATGTGAATACATCAAAATGCTTAAACGAAAAATGGTAACCCCATTTTGAGCTTAAACGATGAGTATGACCCATGATCAAGTGTTCTCACTTGACTCCTAAGTCAATATACTCTAACATAGGTGACTAAGTCACCGCCCAATTCTAGATGAAGTTCTCTTGTGTTCTTTTGTTATTGCATTTGTCCCTTGCATATTTGTTTCTCTCTTTTTCAACCAAAAAAAACTTCATCTAGAACTTCCATTTTCTTTGATTCTTGTTCTACATATTTCTGCATCAAATTCTTTGCAAATCTTTCAGTTAATTCATTGCAAATCCTTGTGAGATCCTATTTGACTAGTGAGCTGAGGTGACAAATGTTTTCTCTATAATGAACTCGGTTTCACCGGATTGTAGTTTTCGGTCCAACCGGATCCTTTCGGTACCACCGAAACCTACCACTCGGTGCCACCAAATTCGCAACAGGAAAAACAGTTTGCCACTTATTCTATGTTTCTTCTGATCCAGCTCCACTCGATGAATCTTATCCTCTACAAGCATCATAGTTTTATTCATTGCTTTTTGCTGAAACTCAAGGACCAAACCCATTCGACAGAATCCAGAAAAACCTTCTTGGAAATTGATGTCAAAGGGGGAGAGAGAGATCACATCAAAGCTTATCATCTTCAAGGGAGAAAGAGATCTCCAGGGGGAGAGAACACTCAAGGATCCCAGATGCTTTATATTCAAGAGGAGAGACGCCACATGTCTTTTTGGGGGAAAGACATGTTCATATGTGCTCATTTGCATTATGTTCTATTCATTCATATATTTCAGCTCTAAATTTCTGTTCCCTATCTTCTCCAAATATCCCATGTCAAAGTTAGGGGGAGCAAGACATCTAAGGGAAAGAAATCATTAAAATTCATTGCATATCTTTACTCTTGGGGACATGTCTAATCTAATGTGATACCTTGTACTCACTCTCTACATGTCATCCCAGTCTTGGTATTCTTGTGGTTTTCGTTGGTTTGCTCTGGCTAGTGGATGTACCTGTGTTATCTAACCTTGTTTGTGCAGGTTCATCCTAAGCCAACTCAAGACTACAAGGTAAGTATATGCAACAGAATCATGAGTATGAGGAATTCTTGCTTTTGTACATACTGTTTGCAAGAAGGACTCATAAGCATGAAGGTATTTCTCTTAATAATCTTTTGCTCTGATGCATATGGCCAAGATACATGTAACACATTGCCTACTCAGTCATAACTATGCTCTCACATGCTTCCACATGTTATATCCACATGATTGCATACATGTAGGGGGAGCCTATGTTTGTTACATGTTCTTCCAAAGCTTTACTTGCTATTCTTTTTATCTTAATCTAAAGCTTTGATGTATGTTGCCATCAATTACCAAAAAGGGGGAGATTGAAAGCACAAGTGCTCCTCAGGTGGTTTTGGTAATTAATGTCACCATATCTCTTGTTGGACTAAGGTTTTTATCTAGTATATTTCAGATAAGTTCAACAATGGAGTGGCATGGACTAAAGGTTGTGGGAATTCCTTCAAGATGCTAAGGACAAAGGATTGGCTAAAGCTTCAAGGTCAAGACTCTTCATTTTACATTTTAGTGATCCAAGATCACATTGAGTCCATAGGAAAAGCCAATACTATCAAGGAGGGATGAGGTGTTGCCTAATGAGCCCTTTGCTTTATGTGCTTAATGATATGCTCCAAAGACCCTCAGCTACTTTCCCACTTCCACAAATGACCTAAACCCTAAGCCAAACTCGGTTCTACCGATTCTTTCTATCCGGCGCCACCGAGTTTCATATGTCATAAGCCACTGCCAAACCCTAGCAAATCGCTTCTACTGATACGGATCTCGGTCTCACCGAGATGGGATTGAAATCTCACTGTGTATGTCCATTGTCCAAATCGGTCTCACCGAGTTTAGGCAATCGGTACTACCGAGATTACAATGCAAACTCTCTAGGTAACTCATTACCAAAATCGGTCTAACCGAGTTTAGTAATCGGTCCCACCGAGTTTGCCTGACCAACTCTCTGGTTAGCCAATTACCAAATCGGTCTCACCGAGTTTGTGTAATCGGTCTCACTGAGATTACGTTATGCCCAAAACCTAACCATATCGGTCCTACCGAGATGCATGTCAGTCCCACCGAAAATCTCTAATGGTCACTAGGTTTACCTTTTCGGTCCGACCGAGTTTGTTGATTCGGTCCCACCGAGATTGGTAAATTGTGTGTAACGGTTGGATTTTAAGTGGAGGCTATATATACCCATCCACCTCCTCTTCATTCGTGGAGAGAGCCATCAGAACACATCTACACTTCCAACTCATATGTTCTGAGAGAGAACCACCTACTCTTGTGTTGAGGCCAAGATATTCCATTCCTACCATATGAATCTTGATCTCTAGCCTTCCCCAAGTTGCTTTCAACTCAAATCTTCTTTCCACCAAATCCAAATCCTGTGAGAGAGAGAGTTGAGTGTTGGGGAGACTATCATTTGAAGCACAAGAGCAAGGAGTTCATCATCAACACACCATTTGTTACTTCTTGGAGAGTGGTGTCTCCTAGATTGGCTAGGTGTCACTTGGGAGCCTCCGACAAGATTGTGGAGTTGAACCAAGGAGTTTGTAAGGGCAAGGAGATCGCCTACTTCGTGAAGATCCACCGCTAGTGAGGCAAGTCCTTCGTGGGCGATGGCCATGGTGGGATAGACAAGGTTGCTTCTTCGTGGACCCTTCGTGGGTGGAGCCATCCGTGGACTTGCGCAACCGTTACCCTTTGTGGGTTGAAGTCTCCATCAACGTGGATGTAGGATAGCACCACCTATCCGAACCACGGGAAAAACATCCGTGTCTCCAATTGCGTTTGAATTCTCCAAACCCTTCCCTTTACATTCTTGCAAGTTGCATGCTTTACTTTCCGCTGCCTATATACTCTTTGCATGCTTGCTTGATATGTATTGTGTATGTTGAAATTGTGCCTAAAACTTCACTCAAACAAAAAAGGCTTAAAAACTGCAACTTTAGTACTAAGTGTCTAATCACCCCCCCTCTAGACACACCCACTTCTAGATCCTACAGCGGCTCCCTGGATTCATCGGACGTGAACTCAGTTCCGCCCGCTGCCTCCCCCCGCACCGCGGACGACGCCGAACTGGCGTCGCGACAAGCTCCGGGGCAAGAGGAGGTGGTCCTGGAGGAGCCGCGAGGTGACCTCCCAGACTCCAGGAGTAAAGGGGACAAGACCCCCCAGGGCTCCAAGTCCGGCTTTGAGCCGGACACCGCGCCAGAATCCTCAACAGTTCCGGACAGCGGTAGGCGAACTCCTTCCAAGAGGAGCAAGCCTTATGAGCCGGCAGCCTCCGTCCAACCGGAGGTGCCGGACAATCTTCTGGAGGTGCTTAATGGAACCTCCATCGACGAGGAGCACCGTACTATTATGAGTACGGTGATCCAGAAGGTTCAGTCCGCCAAGAGCGGACTGACTGAAGCTTGTGCCAGCCTTCTAACAGGCTTCGAGGTGAGTAAAAATATGTAAAACCATTACCGCATAGACAGTAGCCTCTGATGCTCTGTTTGGCGCTCGGAAAGAAAAGCCGAATAGAGGATCTATTAAATTTCGCAGGAATCTAACAAAAAAGAGTTAATATGCATATGCAGGCTTCGCTGCTAGCCACCGCCGCACTGACTGCAGAGGTGGGTGCCCTGAAGAAGGGCCTCGAGCGGACCGAGCAAGAGCTCGGTAAGAGATACCTTATAGAAAAATATATACAAAAAAGATGCAATTGCAAAAAAAATGACAGGATTGTACTACTTATTGTAGGGGCCACGACTGAGGTGGCGACCCTCAAGCAGGCGCTGTCCGAGGCCGAGAAGAGGGCGGCCACAGAGCGCACCGAGCGAGAGAAATTTGAGGCCCAGGTCGGCGAAGTGTAGCAAGAGCTTCAGGCTCTCATGAAAAAACATGAGACTTTGGAGCTTGACTCGAAGACGTGAGCGTCCGAGCTTGCGGCGGCCCTTGAAACTGCCAAGTCTGCCAAGGCCGAATCCCAGAAGGCCCTCCAAGAGTTGGAGGCGGTGAAAAAGATAGCGGCGGGTAAGGAATTCTTTATGCAAAGCAGACATATAAAAGTAAACTACTTGTTACTTACCCGGATCCGGAGTTCTCCAGGGGCATCCACAGATCTTCCCCGCAGCGTATCTGATGCCGCCGCATTCTACCGAGCCGAGGAAGGCAGCTCGACGGAGAAGGTGTTCTGGTCTCAGTACGCTGAGGCCGGACACCCTGTGCCCTTGAGCGACCAGCTGAAGCAGCTGGTCGAGCTCCACAAGGCGGCCGAACAGGCCATGAAGGGCTTCATAGTTCGGCTGTGGCCTGGAGAGGCCCTGCCTGGGAGCTACTTCGGGTTGGTGCGGCGGCTGGTGGAGGCCTGTCCAAGGCTCGAGGTCATCAAGCGCTCCGTTTGCATCGAAGGTGCCTGTAGGGCCCTTGCCCGTGCAAAGGTGCACTGGGGTAAGCTGGACAGTGAGAAGCTTGTGAGGGATGGGCCGCCGCCGGGGAAGGAGCATCGCAAGCCTGAGAACTATTATAAGGATGTTCTGGTGGGTGCCCGCCTTTGTGGCGGATGAATTTACCAAGGATGTAATTTTTGAATGAACTCGCTCGTGTTTATCCTGTGCGCTGAAAACTTGTTCATATGCGCTAAGCAATGCTTGTTGAATTTAAAATATTACTTTCTGTGCGGCCGTTTATCAAAAAATTGAGAGATGGCCAGTCGTCGGCTTCTGCCCCCATGCCACTAGTGCTGGGGTGTTCGGGATAAACCTGAGCACTCTTTTTCCCATGTTTGGGTCCTTCGAGGGAGGCGCTCAGCACAACGAACAAGGCAATCGGACTATAATGCTTGAACACTCTCACTTAGCCATAGAACTCTATAATTTTAAATTTCGGCGAAGCCCCTAGTATTCGGAAGACCGAGTTCGGGGCGCTATCCACGCCTTGGCCGGACAAAGCCGGTTCCTCGTTCTAAGCGGGATAAGTCTTTAAGGACTCGAAAAACCTCTCGAATAACGACCGGTCTCTCGCCTCATCATGACAGTCAGTTTTAGCTTTCTCTACTGAGGTGCTCAGCCCAGCTCAACTGGGGCACAATCGCAGTAGTTCTCCTAGTGCTACCTTAGCCGATATAGCGGAACGTAAGGCACCAAAACACAGGAGCCGGGCAAACCCAACTATTGACCCAAATCATGATTCGGAGCTGATACATATAGTGCTATAAGTTTGGGGTGCCGCACTTGTGAAAGTGTTTGGATTTCTCACACCATATTGAGGGGTACTGAAGCCCCTGGCGTATTTTGCTGTACCACAATGTACGGGTGCAACATGTCATTAATAAACATATATAAAAAAGAGGATAATTCAACAAATAGCAAAAGCTATGCATTGTTTATAGAAAGGCTGCTATCAATGCAGAACGATACAAATAGTGCAATAAGCAAAAGAAATTGGACTATTTAACATGTCTTGGCCAGGGGCAGGCCGCGGAATTGTATTCAAAATAGGTATACTTGCTCGTAATAGAGACCACCTGGGAGTTCCATAATGCGGCATGGCTTGTCTACTTTCCTGGATCTTGCATCGTTTGTGCGGCAGTTGAATTGCCGAACAGGTCGTCCGAAGTGTGGAGTCCTGAAAGTAAGAGAAAATTTAAAAAAGAATTCGGCAGCCCCTAGTACGGTTTAAGCCGTATTTTGGGCGTGCCATGATGGTGCCCCTCCCCTTGTGCCCATGGTATTTCAAGAGCGTAGTTATGTACGCGAAGCACTGGTTTTGCTATATCGCGAGGGCTAGGGTTGGGGCCGCATTGCTACGCTAGCTCGGAACGTGCCAGGCGGTCTTGTTGTAGGTTACTCCGGGCGCGCTTGACAGTGTCCGGCTTTTTAAGGGCCGGACTGGAGAACTGCCTAGAGAGACTGCTTTGTACTTCTGCTGCGAGCGCTGCCGTGTGCTCCTCCGTTCGGATGGAGCGTTCGGTGTTTCCGTTGACCGTGATTACTCCTCGAGGGCCTGGCATCTTGAGCTTGAGTTATGCATAGTGCGGTACTGCATTGAACTTTGTGAATGCGGTTCGCCCGAGCAGTGCATGATAGCCACTGCGGAACGGGACTATGTCGAAGATTAACATCTCGCTCGGAAATCATCCGGGGATCCGAAGACCACTTCAAGTGTAACTGAACCTGTACAGTTGGCTTCTACACCTGGTATGACGCCTTTAAAGGTCGATTTGGTGGGCTTGATCCTCGAGGGATCTATGCCCATTTTCCGCACTGTATCCTGGTAAAGCAGGTTCAGGCTGTTGCCGCCGTCCATGAGGACTCTTGTGTGATGAAATCTGTCAATTATTGGGTCTAGAACCAATGCGGCGAACCCGCCATGATGGATGCTAGTGGGGTGGTCCCTTCGATCAAAAGTGATCGGGCAGGAGGACCATGGGTTGAACTTTGGGGCGACTGGCTCCGTCGTGTATACGTCCTATAGCGCACGCTTCCGCTCCCTCTTGGGAATGTGGGTTGCGTTATCATGTTCACCGTCCACACTTGTGGGGGGGAACCCTTCTATCCACTGTTGTTCGGCGACCTAGGCTCCTCCTCGTCGTCGCTATGCAGCCCCTTGTCTCTGTTTTCGGCATTTAACTTGCATGCCTGCTTGAACACCCAACAATCTCTGTTGGTGTGATTGGCTGGCTTTTCGGGGGTGCCATGTATCTGGCACAAGCGGTCGAGTATTCGGTCCAAACTGGACGGTCCCTGAGTATTTCTTTTGAATGGCTTTTTCCGCTGACCGGATTTGTAGCCTCGGAATCCGGCATTGACTGCCGTATCCTCGTTGCTGTCACTGTTAACATGATGTTTCTGCTTGTTCCGGCGCGACCTGCCGCTTTTGTCCTTGGTATCCGAATTACCAGGGCTCTTGGTTAAGTTGTTGCTGCGAGCTAGCCAGCTATCTTCTCCTGCGCAAAAGCGGGTCATGAGTGTCGTAAGGGATGCCATAGATTTCGGCTTTTCCTGTCCCAGGTGCCGGGCGAGCCACTCGTCACGGATATTATGCTTGAAGGCCGCTAGGGCCTCTGCGTCCCGACAGTCGACTATTTGGTTTTTCTTTGTTAGGAACCGCGTCCAGAATTGCCTGGTCGATTCCTATGGCTGCTGAATTATGTGGCTTAGGTCATCGGCGTCCGGTGGTCGCACATAGGTACCCTGGAAATTCTCGAGGAATGCGGCTTCCAGGTCCTCCCAAGAACCGATTGAATATGCCGGCAAGCTGTTAAGCCAATGCCGGGCCGGTCCCTTAAGTTTGAGCGGGAGGTATTTGATGGCGTGTAGCTCATCGCCGCGGGCCATGTGGATATGAAGGAGATAATCCTCGATCCATACTGCAGGATCTGTTGTGCCATCGTATGATTCAATGTTTACGGGTTTGAAGCCCTCAGGGATTTCATGATCCATTACTTCATCTGTGAAGCATAGTGGGTGTGCGGCGCCTCTGTACTGGGCTATATCACGATGCAGCTCAAAGGAGCTTTGTCTACTGTGTTCGGCCCGGCCGGATTTATTGTATCCGGAGTGATGATCACCGTCACGTGTCGTGGGGCGCCCGCGCGGTCCGTAGATCGATCTTGTTTGCCTTGAGTGGAGGGCCTAGAGGCCTCTCTGTCATGGCCACGAGGTGGCCGGTCGGCCATGTCATGCGCTGGTGATGTAGGTGCTTCCTCCTCTAATCTGGGTAGCAGCCTGCGTTTTGGGTAACGCTTGGAGGGGCGTTCGAGTTCATACTCTTTGGCCGCAAGGACTTCAGTCCATTTGTCAGCTAGCAAATCTTGATCAGGTCTAAGCTGTTGCTGCTTTTTCTTGAGGCTGCTTGCCGTGGCTAAAAGCCTGCGTTTAAAACACTCTTGTTCGGCGGGATCTGATGGCACGACGAATTCGTTGTCGTCGAGGCTTGCCTCGTCTTCGGAGGGAGGCATATAATTGTCATCCTCAACCTCTCGGTTTGCCGCTCTCTCATGAGGGCTGGCTTCTCCATCCTCCTGTGCCGAATCTTGCTGGAGGGAGTGTTCTTCGGCGCTATCTGGAGTAGTATTATCTCCCGTGCCGGAATCACCGTTTTTGCTTTGGTGGGATTTAGAGCGGCGCCGCTGACGCCGGCGCTTGGGATGTTTCCTAGAGGTGTCATCCCCCGCTGTTCCATCGCCTTCTCCATCTTTTGGAGTGTCCACCATATATATGTCATATGACGAGGTGGCCTTCCAGCGCCCTACAGGTGCTGGTTCTTGTTCGTCTCCTGCATCGTCGCCCGTACCGTCGATGTCTTCGGAGTCGAAGTCGAGCATGTCGGTTAAATCGTCGATAGTGGCTACGAAGTGGGTGGTGGGTGGGCTTTGAATTTCTTCATAGTCCGTATAAAGAGAGAGACTTTAGCAAATTCAGGATGTCGCCAAAGGGCGAGTGCTGAAAGATGTCCGCGGCGGTGAACTCCATTATTGGCGCCCAATCGGATTCGATCGGCAGGGGCGCGGGGGGCTCGGAGTCCGGAGAGGAATCCGGCTCCTCGGAGTCACGGACCATGCAGAGTGCGGGGCTGGTGTTCGGCTCGATCTCCTTTGAGATCGCAGCCCCCGAGGTGGCGTCCAACCGCTCATCCTCGATTTGCGCAGCAGGCTCCGAATTAAGGGTTGGAACCGATGCACGTGCGGCCTGCAGGACACTATTCGGCGGCAGAGCTAGATCATGCCCATCGAGACAGTGCGACACGCTTGGCTGTGGCTCGAATCCGTCGAAGATCAAGTCCCCGCGGATGTCAGCCGTGTAGTTCAAACTTCCAAACCTGACCTGATGGCCAGTGGCGTAGCTTTCGAACTGCTCCAGGCGGCCAAGCAAATTGGCCCGCAGTGCGAAGCCGCCGAAGACGAAGATTTGTCCGGGGAGAAAAGTCTGACCCTGGACCGCATCGTCGTTCATGATCAAAGGAGCCATCGGTCCTAAAAGTGATGACACAGAGGAACTCTCAATGAAAGCACCAATGTCGGTGTCAAAACCGGCGGATCTCGGGTAGGGGGTCCCGAACTGTGCGTCTAGGCAGATGGTAACAGGAAACAAGGGACACAATGTTTTACCCAGGTTCGGGCCCTCTTGATGGAGGTAAAACCCTACGTCCTGCTTGATTAATATTGATGATATGGGTAGTACAAGAGTAGATCTACCACGAGATCAAGGAGGCTAAACCCTAGAAGCTAGCCTATGGTATGATTGTTGTATGTTGGGATTCTTGTCCTACGGACTAAAATCCTCCGGTTTATATAGACACCGGAGAGGGTTAGGGTTACACAAAGTCGTTTACAATGGTAGGAGATCTAAATATCCGCATCGCCAAGCTTGCCTTCCACGCTAAGGAAAGTCCCATCCGGACACGGGACGAAGTCTTCAATCTTGTATCTTCATAGTCCAGGAGTCCGGCTGAAGGTATAGTCCGGCCATCCGGACACCCCCTAATCCAGGACTCCCTCAATCACCCTGGGGCCCTCCCCTCTCCCGTTGTAAGTAGCAAGAAGGCCTCTTCCCGAAGGGGGACTTTTCCTCACTCTACACCGAGTGTGCTGACTTCTACCCTGTAGGGCCAGCGCACCACGTGCCGAACACCAACGGGAGCAACACCGAATGCGTCGATGTCGGCCAACAATGGAGCTTCCAAGCGTAAGGCAGCTGCGGGAGCTGCATCGGCAGCACCCTCGGCCCAATGGTAGTATATCTGAAGCCACTATGAATGTTGCCACCACAGGTCCCTTTTAACATTATTAAGACTTGTAGAAGAAGAGAACCACCACCACCGTCCGAAGACGTCCAAGAGGTGTCAGGGCTTAACCCTGTACATGGGACCTTGGCGCGGGCCGGGGTCAATGCGAAAGATGCTGCCGCAGACCCGCCTCTGGAGGATCCAGAGGATGTCTCGGTTTCTAATAACGAAGTTGAAAGTGTGATGAATCACCGATGGCGGAGGGAATCCTTGCGCCACATCACCTTTTCCAATCAGGAGTTCAATGCATTTAATTTGGTGGACGCATATATCGGAGCAGCCCAAACAGGGCTTGAGGGGATTGCCAACCTCTTGTCTGCCAACATACATGTACGAGATTGGCTTAAAAACCGAACATAAATCCTAACCCAGTAGCCCCCGAGCATTGACTCGGGCAGGGTGACCGAGTTAAGGATCTATAAGTATATGTATTTTTGATATTTTGTAGCTTCGAGGGAATGGAATAAGGAACTGTCTGAGGACCTCGAACTGAGCCGAACATAGTTAGCTGATGCAAAAGTCGAACTGGAAGCGGTCAAGAAGATCACCAACGAAGCCCATGGTAAGGGAAAAGTTTTAAAACACATTATTTAGGGTACCTTTGATAGAGGCAAGGTGTCCTGATCGTCCAATGAGATGATAACTATCGATTTGGTGGAGACGACTTTGACGATCCGACTACAAATGTGTACGACGTTGCGCCTTAGCAATCGCTAAACCAACTCCGAGAGGTTATTGACCACGCCAGAAAACGATCAACCTGACCACGAAGGTCTATTCCTGCAAGCAATCAAAGAACAAGCAATAATATGATAAAGCAATATGAATATTGCGAATATATGTGAAGTATTGATAATGGTGGGGATCCGTAAGTGGTCTTGGTCTGGTCGTTGGACACAAACGAAGTACACAAAGTTGCAATGGCTAACTTTTAACTAAACAAATCCCAAGGAAAATGCTACTGGATTGATCTACTTATATAGGAGCAAGGGGTGGTGCCCAAGGAGGTGGGAGGACATCCCAAGGCAGCCTAAAACTAACCCTAGGTCGTACAAGGCCCATGGGCCCATGTGGAGGTGATGCAACACCTTTGGACTTATAGTTTGACACGGATTCTGCTGCAGCGTCAGATTGTTTCTTCAATATCTCAATGCTCCGAAGGAATTTGAAGGTTAATCCAAACCGCTTTGGATAGAGCACAAAATCTACTTTCCAATAAAAAAGAATCACCCAATTCAGAGTCCGGATGAAAGAGATCTTGGCGTTTTGAGTCAGGTATGTCTGTGTAATTCGAATCTGAGTCCAGAACGTGAGAGACTTGGACTCTATCTTCTCTTGGCCCAAAACTGATGTGAGGGGACTTTTTGAACAACACCTAAACTTCTCCTTGTCCCTTATCTTCATATTTGGATTGTATAAATGCCCCATACACCTGTAATTAGACTTGGCACAAAAGTCTGTGAAGTATTTTTGTCCTGGATAACATAAATAAATTACCACATAGTTTGCATTGGAAATCACCTCACAAATATGCATGTATGCAATGTTTTCGGTTGTATCCAAGGTAATCATGTCCTCATCATCCTCCCCTTATTGAAAACAAAGTCGTCCTCGGTGTTTCTTAATCTAAAATGTGGCTAACAAAAGAGACAAGGTGTACATGTTGTATATGTATATGTCATCCATTTTTACTTCCCTTGGTTTTGCACGTATGAAACATTTTACATGAGTAACTTTCATAGTTCATAAAATATAAAGCCAAAATATTATCACAAGAAGTAGAAGGCATGAAAATATTGCAACTCATTTTGCACATATAAGTGAAGCTCTTATTCATATTAGAAGATTGCCAATGTTCATCATTAAAACATCCCAACATTGGTGAATAAACCCTACTTGCATCAAATTTACATGCTACAATATGCTTAAATAAGCAAACATGCAATAAGTCATTTCACACAGAATCATCACCAAGATTAGAATTCATATCAAAATGATTAAACATTAGTTCTTTTGTATCAACAGTTAATTCAATGGATGCACTCAAAATTATTGGTATCAGTTGTTTTATCACATGACAGTAACACAATTGTCTAAAATAGGCGGTGTGCTCAAATCAATAGATAACTCAACACATGATGTATTCAAGTTAACTAGGCATGATGTATTTCAACTTATGCGCACATAGATTTTCGTAGTGTTATTAATGGAAAGGACATGCAATGCCTCATGCTAGGTATCCTGACTGGGTGGCCTGAAGAAGAGGTCAACTCATTTGGAGGTAAGCTTTTAAAGGAGTTGTCCATTGTGCACGAGAGATCTCGGAAAGCCATGAAGAGCAAGGTCAAGGCACTATGGCCGACCGAGACACCTCTAGAGGGGATGGCCGAATTAGCCAATCATTTCAAAGGAGCTCGGCGTCGCTTTGAGTTATGGAAGATATCGACTTGTCGAGAAGGAGCGCGTGAGGCCTGGGAGATGGTGAAGACCAGGTTTACCGAACTCGAGCCAGAGCATATGGCTCGTGTTGGACCAGTGGGGCCGGATGGGCAAGAAATACCACTTCGTGTGGTGTATGACCAAGTTATGCCTGCTGCTCGGTACTCTTAAGAGGACTGTGCCCTGGACAGCTTGATAGACAATATCGACAAGGAGTAGGGTGCTCGATTCTATGTATCTATGTACTGTACATCAAGCTTTCTCAATCCGCATTGTAAACGCTGTCTTAGCCAGCCATCGACTTTCGCCTCTTCGACCAGTGGTTGGGGAGTGTTCCGTACTATCTGACCTAAGAAACAGGAAATCACTTCGGGTAACCAGGCAATCCGGCCATTTGGTGTAAACAGACAAAAGCGTGTGCAGAGAGTTATGTTATATTACTTTTTGACGTTAGAAACATCTTACAAAGAAAATAGTTCCTCCAAGGGTTACTTTCTTCGGGCTTGTCATGTTGACCATAGACGTTATATCCGAATACCAACAATATGCGGGTGTTATTCACTTGGGGAACCGAACCCCAGGATTTTGGTGGTGAACACCTAATTATTTTCACTTCCCTCGTGGACGACCCATTACTTTCTTAAGAACGCTAGCTTTCGGCTTCACCCATCTGAGGTACGTACACAGCTGACCCAGTCGTAGCAATCGCAGAGGTACTCCCTTTACCCTGTAGCCGAACAATTGGAACGTAGGGGGTAAGCACAGGAGCCAGGCAACCCGGCTTGGCAAAAGCTTAAGTCAAATTGGTGCATATGATGGCTTGAAAAGTACGGGAAGGGTGCAAACGCGGCAGAGATGAATACGTGCACGAAGAGTACATTAATTGGCTTCTTAAAAGGAGCCCCAGGTAGATCTGGGTATTACATTTGAAGATGTATACTTAAAGATCCTAACGCAGTTCGGATTATTCGAACATGGCCCGGGAGGTGGCAACTCAAAAAGTAAAAAGAAAAAACTATAACAAAGAAAAGGGTAGTTAAAGTGACGACACCGGACTAGATGTAAAAGAGTCGAAGCCAAGTTGCGTTCCATGTGTTTCGTTCGAGGCGATTGTCCGCCGGATTGCGAAGATGGTATGCTCCTCCTGCTAGTACTTCATCGATTATGAAAGGACCCTCCCATTTGGGCGAGAGCTTGTTCTTCTGCTTCTCCGGGAGACGGAGGACGAGTTCGCCTACGTTGTATGCCTTAGCCCGAACTTCTCTGCTCCGGTAGCGTCGGGATTGCTGTTGATAGAATACAGAGCAAGCCGGAGCTATGTCGCGCTCTCCTTCCAGGGCGTCCAGGGCGTCTTGCCGATCCAAATCGACTTGCTTTTCTTCGTACATGCGCACTCTAGGCGCGTCATGGATGAGTTCGCATGGGAGGAGTGCTTCTGCGCAATACACCATAAAAGGGGGTATCTCGTTGACCGGCCGGGGGTGGTGCGCAGTCCTCATAATACGGAATTGAGCTCCTCTACAGTGGCAATTGGATTCCTTCGGGCAACAAACTAGAAGGGGCTTTATGCCACTCATGATTAGTCCATTGGCTCGTTTGACCTGTCCATTGGCCTGTGGGTGATACACCGAGGCATAGTCGAGCTTGATGCCCATCTTAGCGCACCCGTCTTTGACCTCCTGGGTTGTAAAATTGGATCCATTGTCCGTGATTATGCTATGGGGAACACCATAGCGGTGCACCACGTCGGATATAAAGTCGACAACTAGTCCGGATTTGGCTGAAGTTACTAGTTTTGCCTCGATCCATTTAGTGATTTTGTCAACCATAACCAGTAAGTATTTCTCTTTCTTGGATCCCCCTTTAAGTGGTCCAACCATGTCGAGCCGCCAGGCCGCAAAGGGCCAGGTGATCGGTATAGTCCAGAGAGCCGCGGGGGCATGTGGCTTTGATTTGCAAAAAGCGGGCATCCAACACGGTGTTGGACTAAAGTATGTGCATCTGCACGAGCAGTGGACCAGAAAAAACCAGCTCGGAAGGCTTTGCTTACCAAAGCTCGAGCTGCTGCGTGGTGGCCGCCCATGCCGGCGTGTATCTCAGCCAGAAGTTGCTGCCCCTCCTCTTCGGATATGCATCTCTGGAGGACTCCTGTAGTGCTTTTCTTATACAGCTCACCTCCGTGGACCTTGTAGGCTTTAGAACGCTGGACTATGCGTCATGCCTCGGTCTGATCATGGGAGCTCGTGCCATAGAAGATAGGCGAGGAAGGGTGATAACCTACAAGTATAGGGGATCACAACAGTTTTCGAGGGTAGAGTATTCAACCCAAATTTATAGATTCGACACAAGGGGAGCCAAATAATATTTGTAAGTATTAGCAGCTGAGTTGTCAATTCAACCACACCTAGAGATTAAATATATGTAGCAAAGTGATCAGTAGCACAGTAATATGATAGTTTTGATAGCAGTGGTAACAACAGTAGTAACGGTAACAGTGATAGCAATGATTTTGTAGCAAGTGTAACAGTAACAACAACAGTAGTAACTTAGCAAGAACAATATGTAGGAAATTCGTAGGCATTGGATCGGTGGATTTGTTTGATGATATTCATCATATAACAGTCATAACCTAGGGTGGTGCAAAACTAGCTCCAGTTCATAAATATAATGTAGGCATGTATTCCATAAATAGTCATACATGCTTATGGAAAGAACTTGTATGACATCTTTTGTCCTACCCTCCCGTGGCAGCGAGGTCCATAAGAAAACCAAGGGATATTAAGGCTTCCTTTTAATAGAGAACTGGAACAAGCATTAACACATAGTGAATACATGAACTCCTCGAACTACAGTCATCACCGAAAAGTATCCCAATTACTGTCGCACTGGTGTTTATGGATCATAACATGTAATAGGTGAATATGACTTGCAAGATCAGATCTAGAACATAGATATAATGGTGAAAACATAAACGGTTCAAATCTGAAATCATGGCACCCGGGCCCAAAGTGACAAGCATTAAGCATGGCAAAGTCATAACAACATCAATCTCAGAACATAGTTGTAACATCCCAAATTTTCAATTTGGAATGTTATACATTATATCATCATTGCATATCATATTTTATTTGCTTTTGGTTTTGATCCTAGAAATTCTATGCAACTCGAGGACCCACGGAGAGAGTTGGAGATTTCGTTATTTTCATATTTGAGTTTTCTCAAATTTTGAGAATAGGATCATTTGATTTTAATTATTTTATCTTCAATTATTTCTAGTACAAAAATATGAGAGAGGGAATAAAATAACTTTCCCAAAATAAAGAAATATTGAGGGTTTAATAATAAAATCAAATAAGATTTTATTTCGGAGTTTTTCGCTATTTTATCTAAATTTAGGAAAAATGTGCGTTTTTCAAATTTGCATCTAGGCCCCAAATAAATGTTCACTTTGTCCGGCCTGATTTTAGAAGTCGGGGAAAATTTATTTCGGGATTTTTGGAGTCCGTTTAGTATTTATTTTATTTGTTTTTCTGCGCGTAATTATTTAAAAACAAAAAAAACGTGAACCGGCCTAACGGGCCCTGTCCGACCCGGACACCTGGCCTGGCCGGCTTTAAAAGCCGGGGAGGCCCAGCCGAACCCCTCAGCCGCCTCGAGCCCCGCGCCCGAAACCCTAGCCGCCGCCGCCTCGAACCCCGCGCCCGCCGTCGCCGTCGCCGACGCCGCCTCCCCACGCCGCCGCCGCCCGCGCCGCCCCCCGGAGCCGCCGCCGCCGCCCGCCGGACCCGCCGCCTGAGGTTGCCCTCGATCTCGCCGCCGTTTTTTTAGGAAAACCGTTCGATTTTTCCGTCGGTTTTTTATTTCGTTTTTTATTAGATCGGTTTTTTTTCGGTTTAGTTTAATTAGCGAGCGTTCGCTCGTACGTTCGGTTTAACGAACGCGTCCGTTGTTTAGATCCAGATAACGAACGTTTGTTCGTTAATCTGTTCGTTGTTTTTCTTTTTCTCGGATTTTCCGCGATTATTTCTGATCGCGATTTCTTATCCGATTTTTGTTTTAGTATAACTTTTCGCTCGTTTATCGGAATCAGGCGATTCAAGCGCCTGGAGTTTCGTCTCGAAACCCTCTTTCCGTTTAACCAACTTAAACAAGTTTTTGCTTCCATAAAATTTGACTTAGGTCCAGATTAGTAAAACGAAGTTTGTTTCTTTCGCCGTTTGACTTTCGTTGCTTCGTTTGATTTGATTCCTTTTACAAATCGGAGTTCTTAAGTTGAACCTTCTGGTTAGATCTCTTATTTGAGTTTTGCCTGTGCATTAGATGAGTACTTATTATATGCTTGTTTGTTTGTTTGCGATAGAGTATCCAGAGTGCGCCGCCTGTTACTTCGAATCTCTAGGTTTCGTGGGTCATCAGCAAGGCAAGTAACACTTTGATCATACCTCTTACTACCCAGTTTTATTGCATTAGATCAATCCTAAAACATTGCATGATTAGGATCTAATTAAATTGTGGGATGGGAAGTAGTTGAGGTAGTACCTATTACATGTTTTACTATCAAACCTTTGGGAGTTACTTCTACGTTTGCTTATTTTGCCATGCTATGCTAGTAGACGTGGATTGGGTGAGTGATATCCAGGACAGATGTGAGATTGTTAATTAATGGTTTATTTAAGGTGGCAACTTAAACACACATCTGGGTGGATTGAGGTACCTGGGTATTCCAGGATTGCCTGTTGTTTTTCTTTATGGACCGCCACCCAGGCTCAAAGGGATCATGAGATTATTCATACTAGAAATTTCCGTGTGCAGCCACAAGCTACTATGGGCTCTAGCATAGTTGATTAAGTCGTGCGAACTCTTACAATGATAGACTAGCTGATGTAGGGGATGTAGGTTGGTACGGTCTACCCGATAGTAAGGTGCTAGCGCTTCTGAAAGACTATGTCTCGGTCATCCGTTTCTCAAACACCATGAAGTGCGAGAAATCCAACGGAGGAGATCGAGTCTTGTGGGGAAAAGTGCGCAACCTCTGCAGAGTGTATAAACTAATCATGGTTAGCCGTGTCCCCGGTTATGGACGTTTTGAGTATCTAGTACTTGGATTATCATGTGAATCTCATCATGTTACTTTAATTAATTTTGTTGGGTTTTAATGATGATGCTTAATTGGGATTGAGGATGCTGTCAACCATTCTCAATGTTCAACAACCACCATGATAGTTAAATAAAATTTATTTGTTTGCAGTAGGGAAAATTGGCTTTATGCAAAACTGTAACCATAGAGCTTTTCCACCAGCCATATATGCATATAGTATAGCTTACTCTTTCATTACTCTCTATGTGTTACATTTGCCAGTATATTCCATGTGCTGACCCGTTTTCGGGCTGCAACGTTTCATGTTGCAGACTTTTCAGACGACGAGTAAGGTGCCTTTAGGTTGTGGTTCTATACTCAGGGATGCCGTTGGAGTTGATGGACTCACTTATCTTCCAAGCCTTCCGCTGTTATCGTTATTAGATGGCCTTAAGCCATATTTATTGTAATAAGTTCTCTTTTGAGACATTCGATGTAATAAGTGTGTGATTGCTACTCTGTTATAAATCCTTCAAGTACTGTGTGGTGTCAGCATTACTGATCCAGGGATGACACCTGAGCACAGAGATCAGACTGTTTGAGGTTTGGTCGCTACAAGATGGTATCAGAGCCAGGTTGACTGTAGGACACGACCACTAAGCTAAAGACCTAAATCACTACTCTCTTCTTGTTTCTGACTTCTCATCTTTTCTACTCTTTTAGGATGGCGGATGCAAGGAACAAGTTTACGCAACCGGATGAGGATACACCTTTTGGACGCCACTTGAAGGAAGCCACTGAGTACTTGAACATCAGAGTACCAAGTTTCACCGGAACCTACAACGCCACTTTACCCGAAGAGGAGCGCTGGAAGATTTAAGCTCAAGTTCTAGGAAGGACGTTCGCGCCAGTCACGGAGCCCATAGAGTGTACTTTTAATGCGCCAAACTGGAGTCTAGGAAAGAGCATGGCAGCTCACATAACCATGGGACGCATTGGAGAAGTCTACCAAGATGATCTCAAGGATACTATCTACCAGATTTGTGGGCGCCGAGATGCGCAATGGGAGATAGTTAGCACCAAGAAGGATAGATCCATTGCAGCTTTCATCCAGGAGTTAAACCAACACATTCGACGCCATGAGAACCAGATGTGCGCCGACATGATGGACTTGAAGAAAGCGAAGGCTAGAATTATCGAGTTAGAAGGAGAACCGAAGGCCACTCGCAAGGACTATATGGAGGAGATCGTCGCTCTAGTGAGACAGAACGGCGACCTAAAAGAGAAGATCGAAGAATTCATGGGGAATCCAACACCTAGAGGATAAGATGATGGTTCTACTTGCCCGGAGAACTACATCATCATCGACGACACCGATTCCGATCCTAGTGATGATGACTTCGAAGACGAAGCTGGAGCAGATATCATGGAGTCTTCATCGGAGCAGTTTTTCTAGTAGACCACCATAACAGTAGTAGTGTTCCACCATGTATATAGCATAGTCCAAGCACTTTTTTTGCGATAGTTCTAGACCGATTGTATGCCTTGTTTGACTGAATGAAGTGATTTTGTGTGCATTTGCCTCATGTGCATTTGGGTAGTGTTTTCTCTCTAGACCTCATTCTATTCTTAATTCTCATATTTTCTAAAACCCTCAGATGCCTCCGAGACGTGACAATGGATTTGCTTTCCCACCGGAGCTCACTCAGTTGATCCAGCAGCAGAATGCTTTGATGCAGTTGCTAGTCCAGATCCAGAATCAGGGGAACACAAACAACAACAACCCACCACCAGCACCACCTGTTGATCACTTAACCCGTTTTCTTAGGATGAATCCGTCGATGTTCTCCAGTAGCACCGAGCTGATTGTTGTAGATGATTGGCTCCATAAGACAGGGAGGGAGTTGACCACAGCAGGATGCACGGATGTGGAAAAGGTGAAATTTGCCGCCCATCAGCTTGAAGGACCTGCATCAGCATGGTGGGAGAATTTTACAGCCACTTACCGTGTGGACACTGTCACATGGGATCAGTTTTAGCAAGCTTTCCGTACTGCCCATGTTTCAGCAGGAGCTATGGCCATGAAGAAGCGTGAGTTTCGCAATTTGCGCCAAGGAGGACGCACAGTTGGCCAGTATGTGGATGATTTTAGTAAGCTAGCACATTATGCTCCAGATGACGTTGCTACGGATGCAGCTAAGCAGGAGAAGTTTCTGGAAGGACTAAATGATGAGCTGAGCATGCAGTTGATGGTATCAAGCTTCAACAACTACCAGGAGTTGGTAGATCGTGCTCTTATGATTGAAGGGAAGCAGCAGCAGATTGAAAACCGCAAGAGGAAGTATGGACAAGGGAAGTGCAATTCTGGAGCTCAGCAGAAGCCACATTTTACCCCTAAACCGGGAGGACCTTTTCAGCATACTCATGGAGGAAGTAGCTCGCACAACCATAATGGCCCCAAGAATGGTAATGGGAATGGAGGAAGCAACGACCAGAACCGTACCACCCCATCAACCCCGGCCAAGAGATACCTGAGCCAAGTCACCTGTTTTAAGTGTCAGAAGACCGGACATTATGCCAATGAATGTCCTGAAGCTCAAAATGGCAATGGAAGCTCTGGGAAGAAGCCAAACCCTTTCAACAGGGGACAGGTGAACCACGTTAATGTGGAGGAGGTTGAAGCTCAGCCTGATGTAGTAATAGGTAAGTTTTTGGTTAAGTCATTTACTGCACTCGTTCTTTTTGATACTGGTGCATCACATTCATACATCTCAAGGGGATTTGTGGATAAGTATAAACTGCCAACCCAAGCCCTTAGGTCACCCATGTTAGTAACCTCGCCTGGAGCAGAATATATGGCTATTCTATGGTGTGAGCGGTTACCATTAAGGATTGGTAACTATGTGTTTCCCTCGGACCTAATAGTATTGGAATCTCAAGGATTGCAAGTGATATTAGGCATGGATTGGTTATCAAAGTATGAAGGGAACATTGAATGCGCTAGTAAGTCAATTTTTCTTACGACGCCAAAAGGAAGAAGGATCAAGTATGTATCCCGGCATGTGCCGAAGAGGACTCAAGTAAATTCCTTATCAGGAGTTGTGCAGGAGGAAGTACCAGTGGTAAAGGATTTCCCTGACGTATTTCCAGAAGAGTTGCCAGGCATGCCACCGGGTAGAGATACTGAGTTTTTGATTGAGCTTTTGCCAAGCACAGGATCAATATCAAAGAGACCATACAGGATGCCCGCAAAAGATTTGGAAGAGATTAAGAAGCAGATTAAGGATAAAGGTTATATTCGCCCAAGTTCTTCGCCTTGGGATCGCTAGTACTTCTAGTGGAAAAGAAAGATGGATCGTCAAGAATGGTTGTTGACTATCGTGGACTGAATGAAGTAACAATCAAGAACAAGTACCCACTACCGATGATCAATGATCTGTTTGATCGATTGCAAGGAGCTAAGGTATTTTCTAAAATCGATCTGCGATCGGGGTACCATCAGTTGAAGATTCAAGAGCAGGACATACCTAAGACAGCTTTTACCACCAGGTATGGGCTGTATGAGTATACCGTTATGTCATTTGGTCTGACTAACGCACCTGCCTACTTTATGAACATGATGAACAAGGTGTTTATGGAAAAGTTCATCGTGGTGTTCATTGACGATATTCTGGTTTACTCGAAGAATGAAGAAGAACATAAGGAACATTTGCGATTTGTACTTGAGAAGCTCAGAGAACATCAGTTATATGCCAAGTTCAGCAAATGTGAGTTTTGGTTGAAGGAAGTAGGATTCCTCGGACACGTTATATCCGGAGAAGGAATAGCAGTTGACCCCACAAAGGTTATCACTGTGACTAATTGGGAAGCACCAACAACAGTTGGAGAGATCCGGAGTTTCCTTGGACTCGCAGGATACTACCGGAGATTTATTGAGAATTTCTCGAAGATTGCAAAACCGATGACAGAATTGTTGAAGAAGGATACAAGTTCATATGGACTGAGGAATGTGAGGCCAGTTTCCAGGAGTTGAAGAAATGTTTGGTTACCTCACCAGTGTTGATTCTGCAAGATCAGACCAAGGATTATGAGGTGTATTGCGACGCTTCTCGTCGAGGACTTGGAGCAGTGCTTATGCAAGAGGGAAGAGTTGTTTCGTATGCTTCACGACAACTGAAACCTCATGAGTTAAATTATGCCACACATGATTTGGAGTTAGCAGCCGTAGTGCATGCGTTAAAAACCTGGAGACATTTCCTCATTGGAAACCATTGTGAAGTGTACACGGATCACAAGAGTTTGAAGTACATTTTCACGCAGAAGGAGTTAAACCTCAGACAAAGGAGATGGTTGGAGCTCATCAAGCATTATGATATGAGATTGCATTACCATCCCGGAAAGGCTAATGTAGTAGCTGACGCATTGAGCCGTAAGAGCCATGTCAATACACTAATAACGGGAGAATTACCGAAGGAGTTAGCCGAAGATCTTCGTGAGCTATGTTTGGAGATAGTTCCGAGAGGCTATGCAACAGCTTTGGAGATTCAGTCTACCTTGATGGATAGGATCAGAGAAGCTCAGAAGACTGACAAGGAGATTGCTTCTATAAAGGAGAAAATTAGCAAGGGAAAGGCTAAAGGATTTCGTGAGGATGAGCACGATACACTATGGTTTGAGGATCGTGTTTATGTGCCAAATGATCCAGAGATCAGGAAGTTAATTCTGCAAGAGGCCCATGATTCACCATATTCGATTCACCCAGGAAATACCAAGATGTATTTGGATTTGAAGGATACTTTCTGGTGGACCGGAATGAAGAAAGATATCGCGGAGTACGTAGCAGTTTGTGATGTATGTCAAAGAGTAAAGGCAGAGCATCAGAAGCCAGCAGGATTACTACAGCCATTGCCGATACCCGAATGGAAGTGGGATAAGCTAGGCATGGATTTTATCACGGGATTACCCAGGACCCGTTCAGGCTATGACTCTATTTGGGTGCTAGTCGATCGATTGACGAAGGTAGCTCATTTCATCCCAGTAAAGACCACTTACACCAGTGCTAAGTTGGAAAAGATATACATGACCAGGATAGTATGTCTGCATGGAGTTCCGAGGAGTATCGTATCAGATAGAGGAACCCAGTTTACCTCAAAGTTCTGGAATCAGTTGCATGAAACCTTGGGTACCAGGCTGGAATTCAGCACATCGTTTCATCCACAGACAGATGGACAGACCGAGAGAGTCAATCAGATTTTGGAGGATATGCTGAGAGCTTGTGCGCTAGATTATGGATCTAGTTGGGACGATAATTTGCCATATGTAGAGTTCTCTTACAACAACAGCTATCAATCCAGTTTGAAAATGGCCCCTTTCGAAGCTTTGTACGGAAGGAGGTGCAGGACCCCGTTGTCGTGGGATGAAGTTGGAGACCGCCAGTTGTTGGACCTGATTTGATTAAAGAGTCTGAACAGAAGGTGAAGTTGATTCGCGATAGGCTCAAGGTAGCCCAGTCCAGGCAAAAGAGCTACGCAGATTCTAAACGCAAGGAGACAGTTTACAAAGTCGGAGACCGAGTTTATCTTCGAGTATCCCTACTTCGAGGAGTTAAGCGTTTTGGAGTTAAGGGAAAGTTAGCACCACGTTTTGTAGGACCATACCGAGTTTTGGAGCGTATGGGAGAAGTGGCCTACAAGTTGGAATTGCCCGAAGGATTGTCAGGAGTTCATGATGTGTTCCACGTTTCCCAATTAAAGAAGTGCCATGCGGAGATGGCTGATATACCACTGAGAGATACCGTGTCATTGGAAGCGATTCAGTTGGACAGCGATTTGACCTATGAAGAGAAACCAGTTAAGATTCTGGAGTATGCCAGCCGAGTCACCCGCAGCAAGGTTATCAAGTTTTGCAAAGTTCAGTGGAGCCACCACACCGAGGATGAAGCCACCTGGGAGCGAGAGGAAGATTTGATGAAAGACCACTCTCACCTATTTTCTAGCCAACCCGAATCTCGAGGGCGAGATTCATCTTAAGGGGGGTAGGTTTGTAACATCCCAAATTTTCAATTTGGAATGTTATACATTAGATCATCATTGCATATCATATTTTATTTGCTTTTGGTTTTGATCCTAGAAATTCTATGCAACTCGAGGACCCACGGAGAGAGTTGGGGATTTCGTTATTTTCATATTTGAGTTTTCTCAAATTTTGAGAATAGGATCATTTGATTTTAATTATTTTATCTTCAATTATTTCTAGTACAAAAATATGAGAGAGGGAATAAAATGACTTTCTCAAAATAAAGAAATATTGAGGGTTTAATAATAAAATCAAATAAGATCTTATTTCGGAGTTTTTCGCTATTTTATTTGAATTTAGGAAAAATGTGCGTTTTTGAAAATCGCATCTAGGCCCCAAATAAATGTTCATTTTGTCCGGCATGATTTTAGAAGTCGGGGAAAATTTATTTCGGTATTTTTGGAGTCAGTTTGGTATTTCTTTTATTTGTTTTTCTGCGCGTAATTATTTAAAAAAAACGCGAACCGACCTAACGGGCCGTGTCCGACCCGGACACCTGGCCCGGCCGGCTTTAAAAACCGGGGGAGGCCCAGCCGAACCCCTCAGCCGCCTCGAGCCCCGTGCCCGAAAGCCTAGCCGCCGCCGCCTCGAACCCCGCGCCCGCTGCTGCCGCCTTTCGTCGTCGCCGCCGCCGACGCCGCCTCCCCGCACCGCCTCCCCGCACCGCCGCCGCTGCCCGCCGCCGCTGCCGCCCGAGGTTGACCTCGATCTCTCCGCCGTTTTTTTAGGAAAACCGTTCGGTTTTTCCGTCGGTTTTCGTCGGTTTTTTATTTCGTTTTTTATTAGATCGATTTTTTTCCGGTTTAGTTTAATTAGCGAGCGTTCGCTCGTTCGTTTGTTTTAACGAACGCGTTCATCGTTTAGATCAAGATAAGGAACGTTCGTTCGTTAATCTATTCGTCGTTTTTCTTTTTCTTGGATTTTCCACGATTATTTCTGATCGCGATTTCTGATCCGATTTTCGTTTTAGTATAACTTTTCGCTCGTTTATCGGAATCAGGCGATTCAAGCGCCTAGTGTTTCGTATCGAAACCCTCTTTCCGTTTAACCAACTTAAAAAAGTTTTTGCTTCTGTAAAATTTGACTTAGGTCCAGATTAGTAAAATGAAGTTTGTTTCTTTCGCCGTTTGACTTTCGTTGCTTCGTTTGATTTGATTCCTTTTGCAAACCGGAGTTCTTAAGTTGAACCTTCTGGTTAGATCTCTTATTTGAGTTTTACCTGTGCATTAGATGAGTACTTATTGTATGCTTGTTTGTTTGTTTGCGATAGAGTATCCGGAGTGCGCCGCCTGTTACTTCGAATCTTTAGGTTTCGCGGATCATCAGCAAGGCAAGTAACACTTTGATCATACCTCTTACTACCCAGTTTTGTTGCATTAGATCAATCCTCAAACATTGCATGATTAGGATCTAATTAAATTGTGGGATGGGAAGTAGTTGAGGTAGTACCTATTACATGTTTTACTATCAAACCTTTGGGAGTTACTTCTACGTTTGCTTATTATGCCATGCTATGCTAGTAGACGTGGATTGGGTGAGTGATATCCATGACAGATGTGAGATTGTTAATTAATGGTTTATTTAAGGTGGCAACTTAAACACACATCTGGGTGGATTGAGGTACCTGGGTATTCCAGGATTGCCTGTTGTTTTTCTTTATGGACCGCCACCCAGGCTCAAAGGGATCATGAGATTATTCATACTAGAAACTTCCGTGTGCAGCCACAAGCTACTATGGGCTCTAGCATAGTTGATTAAGTCGTGCGAACTCTTACAGTGGTAGACTAGTTGGTGTAGGGGATGTAGGTTGGTACGGTCTACCCGATCGTAAGGTGCTAGCGCTTCTGAAAGACTATGTCTCGGTCATCCATTTCTCAAACACCATGAAGTGCGAGAAATCCAACGGAGGAGATCAAGTCTTGTGGGGAAAAGTGCGCAACCTCTGCAGAGTGTATAAACTAATCATGGTTAGCCGTGTCCCCGGTTATTGACGTTTTGAGTATCTAGTACTTGGATTATCATGTGAATCTCATCATGTTACTTTAATTAATTTTGTTGGGTTTTAATGATGATGCTTAATTGGGATTGAGGATGCTGTCAACCATTCTCAATGTTCAACAACCACCATGATAGTTAAATAAAATTTATTCATTTGCAGTAGGGAAAATTTGGCTTTACGCAAAACTGAAACCATAGAGCTTTTCCACCAGCCATATATGCATATAGTATAGCTTACTCTTTCATTACTCTCTGTGTGTTACATTTGCCAGCATATTCCATGTGCTGACCCGTTTTCGGGCTGCAACGTTTCATGTTGCAGACTTTTTAGACGACGAGTAAGGTGCCTTTAGGACGTGGTTCTATACTCAATGATGCCGTTGGAGTTGATGGACTCACTTATCTTCCGAGCCTTCCGTTGTTATCGTTATTAGATGGCCTTAAGCCATATTTATTGTAATAAGTTCTCTTTTGAGACATTCGATGTAATAAGTGTGTGATTGCTACTCTGTTATAAATCCTTCAAGTACTGTGTGGTGTCAGCATTACTGATCCAGGGATGACACCTGAGCACAGAGATCAAACTGTTTTAGGTCTGGTCGCTACAATAGTGGATACTAGGGATTAAGCCCTAAGAAAACTAACTTGATTACATGATGGATCTCATCCAACTCCTCACCGACCAGCGAGCCTACAAAGGAATTACTCACTCCCGTTGGGGAGCATCATGGAATTGGTGATGAAGGAGGGTTGGTGATGATGAAGATCGAAGGTTGATGTGGCTTGAACTACGTTGGTATTTCCCCAAAGACGAAGGGATGATGCAGCACATCTACGGTAGGTATTTCCCTCAGTGATGAGGCCAAGGTTATCGAACCAGTAGGAGAACCACGAAACACTATGTAAACGGTACTTGCGCACAAAGAACAATTACTTGTAGCCTGACGTAAAAGAGGGGTTGTCAATTCCTCCCGGGTAAAAAGATAGATAAAATTATAGTAGATTGGATAAATAGATCTCGCAGGAACGTGAGATAAAATAAATAATAAAAAATTGCAGCAAGGTATTTTTGGGTTTTGGATTAATATTTCTGAAAATAAAAGCAAATAAAAATAGACCTCGAAGGCAAATATGATAAAGAAGAGACCCGGGGGCCGTATATTTCACGAGTGGCTTCTCTCGAGAAAAATAGTATACACTGGGTAAACAAAATACTGTTGGGTAATTGATAGAACTTCAAATAATTATGATGATATCCAGGCAATGATCATTATATAGGCATCACGTCCAAGATTAGTAGACCGACACCTGCCTGCATCTACTACTATTACTCCATGCATCTAGTATATTAAGTTCATGAAAAAACGGAGTAATGCAATAAGAACAATGACATGATGTTGACAAGATCTATTCATGTAGGAATAGACCACATCTTGTTATCCTTAATAGCAACGATGCATACGTGTCATGTTCCCTTCTGTCACTGGGATTGAGCACCGTAAGATCGAACCCATCAGAAAGCACCTCTTCCCATGGCAAGAAAAATTGATCTAGTCGGCCTAACTAAACCAAAGATTCGAAGAAGATATACGAGGCTATAAGCAATCATGCATATAAGAGATCAAAACTCAAATAACTTTCATGGATAAAATAGATCCAATCATAAACTCAAAGTTCATAGGATCCCAACAAACACAATGCAAAAAAAGTTACATCAAATAGATCTCCAAGAGACCATTGTATTGAGAATCAAAAAAGAGAGAGGAAGCCATCTAGCTACTAACTACGGACCCGTGGTCTATAATGAAATACTCACGCATCATCGGAGGGGCACCAATGAGGATGATGAACCCCTCCATGACGGTGTCTAGATTGGATCTGTGGTATCTAGAACTTTCGGCGACTGGAATTGTGTTTCGTTGACTCCCCTAGGGTTTTTGGATTTTTGGGGTATATATAGAGCAAAGAGGTGGTGCAGGAGGCGACCGAGGTAGGAACAACCCACCAGGGCGCGCCTGTGCCCCCAGGCGCGCCCAGGTGGGTTGTGCTCCCCTCGGAGCCCCCCTCTGGCACTTCCTTGGCCCAACTTGTGCCTTCTGGTCCCAAAAAATTCTCCAAAAAGTTTCACTGCGTTTGGACTCCGTTTGGTATTGATTTTCCGCAAAGTAAAAAAAAACAAGCAAAAAATAGCAACTGACACTGGGCACTATGTCAATAGGTTAGTCCCAAAAAATGATATAAAGTTGTGATAAAATGATTGTAAAGCATCGAAGAATGATAATATAACAGCATGGAACAATAAAAAAATTATAGATACGTTGGAGACGTATCAAAGACCCCCCTCTCCGGAGCCCTGAACAGACTCCAGATCTGGCCTCCCGATGAAAAACAGGAGGTGGCGGCGGCTCCCTATCATGAAATGCGATGAAACTTCCTCTCTGATATTTCTCTCAAAAAATAGGATTTTATAGTGTCGGAATTAGGGTCTACGTAGCCACTAGGTGGACACAACCCACCAGAGGGCGCCAGTGGGGGGGGGGGGCTGGTGTCTTGTGCCCAGCCAGGGGCCCCCCTCCGGTGGTTCTTGGCTCCATTATTTTTTATTATTATAAAATAATTCTCCAAATGTTTAGTTCCATTCTAAGAACTTTTATTTCTGCACAAAAACAACACCATGGTAGTTCTGCTGAAAAAGCGTCAGTCCGGGTTAGTTTCATTCAAATCAGGCAAATTAGAGTCCAAAACAAGAGCAAAATCGATAGGAAAAGTATATACGACAGAGACATATCAACTCCCCAAGCTTAAACATTTGCTTGTCCTCAAGCAATTCAGTTGACAAACTGAAAGTGAAAAAGAAAAACTTTTACGAACTCTTTTGTTCTTGTTTACATAAATAAGCTTAAGTATCCCTAGGTTTTAAGCAAAGATCATGACTAACCATATCAGAAATAACACTTAAAAATTATATTAACTCTATATCAATGGCATAATCAACTAGCGAGCAACGATAAGATATCTCAAATGCCAACACCTTGTCAAAACAATCATGATATAATATGACAACAGTGGTATCTCGCTAGCCCTTTCTAAGACCGCAAAACATAAATGCAGAGCACCTCCAAAGTTCAAGCAGCGACTAAACATTGTAATTCATGGTAGAAAAGATCCAGTCATGATGCATCCAACATTAACTATACACAATGCATGAGGATGATAATAGTGCTCTCAGATCTGGCGCTTATTTGAGAAGGTGTTGACCAACATAAAATTAAATAGACAGTCCCTTCGCAAAGGGAAGCAGGGATTTGCAGAGGTGCCAGAGCTCAAAGTTTTAAAAAACAGAGATAAATGAAAATTTTGGAAATGCTCCCTTCCTATTTACGTCACGACCAAGAGTTGTCAATATCTTCCATGCTAAACACATTAATGGCGGTTCCCAAGCAATAAAAATAAAGGTTTACTCCCCCTCCACCAACAAACACACTCCACGGCTAGCCAAATCCACGGGTACCATCCATACCAACAACAATCCTAGGGGAGTTTTGTTTAATTATTTGCAATTTTTTTATTTCGGGACCGGGTACCCCTATTACCGCCCCTCTCGCGCAAGGATGTGTGAATAAACACTCATCATGAGAATAACCCGCTTACCACGGAAGATACCGACTACCCCCTGTCGCTCTATGAACAATCCAAGCACACAAAGACATATGTTTATTTGAAGTTTTTAGAGGTGGCACATGCAAATGTACTTAGAGCGGCAGGGTAATACCACATATAGGTAGATATGGTGGACTCGTCTGGGATAACTTTGGTTTAAGGATTTTGATGCACAAGCAGTATTCCCGCTTAGTACAAGTGAAGGCTAGCAAATAGGTTGAGAAGCGGCTAGCTAGAGAGCGAGAACAGTCATGAACATGCATTATGAATAATGAACATTGGATACTAGCACGAGTAGGATATGAACACCATGAACATAAATATCATAGAGGCTATGTTGGTTTTGATTCAACTACATGCATGAACATGTGCCAAGTCAAGCCACTTGAAACATTCAGAGGAGGATACCATATCAACATACTACATCACAATCATTCTAATGCAATGTTGACATCCAAGATAAATCATTATCCACTCCTAGCTACTTAGGCATGGCATGAGAAACTATAATCTCTAATTGTCATTGCAAACATGTTTGATCATAATATGCTGAATCATGGATACTAGGTTAAACATATTTACAAAAACATAACAAGTTGAGTTCATACCCGTTTCTCTCTGCCACAGCCAACTCATCAAATATCGTCATTATTGTCTTTCACTTGCACGGCCTAATGATATGAAAATAATAATAGTGCAAGAGTGCCGTGGACTAAGCTGGAATCTGCAAACATTTTATTCAAAATGAGAATACAAAGCAATTTGGGATCTTTATTAGATCAACAATAATGCATATGAGTGCCACTCAACATTTTCATCGTGGTCTTCTCCTTGGCATGACTCAATAAATAGAAAAGAATTTCAGAGAAACACACTAAAATATTTTTTGAGTTTTTAGTTTTTCTTGAAGAAAGAAAATTAAATAAAGAAAAGCAAAGACGACAAAACTATTTACAAGGGAGAGCCCCCAACAAGCAAGAAGAAGAATCAAGAAATCTTTTTGGGTTTTCTTTTAATACTACAACTAACTAAACTAGAATGAAAAACCGAAAAGAAGCAAGAAATATTTTTGGGTTTTCTCAAAGTTTTTCAAACACACAAGAAGAAAGCAGGAAAAATCTAGCATGGATAATACAATGAAAAAGTGTGAACACCGACAGCTGGAATGAAATGTGTAAACATTAATGTACTATCGGTGGAAATCCGTACTCCCCCAAGCTTAGGCTTTTGGCCTATCTTGGTGATCACCATCCATGGCCTACATAGTAGTCAGAGTGGTAGCTCATGGAGGCTCTTGGTGCAACCACCTCAGCTTGTCTGGCTGCCTCAACCTCCGCATTGTATGCGCGAGCTTCACTCTCCAAGACATAATATCTTCTTTTGCCGTGGTAATAAAAAAGAACAGACGCAGGCAAAACAATCGATACGACAGGTTTCTTATCAAACCTCAAGTTATAAGTATAATTAGTGGGTGTGCCCATAAGGAACTTATGGTGTTTCATGGCATCAAAGTCTAAGTACCGACTAGGTAAAATGGGATCATCAGGGAGAGGTGTTACGCCAACCTCTTTAGATAAACAAGAAGCATAAACCCCACCATATAAATAACCACTAGCAGTGTTTGCAACAATTGCTCCAAGATTACAACATTTAATTCTGGTCAAAGCAGTGCATATGAGGCTCAAGTCAGGGGCACATAGTGTGCTACAATCTTGCTTGCCTATGATGCATTTGCCATTAAAGAGTGCAAAGTACTGAATTGATGGGAAATGCATACTTTTTATTCTACCTTGTGTCACCCCTCTATCCTTACGGTAGCAAATGCTAGTCAAGAATGTCTCATATTCAGATCTTGGTGGCTCGTCTAGCGAACCCAAAATGGAATTTTGTAGATATTACTAAACATCTCTAGAGGCATGGTAAATGGATGATTTTAAAGACTAAATGAAACTCTAGACTCACGAGGATAAAATTTAAATTTCTTAGTGAACATTTATGCGAGGTTGAGATGCTGAATGCACTTATCTTTGATGTAGGGACCGAGCTCGGTGTTGTGAACATACTGCTCAAATTCTTCCTTAATACCTGTGCTCACCATAAAATTGTTGCACGGTCATAAGCATGATTTGATAGCAGCATCCCGCATTGAGCTGGCGCTTGGCTCAACATAAGACCGACGTATCGAGACACTACTATATGATGCCTCCGTAGACCTCCTCCTAGAAGAACTCCTAAAGAATTGCAATTTTATTTGCGTACAATTTCTGAACAAATTTAGGTCACAAAATTTTTCTCAATAAAACTTCACAAGATTGATAGCAGCTACTCATAAGGATGCATAGAGGTTATATTAAGCATTCAAACTACTTAGAACTCTAAGGATTCAACATGCAAGCTCATCTACAGTAGCACTAAGAGTAGCTAATTATTCCAAATACAAACCAATAAAGCAAAAACTACTTGGAGTAATGGAGGAGTCACATACCAAGTTGCAATCCCCCAAAACAGTTTTGGAAATGGAGCTTCGAGCAAAGAGATTGAAATCTGCGGGTTTGAGAGCAAGAACACGAGAGAGAGCGCAATGGTGATTTTTTCTTGAGGTAGGAGATTACATGGGCTAAAGAGATAAGTGAGGGGACCCACGTGGGGACCACAACTCACCAGGGCGTGCTTGGGGTTGCTATCGCGCTCTGCTGTCTTGTGGTCACCAGGTGCACCCCCCCCCTCTGATGTTATTTGCACCAAAAATTCAGAAATATTCAGAAAAATCATATTAAATTTTCAGGGCATTCTCAACACTTTTATTTTTGGGTCATTTTTTATTGCATGGAAAATCCAGAAAACAGGATAAACATGGCATTTTATTTTGTTTAACTAAGAAAAACATAGAACAAAGGTAAGGACAGAAGGTAGTGCCTACTAAATCCATCAACTTTATACCTCTAAAAATGATCCATTAATAAGGTTTATCAAGTCTTATTAACAACCACCTTCGATTAGCATGAAACCGAAGAAGTTTCGTAAAAGACTAAGTTACCTCAACGGGGATATGCATGTCCCCAAAAATAAGTATATCATATTTCTTTTTGGCAGTAGGTAGAGGTAGTTGAAAACTTCCAATAGAGTGTCGGAGATTTTTCAATAACATAATACCATTCACTTGGAATTGTTTCTTCGGAAAGTGCACCGTGTGTTCACTACCATTGATATGAAAAGTGACCTTGCTTTTATTGCAATCAATAACAACCCCTACAGTATTCAAAAAGGGTCTACCAAGGATAATCAACATGTTGTCTTCCTCGGGCATCTCAAGTATACCAAAGTCTGTTAACATAGTAACATTTGCAACAACAACGGGTACATCCTCACAAATACCGATAGGTATGGCAGTTGATTTATCAACCATTTGCAAAGATATTTCAGTAGGTGTGAGTGTGTTCAAATCAAGTCTTTTATATAAAGAGAAAGGCATAACACTAACACCAGCTCCTAAATCACACAAAGCAGTTTTAACATAATTTCTTTTGATGGAGCAAGGTAAAGTTGCTATTCCTGGATCTCTAAGTGTTTTTGGTACTCCATCCTTAAAAGAATAATTAGCAAGCATGGTGGAGATTTCATCTTTAGTATCCTTCTCTTATTAGTGATGATGTCTTTCATGTATTTTGCATAAGGGGCCATCTTTAAAATATTAGTCAAGCGAGTGTGCAAAAAGACTGACCTAAGCATTTTAGAAAAGTGTTCAAATTCTTCATCATCTTTTTTCTTAGTTGGTTTGGGTGGAAAGGGCATGGTTCTGAACCCATGGTTCTCTTTCTTTACCATGTTTTCTAGCCACAAAGTCTCTTTATCATATCTTTTATTTTTAGATTGTGGGTTATCAAGATCAACAACAAGTTCTGTCTCAACATCATTATCTGGTTCTTTATCATTGTCTAGTTGAGTGTCTTCATGAACATCATCATTATCTTTTTCATTAACACTAGATGAATGTTCATTACTAGATTGAGTTTAGAAACATCATTATTAGCTTCAGGAGGTTTTTCTATTTCAGGTTCACTAGAGGTATGCAAAGTCCTATCATTTTTATTTTTGTTCTTCTTTTTAGATGGACTAGGTGCATCAATATTAATTCTTTGAGAGTTCTGTTCAATTCTCTTAGGGTGTCCCTTAGGATAAAGTGGTTCCTGAGTCATTCTACCTCCTCTAGTCATTACTCTAACAGCATGGTCATTTATGTTATTGTTCATTTCATCAAGCAATTCTCTTTGAGATTTAGCAACTTGTTCCAACTGAGTATGAACCATAAAGGCATGTTTTCCTACACCTCTAAAACCATTAGTGATTCTAAATAACAAGTTACTCAAGCAAGCAATCATATCAGAATTGTATTTCAATTGTTTCATAACATTTGCATTGAAGTAATCTTGTTTCCTAATGTAGTTATCAAACTCATAAAGGCATTGGCTAGGATGCATATTGTGAGGGATGTCATTTTCATCAAATTTCATTAAAAATTTTACCTCTACCACCTGTGGTGCTGGTATGTCAAGTCCATGTATTTCTTCAATATGATGTAAAATTTTAACATCTTCAGATTTAATACCTTTTTCCTTCATACATTGCTTTGCCTCTTGCATATCTTCAGGAGTGAGAAATAATATACATCTCTTCTTCGGGGTGGGTTTAGGTGGTGGTTCAGGAAGAGTCCAATCATCATAATCTTTCAATATATTGTTCAATAATTCCTCAGCTTGTTCAACAGTTCGTTCCCTGAAAAGACAACCAGCACAACTATCTAGGAAGTCCCTAGAAGCATCGGTTAATCCATTATAGAACATATCAAGTATTTCATTTTTCTTAAGTGGATGATCAGGCAAAGCATTAAGCAATTGGAGAAGCCTCCCCCAAGCTTGTGGGAGACTCTATTCTTCAATTTGCACAAAGTTAAATATTTCCTATAAGGCAGCTTGTTTCTTATGAGCAGGAAAATATTTTTCAGAGAAGTAATAAATCATGTCCTAGGGACTACGCACACAACCAGGAGCAAGAGTATTGTACCATATCTTAGCATCACCCTTTAATGAGAACTGAAATAATTTGAGGATATAATAGTAGTGAATTTTCTCATGATGAGCAAATAGGGTGGCTATATCATTTAATTTAGCAAGGTGTGCCACAACAGTTTCAGTTTCATAACCATGGAAAGGATCAGATTCAACTAAAGTAATTAACTCTGGGTCGACAGAGAATCCATAACCCTTATCAGTAACAAAGATAGTTGAAGTAGCAAACTTAGGATCACATTTCGTTCTAGCATTTAAAGATTTTTCTTTGAATTTGCACAATAATTTCTTAAGATCATCTCTATCATTGCAAGAAAGAATGTCTCTAGCTATCTCCTCATCCATAACATAACATTAAGGTATCTTAGGCATTTCATATCTAGGAGAGCTAGGTATAATAGGTGTTTCAAGATTTTCAGTTTCAAGTACTTCATCAGTTTCAGTAATTTCATCAGTTTCGACATTCTCAATATCTTTAGCTCTAGCAAGTTGTTCATCAAGAAATTCACCTAGTGGCACATTATCATCAAGCAAGGTACTAGCATCATCATCAGTATCATTCATAGAAGAAGTAGCATCATCAATAACTTGCAACATATTAGGATTAATAACATGTGCTGGTGTTGCAAGTTTACTCAAAATAGAAGGTAAATCAAGTGTAGATCTAGATGGCAGTGCCTTACCTCCCCTCGTCTTAGAGGGAAAATCTTGGTTTTGGTATCCTTCAGATTCTTCATAGTGATAAATAGATAATAATCCCGAGTGAATCAACAAATGTAGCTATGCTCCCCGGCAACAATGCCAGAAAAAGGTCTTGATAACCCACAAATATAGGGGATCGCAACGGTTTTCTAGGGTAGAGTATTCAACCCAAATTTATAGATTCAACACAAGGGAGCCAAAAATATTTCTAAGTATTAAAAGATGAGTTGTTAATTAAACCACACCTGGAGATTAAATATCTGCAGCAAAGTGATCAGTAGCACAATAATATGATAGTTTTATAGCAGTGGTAACAGTAGTAGTAACGGTAACAGTGATAGCAATGATTTTGTAGCAAGTGTAACAGTAACAACAACAGTAGTAACTTAGCAAGAAAAATATGTAGGAAATTCGTAGGCATTGGATCGGTGGATTCGTTGGATGATATTCATCATATAACAGTCATAACCTAGGGTGATGCAAAACTATCTCTAGTTCATAAATATAATGTAGGCATGTATTCATAAATAGTCATATGTGCTTATGGAAAGAACTTGTATGACATCTTTTGTCCTACCCTCCCGTGGCAGCGGGGTCCATAAGGAAACTAAGGGATATTAAGGCCTCCTTTTAATAGAGAACCGGAAAAGCGTTAACACATAGTGAATACATGAACTCCTCAAACTACGATCATCACTGGAAAGTATCCCAATTACTGTCACACTTGGGTTTACGGATCATAACACGTAATAGGTGAATATGACTTGCAAGATCGTATCTAGAACATAAATATAATGTTCAAAACATAAACGATTCAGATCTGAAATCATGGTAGCGGGGCCCAAAGTGACAAGCACTAAGCATGTCAAAGTCATAACAACATCAATCTCAGAACATAGTGGATACTAGGGATCAAGCCCTAACAAAACTAACTCGATTACATGATGAATCTCATCCAACTCCTCACCGACCAGCAAGCCTACGAAGGAATTACTCACTCCCGGTGGGGAACATCACGGAATTGGTGATGAAGGAGGGTTGGTGATGACAAAGATCAAAGATCCCCATCTCCGGAGCCCTAAACGGACTCCAGATCTGCCCTCCAATGAAGAACAGGAGGTGGTGGTGGCTCTGTATCATGAAATACGATGTAACTTCCTCTCTAATTTTCCCCCAAAAAATAGGATTTTATAGCGTCGGAATTAGGGTCTGCGGGGCCACCAGGTGGGCACAATCCACCAGGGCACCAGAGGGGGGGGCGCCCTGTTGTCTTGTGCCCACTAGGGGGCCCCTCGGTGGTTCTTGGCTCCAGTATTTTTCTTTTATTATAAAATAATTCTCCAAAAAGTTTCGTTCCAATCCGAGAACTTTTATTTCAGGACAAAAACAACACCATGGTAGTTCTGCTGAAAACAACATCAGTCCGGGTTATTTTCATTCAAATCATGCAAATTAGAGTCCAAAACGAGAGCAAAATCATTAGGAAAAGTAGATACTATGGAGACATATCAAGGGGCTTGGTCCATGGTTAGATTACGACCATGACTTCATGAGGCGAATGTGTTTCTTCGAGCGCTGAGCCGCCGATGATGTCGTTTTTTGGCCCAATTTCCGGAGGGACGATCTGTTCGGGCCCATTGGCTACTGTCGGGGATATACCCCGTGGTATGACCCGGCCGGAAGTATGACCCGGCCGGACTTGGCGCTTCACCGATGACCCGCTGGAGGACTGGCGACTCACAGGTCTGGCGGCTCACTGAAGGCCCTAACGGCGGGTCAGATAGAAGACTAGGCACAAGGCCTAGAAGGCCGGCTCATGTTATGGTGGGCCGGCTTAAGAGGAAAGGGATGACGAATATTTCCTTTACAAGGAAGCAAGACCCGAATTTGTATTCAACTTGTAAGAAAAGATAGACTAGTCCTACTCCTACTAGGACTCCACATGTAACCCGCCCCTCCAACTTATATAAGGAGGGGCAGGGCTCCCCAAAGAGGGATAGGCAAGAAGAAACAATCTCTAGGGCTAAACACAAAGAGCCAGCTTACCGGCGACTCTCTCATGAGCATAATGAGACCTAGCCACAAACAACATGTAGGGCTATTACAGGATGATGTATCACGGGGCCCGAAGCTGTCTAAATCTTTGTCTTATGTTGTGTCTCTCGATTCCGCCCAACCCCTCTCAAGCTACCGCATAGATGCGTTGGCCTCGCGACTAAGTCCTCACACTAAGGACATCTGCCGTGACAATTCCACGACAGTTGGCGCCCACCATGGGGCCTGCACACGGTGGTGATGAGTTCTTGGAGGGATCTCTTCAGGGATTGAGAAGGTCACGATTGGTCAGATGAGGAAAGATGGTTTGATGATCAGAACCATGACTAAACTTTGAAGTTTACAACGGGTAATTTGAGATCAAGGAGTTAGGGTTCCATCGTCCGCGCCGCCGGATGTGACGAAGCAATCCGTCAAAACCGTTTCTGTACCCAGTCCGAGGTCGACAAGGAGTTGATCCGCCGCGCGTACGCGTTCAGATTGTTCCAAAGTTAAGAAAAAAATGAGACCAACCCAAGGGCTAACCCTTGTTGGCTTTTCTTTATAGGAGAAACTCCGTGAGCACTGCGCGTCCGTGCCGGGACTTGAACTTGGGTGGGCTGGTAGCAACCTCAGCTGCCCAGCCAACAGGTCGACGCCTCATCCTCAAATTATTCCAAAGTTATGGCCAGATCTGCCAACTCCCGAGAAGGTTAGACGTGATGAGGTGATCAGCGATAGTCCAAATTTACCCGTGTATAACTGGGCTAACCACCGGATCTCCGCAGTCAACCTCGATCGATTTTCGTCTTAAGATTAAAAAACTATAAGGCCATGACCCGGAACGGAGATACCTATGACTAACAACCCGGATTCGCCGGCAACAGGTTTGACCAGAGTCGCCAGCATCAACTCGCCCCCGCGGCATCAGATCGGCCTTATTTTCAGAGAGCTACCCAGCGCTGCCGGCCTGCATCCAGTGTTGAGTAACATGATTGTATTAGGAAACATAGGTTAGACCAGGAAATATTCTGGGTTGCCTTGTACTTCAAGTAGATCATGTACTCATATATATATGCCCACGAGGCTCAAGCAATACAACGAACATTATACCAATCTCTCTCTCCCTTTTAACATGGTATCTATCGCAAGTCGATCCTAAACCCTAGCCGCCACCGCTTCCGCACCTGCGCGCCGCCCCCGGGACGGTCGGCCTTCATGACCGCCGCCGGGGGCCGCGCCGCCCGTACCTAGGGTTCGTCCGCCGGTCGTGTTGACCGGCTGCCCTAGAGTCTTTTTCCTGATCCTTGATCCAGGGCTTCTCTCTCTCGCCGGTCGTTTGATCGGTGTTCCTTTTTGGTTTTCCGATCTATAGATCGGGTTGAGTCGCTCGCCGCCGTTCGTCATCAACAACGCCCGACTACTACGTCAACATCTTCATCGACTTGGACTGGATCGGGTATCACACGGCGCCCCGGACTTCATGCCCGAGCCAGATGCAGTCGCTCACGCGGTCGTGCGTGACCCGTCATCCTCGCCGCGTTGGTCCGTGAGTCACACGTCCTGCGCGGGCGTGCTTGGCTACCCGATCGCCCGCCCCGGCCCACCGATCCACAGCGTGGCCACGTTCCGGATGCATGCATGTTGGCTACCTGTGTGCATGGTGCGTCCCGTGCTAGTGGAGACTCCTCTTATGCCTTCCTGCAGTACGTGCCAAGCCTCGTTGCAGGCTGTTGCAACGTCCGGTGTCTGCCGTGTGCCGTGCCGGATTACATGAAGATCGTCGTACAGTTTGTGGGCCTATCCACCGATTAAGCATGGGCTGCAACTGCGTCGTCCCTACGGACCGCAGCGCCGCCGCCCCATGGTTCTTTCCGTGGCTGCACTGATCCGCGCCGCCGCTACGTCGCCCCTTCGGGTTCGTAGCGTCGCGGCATATGGTCCCCGCCGCCGCCCTGAGGCTGTTTCCGTGGTTGCACTACATCGCGCGCTGCCGCTGCGTCGCCCCCTTCGGGCCGTAGTGTCGCGGCCCGCGGTCAACCGCCGCCCCGGGGCCGTCCGCTTCAGGCCGTCCCCGAGGCTACACCGACCCTCGCGCTGCCGCTGCGTCGCCCCGTCGGGCCGTAGCGAGCGTGGCACGCGATCCCTGCAACCGCCCTGAGGTCTTCCCCGCCGTCGCCCCGACCAGCCCGCCGCCGTTGTGTCGCCCCTTCGGGCCGTAACGCTGCGGCCCGCGGTCCACCGCCGTCCACGCGCGTTGACTTCCACGTGATATGCGCCGCGCCGCCTTCTTTGGTGCGGGAACGTCACCGTCCGCGCCGGTCTTCGTCACGCTGTCGGGTTCATTATCGCCTACTTCGAGCACCGTTGCCGCGCTCCTTCTTTAGCCGCCGCCGCCACCTCCTAAGGCCGCCGCCGCCGCTGCTCTTCTTCCTCGGCACCATAGCGACTACCTCGACACCGGCGAACCCCGACTCGATACCGACCACGGCGTTCTTCGCACGGCTACCTCGACTACGACTCCACCACCCACGCTCTCGGCTACATCAACAAACGGCACAAAGGGCTACCGCTTACTTGAGCAACCTCGTCGGTTTCTACTCCAGCCACGACTTCTGCGGTGCGTCGACCGTTACGACTGTGGGGGGTGTCCGTCGGCTTGCCTTCGGATTCTTCTTCAGTCTCACCGTCTGCGTCGCTACCGTTGTGACTGCGGGGGGATGTTAAGTAACGTGATTGTATTAGGAAACATAGGTTAGACTAGGAAATATTCTGGCTTGCCTTGTACTCCAAGTAGATCATGTACATATATATGCCCACGAGGCTCAAGCAATACAACGAACATTACACCAATCTCTCTCTCCCTTCTAACATCCAGGAACAAAGACCAAAACCAAAAGAGATGGGATCAAACAAAAAGACATCAACAGACGAAAGCATAAAAACCAGCTGCACGCTGAGTGTAAACCGAGGCCAGTACATATTTGGATATTTCCCTTTTGGATTACTACAGCCACGCTTGGGATGAGGAAAACGAGGAAGTCAAAACCGGCAGCGACCTCGAGGAGGACCCGTGGGTGGTTTGGATTCCTCCATGGCCTCGCTACGTGAGCTGCAGTCCAGCCGACCTCGCCGCCATGGTCACGCGCCAGGCCGACCTTCCCTTTGTTGTAATCCGCCGTCTGCGAGCTGCCTTCCACACCGTGCTAAGCCGGCTTCGTGCTGCTGACCAGCTCCACGGCCAAATCGCCGCCTAAATTCTGCAGCACCGCGACCCATCGCGGCCTCACGCCGTCGCTAAAGTCGCCTCGCTGACTGCCTTGGGCCGTTCTGGTTGAGCCGCTGCCGGGTCTCCCCGCGCCACCTACAGCCTGTGAACCATCGCCCGGGTCTCGCTTCGGACGTCTCCTCTGTCTCGCCCTCATCGGGGAGCCGCCGCACTGCCGGGCGGTTAAATCGCCGCCCTGTTACCTCCCACTGCTCCGAACCAGCACCTCCAAACCGCTGTGGCCGGTTCTCCGCCACCACCCCGCCTCTGTCTCGAGCCGGCCAAGTCACCCTTGTCTCTTGCTGAGTCGCTGTTGTTGGCTCGAGTCGCCGGCTGCCGACGTACTTCGCTCCAAGCCGTCATCACTTCTGTGGCCAGTTCTGCCCTCCGCCTCTGCCGCGCGTGGCCGTAGCCTCGTGCTGAGCCGCCGTTGAGGTCCGGCTGCTCTGTTCCTCCACACCAAGGCCGCTGCTGGCTTGCCTCGCGCTGGAGTTGCCGGAGAGCCGGCTTGATGCCATCTCCATGTGACTCGCCACTGCGAGCCATCGCTGGAGAGCCGCCTCGCGCCTCCGCCAACTGTCGTCCCCACAGCCGAATGCCAAGTCATGGTCGAGCCACCCCATGGGTCCAGCACCTCGCCGGTGGTCTCGTCTCACCTTGTCAAGTCGCCGCGGTTCTTCCTCTCCGCCTGGCCATCTTGAAATCGCCTTGACCAGCGCCTTTAAGCCACCGCCGCCTTGGGCTGGCTCTCCCGCCTTGGAGCTGCTCCGCCTCCCGAGACGCCGGTCCGCACCACCAACGAGCTGTACTGAGCCGCCTCCGAGGAACGCTGCTGGCGTCTGAGTCGTTGCCTCCATCTCGCTAAAACGCGGGGATTTGGTTGAGAGTAGTAGCAAACCAGGAAGTTTACTGTGTCGTGGAACCAGCACAGTAGTATATTGAGGGCCATAACAAGGTCAAAGCAATGGAGGGAGAGTGCCAACGTGATTTCTGTTACATCTCCTGGGATTAATGCTATAGTTTTCTGAACCCAAAAAATGCAACGAGTGTGATCAGCAGTATGATTGCTATCTATACTGTCCAAGTTGCCAATTTACACAAAATGTGACCGATCCATGCCAGTACTATCGACAATGGAGCAGATGATAGCCATCCGGTTCCAATAAATATTGATGGAAAATCATATGAAGATCCGGACCTCAATGGTATTTCTGGTACGGCTGTTAAAAGAGAGAAGGAAAGAACAGAGGACCGGCTGTCCTTGTAAAGTTGGACTAAAGTCAAAGGAGCCAGCTGATCAAAGGAGCTACATCACACATTTGATATACTTTGGATCCCCAGTATCCATGGTAAAAAAAAATCAAGTTACAACAGAGGGTCACGTGGATGTTATGCTACATCACATCAACAGAGCTCAACGTGCATATACTATTCAATGTTATATGGCACCAGCATCCGCGTTCATCCGACAAAAACAAAATCAGGTGTTTTCCCTCCTATATATTTTATCAGTATATTTCAATTCCTCTGAGCACCATTACACTGCCCTATTGGTGTTTTTATATACAGCTAGATTGCGGGTATAGAGCACGCACTGGCAACGTTCTACAACGACGTTTTCCTCCGTGTCATATTACCCGATGAACGGACGGCCGGTTCACGCGTCTACACCGGTTTACAACGCAGAGGACACTTACTCGTCCGCACCGGCTTACAATGTTGCGGTTAACTCGCCCGTCCAAACCAACTTACAACGCCGTGCCGACTCATCTGTCTGATCCCGCGGCCGATTCGTCCATGGTTGATTTCAGCTTCACCATGGTGATTTTCAACTCCATTGTGGAATCACTGGCCTAACATATTAGGTGAAATTCATCCGGTATATTTTATATTACATATTATATTCTTCAAAAGAACAATTACTTTGGTTTGCAAGTTGTCCCATGCAGGATTCAATCCATTGGTCATATCATGGTCAAGCATGGAGAGTCTCAACCCAACTCCTCGAGTAGTCTTAAGACTCGGGGGCTATGATGACATGACTTAGCTAACATTGTGAGAGTCAAGACTCCGGGTCATTGGAGGGGAAAATAACCCGGATCCGAGGCTACTGCCACATTGGTGCAAATTTAAAGGCCGTCAGAAAATTTCCGGCTCAAATGAAGATCCCTTTTGGGTCCGACTTGGATCGTATTCGAATCAGGGTCGTTAAAAATCTCTCAAGGTCACTAGGGGGCTTCCTGTTCAAACATAGGTCGTATTCGAACCAAAGAGAACATAGCTGTCGATACCCTTTTGATTGGCAAACTGCTGAACCTACTTGGGGGCTTCTTGATCGTATCTGAATCATAGCTCAACCCCTTTGGGAATCGACGTGGATCGTATTCGAATCAGCGTCGCTAAACAACTCCTAAGGTCATTTGGGGGCTTCCTGTTCAAACATAGGTCGTATTCGAACCAAAGAGAACATAGCTGTCGATACCCACTTTGATCGGCAACGCCAACGCCACTGGGGGCTATATGATCGTATTCGAATCCTAGCTTAACCCCTTTGGAACGGTTTACTGATCGTATTCAAATCAGAAGCCTCAAAAAATTTATCTGTTTCTTATACAGTTTTTGTAATCACAAGTATTTGAGTTGTCACAAATATCATATGTGCCGGCTTCTACAGAATTGGGTTCTCACCCTCACTGTCCGGGTCACATAAACCGGCGGTATCATTCAAAGGATCATAGGGATCTTGTGATCTACTTGTGTGCAGGATAAATACTACATTTGGGTGGTTACCCACCCTGGCTTTTGACGTTAAGTCGCCAGGGCATATATTGTTTAAACTCTGTGCAGGATTTGCAGAACTATGACTTATATAAATGCTTAAGTCCAAGCTCATCATTAAAATTGATGCTTCAAAATGATTATCTGCTCTGGATTTTCTCAAAGGCTATAAGCCGCCGGGTTATAAAAATTTTGGCTTACAATGGAGGCGTATTAAATCGACATCGACCAAGAGCCGCCGGGTATTTAAACTCTAGATTTACTTATCAACAAATGAGGTATTCTAAGTCGCTTTGGCGCAATGGCTATTATTTTATCAATGGATACGATTTATTCTACAATAGAAGGAATAGTCCCGAGTTGCTGCAGGCTTATGACCCGGCACATGGGGGCTACATTATTCAGATTGAGATTATATCAAATATGCAAGTCCCGTGTCACTGCCGGCATGCACCATGGCACTTGGGGGCTAATGCAAAGTCATTTTTTGGCTCACTTTATTGAAGATCCGACTCATCACATTGTAATGAGCCGGCCCTTGGGGCTACAAATTGCTCCCGTCGAAAATTCAAGGTACACAAGGCTTAATCCATTATATTGAAAGATCCACTACTCAGTTGGTAGAGTACAAAGCTCTTAACCTTGTGGATGTGGGTTCAAGCCCCATGGTGGAGATTACATCATATGATGTTATTATCAATGAATCATATACAAAGTCCCAGCTCAGTAATATCTTACTGAGCCGGCCCTTGGGAGCTACACGTTGTTGCTCAAGTTTACATGATCATATTTAACAAGTCCCTTCTCATTATTGCATAATGACCCGGCCCTTGGGGGCTACACTGCTTGAAATTTTTGTGAGCATAAGGCAATTACAAGTCCCAGGTTGCTGCAAGCATGACAACCCGACACTTGGGGGCTACAGGTGATATGAATATAAAGGAGGAACATCTTCTAATTCTCAGTTTTTGAGCAAATCAGCAAGATCAATTACATGACCCGGTGTCAATAACAATTATGACTCGACATCGTCTGTTTTATAATCCAGCAATTTTGGTGATGATAAACCGGTAAGTGTTACATCTTCAAGCCGGTTGAAAGGCAAATGAGTATTTCAAGACCAATATTTTTTAAGCCGGTGTTTTGGAGGCAGACTCAAGTGGATTACCTCTTACTATATTTTTCTACAAGAAGATCAATGTCAGCAATTTGATTCTGAAGCTGGCCTGTTAACCCTGATTTCTTTTAAAAAAAGAAGTATCTGGATTTTTTGCATTGGCAAAGTTGAAGCATATCTATTAAAGAAGATTTTTCTATGAGGTTATGGACATATTTATATCAACAAGGAAATGACAATGACTTAAAGATGTTCAGGTGCCGGGTTACAAGAATATTTAACCCGGAGCGCAACCTGTCAAAGTTGTTCTTGAGTTATTTTGCAGGATCAGTTTAACATGGATAAATCCAAATTAAACTGGGGGCTAATGTCGGGGATATACCCCGCGGTATGACCCGGCCGGAAGTATGACCCGGCCGGACTTGGCGCTTCACCGATGACCCGCTAGAGGACTGGCGACTCACGGGTCTGGCGGCTCACTGATGGCCCTAACGGCGGGTCAGATAGAAGACTAAGCCCAAGGCCTAGAAGGCCAGCTCATGTTATGGTGGACCGACTTAAGAGGAAAGGGATGATGAATATTTCCTTTACGAGAAAGCAAGACCCGGACTTGTATTCAACTTGTAAGAAAAGATAGACTAGTCCTAGACCTACTAGGACTCCACATGTAACCCGCCCCTCTAACTTATATAAGGAGGGGCAGGGCTCCCCAAAGAGGGACAGGCAATAAGAAACAATCTCTAGGGCTAGACACAAAGAGCCGGCTTACCGATGACTCTCTCATGAGCATAATGAGACCTAGCCACAAACAACATGTAGGGCTATTACCGGATGATGTTTCTCGGGGCCCGAAGCTGTCTAAATCCTTGTCTTATGTTGCGTCTCTCGATTCCGCCCAACCCCTCTGAAGCTACCGCCTAGATGCGCTGGCCTCACGACTAAGTCCTCACACGAAGTACATCTGCCGTGACAATTCCACGACAGCTACCATGCCATTGTCCCCATCTTGCATGCTACGGATGGCTTGAAGAGCCATTCCAAAAAGGTGTTCTTAGGACTGGGTCACGCTTAGCACCCATGTGAGCGAGACGTCCGCGGCTTGGTTGCTGTCTCTAGAGACATGGTGGAATTCCGTCTCTTCAAACCGGGCTCATATCTTGATGATGGCATTCCTATATGCCACTAGTCCTTTACGTCAAATTCGCCTTTCACTTAAGAGATGCTGAGGTTAGAGTCTTCCCGCACCTTGATCCATTGTACGCCCATTCACATTGACATCCGAAGACTGTGCAACAGGGACTCGTATTTGGGTGCATTGTTAGAATCTGTGTACATAATCTGTAGGACATACTGGATATTTTCGCCATTAGGGGATGTAAGGATCACCCCAACCCCTAGTCTGGCTAACATCTTGGAGCCATCTAAGTACATTTGAAAGTGCAACCAATCCTCGGGTGGTTTTGGTAATTCATAACACCATATAGCTCATGGAACTAATATCCATTCAAGTTGATTATTTCAGAAAGTTCAATGATTGGCAATGGCATGGACTAGAGATGCGGACCCCTCAAAATGCTAAGGACAAATATTGGCAAAAGCTCAAGACTCTTCATTTCTATTTTAGTGATACAAGATCACATTGAGTCCATAAGAAAAGCTAATACTATTAAAAGGGGATGAGGTGTTGCTTAATGTTCTACTTGCTCAAAATGCTTACTGATATGCTCCAAAGCCCTCAACACTTTATCATATCCAAATATGTCCTAAACCTAAAGTCAAACTCGGCCCCACTGATTTGATCCATCCGGCGCCACCGAATTCTTTTGACATAACCATAGCCAGCAACCCTAATCACTTCGGTCTCACCGATATGGGATTGCAAACTCTCTGTTTCCCTTCGTAACATTTCGGTCTCACCGAAATGAGCGATCGGTTCCACCAAGTTCGCAGTGCAAACTCTCTGTTTCCCTTTCGTAACGTTTCGGTATCACAAAAAAGAGCGATCGGTCCCACCGAGTTTGCCTGACCAACTCTCTGTTTGCTAATTGCTGAAATCGGTCCCACCGAGTTCATGCAATCGTTCACACCGAGATGAGGTTTTGCCCTAACCCTAGCACAACGGTCCCACCGAGTTGATCATGTCGGTCCCATCGAGAATTCTAATGTTCACATTTTGAACTGAATCGGTCTCACCGAGTTCACCTATTCGGTCGGACCGAGTTGGGTCAAATGTGGGTAACGATTAGATTTTGTGTGGAGGCTATATATACCCCTCCACCCCCTTCTCTATTCAAGAGAGAGCCATCAGAACGTGCCTACACTTCCACTACTCATTTTCTGAGAGAGAACCACCTACTCATGTGCTGAGACCAATACATTCCATTCCAACCACAATAATCTTGATCTCTAGCCTTCCCCAAGTTGCTTTCCGCTCAAATCATCTTTCCACCATTGCCAAATCTGTGAGAGAGAGTTGAGTGTTGTGGAGACTATCATCTGAAGCACAAGAGCAAGGAGTTCATCATCAACACACCATCTATTACCTTTTGGAGAGTGGTGTCTCCTAGATTGGTTAGGTGTCACTTGGGAGCCTCCGTCAAGATTGTGGAGTTGAACCAAGGAGTTTGTAAGGGCGAGGAGATCGCCTACTTCATGAAGATCTACCCAAGTGAGGCAAGTCCTTCGTGGGCGATGGCCATGCTGGGATAGACAAGGTTGCTTCTTCGTGGACCCTTCGTGGGTGGAGCCCTCCATGGTCTCGCGCAAGCGTTACCCTTAAGTCTCCATCAACGCGGACGTACAATAGCACCAGCTATCGGAACCACGGCAAAAATCTCCGTGTCTACATTACGTTTGCCTTTCCAAACCCTTCCCTTTACCTTCATATGCAATGATTTACATTCCACTGTACACTCTTATAATTGCATGTGTAGGTTGATTGCTTGACTTGTGCTAAGTTGCTAAAATCTGCCAGGACATAAAATTGGGAAAATGCTAGATTTTTATTTGGTCAAGTAGTCTAATCACGCCCCTCTAGACCTACTTCCGATCCTACAAGTGGTATCAGAGCTTTGGTATCCATTTGCCTAGATTTCCATAGCTTCGGTGATCATAGTCTTGGTTTCACAACCTAGGAGAGTATGGCGTCTAGCGAGGGAAATTACCACTATAGAGGTCCTTATTTTGATGGTACTAATTTTGCTAGTTGGAAGCATAAAATGAAAATGCATATTCTTGGGCATAACCCCGGCGTTTGGGCTATTGTGTGTATTGGTTTGTAAGGTGAATTCTTTGAAAATGGAAGAGAGCCGAACTGTGAAGCAACCGTGGAAGAGTTGAAGATGTTGCAATACAATGCTCAAGCTTGTGATATCCTCTTCAACGGATTGTGCCCTGAAGAATTCAACAAAATCAGCCGCCTTGAGAATGCAAACGAAATTTGGAATACTTCGGTTGATATGCACAGGTACCGAGTCCGTCATGGAATCCAAATTGGATGTGTTGAAAATGAAGGATGGTGAAGGTGTCGCAGAAATGTATTCTCGGCTTGCTCGCATCACAAATGAGAATGCCGGATTAGGAAGTGAAGAGATGACCGACAGATTCATCATCAAGAAGATCCTAAGAGCCTTGGATGGAAAGTATGATACCGTGTGTACATTGATCCAAATGATGCCCAGATACAAAGATCTCAAGCCAATGGAAGTCATTGGTAGAATTGTTGCTCATGAGATGTCACTCAAGGATAAGGAATAGCTTCACAACAAGTCTAGTGGTGCTTACAAAGCTTCATGTGATGCTCCTACAACATCAAGTGAGAAACATGCCTTCAATGAGGAGTTGAGCCTAATGGTGAAGAACTTCAACAAGTTCTACAAGAGTAGAAACAAATAGAGAATTCCAAGTCAAGGTCCTACTATGATAAAGGATATTCTAGTCGTGATCGCAATTGCTACAATTGTGGAAGAGCCGGACACTACTCTAGTGAGTGTACGGCTCCCTACAAGAGAAGAGAAGACTCACCTAAGAGGAGAATCAAAAGAGAGGAATCAACACCAAGAGAGAGAAGGAGTAGAGATGATCGTCATGAACGAAGACCCTCTCGTAGAAGCAAGGATTCAGAAAGGAAGGGAAAGTCATCGAAGAGCTACACAAGACGAAGACATTAATCTCATGTTGGTGAATGGGTATCCGGCTCCGACTCCGACAACTACTCCGAGAGAAGCTATCACTCAAACTCCGAATATACTCAAGATGAAGGTGTTGCTGGTCTTGCACTTGTGTCATCCAACTCCTACGACATATTTGATTCACCAAATGAAGGGATTGTAAGATGCTTCATGGCTAAAGGCCCCAAGGTATCACACCCCGAGTATGTTGATTTCAATAGTGATAAAGATGATTTGCTAGGTGATGATGATTTACTTGTTGACAAATCTAGTGATGAAAACTATGATGAAATTGCTATTAATCAGGCTAATCAAGATAAAACGAATGACTATGATATGAAGGATATTGAGCGTCTAACTAAAGAACTAAACACTCTTAAGTTAGCTCATGAAACTACCTTAGAGAATCGAGAGCTTTTAAAGACTCATGAGAAGCTACGCTTTGAAAAGCTCAATCTAGAGCAAGAGCATGGGTTCTTAAAAGCAATCATTGATGATCTTCGTAAGAAAAGTTCTTCTTACATTGCCAAGCGTTTACTCTTGTCTACTTACATGCCACAAGTAAAATCTAGCAACAAGAGCAAGAAAGATTCTTCTTCTAGTAGTGACAATAATCATGTTAAATCCAATATTGTTGCTTCTAGTAGTTCTCTTGATTCCACTAATGATTCTCTTAGCCAAGTTACACTTGAGCAAGAAAATAGATTATTGAAGGGAATTATAGAGAAAGGTGTTTACAAGAGCCTTGCCGGAAGTAAGCAATTTGAGGAAGTTGTACACAAGCAAGGAAAGCACCGAAAGAACCAAGGTGTTGGTTTTGAACGCAAGTTTAATGCCAATGGAGTTGAGTGGAAAGAATATCAATACCCCAAGACGAAGTTTACTCATCAACAAGAGAAATATGATTCCACTTCTTTCAAGGGAACACAAGCTCAAGATGATCTTCCACCACAAGACCACAAGCTAAAAGGCAAGGACAAGCTTCCATAGGAGATTGATGCATTTGAAGAAGCTCCTAAGGCTTTGGTCAAGTGGGTTCCCAAGACTACATCAAGTTCTACTTCATCAAGTACGACTACAACTCCTAGGATTCCCATCAATATGATGTAGATCCCAAAGAAGAAGAACTAGAGAGTTCTTGAGGGTGACTCCGCCAACACACTTCACTTATATTCATTTTGGCAAGGACAAGTGCAATCAACTTTCACATCTTGCACTAATTCAAGGAGTCACAAACCCTCTTGTTGGTAAGCCAAGGGACAAGGTAACCTAATGCTTTGATGGACATCATCATGTGTGATTTTCACTCTATGTCTATGGATATCCTTGTGTGTTCCTTGTGGGACTAACCCATGTAGGTATTGAAAGTGCAACTCACTCCAAAGGATTGCTCCAAATGATCTACATCAACATTGAGTATCTACATATTCAAAACCTACATGAAGTCATCATCGACAAAACCCAAGGTTAGTTTATCCCTCTTAGGGGGGATATCACATCTAGGGGGAGCTTTTTTCTATGAATTGAGCTAAGGCAACTCTAATTATATGAACACAACAATGCTTTATGTAAAAGTGGTAACCCCACTTGTGTTTAAACGATGAGTATGACCTACGATCAAATGTTCTCATTTGAATCCTCAGTTAATATACTCATATACACATGACCTAGGCATCGCCAATTGCTTGATAGATGCTAGAGTGTTTGTGCATGCTTTGGCACATATTTAATTTGCTATCTTATTGTGTGAGCATGTTGGTTGCATATTTTTCCCATTCAAGGACATCCATTTGTTTTTTTGATTGATTGGCTTTTCTTTTTGCCAAATGGATGGACAAGAATGCCTAAGTACTCCCTCTAGCTATCTATGCTTTTCTCGTCTCAAATTATATTCATGCTACATCACAAAGCTTGATCAAGTCATATTCGGCCCTCTGAGCAAGGAGCACTCAGAGTCACTGATTCATCATAGACTTAACTTCCAAAACTTCTTGGTGCATTATGGTCTGACCGATCCATCCCATTTGGTCACACCGAGTTCATTAAGTTGATTTAGGTTTTAATCTCGGTGCAACCGATTTGAACCTTTCGGTCACATGGAGTTGCAGCAACCGCTTGCGATTCTACATCTCAGTGCCACCGAGTCGTTCCACTCGGACACACCGACAGAGTCTGGATATATATACCCACAGGCCGAAAATTTGGAAATTCCTCCAAACGGTTTGCCCGCGCCTGTCCAGCTCTGCCGACTCGAGGTCTCCGGATCGTTTCCTCATCGCCAACGTCCTCCTACCGCTGGTTTTCGCCGCCTCCAACGGGAATCTTCACTGTCTTTGTCGCTGTAGCGAGTTCATCGGCAAGTTAGGGTATGAACTCATCCCTTTGTGGCTTCCCCACTCCGATTTCGAGCACAAAGATCAATGCCTATATTCTTTCCATGTTTGAGACTACTCTATCCACTTAAAACTCCTTATATTAGATTAGATGCAAAAATTTAGGTTTAGGTTTCCGCGGAACTCATCTCGGATCAACCGATATTAGGATTTTGGTCTCAACAATTTGGCTCAGGCCATAGCACACAAGTATTTTTTGGTCTGACCGAAACATACCAAACAGTGTGACCAAGTTCATTTCTCTGTGAAACCCTAGCATCTCGGAGTCACCGAACTGTGTCGGTCTGACCGATTTCACATGTTTAGACTCTAAAGCTGCTTCGGTGTCACCGAATTTGTAATATCGGTAGCTCCGAAATGTTTTCTTTAGAAAACTAAAACTAAGTTTTTGACTCATTTGATTTGTAAAATGGTTGTCACTACTAGGGAAAACGTTATAAACAAAACTTTAGCAGCAACGCTTGTTAAAAAAGCACGCTACTGCTAGACAGTAGTAGCGCGTGCAAAATGAGCGCACTTCAGATGGACATATATCAGTAGCGCGTCTCACCCAAAACTCGCTACTACTAAAATTCCAATCACTTAGGCGATGTGCTACACATAGTAGTAGCGATCTTCCAAAAACCGCGCTACCGCCAATAAACTTATAGCAGCGCGTTTATGTGTAAATCGCTACTGCTAACAAAACTAAAATAAAATGAAAAACGAATAGAGAAGTAAATGAAAATGAAAGAAATAGAAAAAGGAGAAAGGAAAAATATAAAATGTAAAGAAAAATAAATGAAAAAGGAAAAAATGATGAAGACGCAACAGTAGCGCGTTATCTGAAACGCGCTATAGCTAACTTAGCTATAACACGTTTTCTGTAACGCGTTACCGTTACTTTTGACATAACCAAAAACGGTTTCCCCACAGCCACCACTTCTCTCCCAAATCGATCCCTCACAATGTTGGGGAACGTAGTAATTTCAAAAAAATTCCTACGCGCACGCAAGATCATGGTGATGCATAGCAACGAGAGGGGAGAGTGTTGTCTACGTACCCTCGTAGACCGAAGCGAAAGCGTTGACACAACGTAGAGGAAGTAGTCGTACGTTCTCCTCGCGATCCAACCGATCACAGCATCGTTACTCCGGCACCTCCGAGTTCTTGGCACACGTTCAGCTCGATGACGATCCCCGGGCTCCGATCCAGCAAAGCGTCGAGGAAGAGTTCCGTCAGCACGACGGCGTGGTGACAATCTTGATGTGTTACCGGCGCAGGGCTTCGCCTAAGCACTGCAACGATATGATCGAGGTGGAATTTGGTGGAAGGGGGCACCGCACACGGCTAAGGAACGATCCGTAGATCAACTTGTGTGTCTTTGGGGTGCCCCCTGCCCCCGTATATAAAGGAGCCAAGGGGGAGGGGCTGGCCGACCAAGCTAGGCGCGCCAGGAGAGTCCTACTCCCTCTGGGAGTAGGATTCCCCCCCCCCCCCAATCCTAGTTGGACTAGGATTCTCCAAGGGGGAGAGAGAGAGAGAGAGGGGGCGCCCACCTCTCCTAGTCCTAATAGGACTAGGGGAAGGGGGGGGGAGGCGCGCAGCCCATGAGGGCATCCCTCTCACATCTCCTCCAAGGCCCATGTTGGCCCATTATGCTCCCGGGGGGTTCCGGTAACCCTCCCGGTATTCCGGTAAAATCCTGATTTCACCTGGAATGCACCCGATGTCCAAACATAGGCTTCCAATATATCATTCTTTACGTCTCGACCATTTCGAGACTCCTCGTCATGTCCGTGATCACATCCGGGACTCTGAACTCCTTCGGTACATCAAAATGCATAAACTCATAATAACTGTCATCGTAACGTTAAGCGTGCGGACCCTACGGTTCGAGAACAATGTAGACATGACCGAGACACGTCTCCGGTCAATAACCAATAGCGGGACCTGGATGCCCATATTGGCTCCTACATATTCTACGAAGATCTTTATCGGTCAGACCGCATAACAACATACGTTGTTCCCTTTGTCATCGGTATGTTACTTGCCCGAGATTCGATCGTCGGTATCCAATACCTAGTTCAATCTCGTTACCGGCAAGTCTCTTTACTCGTTCTGTAATACATCATCTCGCAACTAACTCATTGGTTGCAATGCTTGCAAGGCTTTATGTGATGTGCATTACCGAGAAGGCCCTGAGATACCTCTCCGACAATCGGAGTGACAAATCCTAATCTCGAAATACGCCAACCCAATATGTACCTTCGGAGACACCTGTAGAGCACCTTTAAAATCACCCAGTTACGTTGTGACATTTGGTAGCACACAAAGTGTTACTACGGTAAATGGGAGTTGCATAATCTCATAGTTAAAGGAACATGTATAAGTCATGGATAAAAGCAATAGCAACATACTAAACGATCGGGTGCTATGCTAATGGAATGGGTCATGTCAATCAGATCATTCAACTAATGATGTGATCTCGTTAATCAAATAACAACTCTTTGTTCATGGCAAGGAAACATAACCATCTTTGATTAATGAGCTAGTCAAGTAGAGGCATACTAGTGACACTCTGTTTGTCTATGTATTCACACATGTATTATGTTTCCAGTTAATACAATTCTAGCATGAATAATAAACATTTATCATGATATAAGGAAATAAATAATAACTTTATTATTGCCTCTAGGGCATATTTCCTTCAGTCTCCCACTTGCACTAGAGTCAATAATCTAGATTACAAAGTAATGATTCTAACACCCATGGAGTTTTGGTGCTGATCATGTTTTACTCGTGGAAGAGGCTTAGTCAACGGATCTGCAACATTCAGATCCGTATGTATCTTGCATATCTCTATGTCTCCCACCTGGACCAAATCCCGGATGGAGTCGAAGCGTCTTTTGATGTGTTTGGTTCTTTTGTGAAATCTGGATTCCTTTGCCAAGGCAATTGCACCAGTATTGTCACAAAAGATTTTCATTGGACCCGATACGCTAGGTACAACACCTAGATCGGATATGAACTCCTTCATCCAGACTCCTTCATTAGCTGCTTCCGAAGCGGCTATGTACTCAGCTTCACATGTAGATCCCGCCACGACGCTTTGTTTAGAACTGCACCAACTGACAGCTCCACCGTTTAATGTAAATACGTATCCGGTTTGCGATTTGGAATCGTCCGGATCAGTGTCAAAGCTTGCATCGACGTAACCGTTTACGACGAGCTCTTTGTCACCTCCATAAATGAGAAACATATCCTTAGTCCTTCTCAAGTACTTAAGGATGTTCTTGACCGCTGTCCAGTGATCCACTCCTGGATTACTTTGGTACCTGCCTGCTAAACTTACAGCAAGGCACACATCAGGTCTGGTACACAGCATTGCATACATGATAGAGCCTATGGCTGAAGCATAGGGAACATTTTTCATTTTCTCTCTATCTTCTGCAGTGGTCGGGCATTGAGTCTTACTCAACTTCACACCTTGTGCCACAGGCAAGAACCCTTTCTTTGCCTGATCCATTTTGAACTTTTTCAAAACTTTGTCAAGGTATGTGCTTTGTGAAAGTCCTATTAAGCGTCTTGATCTATCTCTATAGATCTTAATGCCCAATATGTAAGCAGCTTCACCGAGGTCTTTCATTGAAATACTCTTATTCAAGTATCCCTTTATGCTATCCAGAAATTCTATATTATTTCCGATCAGTAATATGTCATCCACATATAATATCAGAAATGCTACAGAGCTCCCACTCACTTTCTTGTAAATACAGGCTTCTCCAAAAGTCTGTATAAAACCAAATGCTTTGATCACACTATCAAAGCGTTTATTCCAACTCCGAGAGGCTTGCACCAGTCCATAAATGGATCGCTGGAGCTTGCACACTTTGTTAGCTCCCTTCGGATCGACAAAACCTTCTGGTTGCATCATATACAACCCTTCTTCCAGAAATCCATTCAGGAATGCAGTTTTGACATCCATTTGCCAAATTTCATAATCATAAAATGCGGCAACTGCTAACATGATTCGGACAGACTTAAGCATCGCTACGGGTGAGAAAGTCTCATCGTAGTCAATCCCTTGAACTTGTCGAAAACCTTTTGCAACAAGTCGAGCTTTATAGACAGTAACATTACCATCAGCGTCAGTCTTCTTCTTAAAAATCCATTTATTCTCAATTGCTTGCCGATCATCGGGCAAGTCAACCAAAGTCCACACTTTGTTTTCATACATGGATCCCATCTCAGATTTCATGGCCTCAAGCCACTTTGCGGAATCTGGGCTCACCATCGCTTCTTCATAGTTCGTAGGTTCATCATGGTCTAGTAACATGACTTCCAAAATAGGATTACCATACCACTCTGGTGCGGATCTTACTCTGGTTGATCTACGAAGTTCAGTAGAAACTTGATCTGAAGTTTCATGATCATTATCATTAGCTTCCTCCCTATTTGATGTAGGTGTCATAGAAACAGATTTCTGTGATGTACTACTTCTCAATAAGGGAGTAGATACTGTTATCTCATCAAGTTCTACTTTCCTCCCACTCACTTCTTTCGAGAGAAACTCCTTCTCTAGAAAGTTTCCGACTTTAGCAACAAAATTTTTTCCTTCGGATCTGTGATAGAAGGTATACCCAATAGTCTCCTTTGGGTATCCTACGAAGACACATTTTTCCGATTTGGGTTCGAGCTTATCAGGTTGAAGCTTTTTCACATAAGCATCGCAGCCCCAAACTTTAAGAAACGACAACTTTGGTTTCTTGCCAAACCACAGTTCATAAGGCGTCGTCTCAACGGATTTTGATGGTGCCCTATTTAACGTGAATGCGGCCGTCTCTAGAGCATAACCCCAAAAAGATAGCGGTAAATCGGTAAGAGACATCATAGATCGCACCATATCCAGTAAAGTACGATTACGACGTTCGGACACACCATTACGTTGTGGTGTTCCGGGTGGCGTGAGTTGCGAAACTATTCCGCATTGTTTCAAATGTAGACCAAACTCGTAACTCAAATATTCTCCTCCACGATCAGATCGTAGAAACTTTATTTTCTTGTTACGATGATTTTCCACTTCACTCTGAAATTCTTTGAACTTTTCAAATGTTTCAGACTTGTGTTTCATTAAGTAGATATACTCATATCTGCTTAAATCATCAGTGAAGGTGAGAAAATAACGATATCCGCCACGAGCCTCAACATTCATTGGACCACATACATCAGTATGTATGATTTCCAATAAATCTTTTGCTCTCTCCACAGTACCGGAGAACGGTGTTTTAGTCATCTTGCCCTTAAGGCACGGTTCGCAAGTGCCAAGTGATTCATAATCAAGTGACTCCAAAAGTCCATCAGTATGGAGTTTCTTCATGCGTTTTACACCGATATGACCTAAACGGCAGTGCCACAAATAAGTTGCACTATCATTATCAATTCTGCATCTTTTGGCTTCAACATTATGAATATGTGTATTACTACTATCGAGATTAAGTAAGAACAAACCATTCTTTAATGGCGCATGACCATAAAAGATATTACTCATATAAATAGAACAACCATTATTCTCTGATTTAAATGAATAACCGTCTCGCATCAAACAAGATCCAGATATAATGTTCATGCTCAACGCTGGTACTAAATAACAATTATTTAGATCTAATATTAATCCCGAAGGTAGATGTAGAGGTAGCGTGCCGACCGCGATCACATCGACTTTGGAACCATTTCCCACGCGCATCGTCACCTCGTCCTTAGCCAATCTTCGCTTAATCCGTAGCCCCTGTTTTGAGTTGCAAATATTAGCAACAGAACCAGTATCAAATACCCAGGTGCTACTGCGAGAATTAGTAAGGTACACATCAATAACATGTATATCATATATACCTTTGTTAACCTTGCCATCCTTCTTATCCGCCAAATACTTGGGGCAGTTCCGCTTCCAGTGACCAGTCTGCTTGCAATAGAAGCACTCAGTTTCAGGCTTAGGTCCAGACTTGGGTTTCTTCTCTTGAGTAGCAACTTGCTTGCTGTTCTTTTTGAAGTTCCCCTTTTTCTTCCCTTTGCCCTTTTTCTTGAAACTAGTGGTTTTGTTAACCATCAACACTTGATGCTCCTTTTTGATTTCTACCTCCGCGGCTTTTAGCATCGCGAAGAGCTCGGGCATAGTTTTGGTCATCCCTTGCATATTATAGTTCATCACGAAGCTCTTGTAGCTTGGTGGCAGTGATTGGAGAATTCTGTCAATGACGCAATCATCCGGAAGATTAACTCTCAGTTGAATCAAGTGATTGTTATACCCAGACATTCTGAGTATATGCTCACTGACAGAACCGTTCTCCTCCATTTTACAGCTATAGAACTTATTGGAGACTTCATATCTCTCAATCCGGGCATTTGCTTGAAATATTAACTTCAACTCCTGGAACATCTCATATGCTCCATGGTGTTCAAAACGTCGTTGAAGTCCCGGTTCTAAGCCGTAAAGCATGGCACACTGAACTATAGAGTAGTCATCAGCTTTGCTTTGCCAGGCGTTCACAACATCTGGCGTAGCTCTTGCACCAGGCCTGGCACCCAGCGGTGCTTCCAGGACGTAATTCTTCTGTGCAGCAATGAGGATAATCCTCAAGTTACGGACCCAGTCCGTGTAATTGCTACCATCATCTTTCAACTTTGCTTTCTCAAGGAACGCATTAAAATTCAACGGAACAACAGCACGAGCCATCTATCTACACAACATAGACAAGCAAGATACTATCAGGTACTAAGTTCATGATAAATTTAAGTTCAATTAATCATATTACTTAAGAACTCCCACTTAGATAGACATCCCTCTAATCCTCTAAGTGATCACGTGATCCAAATCAACTAAACCATGTCCGATCATCACGTGAGATGGAGTAGTTTCAATGGTGAACATCACTATGTTGATCATATCTACTATATGATTCACGCTCGACCTTTCGGTCTCCGTGTTCCGAGGCCATATCTGTTATATGCTAGGCTCGTCAAGTTAAACCTGAGTATTCCGCGTGTGCAACTGTTTTGCACCCGTTGTATTTGAACGTAGAGCCTATCACACCCGATCATCACATGGTGTCTCAGCACGAAGAACTTTCGCAACGGTGCATACTCAGGGAGAACACTTCTTGATAATTTAGTGAGAGATCATCTTATAATGCTACCGTCAATCAAAGCAAGATAAGATGCATAAAAGGATAAACATCACATGCAATCAATATAAGTGATATGATATGGCCATCATCATCTTGTGCTTGTGATCTCCATCTTCGAAGCACCGTCATGATCACCATCGTCACTTGCGCGACACCTTGATCTTCATCGCAGCATCGTTGTCGTCTCGCCAATCTTATGCTTCTACGACTATCACTACCGCTTAGTAATAAAGTAAAGCATTACATCGCGATTGCATTGCATACAATAAAGCGACAACCATATGGCTCCTGCCAGTTGCCGATAACTCGGTTACAAAACATGATCATCTCATACAATAAAATTTAGCATCACGTCTTGACCATATCACATCACAACATGCCCTGCAAAAACAAGTTAGATGTCCTCTACTTTGTTGTTGCAAGTTTTACGTGGCTGCTACGGGCTTTAAGCAAGAACTCATCTTACCTACGCATCAAAACCACAACGATAGTTTGTCAAATAGACTCCGTTTTAACCTTCTCAAGGACCGGGCGTAGCCACACTCGGTTCAACTAAAGTTGGAGAGACAGTCTTCCGCAAGCCATCTATGTGCAAAGCACGTCGAGGGAACCGGTCTCGCGTAAGCGTACGCGTAAGGTTGGTCCGGATCGTCTCGTCCAACAATACCGCTGAACCAAAGTATGACATGCTGGTAGGCAGTATGACTTGTATCGTCCACAACTCACTTGTGTTCTACTCGTGCAAATAACATCAAACCATAAAACCTAGGCTCGGATGCCACTGTTGGGGAACGTAGTAATTTCAAAAAATTTCCTACGCGCACGCAAGATCATGGTGATGCATAGCAACGAGAGGGGAGAGTGTTGTCTACGTACCCTCGTAGACCGAAGCGGAAGCGTTGACACAACGTAGAGGAAGTAGTCGTACGTTCTCCTCGCGATCCAACCGATCACAGCACCGTTACTCCGGCACCTCCGAGTTCTTGGCACACGTTCAGCTCGATGACGATCCCCGGGCTCCGATCCAGCAAAGCGTCGAGGAAGAGTTCCGTCAGCACGACGGCGTGGTGACGATCTTGATGTGTTACCGGCGCAGGGCTTCGCCTAAGCACTGCAACGATATGATCGAGGTGGAATTTGGTGGAAGGGGGCACCGCACACGGCTAAGGAACGATCCGTAGATCAACTTGTGTGTCTTTGGGGTGCCCCCTGCCCCCGTATATAAAGGAGCCAAGGGGGAGGGGCTGGCCGGCCAAGCTAGGCGCGCCAGGAGAGTCCTACTCCCTCTGGGAGTAGGATTCCCCCCCCAATCCTAGTTGGACTAGGATTCTCCAAGGGGGGGGGGAGAGAGAGAGGGGGCGCCCACCTCTCCTAGTCCTAATAGGACTAGGGGAAGGGGGGGGAGGCGCGCAGCCCATGAGGGCATCCCTCTCACATCTCCTCCAAGGCCCATGTTGGCCCATTATGCTCCCGGGGGGTTCCGGTAACCCTCCCGGTATTCCGATAAAATCCTGATTTCACCTGGAATGCATCCGATGTCCAAACATAGGCGTCCAATATATCATTCTTTACGTCTCGACCATTTCGAGACTCCTCGTCATGTCCGTGATCACATCCGGGACTCCGAACTCCTTCGGTACATCAAAATGCATAAACTCATAATAACTGTCATCGTAACGTTAAGCGTGCGGACCCTACGGTTCGAGAACAATGTAGACATGACCGAGACACGTCTCCGGTCACTAACCAATAGCGGGACATGGATGCCCATATTGGCTCCTACATATTCTACGAAGATCTTTATCGGTCAGACCGCATAACAACATACGTTGTTCCCTTTGTCATCGGTATGTTACTTGCCCGAGATTCGATCGTCGGTATCCAATACCTAGTTCAATCTCGTTACCGGCAAGTCTCTTTACTCGTTCTGTAATACATCATCTCGCAACTAACTCATTGGTTGCAATGCTTGCAAGGCTTTATGTGATGTGCATTACCGAGAAGGCCCTGAGATACCTCTCCGACAATCGGAGTGACAAATCCTAATCTCGAAATATGCCAACCCAATATGTACCTTCGGAGACACCTGTAGAGCACCTTTATAATCACCCAGTTACGTTGTGACGTTTGGTAGCACACAAAGTGTTCCTACGGTAAATGGGAGTTGCATAATCTCATAGTTAAAGGAACATGTATAAGTCATGGATAAAAGCAATAGCAACATACTAAACGATCGGGTGCTATGCTAATGGAATGGGTCATGTCAATCAGATCATTCAACTAATGATGTGATCTCGTTAATCAAATAACAACTCTTTGTTCATGGCTAGGAAACATAACCATCTTTGATTAATGAGCTAGTCAAGTAGAGGCATACTAGTGACACTCTGTTTGTCTATGTATTCACACATGTATTATGTTTCCAGTTAATACAATTCTAGCATGAATAATAAACATTTATCATGATATAAGGAAATAAATAATAACTTTATTATTGCCTCTAGGGCATATTTCCTTCACACCCCACTTCACCGCCATCTCCCCCACTTTGCCGTCGCCCCCACTTCGCCGCCGTCTCCTACCGGCGTCGACGCCGCGTTCATCCTCACGACCGCCGCCCGAGGCTGCCCAGTCTCACCACCGCCGCCTCTCGGGCCGCCCTCGACCTCACCGTCGCCTCCCTCGACCTCACCGCCGCCTCCCTCGACCTCAGCACCCCCGAGCCCGCCAGGACCGCCGCAACCCGATCCTGAGCCCGCCCTCGCCGCCCCTACCTCCGTCGCCGAGCACCTCCCCGCCACCGTCTCTCCCCTCTCTGTAAGCCCCCCCACCCATCCTTTTTAGTTAATAGATGTTAATGTTAAGTAGTAGATAATGTTGATGTTTTTTAGTTAGGGTAATAATAGACGATGTTAAGTAGTAGATAATGTAGATGTTAATTAGTTCAGTAGGGTTTAGTTTTTGAATTGAGTTTGATTAACTAGATGTTAATTAGGGCAGTAGGGTTTAGTTTAGAGTAAAGTTTAGTTCAGTAGTTAACTAAATATAATCTATATTTGGTTTTTGAATTGAGTTTGAGATAGCTTGAGATTTGTGTAGATTTTCTTGAAGTGTCAAACGCTAGGACATGCAAATTTGAAGTGGTCAGGATATATGCAAATTCCTCAATTGTGTTTGCCCATGTTTCGATTGTGCCCAAGTGGCCTTTTGTTGTTTCCAGGGAATGAAGCTGAGTGGCGTATGTTTTGCCGGAATGTTGATTCATTTCCGTTCCGGCAAATTTCAGGTTCTCGATTTCTCCACTTTTTAGCAAAGGTCATGCCAAATATTTTCATGAATTTCAGCATGACTTGTGCTACAAACTAGGACATATCGAGTGCCCGGGATTTGCCGCACCGGGAAGGAGTCAACGTTCCTGCAAAACATAGGCCTTTTTATGCCATTATTCATTTTATTAGGTCTAGAATTAATTGACTAGATTTAATCGTAGGAAACATGGCTAGCAATGATGAAGGATAGGGTTCTGGTTATTGCGACGACGTCTACCTAGCGGCAGATGAATTTTTGAGCCTTGCCAACGATCAACCGATGTTGTTGCTGGTCCCACCGGTCGCATCGGGGACTAAGACTGACACGCAGACCGATGCTAAGACTGAGACCGGCGCTGAGACTGAGACCGGCGGTGAGACTCAGACCGGCCTCGAGACCGGCGCTGCCTCAGGGAGCGGAGCCGGTGTAGAACCAAAAGCAAAGAGGCAACAACTTCCTAACAAACTCAGGACTACTAGACTGGTGGTCACGTCGGTGGACGACGGCAATTTTGAGCCAACCGCGCCCGTGGAAGCGCGCGCGTGCTACGATAGTCAAGCAGGCTGCATCGTACGGACAACCGCCACCATCAACAATGAGAAACTATAGAAGATAGATAATATGAGGCCCTCCCTCCTAAAGAAGCTGCACCAGATATTCTTGTTCCCGGGCCAGAATGAAAAAGATTATAAAGATCCAGATAAGGACCCGACAATGAAGAAGATAAACAAACACACCATGTCCAAGTTTAGCGACGCGTTGGCCGCCTGGAAAACAAGGGTGAAAGCAAAGATCGACAAAAAGGAACCCTACTCCGAGATTGTAAAGGATAATCTGACAATCACGGCAGAGCAATTTGAAATATTCAAGGCGGCTTGCGAGGCCGAAGATGCCAAAAAAAGTCGAAGTACATGAAGGGGCTTCAAAAGAGGAACATTGGGTGCCACCACCTTGGAAGCCGTGGTTACGGCGGGAAGAGGTCCATATGGGCCAAGGAGGACACGGAAGCCACGAGTCTGGGCATCCCAAACCCCTTGGCGGAGTTCACCATCCCGCAGGAGCGTGACGTCCTCAGGGCCCGACACCGTTGGGACCCAGTGAAGAAGGTTTTCGAGACGAACGCGGTCACGACGGAGTTCATAAGATTGCTGGTAATTTTAGTTTCTGATCAATTCGACTACATGTTAGTCATGCATATTTGTAAACGATCCTTGTGCCTTTTGCAGAGAGAGCAACACAGGACTGTGGCCGAAAGCGACTCGCCGTGTGAGGCGTTGGCGAGGCCCAATGTAACGTCCTCGATGCGGCTATATCTCCCACGTGTCGAAGCACGACTTAGAGGCATAACCGCATTGAAAGCAATGTCGCAAGTGAGGTAATGTTCACACAACCCATGTAATACATAAGGGAAAGAGATACATAGTTGGCTTACAATCGCCACTTCACACAATACATGAGTAAAGCATTACATCATATAGATACAATCAAGGTCCGACTACGGAACCAAAATAAAAGAAGACTACCCCAAAAGCTACACAGATCCCCGATCGTCCCAACTGGGCTCCACTACTGATCAACTGAAATGAAACAACACAATGAACAAGATCTTCATCGAGCTCCTCCTTGAGCTCGGGTGCGTCACCTGCACGGTTTCATCGGCACCTGCAAACTGGTTTTGGAAGTATCTGTGAGCCACGGGGACTCAGCAATCTCACACCCGCGAGATCAAGACTATTTAAGCTTATAGGTAGGACAGGGTAGTGAGGTGGAGCTGCAGCAAGCGACTAGCATATCTGGTGTCTAACATACGCAAATGAGAGCGATAAGAGAAGGCAAAAGCACGGTCGAATAACTATGATCAAGAAGTGATCCTGAAACTACTTACGTCAAACATAACTCCAACACCGTGTTCACTTCCCGGACTCCGCTGAGAAGAGACCATCACGGTTACACACGCGGTTGATGTATTTTAATTAAGATCAACTTCGGGTTTTCTACAATCGGACATTAACAAATTCCCATCTGCCACATAACTGCGGGCACGACTTTCGAAAGTTCAAACCCTGCAGGGGTGTCCCAACTTAGCCCATGATAAGCTCTCGCGATCAACGAAGGATATTCCTTCTCCCCGGGAAGACCCGATCAGTCTCGGAATCCCGGCTACAAGACATTTCGACAGTAATAAAACAAGTCCAGCAAAGCCGCCCGATGCGCCGACATCCTGATAGGAGCTGCACATATCTCGTTCTCAGGGCAACACCGGATAAGTCAAGCTACGAGTAAAACCAGGACTCGAGTTTCCCCGTGGTGGCCCCACAGGTTGCTCGGTTCGAACCAGCACTTAGAGAAGCACTGGCCCGGGGGGGGGGGCTAAATAAAGATGACCCTCGGGATGGCCGACCCAAGGGAAAGGGATAGGTGGTAGGCAAATGGTAAAACCAATGTTGGGCCTTGCTGGAGGAGTCTTATTCAAAGCGAACTGTCAAGGGGGTCCCATAAATCACCCGACCGCATTAGGGACACAAAATCCGGGAACATAACACCGATATGACGGAAACTAGGGCGGCAAGAGTGGAACAAAATGCCAGGCATAAGGCCGAGCCTTCCATCCTTTACCAAGTATATAGATGCATTAATAATATAAAAGGTATTGTGATATCCCAACAAGTAAATATGTTCCAATCAAGGAACAACATCTCCATGTTCCAACAAGGAACAAACTTCATCTTCACCTGCAACTAACAACGCTATAAGAGGGGCTGAGTAAAGCGGTAACATAGCCAAACAACGGTTTGCTAGGAAAGGATGGTTAGAGGTTTGACATGGCAATATGGGTGGCATGATATAGCAAGTGGTAGGTATCGCAGCATATGCATAGCAAAAGAGCGAGCATCTAGCAAGCAAAGATAGAAGTGATTTCGAGGGTATGGTCATCTTGCCTGCAAAGTTCTCAGGGTTGTCGAAAGCTTGCTCCTCGAAAGCGTTCTCAACAGGTTCCTCGGTCACGTACTCGTCTCCCGGCTCTACCCAAAGCAAGAACACAAGCAAAGGAACAACTATCAACCACGATGCAATGCGCAATCAACATGATGCAAAACATGGCATGATATGCGAGATGTGGTATGCAATGCATATGCGTGCTCCGGAAGGAAAAGATGAACAAGGCATAATCTTGGCAAACCAAGTATGCCACTGGAAAGGTGAGGTGATTTCGGTTGAAATCGGTATAAAGATCACCGGAATCGGATGCACGGTTTGCAAATGACAAGCAAAACAAGAATGACATATTTCTGCGTTTAACAGCATGATGCCACTTAGCATGCAACAAGCAATTAAGCTAATGCACCCAAACGTACCAGCAAATTATATGATAGTGATCTACTCAAGATGCTTGACAAAAGATGAACACTGAGCTACAGCTAAATCACACCATAACAGGTACAAACAAGCATGGCAAAAGTGCAAAAGATAACAGGTTCACAGACTTGGTGAAAATAACAACATGCCAGAAATTAACATCAGGATGACATGTTTAGAGCAAGTAAACAACCTGCTACAGGAACAGGACATAGCAAAATATACCATGGCATGGATCTACTCAAAGCATTGAACAAAAGTCCCTTACTGACGATGAGCCAAAAAGGACCATAAAATATAATAGCACCCATGTCAAATAAGCAAGTTTCGTTACAGTTTTCAGACTTAGCAGAAAAACTGGACATGTCAAAAACAGATAACAACTAGGCATGTTTACGAGCTCGATGCACTCACTACAGAGCATTGCATGATAAACTAAGCATACAACCATCAAGAATACATGGCATAGAAGCTAATCATGTCAAGAACAACATCATAGCATGCAAGGATCAACTACAACAAGCTTGGCAAAATCGAATAACATGTAAACAATCTGCCAGTAACATTTTATACCAAAAGTAGAGCTCGACTGACTCAAGCTACGACACTCCATAATTACAAACAAAGGCATGGATGGATAGAAAAAATCCATATGTACGAAACATCTTTACTGATCATCCTCAAAAGAGGCATGGATCTCACTGTAGCAACAAGATCACATGGCATAAAAATAACAGCAGGGAATGACTTAGTGAAATTACTAAGTCCCTGAAATCAGCAACAATATGATCCCTAGTTTGCATGCTTGTGCTAGTCACCACAAAGATCAACAAAATACATGGTATACACCCCTGTAAAGATGGCATGGCATATTACAAAAGACATGTAGAACTCCAGTTCATAGGATGCACACATCAATCATGGCAAAAATGACAAAAGTGCATCTACTGAAACAGATCTAAAACTATCATCACATAGCCCTCTTCTAACAGCATTTCAGGCATCAAGATGAGCTCAAATGAAAATGATGCAATGGAACAAAATGTAGAGCACAATGATATGAACATTTCGATATCTCATACGCACGAAACGGAGCAGCACACACGGAGATATGATGCGATGAAGATGCACACTTAATGCTAGGATCTCGGGGACTTAGCACAAAAAATGGACCTCAGGGAAAGTCAACGCGGGTGGCAATGGAGCTCCGGTGGTTCAGGGAAGTCCGGCGAGGCGCGGGGAGGGGCGGAGGAGGCCGGGGATAGCCGGATCTGGCCGGATCTGGACCCGGGGATCCCGTTCCCGGCGGTGAGAAGCTCCGGCGAGGCGCGGGGAGGCGTAGCTCCATGGCGGCGGCCGTGGTTCCTGCGGGCAGGAGAGAGAGCGCGAGGTGAGGTAGAGGGGGTGAGGCCGGATCAAGGAGAAGGGAGAGCGGGCGGAGGAGCGCTGGCCTGGAGGGGTGGCGGCAGGCGGCGGCCGAAGGGGAGGGCGCCGCGGCGGGAGGTGGCCGGAGCGGGCGGCGGCACGGTGCTCCGGCGCGTCCAGCGGGAGGAGGCGGGCGCGCGGGGCGACAGGTGCGGGCCGCGGGGGCGCCGCACGGGCTCGGGCGGGCCGGCGGCGGAGTGGCGACGTGGCGGCTTCGGATTCGCCCAGCATGGCGGCTGGACATGTCCGGTGGCGGCGCGGACGTGTCCGGCGGCGCGAGGATGAAGAAGACTAGGGTTAGGGTAGGTTTCATCCGTGATTTCGGGGGAGAGGGTATATTTATAGGTAGAGAGAGCTAGGAAGCTCCAAATGGAGTGTGGTTTGCGGCCACACGATCGTGATCGAACAGCGATGGACATGGGAGTGTCTTAGATGGGTTATTGGGCTATTTTGGAGGGGTTTTGGGCTGCAACCCAAAAGAGGCTTTCACGGTTACCCGGTTAACCGTTGGAGTATCAAATGACCTCTGAATGACCCGAAACTTGACAGGCGGTCTACCGGTGCTATACCAAGGCCGCTTGACAAACCTTGGTCCATTCCGAGACAGTTAAATACCCGCTCACGGAAAAAGGTAAAAGGGGACGCCGGGGAACATAGGAGCGCCGGATTGCAAAACAGACAACGGGGAAAATGCTCGGATGCATGAGACGAACACGTATGGAAATGCGATGCACATGATGACATGATATGAAATGCATGGCATGAACAAAATGCAAAAGAAGGAAAACCCAACCATGGAGGGAATATCATATCGCATCTCCGGAAAAAGCAAGAGTTGAAGTTACGAATATGGAAAGTTGTATCCGGGGCGTTACACCCAAGTGGGACACTCCATTCAACTAGGCGTTGAACATATTGAAACGACTCCCGGTGGATACTCGACCGTCATATGGACGCGTGCACGGTGCCGGAGACAGCGCCACATGGAAGAAGTACTACAGTGAGACCACAGAGGAGAGAAAGGAAAGACGGAGGTTAACCGAAGAAAACATCGACAAGAAGGTTGAGATTGCGGTTGAGAAGAAATCAACTCAGACAGTCGCAACAGCGGTAGCTGCTGCAAAACAGATGGTTGTAGATATGCCTACTTCCTTGGTTACGGCCGTTTTCAATTGGACCAGTAAAAATCCAGAGAAAAATGCAGCGGATTTTCCCCTTGCTGACTTCTTGGGGAGCAGCTCGACTAGCGTTGCACCAGCACCTGCAGCTGCACCTGCTCCCGCACCGGCTCCCGCACCGGACGTGCTCGGCGGTGCTTAGTCTTTGTCTGAGTTCGATGCCCTCATGGTATCTATCACACCGGCCCCCTTCAATAAATGTATAATCTCCCGTTTCGTTGCCTTTCGGATGTCTCACGTCGCAGACTTTTCTTTGCAGGCCGACGAAACCCCGTGCACCATATTGTACACCATCGGCGACCAGAAGGTGGACGTGGGGAAGGCGACGATAATGAAGCTGAAGGAACCATTGTTCCACAGCCGACCGATCCCCCCGAACGTCTTCAAGGTTTCCGTGGCCAGTGTCAAACCGGGCCACGAGAATTTGCCTCCTCTAGTACTAGGGGGATGACGACGAGACCCCACGGCGGTTTGGTGATTGTTGCAATGGGTGGGTCCTGTTGTGGCCAAAGAGTCTACTTCGTCTGGAGGCGGCCGGGAGCACACCCACGAGCATGCAGCCTCAGCAAGGTATGAACATCAACACCCGACCTACCCAATTAGCGTCGGGTGTCGGGTTGGGTGATAGCGGAAGGGCTAAGGAAGAGGCTCCATTAGTCGCTGATGACGTCGCCATGGATGAGGATGAGGATGACGATGGCACTCAACAATATGTCTATACTGGCGCCTACTCAGGGTTTGAGCGTCATGAGTTGGTGCCTGAATTGCCGCCTCCGGAGGCTCAACGTATTATAGACGATCTTCCAGCAAAGAAGCCTAGGAAGAGATGGAGGAAAGGCAAGAAAGCTGATTCTATGATCCAGCCGCCTCAGCAGCCTCGGGTTCAAGACCGTATAGATATCCCCGGTGCGGATAAATTGCATATCCCCGGTCAACCAATCCTACCTGCAGCAGCGCTAGGGACCAGATTCGGCGATCTAAGGAGACTTCATGACGATGTGCTGCGGATAGAGAAAGGCCTCATCGCCTCGAAAGATCCAGGATACCCACTCTACGTGGTTAACGTTCCGCGGAAATTGTCGTACATCGACTTCTTCCCTGCGGATAAGTTCTTCCTTCGATTCGGTTACATATTCGACATGTTTCATGTGAAGAAGCTGGATTTTACATTTGTCCGCCTATATGCCTTGCACATGAACTACATCATCGGGGTTGAGCAGATACCTCATATCCGTGTCGCTGATCCGTACTTCATGCACGAGGACTTCTAGGGAGTCTGCGCAAAGCACCGTGAATACGCGAGGGAATACATCGTCAATTTCATGCTCGCCAATAAGGACAAGGAGGCGATTCTCGTGCCTTATCATCCCCTGTAAGTCATCTGCGGGGATATCATTCCTTCGATTTCAATCATTCATTTGCATGGTGGAGGCTAATTAATTTGAGGTGTACTTATTTTGCGCAGCGGCGGGTGCGCCGTCCTCCTCATCCTCTACCCCCGATACTCCCACGCTCTTTACTTGAACTCGTCGAAGAACATTAACAAAAATGATTACACCCACATCGAGGATGTTCACGACAGTGCTATGTTTTACTACGAAGCACGGGCTGGAGAGGTCCAGGACAAGAAGAGAAGGGGTGGCAGGCTCGCCTTCGGCCATAAGACCAACTTCTGCTGCATCCAGCAACCGAGTGATTCTCTTAATGATGGATTCTATGTTCTACACTACATGTTGGAGTACATACGGGATCACCAGAACCTTCGCATGTCACTTACATCCGGCGATGCCCATATTCTACAATGGGAAAAGAACGTAGGAGATATCAAGGATCATCGACTTCGAGCTGAGTTCTATCACATCCAGCGTGAACTTGCCCAAATCATCATGAAGGAGGTCGTCAGAAAAACAGGGATGTTCTACGAAGAAGGACAAATGTCGCAGGAAGACGTCCGAACACGGGTATCCTCTCAGCGTCTCGACCCAAAGCCTTTCACTAGGCTGGGGGACTATCTCCCTGACTTGGATGGATGGCACAACATGTTGGAGTGATTGTCGACATATGACAATGTATCCGTTTAGTCCATACTTTCTGTATGAAGAAACTTTGAGTTATGCATGACGAAAATTTATTCATGATGTAATTAAACCGTCCTCCTCGACTAGCAACGATCACTCTAGTTCGGGCATTTTGGGTACGATCAACTTTGTTATTTATGCTTATGATATGTTGCTTCTATTTTTGCCATGTCTGTCTCTTTCTGTTGCTCAACTATATATGTTGCATATCATCAACTCATGTGACGATGCAGGTGCATAGATCATCAATGGCGAAGAGGTGCTACGCCACGAGTATATATATGACGAGTGGCCGGAGTGTCAGGCTCATGTATACCGGTTTCCGGTTTCCGAGCGACTGGCAGTAGTTAGTTTAGGTTCACGCTAATACGAGAGAGGGATACGAACTCATGTACTGCATAGTTCTGCTCTCACTCAAAGTGATAGCTCTTCTCGCGTATATCATTGTTTAGATGGATGACGATGTAGTTGCAAGTAATCGAGACCTGTATCGCTATTTTCGAGATGATGACGAGAGACCACTTTGTGTTGGATGATGATTATGATGATGACATGATTTGATGAGACTAGTTGTATGTATATGCTATGATTACATTTGTATGTGTATGATATGCTAAAGATTATTGTATAAAGCCTATTCAAATACAAAACAAATATGCAGGAAAAAAACTAATAAAACTAGTAGTAGCGAGGGGAACAAAGTTAGCAGTAGTGCCGCCTTACCAGTAGCGCTTCCCTGTAAAAAGCGCTGCAGAAAATATCAGTAGCACTCTTCACCAAAGCGCGCTGCTGCTATCCATGTATAGCACTAGCGTGGGACGACAGACGCTACTGCTACACGTTAGCTGTAGCGCCTTATCAGTAGCACATCGTCCCGCGCTACTGATAGGCCTAAAACCCGCACTGCTGCTAGGCTTTTCCTTAGTAGTGGTGCTTTGTGATGCTTATCTACTCTATATCAACCTATCCATTCATAGGGTCATCTTTCAGTGTCAGAGATGTCAGACAATACTGATAGCCAGAACAAATCAAAGGAGCACACAAATCTGGGTGAGGGCACTAGTCCCTCTAGCAGTTATGATGAGGGTAGCAGAAGCACCCCAAGTAGTCTGCGTAAGGCTGCAACTAGGCAGAGGAAGAACAGAACCTCAGATTCTGAAGATGAGGATTTTGTGGTTGATGAGGAGGTCACTTCAAAGAAGAAGGTGATCAAGAAAGAACAAGTTGCTGCTGCTATCAAGCCTGGTATGAAGGTGAAGGCTCCTGCAAGAAGGAAGCCAATGTCAAAAGTCAAAGCCTCCACCCAAGAAACCATGAAGTTCACTTTGGAACAATCAAATGATGATGAGGCTGCTGGCAAGTAGAAGAGGGGCAAGAACCACAACTGCAAAGGTGCTTGGAAGACCTACCATGGTGGAAAATGAAGATGAGGAAGAAGAAGATGCCGCTCCAGCTTAGAAATCTCAGAAATTGATGGGAGAGGCTATCAAATCCGGGGATGCTCCATCCAAGTCCAGGAAAGACCACAACTCCATGGCACATATGTACAAGGAGATTCTTGATTCTGCCTTAGAGACTCACAAATTTGGCTCCATTTACTATCTGTTGTCAGGGCTGCCAACCATCAACACTATATTGAGGCATACCTTGTTGCCAAAATCAGGAGATGACATGATGATCAGAGGACACTCAATCAACTTGTTACATATTTTTGATGTGCCAGAGAAGTTTAAGGTGTTGACCTTGATTGTTGAAACAATTAAGGGGACTGCAGCAGATCAGAAGAGGTCATGTGGATATGCCCCACACATTTAGACGCTTATCAACTCCAAGATGGGAACATGCACATAGCTGCTAGACAGAGAGCACCTTCCCCTGAGGCCAGACTTTGAGGACAATGTTGTTGTCATGGATGCATTACCTCCTACTTCTGTAGAGGCTCAGGAGAAGAGAGAAAAAGCAAATGCGGCAAAGATTTCCGAGACTGCAAATGTCTCAGGTGTCAATCTCAAGACCAAGCAGGATCAGCTTAGCTATCTGCTTAAGGCCACAGTGAGAATTGAGAAAGGACTAGCCACCCTGACTCAAAATCAAGAAAGTCTTGAGAGGATCATTGAAACAAAATTTTATGATCTAGACTTGAAGGTCATAGAGATTCAGGCCACAGTTGAGCAACTTCAAGAAGAAGCAGAGGACATGAGAGGAAGAGCTACCATAGAGGCATTTCAGAGAGTGCCTAGAGCCAATAGGTCTGTAGCTGTGCCAGGCAGTGACACAGGAACTACTACTTCAGCACCTGCAGCCACTACCCCAGTTGCCCCTCTAGTTGCAACTCCTCGAGTTCCTCAGACATCATCGGAAGCTTTTGCAGATGATGTCCTCTCCACGCCATCTTCGCACACCGGAGCTCTCGGAGATCGTGCTTAGAGTGCCACATATCACTATGCATTTTCAAGCTTTTTGGTAACTTGTTGCCAAAGGGGGAGAAAGTGTATAGATCATAGGCTTAGAGAGAGAGAGAGAGAGTGTTTGTTATTTGCTTGTTTGTTTGCCACAATATTTGTGCTTAGGAATGCTATTGATACTAGCGGTTGTTCGATGCTATGTATCTAGGAAACTAAGCGTGAATCCTTTGATCTAGCTTTTATTAAAACGTTCTACCCTAAGCGCTTCGATAAGTTTGTCTTTGCGCCGTCGTTAGGTGCCTCGGGTGGCTTGATAACTATTTGGAACAACTCTTTGTTTGTGGGCACGCCGTGGTTTGTTGAGTCCTTTGCTGTGGAGATTTCTTTTGTTTCAACACAATCGAGTGAATCTTGGAATCTTGTCAATGTTTATGGTCCTTGTTCTGGTCAGCGACGGGTGGATTTTAGATCTTGGCTCTTTGATCTTAATATACCTGATGATGAAAATTGGTTAATCCTGGGAGATTTCAACTTCATCCGTTCCCCGTCCAACCAAAACAAACCAGGTGGAGACGGTGCTAATATGCTTTTGTTCAATGAAATAATCCGTGCACAATCCTTGATGGAGCTTCCTGTCAAAGGCCGATCGTTCACTTGGAGAAATATGCAAGATGATCCTTTGCTTGAACAACTAGATTGGTTCTTCTCTTCCTCTAACTGGACCACGTCATACCCGAACATGATGGTATTACCTCTAGGCAAACCTGTGTCTAATCATATTCCTTGTGTTGTGGCCATTGAGTCCAAAATCCCCAGGTCCAAACTTTTCCGGTTTGAAAACTACTGGGTCAATCATATGGGATTCTTTGATGTTGTTGCTGGTTCCTGGTCCAAACCTTGCCACGCTCCTAACTAGACCTGGCCAAACCTCGGGCCGGGCCGGGCTTCGGGCCGGGCCTAGCCAAGCCCGATGAAAAAAACCCAGGCCCGAGCCCGGCCCGGCCCGGCCATCGGGCCTGTTTTCTAGGCCCGACCCCGACCCGAACATGTAAAAGCCCATCGGACCTCGGGCTGGCCCGGCCCGACCTTCAGAAAACTGTAAAAACGACGGGCCCGGGCCCGGCCCGGCCCGGCCACCGGGCTCAAAATCTAGGCCCGAGCCTGGCCCGGGGGGCAGCGTCGGGCCGGGCCGGGTCGGGCTTTTTTAGGCTGGGCCGGCCGGGCCGGGCTGCCCATGGCCAGGTCTACTCCTAACTCTGCCGCCCTCATTTGTAAGAAACTCAAAAATCTACGTTATGATCTCAAGCGTTGGAGCCGAGGTATCTCTAGGCTGAAGATCATGATTCAGAACAGTAACGAGGCCCTTCTTTGGTTGGATGATATTGAGGACAAAAGAGCTCTCTCACACAAGAAAATAATTTCAGGCGCATTCTTAAATTACACCTCAATACTCTGCTCAAATATCAGAACGAATACTGGAGGAAAAGGTGCACTGTCAGGTATTTCAGGTTCGCTGACGAAAACACTAAACTCTTTCAGTCCCTTGCAACTGAGAGGTTTAGGCACAACTCCATTGCCAACCTGTAGGATGGTGAGGCTATCGTAAGTGATCATATTGGTAAGGAAGGTATTTTGTATAAAACATACAAAGAACGCTTGGGTTCTTCTAAACCCACCTGCACGCGCTTTGATCTCTCTTGGATCATCCGACGAGTTGATGGCTTGGAGGAGCTATCGGCACCCTTCACAAGAGGTGAGATCGATGCTGTGATCAAAGAAATGCCGACCGATAGGGCCCCTGGTCCTGATGGATTCAATGGCTGTTTCCTTAAAAGCTGTTGGCCGATCATCAAAGAAGATTTCTATAAGATGTGTGAGGATTTTCATGAGGGCAATTTGGATGTCTCCAGCATCAGCGAGGGGTATGTTACCCTGATCTCGAAGATCTCATCCCCTCAGACTGCTAACGGTTACATACCAATAACTTTGCTCAATTGTTGTCTCAAAATGATCATAAAAATATTGGCCAATCGTTTGTAGAAAGTTATTCTGAAAATCATCCATAGGAATCAATATGGCTTTCTTAAAGGGAGGACCATTCAGGACTGTCTGGCGTGGACATTCAAGTATATTCATCAATGTCAGGCATCCGCACAGCAGTTTGTGCTACTCAAACTTGACTTTGCCAAGGCCTTTGATACAATTGAGCATGCACCAATGTTGGAGATCATGCGACACATGGGGTTTGACAAAAAGTGTCTAGCCTGGATGAAAACTATTTTTGGTTCAGGTGTTTCTTCTGTGCTCCTCAATGGAGTTCCTGGCAGAAAGTTTCCATGTAAATGTGGGGTGAGGCACCACTGATCTTTGTCCTCACTGCTGATCTTCTGCAAGGTGTTGTTAACGATGCTTTTGCTCAATGCCTGCTTGACCTGCCAATCCCAAGTAATCGCCATGGGGATTACCCCATAGTTCAATACGCGGATGACAACATCTTGGTGATGCGAGCCTGCCCGGATCAAGCTGCTCGCATGAAGACCATTTTGGAAGATTATGCTACATCAGTTGGACTAAAAATTAACTTCCATAAGTCTATATTGATCCCCATTAACATTGATCAGCGTTATGCGATGGAGTGGGCGCAGGTTTTTGGTTGTACTGTAGGTTCTCTCCCGTTCAGGTACCTTGGCCTTCCCATGGGCACGACCAGACCCACGCTTTTGGAGCTCATGCCTCTTGTGCATGGAGTGGAGAGGAAGATGTCCACATCTTTGTCTCTAATGTCGTCCGGGGCCAAAGTCACTTTGGTCAATTCGGCAGTGACGTCGATGCTGATCTATTCCATGTGCACGATTAAGCTGCACCCTAGAGTGATTGAACCATTGGAAAAGCTGCACAGATACTGTCTTTGGGCCAAGAACTCTAAGGATGGAGTTAAAAATAATTCATTGGCTGCCTGGGAGTTAGTTTGCAGACCAAAGGACAAAGGTGGCCTCGGGATCATTTACATCAAAATGCAGAATATGGCCGTCCTCTTGAAGCACCTCTTTAAATTTTACAACCACGATGATGTCCCCTGGGTGACCATGATCTGGGATGCCTACTACACAGACAAGATTCCGCATGCTATTGACTCGGTTGGGTCCTTCTGGTGGCGCGATGTTCTGCAACTCAGTGATGTATTTCGTGGGATTACTACTATCACTTTGGGAGACGGATCCTCCTCTCTGTTTTGGAAAGATGCCTGGAATGATGGTGATCGCCAAGCCCCCCTCATGGAGCTCTTTCCCAGGGCTTTCTCGTTCTGCTTGAACGAGGACGTGTCCATCGCTGATGTTCTCATGGCCACTGACCCAAATATGCTTTTCCACCTGCCACTGTCAGCTCAGGCTAGGGGAGAGGTTAGGGAGATACAACATGGATCGATGCACGTTATCCTGGAAAGAGATCGCAAAGACACCTAGGGGTGCACTCTCGGCGGAGCATATTCCTCGAAGAAGTTTTATGATCATTGCTTCAGGGAGATTTTTGCTGACAAGGCCTTTGGCTGGCTCTGGAAAACCAAAAGCCCAATCAAATTCAAAATGTTCGGGTGGCTGCTGTTGGTTGATCGCCTAAACACGAGGAACATGTTGAGACGTAGGCACTACGTCGTGGCTAACAACGACTATACCTGCATGCTATGTCAGAACCCCCCCCCCCCTAGAGGAAATGATTGAGCACCTTTTCTTTGCCTACCCATTCAACCAACGTTGTTGGGCTAAAGTTGGCATGTTTTGGCCAGCACTGGGAGATAGGATTTCTTTGATCCATGGGGGCAGAGATAGCTGGCGTCAGCCTTTGTTTATGGATATCTTCTTGATGGCAGCATGGAGTTTGTGGAAGGAAAGGAACAATGTTTATTTCAGAGGGATCCCGCACTCCTTTGACTCATGGCTGGCTAGGTTCAAAAATCTGTTGAGCCTCCTGGTACACAATTGTAGAGAGGATCTCCACCCCTTCCTAGACACTTACTTACAAAGCTTGTAAACTCCCTGCGAACACTTGCTTGTCTTTTGTTTCTTTGGAGATTAGCTGGGGGGCCATTAAAAACCCACCTGTAACACTGATGTAATTGTTCTTTTGTGAGTAATACAAAAGTCAGTGGGAGCCTCTCCCACTGTCGTTAAACGTAAAAAAACAATATTTGTGCTTGTGTGTGAGATACTCTTATGGTCATGTGATTGATCATATTATGCCTTAATGTGTGCTTGAACGATGTTATCTTATCACTTGTGTATGATCAATCATGTCTGTCTTCGTGATGAGTGCATGCTACTTATATTCTATCATTTTGAGCGCTCCACCAAGATGTATGTGACATGGAAGAGTAACCCATGATCCTAATCGATTGTGCATTTGCATTCAAAAGCAAATTTAAAAAAATGCATAAATTTAGGGGGAGCTCTTGCTTACCACATACTTCTCAAAGCGACGATATATTTCATTCATATTATCATTTGTCGAAGCTTTGATCTATATGATGTCATCAATTACCAAAAAGGGGGAGATTGAAAGTGCAACTAATCCCCGCGTGGTTTTGGTAATTCATAACAACATATAGCTCATTGAACTAATATCCATTCAAGTTGATTATTTCAGAAAGTTCAATGATTGGCAACGGCATGGACTAGAGATGTGGATGCCTCAAAATGCTAAGGACAAATATTGGCAAAAGCTCAAGACTCTTCATTTCTATTTTAGTGATCCAAGATCACATTGAGTCCATAGGAAAAGCCAATACTATTAAAAGGGGATGAGGTGTTGCTTAATAGTCTACTTGCTCAAAATGCTTAGTGATATGCTGCAAAGCCCTCAAACACTTTCTCATATCCAAATATGTTCTAAACCTAAAGTCAAACTCGGTCCCACCGATTTGATCCATCCGGCGCCACCGAGTTTTTTTTGACATAGCCATAGCCAGAAACCCTAATCAGTTCGATCTCACCGATAGGGAGTTCGGTCTCACCGAGATGGGATTGCAAACTCTCTGTTTCCCTTTGTAACATTCAAGTCTCGCCGAAATGAGCGATCGGTCCCACCGAGTTTGCAATGCAAACTCTCTATTTCCCTTTCGTAATGTTTCGGTATCACCGAAAGGAGCGATCGGTCCCGCCGAGTTTGCCTGACCAACTCAATGTTTGCTAATTGCTAAAATCGGTCCCACCGAGTTAATGCAATCGGTCACACCGAGATGCGCTTTTTCTCTAACCCTAGCACATCAGTCCCACCGAGTTGATCATGTCGGTCCCATCGAGAATCCTAACATTCACATTTTGAACTGAATCAGTCTCATCGAGTTCACCTATTCAGTCTGACCGAGTTGGGTCAAATGTGTGTAATGGTTAGATTTTGTGTGGAGGCTATATATACCCCTCCACCCCCTTCTCTATCCAGGAGAGATCCATCAGAATGTGCCTACACTTCCACTACTCATTTTCTGAGAGAGAACCACCTACTCATGTGTTGAGACCAAGACATTCCAATCCAACCACAAGAATCTTGATCTTTAGCCTTCCCCAAGTTGCTTTCCACTCAAATCATCTTTCCACCATTGCCAAATCTGTGTGAGAGAGTTGAGTGTTGGGGAGACTATCATTTGAAGCACAAGAGCAAGGAGTTCATCATCCACACACCATCTATTACCTTTTGGGGAGTGGTGTCTCCTAGATTGGTTAGGTGTCACTTGGGAGCCTCCGTCAAGATTGTGGAGTTGAACCAAGGAGTTTGTAAGGGCATCGAGATCGCCTACTTCATGAAGATCTACCCAAGTGAGGCAAGTCCTTCATGAGCGATGGCCATGGTGGGATATACAAGGTTGCTTCTTCGTGTACCCTTCGTGGGTGGAGCCCTCCGTGGACTCGCGCAACCGTTACCCTTCGGGGGTTGAAGTCTCCATCAACGTGGACGTACGATAGCACCACCTATCGGAACCACGCCAAAAATCTCCGTGTCTACATTGTGTTTGCCTTTCCAAACCCTTCCCTTTACCTTCATATGCAATGATTTACATTCCGCTGCTATACTCTTAGAATTGCATGTGTAGGTTGATTGCTTGACTTGTGCTAAGTTGCTAAAATATGTCAAGACCTAAAATTGGGAAAATGCTAGATTTTTATTTGGTCAAGTAGTCTAATCACCCCCCTCTAGACCTACTTTTGATCCTACAAGTGGTATCAGAGATTTGGTCTCCTTTTGCCTTGATTTCCATAGCTTCGGTGATCATAGCCTTGGTTTCACAACCTAGGAGAGTACGGCGTCTAGTGAGGGAAATTACCACTATAGAGGTCCTTACTTTGATGGTACTAATTTTGCTAGTTGGAAGCATAAAATGAAAATGCATATTCTTGGACATAACCCCGCCGTTTGGGCTATTGTGTGTACTGGTTTTTAAGGTGAATTCTTCGAAGATGGAATAGAACCGAACCATGAAGCAACCGTGGAAGAATTGAAGATGTTGCAATACAATGCTCAAGCTTGCGATATCCTCTTCAACGGATTGTGCCCCGAATAATTCAACAAAATCAGCCATCTTGAGAATGCAAATGAAATTTGGGATACTTTGGTTGGTATGCATGAAGGTACCGAGTCTGTCAAGGAATCCAAATTGGATGTGCTTCAAAGTCAACTTGACAAGTTCAAAATGAAGGATGGTTAAGGTGTCGCTGAAATGTATTCTAGGCTTGCTCTCATCACAAATGAGATTGCCGGCTTAGGAAGTCAAGAGATGTCCGACAGATTCATCGTCAAGAATATCCTAAGATCCTTGGATGAAAAGTATGATATCTTGTCCACATTGATCCAAATGATGCCCAATTACAAAGATCTCAAGCCAATGAAAGTCATTGGTAGAATTGTTGCTCATGAGATGTCACTCATGGATAAGGAAGAGCTTCACAACAAATCTAGTGGTGCTTACAAAGCTTCATGTGATGCTCCTACAACATCAAGTGAGAAACAAGCCTTCAATGAAGAGTTGAGCCTAATGGTGAAGAACTTCAACAAGTTCTACAAGAGTAGAAGCAAAGAGAGAAGTTCCAAGTCAAGGTCCTACAATGACAAAAGATCTTCTAGTCGTGATCGCAATTGCTACAATTGTGGAAGACCCAAACACTATTCTAGTGAGTGTATGGCTCCCTACAAGAGAAGAGAAGACTCACCTAAAAGGAGAAGCAAAATAGAGGAATCAACACCAAGAGACATAACGAGTAGAGATGATCGTCATGAACGAAGACCCTCTCGTAGAAGCAAGGATTCAGAAAGGAAGGACAAGTCATCGAAGAGCTACGCAAGATGAAGACATCAAGCTCATGTTGGTGAATGGGTATCCGGCTCCGGCTCCGACAACTACTCCGAGAGAAGCTATCACTCCGACTCCGAATATACTCAAGATGAAGCTCTTGCTGGTCTTGCACTTGTGTCATCCAACTCCTACGAAATATTTGATTCACCAAATGAAGGGATTGGAAGATGCTTCATGCCTACAGGCCCCAAGGTATCACACCCCGAGTATGTTGATTTCAATAGTGATGAAGATGATTTGCTAGGTGATGATGATTTATTGTTGACAACTCTAGTGATGAAAACTATGATCAAATTGCTATTAATCATGCTAATCAAGATAAATCGAATGACGATTGTCAGATTTTGGGTTCCATAGACCCGTGAGAGGTTTGAACTCCGGGGTGCATGCAAAGAACTCGTCCTCCCCAATCTGCCTACTCGCTAATCTCACGGCCTAGCTCGACAAACTGAATGGAAAAGAGACACATCAGTTTACCCAGGTTCAGGCCACCTTGCGGTGTAATACCCTACTCCTTCTTTGTGGTGGATTGGCCTCGAGGGGCTAAGGATGAACCAGTACAGTGGGAGAACAACCTCAGGAGGAGAGGTGTTCTTGTGCTCGATGAGCTGGTGGGTGTGAGGATGATCTTAATGATCCCCCCGTATGGTGGTGGCTAAGTCCTATTTATAGAGGCCTTGGTCCTCTTCCCAAATATAGGAGGGAAGGGATCCCACAATGGCAAATTCAAAGGGGGACAACTAGTACATGCTATCCTGACAAAAGTAGTCTTTGCCTGCAAAAGCCTCTGGTCGTGATGTCGTGGTGGGCTCGGCGATGACCTCCGTCTAGCCATCCTGGCGGTCTTGGTCTTGTTGCACCAGAATGGAAACCTTTGCCTGATTCCTCGGGACTCCGCGTCTGCGCTTGCCTCCTTAGCACCAAAGTGGAAACTAGTACACTGCGCCCGCTGGCGCCCTCCTGGCCTTGGTCGTCATGGCTCACGTCATCTGGATCTCACGAGGTGAGCCTTGCATAGAGATCTCCGCTCCTCGGGAGCCAGCCTTAGGAGGCCGTCCCTTGTGGAGGTCTTGGTGTCGTCCACCTCGCGAGGCTTGGCCCCTCGTGAGGGTCTTGAGTTGTTGATGCTTAAGCTGGGCCGTACCATGCCGTCGATGTAGCCACGCCTTGGGCCGCAGGCAGGCAAGTCTGGGTACCCCTGTTCCCAGAATGCCGACAGTAGCCCCCGGGCCCAAGGATCGCTCGAACTTGGCTTCTAAGCGAAGCCAAAGGGCAAGTGCGGTGTGCCGCGGGCCCTAACCACCTGCGGCCTTGGTCGATGCATGGAGATTGTTGGGACGTGGGCGCCTCCGCTTCCCCACGCTCCTCAACAAGCGTTTGACTTGACGAGACTCTGCTACATGCAGAGAAAAACATCATTGCGTGGGATCATGGAGGTCGGCGGTTGGCCTCCCTCCGGTTATAAATGAGGGAAGGGGCGGGGCCCTCCTTGCTCATCACCATCTTCTCGGCGCCCACTCCTTCTTCTTCCTCTTCGCCTTGCCGCCTTGCTACAGTATCCATGGCACCGATCAGCAGATTCTCCGCACCGAAGAAGGAAAAACGCCCCGGGAGGAGCCGGGGCCACTCCCGTCGAAAAAGAGGCTCAGCCGCCCTTGTGATGCTGGCAGGAGGCGAGAGGTGATATGACCCTGGTACGAGCAGCCTCTGCCTAGCTTCCCGCTCCCTCTGTATGCCCGCGCGCAGGGCTCCGGAGGGGGCGGCAGCGCCCAGCGCCGTGCGGGCCATGGCCATGGTGGCCAGGCTGAGGCTGCGTGGGCAGTCAGCTCATGAACCCACGTAGAAGGCTCCTCGCATGAGTTCATGGTGTGGGCGGCGATGACACCATGCACGTGGATCTAGTTCCCATGGTTCTTCATCGAGAAGATGCCGCCGAGAGGGCCGCTTGAACTGTGGCTGCAGCACGCCGGGTGCCGTAGTCTGGCCACGGGGGCGGAGGTCGAGGTCATCCCCCAGGGAAAAATCTTCATGACCCGAGGATGGGGCGAGGTCGCCCGTGCCTGCCACGCAGAGGGGGCCCTCACCATCCACTTCGAGTACGATGGCGCCTCCACGATGTTCTTCAAGGTCTTTAACGAGGAAGGTCGTTGCCTGGAGTGTTGCCCCGGGGGGAGCAGCCTGCGTGGCGCGGCTGCGGGCGTCGAGCCCGCCTTCGGTCCTGTGGATAGCTCCTCTAGCAGCATCAATGACTCCTGGGAGTCCAACGACTCTCCCGGGCCTAGCAATTCTCCGGAGTTGAGTGACGACAGCTACGTGCCATCGAGCTCTCGTTGTGCTCGGAGCGCGACAGCGGTGTTCGCTCGGCGTCGTCAGTGATGCCCAGTAGCCAGGGCTCCTTGAAGCTTCCTGCTTTTGTTTTGCTGCGAGGAATCGAGACAAACCCCGTGGGGGTATGTAAAAAACACAGTACTACTTTTGCTCCGGTGTTTACTACTCCTAGTATAAGGTTGCAACTGTGTGTCTCGCTTTGGCATTGTTCCCCCTTTTCTTTGTCGCGGTAGCTTAGCGCTCTACACCGTTAGGTCCTAGTCCCCAGGCAGGCTTCAGCTGTCGCTGGTATGCCAGGTCGTGATGCCGTGGTCAAGGCCAGGAGGTGAGCGGCCCAAGGTCCGGTAAGAGCTCCTGAGGCGCGATGCTCAAGAGGTCCCCTTTGGCGTGCAAGCAGCCCCCTGAAGGCCGAAAAGGAAAGCGGCACTACCGGAGGGAGATTGCGAGAGTCGAAAATTCCGGACAACGAGTTCGCGCTAATATGTTTAGGTGACTTATCTTAACGAGCCTGCGGTGACTCCCTTGCACGGCGCCTGATTGTGCTTTAGCGGTGATGCTACCCGGTAGGTCTCACGCCGGCCTCCCATTTCCTCTCTCATCTAAATGCTCTACGTCCTCGGGTCCCGACCCTCGACCGAGGCTCAGCCACCGCTGGTATTCCAGTCACGATGCCGTGGTCAAGGCGAGGGGGTGAGCGCTGGAGAGTCAGTAGGAGCTCCTGAGGCGCAGTTCTCAGGAGCCCCCCTTTAATGTGCAAGCAAATTGCGTGAAAAAGGGACGTCCGGCGTGGCCGCCTGCAGCCAAACTCCACGGATTCCTCCAGGTTAGTCCGAGAAGAGAGCATAGTTCGTAAGCACGCTTGCTGTCCTGCCGCTGATCTTTCCGCAAGAAGATGAAGGCACTGAGGACTTGGTGAGGTGACGTGCGCGGGGCAGGCCGCGAGCTAGAGCTTGATCTCTCGGATTTGTGAGTGTTGCAGGGACGGAACCGAGCACAAGCGTCGTGCCAGCATGTGTAGCCCCTGTTGCGGGATGAGTAGGTGGCCGGTCAGCAGCGCGGGAGGCCGCGAAGGGCAATAAACAACAGGCAAGTTGGTGATAACATAAATCATCTCATGGGTAGGGTAGAGCTAGTTCTGAGAGACGCAAAGTGATACATGCCACAGGGACGGACGCATGTGGCATGGAGATGATGCTGCCCGAGGGGCGCCCCCAACTGAATAGACCAGAAAATGTCACCTGGCACCGTCGCTGAAGAGGTGTTGGAGTAGTTGAAGGCGCATGCTAAAGAAGTCACTCCTCACGAGCCACTTGGGCCTTGAACCTCGGGAGGTTCTGGGGGCCCGGGAGGCTCGCGGAGAACCGTCGCCATTTCCTCCAGGATCGCGTGGTGCCTGGCCTCTTGAGCCGCCAGGTCGCTTTGCATGCGGAGCTGGAAGGTGACAACAGCTTTCGGTAGGCCAAAAGGCATGCGAACGTAGCTGTGAGGGGGGCCCTCACACCAAACGATGCATGATGGCCAGAAGCGCTCCTGAGATGCGGCCCTGTTGAGCCCTGGAATGTTGACGCAGACGCGCAACTCGTTATCCTTGCCAGGACAAAGAGCTACGCCGGGTGGTTGGCGGCGGTCGCCGCGCACAACTCTTCCCTCTTGAAGCCCCTCGGTTGCCTTGGTGGTGAACTCCTGAGCACCTGGCATCCCGTGCCTTGTGCCCTCCTGGCGGAAGCGTGCGCTGAAGCACGCCTCCACATGGTGCCCGAGCGCCTCCCTCGTGACGTCGGCTAGGTCAGAGGCCCTCCAGAGGAGAGCCCCCGAGCCCAGCCTAAGAGGGGCACCGGGCACGCCTTCCAATGCGAGAGAGGGAGGCACCCCACCGTGGGCGCAGGTCCTGAGGTGGTGTCGCTGGACACACCGCTCTCCTGAGGATCTTGGTGGAGCAGCAACTTCTTCTTGGGGACAGCCTCAGGAGGGTAGATGGTGCCTTCATCGTTTGGGTTCTCGACCGCCGCAGCTTGGTAGGCGCGCTCGAGAGAGCACACCGCGTCCTTCTCCTCGCAGGCGATCGTGATGATGTCGCGATTCCCTGGCATCTTGAGGACATTGTAACCATGACGAGTCACCACCATGAACTTGGACAGGACCGGATACCCGAGGATGGCATTGTATGGAAGGCAAATGTGGAAGACATCGAAGTCGATGAGCTCAGTGCGGTAGTTGTTGCACTTGCCAAAGGTGACAGGGAGGCGGATCTGCCCTATCGGGGTGGTGGAGGCGTCGGTCACCCCTGAGAAAGGCTTGGTAGGCTGCAGCTGGTCGTAGGGCACGACGGTCGAACGTCTCGATGGACAGAACATTGAGCCCCACACCGCCATCGATGGGGGTCTTGGTGACGAGGACGTTGCTGATGACGGGCGAGCAGAGCATCGGGAGGGCACCGACAGTTGCCGCGCACTTGTGCTGGTCGGATGAGTTGAAGGTGATGGTGCACTTGGACCACCTGAGCGGACGCGTGGCCTCGAGACTGGGGAGGGCCGCGTTCACCTCACAGGCGAACTGCTTGAAGATGCGATGAGAGGGAGGGGCCTGGGAGCCGCCTAGGATGCAGGCGATGGCACGAGGCTCCTGGAAGCCCCCAGCTCCCTTGTGGTGGTGATGGTCATCGTTCCTTCTTAGTGGTGGTGGCAGCGGAGGGAGGCCGGCGTTGGCGTGAGGACGATCCTCATGACGCTGGTCCCTCCAGGCGCCCTCGTGAGGCTCGCCCTGCCAGCGGTCCTCACGAGGTTGATCGTGCCATTCTAGGCGGGGCCCGCGGTCGTCCCAGTGTCCTCCACTTCAGACTCCTACGCGGCCGTAGCTTCGATCGTTGTGCTCGGGGCGATGACCAAGGCGCCCGTCGCGGATGGCCCTGAGCTCTTGACAGTCATTAGTGTTGTGGCTGTGCACGTTGTGGAAGACGCAGAACGGGCGGCAGCCCTTGGATGATTCACGTCATCTGGATCTTGCAAGGTGAGCCTTGCATAGAGATCTCCACTCCTCGGGAGCTAGCCTGAGGAGGCCGCCCCTTGTGGAGGTCTTGGTTTCATCCGCCTCGCGAGGCTTGGCCCCTCGCGAGGGTCTTGAGTTGTCGATGCTATATGATTGGCTCTTTCTGGTGGAAAGCAAACTTGGCTCTTATAGACCAATACAAAGCCCTGGCAAGATGCAATGTGGGAGATGGAAGAACTGCTTTCTTCTGGGATGACATGTGGCATACTTCAATTCTCAAACATTCTCTACAACACTTACACTCCTTTGTCAGAAACCCACATACAACTGTCCAAACAGTTATCGATACAGAATACCTCCAGGACCTGTTTCATCTACCACTCACAACTGAAGCCTATGAGGAATTCTTGCAAATGGAAGACATATGCATCCAAGCAAGACAATCTGAACATATAGATGCCCTGGACACCTGGAGTTACATTTGGGGGAATGAATTCTACTCCTCAATCAAGGCCTACAAAGTACTGATTGGACACAAGCAAGTCCCACCACACTTCAATTGGATCTGGAACTCATCCTGTCAACCAAAACATAAGGTATTCTTCTGGAAGCTACTTCATGATAGAGTAAATACAAGGAATCTGCTAAGGAGGAAAAACTTTGTGTTGGAAGTTTACAACTGTGCTGTTAGAGATTGTCAACAGGAAGAAACTCTGCATCATCTGTTTTGGGATTGCCCCTTTGCTCAACAATGTTGGAACTACATCTGCCCTACTAGGACTCTAAATCTATCAGTCCTCGAAGCCTTCCAAGACCTTAAGAATAAGCTACACTTCCCTTTCTTCATGGAGATCATAATTCTTGGATCATGGGCCATCTGGATATCCAGAAACAATAAGATATTTGAGAATATTACTCCAACTTTCCAAGGCTGGAAGTGCATATATTTAGAGGAACTCAAACTTCTGAAATATAGAATGAAGACTAAGCATGAGAGAATGTTCTCTAACTGGCTGGATTCTCTGCTGTAATCTCTTTTACTTCTTCTTTTGTCTGTAGTTTTTTTAGTTTCTTTTATTTTTCTTTTCTTTTCTTTCCTGTTTTTTGTTTTCCTAGGCTTACCTCAAGCCCATAAGACTACTCTGTTTCATCTACCTTAATAAAAGTTGCAGTGGGGTGTTTACCCTACTGTTTATAGTCAAAAAAAAGTTGTCGATGCTGGAGCTGGGTCGTACCTGGCCATCGATGTAGCCACGCCCTGGGCCGCACGCAGGCAAGTCTGGGTACCCTCGTTTCCAGAACACCGACAACGATGATAATAAGGAGATTGAGCGTCTAACTAAAGAACTAAACACTCTTATGTTAGCTCATGAAACTACCTTAGAGGATCATCGAGAGCTTTTAAAGACTCATGAGAAGATACGCTTTGAAAAGCTCAATCTAGAGCAAGAGCATGGGTTCTTAAAATAAATCAATGATGATCTTCATAAGAAAATTTCTTCTTACATTGCCAAGCGTTTACTCTTGTCTACTTACATGCCACAAGTAAAATCTAGCAACAAGAGCAAGAAAGATTCTTCTTCTAGTAGTGACAATACTCATGGTAAATCCAATATTGTTGCTTCTAGTAGTTCTCTTGATTCCACTAATGATTCTCTTAGCCAAGTTACACTTGAGCAAGAAAATAGCTTATTGAAGGGAATTATAGATAAATGTGTTTACAAGAGCCTTGCTGAAAGTAAGCAATTTGAGGAAATTGTACGCAAGCACGGAAGGCACCGGAAGAATCAAGGTGTTGGTTTTGAACGCAAGTTCAATGCCAATGGAGTTGAGTGGGAAGAAGATCAATACCCCAAGATGAAGTTTGTTCCTCAACAAGAGAAGTATGATCCCACTTCTTTCAAGGGAACACAAGCTCAAGATGATCTTCCACCACAATACCACAAGCTAAAAGGCAAGGACAAGATTCAAGAGGAGATTGTTGCATTTGAAGAAGCTCCTAAGGCCTTGTTCAAGTGGGTTCCCAAGACTACATCAAGTTCTACTTCATCAAGTACGACTACAACTCCAAGGATTCCCATAAAGATGATGTGGATCCCGAAGAAGAAGAACTAGAGGGTTATTGAGGGTGACTCCGCCAACACACTTCACTCATATTCATTTTGGCAAGGACAAGTGCAATCAACTTTCACATCTTGCACTAGTTCCAGGAGTCACAAACCCTCTTGTTGGTAAGACAATGGACAAGGTAACCTAATGCTTTGATGGACAACATCATGTGTGAATTTCACTCTATGTCTATGGATATCCTTCTGTGTTCCTTGTGGTACTAGCCCATGTAGGTATTGAAAGTGAAACTCACTCCAAAGGATTTCTCAAAATGATCTACATCAACATTGAGCATCTGCATCTTCAACACCTACATGAAGTCATCATCAACAAAAACCAAGGTTAGTTTATCCCTCTTAGGGGGGATATCACATCTAGGGGAGCTTTGTTCTAAGAATTGAGCTAAAGCAACTCTAATGGTGTGAACACAAGAATGCTTTATTTAAAAAGTGGTAACCCCACTTGTGCTTAAACGATGAGTATGACCTATGATCAAATGTTCTCATTTGACTCCTTAGTCAATATACTCATATATAGATGACCTAGTCATCGCCAATTGCTTGATAGATGCTAGAGTGTTTGTGCATACTTTGACACATATTTCATTTGCTATCTTATTGTGTGGGCATGTTGGTTGCATATTTTTCCCATTCGAGGACAACCATTTGTTGTTTTGATTGATTGGCTTTTATTTTTGCCAAATGGATGGACAAGAATGCCTAAGTACTCCCTCTAACTATTTATGCTTTTCTCGTCTCAAATTCTATTCATGCTATATCACAAATCTTGATCAAGTCATATTCGGACCCTGTGAGCGAGGAGCACTCAGAGTCACTGATTCATCATAGACTTAACTTCCAAAACTTCTTAGTGCATTTCATTCTGACCGATCCATTCCATTCGGTCACACCGAGTTCATTAAGTTGATCTAGGTTTTAATCTCGATGCAACCGATTTGAACCTTTCGGTGACACCGAGTTGCAGCAACCGCTTGCGATACTGCATCTTGGTGCCACCGAGTCGTTCCACTTGGTCACACCGACAGAGTCTGGATATATATATATATATATATATATATATAGACACACACACACACACACACACACTCACGGGCTGAAAATTTGGAAATTCCTCCAAAAGCTTCTTCCGCGCCTGTCCAGCTCTGCCGACTCGAGGTCTCCAGATTGTCTCCTCGTCCCCAGCGTCCTCCTGCCGCTGGTTTTTGCCGCTGTCAACGGGAATCTTCACCATCGTTGTCGCCATAGGAAGTTCATTGCCAAGTTAGGGTATGAACTCGTCCCTTTGTGCCTTACCCACTCCGATTCCGAGCACAAAGATCAATGCCTATATTCTTTCCACATTTGAGACTACTCTATCCATTGCAAACTACGTTATATTAGATTTGATGCAAAAATTTAGGTTTAGGTTTCCGCCGAACTCATCTCGGATCGACCGATATTAGGATTTCGGTCTCACCGATTTGGCTCAGGCCATAGCACAAGTATTTTTCGGTCTGACCGAAAATAACAATCAGTGTGACCGAGTTCATTTCTCTATGAAACCCTAGCATCTCGGAGTCACCGAACCGTGTCTCGGTCTGACCGATTTCACATGTTCAGACTCTAAAGCTGCTTCGGTGTCACCGAGTTTGTAATATCGGTAGCTCCGAAATGCTTTTTTTAGAAAACTAAAACTAAGTTTTTGACTCATTTGTTTTGCAAAATGGCTTTGCTTTGTGATGCTTATCCACTCTATCTCAACCTATCCATTCATATGGTCATCTTTCAAGGCCAGAGATGTCAGACAATACTGACAGCCAGAAGAAATCAGAGGAGCAGGCAAATCTGAGTGAGGGCACTAGTCCCTCTAGCAGTTATGATGAGGGTAGCAGAAGCACCCCAAACAATCGGCCTAAGGCTGCAACTAGGCAGAGGAAGAAGAGAACCTCAGATTCTGAAGATGAGGATTTTGTGGTTGATGAGGAGGTCACTTGAAAGAAGAAGGTGATCAAGAAAGAACAAGTTGCTGCTGCTATCAAGCCTGGTATGAAGGTGAAGGCTCCTGCAAGAAGGAAGCCAATGTCAAAGGTCAGAGCCTCCACTTAAGAAACCATGAAGTTCACTTTGGAACAATCAGATGATGATTGGGCTGTTGGGAAGAAGAAGAGGTCAAGAACCACAAGTGCAAAGGTGCTTGGAAGACCTACCATGGTGGGAAATGAAGATGAGGAAGAAGAAGATGCTGCACCAGCTTAGAAATCTCAAAAATTGATGGGAGATGCTATCAAGTTTGGGGCTCCTCCATCCAAGCATAGGAAAGACCACAACTCCATGGCACATATGTACAAGGAGATTCCTGATTATGCCGTAGAGACTCACAAATTTGGCACCATTTACTATCTGTTGTCAGGGCTGCCAACCATCAACACTATATTGAGGCTTGTTGCCCAAATCAGGAGATGACATGATGATCAGAGGAAACTCAATCAACTTGTTACATATGTTTGAGGTGCCAGAGAAGTTCAAGGTGATGACCTTGATTGTTGAAACAATTAAGAGGACTGCAGCAGATCAGAAGAGGTCATGTGGATATGCCCCACACATTTAGATGCTTATCAACTCCAAGATGGGCACAGGCACATATCTGCTAGACAGAGAGCACCTTCCCCTGACGCTAGACTTTGAGGACAATGTCGTTGTCATGGATGCATCACATCCTACTTCTATAGAGGCTCAGGAGAAGTGAGAAAAAGCAAAGGCAATAAAGACATCCAAGACTACAGATGTCTCAGCTTTCAATCTCAAGACCAAGCAGGATCAACTCAGCTATCTGCTTAAGGCCACAGTGAGAATTGAGAAAGGACTAGATACCCTGACTCAAAATCAAGAAAGACTTGAGAGGATCATTCGAACAAAATTTTTATGATCTAGACTTGAAGGTCACAGAGATTCAGACCGCAGTTGAGCAACTTCAAGAAGAAGCAGAGGACAGGAGAGGAAGAGCTATGATACGTTAATTTTGCATCATGCCTTTATATCAATATTTATTGCATTATGGGCTGTTATTACACATTATCACAATACTTATGCCTTTCTCTCTTATTTTATAAGGTTTACATGAAGAGGGAGAATGCCGACAGCTGGAATTATGGGCTGGAAAAGGAGCAAATATTAGAGACCTATTCTGCACAACTCCAAAAGTCCTGAAACTTCACGGAGCCTATTTTTGGAATATAAAAAAATATTGGGCGAAGAAAGTACCAGAGGGGGGCCACCAGCCAGCCACAATGGTGGAGGGTGCGCCCTACCCCATGGGTGCGCCCCCGACATTATGGGCCCCCTGGCAGGCCTCCGGTGCCCATCTTCTGCTATATGGTGTCTTTTACCCTGGAAAAAATCTGAAGGAAGGTTTCGGGACGAAGTGCCACGGTCTCGAGGCGGAACCTGGGCAGAACCAATCTAGGGATCCGGCGGAGCTGTTCTGTTGGGGAAATATCCCTCCGGGAGGGGGAAATCGAAGCCATCGTCATCACCAACGATCCTCTCATCGAGGGAGGGTCAATCTCCATCAACATCTTCACCAGCACCATCTCCTCTCAAACCCTAGTTCATCTCTTGTATTCGATCATGGTCCCAAAACCTCAGATTGGTACCTGCGGGTTGCTAGTAGTCTTGATTACTCCTTGTAGTTGATGCTAGTGGGTTTATCTGGTGGAAGAATATATTTTTAGATCCTTAATGATAATTAATACTCCTTTGATTATGATTATGAATATGCTTTGTGAGTAGTTATGTTTGTTCCTGAGGACATGGGAGAAGTCTTGTTATAAGTAATCATGTGAATTTGATATTCGTTCAATATTTTGATGAGATGTATGTTGTCTTTCCTGTAGTGGTGTTATGTGAACGTCGACTACATGAAACTTCACCATTATTTGGTCCTAGGGGGTGGAATTGGGAAGTAATAAGTAGATGATGGGTTGCTAGAGTGACAGAAGCTTAAACCCTAGTTTATGTGTTGCTTCGTAAGGGGCTGATTTGGATCCATATGTTCCATGCTATGGTTAGGTTTATCTTAATTCTTATTTCATAGTTGCGGATGCTTGCGAGAGGGGTTAATCATAAGTGGGAGGCTTGTCCAAGTAAGGGCAGCACCCAAGCACCGGTCCACCCACATATCAAATTATCAAAGTAACGAACGCGAATCATATGAGCATGATGAAAGCTAACTTGACAACAATTCCCATGTGTCCTCGGGAGCACTTTGCTTTATATAAGAGTTCGTCCAGGCTTGTCCTTTGCTACAAAAAGGATTGGGCCACCTTGCTACACCTTGTTTTCTTTTATTACTTGTTACCCGTTACAATTTGTCTTATCTCAAAACTATCTGTTACGGATAATTTTAGTGCTTGAAGAGAATACCTTGCTAAAAACCACTTATCATTTCCTTCTGCTCCTCGTTGGGTTCGACACTCTTACTTATCAAAAATACTATGATAGAACCCCTATACTTGTGGGTCATCAAGACTCTTTTCTGGCGTCGTTGACGGGGAGTGAAGCGCCTTTGGTAAGTGGAATTTGGTAAGGAAACATTTATATAGTGTGCTGAAATTTACTGTCACTTGTTACTATGGAAACTAATCCTTTGAGGGGCTTGTTCGGGGTATCTTCACCCCAACTGGAAGAGCAAACAGTTGCTCCTCAACCTACTGCACCTACTGAAAATATTTAGTATGAAATTCCTTCGGGTATGATAGAGAAACTGCTAGCTAATCCTTATGCAGGAGATGGAACATTACATCCTAATATGCACCTAATCTATGTGGATGAAGTTTGTGGATTATTTAAGCTTGCAGGTATGCCCGAGGATGTCGTCACGAAGAAGATCTTCCCTTTATCTTTGAAGGGGAAGGCATTGACATGGTACAGGCTACTGGATGATATTGGATCATGGAACTACAATCGATTGAAATTGGAATTTCATCAGACGTTTTATCCTATGCATCTGGTTCATCGTGATCGGAATTATATATATAATTTTTTGCCTCATGAAGGAGAAAGTATCGCTCAATCTTGGGGGAGGCTTAAGTTAATGTTTCATGCCCCAATCATGAGCTCTCAAGAGAAATTATTATTCAAAAATTTTATGCTCGGCTTTCTCATAATGATCGATCCATGCTCGATACTTCTTGTACTAGTTCCTATATGAAGAAGGATATTGAATTCAAATGGGATTTATTGGAAAGAATTAAATGCAACTCTGAAGATTGGGAACTCGACGAAGGTAAAGAGTAAGGTATAAACCTTAAGTTTGATTATGTTAAATCTTTTATGGACACAGATGCTTTTCGTGATTTTATCACTAAATATGGGCTTGACTCTGAGATAGTAGCTTCTTTCTGTGAATCTTTTGCTACTCATGTTGATCTCCCTAAGGAGACGTGGTTTAAATATCATCCTCCCATTGAAGTTAAAGTAGCTGAACCTATTAAAGTTGAAGAAGAAACTATTATTTATAATGTTGATCCTATTGTTCCTACTACTTATATTGAGAAGCCACCATTCCCTGTTAGAATAAAGGATCATGCTAAAGCTTCAACTATGGTCAACAAAAGTAATATTAGAACACCCGAACCCTGTGAGCAAATTAAAGTTGAACCTAGTATTGCTATGGTTAAAGTTCTCTTGGTTGATAATATTGATGGGCATGTTATTTATTTCAGTGATGAAGCTGCTAGAATTGCTAAACCTGATACTAAAGAGAAATATAGACCTGTTGTGGGCATGGCTATTGTTTCTGTTAAAATAGGAAATCATTGTTATCATAGCTTATGTGATATGGGTGCTAGTGTGAGTGCAATTCCTTATACCTTATATAAAGAAATTATGAATGATATTGCACCTGCTGAGATAGAATATAATAATATTACTATTAAGCTTGGTAATAAAGATACTATATCACCAATTGGGATTGTTAGAGATGTTGAAAACCTGTGTGGGAAGATAACTTTTGTGCCATTATATTTAGTAGACCTTTCTTGAATACCGTTAATGCTAAGATAGACTACGAGAAATATATTGTTACTATTGGTTTAGGAAATATGTCTCATGATTTTAGTTTCTCTAAATTTCGTAGACAACCTCATGATAAAGAATTGCCTAGTAAAGATGAAATTATTGGTCTTGCTTCTATTGTCGTGCCTCCTAATGACCCCTTAGAACAATATTTGCTAGACCATGAGAATGATATGTTTATGAATGAAAGAAAGGAAATGGATGAAGTATTCTTTAATCAAGGTCCCATTTTGAAACACAATTTGCCTGTTGAAATTCTTGGGGATCCTCCTCCACCTAACGGTGATCCCGTGTTTGAGCTTAAACAATTACCTGATACTTTGAAATATGCTTATCTTGATGAAAAGAAGATATATCCTATTATTATTAGTGCTAACCTTTCAGAGCATGAAGAAAATAAATTCTTGAAAACTCCGAAGAAGCACCGTGTCGCTATTGGATACACTCTCGATGATCTTAAGGGCATTAGTCCTTCCCTATGTCAGCACAAAATTAAATTGGAGAAAGATGCTAAACCAGTTGTTGATGATCAACGACGGTTAAATCCTAAGATGAAAGAAGTGGTAAGGAATGAAATATTAAAGCTTCTGGAGGCAGGTATAATTTATCCTATTGCTGATAGTCAATGGGTAAGCCCTATTCATTGTGTTCCTAAGAAGGGAGGTATTACTGTTGTTCCTAATGATAAGAATGAATTGATTCCACAAAGAATTGTTACAGGTTATAGAATGGTAATTGATTTTTGCAAATTGAATAAAGCTACTAGAAAAGATCATTACCCTCTACCTTTTATCGATCAAATTCTCGAAAGATTATCCAAACATACTCATTTTTTGCTTTCTAGATGGTAATTCTGGTTTCTCTCAAATACTGTATCAAAAGAGGATTAAGAGATAACCACTTTTACATGCCCTTTCGGTACATTTTCTTATAGACATATGCCTTTTGGTTTATGCAATGCACTTGCTACCTTTCAAAGATGTACGACTGCTATATTCTCTAACTTCTGTGAAAAGATTGTTGAGGTTTTCATGGATGATTTCTCGGTTTACGGAACTTCTTTTGATGATTGCTTAAGCAAACTTGATCGAGTTCTACAAAGATGTGAAGAAACTAATCTTGTCTTGAATTGGGAGAAGTGCCACTTTATGGTTAATGAAGGTATTCTCTTGGGGCATAAAATTTCTGAAAGAGGTATTGAAGTTGATAAAGCTAAAGTAGATGCTATTGAAAAGATGCTGTGTCCTAAAGACATCAAAGGTATACCAAGTTTCCTTGGTCATGCTAGTTTCTATAGGAGGTTTATTAAAGACTTCTCTAAAATTTATAGGCCTCTCACTAATCTATTGCAAAAAGATGCTCCTTTTGTTTTTTATGATGATTGTGTAGAAACATTTGAAATACTTAAGAAAGCCTTGATTTCTGCACCTATTGTTCAACCATCTGATTGGATTTAACCTTTGAAATTATGTGTGATGCTAGTGATTATGCTGTTGGTGCTGTTCTAGGACAAATAGTTGAGACGAAATTAAATGTTATTCAATATGCTAGTAAAACTCTAGGCAGTTCCCAAAGAAATTATGGTACTACTGAAAAGGAATTTTTAGCAGTTGTTTTTGCTTATGATAAGTCCAGACCCTATATTGTTGATTTTAATGTAACTGTTCACACTGATGCTGCTGCTAGTAAATATCTTATGGAAAAGAAAGATGCTAAACCTAGAATTATTAGATGGGTTCTCTTGCTACAAGAATTTGATTTGCATATTATTGATAGAAAGGGAGCTGAGAACCCCGATGCAGACAACTTATCTAGGTTAGAAAATGTGCTTGATGACGCACTACCTATTGATGATAGCTTTCCCGATGAACAAGTAAATGTCATAAATGCCTCTCGTAATGCTCCTTGGTATGCTAATTTTGCTAATTACATTGTTACTAAATTTATACCACCTAGTTTCACATACCAGCAAAAGAAAAGTTTTTCTACAATTTAAGACATTACTTTTGGGCTGATCCACACCTTTATAAAGAAGGAGTAGATGGTGTTGTTAGACGTTGTGTACCTGAGCATGAACAGGAACAGATTCTACGCAAGTGCCACTCCGAGTCTTACGGAGGACACCATGCTAGAGATTGAACTGCACCCAAGGTATTGCAATCCGGTTTCTATTGGCCCACTCTCTTCAAGGATGCTCGTAAGTTTGTCTTATCTTGCGATGAGTGCCAGAGAATTGGTAATATTAGTAAACATCAGGAAATTCCTATGAATTATTCACTTGTTGAACCATTTGATCTTTGGGGATTTGATTATATGGGACCTTTTCCTTCCTCTAATGGGTATACACATAACTGTCGATTACGTTACTAAGTGGGTAGAAGCTATTAAAACTACTAGTGTTGATGATAACACTTCTATTAAGATGCTTAAATAAGTTATTTTTCCGAGGTTTGGAGTCCCTAGATATTTAATGACTGATGGTGGTTCACATTTTATTCATGGTGCTTTCCGTAAAATTCTTGCTAAATATGATGTCAACCATAGAATTTCATATCCATACCATCCTCAGTCTAGTGGTCAAGTAGAATTGAGCAATAGGGAGATTAATTTAATTTTGCAAAAGACAATAGATCTAGAAAGAACTGGTCTAAGAAACTTGATGATGCTTTGTGGGCTTATAGAATTGCTTATAAGAATCCTCTGGGTATGTCTCCATATAAAATGGTTTATGGAAAAGCATGTCATTTACCTTTTGAACTAGAACATAAGGCATATTGGGCTATTAAAGAGCTCAACTATGATTTCAAACTTGCCGGTGAGAAGAGGTTATTTGACATTAGCTCACTTGATGAATAGAGAACCCAAGCCTATGAGAATGCCAAGTTGTTTAAATAAAAAGTTAAAAGATGGCATGACAAAAGGATACAAAAGCGCGAGTTTAATGTAGGTGATCATGTTTTGCTATACAACTCTCTTTTAAGCTTTTTTTCAGGAAAACTTCTCTCTAAATGGGAAGGCCCTTACATCATCGAGGAGGTCTATCATTCCGGTGCCATAAAAATCAACAATGCCGAGGGCACAAATCCGAAGGTGGTAAACGGTCAAAGAATCAAACATTATATCTCATGTACACCCATAAATGTTGAGACCAATATAATTAATACTGTAACATGGGAGGAGTACATAAGGGACAGTTTCCAGAACGTTTCAGACTCCGAAAAGGAATAGGTATGTGGTACGATAAGTAAACCGAGTCCAAAATGTTTCCAATGATAATTTTCTCTATTTTGGAATTTTTAAAAATTTAGGAAAATTAAAAGTAATCCGAAAGAGACACGGGGCGTCCACAAGGGTGGAGGGCGCGCCCTACCCCCTGGTCTCCCCCCGACCTTGTGGCCACCTCGTGTGCCCTTCAGACTCTGTTTTCTTGCACAACACTTCTTATGGTCGGTAAAAAATCATTATATAATCTTCTGAAGGTTTTGACCATAGTACCATGACAAAATCCTCTGTTTTTGTTTTGAGTTGTTTCTGCAGCAGATTTGGAGCAAGATGTCACCCCAAGATTCGGACAGAGAAAGCTACATGGCTGATTATATCACAAGCTCAAAAACATATGGGGATGTGGAACACTATGGTTGGACCATGGAAGAAGAGAAGACTATGAGCCAAAGAGGAAGGAGGAGACAAGATCCGATGAAGAGGACGATCCACTACCCAAACCTGGTGCTATGCACGTGGAGTTCAAGAAGTCAAGCTTCCCTAAGGTCCAATCTATCCCACCATGTTTTTCACAGGACTACAAGTCGGCATTATGCAAAAAGATAATGAAACTCGAGCTCGAGAACGAGGATTTGAGGGAGGAAAATTTTAGCCTCAGACGCAAGCTGGAGAAGAAGAGTGCAACAACTCCATCATCACCACCTCCGAAGAAAGAGACATAAATACATGGGTATGGGCACTCCCCTTGGCAACTGCCAAGCTTGGGGGAGGTGTTCCGAAATCATATCATCACCACATCTTTATCTTTATTGTTTTTCTTAGTTCGATCCCTTTGGTTATATCTTGATCTAGTAGAATTAAGTTTTTAGTGTGATCTAGCTTTGAGTTTTTTTCGATCTCTATCTATGTAATCGAGTCCATGAGATATTTAATAAAGAATAGTTTTGAGTTGAGGGCTTTGCTTTCTTGCTATGATCTTGAGGGAATTAAATTAAAGAAAGAATAAAAAGAAATAAAAAGATCATATATTGATCTTATGGAGAGTAATGATTTCACATATAAAGAGTATGATGAATAAAAGTTGTTGAGAGTTAACAAACATAGTTTTGGCCATTGTTGCAATTAATAGGAAGTAACAAAGAAAGAGAGGCTTCATGTATAAATATACTATCTTGGACATCTTTCGTAATTGTGAGCACTCATTAAAATATGACATGCTAAAAAGTTGATGTTGGACAAGGAAGACAATATAATGGGTTATGTTTTCTTATATCCGAATAGAAGTTATATTGTCATGGATCATCCAACATGTTGTGCTTGCCTTTCCCTCTCATTCTAGTCAAATTATTTGCACCAAGTAGAGATACTACTTGTGCTTCCAAACATCCCTTAACCCAGTTTGACATGAGAGTCCACCATACCTACCTATGGATTGAGTAAGATCCTTCTTGTAAGTTGTCATCGGTGCAAGCAATAAAAATTGCTCTCCAAATATGTATGATCTATTAGTGTGAAGAAAATAAGCTTTATACGAACTTGTGATATGGAAGAAATAAAAGCGACGGACTGCATAATAAAGCTCCATATCACAAGTGGCAATATAAAGTGACATTATTTTGCACTAAGATTTTGTACATCCAACAATAAAAGCGCATGACAACCTCTACTTCCCTATGTGTAGGACCTATTTTTTTTACTTTTATCTTCTACCCTTACACAAGAGTCATGGTGATCATAACCTTTCCTTTTTATACCTTTTCCTCTGGCAACTCAGATGTAGGTTATCATAAAGTATTATTGTTGACATTACCCTTGAGGTAAAAGGTTGGGGGGCGAAACTATAAGCCTATATCTTTCTCTGTGTCCGATTAAAACTTTGTACCCATAAGTATTGCGTCACCATACCTACCTATGGATTCAGTAAGATCCTTCTTGTAAGTTTTCATCGGTGTAAGCAATAAAAATTGCTCTTCAAATACGTATGATCCATTAGTGTGAAGAAAATAAGCTTTATACGAACTTGTGATATGGAAGAAATAAAAGCGATAGACTGCATAATAAAGGTCCTTATCACAAGCGGCAATATAAAGTAACATTATTTTGCACTAAGATTTTGTACATCCAATAATAAAAATGCATGACAACCTCTGCTTCACTCTGTGTAGGACCTATCTTTTCCTTTTATCTTCTACCCTTACACAAGAGTCAAGGGGATCATAACCTTTTCTTTTTATACCTTTTCTTTTGGCAAGCACTATTCTACACCCCCTAGTAACGCTATGTACAAAATCTAGTAAAACGGTGTACAAAATGTAGTAATTCGGAAAATATTTTTTTTATCATCTATGTTTGTAATTTACTACATTTTTACGAAAATTACTGTATTTTACATAGTGTGTTACTATATTTTGTATGTACTGTTACTGAGGTGTAGAATAAGCTATTCTACACTCACGCTTAGTTTATATATATGTTTTAGGGTCGCGCTATTCGTCACCCTGGGTGAGGAATAGTTATTCTTCACCCCCTCTTTTTTAACATCAATGCACCGTAATTTTACGTTCCTTAAATTTTGTCTAATTTCAGACATAAAAAGAGAACGTAAGAAAATATATAATCGCCGTAAAAAATATTTTATGTTACGTAAATTACAGATGTAAAAATAGTGTAAAATGTACATAAAATGTAATTTTTCTGGTCTTCTGACTTTTTATGCCAATTTTACGCAGTGAATCAATATGACCGTAACTATTTGTATTTAAAACATAATTTATTTATGAAATGATCGTAATATTACCTCGGGTGAAGAATAATTTATTCTGTACCCTGGGTGATGAATAGTAACACTATATATATATATATATATACACACACACACACACACACACACACACACAGCCGGTCTATTATGATAATATTATCAGAATAGTTATTTTGATAACACTTCCGCACTGCACGCTCAATGCAAGTGCACGTCATTATTTGAACCAAGTGTGCTGCAGTACTCACACGAGTGAACTTCGTGTCAAAAAAACTGCACGCAGTGTTTTTCGGTACTGTTTTCGCTTTAATTTTTTAACCATTTATCGGAAGGAGGCATATAATATACCGTTGAAAATCTATTGATTAGGCGCAACTTCACCATGTTGAACACTTTTCGAGATTCCTCTCGGTTTAAGAGCAGTTTCAAAAATGGTGCGGCGGATGACGAGTGGCTGCGAGCGTATTTTCGTGATTTTTTCTAAACCGCTTATCGAAATAAGGCAAATGATACGCTGCTGGAAAGATATCATCGATGCGCATCTTTTTCATATCTATTATTTTTTTTAATTCGTTATGGTTTAAGAATAGTTTCGAATTTGCTAAATCACGTAATTCTTTTTTTGAATTTTTTGCAATTTTTGGTACTGTTTTTGCACTAGTTTTTGAACCGTTTGTTGAAACGAGGCGTGTAATACGTCGTTGGAAAGCTATGGACAAGGCGCAACTTTCATATCTAGAAATGGTTTTGAGATTCCTTACAGTTTTAAGTTAATTTTGAAAATCTTGCGGCGGACGACGAGTGGCAGCGGCCGTTTTTCGCGAAATTTTTACAAACCGCTGATCGGAATGATTCAAACGATACGCCGTTGGAAAGATATCGACGAGGCACAACTTTTTCATGTAGAACACTCTCTGTAATACTTTACGTTTAAGAGGAATTTCAAATTTACCGAAATGCGGACACTCTATTTTTCGCGACACCTAAATCGACGTGGGTACTTCATCCGACTGAAACTGCACTGCATCGGACAAAAAGCCGCACTACATCAGACGGGTAAGAGAACTGCATGGTTTCTTTTATTCAAACGTAATTATTTCAAGGACGAGAAAGTAGAGTGCACTTCACATCGGGTGTAAATGAACCACAACACTATCAAGAAGTGAACCACATTACTTTTTTTGGCTTCCATAACAATTTTTTTGCACTTACGGGATGAACAATATCATATGGCCGATCGCACTACTTCAGAATGAAAACCGCACTGCATTGGATGGGCAAGCGAGCTGCATAATTTCTTTTGTCGGACGTTATTTTTCTGATACGAGTTTTTGTTGTTGTTTTTTACATAATTAAAACCACACTTATGGGACTGTAGTGGCGAGCCAAGTGCACTGCATTCTTCTATTTTTGTCATTTTTTCTTTTTTGTGTTAACGCGTCCGAACTCCAGAGTAGAGGCTAGTGTACGGCATTAGTTTCTTTTTCTAACTATCCTTTTCTTTCTTTAAAATGAACCGCTTGAGAATGATATGAAACACGTCCGAACTCCAGAGTAAAGGCTAGTGCACTGCATTCTTCTATTTTTGTCATTTTTTTCCTTTTTGTGTTAACGCGTCCGAACTCCAGAGTAGAGGCTAGTGGATTGCATTAGTTTCTTTTTCTGACTATCCTTTTCTTTCTTCAAAATGAACCGCTTGAGAATGATGAAACGAACCTCTAGAAACAAACAATACTACCGCGAAAATAAGTACATCCAGCAACCACACATCATCGTACTGCACTCACACATTTGCCTAACTGCAAGAGACATGTGTTCATCCGAGTACTGCATGGTAAATGCCGCACACACATCAAACCCCCAGGATGCACAACTTGCAGTTTCATTTTACTTAAAAAAACACCCATGCACAAACTGTACGCCTGCACACCCCCGAGCTGCACACAGCGATGCACCAAACCGCACGCCTGTGCAAACCGAGCTGCACGAGATGAGCTGCTGAACCACTGTTGAATAGTACATTTGAATGTGAACCTCATTAAGCTCCCATCTAAACTGAGGGCACGGTCAGAGCTTACCGCATTGAGTGCACTGCAGGACTAAGTGCAAAATTACATGGAAATATGCACAAGTAAACTGCACACCTCAGGAAAAGGAACTGATTTCCTTTTAAATATTAACTGGAAAAAACCTGCAAATTCAACCGAAAGAACAACTCATAGCAAACCGAGTACGTCGGCAGCGAGCACCTTGAGGAAAAGTAAACTACAGTATGATAAGGCCCTGACGATTTTCTGCATACCTCGTTCAGGGGGGCATGACAATGTTCACATGCAAACGGAAGGAGTAGGATCCCGTCCGTCGACCTTTGCCAAGGGAGGAGGCGGGCGGTCTGCAGCTGTCGGTGTACAAAAAGGGGGGTACACTTTTTGTACCCCTATAACTGTGCACGGGCAGTCTGAGCCATGGGCGTCGCCACACCGAGCACGGCAAGGGAGGTAAGCCAAGGTAAGGCCGAAGCTGAAGGGAAGCAGAATGACGCCAAGACCACAAAGAGCAAAGGGGACAGAGCAGACCCCCCCCCCCCAGCAAGATCCTTGCCGGGGGGCAGCTTTAGCTAACCCGACAAGACCCTTGCCGTGGCAGCTCGCCCCACACCTACGGAGCGAAGTCACCCTCGAGTCCACTGCCCCCATGGGGCAAGGATTCGGGAGACATCCCCGTGGTGGCATGCAGATATTTGTGAAGACAATCAAGATCAGATACCCACTTCAGAAGATGATGATCCTTAGCGGGATCCCAGCCAAGGAGGACCACAAGGCCCCTGGCAAGACCCTTGCCGGGGATGACAGCAGGCACCGCAGCAAGACCCTTGACGGGGCCGCGGCAAGACCCTTGCGGGGGCCACAGCAAGGCTCTTGCCAAGGACGCCCGCGGGGCCACCATCAGGCCCGCGCCAGTCGCACCCCCACCGCCGTTCGCATGCAGCTGCCGACCCAACCAGTTCGGCAGGCACCTGCGTAGCGGCGTACAGATCTTCGTGGAGACCCACCACTGCGCCACCTCAGCTGCCTGCCTGCCTACATGGCACCACAAGCACCGCTGGCCAGGGCGTGTGTCGACACAAGAGGGAGCAACGACGGACGAGACGAGGCTCTCCCCCGTCCCCGATAAAGCAAGGACACCTAAGCAAGGCGCATTAAATGCGCCTTGTCATGTAATACGAAGGATAGCCTCGCATTATTGTACCCTTTCCACCTCCTTTGTGCCACTATGGCAACCCCTTTCCTATAAAAGGAGGCCCAAGGCGACCAGGAGGAGGATTCGGCTTTTGGAGCTCTCGACGCCCCATAGCTAGCTCAGGAACTCAGATATACAATCCACCAAAGCAGGAGTAGGGTTTTACGCATCCTTGCGGCCCGAACCTGGGTAAAGGAACCGTGTGCTATCAGTTTGATCCGCTCTTTTCACAACCCCGCGCCCCGCAACCGTAGTAGGGATTCTTGTGATCCCATAGGTGTCGTTTCCCACCGACATCTTTGGCGCGCCAGGTAGGGGGCGCAGTTGTGAGAATCGTCTTTGGCAGACAGTTCGACGCTTCTTCATCGTCATGGCGCCCAAGAAGAAGACGACGGTGGCGGTTGGCCCGTCGGAAGCCGGGCATCCCGCCCCGACGCGGGCGAGCAGCGGACCGGTCGCAGAAAAGACCCGGGGCGCTGTTCGTGAACACCAACACCGTCCCAGCAGCTGGAGTTTGGGAGGCGGCGATGTTCGTGCGCCTGGTGATAGGCCGCACGCCGCCAAATCCAAAGACGGAGCCGGGCCCTCCGCGGTTGGCGCAGGGCCTTCCAGGATCGCTGCCGCCCCGCCCGAGGGCGACGCAAGGGCGTCCAAAACTCCCACGGCGGTGCCGACGGCGCACTCCTCTCAAGCGGCACGCGACGAACGGCGTAATCGCACCGAAGACCCCGGGCGTCGCCGTGGGAAGAGCCCCGAGCGCCACTCTCGGGATGTAGAAGACCTGCCCGCTCGCCGAGGCGCTGGTGAAGATGGCATGCGACCGCGCGATCATGATAGAGCTCCTTCTGACATAGTCAGAAGTTGAAGCGCGTCGCGATCTGTGCAGGTTTCGCTACCACCGACGCCAGCAGAAGCCCTGGCGCGCGCAGTTGCTCCTCGATTTTCCTCCCACTATGGGGAAACTCGACGAATGGAGTTCCACCATTCGAAGCCTTGTTGCGGTGGCCAACAAAGACGAACCAAGTCCGACGGAGCCCCCGGGTCGACGTTCCGATGGAGTCCCGCGTACCAGTGATAGGAAAGCCGGCGGCGCCGCGACCATGGTGCATTCGCCTCCTCCTCGCCCGGTACCGCGGACACCTGCCCGTCGCGGCGTTACGGGCGACGAAATCTCCACAGCGTCGTCCGACCCGCGGACCCACTGTGACCAGCGCCAGGTCCTTCGGGATCGGGAACATGAAGACGCTCGGACCACTATCGAGCACCGGCACGGAGCGCGCCACCAGTCAGACAGGCGAGCAGGGCCAGCTGTGGACCACCCGGCAGCGGAGAGCCCTGGAGGCCTGCCTTACAAGGTAGGCTGCCCGGCTTTTACCCGTGAGCTGCGGCAGTTCCTGTGGCCCACTCACCGCACCTTCAAACCTGACGTGGGCGAGAAGTACGGCGGCAAGACCCACCCGTCCGAGTTCCTCAACATCTACACCATCGCGATGCAGGCTGTCGGAGCCCGCGATGATAAGGTGCTTGCGAATTACTTTCCATTGGATCTTAAACCCAACGCCATGTCATGGTTGATGCACTTCCAAGTAGACTCCATTTCCTCCTGGTCAGATTTGTGCCATGAGTTCGTGGGCGCCTTCACTGGATCTAGATGGATTATTTATTCCTAAACAGAACCAAAAACAAAAAACACAAAATAAAATTGGGTTGCCTCCCAACAAGCGCAATCGTTTAACGCCACTAGCTAGGCATAAAAGTAAGGATAGATCTAGGTATTACCATCTTTAATTTTCAACTTTTTAGTGGAGTCATGCTCGAATCCGGGGGGTTCTTCCCTCTTCCCTTCATACTCGGAAATTTTTAGGTATAAAGAATCCAACCGTTTATTGCAAAGAGTAATCAACATATTCATACGGTTAAGATTTCCGCTAATATTTTTAAGAGGCTCAAGAGACTTTTGTAAAATCTTTGTTACTTCGCAAATCTTCTCAAACACTTGGGTTTCTTCCTGGGTAGGATGAGATCCTCCCTTTTGGGGTGGTGTTCCCACTATTCCCTCTATAATCTCATGCGCAATACCGGGATCAATATTAATGAAATTTCCATTGGCCATGCAATCCAAGAGTTGTCTATGCGTCATGTTTAACCCAACATAAAAATTGCGAAGAAGAATTCTAAAGTTCACCTCTAGGGTGCACTTACGATAAGATTCCATCATCCTATACCAAGCATCTTTTAAGTTTTCTCCTTGCCGTTGCTTGAAGTGAAGAACTTCAAACTCGGGAGACATAGGACCGGATAAGGAATTCGACATAGCGACAGGTAAGCAAACTAACACACGAGCAAACAAAAGGCAAAGGGAAAGAGAGGGCAAATAAAATGGCAAGGGTGAAGTGGGGGAGAGGAAAACGAGAGGAAAATGGCAAATAATGTAATGCGAGAGATAGAAATTGTGATGGGTACTTGGTATGTTGACTTTTGCGTAGGCCTCCCCGGCAACGGCGCCAGAAATCCTTCTTGCTACGTATCAAGCTAGCGTTGGTTTTCCCCGAAGAGGAGGGGGTGATGCAGCACAGTAGCATAAGTATTTCCCTCAGTTTTTGAGAACCAAGGTATCAATCCAGTAGGAGGTCACGCGCAAGTCCCTCGTACCTGCACAAAACGGTAGCAACTCGCAACCAACGCTTAGGGGTTGTCAAGCCCTTCACGGTCACTTACGAGAGTGAGATCTGATAGAGATAATATTTTTGGTATTTTTGGTATAAAGATGCAAAGTGAAAAGTAAAAGCAAAACAAGTAAAATAAAGTAATGGAGATTGATATGATGAGAATAGACCCGAGGGCCATAGGTTTCACTAGTGGCTTCTCTCAAGAGCATAGATATTCTACGGTGGGTGAACAAATTACTGTTGAGCAATTGATAGAATTGAGCATAGTTATGAGGTTATCTAGGTATGATCATGTATATAGGCATCACGTCCGTGACAAGTAGACCGACTCCTGCCTGCATCTACTACTATTACTCCACTCATCGACCGCTATCCAGCATGCATCTAGAGTATTAAGTTAAAAACAGAGTAATGCCTTAAGCAAGATGACATGATGTAGAGGAATAAATTCATGCAATATGATAAATACCCCATCTTGTTATCCTCGATGGCAACAATACAATACGTGCCTTGCAACTCTTTCTGTCACTGAGTAAGGACACCGCAAGATTGAACCCAAAACTAAGCACTTCTCCCATTGCAAGAACTACCAATCTAGTTGGCCAAACCAAATGGATAATTCAAAGAGACTTGCAAAGATAACTCAATCATACATAAAAGAATTCAGAGAAGATTCAAATATTATTCATAGATAAGTTGGATCATAAACCAACAATTCATCGGTCTCAACAAACACACCGCAAAAAGAAGATTACATCGAATAGATCTCCACGAGAGAGGGGGAGAACATTGTATTGAGATCCAAAAAGAGAGAAGAAGCCATCTAGATACTAGCTATGGACCCGAAGGTCCGAAGTAAACTACTCACACTTCATCGGAAGGGCTATGGTGTTGATGTATAAGCCCTCCGTGATGGATGCCCTCTCCGGCGGAGCTCCGGAACAGGCCCCAAGATGGGATCTCGTGGATACAGGAAGTTGCGGGGGTGGAATTAGGTTTTTGGCTCCCGCTCTGGTCTAATGGGGGTACGTAGGTATATATAGGAGGAAGGAGCACGTCGGTGGAGCTCCGAGGGGCCCACGAGGCAGGGGGCGCGCCCAGGGGGGCGCCCTCCACCCTCGTGACCTCCCTGGAAACTTCTTGGAGTAGGGTCCAAGTCTCCTGGATCACGTTTGGTGAGAAGATCACGTTCCCAAAGGTTTCATTCCGTTTGGACTCCGTTTGATATTCTGTTTCCTCGAAATACTGAAATAGGCTAAAAAACAGCAATTTTGGGCTGGGTCTCCGGTTAATAGGTTAGTCCCAAAAATAATATAAAAGTGGAAAATAAAGCCAAATATAATCCAAAACAGTAGATAAAGTAGCATGGAGCAATCAAAAATTATAGATACGTTGGAGAAGTATCAATGGACGCTTCGGTCGACGCACCGAGCGCAATGACCGGGACTACGACCGAGGAGGTGGACAAGGTGGGGGACGCTGGGATGACCGCGGCCCCCGCCAGGAGTGGCGCGACCGGCCTCGTGAAGACCGCTGGCAGGAGCAACCTCGTGAGGGCGCCTGGAGGGACCAGCCGCGCGAGGACCGCCCCTAGGGCAATGCTGGTCTCCCTCCACTACCGCCACCACCAAGAAGGAACGAGGACCACCATCAGGAGGGCTGGGGGCTTCCAGGAAGCGCGCACTATCGCCTGCATCTTGGGCGGAGCTCAAGCCCCAGCATCCCAGCGCATCTTCAAGCAATTTGCTCGCGAGGTGAACGCAACCCTTCCCAGGCTTGAGTCCACGCTCCCGCTCAGGTGGTCCAAAGGCGCCATCACCTTCAGCTCGTCGGACTAGCTCAAGTGCGCGGCGACTGCCGGCGCCCTCCCGATGCTTTTCTCGCCCGTCATCAGCAACGTCCAAGTCGCCAAGACCCTCATCGACGGCCGCGCAGGGCTCTATGTCCTATCCATCGAGACATTCGATAGCCTCCAAGTGCCATACAATCAGCTACAGCCTACCAAACCCTTCTCAGGAGTGACCGATGGCTCTACCACCCCGATAGGGCAGGTCCGTCTTCCTGTCACCTTCGGCTAGCACAACAACTACCGCACCGAGCTCATCGACTTCGACATCGCCCACATCGGTCTGCCGTACAACACCATCCTTGGGTATCTAGTGTTAGCCAAGTTCATGGCAGTGACCCACCACGGCTACAACGTCCTCAAGATGCCAGGAAGTGGCGGAATCATCACAGTCCCCTGCAAAGAAAGAGATGCAGTGTGCATCCTGGAGCGCGCCTTCCAAGCCGCAGCAATCGAATACCCCAACAGCGAGGGCACCCTGTATCCTCCTGAGGCCAACCCCAAGAAGAAGAAGCAACTACTTCGCATAGGGCCTCAGGAGAGCGTCGTCTCCAGCGGCGCCGCCTCAGGATCAGCGCCCGCACCTGGGGCGCCTCCCTCCCTCGCATAGGAAGGCGCACCCGATCCCCTCCTCGGACAAGGCTCGGGGGCTCTCTTCTGGAGGACCTCGGACCTAGCCAACATCATGAGGGAGGCACTCGGGCACCACGTGGAGGAGTGCTTTGCTGCACGTTTCCCTCAAGAGGGCATTGGGCGAGGAGCACCCGGTGCTCAGGAGTTCATCATCAAGGCCACCCAGGAGCTTCAAGAAGCAAGGACCATGCGTGGCGACCGCCGCCCACCACCTGGCGCAGCTCCCCATCCTAGCGAGGACGGTGGGCTGCGCGTCTGCATCGACATTCCAGGGCTCAAAAGGGCCGCATCTCAGGAGAATTTCTAGCCTTCGCGCGTTGGGCGGTGTGAGGGTCCACCTCACGGCTATGTCCGCATGCCATTTGGCCTACCGAACGTGGCAGCCGCCTTCCAGCGCCACCTGCGGAGCGTCCCGGTAGCTCAGGAGACCAGGCATCACGAAGTACTAGCAGAGAAGGCGACGGTGCTCAAGGAACCACCCGAGCGCCCAGAGCCTCCCAAGGCTCAGGGTCCTGGTGGATCATGAGGAGAAACTCCTTCATCGCGCGCCTTCGGCTACCCCAACACTCCTTCGACAACGGAACCAGGTGACATTTTCCAAGTTTACTCTGCTAGGAGCGCCTCCGGGCTGCATCATTCCCAGGTCGCACGGGCCTGCCCCCACGACATGTATCTTTTTACATCTTTAGCTTACTTTGTTGGGGGCCCCTCGGGCTGCATCATCCCCAGGCCGCTCGGGTCCGTCCTAGTGGCATGTATCGTTCTTACATCTATCTGAACTAGCTTATCTTCTTGCCTGGTTATCTTACGGCTATCACTTGTTTACATCTCGCGGCATCCCGTGTTGCCTACCGATCTCCTGTTTACCCCATGGCGAAAACTCCGCATACCGGCACATCGCTTGTGCTCGGATCCGTCCCTGCAACGATGATATATCTGGGAGATCGAGCTTTGGGTCGCGGCCCGCTCCGCACATGTCACCTCATCAGATCCTCAGTGCCTTCGTCTTCTTGTGGAACAATTGGTAGCCGGGTAACCAGCACGATCACGGGCTATGCTCTCTGTCCAACTAACTTGCAGGAACCTCCCGAGGATGACAGCGGGCGGTACCACAGGCTCCTTCTTTTCCCATGCAATTCACTTGCGCGTTAAAAGGGGGGCACCTGAGCATTGCGCCTCAAGAGTTCTTACTGGCTCTCCAGCCCTTACCCCCTGGCCTTGACCACGGCATTGCGACCTGGCATACCAGCGGCGACTGAGCTTGCTCGAGGGCCGGGACCCGAGGACGTAGAGCACACGGAAGAGCGTGGTAAAGAAGGGAAAGCTCGCACGGGCCTAACCCGGCTACACCATGGCCATTGACGCACGAGCCCGGTGCAGCACAAGGAGTCGACTCTAGACCGCTAAGATAAGTTCCGCACTCGAGTCGGCCAAGCGCTGTGGCATACGATTCCCATCTCTTGCAGCCTTGCTACGGCGACGCCGCCTTCCTTTCCTACCCTTAGGAAGCTGCTTGCATGCTAAATGGGACCTCTTGAGCATCGCGCCTCATGAGCTCTCACTGGACCTCGGGCTGCTCACCCCCTAGCCTTGACCACGGCATCGCGACCTGGCATACCAGCGACGGCTGCAGCCTGCCTGGGGACCGGGACCTGTCGGCGTAGAGCACCAAGCTACCGCGAGGTCGGAAAGGGGGGACTGAGCTGAAGCAGTACATGAAGTCGTAAATCTTCATAATAAGGACAATATTAACAAAAGGCACTACAAATCCTTTACACACCCCCATGGGGTTTTCTCGATTCCTCGCAGGGAACAAAAGAAGAAGGTTTCTAGGAGCCCTATTAGCAGCGCAGTGCCGCCAACGCCATCATCAATAGTGGGCCACGGGAGGCCGACACCAACCCCATCCAGACCAACGACGGCGGTGGGCAGACACCTCTGCCGTGCTCCGGGCACGGCAAGAGCTCGGGGGCACGTAGCTGTCGTCGCTCGTCTTTGGAGTCTCGTAGGGATCGGGAGAGTCACTGGACTCCCAAGAGCCATGGCTGCTGCTGGAGGAACCGCTGGCGAGGCCAGCGGCTGGCCCGGCTCCTGCCGCTGTGTCATCCCAACGACCCCCTCCAGGGCAGCACTCCAGGCGGTGGCCTTCCCCGCCGAAGACCTTCAAGAACATCATGGAGGCAACGTCGTACTCGAAGTGGATGGTGAGGGCGCCCTTCGCACGGCAAACCCGGGCGACCTCACCCCATCCGTGAGTCATGAAGATCTTGCCCGGGGAGACGACCTCTACTTCCGCCCCTGTCGCCGGGGCATCGCACTCGGCGTGCTGCAGCCACATCTCGAGGGGACCCATCGGTGGCATCTTGGTGGAGAAGAACTGCGGGAAGCCAATCCAAGTGCGTGGGGGAATCACCTCCCACACCACTAGTTCGCGCGAGGAGCCCTCGGCGTGGGTTCCTGGGGCGACGGCGCGCGCCACCGTGGCGCGGTGACCACGGCCGTGACGTGGTCGACGTCGATTGCCGCCTCCTCCTCTGGAGCTCTCGGCCCGGGCGTACAAAGGCAGTGGGTATCCAGGGGGAGGCCACTCCTACCATGGCCTCGTCACCTCCCGCCTCACAATGACGTCGCCGCAGCGGGCCAGCCTCTTCTTCTGCGGAAGTGGCCCCGGCTTGTCGCGGGGGACTTTTCCCTTCTCAGCGGTCGAGAATCTCCGTATCAGCGCCATGGCTGTCGCTGCTAGCAGTGAAGCAAGGAAGAAGAAGCGAGCGGAACGGGAAGAGATGGGCGACGGGGGCTCTGCCCCTCCCCATTTATAGCAGGAGGAGGCCAACCGGCGACCCCCATGATCGTAGGTAATGATGGTTTTCTCTGCATGCACCAGGGACTCGTCAAGTCGGGCAATTGCCGAGGCAGCATGGGGAAGCAGAGACGCCCATGTCCCGTCAGTCGCCATGCGTCAATCAAGGCCGTAGACGGTTGGGGCCCGTGGCGATCCGCACTTGCCCCTTGGCTTCGCCTCGAAGCCAAGTCCGAGCGCGCCTTGGGACCGGGGGCTACTGTCGGCATTCTAGGAACGGGGGTCCCCAGACTTGCCTACCTGCAGCCCACGGTGTGGCTCCTCTAGCGGCCTGGTGCGGCCCATCTACACCAGCAAACACTCAAGACCCTCTTGAGGCGGATGACACAAGACCTCCTCGGGGGCAGCCTCACTAGGCTGGCTCGCGAAGAGTGGAGAGATCAAGGCGATGGGCACCTCGTGAGGTTCCCGTGACGTGAGCCATGACGACCAAGGCCAGGAGGGCGCCAGCGGGCGCAGGGTAATTTGTTTCCTCTTTGGTGCTAAAGGAGCAGGCACAGGCGAAGAGTCCCAAGGCGTTTGGCAAAGGTTTCCACATCAGTGCACCGAGACAAAGACCAGCAGGATGACAGGGCGGTGGTCATTGCCGAGCCCACGTCGGCGTCACCACTAGAGCCTTTAGCAGGCAAAGACCACCTTTTGTCAAGATAGCTTGTACTAGCTGCCCCCCTTCAAACTGGCCATTGGGGGATCCCTTCCCGCCTAACATTTGGGAAGATGGCCGGGCCCTCTATAAATAGGACTAGCTAATACCATAGCTGGGGGGACGAAGGACTTGGGATCAGATCCATTCCACCATCGCACACACAGGCTCACCGAGCTCAAGAACACCTCTCCTCAGGAGGCTGTTCTTCCCTTGTACTTGTTCATCCTCGGCCTACAAGGAAATCCACCACACCACACTGGAGTAGGGTATTACACCACGTCGATGGCCCGAACCAGTATAAACTCTTGTGTACCTTGTTCTTCGAGTTCAACGAGCTAAGCTTTGAGATCGTGGTGAGTGAGTGAGCTAGGGGGAGGGACAGATCTTTGTGCGCACCCTAGAGTTCGAACCTTAGGGGTTTTGACAGAACCCGTAATCCGACAACACCGATGTAGTGTCACAGGAGCGTTTCAGCGTTGTGTTTCTCCTGAGGAGGGCCGTGAGGTTCTACGAGAGATTCATGAAGGAGATCGTGGCCGTCATGAGAGCTCTAAGTCTCTCATGGCTAAGGCTTTTCGTCATGGGTTTTATTGGCTGACGGCTCATGTTGATGAAGAGGATTTGGTTAGCAAGTGTGATGGTTGTCAGAAATTTTCAAGACGAGCTCACGTGTCGGCTCAAGAATTGAGAATGATTCCAATGACTTGGCCATTTGCAATCTGGGGGCTAGATATGGTTGGACCTTTTAAAAGATCCAGCGACAAAAAGACTCACCTCCTCGTGGCGGTTGACAAGTTCCGAAAGTGGGTCGTGTTGACACCAGATTTTGGCATGGTCAAAAGCACAATTAACAAGACCTCAAATTGAAAAGTGCTCATAGTGAGAAAGTTCCATATCGTCAAAAGGAAAAACTTTGATATTTGGGCAATAGCCATCCGGTCTCATCTCTAAGGCCGAAGTTATGTTCAAAGTTCTGAGATTTTGTATCCAGAACACTATTCGACTGATTACGCTCTCAATACTGCCTCGTATGGAAAAGTGATCTACAGGGATTGCCTTTGTCTCGTCGAAACGATCGATTTTGATATAAAAATCATCCAAATCCGAGTTTGTATGCAAAAGTCAGAGCAAAAGCAGTGCAATGTTGCAAAAAATGATGGAGATGACCGGACGCCCAAAACCTCCTATTGCTACCGGACTGTACGGTAATTGGGACCAGACTGTCCGGTCTGGGCGAGAAACACGTGAAAACCTTCTGTTATGACTGGACAGTCGGGTCCGGTCAAGCGGACAGTCCGGTCCAAACCGAAATTGTGTATCTTTACAAATCTGATGATTGCGAGGGCAATTAGGCATTCAAGATGACCTCGAATCAAAAAATGTTCAAGATGATAGTTATTCGTCTCGTCGAAACGGTTAAGATTTCTTTTGGGCTCGTTTCCATCGGAGATCGTTTACCACCACAGAAAAGACCTGCAAGGTGCAGCCAGTTTAAACCGAACAGTTTCAGAAAATTCGGACAAAACCAATCCGAATTTGACTAGGGTTTTGGACGTGAATCCAAGACTTTTCCTTGAACGGAAGTCCAGCCGCCTCTTATATATCTAAGGGGTGATGGCCGATTGAACAACACACAATCGAACAAGTCTATCTACATGTTTTACCTTTACTTTTCCTTCCCCCTTGTTCTTCTTCTTCCTCGTTCTTCGTTCGTTCTTCTTGTTGCAGGGCGGCGAACCTCGAGGCCCTAGGGGCGGTCAGGCCGATCTAGGGCAGCCCATAGCCGCCGCGCGCCCTGATGGGGTCCCTCCCGGGCGTGTGGGGTCTCGGGTCTACAAAAGCGCCCGCCGGATTGTCTTGCGCACCGCGCTTCCGGCGGGTCTCCTTCGACGTGAGCTGCGGTGCATCACCCCCAGGGTCGAGGGTACACGATGACATGTTCGTGTGCGAACACACTTTTTGGCGACTCCGCTGGGGACGAAGCTTCGAACGATCTCTGGCCTGTTCTTGCTACGAAGAGATAGTTGTCTAGGGTTTGCAATCTACAAAGGTAATATGAATACCCAATTCCCTACTATAGATGCAAATAATTCATATGGTGTTACTAGATCGTTCAATGAGTATACTCTATCGGCCAACCCTAGTTTTTTCAATCATGCATCTAAATACGTGCAAGGGCCGATTCAAAGTAATTTACATGCTTCAAATTTTTATGATACTAGTAACATGAGACATATGTATTCCAGCTCACATGCATCGGCAACCCAGCAAATTCATATGCCGATGAGCAATATGATGAGTTCGATTAATCAATTTGAAACACCCCAAGTTAGAACTTCTAATAGCATGCAACAAAGTATCTCACCTTCTTATTCATCGGCAACGAACTTGCAATATGTCAATCCAAACTTGCCGATGGATGTTAGAATTGGCCATACTAGTACTAGCTATTCGGCCAGTTACTCTCAACCGTCATATGCTACACCTCATGTTAGTAATTTTTCGGCACTATACACAACTATAGATGCTCATATTTTGGCTTCACACCTTTCTGGTCATAGCCGAATAAATGTAAATTTTACAGGAGCGGTTGTGCCAAATATTGTAGAAGATGAGGTAGTGGTGGCTGCATTGAAGAGTTTAGCCCAGAATAAGAGGATTAGTGCTATTTGCCTTGAACAACATGAAAAGGGGCTATTTCCTGATTATGCCGCAATAAAAGCTAGAGTTTTGCAAGAAGATGAATCTTTGCCAATTGATAAAATGGGCGAGCAAAAATATGGTTTTACAACAATGCATATGCCTTCACCTAGTAGTACATCACATTATACACCCCCTACACTATTGCAAAATTTTGGCAACATCCGTGTGTCATTGCCGAAAGAATCTAAAAGCATTGGGGGGCAATCGTATCTGGAGTGGGCTGAACTTGAGAAAAAGCTTAAGGCCAACTTTGCCGCTCGCCGCCTGTCGTGGTTTTGTCACGGCAGATGTCCTAGCGAAAGGACTTAGTCATGGAGCCATCGCAACGGGTTAACTTAAAGGGGTTAAAGTGGACACAGGGACACAGAGAGTTTATACTAGTTCGGCCCCTTCGATGAAGGTAAAAGCCTACGTCTAGTTGTGATGGAATTGATGGGGTTTCGATGACTAGGGAGCAAACAAGCTTCGCCTAAGTCTCGAGTTGTGGTTGTCTGTCTTTGAACTGCTGTCGGGTCGTCCCCTTATATACACGGGTGAAGCTCGTCGGTTCACAGAGTCCCAATCACCGGTTCATACTCATACCCGGGTTGGTCTCTTCTTATTCCTAACTTACAATACAAGTTTACATACAAAGTTGGTTTATGGCTACAAGTGTTGAACCGACTACGGCCTTGGGCCCTCATCTATCTTCTTGGGCTTTAACGCTCTTGGACTACTGATGAAGTTAACCCGGCCCAGGTAGGCCGGTTTATGCCCAGTAGTAATATCCCCAAAATTAGGCCCCAGATTGATTTGAATGAGTTCATGTCAATCCTGAGCAGAAATCTTCATCTTCAGCATCTTCTTGTAATTGCTGAACCATCTTGACGTCATCTTCTCCAATTACTGTTAAATCGGGGTGATGTCATTTGTCATAAAGAAAATATCCATAATACCTCTTCTCTTTAATAATGGTGCGAAAATCGAGGCGACAACTCCGTTCCGTGGCCCCTGGTTTGTCGTGCCTGACACATGTCTTTTTGTCTTGTAAATAGGACCAAAGGGCCATTTCCTTTTTCCTCTTCGTGCCTTCTCATCTTCGTCTTCCTCGTGTCGTCAGCTTCAGAGCTCCGCCGCCGCCGTCGCCTCCAGCCTCGACCTTGGCCGCTGCATCGACCTGAACGTACCAAAAAACTGCGGTGATCTTCCGCATCCTCCTCAGCTCTGGTAGGCCCTCTGTTCTTTTTAACCTAGATCTGTTCTAGGGTTTCTTGTTCTTGCGGTGTTCGTCGACTGCTCCTGTTCATGTATTAACCTCTAGATGGATCTGTGAAACCTTGTACTGAATCCCACTTAGCTTTTCGCATCCACCTGTAGTCTCATGTTCAATTCCATGGATCTCATATGTATATCTGCCCATTGCTTCACTTCCGCTCTGCTTTTAAGCCTTTGAATATCTTTTCTGTTTTTCTGAAGTTGCCTCAGATCCATTGCTATAATAGAACTTTTGGGAAACCTGTTTCTGCATACTTAGCCATTTCGCAACCTCAAGTGCTTTCAATATTTAGATCAGGCGGTTTAACTTACCATAGGAAAAGTTAATAAACCGGTATATACCATTAGTCCCCTTATTGAACCGCCAGAACCCTTTAGCCATAGTCCATCGCTTCACAGAACTTCGGTTTGAATATAGTTATCCTCGGTTTAACATTGATCATATCAGTGTATACTTTGTTCCCAACGTAATCTTGAACCGGAATCACTTATTTTGTATACTCCACCATGGCCAAACAAGTATATGAATGCAACTGGGCTCCTTCTCGTGTCACAGAGACGTAGCTGAACAACTTAGTCTTGACTGGCGCTTTAAGCAGTAAGAACACCATCCATTGGAGGGTCCCAGGCAAAGAATGTCCTCCCACACCTCGAGAAGGAGAGGTTGTAGTTTTTGCGGATCACTTAGCCCGAGGTTTTAATCCGCCCGGTTCAAAATTCTACCGGGATGTCTTGGCCAACTTCCAACTTCATCCGCAAGATACTGGCCCAAATTCTGTCACCAACATATGCCATTTCCAAGTGCTCTATGAGGTGTTCTTTCAAGAGGAACCTACAGTCGAGTTATTCCGAGATTGTTTCCATCTAAACCGCCGCACAGAATTTACTGATGGTTCCAATATGGAATTGGGTGGCGTGGCGATTCAGAAGCGGAAACGGGTTACTTACCCTCACGCAAAACTGCACAGCCATCCCCAAGAATGGAATCAAACATGGTTCTGTTGCAAAGATACCTCCCCTGCTAATGAAAATCCTTTGCCTGGCTTTCGTCCGGAACGGCTTAGCAACACGCACCCCTTTCCACAGAGGTTGACTGCCAAAGAGAGGAGTAAATATGCTCCCCAACTGTCCAAGCTCAGAGCCTTTATGGCCAACGGTTTAACAGGGGTTGATCTCGCTCGTTGCTGGATATCCTGGAGCGTACTGCCCCTCAGTCAACGCTCTGTGAGGGAGTCCTGGATTAGGGGGTGTTCGGATAGCCGAACTATATCTTCAGCCGGACTCCAGGACTATGAAGATACAAGATTGAAGACTTCGTCCCGTGTCCAGAAGGTTCTTTCCTTGGCGTGGAAGGCAAGCTTGGCGTGCGGATATTCAGGATCTCCTACCAATGTAACCGACTCTGTGTAACCCTAACCCTATCCGGTGCCTATATAAAATGGAGGGTTGTAGTCCGTAGGACAAACACATCATAACCACCATCATACCCATAGGCTAGCTTCTAGGGTTTAGCCTCCTTGATCTCGTGGTAGATCTACTCTTGTACTACCCATATCATCAATATTAATCTAGCAGGAGTAGGGTTTTACCTCCATCGAGAGGGCCCGAACTTGGGTAAAATAAAGTGTCCCTTGTCTCCTGTTACCATCCGACCTTGACGCACAGATCGGGACCCCCTACCCGAGATCCGCCGGTTTTGACACCGACATTGGTGCTTTCATTGAGAGTTCCGCTGTGTGATCGACAAAAGGATCGATGGCTCGCCTGCAGATCAACTGCGACTTCGGCATCTTCGTCACCAGCTCAACTGGTCACCTTGGTTCGATCAAGAATTGCACCCCGTGTTCGGATCATCATGTTCGGACGAGGGCCTTCATCAAACATCAACTCCGATCTCTATCAAGATCATGGAGGAATCATCCATGGAGCTCGGGGGCTCAACGTCAACATTGCCCTCAAGCGACCGTGCTGTTTTTCTGGACAGCGAACTCGTATCTGCTGCCACCACCTCCTTGAGTATCGTTTTGACGATCGCTTTGGTGGAATTGTGCGGAATTGAGTCTACAACAACCCTGGAAAATTTCGTCGAGTTCCGATGGAGGAATCTCCGGCAATCCATAATATACCGGAGCCCTGTCAAATCTGGACGGGAATCTGGACGAGTTTAGGGCGTGGTGTCCAGCTTCTAGCTCGAGCGTCCTTTGGAAGATCCAACCGTTGATCGACTGCGGAATTATTATATCTACCACCCCTCCAAATTTCAGCTCGATCCGACCGTCCAAACTCCGGGAACCTTCCGATTAGTGCATCACTTTTCGGATCTGTTTTCTGCGCGAGAACAAATCCGACCCGAATTCATCTTTTTTATGAACGGGATTTCGGACATCCTTTTTGAAGGAAGTTTTGTATGGGATATTGTGTATTGTTCCCGAACACATCCAACTAACTTTAAGATCTTTTGAAGATGATCTTCAACATCATCGCTGGTGTCAAACCAGTCCGATAATATTGCTCCATGGCTGCCGACCTGTGCTAGACACATCGTCACTTTGTTGAGCCGAGCTCAACTTCTTCGGATCATCATCTCGGCAAGCCGAACAAGAGTCCGGCATCGCGAAGGACAAATTATCACCAACATCGCTGCCCCACGGATTACACGGAGTGGGCATACCGGCATCACCGCACGGTCGCTTCATCAAGCCGGCATCTACCACGTCACGACCTGCATCGGCAGGGCCGCACTGTTGCCCCTTCAAGCCGGTGTCCGTCACGCCGGACTACTTCGACTCATCGACTGGCCTCGAGGCTTCGACATCTCGGCTGGACCGGAGGATTCAGCACCTCTTCATCAACCTACTCCGGACACTTCGGCGTCACTAGCCGACCAGCTTCGTCATGATTGGCTGGACCGAGGGCTTTGCCTCGGCGAGCCAACCTTTGCCAACATCATCTTCCTTTGGATTACTACAATAAATAAACCAGGTGCTATTAATCCTAATATTTTTTGCATGTTTGGGTTCATTTTGTCCAAAGAATTATTACTCTAGTTTGTCCATCATATGTTCATAGGTCTATCAAATGGTGGCCGCATAAACGACGGTCGCATGCTGGTTCGGTCAGTCTCCGTACATAGTCCGGCGAACGCCGCATCCGGAGCGCGGACCGACCTGTGAATTCAGGCTTTGCTACGCCTTTACCGCATCACGCCGACGCCCTGCATCGACATCGACTTCGGTGCCAGGCCATATTTCTTTTATTACTGACTTTGCATAAATTATTCATTATGCAATGATTTTTTATTTATCATTATTATTATTATCTCCCGTTTGCACTATTTTTTGTGCACAGGAAAATGTTCCGGGGACTTCGACGTCACTCTGCCGGTCTGCATCGACCGTGCTATGTCACCACTTCGGCGTGTCGAGCTCTCTGCTCCGCCACCTCGGGACTAGCTTGGGGGATAGAACCTTGTCCCGCATCAAGCTCGGACTACGAACACATTAACTAGCTAAGTCGCTTTCATGCTCAAAGCTTTAATTTCTAACTTGTGTTCGGTTCGACCAAGCGTTATACTTTTTTGAAAAAAAAAGTTGCTTGTAAATTTTTTTTTGTCCAAACTTTGTTCGCACATACTTGACGCGCTACCCTCGCTCATTATACCTGGGTGCTTCTTTAACAGAAGCTTATTAATACGGGCTTTATGCCCAACACATGTGTCACACTTCCGCATGTACCTTTTATTCACCATTATATGCATCGATATGACTTAAGTTTTGGCCAAGCTGGGTTGCCTGGCTCCTGTGCTTACCCCTACGTTCCCGATTGTTCGGCTAGGCGGTAAAGGGAGCACCTCTGCGATTGCTACTGCCGGATAAGCCAGATGTGTACCTCAGACTGGGTGAAGCCGTAAGCTAGCGTTCTTAAGGGAATATTCGGTCAGTGAACTAAAGATGAACCTTTTTTACTTATACATGCCCCCAGATGTTTTCCTGCATTTGCAGTCCGGACATGCACTTCAGGGCACGCCACCCCAGCGAAAGGAACCCTTAATGGAACTATTCTCTCTGGAAGATGTTTCTTACTAACCATGTAATATAACATAACTAGTTGGGCACTTGTCTGATAAAGCACTAATGACCCCTATGCCTGGTCTCCATGCATACCTCGGTTCTTATATAACCATTATGGTATTCAGACACACTCCGGACCGTCAGGTCCCGAGGTTGAAGCGAAAAGGTCGGCAACGACAAACGATCTAAAATCCGGCTAGAAGGCATTCTATATGTCACCTTACATTATATAGTCAACTTTTACCCAAGTCACTTGGGGGCTCTTATGTTTATTTGAGTCCTTTCATACTAAGTGTTTTTCTTCTTAGTCGTTGCAAAGTTATTATTATTTATCACTCCTTTTTTCGACACGAGTGTGCGGTCACTAGCCGGGGAGCCTAATTTCTCTCTCAAAAGCCGCTAGAGTTTAGTTTGCTAAACTGGCCTGACGAGAAGTACTCCGCCCTCGGGATAGGAGGTTGAAGCCGTAGGCTGACCCGCTCAAAGTCTTGAGATAGGATGTATCATGTTAAAGCACGACAGAAGCACTTCTTTTTTCTAAGACCAATTTTCGGGTTGGCACCGAACACTTGATATTGTTCGGATGTCATGTTTTTACTGACGTTTCTTGGTTTTCCAAGCTTTTTGGCACTTTTAAACTATTTGTGTGTTTTCAGCACAAGTCTCGTAGTGCAGTGCCGGACTCCTTTAGAGATTCAGCAAAAACATTCTCGGATATTGCTATATATGCATTGGTTTTGAATTGTGTCTTCGGTCAATAGTTGGGTTGCCCGGCTCCTGCACTTGCTTCCTATGTTCCGTTTTGTTCGGCTAGGCGTGCAAAGGGAGAACCACTGCGATTGTGCTTCCAGCTCACATGGTTAAGCACCTCAGTGGAGAAAGCCGAAAACTGACTGTCACAATAAGCGTAAACTGGTCAGCGATCCGATAACTATGTTAAATAACAGGCCATTCATAACATTGGCCGAAGTGTTTACGGTTTGACCTTGACTGACGCCGAACACTACCGGGGGTTATTAACTAGCCTCCCAAACTAAATCCTCGATATTTTGCTCTTACATTGGAGCTGAGGTTTTATGATCATGCTTAGAATGACAACCTAAAGAACGGAACCGATAGCGGGACTATTTTCTTTGAAGACATTTCTTCTGTTAAAACAGTAATATAACATATCTCTCCACGTACCTTTGTTTATAAAACCGTATGGCCAGATCGCCTTGTTTGTCATAAATCTTTGCCCTCATAAAGGCTTTATAAAGTAAGACAAACACTCCTCGGCTACTGGCCAAGGAGGTGGAAGCCGATGGCCGGTCAACAAAGTTTTGTACAATGCGGATCCGAGCATTAATGACGTAAAGTACTTAGATACATAGAGTCATTACACATAATTTGCGATTTTACTATGGATATTGATCCTTAATTCGGCCACCCGTGCCCGCATTAAGGCTCGGGGGCTACTGGGCTTCGGGCTTATTATTTAAACATATTAAAGGGACACATTGATCCCCTGATCTGGTGGTGCCACCCGACCAGTGTCTCGGGGGCTACTGCATTGCTTGTCCAATGCAGAAAATTTTATGTGCAATATAGTTTCCGAGGAGATTTTGATCCTCAGGTTGGTCGGCCGCACCCAACCTGAGTCTCGAGGACTGAGCACGCCGCTTTTTGTATCCCAAAGTATTCTGCCGAGCTAGGACTTGATCCTCAGACCGATTTTGCAAATCAACCTGAGTCTCAGCGGCTACGAGGATCAGCGGTCTTATGTCATCCTTCATGTGCATCTCGGGTTTTAGACCGATACCCACCTTGAGGGCTACTGGCTATATATCTCGGCAGAGAAGAAATTGCACCGATCAAAAATATTGACAAAAATCGGCCCACATTCGGGATGGTGCACCACCTTGAAAGTAGTCCGGCATAGAGCTCGGGCGCTAGTGGCTGGCTCCATAGAAGGCATTTCCGGCATTAAGCTCGACTAAACTCCTTCAAACTTCTTTGAACCAAGGTGATTTATGACACCTCGGATATAGTCCGGCGTTGGAGCTCGAATTTACAGTCCGGCGTTGGAGCTCGGATACATAGTCCGGCGTTGGAGCTCGGATACATTCCGGCGTTAGAGCTGGGAAGCGGTCGGGCGCTGGAGCTCGGTTGCGAAGAAGATGGGTAGACAAAGGAGGAAGAAGGCGTAGGTGAAAAGGTGGATCCTTATCCCCTTATATGGGCGGATGCGGCTATGCGTCCCCACCGGCCTAGTAAAACTCACTTGCCTCCCAAACGCCGTGGTAAATGGCGCGGTTGGGTTACCCACGTCCGCATTAATGACAATCCCGTTAAAAGGGGCACACGATCTCTGCTTCGACAAGACGTGCCAAGGAAACTGCCTCGTTGAACGTGCTGCGGTGGAACAACAAAAAATAATCCATACAGAAGGCTTGGTCGCAGTGTTATGATGCACTGCGGAATACGTCAGCAGATTTGATTTGTGTTCGTATTATTCTCTATATGGCAATACGTGGAAACTTGTTTTGCAGAGCCGGACACTATTTTTTGGTGTTTATTATCTTCTTGAAGAATTTGGAGGAGGAACCCGCCTTGCAATGTCGAAGACAATTTGCGCGCCGGACTCGTCGTCATTGAAGCCTGGTTCAGGGGCTACTGAGGGAGTCCTGGATTAGGGGGTGTTCGGATAGCCGAACTATATCTTCAGCCGGACTCCAGGACTATGAAGATACAAGATTGAAGACTTCGTCCCGTGTCCGGAAGGTTCTTTCCTTGGCGTGGAAGGCAAGCTAGGCGTGCGGATATTTAGGATCTCCTACCAATGTAACCGACTCTGTGTAACCCTAACCCTATCCGGTGCCTATATAAAACGGAGGGTTGTAGTCCGTAGGACGAACACATCATAACCATCATCATACCCATAGGCTAGCTTCTAGGGTTTAGCCTCCTTGATCTCGTGGTAGATCTACCCTTGTACTACCCATATCATCAATATTAATCTAGCAGGAGTAGCGTTTTACCTCCATCGAGAGGGCCCGAACCTGGGTAAAATAAAGTGTCCCTTGTCTCCTGTTACCATCCTACCTTGACGCACAGATCGGGACCCCCTACCCGAGATCCGCCTGTTTTGACACCGACACTCCGGTTTGATGTGTGAATACACGGGCAGTGTTAACGACCCACTGCGACACGTGAACATCTAGCTTACTGACGAAGAAGTCACAAAAGCCGTGAAGAAAATTTTGAATGAACCGGAATACGTCTGCGCCCGAACCGGCCTGCTTCCTTTCTGCGCCACCAACAAACCACCAGCTGTAAGTCTGAATTTTCCCTTTCATTAACTCTGATATTATTACATCTGCTTATTATTTGACACCAATATCTGTTGAAGCAGGGCGATGATCCGTTTTGGAGCAAGAAGCTCTCGCAGGAGAAAGCAGACAAACCGGAAAGACCGACCCGGCCCAAGACAAAAGTTCTTAAGAAACCTGCTCATAGGAGGAAAACCACTGCATCCTCTGATCCGCCCGCTGATGACGATGTGGGTAATCCGGACCTTGAGGTAGAAATTGATTCACTTGGCCTGCTTTTTACACACCTTATTGATGATAATATTTGTCAGGATGATGCCGAAGCTAGCCATGCTGATGATGCAGAGGTAATTGCTCTCTCTTCTGATTCGAACCTTTTGCCTTCACTAAAAATCCGTCAGGCAAACCGGAAAGTTAAATTTTCTCATCCTCTTGCTTACTTGGATCCCAAATTTCTTATGAAGACCCAACAGCACGAAGCGTGCCGCACAACTCGACACAGCAGCCAGGTAGTTACCTCCGCCGGTTTACCGAACAATCCGGTTCGGAGACGCCGTTCAGAGGTCTCTAATTTGCTTGTCAGTACTTGTCCTAAAGCGGGCTGTTTTCGTCAACCTCTTAACCCATCTGACTCCGATTATCAGGTTACCTCCCACTCATCCTCTGGCGAGTCAACGGGTACTCAGCTGCCACCGCTTAAAATCGTGCTTGGGTAAGCTTGCACTTATCATAATATTCCTGGCATGGTATCTTGCAACATATACTGTTTTTTATTTTGCTACTCCTTTCAGGGCCAAACCTAGGCTGAGCAAGAAGGCTCGCCTGGATAAAGCGGCCGAAGAAGAAACTGCCCCTGAACCGGGCAACATCCCAGATGTTGAAGCGGCCATCCGTGAAGACGTGCCCAATGACCCGCTAGTGCAGGATGAAGTTTTTATTGCTGAAGAAAGGCCTGTTGATGCCTCCGGTCTTGCCGACCAGCCTAGAAGTCCCGTTCGGATTGAAAAATCCACAAGTCCATCCAAGGCTACTGGTAAACCGACAGCCACAGTGCAAACCTGTGACGCCCAGGATGATGAAGTTGTTATCACTGGTATTGGTCATACCGAACCAAGCAATCCTGTCGCGTTGTCCAAACATACTGCCAAGGACGAATATGCCGCAATGGGCAAGGGCAAGTGGAATGTCGATTTGGCGACTTATGCTGCTCTGAACACTCAAAACCTTCATTCTGGTTATCTGAACCGGCTGTATACCAGTCGCGATTATGAAGCTGGCCTAGTGAACATGATGAAGGAAAAATTTGAGGTAACTTCCATATGCGTCTTCCTGCTTGTATATTTTGTAATCTTGCTAATTCTCCTTTCCCCCAAGGGCCGGTTTGTAAACTTCTTTCAAACCGGGACTTGCAAAATATAAAGCTGAATACTTCAGAATGTGCCGATGTAACCCCCCAGGGCCGGTTCAACTGAATGTAGTTAAACCGGGACTTACTAATATAAACCTGAATGCTTCGAATTTCACTGATGTAGCCCCCAAATGCCGATTTAATCTTAATGTAGCCAAACCGGGACTTTTAAGTAATTGAATATAGCATCATCAGAATTTATTTGAGCAAATAGCCATTAGCCCCCAAGTGCCAAGTTGAATGCTTGTATTGAGCTTGGGACTTTGCAATCAGTTAACAGTTGTAGATCAAATACGCATTAGCCCCCAAGTACCAAGTGCATAACTCGTTATGTGGTTGGTACTTCAATTCTTATACCGTTTGTTAAACCATATAACTGTCTTAATGCAAGCTGAGCTGAAGACCAAAGAGAATCAACTCGCCGATCTTCAAGAAAACTTAAAATCCCAACAAGCTGAAACCTCCAAAGCGAAAGAGGAGTTGACCAGCGCTTTAAGCGTCATGGAACAGCTGAAGGAGGGCTTCAAGAATGATCGGGTAGATTGGGCCACTGAGAAAGCCGCTTTGACCAAGAAGATTGAAACTGCTGAAGCTGCCCTTAAACCGGTAACAGATGAGCTGACCAGCGTAAAGCGACAAGTGCATGCAATGACTACCGCCATCTTTGGTAAGTGTACTTTGACTTATGTGATAATTTGGACCTTCCTATGATAGGTCCTGATTTTTAAACTTTTCTATCATGTCGCAGGCACCCGCATTAGTCACTTGGGGTCAGATGTTCGGATGAAATTAAAAGCTGCCTACGCACTAATTGAACAACTGTATACTGGAGCGCAGCGGATCATCTCGACTGCATCACATAACAATCCGGCACCCACATTAATCCAAGATACTCTTAAGAGATTGTCAATGCTTCCCGGCCGGATTGAAGAGCTGAAGAAATCTGCTGCTCGAACCGGTGCCATCAACGCCTTAATCCGAGCAAAGGCATTGGTGCCAGACTTCGGTCCTGTTGAAGCAGCTCAGGGCTATCCCAGTTTGAAGGAAGACGGTTCAGAGTTCAATGAAGATGATCTGAGAGCAATAAACCGGGCGGTGCGCCCTTTGGCTTGTCAATTGGTAGAAGAAGCAGATTTGACGCATTATCAAGCTCAATATAACAATCAGAACAAACGAGTGGCTGCACCAGTTCCCGAAGCGGAAAATCTGATCCCGCCAATCCGTAAGCATACTTATGCTCCTGAAATTGAACCGTCTTCACTGATCCATGATGAAGCTGTTTTTCAAGCCTTAATGGGAATCGACTGGACCATTGTTGACTTCCAGCCGCTGGGTAGGGCAGAAGAAGCTGAAGCGGCGCAGGACGACCCACGACCATCAGACCAAGGAAGTGATCAAGCGTGAACCAGCGATCGGTTTAAATGGCTGCCTTGTTATATTCTGCCAGAAAAACAATGATCTTATTGGGCACCATGTTGCCTTGTAATAGGATAGCCAACACTTTTGCTTCTGAGATGCCTTCGTGCATCGGTGTTGATACTTCTGTTTGAAAGATCGAAACTGCCAATCTATATCTCCTGCAATCATAAAATCTTAAACGACCAGGGCGGTTGTACCGCCAGCCGGTTTATGAACTTCATATATATATGCAAGGAGATTGACATATATGATCAAATTTTGTGATACAAAATACCTGCCATCATTGGGCATAAAGTAGGCTTTAGCCAATCTTGAAACGAAGGCTTGATAAACCTATACCGTTTATGGGAGAAAACAACTCCTGTGTGTATAATGCCGGTTTACTATGTAAATCGTGCCTGGTCATAATAAACCTTCTGTTACTCCAAAATAGGACGTTAACAGAAAAAATCAAACCGGGTAAATAATCTCCGGTAAAAATGGACCGTGTTCCGCCGAATTGACAGCTTGAACCGGTGTAAAACATTGTCGGTTTAAGAACGCAACCAAGATAAAACAACAATTATCAAGAAAAATATAGAAGCAAAGGCAATGATAAAACCATTTGCAAAAAAGAGGCTTTACTGAGCCGATCAGATGGCGTTACCATGGTCGGACACGACCAAGCCCCCAATAGGTGTAGCTATGGTTCAAGTCAGCCAGGTCCCCAAATGAAACCGTGGCATTTATGCCGATCAAGTGGCATGGCAATGGTTCAGGTTTGACCAAGCCCCCAAGTGATTCTATGGCCTTTAGGCCGATCAAGAGGCGTGACTGGTTCAGACTTGACCATGTCCCCAAGTGATCTGGTGGCTTTCGCCTATCAAGAGGTGTTGCATCGGTTCGGACACGGCCGAGCCCCCTAGTGATATTTATAATTTTTGCAAGGGGTAAACCGGAGGCCGCTTTAAGACAGAACAACTCCAGGTAACCACGCATGATGTAAAAGAACAGATACCCCGCTTTAGCTGAGGATCCGGTTTATTGTATTAATAATATATGCACTGTCATAGTATGTACATAAGTAGAGACAATGGGTCAAGTATAGTAAGGCCGAAGATGAGCTATGTTCCACGGCCTGTTGGTCTCCTCTTCTGATTTGCGTGAGTCTTTTCGCTCTCGAATATCGATCAGATAGTACGACCCGTTGTGCAGATTCTTGCTGACCACGAAAGGTCCTTCCAAAGGTGGGGATAACTTATGCATATCAGTTTGGTCTTGAATGAGCCGAAGCACCAAATCTCCTTCTTGAAAGGTTCTGGTTCTGACTCGTCGACTGTGATAGCGACGAAGATCCTGTTGATAAATCGCCAAGCGGGCAGCTGCTATGTCTCGCTCTTCATCCAACCGGTCCAAAGCGTCTTGTCGAGCTGTCTCGTTGTCTGATTCAACATAAGCCGCCACATGAGGTGAATCGTGACGGATATCACTAGGGAGAACCGCCTCCGCTCCATAGACCATGAAGAACGGCGTGTATCCTGTTGATCTGTTGGGTGTGGTATTAATGCTCCATAACACGGATGGCGACTCTTCTACCCAACAACCCGGTGTCCTTTGCAAAGGAACCATAAGTCGTGGCTTGATGCCTCTCAAGATCTCTTGATTAGCTCGTTCTGCTTGACCATTGGACTGTGGGTGCGCCACTGATGAAACATCAAGGCGAATGTGCTCCCGTTCGCAGAACTCCTTCATGGCACCCTTGGACAAATTGGTACCATTGTCTGTGATGATACTATGTGGAAAGACAAACCGGAAAATCACTTTTTTGATGAACTGAACCGCCGTGGCTGCATCAGACTTGCTAACAAGTTCTGCCTCCACCCACTTTGTAAATTTATCAACCGCCACCAGGAGGTGGGTCTTCTTATCCTTGGACCTTTTGAAAGCCCAACCATATCTAGCCCCCAAGTTGCAAACGGCCAAGTGATTGGAATCATCCTCAATTCTTGAGCCGGTACATGAGCACGTCTTGAGAACTTTTGGCAACCATCACATCGTCTGACCAGATCCTCCGCATCAGCATGGGCAGTTAACCAATAGAAACCGTGGCGGAACGCTTTAGCCACCAAAGATTTTGAACCGGCGTGGTGGCCACAATCCCCTTCGTGGATCTCACGCAAAATTTCACAGCCTTCCTCCAGAGATACACAGCGTTGAAACGCTCCTGATACACTGCAATGATGCAATGCGCCATTGACGATCGTCATGGACTTGGACCGCCGTATTATTTGTCTGACCAGAGTCTCATCCTCTGGTAACTCGCCCCGGTTCATGTACGCCAGGTAAGGAAGTGTCCAATCCGGAATGACGTGAAGAGCTGCCACCAATTGAGCCTCTGGGTAAGGAACAGCCAAATCTGCTTCACCTGGGAGCTTGACCGACGGGTTGTGCAATACATCAAGAAAAAAATTAGGCAGGACCGGTTTACGCTGGGATCCCAACCGGCTCAGGGCGTCCGCCGCCTCATTCTTCCGACGGTCCACGTGGTCCACCTGATAGCCCTTGAAGTGACCCGCAACAGTATCCACCTCACGACGATATGCAGCCATGAGTGGGTCTTTAGAATCCCAAGTGCCAGATACCTGTTGAGCCACTAGATCCGAGTCACCCAAGCACTTAACCCGGCTTAAATTCATCTCTTTAGCCATTCGTAGACCATGGAGCAAGGCTTCATACTCAGCTGCATTGTTAGTACAAGGGAACATTAAGCGGAGAACATAACAGAACTTGTCACCTCGTGGGGAAGTTAATACGACTCCAGCCCCTGAGCCCTCCAATTGCCGTGATCCGTCAAAATGGATGGTCCAATATGTGTGATCCGGCTTTTCTTCAGGGGCCTGCAGCTCCGTCCAATCATTGATGAAATCGACAAGTGCTTGGGACTTCACCGCCATCCGAGGCACGTATTTCAAACCGTGCGGCCCAAGCTCTATAGCCCACTTGGCAATCCGGCCCGTCGCTTGCCGGTTCTGGATGATATCACCCAAGGGGGCGGAACTGACCACTGTGATGGGATGCCCTTGGAAATACTGCTTCAGCTTCCGGCTTGCCATAAAAACTCCATATACCAGCTTCTGCCAATGTGGACACCTTTGTTTGGACTCAATAAGCACCTCGCTGATATAATAGACCGGACGTTGAATCGGATGCTCCTTGCCTGGCTCCTTTCGCTCCAGCACAATAGCCACACTGACCGCGCGAGCATTAGCAACAACATACAGCAGCAATGGCTCCTTGTCAATGGGAGCGGCAAGCACGGGCGGATTGGCCAATTGCCGCTTTAAGTCCTCAAACGCCTGATCAGCAGCAGAACTCCAGATGAATTGATCCATCTTCTTCAACATCTGATACAAAGGGATTGCCTTTTCACCAAGGCGGCTGATAAACCGGCTTAACGCAGCAATCCAGCCAGCCAAACGCTGAACGTCGTTGATACACTTCGGTTTAGCCAAGGAGGTGATGGCCGTAATCTTCTCCGGATTAGCCTCAATTCCCCTATTGGACACCAGAAAACCCAACAACTTGCCTGCCGGTACACCGAAGACACACTTGGCCGGATTGAACATCATCTTGTACGTCCTCAGGTTATCAAAGGTTTCCTTCAAATCATCAACCAAAGTTTCCTTCTTCCTTGACTTAACCACAATATCATCCACGTAAGCATGCACATTGCGGCCAATCTGTTTGTGAAGACAATTTTGCACACACCGTTGATAGGTTGCCTGGGCACTCTTGAGCCCAAAAGGCATAGATACATAGCAAAAGGCTCCAAAGGGAGTTATGAACGTCGTCTTCTCCTGGTCCTTAACCGCCATTTTGATCTGATGATAGCCGGAATATGCATCCAGAAAACTTAAACGCTCGCAACCCGCCGTAGCATCAATAATTTGATCAATACGGGGGAGGGCAAAAGGATCTGCTGGACAAGCTTTATTAAGATTAGTGTAATCCACACACAAGCGCCAGGTGCCGTTTTTCTTAAGGACCAGCACTGGATTAGCAAGCCACTCAGGGTGGAAAACTTCAATGATGAAGCCAGCTGCTAGGAGCCTGGCCACCTCTTCTCCAATAGCCTTGCGTCTCTCTTCGTTGAACCAGCGGAGGAACTGTTTCACCGGTTTGTATTTAGGATCCACATTAAGAGTGTGCTCAGCGAGTCGCCTCGGTACACCTGGCATGTCAGAAGGCTTCCATGCAAAGATGTCCCGATTCTCACGGATGAACTCGATGAGCGCGCTTTCCTATTTCGGATCCAAATTGGCATTGATGCTGAACTGCTTGGACGAATCGCCGGGTACGAAGTCAACAAGCTTAGTCTCAGCTGCCGATGTGAACTTCAGGGCCGGATCATGCTCCGTGGTAGGCTTCTTCAAAGGAGTCATATCTGCCGGATCAACATTGTCCTTATAATACTTCAGCTCCTCGGTGGCACAAACCGACTCTGCATAAGCCGCATCTCCTTCTTTGCATTCCAAAGCGACCTTACGGCTTCCGTGAACCGTTATAGTCCCCTTATGACCCGGCATCTTGAGCTGCAAGTACGCATAACAGGGCCGTGCCAAGAACTTGGCATAGGCCGGTCGCCCAAACAGGGCGTGATATGGGCTTTGGATTTTTACCACCTCAAACGTCAGCGTCTCTGATCTGGAATCATGATCATCTCCAAAGGCCACTTCCAATGCTATCTTACCAACGGGGTACGCTGACTTGCCAGGTACCACACCATGGAAACCGTGTTCGACTGTCTGAGATCTTTATCTGTTAGCCCCATACGACGGAAGGTCTCATAGTATAGGATGTTAATACTGCTACCCCCATCCATGAGTACCTTGGTGAACTTATAGCCTCCCACCTGAGGCGCCACCACCAAAGCTAGTTGACCCGGATTGTCAACCCAGGGAGGGTGATCCTCTCTACTCCATATGGTTGGCTGCTCTGACCAGCGTAGATATCGGGGCACGGCCGGTTCAACAGAATTAACTGCCCGCTTCTGGACCTTCCGGTCTCGCTTGTCCAAGTTAGTGGTGAACACGTGATATTGCCCACTATTCAATTGCTTTGGGTTGCTCTGGAAACCGACTGCTGCTGTTGCTGATTGTAACCACCCTGGTTATTCTGATTATTCTGATTGTTATGTCCGCCCGAATTACCATTAAATCCTGAAATAGAATTTCCTCCACCGTAACCCGGCCCGGATCCAGAGCCACCGCCGGAGCTGGGATCATACCGGAAAGCATTAGAGCTCTTGAACTCCTGCATAATGTAGCAATCCTTCCAAAGGTGGTTTGCTGGCACCTCCTTCGTCCCATGCTTCGGACAGGGCTGGTTCAACAGATAATTCAGGCGGTCCGGATTAGGACTAGGCGCTCCACTGCGATTCTGCGATTTACCCTTACGTCGCTGGCCCTTGTCCTGCGCATTAGTATTAGCCACAAAGTCCATGTTGCCATCCGCTTTACGCTTGCCTCCGCCACCATTACCTGCTGAGTGATGTTGCTAACCTTTGGAGTTGTTGTTCCTCTTTCCCTTCCCTGTCTTTTCATCATCAGACTCGGGATCCTTGGTACTATCAGAATCAACATACTTTACCAAAGCGGCCATGAGAGTCCCCATGTCAGTGTAGTGGCCTTCATCCGTCCTAACTTCAACTTCAGGGGTCCAAACCGACAATTGCCTTCCAAGGTTATAACTGCGGTGTCAGTGTTGATGCGGTCTGATGAATGCAGGACTTGTGAGACCCGGAGCACCCAATGAGTAGTTGATTCTCCTTCCTCCTGGACACAGGCAGCTAAATCCACTATTGACATAGGCTGCTTACACGTATCTTTGAAGTTATTTATGAACCGGGCTCGTAACTGGGCCCATGAACGGATAGAATTGGCCGGTAAGCTCTTTAACCAGGTACGGGCCGTCCCTTCAAGCATCATGGTGAAATACTTTGCACACGCAGCATCATCCACATCAAGCATCTCCATGGACATCTCATAGCTCTCCACCCATGTCTTTGGAGGTTGATCCGCCGTGTAGTTCGGTACCTTGCGCGGGCCCTTGAAATCCTTAGGCAGGCGCACATTGCATAAAGCGGGGATAAGGCAAGGCACCCCCAATGGGCTAGAAGTAAACCCAGGCTCAACCGAGGTGGTCGGACGAACCGGCGTAAGCTGACGAGCTTGATGCTGTGCCGCTAACTCGGCCTCCCTGCGCGCTCGGGCCTGGTCCACCACCTCCTGAGCATTATCGACACCACCGGCCGGATTGTTGCCACGGGGCGCTCCACGCCATGCATTACTCGACACAGCTGGTTCTTCCATATGCCTGCTATAACTCCGGCTTGGACGTGGGGTAGAATGAATCCGGTCGCGGCTGTATGAATACGCTTCCTGATGGACCAAAGCCGTCCTAAGGAGCTCCTTGACCCGGCGCGTCTCTATCGCCTGCAATGAATCACCTTCAACTGGAATGGCCTCCAACCGTGCCGCAGCTGCAGCAAGGTTATCCAGCAGATTGGAGTAATGACCCGGAGGTGTGGGCACAGCCTGCGGCACACCAGTATTATGACGGGGCAGATCTATTAAGCGGGGCTGGACCGGCTCGCCTGTCCCAGGTGCCTCCACCCGGTTTACCACCGGCGGGTTACTGGTTCCCGCTCCAGGGGTGTTAAAAAGGTCCCTTGCTTCGAAAACTGAAGGCAAACAAGATCAGTACTTCCTCCTCATGACTTCCTGTGATGCGTTCTGGTCCAGCATGAGCTTGTAAGCTTGCGCGTGCAAAGCGGCCCGCTCCGTAGTCATCCTGACCTCTTCGGCTGCCAAATCCGCTTTGGCCTGAGTGATCTGCTCCCTCACCTTTGCAATCTCTGTGTTGTGAGCGTCCTGATCCGCCGGGTTAGCCTCTGCCATCAGCGCAACCAACGCATCAAACAGATCTAATAAAACTTGAGCCGGTGGGCGCACAGAGCCTCCTGCCCCGGCAGCCGTTGCCGCTGCTGAACCGGAAACCATCGCCGCGGCAGTCGATGAATGAAGCGCTGCTTGTGTACTGGCTATGAATATTCCAACCCCGTTGGGCAGATCGGTGGGGTCCGGAATACTGTCGCCATCGGAACATCCCCCAATCCGGCCATCTTGTAGCTGATACAAAGACTCAGTTTCTCCGTTTGACGACTCGTCGCCAGAGTAAACGACGGTTTCGCCACCAGATGCCGATCCATCCTCATAACTTCCTCCATGGATGACTCCCACGAAGGCATGTTTCACGGCCGGCTTAACCCGGTCAGGTCGCGCACGCTGAGCTGTCTCGACGAGATTGGTGCAGGTGTCCAGCTCAAGGCCCGGTTCACCGATCTTGCCGATGAAAACGTGTATGCCACCAAAGGGGACCCGGTACCCGTACTCAATTGAGCCGGCCTCGGGGCCCCAGCCTGCATCGTCGATGTAGACCTTGCCGCGATGACTCTTGGTCATCCGGCCCACAGCGTATCCCTCGAGTCCTTCGAAGCGGCCCTCCAAGAACTTGAAACCATCGTGCGATAGCCCCATGGTGTGCGCCACTGTCGTGGTTTTGTCACGGCAGATGTCCTAGCGAAAGGACTTAGTCGTGGAGCCATCGCAACGGGTTAACTTGAAGGGGTTAAAGCGGACACAGGGACACAGAGAGTTTATACTAGTTCGGCCTCTTCGATGAAGGTAAAAGCCTACGTCTAGTTGTGATGGAATTGATGGGGTTTCGATGACTAGGGAGCAAACAAGCTTCGCCTAAGTCTCGAGTTGTGGTTGTCTGTCTTTGAACCGCTGTCGGGTCGTCCCCTTATATACATGGGTGACGCCCGTCGGTTCACAGAGTCCCAATCACCGGTTCATACTCGTACCCGGGTTGGTCTCTTCTTATTCCTAACTTACAATACAAGTTTACACACAAAGCCGGTTTACGGCTACAAGTGTTGAACCGACTACGGCCTTGGGCCCTCATCTATCTTCTTGGGCTTTAACGCTCTTGGACTACTTATGAAGTTAACCCGGCCCAGGTAGGCCGGTTTACGCCCAGTAGTAATATCCCCAACACCGCCAGAAACAAATAGAAAAAGAATTGGCTCAGATAACAGAAGCTTTGCCAATTGGTAGTATCAATGAAAAGAAGGACGATTCAGAACTTGAAAGTGCTTCGGTTGAAAAAGCCGAATCAAGTAGTATATATTCCGAATCCATCAAATCCAAAGAGGCAAGCATTATTGAGAAAGGGCCTGGCAAGCATAGCGAAACAACCATGCTTGATTTTTCTGAAGTTAATGTAACCTACTTCCTGCCCTATGAGTTTCGTGCCGTAGAAATTGACAAGCCTCAAGGACAAGAGCAAGTAGCCATACAAAGTTCGGCTGATAATGATCTTCAAGGTAATGATGCACGGAATAGAGAAAAAGACGATGAAGAGGCGTTGGGGAGCCACCCAAAGATGAAGCAAGATATTGTTCAAGCCACACCACCATCATGCTGTCCCAACATGTTTAGCAAGTAATTTACCTATTTTCAGATTTGGTCAAAACTTTATTTTTGATGCATCCATCAGAAAAATCCTCTTAAATAATTTTGAAAGACCAATGAAGAACAATAATTTACTTGTTAGCAATAAAATTATTATGGAACATATCGGTCAACCCATTGCGCCATTTATATAGACCGACAATGACTTATTGTTACAGCCAAAGCTTTCCCTACTTTATCTAAAGTTCATATGGGTAGCTTTGCTTATTTCGTACTTGGCTTGCACTTGGTCTCAACTGAGACATGTATGTTCTAAATATCTTCGTTTCAGAAATTTAAAGTCAAGGTTAAAGTCTATTGAGAAAACCGATGCTAATATAATATTTTATCCAAAGACATCGGAGACAGAGTGGAAAACACAATGCATAGCTGAATGGGGAGATTCCAAATCTGAACCATTCGTTTGCTTATCTCCAAAGCCGTTCACACAACAAGATCGGCTAGAAAACAAGAAGTATATCTTCAATTCAAGCATGTGTGATCAAATATTTGATTTTTTGCTGAAAATAATTACATTACAATTCTTGATCACCATGTTAAGCCATCAATCCAAGGACGAATGTATTGTAATTTGCATGATTCGTCCAAGCATAATTTTGAGGATTGCAACATGTTTCGTCAAATAGTTAAATCGGCCATTCAAAAAGGACGATTGAAGTTTGTTGAAACACCAAGAGATGACCAATCTATTCTAATCGGTCCCGATGGCAAAAAGTTTTTGCATCGGCTGCTTCAAGCCGATCCATTTAAAGAGAAGGTAAAAACTACAGGTGATGCGATTAAGCTTTCAAATAAAGAAGTTGTTGAAGAGCATGATGAACATAATCTTGAGGGCAAGAATTCCATCAAATCTACAATGGAGACGCCAAGGACTGGGGGGCAGCAAGCAAATCCACTGATCGATGAAAGCAAATAAAAAGAAAACAAAGGCCGAAATAAGCACAAGGGCAAGATATCAAAAATCACCTTCGCTGAACTATTGGATAAATATCAAAGGAAGAGTGAAGTGAAGGATGCTTATAAGCCCAATCATGCAAAGAAACCAAAATCACCCCCAAGGCGCAAATATGAGGATCGGTATTGGCAAAGTGAGAATTTTAATGCAACATATTCATATCCTTATTTTTGACCGCGAATGCCAATGCCGTGGATGCCTTCCGATGCTCATATAGATCCATATTCATCATGGGACAGGTATGATACAAGGGCACATTCTCCGTCTTATTTTAGACCATCTCACCAATACTATGCAGCTCCAAGAAGATCAACATTTGAACGATCACGTGTCAAAGACCGTTTCAATCATAAGGAATCGGTCCAGAGCTCAAGGAAGAAGAAGGAGGTGGTCAAGCAAGTTTACCGTGTTAAAAGAGATGGTCGCAAGAGTGCAACTTTGGATTTGATCTCAAATGAAAAATAGCCAATTAATGTGTTGACATTGGCTACTAAAGACAATGAGACAAAGCAACCAATTATTGAGAGTCGAAGTGCCAAATCTAAAGAAAAGAAGTTGAGAGTGCACAAGGCCAAAAAGGAATTGCCATTGGTCAAAACAGAATCATGGCCGAGATGCCTGCTCGGCTTATCATATTGGGAAAAGAAGAAATTACAAAAACTTAGTGCACAAGAACTTTAAGAAAGGAACATGGCATGGGTTCCCAAAAGAAGTGCTCAAAATAAGAATTATGTGCAAGCTTCCATTACAAGAAGTGCGGCAAAGGTGAAGAAGGAAAAGAGTGAAAACTATGAAGGACCAAGCCGAAGGTTTCAACATCTTTGGTCTACACATTCTCCATGTTCTTCAACTATGCCATTAACACCTATGTCATGGAATTCATCATCAGGTATGATTGGTAACCCTCAATGGGCTTATTTTAATCAATGGATGCAATATAATTTCTTACGTCATGAAAGGGTATTACCAAGTTACTATACATTTGATTAGCTACAAGTTTGTTGCTGATCCAAATGGCCGAAATACTTGATTTGTCATTTCATTTGTTTATTTCGGCTATATGTGCTTTGAATGAAGTTTACGTGGTAATGGTCGATATTTATCTATCGTCCTAAGAGTATGTCAATGCATGGCTGGTGTAGTATTCTAACATCGTCCTTAGTTCTATTGGAGAGCGAGACAAGGTACGTGCTCATGAAAATTTATATGTATGCCTATATTATGATTGAATGGAGTTGAGACATCATGATGATGTCATTGAATATATGCTGCATAGACCAATTCATAGTTGCAGAATTGGTTAGTGGGCTTATACTTTGTTTGGATATGATTTGGCTTATGCATCTTTGAGATATATAAAAGGCCAAATCATAGCTGATTTTATTACTGAACATCAGATTAATGTCATGCATAATATTAATATTAGCCTTGTCTCTCTAGTACTATTGAGATTATGTTTTGATGGTTCAATTCATAGGAATGGCGAAAGTGTTGGTGTATTTTATATATCTCTTTATGGTACTATTTTTGAAGCCTCATGCCGCTTAGAATATTTTTATGCAGGATCACTCAAGGCCAAATATGCATTGTTATTCGGATTGACTCTTTTACTTGCTATAGGTTCTATACATATTGGGGCTTTCGGTGATTCGTTATGAGTAGTGCAACAAATATCCAAGGGTTATCAATGTTTTGATGAATCACTTATAGTTTATCTTGGGGTATGTCTAGATGCAAAATTTACCTTGGTTTGCATTAAAATTGTTCATATATTTAGACATGACAATTGGAGAGAGTTGGCATAGCAAGCATCTAGCTACCATGTCCGTCATGGTGTATTGCACATCTATCAATAGCCGATGCTTATTTTTGCCAACATAGGTAAGGCCGAATTGGATCTCACCACCTCGGCCACTAATGAAACTTCTATGCAGACGAAGTAAGGATTGGAGGAAATTCATTCTTGATTATCTGCAAAATCCTCGCGAAAGGGAGAACAATATGGTTCTGAGGATGGTTTTGATCTATGGAACCTTATCACCGGATTGTTATGGAAGCTGAGAAGTTTTCACCCAAGTTTGCATCAAGAGGTTCAAACAAGCAATGGCCGATATATACTTATCATCCTAAGAAGATGCAAAATGGCTGATGCAGTGTTGACATCGTCCTTAGAACAAGCTATGCGCAAGTTATTTTTCGGCACACAAGCTCTGCCGAAAAACAGGGGGCATGTGTTGACACCAGATTTTGGCATGGTCAAAAGCACAATTAAGAAGACCTCAAATTGAAAAGTGCTCATAGTGATAAAGTTTCGTATCGTCAAAAGGAAAAACTTTGATATTTAGGCAATAGCCATCCGGTATCATCTCTAAGGCCGAAGTTATGTTCGAAGTTCTGAGATTTTGTATCTAGAACACTATTCGGCTGATTACGCTCTCAAGACTGCCTTGTACGGAAAAGTGGTCTACACGGATTGCCTTCGTCTCGTCGAAAATATCGATTTTGATATAAAAATCATCCAAATCCGCGTTCGTATGCAAAAGTTAGAGCCAAAGCAGTGCAATGTTGCAAAAATTGATGGAGATGACCGGACGCCCAAAACCTCCTGTTGCTACCGGACTGTCCGGTAATTGGGACAAGACTGCCCGGTATGGGGCGAGAAACACGTCAAAACCTTCTGTTGTGACCGGACAGTCTGGTCCGGTCAAGCGTACAGTCCGGTCCAAACCGAAATTGTGTATCTTTGCGAATCTGATGACTACGAGGGCAATTAGGCCTTCAAGATGACCTCGAATCAAAAAACGTTCAACATGAAAGTTGTTTGTCTTGTTGAAACGGTCAAGATTGCTTTTGGCTCGTTTCCATCGGAGATTGTTTACCACCACAAGAAAGACCCGCAAGGTGCAGCCAGTTTAAACCGAACAGTTTTGGAAAGTTCGGACAAAACCAATCCGAATTTGACTAGGGTTTTGGACATGAATCCAAGCCTTTTCCTTGCACGGGAAGTCCAGCCGCCTCTTATATATCTAAGGGGTGATGGCTGATTGAACAATACAGAATCGAACAAGTCTATCTACATCTTTTACCTTTACTTTTCCTTCCCCTTGTTCTTCTTCTTCCTCGTTCTTCGTTCGTTCTTATTGTTGCAGGGCGGCGAACCTTGAGGCCCTAGGGGCGGACAGGCCGATCGAGGGCATCCCATAGCCGCCGCGCGCCCTGACGGGTCCCTCCCGGGCGTGTGGGGTTTCGGGTCTACAAAAGCGCCCGCCGGATTGTCTTGCGTACCGCGCTTCCGGCGGGTCTCCTTTGACGTGAGCTGCGGTGCATCACCCCCGGCGTCAAGGGTACATAGTGACGTGTTCGTGTGCGAACAGGTCGAGGCAGAGCCGGTCAGCAAGTGTGACACGACAACAACGGTTCAATTCATCAAAAAGGTGATATTATGTTTTGGCTACCCTCACAGCATCATAACTGATAATGACACTAATCTGTCTAAGGGTGCTATGAAAGAATTCAGTCAATGGGAGCATATTCGTCTTTATGTTTCATCAGTTGCTCACCCCAAGTCCAATGGTCAAGCTGAAAGAGCCAATCAAGAAATCTTGAGAGGCATAAAACCTCAGCTTATGGTCCCTTTGCAGAGGACGCCGGGTTGTTGGGTTGAGGAGTTACCCTCAATGCTTTGGAGTATCAATACTACCCCCAACAGATCCATGGGATATACGCCTTTCTTCATGGTTTATAGAGCAGAGGAGGTTCTCCCTAGTGACACATGTAACGACTTGCCCTGTGTGGTGGCTTATATTGAAGCTGATAATGAAAAAGCACGTCAGGATGCTCTTGATCTCCTGGATGAGGAGTGTGACCTTGCGGTGGCTCATTCAACGATTTACCAGTAAGATCTGTGTCGTTATCATAGCCGCCGGGTTAAAACCCGGACCTTTGAAGAAGGTGACTGGGTTTTCCGGCTCATCTAGGATCAAAGAGACATGCACAAGTTGTCCCCGCCTTGGGAAGGGCCCTTTGTGGTTAGAAAAATTTGAACAACGGGTCATACTACCTCATTGATATTCGAGAGCACAAGAACTCACACAAGTCTGAGGAGGAGACCCGCCGACCTTGGAACATTGCTCATCTTCGGCCTTATTACACCTGAGCCATTGGCTCTTGTGTTGTACATATTTTCATCCATGTATGTATTATGATCAAGTATAATAAAGCCGGCATCCCTAATAACTCAGGGCCTCTGTCATTTCATTTCTAAGTATCTGAGTCTTTATTGTCAGTTCATAAGATCACTTGGGGGCTTCCTGCTCATTGAGCATAGCTGTGACTACCCTCTTGATCCGGCTTGCATGCCTTGATTGCAAATTATTTCAGGGCTTCCTGCTCATTGAGCATAGCTATGATTACCCTACTGATCTGGTTTATACGCCTTGAATTGAAAAATCACTCGGGGGCTTCCTGTTTAATGAACAGAGCTTTGCTTACCCTTTTAATTGGCTTGGATGCCAGGTGTATTCACCAAAAATCCGGGTTATCCTGCCTTTGTATGCCTGCCACTTCGACCAGGTAATCCTGGAATGACTCGTTGTACTCTTGACAGTCAATCTTATAAAGACCCTGAACTTGTAAAGTTAAAACGGCGATTTGTCATGTGAGGCCCTACTTACATGTTTGAATTAAGGATTAACTTAGTGGTTGTGCGTCCCTTGAATAGCACTTGATATCGAGGCTTGGCAGCCTACGAAGGCCTTGTTTTGTATGATTTATATTTTCTTTGAACATTTTTTGGGTTCATCTTTTGTACCATATTGACATATGGTTTAAAAATGATCCAGGCCATGTAGCCTTGATCCTTATGATTCATATTTGAGTATATCCGGAGTTTTGATAACCCGACCTGGCTTTGGACGATAAGTCGCCAGCATGTTTGATTATGCACTTTGGGCGTTGTGCTCTAAGTCTTTGGGCTATTACCCTTGCTACATATGGCGTGGTAAGCCAGGAGTATGAACAAATTTCACAGGTATATTATTTACTTGTTATATTCATATATGAGGTTTTAATAGCCCACCCTAGTTATGGACTATACAGTGGCCAGTGTGCTTTCTATGGGACATTATGACCCACCCTGGGGTAAAATACCAGGGCACATGTTATTTGCTTATGTGCAGGGAATATGATAAATATGGTCTACATGATTGAATGAGTATAAGCAACAGATCTTCAACATCAGATCAGCGATTCAAAGTGTTATGCAAATAAACATGGACGATGGCATGGCAGATCATTGTTTTTAACTAGCCTATTACAAGGCATCGAACGACCCAAATGAATTAGTGTTTTTGAGGTACACAACATCCCATGCTGTGGATAATAAGCCGGCCCTTGGATCAGTTGTCTTGGCCTTGGCGTGTTGAAGATTCTGGGTTATCTTGCACTGGCTCTTCTTCTTCCTCTTCTTCACCCGTTGGCTGGAAGTCAGATGTGGCCCAATTGATCCCCGTCAAAGCTTTGAAAACAGCTTCATCGTCTATAAGGGTTGATGGGTCAATGTCAGGGGCGATGGTATGCTTATGTGTTGGTGGGATAAGGTTCACGACATCATGAACCGGCACCTTCACTTTGGCGTTTTCAACATCATAAACCGGATGATACATGGAGAGATCAGTTTCCTCAGCTAGTTTGCTTCCCCAAGGACACATCTCCCTTACTATTTTGGTAAAGTCATCAGCGCTAAAGGGAGATCCATCTTCTTTTAAACTGGGAGAGCCGGTGGATATTTCTGCCGGGTCAAGTTCTGCTTGCCATGCCTTTGCCCGGCTCAGGGTGGTGATGACGCAGGCTCTGGCGGCTGATCGCTTTAATTCTTCAACCCTTTGTGGTAGCACAGACAGCTTCTCCCACACTTCCTTGATGAGGGAAGGTGGTTGCTTCTTATGGCAGGCAACAGAAATAGCCCATTGAGCACCAGTGTACAACTGTTCCACAAGGGTGTATACAACTTTAAGCCTAATGCGCATGTCTTGACCCATCTTGGAGCTTCTGGAGCCTGCATTACCAAAGATATTGATAAACCGGCTCAATGATTATTCAACATTGATGATGAAAGATTGAAGAATGGTCTAACTTGCCAAAGATGGTTGCTGTCATGTTATTGATTTGATGCTTTAAACCGAGTAACTCCTCAGTCACTGGTTTAAGGGCAGCTTCAACGTCTTCTGCTCTTTTCAACATAGCCGCCTTCTCAGTATCCCATCCGGCTCTCTCAGCACTGAAGTCCGTTTTCAGCTTTTCAATTTTTTCTAAGGAGGTTGTCAGCTCTAATTTGGCCTTAGAAGTCTCAGATTGCTGAGTCTGAATATTTTGCCTCAGATCATTGACTTGGGATTGCTTCATATTTAATTCGGCCTACAACATGCAAAGGATAGGCAGTGTCATGATCATCTTATTTGAAGTCCCAAGCACAATACAAGTATTTTATTTGGCACTTGGGGGCTAATGTATGTTGGTCTTTTGAAGACAAAATCTCTAATGACCCGGTTAAATTTTTGCAATTCAAGCCAGTTCATGGGGGCTACGTATTTGGATTTTATTCATAATTATGATGATAAGTCCCGGCTTAGCCATGCTGATTAAGCCGACCTTTGGGGGCTACATGTGAAATTGAAGCACTACTATTTGAAGGCCCGACTTAACTTTCTAGTTTAAGCCGGCCCTTGGGGGCTACTCATTCTAATTTCGCAGATTATGCATTACTATGGCATAGTTACAAGATCAACAAGGATATTTAAGTCTACAGCATATTCAAGTTTTTCCTATTCAGTAGACTTGGCGGCTGAAAGATGTACATTTATACGGGGAAGATTGCAGTGCTTACCTCAAAACGCTCCTTCATAAGGTTGACCAGGCCGGCCTCAAAGTCCCAGCTGGTGTGAAGGCGGTTTAGATAACTAGAGTGAATCTCCTGCGCATTAAACTGGGCGTAACTTTCTAAGTCCAGTTTCCACTTGCCTTTATTAACAGCTAAAATTTCTTCCTTGGCGCTGTGCTTGGATAAGGCGGTGGGATTGCCTGGAGCAGTATAAGCCATCCCAATAGCTATTACTTCTTCCGTTTCTTGAGCCGACTGAGCAGGATTGGGTGGCTTAGCATTCTCCGGATCAACATTTACGGAGTCCATGTTGACATGGTGCTCCTCTGGTGGCGGATCATCCATGGCTGCTTCATAAGTCTGATGCAAAGACTCAGACATTGTTTTCTTCTCCGGGTCAACAACATTGGGATCTTCGGCTGGTTTATTAACCTTCAACCTCTTGCTTGGCCATAGCACTTGTCGGATGTGGGGTTCCGGCAAACCCATAAGGTTCGAGCACTGGGGTGCGCGCGGAGTCTCTCGCTCCTACCAATCCATGCTCTGGCTCGCTAAGATCTCGCGGACAAACTCGACGAACTCAAAACATAGAAAGACACGAGGTTTATACTAGTTCGGGCCACCATTGTGGTGTAATACCCTACTCAAGTGTGGTGGTGGTGGATTGCCTCTTGGGCTGATGATGAACAGTACAAGAGAAGAACTGCCTCTTGAGGTTGAGGTGTTCTTGAGCTAAGTGGTTGAGGATGCTCTGAACCCGTTCTGGATCCGTCCCCTCCTACCGTGGTGGCTATTCCTATTTATAGAGGCCCTGGTCCTCTTCCGAAATGTTGAGGCGGAAGGGAGCCAACAACGGCGGGCAAATTTGAAGGGAGACAGCTAGTATAAGCTATCTTGACAAAAGCGGTCTTCGCATGCGAAAAGCTCTGGGGTGACGCCGTCTTGGGCTCCATGATGACCTACGCCTTGCCGTCCTCCGGTCTTAGTCTCGTTGCACCAATGTGGCAACCTTTGCTTGCGGCCTCGGTACTCCTCGCCTGCGCTGGCCTCCTTAGCACCAAAGATGAAACAGAGACGCTGCGCGTACTGGCGCCCGCCTGGCACCCACCTGGTGCCGTTCGTCATGGCTCACATCACGAGAGCCTCATGAGGTTTGCCCCGCCTTGATATCTCCGCTCCTTGTGAGCCTGCCTAGCTAGGCCACTCCACAGGAGGTCTTGTGTCGTCCGCCTCGCGAGGCTTGGACCCTCGCGAGGGTCTTGGATGCCTTATTGGTGAAGATGGGCCATACGGCCTGCTGGCTTAGTCACGCGGAGGGCCGCAGGCAGGCATGTCTGGGGACCCCCGTTCCCAGAACGCCGATAGTAGCCCCCGGGCCCAAGGTGCGCTCGGGCTTGGCTTCGCGGCGAAGCTAAGGGTCAAGTTTCGAGCACCGTGGGCCCCAACAGCCTGTGGCCTTGGTCGAGACACGTGGCGGTTGATTGGAGGTGGGCGTCTCCGCTTCCCCATGCTGCCTTTGAATCCGCCTAGCTATGCAGCCCCCGCGGCCTACACAGTTACTCGTCCGCCTCCTGCGCCTTGCTCCCCCACCTCCCCTGCTTCCTTGCGGCTCTGCTTCTCTTCCCCAATCTGACTCACGCTCCGCCTACTCCACAACCATGGCGCCTAAGCAAGATGAAAAGGGGAAGTGTCCTCTGCCTCTTTCAGCTGCGCCTCCGTCCTTCGCGCCGGCGCTCGGCTAGTCTCGGGTGCTTAACGACGAAGCCCTGGACAAGGTGCGCCCGATGCTTGCCTCTAGCTTCAATGAGTGGGGGGAGACAGTGGCTTGGCCCGCGCCTCGCACTCGCACAACCCAGACGGCCACCGAGATTCCAATCTTCATAAATGCCCTCTGGGCTGGTCTGATTCCTCCCTTCTCTGCCTTCTTCAATGCTGTGCTTGAGCATTATCAGATCCACATGCTGCATCTCGACCCTCAGTCTGTGACTCTCCTTGCTATCTTTGCCTTCGCGTGCGAAGCCATGGTGGCCATCGCTCCTTCGGTGGCTCTCCTCCGCCACTTCTTCTCGTTGCATCTGGCCGACCCTCAGCAGTGCTCGGGGTGCGTGAGCTTCCAGGATGTGGCTGCAACGGCAGGCGAGGGGATCGATTTCGAGTTATCTCCATCCACGAGCGACTTCCGGATACGATGGGTGTTCGTCGATGATGGTGTGCTCAGTCCTCTGCTTCAGGCTCTGTCGGTGGCAGCTATCCCCAACCCCGGCTGGGGCCATCAGCGGCTCGCGAGCCCCGGCCTTGCTCGCGTCTGGCTTAGGTTGAAGTTGCTGAAGGATCGCGGCGTGACTGCACTGATGGTGGTGAAGGAATTCGTCCGACGCCGGGTCGCTCCACTTCAGCGCCATTCTCGCCCAATGTGGACCTTACTCAACAGCCAGGACGACATGAGGTTTCAGGAGTCCGGGCTCCTCCTCGGGACGCGGGGGACAGTTCTCAAGGTCCTGATTGGTGTCTCTCTGCTGGCCAAGCTGCCCGGGAATAGTTGCCTGCTGTACCTCTGCAAGAATAAGGATGAATTTGTAAAGGACATGCCTCTCTTTGATGAATGGGGGCCGCGGCCGATCGGCCTGGAGGGGCCTCGCGAGAACTCCGTCATCGTGGTTCCCTTCCTTGCTCCTGAATCTGAGCTCGCCCCAACTGACGGTGCAGGTCGGCGAGCTCAGGCGGAGACCGGCGGCTCGAGTGTTGAGGAGCACTTGCCAAGTGGTGATCCTGGGGCATCATCCTCAAGGGCCTGCCATCCCCTTCTGGGGCGTCTGTTGATGGGGAAACGTTGCATGCGGCTCCCGAGGTCAAGGCTACAGGAGCCTCGGGAGGTCGTGGTGAAACGGTGCCCGGCTGTTCGCCGCAACCGGGCTCCCCTGAAGATATTCTTCCGAGCTCTTCTACGGCCCCGCTGCACACCGGTCGTCACGTCCAGCGTTTTGGTCGTCTTTGTGTGGACTTCGAGGAGCTCCGCAAGAGGAAAGGATCTCCTAGCGGCAACAACATCTTCGGACCACTGAAGCGGAGGAAGTACATCGCCATTGACGTGTAAGTATGGTACCGTTGTGGCTTTCCGTGTGCTGCCTCCTTCTTTTGACGCCAGTTTTTCAGGGCCCCTTCCATTGAGGCTGCTGAGCCTCCTGAGAAATGGCTTCCTTCTTCCTTAACTCTCCCGCCATCCTCGAGTGCTCTGAGTCCGCTGATTGCCCCTGGGGCAGAGTTTGTTAAAGGGGCACTCTTCCCTTCCTGGCGCGCTGATCCTGCGGCCTCGTCACTCCTCCCCCTTGGCCTGGCGTGGAGCTTGGCAGGCGTGCCCAAGACTCCTCCGCTGATCTTTGATTGTGGCTTGTTGGCTTCGATCCTCGGTTCCACCTCCAGCAACATGCCCCAGCAGGCTTGGGCTTCTCGCGCAGACGGGCTGGTGTTGGGTGCGGCGCCAGCCCCCAACCCTCTGCCGAGGGGTGACGCGCCGCGTGGCGCCCCGCCCGCAGCCTCCGAGGTGGAGGGCGAAGAAGGCCGGGCGTTCGAGCTTGAACGCGGGCGGAGCATGGTTCGCCATGAGCTCTTCCAGTAGGCGATGAACGCGATGAGCCGGCTTGGTGAAGAGCTCGCGAGTGTCGATTCGCGTGTTGAGGGTGAAGCTATCTGGCTGGCAGAGGAGCGGCGCAAGCTAAACGTGGCCATCAACCTCGGCCGCTATCAGCGTGACCTTGAGAACGCGAAGGCCGAGGTGTCTCTCAAGGTTTCCTATGAAGCCCGCTCACGAGCCTTGGAGGAGGCTCGCGAGGCTGATCGCCGCCACGAGGCTGCGGAGAAACGCGCGTGGGAGCTCCAGGTCTGGAGCGCGTCTCTTGAGCAGCAGGTGGAGGCGCGCAGGGCCGCTCTTATGTCGCTGAGGGGGACGCCCGCGGAGGAAGAGGAGGTCCGGAAGCATGAGGAGGCGCTAGCCCTGCAGGCCATGGAGCGTAGCCGCGAGCTCGAACAACTGGAGACGAGGGAGCGTCAAGTTGCCCGAGCTGAAGCCGCCGTCGGGGATAGCGAGGCTGGAGTCGAGGGGAAGGTTAGCCCCCGGGTGGGCGAGGCTCGCGCGAACCTAGAGGCCTGATACGATCTGAAGCTGAAGCTCGCGGGCCTGGAAGGTGAGGGCAGGGCCGCTGCCCTCAGGCCCAGGTTAGACGAGGCTGAGAGGCGCACGGAAGCTACAGCCGCCGCCCTGGTCACGGTGCAGTCAGACCTGGCCTTCGCCCGCGCCGAGCTGCGCTCCCTTCGGAGGCGGGTTGACGACGCAGAAGCCGTCATGAGGTAGAACACGGAAGAGGTGTTCCAACGTCGGACGCTGGAGCGTGACCATGCCCCTATGCTTCAGGATCTCCGAAACAGGGCCAATATCGCACTGGGCCATATCTGCGATGTGGAGGCGCCGACCCCTCACTCAAATGACTACGCCAGCCACCTGACCTTCTTCACCGAGGTGGTGACGCGCCTGGAGGCTCGATCTGCCAGAGCTCGCCAGCTTGTGGAGGAGAGGGGTTGTGGCTTGCTTGAGCGCGCTTTCTCGCGTGTTTTTAGCCACCTTCTGGATGCCGATCCCAACTTTGACTTTAACGCCGCCATTGCCCCTGTACCCACGGCTATCCGGGGCGACCTAGCACGCTGGGTTGAGGACAACCTGGACGCGTTGGTCAGGGCCTTTGCTTCGTAGGATGATGCGGTGGTGGTTGTCGCAGATGAAGGCGACGTGGTCGACGACGGCGACGGGGGCGTCGCCGATAGCGGCGACGAGGCCGATGAAGACGACGACGACACGAGTGACGCGTCTGTGGGCGACGCAGCGAGTGACATTTCCGGCTGATCCCTTGTTCTCCTATCATTTCTTCCTGCGCACAACTCGGGCGTGGCCCTTGGAAACTTGTAAGAGCATTTTGAGAGGGGGAGCCCCTCATGTAAGCAAATTGCGGTTTTTACTTTTCCATCCAATGTGAGTTTGTGTCCTTGTCAACTTGTGAATCCTAATGCGAGTTTTCAGTCTTGGTTTACCTTAGTCAGCGCCAGCCTTGCGTTGGGGTGCGATATGTCGAGTTCCCTAGAACCTTGCGGAACTCGTCGCCCGTCGAAAGGGTCCCCACGAGAGGTGAGCACCAGGTGCAGTGCTAGCGTGCGCCGGGCGCGCGCATGCTTCGGGAAGTCCCGCTCGCGAGGGGCTCGTGAGGGAAAGGCAACGGACATGAGTCCCAGACAAAACAAGATCAAGAAGGCAAGGAATTGCTCAAACAAGAAAAGCCCCCTCCCCCCCCCCGCCCCCCCCCCGCGCGCATCAATAAAACTCAGCTTCAACTCAAATCCAAATCCAGAAGGCAAGCTACAGATAGAGAGAGATCCAAAGCATAAGGCCGCGTCCGGCACCTAGTCTAGTCTTCTGGTCTTCAAGTCTTCTCACCATCGCGGAGCTAACTGCTGCCACTAGGCGTGGGAGGGAGCCCCAGGGCCTGAGGCCGGCACCCCTGAGACTCCGGGGCGTGTACAGCCCCAAATCATTATTACGTGAGAGTGTCACAAGCGGTGAGCTTCACAGGCACCGGCCCTTCTTCATATGTATCGGCCTTGCTTCATATCGCCAGACGAGGGCCCCGCCTAGCGCCACTCTCGACCTCCTCTGAGCCGACCGTGTCGGCGTTCTGGGAACGGGGGTCCCCAGACTTGCCTGCCTGCGGCCTGCGGCGTGGCTTGAGTGGGGGCCTAACGTGGCCCATCTTCATCAACACAAGGCTCAAGACCCTCGCGAGGGGCCAAGCCTCACGAGGCGGACGACACGACGCTTCCTCCAGCACGGCCTCCTTAGGCTGGTTCGCGAGGAGGTGGAGAGATCAAGGTGGGGTACCTCACGAGGTGCCCATGACGCAAGCCATGACGACCAAGGGTGCCAGGCGGGCGCCAGCCCGCGCAGTGTCCTCCCTTTCCTCTTTGGTGCAAAGGGGGCAAGCGCAGGCGAGGGGATCAAGCAAAGGCACCCATTTCGGTGCAACGAGACCAAGACCAGCTCCACGACAAGGAGGAAGTCACTGTGGAGCCCAAGCCGGCGTCATCACGAGAACCTTTGGCAGGGGAAGACCAACTTTAGTCAGGATAAGTGTACCCGATGTTCCCCTTCAAATTGGCAAATTGTTGGCGCCCTTCTCGCTCCACATTTGGGAAGAGGCCCAGGGCCTTTGCCTATAAATAGGACTAGCCACCCCCGGGTAGCGCCATCTGATTCGGTATCTAGAGGCATCTGATTCAGTATCTAGAGGCATCTGATTCAGTATCTAGAGGCATCTGATTCAGTATCTAGAGGCATCTGATTCAGTATCGAGAGGCATCTGATTCGGCATCTAGAGCAAGTAGAGAGAGAGAGAGAAAGAGAAGGGCGATCGAACTCCCCCTAGCAGTTCATCCCCTAGCCAAGAAGAGACCCTCGCGAGGTCGTTCCTCCCTGTACTGTTCTTCCTCATCAGCCCAAGAGGCAATCCACCACACCACACTGGAGTAGGGTATTACACCACAATGGTGGCCCGAACCAGTATAAACCCTGTGTCTCTTGTGTTGTTCCGGCAGTAGTTTAGATCCTTACGAGACGGAGAGGTAGAGGGCATGATCTCCGCGCGCACCCCAGAGTTCGAACCTTAAGGGTCTGTCGGAACCCCGTGATCCGACATTTGGCGCGCCAGGTAGGGGTGCGCCGGAATCAGCCTTCCACCACTCCGCTCTCCTCCGACCACCGCATCCATGTCTGACGCTCGTCGGGCCCGCGCCGAGCGTCGGGCCGCCATCGCTTCCCGCGCCGTCCAGATGGCCCCTGTCGGTGGGCGTCCTCGTCGTTCCCCGTCGCCCGCCGTCAACGCCGCCACCGGCCCGGTGGGGAACGAGCAGCAAGCGTCCTCTCAGCACCCGTCCGTGCGGCGGGACGGCCGCACCGCCACTCCATTGCTCACCCCAGCCGGTTCTTCGTCGCACGCGCTGCGCGCGCCCTTGGAGGCTCGAGCTGCGCTCCTCGCGGCGAACGAGCTCCTGCGCTACCGCCTCGTCGACGACGTCTACGAGGAGTGGCTCGGCCGTGTCGCCGAACTCATCTGCACCGCAGGGGGCTCTCCCGCGCCTTCCGCACCACTGCGCCGCACTTCGCCCCGCATGGGCAATGAAGCCCCGGGGGCATTCCAGCCGCCACCTTTCCAAGAAGATGCCATGGCCCCAAGGCGCGCAGCTCGTGGGCGGAACCCGCTCCGTCATGCACCGGCCCAGCAGGATCGGAGCTGCCAAGAAGTCCCGCGACCGCAAGAGGCCGCCCGGGCGCTCCCGACCCCGGCTCGCAGAGACCCTGCTCCAGCTCCGGCACGTCAAGACCCCGCGCTGCTCCCAGCTGCAGCGCAAGGGGACCCACAAGGCCAAGCTCTCCCGCAACCAAAACCCCCCGCGGCCACCGCTGGCTGCCGTGCCTACACCCCCGAGTTGCGTAGCGTTGCGTGGCCCGGCAAGTTCAAGCCGGACCTACCTCCTCGCTAGGACGGCACTACATATCCCACGGAGTTCCTCCAGCTCTACGAGCTGGGAATCGAGGCTGCCAGCGGGGACGAGAAGGTCATGGCGAACTGGTTCCCCATGGCACTGAAGGAAGGTGCTCGCACTTGGCTCCTGAACCTGGCCCCAGGCACGGTCTCCTCCTGGGACCAGATGCGTACTCGCTTCATCGCCAACTTCCAAGGTACCCGCGACTGGCCTCCCGCCGTGAGCGACATGCGCCGCATCAAGCAGCAACCTGGAGAGACCCTGCAGAAGTACATCCAGCGCTTCAACAGTGCGCGCCTCAAGATCCCCAGGGTGTCTGAAGAAGCCATCATTTCGGCCTTCTCCAATGGCGTGCGCGACGTCAAGATGAAGGAGGAGCTGACGATGCATGAAGACCTCTGCACCTCCCTGGAGCTGTTCAACCTGGCGACCAAGTGCGCCAGAGCTAAGGAGGGACGCCTCTCCCTCCTTGAGCTGCCTGCCGCAGACCCAGAAGAGAAGAAGCCCAAGGCCAAGGACGTGAAGCGCAAGGGGGCTGCCATGCTCGCGGCAGAACCGGACACCAAGCGGGGTAAGGATCTGCCTGAATCCTCTAGGGGCAGCCGGTACTGTGTGTACCACGACCTCCACACCCACAACACCAATGAATGCCAAGAACTCCGCGCCGTGCGAGAAGGAAGAGTCGGCCGATGCCCTGACCGTGCTGACCGGGGCTACGGCCGAGGAGGAGGAAGGAACCCGGGACGCTGGGAAGACCGCGGCCCACGTCCAGGCTGGCGTGACCAACCTCGCGAGGACCGCTGGCGCGACCCGCCTCGCGAGGGGGACTGGAGGGATCAGCCTCGTGAGGATCGCCCTCATGGCAACCCAGGAATGCCGTCGTTGCCGCCTCAGCCGAGAAGGAATGAAGACCGCCACCAAGACGAGGGGGCTGGGGGCTTCCAGGAGCCTCGCGCCATCGCCTGCATCCTGGGCGGAGCTCAAGCCCCAGCCTCTCAACGAATCTTCAAGCAGTTTGCTCGCGAAGTGAATGCAGTTCTCCCCAAGCTCGAAGCAACGCGTCCCCTCAGTTGGTTGGCCTGCACCATCACGTTCAGCTCAGTAGACCAGCTCAAGTGCGCAGCCACAGCCGGAGTCCTCCCAATGCTTTGTTCCCCAATCATCAGCAACGTTCTGGTCACCAGGACCCTCATCGACGGAGGGGCAGGGCTCAATGTCTTATCCGTGGAAACGTTCAACAGCCTCCAAGTGCCCTATGACCAGCTTCAGCCAACCAAGCCCTTCTCCGGAGTCACCGCGGTTCCACAGTCCCGATCGGGCAGGTCCGCCTCCCAGTCACCTTCAGCACCTACGACAACTACTGCACCGAGCTCATCGACTTTGACGTCGCCCACATCCGCCTGCTGTACAACGCCATCCTCGGGTACCCGGCGCTGGCCAAGTTCATGGCCGTGACTCACCATGGCTACAACGTCCTCAAGATGCCAGGAAGCGGCGGCGTCATCACGGTGCTATGTCAAGAGAAGGATGCAGTGTGTGCCCTGGAGCGAGCCTTCCAGGCTGCGTCATTAGAAGACCCAGATCGCGGAAGCAGGAGGCTTCCTGAGACCACCCCCAAGAAGAAGAAGACAACGTCAGGCTCAGACCCTCAGGAGGCAGGCCCTTCAAGGCCCGCGTCTGCCCAGGGGGACCCTCCTTCAATCGCATAGGGAAGCTCGCCTGGCGCCCTCCTCAGGCAGGGCTCGGGGCTCTCACCTGGAGGGCCACCGACCTCGCCAAGGTCACGAGGGAGGCGCTGGGGCACCATGTGGACGCGTGTTTTGAAGCACGCTTCCCTCGGAAGGAAGCCAGGGGAGGAAGGTCAGACCAGCAGGAGTTTGTTAGCAAGACCATTCAAGAACTACAGGAGTCGAGGATCATGAGAGGTTGCCGTCGCCCACCAGCTGTGGCTCCCCATCCAGGCGAGGATGGTGGGCTGCGCGTCTGCGTCGACGTACCAGGGCTCAATCAGATCGCCATGACGGAGCGCCTCTGGCCCTAACAAGTGGGGCGCTGCGAAGGACCACCCCACAGCTATGTTCGCATGACTTATGGCCTGCCGAGCGTGGCTGCGGCGTACCAACGCATCATGAGGAGCATCTTGGAGGCGCAAGAAGGCAAGCGTTCCGCAGCCCTGGCGGAGATGGAGGCTGCTCACAAGGAGCCACCAGTGCCTCCGGAGCCTCCCGAGGCCCCCGGGCCTGGGGGCTCATGAGGATCAGCTTCCGCGGCCCACCGAGTCTGCTGCACCAACGCCACTGCACCAACGCCACTGCACCGACGATGTCTTCAGGCGACATCTTTCAAGTTTCATTCTCAGCTGGGAGCGCCCTCCCAGGGTTGCGTCATTCCCAGGCCGCGTGGGTCTGTCCCTGCGGCATGTATCCCTTTTTATCTTCTCAGTCGCTAGCTTGCTTTGCTGGGGGCGCCCCTTAGGCTGCATCATCCCCAGGCCACTCGGGCTAGGCCCAGCGGCATGTATCCCTTCCGCGCTTATTTCCGATTATGCATCATTACTCGAGGCCGTCCGCGGCACCTCTTATTCTTCATGTCGACCACTTGCGCGTTAAAGGGGGGGTGCCTGAGCATCGCGACTCAGGGCTCTTACTGGCTCTCCAGCCCTCACCCTCTGGCCTTGTCCACGGCATCGCGACCTGGCATACCAGCGACGGCTGAGACATGCTCGAGGGCCGGGACCCGAGGACGTAGAGTGCCGGCATCTAACCAGATTTTGCAGGGACACATCTCAAGATACGGCCCAGCGCTAGGCGCAACCCGCCTAGAGGTAGGGCCTCGTGAGTCCCGCGCAGGCTCACGGGTGCCCAGACACACCTCACCCGCTCCAACCGGCGAGCTCCTGAGCGACTAACGGTCAACTAATCGCTGCTATGGCAGCCCTGTCTTCTTTGTTCATGATGAATCTGCAGGATCCTTAGAGGAAGCCATGCTAGCCAAGGCCCTCACGGCGTCTCCTTCACCCTCGCCCACGCAAACCGCTTGCACGTTAAAGGGGGGGTGCCTGAGCATCGCGACTCAGGGCTCTTACTGGCTCTCCAGCCCTCACCCTCTGGCCTTGTCCATGGCATCGCGACCTGGCATACCAGCGACGGCTGAGACCAGCTCGAGGGCCGGGACCCGAGGACGTAGAGCAGAAAGGGGAGCAGAGGCGAGGGAGAAGGGGCACGCGAGGACCTCGTCAAGCAGCTCCGCTCAAGCTACCCCCAGATCCGACAGCGCGCTGGGGATGATCCGCGACCCCCAAAGATAAGTCACCATCCGAAGCGTTGGCTACCGTGGCACTACCCCCGCACCTAGAGCGACTTCGTACTAGCGACGTTGCTTCCCTTTCTCACCTAGCGACGGCTGCTTGGGCGCCAAAGGGGACCTCCTGAGCATCGTGACTCAGGGGCTCTTACCGGACCCCGGGTCGCTCACCTCCTGGCCTTGATCACGGCATCGCGACCTGGCATACCAGCGACGGCTGACGCCGCCTTGGGACTGGGACCTGTCGACACAGAGCACCAAGCCCTCGCGAGGTGCGAAAGGGGGAACCAAACTATGACAGAATTCGCGATTCGCACAAATCCATAGCAAGGGTTACATATTAACAACAAGGATCACAGCCACCTTACAAGCCCCTACGGGGCACAATGTGATTCCTCGCAGGGAACGAATCCTAAAAGGTGCTAATTACACGCGCCCCTGCAAAAGATGCCATCATCAACAGTGGGCCGGCAGGCGCCGGCGCCAACCCCATCCAGATCAGGGTCGACAGCAACGAAGCGAGCCTGCCCTGCTCCGGGAGCTGCTTCGGCTCGCGGGCTCATAGCTGTCGTCGCTCGTCTCCGGCATCGCGAAGACTTCACTGGGATCGCTGGATCCTCCGACGCTCCCGTCGCTTGCGGAGCTGCCAGGGGGCGATTGGCGGGCCCAGCCGTCGTCGTGGCAGGGTCCTGGCCGCCTCCCCCGGGGCAACACTCCAGCCAGCAACCGTTTGCGTCGAAGACCTTGAAGAACATCACCGAAGCGCCGTCGTACTCCAGGTGGATCATGAGGGTGCCCTTCGTTCTGCAACACCGAGCAATTTCACCCCAGCCACGAGTCATGAAGACCTCGCCCGGGGTGGTGATCGCAACCTCTGCCCCGGTCGCAGGAGTGCTGCAGTCGGCGTGCTGCAGCCACAGCTCCAGGAGTCTCCCCTGCTGGAAGGCGGAGGCGAAGAAGGGAGGAAGGCGGATCCAATTCCGCAGAGGCATGGCGGCGTGGAGCACTAGCTCGCGGGAGGAGCCCTCGATGTGGACTCTAGGAGGAACAACCAACACCTTCGTGACCCTCCGGCGCCGCCGACGGCGCTGGCCGAGGGGATCGGCATCTCCTCTTCCAGAGCCATCGGCTTGGGCATACAAGGGAAGCGGGAACCCTGGCGGAGGCCGCTCGTACCAAGGCCTCAGCACCACTAGGCGGTTCTCCTCGTCTCAGCCGCGCAAGGCAGGCCGTTTCTTCGGCGGGAGTGGGTCAGGTACCTCTTGAGGAGCCTTTCCCTTGTCCGCCACGGAGAACCGGCAAATCGGAGCCATCACACCAAGACAGAGCAAGAACTGAGGCGGGGGAGGAAGCAAGAAGAGATGGACTGGAAGGGCACGCGCGATGCCGTACTTATAGCCGGCGGAGGCCAACCGCCGGCCTCCACGATCACAGGTAATCATGACATGGTTTGCATGCAGGGACTTGTCCAATCCGCGTGATCATCGAGGCGTCGTGGGGAAGTGGAGACGCCCACGTCCAATCAACCGCCACGCGGCGCCCGAGGCCGCAGGCTGTTAGGGCCCGCGGCGCTTCGCCCTTTCCCTTTCACCTCTCGGCACGGCCAAGTCCGTGCGCGCCTTGGGCCCGGGGGCTACTGTCGGCGTTCTGGGAACGGGGGTCCCCAGACTTGCCTGCCTGCGGCCTGCGGCATGGCTCGAGTGGGGGCCCAACGTGGCCCATCTTCATCAACACAAGGCTCAAGACCCTCGCGAGGGGCCAAGCCTCGCGAGGCGGACGACACGGCGCTTCCTCCAGCACGGCCTCCTTAGGCTGGCTCGCGAGGACGCGGAGAGATCAAGGTGGGGTACCTCACGAGGTGCCCATGATGCAAGCCATGATGACCAAGGGTGCCAGGCGGGCGCCAGCCCGCGCAGTGTCCTCCCTTTCCTCTTTGGTGCAAAGGGGGCAAGCGCAGGCGAGGGGATCAAGCAAAGGCACCCATTTCGGTGCAACGAGACCAAGACCAGCTCCACGACAAGGAGGAAGTCACTATGGAGCCCAAGCCGGCGTCATCATTAGAAGCTTTGGCAGGGGAAGACCAACTTTAGTCAGGATAAGTGTACCAGATGTTCCCCTTCAAATTGGCCAATTGTTGGCGCCCTTCCCGCTCAATATTTAGGAAGAGGCCCAGGGCCTTTGCCTATAAATAGGACTAGCCACCCCCCGGGTAGCGCCATCTGATTCAGTATCTAGAGGCATCTGATTCAGTATCTAGAGGCATCTGATTCAGTATCGAGAGGCATCTGATTCGGCAGCAGAGCAAGTAGAGAGAGAGAGAAAGAGAAGGGTGATCGAACTCCCCCTAGCAGTTCATCCCCTAGCCAAGAACAGACCCTCGCGAGGTCGTTCTTCCCTGTACTGTTCTTCCTCATCAGCCCAAGAGGCAATCCACCACACCACACTGGAGTAGGGTATTACACCACAATGGTGGCCCGAACCAGTATAAACCCTGTGTCTCTTGTGTTGTTCCGGCAGTAGTTTAGATCCTTACGAGACGGAGAGGTAGAGGGCACGATCTCCGCGCGCAACCCAGAGTTTGAACCTTAAGGGTCTGCCTGAACCCCGTAATCCGACAGACCGGTTACCAGGATGAAACAGAGGAGGGAAAGAGGATGCCAGCGGTTCCCTCAGCGACCTCAGGTCCTCTGCCGGGGAAGGGTTGGCGAGCCCTCCCCGGCAGAGGGCCTACATCCGGGTGTCGTCCGGCGCCGCGCGCCGCGGAGAGGGGCCTTGCTCCTAGCTCCCTCTCGATGGCCCCCAGCGTGTCTCCCTTGTTGGAGTGGGTGCTGCCGTGCCTGAGCCGTCGATCGTCGCGGCAACCTAATTCATATGTAGTCCATGGTTAGCGTAAGCCTGTTCTTGAGAGACTAGCGGTGCCCTGTAGTTGCCGCTGCTGGCGCGATCGTTGTGGTTCTCCGTTAGCTCTTGGAAGGCTTCAGCTCCTAGAGCCCCTTCTCCCCAATATTCTCCAACAAATGAGCCGGCGTCGTCCTCAGGTGCGTACCCTTGGTCCATCATGCGGGGCACGTAGGCTTCCGGTGCCGTCACCCCGAACACCTCGCCGTGGTGACCCACGCTCCATGTTGCTCCGCCCATGATCTGGGGATGATAATATGGCATCCGGCTGGGACCATGGGGGGTGACACTTGCGCTCGTGCTTGCAGAGGGCGGCATGGGGGGGGGGGGGGGGGGGTTGGAGCCCCCTACGCCGCCGACCGTGCTGATGTTGACCTCGTGCGGGCGGGAAACCCAGATCCATGGGCGGCATGGCCCGCCCGCACAAAGCCGCTCGCCTCGGGCGACCCCGTGCCCCAGGAAGCTCGCGGTCTGGAAGGCGCTGCGGACCGCGGGTGACGCGGACAGGCTTCGACGGCTCTCACACCGCGGCAGGCGCAATCGGCAGCAAGGGCCTCCAATCACACCGCGACCATGACCCCGTACACTCGCCGGGAGCAGGCGAACTCGAGGGTCGCGCTCACGGTGGCCCGAGAGCTGCTGCAGTGCAGGCTGCTGGAGGGCGGCCGCGACGTGTTACTGGTGCGGGTGGCAGAGCTCCGAGGGCTGCTGCAGTGCAGGCTACTGGAGGGCAGCCGCGACGTGTTGCTGGAGCGGGTGGCAGAGCTCCTGGGCTTTGCCGCCTTGGGGGCCCACCCTTTCTGCATCCAGCTCCCATCTCAAGCCCAGGGCGGCCTGCGCGATGGCTCCACGCGCGCCCGCGGGCTCCAAGGCCACTCCAACGCCAGCGAGGCTGTCGGCACCGGACCGGCGGCAGCGCTGCCCCCACTCCCGGTCCGCAAAGAAGAAGGACTCAACGTGGCCCACGGCCCCAGTGGGCTGCCGTGCTACCACCCCACAGTGGGCGCGACAAGCAGAGCTGCATGGCACGCGGAGCACTACGGCGTGGTCTTCGGGATGACGGCGCCAGAAGAATACGTGCCCCACATGGTGGACCAAGGGCACCCTCACGAGGGCGAACAAGGCTCGCTTCTCAGCCCAAACTGGGGGGACGAGGCGCTAGAAGCTGAGCTCTTCCAGGAACCCCGGGACGGTCCCACTGGCCACGCTGGAGGCAACGAATATCGGGTACCGCTAATCCCTCAGGAGCAGTCATACGCTAATCATGGATCGCAGGAGGTGCAGGTCGCCACAGCACGCAGCTGCCCCGCTCCCACAGTCTCCTACCCCTCGGGAGGAGGGCGCAGGGGGCTGCAGGAGAGGGGCCGAGATCCGACATCACCACCGCGGCGTTCGGAGCAAGTCGTTCTCAGGAGGTAGGCCCTCCGCTGTGGAGGTGCCTCAGGGCCTGCCCCTGGCGGAGGACCCGTGGTCGTCGGGGGAACCGCTGGCGACCGCTCTACCCATCGGTGGCGTACTGGTTTGCGGTCGTCGTAGATGGCACTAGAGTGTGGCGCAAGGCGGGGCCCTCGTCTGGCGATATGAAGCAAGGCCGGTACCTGTGAAGAAGTCCCAGTGTCTGTGAAGCTCGCTGTCCCGTGACACTCTAGCATAATAATGAGTGGGGCTGTACACGCCCCGGAGTCTTAGGGGTGCCGGCCTCAGGCCCTGGGGCTCCCTCCCACGCCCAGTGGCAGCACTTAGCTCCGCGCTGGTGAGAAGACGTCCAAGACTAGATTAGGTGCCGGATGCGGCCTTTTGTCTGCTTTCATTGCCTTTTCCTTTGATTGTCACTTTCCCCCGCTGGATTTTAGTTGGACTCGAATTTGAGATTTGCGTGTGTTCGGGGAAGGGGTGCTTAGTCTCGTTCGAGCAATTTCTCGTGTTTTGATGACCACTTCGCCTCAGCTGCCTCCCCTCGTGAGCCCCTCGTGAGCCGGGTCAGGCCCAGCTTGCGCGCAGCCCAGACTGCCGCCGCCGCGTCCTCTCAGGAGGGTTTTTTTACTTCAGATCCTACGAGTTCGATCGAGGAACACCCGGGACACCACAGCCTCCCACAGGCTACCTCAGGGCTCGCGCAGAACAAAGGTAAACTAGCCAACTAGCACGTCGCTTAGCCAACCGCTTGGCATGGGCGCATGGGCAATGTAACATCTACTAATACGATGAATGCAAGTTTTACATGAGGGGCTCCCCCTCCCAAAATGCTCTCACAGCTATTAGGCCAAAACCTGAGATCTATTCATGCAGGGTACTGAAACAGGAACGATGCATAATCATTCGGATAAATCCCCCAATGCGTCCTCAGGAGCGCCTCCCAAACCGTTGCTGGCGTCGCTGGGCTCGCTGTCGCTTTCTGCGTTGTCGCCAGAGGCGTCAGGGCCGTCCACCACGCCGCCCTCGTCGGCAGCCACGATCACGTCGTCGTTGTCTGAAGCGAAGGCCCTGACAAGAGCATCCACATTGTCTTCCACCCAGTGCGCTAGGTCGTCTCGGACGGCCTGGGGGACTGGGGCGATGGCAGCGTCGAAATCGAAGTGGGGATCCATGTTCCTGAGGTGGCTGAAGATGCGAGAAAAGGCGCGCCCGAGCAGGGCGCGGCTCCTCTCCTCCACCAACCTGGCGGCCCTGACCGACCGCGCCTCCAGCTGCGTCACCACGTCGGTGAAGAACTGAAGGTTACCGGCGTAGTTGACTGCGTGCGGCTCGCCGACAGCCGCCTCGCAGAGGTTACCCAAGGCTGTGTTGGCTCTCTCCCGGAGCGTGGTGAGCATGGGGCCGTGCTCATGCTCCAGGATCCGCCGTTGGCGTATCTCGTCCTCATTCTGGCACGCGACGGCTTCAGCCTCCTCCACCCGATGGCGAAGAAGGAGCACCTCGGCCTGGGAGGTGGTTGACTCCCCTTGTGCAACCTCAAGGGCGGCCCGAAGAGCATCGGCCCGTCGCGTCGCTTCCTCCAGCTTGGCCCTCAAGGCAGCAGTCCTACCTTCAGCCTCGACCCGGATCAACTCCAGCCTTCCCTCGAACTCGCACTTGAGGTTCAGGCGCGCCGTCGCCACCCGATGCCAGACCTCCCCCAGGACACAGGCTTCCCGTGCAGCGACACCATCCTCTGCCTGCGTCACCAAGCGCTCCCTCGTCTCCAGACGCTCGTACTCACGCGTGCGTTCGTCGGCTTCCAGCGTCAGCGCCTCCTCACGCTTCTGGAGCCCTGCCGGGTCGCCAGAGGCCACCTTCATCGACGCAAGGGCTGCCTCGCGCAGCTCCACTTGCTCTTCAAGTGAGTGGCACCGGGCTAGGAGCTCCCGAGCCTGCTCCTCCGCCGCCTCTCGCCGACGGTCAGCTTCCCGGGCCTCCTCAGCGGCCCGAGATTGGGCCTCACGAGAGGCCGCCAACTACGCCTTGGCCTTTTCGTCATCAAGATCGCGCTGATGGCGCGCAAGGGCAACGGTGCCCTCCAGCTCGCGCCTCTCTGCAGCCAGGCGCAGGCCCTCGGCCTCAAAGCGTGCGTCTTCATTAGCAAGCTCCTCACCAAGAAGGTCCACCGCGTCAGCCGCCCTTTCGAAGGATTCCTTGGTGAAGAGCGCGACGCTCCCGAGCGCGCTCGCGCACGTCTTCCACACCATCACCTTCCCCAAGCAAGCGCCGGAGGCCACGAATCGGCACTCCCCCTCCGGGCAGGGGGCTGGGGGCTGGCACCCACGCGACGGTCGGGCACACCACGCCAGAAGCCCGGCCTGGAGCCAGCCCGTCACCAGATGAAGAGCGCAGGTAGCGTCTCAGCCAATCGCAGTCCACGACCAGGCGAGAATCCCACGGCAGGCTGGCTATGCCACGAGAAGGCCCGCGAAGGAAGACCGCAGGGTGCGCAGGGCCTCGATGCACCTCGGGACGGTCCGCCCCTCCGATCGCCCTCACTACAAGGGCTGTGCTGCTCGGAGCACTTGAGGACAGTGGAGGGAGCGAAGCCAAGGGGGACGGCACCTCAGCCATCTCCGCGAGCTCGGCTGGAAGGGGCCTGCGGAACAAGGATCAGTAAGAGCAACAGAAAGACCGGGAGCTGGAAAAGGAGAAGGCTTACTCATCAGTGGCAAAGTACTTCCTACGCTTCAGCAGGCGACAAGGGTAATCATCGCCCAGGGCCTCCCTTTTCTTCCGGAGGGCCTCAAAATCCACGCGGAAGCGGCCCAAGAGTTGAGCGCAGGGATCAACCTGCGACGAAGACGGAGCGTCAAGGCGATCCGCGTCAGAGGCGCCTACCTGATGCGCGCTGCCGATCGCCTCACCAAGAGAAGTAGTCGGAGCCTCAGGGGCCTCAGCCGCGGGCGTTGAGGGCAGCTGCTCGCCGCTCTCAGCCTCAGTGGCACGGGCCCCAGCAGCTGCTCCCTCATGAGCATCACCCGGCGCTGTCACCCCGTCCGGAGGCCCCTCGGCCTTTGGCGCCTCATGCCTCCCTGCCCCGCCACATGAGGAAGAGTCGCCTTGGCCGACTGGAAGGGCAGTCGCCATCACTGGGTTCTCATGAGGCCCCTAGAGGCCGGCGGGGCGCGGCCCCCATTCATCAAAGATAGGCATCTGATTCACAAAATCGTCCCTGTTCTGGCAGAGGTACAGCAGGGCCCCATCCTGCTGGATGCTGCACGGGTTGGGGTCACCAGTCAGGATCAAGAGCACTGTCCTCAGCACTTCAGGCATCAGGTCCTCTTCCTGGAGCCTCATACGACCACCACGCCCGCTGAAGGCCCACATCCGGCGGGATTGGTGTTGGAGAGGAGCAATGCGGCGTAGCAGGAACTCCTTCACCATCCTGGGCGCTGTCACGCCGATCGACTTTAAGAACGTGAAGCGGTGCCAGACGAAGGCGAGACGGGGGCTCTCGAGCGTCTCCTGGCCCCAGCCCGAATTGGGGACAGCAGGCGAAGTTGGCTTCGACAGCAGGGGGCTAGGCACCCCAACATCCACATACAGCCACCGCTCATGGAACCCAGCCGAAGGTGAAGGGAGCCTGAAGTCGATCCCTGAGGCCACCGTCTCAGACGCGGCGACGAAGCTCACGCACGCCGAGCACTGGGTAGGGTCGACAAGGCGCAGAGAGAAGAAGTGACGCAGCAAGGCAACCGAAGGAGAGATGTCCATCATTGCCTCGCAAACAAAGGCGAAGACCAAAAGAAGGGTGATGGATTCAGGACCCAGATGCATCATGTGGATCTGGTAGTGGGAAAGCACGGCATTGAAGAAATCAGAAAAGGGGGGAACCAGACCCGCCCACAGGGCATCAGCAAAATACTGGACCTCGGTGATTATCCTATCGGTGGGGAAGTGAGACGTGGGCCAGGCCGTCGTCCTCCCGCATTCGTTGAAGATAGTAGCCAGAGCCGAGCTGACCTTGCCCAGGACCTCTTGATTGATTATGATCGACCGGCCGACGGTGGGGGCCACCAACGGCGGCGAGCGAGGCGGAGGCATGGGTTTCTTCCCTCTTCCCTTCTTCGTCGGAGCTATGGCGATGGGAAGGGGGAGGGAAGGTTCGAGAGTGGGTTGAAAACAGGAGCTGGAGTTCGAGCGGAGGAAGGACAGAGGGCGCTCGAACAAAAGAAAGGGAGCGGCTGTGTACAACTACGAGTCCGCCTAGCATGGCGCGGAATAAGGGGGCATGGGGGAATAGTGCCGCCCACGACCAGTCAACCGCCACGCGGCGCCCAAGGCCGCAGGCTGTTAGGGCCCGCGGCGCTTCGCCCTTGCCCTTTTGCCTCCCAGCACGGCCAAGTCCGGGCGCGCCTTGGGCCCGGGGGCTACTGTCGGCGTTCTGGGAACGGGGGTCCCCAGACTTGCCTGCCTGCGGCCTGCGGCGTGGATCAAAGGGGGGCCCAGCACGGCCCATCTTCATCAACACAGACCCAAGACCCTCGCGAGGGGCCAAGCCTCGCGGGGCGGACGACGCGGAGCCTCCTCAGGCACGGCCTCATCAGGCTGGCTCGCGAAGAGGCGGAGAGATCAAGGCGGGGTACCTCACGAGGTGCCCATGACGCAAGCCATGAAGACCAAGGGCGCCAGGCGGGCGCTAGCCCGTGCAGTGTCCTCCTTTCCTCTTTGGTGCAAAGGGGGCAAGCGCAGGCGAGAGCATCAAGCAAAGTCACCCGTTTCGGTGCAACGAGACCAAGACCAGTCCAATGGAAGGAAGGAAGTCATTGTGGAGCCCAAGCCAGCGTCACCACCAGAGCCTTTGGCAGGCGAGGACCAACTTTAGTCAGGATAAGTGTACCAGATGTTCCCCTACAAAATGGCCAATTGTTGGCGCCCTTCCCGCTCAATATTTGGGAAGAGGCCCAGGGCCTTTGCCTATAAATAGGACTAGCCACCCCCAGGGTAGAAGAGATATCGATCGGCAATCAGACCAGAGAGAGAGAGAGAGAGAGAGAGAGAGAGAGAGAGAGAGAGAGAGAGAAGGGCGACTGAACTCCTCCTAAGTAGTTCATCGCCTCGGCCAAGAACAGACCCTTGCGAGGCTGTTCTTCCTTGTATTGTTCATCATCATCAGCCCAAGAGGCAATCCAGCACACCACCACACTAGAGTAGGGTATTACACCACATCGGTGGCCCGAACCAGTATAAACCCTGTGTCTCTTGTGCTGTTCTTTCCCATAGTTTAGATCTTTGCGAGGCGGAGGGGTACAGGTAGGTAGGAGGCGTAATCTCCGCGCGCACCCCAGAGTTCGAACCTCAAGGGTCTGCCGGATCCTGAAATCCGACAATAGGCACTGGGCCTTCTTCATTGGTACGGGCCTTGCTTCATATCGCCAAACGAGGGCCCCGCCTTGCGCCACTCTCGACCTCCTCTGAGCCGACCGGTCACCAGGACGAAACAGAGGAGAGAAAGAGGATGCCAGCAGTTCCCTCGGCGACAACAGGTCCTCTGTCGAGGGAAGGGTTGGCGAGGCCTCCCCGACAGAGGGCCTACCTCCGGGTGTCGTCCGGCGCCGCGTGCCACGGAGAGGGGCCTTGCTCCTGGCTCCCTCTCGGTGGCCCCAGCCTGTCTCCCTTGTTGGAGTGGGTGCTGCCGTGCCTGGGTCGTCGATCGACACGGAAACCTGGTTCATCTGTAGTCCATGGTTAGCGTAAGCCTGTCCTTGAGAGACTTGCGGTACCCTGTAGTTCCCGCTGCTGGTGCGATCGTTGTCTTTCTCCGTTAGCTCTTGGAAGGCTTCAGCTCCTAGTGCCCCTTCTCGCCAATCTTCTCCAACGAATGAGCCAGCGTCATCCTCTGGTGCATACCCTCGGTCCATCATGCGGGGCACGTAGGCTTTCGGTGCCGTTACCCCGAACACCTCGCCGTGGTGCCTCACGCTCCATGTTGCTCCGCCCATGATCTGGGGATGATAATATGGCATCCGGCCGGGACCATTGGGGGTGACGCTTGCGCTCGCGCTTGCTGAGGGCGGCATGGGGGGTTGGAGCCCCCTACGCCGCCGGCCGTGCTGATGTTGACGAAGCCCCCGGGCGTAGTTGATGGCGCGCAGATGTGGTGAGGCTCACCGCGCGACCCTGCAGCGGCCTCGGGGGGAGTCGATAGCAGAAGGGTGGTGCTCCCGACGCTACCGCGTCCAGCTGCTCAGCAACATGCTCAAGCAGCGTGTCCCGGCCGCTCTCCATTAGCCTACATCGCAGCAGCTCCCTTGCCACAATGAGTGCCGCCCGCATGTTCGCTTGCTCCGGCCGTGAGTGCGGCGCCGTTGCCGCGGCGTGACTTGCTGCTCTCGCCGCAGCTCGTACCTACCGTGGGGTGAGGGTGGATGACGCTTGGCCGCGCTGTCCGCGCCCGGCAGAGCTTGGTGGCGCCCGCGCCGCTTGGGGGGTGGTGTCGAGACCTTCGTGGGCAGGCGGCGCCGCCCGGGCCGCCAGGCTGCCCAGCGGTCGGAACCGGCCCTCGGGTCGCCAGACATCATTGCCGGTGAGCGTCGGAGAGCTAAGTGGCAGGGAAGAAGCTACGGCGCACCCCTACCTGGCACGCCAAATGTCGGATGTGGGGTTCCGGCAAACCCTTAAGGTTCGAACACTGGGGTGCGCGTGGAGTCTCTCCCTCCTACCGAACCACGCTCTGGCTCGCTAAGATCTCGCGGACAAACTCGACGAACTCACAACACAGAAAGACACGAGGTTTATGCTGGTTTGGGCCACCATTGTGGTGTAATACCCTACTCCAGTGTGGTGGTGGTGGATTGCCTCTTGGGCTGATGATGAACAGTACAAGAGAAGAACTACCTCCTGAGGTTGAGCTGTTCTTGAGCTAAGTGGTTGAGGATGCTCTGAACCTGTCCGGACCCGTCCCCTCCTACTGTGGTGGCTATTCCTATTTATAGATGCCCTGGTCCTCTTCCCAAATGTTGAGCGGTAAGGGAGCCAACAACGGCGGGCAAATTTGAAGGGGGACAACTAGTACAAGCTATCCTGACAAAAGCGGTCTTCGCCTGCGAAAAGCTTTGGGGTGACGTCGTCTTGGGCTCCACGATGACCTCCGCCTTGCCGTCCTCCGGTCTTAGTCTCGTTGCACCAATATGGCAATCTTTTCCTGCTGCCTCAGTACTCTTCGCCTGCGCTGGTCTCCTTAGCACCAAAGAGGAAATAGAGACGCTGCGCGTACTGGCGCCCGCCTGGTGCCGTTCGTCATGGCTCACGTCACGAGAGCCTCGTGAGGTTTGCCCCACCTTGATATCTCCGCTCCTCGTGAGCCTGCCTAGCTAGGCCACTCCAAAGGAGGTCTTGCATCGTCCGGCTCGCGAGGCTCGACCCTCACGAGGGTCTTGGATGCCTTGTTGGTGAAGATGGGCCATACGGCCTGCTGGCTTAGTCACGCGGTGGGCCGCAGGCAGGCAAGTCTGGGGACCCCCGTTCCCAGAACGCCGATAGCACTACAAGTAAAGCACATGATGAGATTCGTATACCAATTGAGTAAGGTGTAAAAAGCAAGCAGGCTTAAGTGTTCTCACCCAGGAACAGTTTTGAACAGAGGAACCTGAGTCCTAGTGGAATCGCTAGATGAAGAGTGAGAAGTTCCCTGATAGTTTGAATCAGAAGGGTTAAGAGTCTATCGAAAAAGACCCACCTTGGGAAAATCTAAGTCACAAATCTGTGAAACCTCTGGACGGCGCTTGCGGGGAGCCGACATGTTGGGTTAGCCGGAGGAGAGAACCCCACCGCCGTTGTTCTGGGTTGTGCGGCAAGCTTCGTGCTGCTGCTTCTTCAAAATAATGTGGGGATCCAAGTAAGCTAAAGGGTGAGAAAACCTTACTTTCCTGCTTGCTTGACGAACTTTCTTTCTTGGCAGAGGTTCTGAGTCAGAGGAAAGGATAGTTACCTCTTGACCATCTGCGTGGCTGGCTTCAGCGTCATCCCGATAGTGAGCATTGTCAATAAGATGTATAAAAAATGAGCCAAGGGAATCAAGTTCTACCTCCGACTCATCTTCATCCAAGTTAAATAACTCGGAGGGGTTGGTCTTCTTCTTGGCAGGCTTTTTAGTAGCCTTATTCTTTGTTCGGGTCTTCTTGGTCGGCTTATCCTGCAACTTCTTATTCCAAAAAGGGGAATCGGCTTGAAGAAATCAAATGGTTACAAGAGGACAGTTTAAGTGAACATATGATTAAACTAGAAATTGTTTAAAAGCTTACAGCTGGTGGCTTGTTGACATCGCAGAAAGGATTCAACCCTGTTTTGCTGCAGTCTGCCAAGCTCTCGTTCAGTAGAGACTTGGTCATATCATTGATATCATCATCATTAAGCTCTTTTTGGTTGTGGTGTTGGGGGTCTTTAACATCTCCAGTATACCCGCACATTAATCCAGGGCGGTGGCTTAAGGGTAGAAATCCTCCATGCGAGCCAGCATCGAACTAGGTCGATACCAGTCAAACAGTTAGCCATTAAGGCCCTGATTTTAAAAAAATTCTCGTGTCAACATAGAACAACAGGAGTGTTGTGTCAATTTTTGGGTTCGTTCGGACATTTTTATGCATTAATTGAGTTTTCAATGCATTTATGTGCATAATTCAAATTTGAACTACATGCACATCCTCTAATGCATATAAAAATTCAAATTTGTGTCCTTGGTTGCATGCTTAGATCCCATGCAAGAAATGGGGATGAATGTCAAACACCCTGCCACCGTCACTCGACTGCAAACATTGAGATACCTGGTTTTTAAATTCTAGTAAATCCAAAGCTCGTCTGAAATTCATGATACTTGGCATGCTATCATGGAGCGGCATCAACATGCCGTGGTAAATTTTTTGTCCCATATGGGGCAGGTTTGGGGATATGCTTCTCACAAACCAGAGCTTCTCACAACAAGCCTGATGGTTTCGGTAGGGAACATCCCACCTTTGGGGACGAAACGATATCCATTGCCTCTTATTGCTTTCAATTTTTTCTCGTGTCAACATAGAACGACATGAGTGTTGTGTCAATTTTTGGGATTTTTGGGGTTCGTTTGGATATTTTTATGCATTAATTGAGTTTTCAATGCATTTATGTGTATAATTCAAATTTGAACTACATGCACATGCTCTAATGCATATAGATTGGTTGAAAATTCAAATCTGTGTCCATGGTTGAATGCTTAGGTCCCATGTAAGAAATGGGAATGAATGTCAAACACCCTGCCACCGTCACTCGGCCGCAAATATTGATATATCTGGTTTTTAAATTCTGGTAAACCCAAAGCTCGCCTGAAATTCAGGAAACTTGGCATGCTATCATGGAGCGGCATCAACATGCCGTGGTAAATTTATTGTCCCATTTGGGGCAGGTTTGGGGATATGCTTCTCACAAACAGAACTTCTCACAACAAGCCTAATGGTTTCAGTAGTGAACGTCCCACCTTTGGGGACGAAACGACATCCATTGCATCTTATTGCTTTAAAAAAAATTCTCGTGTCAACATAGAACAACAGGAGTGTTATGTCAAATTTTGGGATTTTTCGGGGTTCGTTTGGACATTTTTATGCATTAATTGAGTTTTCAATGCATTTATGTGCATAATTCAAATTTGAACTACATGCACATGCTCTAATGCATATAAATTGGTTGAAAATTCAAATCTGTGTCCTTGGTTGCATGCTTAGGTCCCATGGAAGAAATGTGAATAAATGTCAAACACCCCGCCATCGTCACTCGGCCGCAAACATTGAGATACGTGGTTTTTTAAATTCTAGTAATTCCAAAACTTGTCTGAAATTCATGAAACTTGGTATGCTATCATGGAGCGGCATCAACATGCCTTGGTAATTTTTTTGTCCCATTTGGGGCAGGTTTGGGTATAAGTTTCTCACAAACCAGAGCTTCTCACAACAATCCTGATGGTTTCGGTAGGGAGCGTCCCACCTTTGGGGACGAAACGATATCTGATTCCTCTTGTTGCTTTGAAAATGTTTCTAGTGTCAACATAGAACAACAAGAGTGTTGTGTTAAATTTTGAAATTTTTCGGGGTTTGTATGGACATTTTTATACATTAACTAGGTTTTCTAGGCATTTTATGTCGATAATTCAAATTTGAACTACATGAAAATGCTCCAGTGCGTATAAATTGGTTGGAACATTGAATTTGTGTCCTTGGGTGCATGCTTAGGTCCCATGCAAGAAATGGGAATGATATTCAAACACCAGGGCACCGTTGGTTGCCGGCAAAACGTTGAGATACTTTGTTTTCAAATTCTAGTAAATCCAAAACTCGTCTGAAATCTATGAAACTTGACATGCTATCATGGAATGGCACCCAACATGCTGTGGTATTTTTCGTGTCCATTTTGAGAGAAGGCGCACTCGAATAACAAACAACAAAGGCAATTTGAAAAATAGCTGCCACTTTAATATCTCAAACATTTGTATAATTCAAATCCTGCGTGTTCTGTTAACCATTCACGTGAAGCCACGTGTCTTCGTTTTAATGGATATAGGAGGTGGCCCGAACCAGTATAAATCTCGTGTCTCTTGTGTTGCGGGTCCATCGAGCTAAGCTTGGAGATCGTGGCGAGGGTGAGGGCGTGATTAGGTAGGGAGAGATCTTCGTGCGCTACCCAGTGTTCGAACCTCAAGGGTTTTGCCGGAACCAGAAATCCGACATTTTGCGCGCCTGGTAGGGGTACGCCGAAGCTTTCTTTCTGCCGATCCGCGCCCCGTTGCTTCGTCGCATCCATGGAGGACGCTCGTCGGGTCCGTGCTGAGCGTCGGGCCGCCCTCGCCGCCCGCGTCACTCAGACCGCTCCTGTCGGCAGGCCTCCCCATCGTTCCCCGTCGCTTGCCGCCAATGCCACCACCGGCTCGGCGGGAAACGAGCAGCAAGCATCCTCGCTGCACCCCTCTATGCTATGGGACGGCCACACCGCCACTCTGTCGCGACCCTGGCCGACTCGTCTTCTCACGCTTGTCGCGCTCCCACGGACGCGCAGGCCGTGCTGCTCATGGTATGCGAGCTCCTGCGCTACCGCCCCGTCGATGACCTCTACGAGGACTGGCTAGACCGCACCGCCGAGCTCGTCAGCACCGCAGGGGGCTCCCCTGCACCATCCCTCTTGTTGCCTCGCCCTCCACCAACTGCGGGCGACGTGGCTCACGGAGCGCCTCCACCGCCCCTGCACCAAGATGGCATTCTAGCGCTGAGACGTGCGCCCCCCCGGCGTGACCCACCGCGTCGGGCGCTCGTGCAAGAAGGAGGAAGCTGCCAAGAAGTTCCCCGGCCGCAAGAGAGCGCGTCAGCGCTCCCAGCACCACTGCGACAAGACCGTGCGCCGCCTGCGGCGGTGGTGCGTAGGCATCAAAGGCAGGCTCCGCTTCAGCAAAGGGTCCCGCTGGCCACCGTAGGCTGTCGTGCCTTCACTACCGAGCTACATAGCGTCGCCTGGCCGGGCAAGTTCAAGCCAGGCCTACCTCCTCACTACGATGGTACCCCCGACCTCGCGGATTTCCTGCAGCTCTACGAGCTGAGCGTCGAGGCGGCCAACGGCGACGAAAAAGTCATGGCGAACTGGTTCCCCATGGCTCTCAAGGATGGTGCTCGCTCGTGGCTCCTGAACCTACCCCCGGGCTCGATCTCCTCCTGGAATGAGATGCGCGACCGCTTCGTCGCCAACTTCCAGGGCACTCGCGACCGCCCTCCGGCCATAGGTGACCTGTGCCGCATCAAGCAACAGCCAGGAGAGACCCTGCAGAAATACATCCAGCGCTTCAACAACGTTGGCCTCAAGATCCCCAAGGTGACGGATGAGGCCTTCATCTCCGCGTTTTCTGGTGGCGTCCGTGACGTCAAGATGAAGGAGGAGCTCGCCATCCACGAGGAGTTGTGCATGACCTTGGAGCTGTTTAACCTGGCGACCAAGTGCGCGAGTGCTGAGGAAGGGCGCCTTTCCCTCCTCGACCTCCCGGCTGCCGACCCTGAGGAGAAGAAGGCCAAGGCCAAGGACGTGAAGTGCAAGGGAGTAGTCGTGCTCGCGGCGGAGCCAGACACGAAGCACAGATGGGACCTTCCCGAGTCGTCCAAGAGCAGCCGTCCATTCTGCACCTTCCACAATGTACACAACCACAACACTAACGACTGTCAAGAGCTCAGGGCCATTCGAGACAGACGCCTCGGTCGACGCCTCGAGCGCAACGACCGGGGCTACGGCTGAGGAGGAGGACGTGGCGGAGGATGCTGGGACGACGGCGACCCCCACCAGGAGTGGTGCGACCGACCGCGTGAGGACTGCTGACAGGACCAACCTTGTGAGGGCGCCTGGAGGGATCAACCTCGCGAGGACCTCCCCCAGGGCAATGCTGGCCTTCCTCCGCTGCCGCCACCTCTAAGAAGGAACGACGACCACAATCAAGACGAGGGGGCTGGGGCTTCCAAGAGCCACGTGCTATCGGCTGCATCTTGGGCGGAGCTCAGGCCCCAGCCTATCAACGCGTCTTCAAGTAGTCTGCTCGTGAGGTGAGCGCAGTCCTCCCCAGGCTCGAGGCCACATGCCCACTCAGGTGGTCCAAGTGCGCAATCACTTTCAGCTGAGCAGACCAACTCACGTGCACGACCATCGCTAGCGCCCTCCCGATACTCTGCTCACCCATCATCAACAACGTGCAAGTCACCAAGACCCTCATCGATGGCGGCGCAGGGCTTATCGTCCTGTCCATCGAGACATTCGATAGCCTTCAAGTGCCATACGATCAGCTTTAGCCTACCAAGTCCTTCTCAGGAGTAACCGACGGCTCCACCACCCGATAGGGCGGGTCCGCCTCCCTGTTACCTTCGGACACTGCGACAACTACCGCACCGAGGTCATTGACTTCGACGTCGCCCACATTCGTCTGTCGTACAATGCCATCCTCGGGTATTCGGCCCTGGCCAAGTTCATGGCAGTGACACACCACGGCTACAACATCCTCAAGATGCTAGGGAGCGGCGGGATCATCACAGTCCCCTGCAAAACAGATGTGGTGTGCTCCCTCGAGCGCGCCTTCCAAGAAGCATCAATTGAAGACCCTGACAACAATGCAGCGCAGTACCCTCCTGAGGTCGTCCCCAAGAAGAAGAAGCAGCTACTCCGCATAGGGCCTCAGGGGAACGGCGCTGCAACTGGTGCCTCGTCAGGATCGGCGCCGCGCCTGGGCGCCTCCCTCCCTCACATAGGAAGGCGCGCCCGACACCCTCCTCGGGTAGGGCTCGGGGGCTCTCTTCTGGAGGGCCTCAGTCCTAGCCAACATCATGAGGGAGGCGCTCGGGCACCATGTGGAGGCATGCTTCACAGCACGTTTCCCTCAGGAGGACACCAGGCGAGGAGCACCTGGTGCTCAGTAGTTCATCACCAAGGTCAATCAGGAGCTGCAGGTTGCAAGAGCCATGCGCGGAGATCGCCGCTCACCTAGCGCGGCTCCCCATCCGGGCGAGGATGGCGGGCTGTGCGTTTGCATCGACATCCCAGGGCCCAACAGGGTCGCATCTCAGGAGCTTTTTTGGCCTTCGCGCGTGGGACACTGCGAGGGCCCACCTCACAGCTATGTTCGCATGCCATTCGGCCTGTAGAGTGTGGCAGCGGCCTTTCAACGCAACCTATGGAGCGTCCTGGCGGCTCAGGAGGCCAAGCATCAACCAGTCCTGACGGAGATGGAGACAGTCCTCAAGGAACCGCCCAGACCCCCAGAGCCTCATGAGGCTCAGGGCCCCGGTGGCTCGTGAGGAGCAACCCCTTCACCACGGGTCTTCCGCTTCCCCAACACCCGTTCGACAACGGAACCAGGTGACATCTCCAAGTTTATTTAGCTGGGAGCGCCCCTCGGGCTGCATCATTCCCAAGCCGCGTGGGTCTGTCCCTGTGGCATGTACCCTCTTACGTCTTTAGCTTACTCTGCTGGGGGCGCCGCTCGGGCTGCATCATCCCCAAGCCGCTCGAGTCCAGCCCAGTGGCATGTATCGTTCTTGCATTTACTTAATCCTGTTCGCTTTCCATGCATAATCTATCTATGGTTATCACCTGCTTGATTCTCACCTGCCACGGGAGCTACACACTCCGGCACGGAGCCTGTGCTCGGGTCCGTCCCTGCAACATCGACAAATCTGAGCGGTCGAGCTCTGGCTCGCGGCACACCCATGCACGTCACCTCACCAGGCCCTCAGTGCATTCATCTTCTCGCAGAATGACCTACGGCATACCGGCAATCATCATGGCAATCTGTGTTTCTCCTCGTGTTGACCTGCAGGAACATCCCAATAACGACAGCAGGCGGTACTGCGGGCTCTCTCTTCTCTCATGTGATTCGCTTGCACGTTAAAGGGGGGGGTCCTGAGCATCGTGACTCAGGAGCTCTTACTGGCTCTCCAGCCCTCACCCCTTGGGCTTGACCACGGCGTCGCGACCTGGCATACCAGTGGCGGCTGAGCTCGCTCGAGGGCCAGGACCTGAGGACATAGAGCACATGGAAGAGCGTGGAGAAGAGGGGGAGGCTCGCATGGGCCTAAGCTAGCTACCCTACAGCGGTCGACGCACAAGTCTGGCGCGACACAAGGATCCAGCTCATGAATGCCAAGATAAGTCTCGCGCTTCGATCGACCCAGCGCTACAGCATAAGATTCCCACCTGTGGCAGCCTTGTTGCGGCAACGCCGCCACCCTTTCCTGCCTCTCGGTGGATGCTTGAGCGCTAAATGGGACCACTTGAGCATCGCGCCTTAGGATCTCTTACTGGACCTCGGGCCGCTCACCTCCTGGCCTTGACCACGGCATCGCGACCTGGCATACCAGCGATGACTGCAGCTTGCGTGGGGACCGGGGCCTGTCGGTGAAGAGCACGAAGCTGCCGTGGGGTTGGAAAGGGGGGACTGAACTGAAACAAGACATGCGCTCGCAAATTTTCATAATAAGGATAATATGAACAAAAGACATTATAGATTCTTTACACACCTCACGGGGCCCGTTTTGATTCCTCGTAGGGAACAAAAGAAGGGAGTTCCTAGGAGCCCTATCTACACGCGCCAGCTCCGCCGACGCCATCATCAATAGTGGGCCATAGGAGGCCGGCACCAACCCCATCCAGATCAACGACGGCGGCGGCCGGACGCTACGGCCTTGCTCCGAGCCCGGCGAGAGCTCAGGGGCACGTAGCTGTCGTCGCTCGTCTCCCGGGTCTCGTAAGGCTTGGGAGAGTCACTGGACTCCCAAGCGCCACCATTGCTGCTAGAGGAGCCGCTGGAGAAGTGAGCGGCGCGCCCAGCACTGGCTGCTGCACTGTCCCGATGACCCCCTCAAGGGCAGCACTCCAAGCGGCGGCCTTCCGCGTTGAAGACCTTGAAGAACATCGTGGAGGCGCCGTCGTACCTGAAGTGGATGGCGAGGGCGCCTTCCGCGCGGCAGACCCGGGAAACCTCGCCCCAGCCGCGGGTCATGAAGATCTTGCCTGGGGAGATGGTTCCGACCTCCGCTCCAATCGCCGGGGCGTCGTAGTCGGTTTGCTGCAGCCAAAGCTCCAGGGGGCCCCTCGGCGAAGAAGAACTGCGAGAAGCGGATCCAGGTGCGCGGGGGTATCGCTGCCCACATCACGAGTTCGCACGAGGAGTCGGCGACATGGACTCCTGGGGCGACGGCGTGCGCGACCACGGCCCTGACGCGAGCGGCAGTGCTCCTTGCCTCCTGCTCCGGAGCCCTCAGCTTGGGCATACAGAGACAACGGGTACTCGGGAGGAGGCTTCTCGTACCAAGGCCTTGACACCTCTAGCCTCACGACCATGTCGCGGTGGTGGCTCGGCCTCTTCTTCGGCGAAAGTGGCCCGAGCTCGTCGTGGATTTTTTCCCCGTCTCTGCGGCCGAGAACCTCCGAATAGGCGCCATGGGGCTCACTGGTAGCAATGGAGCAAGGAAGAAGAAGCGAGCGGAGCAGGAAGAGATGAGCGACGGGGGCTCCGCCCGCTCCTCATTTATAGCAGGAGAAGGCCAACCGGCGATCCCCGCGATCACATGTAATGATGGTTTTCTCTCTGCATGCAGCAGGGACTCGTCAAATTGGGCAGTTGCCGAGGCGGCGTGTGGAAGCGGAGATGCCCACGTCCAATCAATCGCCACGCGTCGACCAAGGCCGCAGGCTGTTGGGGCCCGTGGCGCTCCGCACTTGCCCTTTGGCTTCGCCTCGAAGCCAAGTCCGAGCGTGCCTTGGGCCCGGGGGATACTGTCGGCGTCCTGGGAACGGGGGTCCCTAGACTTGCCTGCCTGTGGCCCACGACATGGCTCACCAGCGGCCCTGTATGGCGCATCTTCACCAGCAAACGCTCAAGACCCTTGCAAGGGGCCAAGCCTCGCGAGGCGGACGACACAAGACCTCCTCGGGAGCGGCCTCACTAGGCTAGCTCGCGAGGGGCGAAGAGATCAAGGCAAGGTGCACCTCACGAGGTTCCTGTGATGCAAGCCATGACGACTGGAGCGAGGCGGGCGCCAGGCAGGCATCAGCGCGCGCAGTGTCCTCGTTTCCTCTTTGGTGCTAAAGGGGCAAGCGCAGGCGAGGAGTCCCGAGGCATCAGGCAAAGGTTTCCATATCCGTGCAAGAGACCAAGACCAGCAGGATCGCAAGACGGATGTCACCATGGAACCCAAGACGGCTCACCACCAGAGCCTTTGGCAGGCGAAGACCACCTTTAGTCAGGATGGCTTTTACTAGTTGTCCCCCTTCAAATTGGTCGTTCTGGCATCCCTTCCAGCTCAATATTTGGTAAGAGGACCAGGCCTCTATAAATAGGTCTAGCCACCATAGTAGGAGAAAACGGATTCAGATCATCCTCACCCACGCAAGTCCACCAAGCACAAGAACACCTCTCCTCAGGAGGTTGTTCTTCCCTTGTACTGTTCATCCTCAACCCACGAGGCAATCCACCACACCACACTGGACTAGGGTATTACCCCACAACGGTGGCCCTAACCAGTATAAATCTCGTGTCTCTTGTGTTGCGGGTCCATCAAGCTAAGCATTGAGATCGTGGAGAGGGTGATGGCGTGATTAGGTAGGGAGAGATCTTCGTGCGCACCCCAGTGTTCGAACCTCAAGGGTTTTTCCAGAACCCGAAATCCGACAGCGGACGCAAGGGAACGATGAAGAATGACTTGTTTTTTGACCTTTTGTGGATGAGGAGTTGAGGAGGAATGTGCAGTCATCTTGGAGTAGTAGTATTTATAACCTCGTAGTAATACGCTCCGAAGTGGGAAACCGTTTAGGTTTTGATTGGTGTGAACATGTTTGCAATTTGGAAAGTGACGGGACGCATGATCAAAATTTACGGACGGTTATAAGTGCGGCACTATTCCCGGAAGGCGTAACATGGGAACGTACGCCTTCTCGGCCGTGTACGTGGCGTTTGCACCATAGGGTGCACCGCAATAGGCAATGTCAGCACTCGTCTTTTAATTAGAATGGGTGTGCCCGTCTAGCGCACACACGTTGATCTATCTAAGATGCCAATATGAATCATGCTTACGGAGATGAACTTGCTCTAGTTCCTTATGTTAAACATGAAATTGTTATTATTGCACCCATGCATGATAGTCCTATTATCTTTTTGAATTCTCCCGACTACACTATATCGGAGAAGTTTGCCCTTATTAAGGATTATATTGATGGGTTGCGTTTTACTATTACACATGATGATTTTGATAGATATAATATGCATGTGCTTGCTGCTCCTACTTGCAATTATTATGAGAGAGGAACTATATCTCCACCTCTCTATGTTTCCCACACAATAAAATTGCAAGAAACTGCTTATGCTATGTATTGGCCTTTACTTTGTGTGCATGAATTGTTCTTTTATGACATGCCGATGCATAAGAAGAGAGTTAGACTTCGTCATTACATGATATATGTTACTTTGTGCTCACCACTAAATTACAAATCGTTGTTAATGAAAATTGGCTTCGATATACCTTGGGATCCAGGTGGATCCATTACTTGAGCACTTTATGCCTAGCTTAATAGCTTTAAAGAAAGTGCTCCCAGGAAGACAACCCGGAAATTTTAGAGAGTCATTTATTTCTGTTGAGTGATTTTATACAGTTTAGAAACAAAAAAATAAAGAGTGGAACCCAAAACTTTTCAAAAAGGAAAGTGAAAGTGAGAAAGACGAGCATTGTTAAACTGGGAGATAGCCTTGAACCTTGTTCATGCCCACAGAAACTTTGTGAATCTTGATTCCAACAACTTTTCAAAAAAATTAATTATCCCCTTGTACAATTCCATTGTATTATAAAAATAATGTGCCAAGGTTTGCCTTTAGGATGTTTACATTGCTTCTTGGTTTGTACGGTGTAGGGCAGAAACTTTGGCTATAGTGCGCGATTTTACGTTTTTTACTGGAACGTCAAATGGTTTTGGAACTTTTTTCACTGTCTTTCTATTAAAATTATTTATTTTTATAATTTTGGTATCATTTTTGGAGTAACATAGGTATGGTGTATGTTCAAATTATTACATACTGTTCTGTTTTAGACAGATTCTGTTTTTGGTGCATAGTTTGCTTGTTTTGATGAAACTATCAATTTCTATCAGTGGATTAAGCCATGGAAAAGTTATATTACAGTAGCTATAATGCAAAAACAAAATATGAATTGGTTTGCAACAGTACTTAGAGTAGTGATTTGCTTTATTATACTAACGGATCTTACCGAGTTTTCTGTTGAGTTTTGTGTGGATGAAGTGTTCGAAGATCAAGGATGTCTCGATATGAGGATAAGGAGGAGATACAAGAGCTCAAGCTTGGGGATGCCCAAGGCATCCGAAGTAAATATTCAAAAGAGACTCAAGCATCTAGGCTTGGGGATGCCCTGGAAGGCATCCCATCTTTCTTCAACAAATATCGGGTATGTTTTCGGATTCGTTTCGTTCATGCGATATGTGCAAATCTTGGAGCGTCTTTTGCTTTTAGTTTTCACTTTTATTTTATGCACCATGCTGGTATGAGTTAGTCCTTGGTTGATTTATAGAATGCTCATTGCACTTCACTTAAATATTTTGAGTATGGCTTTATAGAATGCTTCATGTGCTTCGCTTATATCATTTGAAGTTTGGATTGCTTGTTTCTCTTCACTTAGAAAACCGCCATTTGTAGAATCCTCTTTTGCTTCACTTATATTTGTTAGAGCGTGGGAATATCTTTTGTAGAAAGAACTAAAATCTCTTGCTTCACTTATATCTATTTAGAGAGATGACACGAATTGGTCATTCACATGGTTAGTCATAAAATCCTACATAAAACTTGTAGATCGCTGAATATGATATGTTTGATTCCTTGCAATAGTTTTGCGATATAAAGATGGTGATATTAGAGTCATGCTAGTGGGTAGTTGTGGATTGTAGAAATACTTGTGTTGAGGTTTGTGATTCCCGTAGCATGCCCGTATGGTGAACCGTTATGTAACGAAGTTGGAGCATGAGGAATTTATTGATTGTCTACCTTATGACACTACTAGGAAAAGGGTTATAGATGAAATGGATACTAATGGCGCACCTGACATGTGGTGCACCACTACTATATAGCAGTGGCACACCATGTGCAGGTGCGCCATTAGTGTGGAAGACACTAATGGCACACCAGACATATGGTGCGCCACTAGTAACAAATTATTTTTCATTTTTCCAAACATACTAATGGCGCATCCAGGCATAGTGCGCCATTACTACCAATCTATCTCCCTAGGGGCATGCGTAGTAGTACTTTGCTTCGAGGGCTAATAAACTTTTGCAATAAGTATATGAGTTCTTTATGACTAATGTGAGTCCATGGATTATACACACTCTCACCCTTGCATCATTGCTAGCCTCTTCGATACTGTGCATTTCCCTTTCTCACCTCGAGAGTTGATGCAAACTTCACCGGTGCATCCAAACCCCGTGATACGATACGCTCTATCACACATAAGCCTCATTATATCTTCCTCAAAATAGCTGCCATACCTCCATATCATGGCATTTCCATACCATTCCGAGATATATTGGTATGCAACTTCCATCATCATCATATACATGACTTGAGCATTTATTGTCATATTGCTTTGCATGATCGTAAGATAGCTAGCATGATGTTTTCATGGCTTGTCCATTTTTTGATGTCATTTCTATGCTAGATCATTGCACATCCCGGTACACCGCCGGAGGCATTCATATAGAGTCATATCTTTGTTCTAGTATCGAGTTGTAATATTGAGTTGTAACTAAATAAAAGTGTGATGATCATCATTATTAGAGCATTGCGGCAAGAAAAAAAGAGAGGACAAAGAAGCCTAAATAAAAAAGGGGGCCAAAGAAGCCTGCCAAAAAAAGAGAGAAAAAGGGGCAATGTTACTATCCTTTTACCACACTTGTGCTTCAGAGTAGCACCATGTTCTTCATGTAGAGAGTCCCTTGAGTTATTACTTTCATATACTAGTGGGAATTTTCATTATAGAACTTGGCCTGTATATTTCGATGATGGGCTTCCTCAAATGCCCGAGGTCTTCATGAGAAAGCAAGTTGGATGCACACCCACTTAGTTTCCAGTTTGAGCTTGCATACACTTATAGCTCTTAGTGCATCCGTTGCATGGCAATCCCTACTCCTCACATGAACATCAATTCATTGGCATCTCCATAGCCCGTTGATTAGCCGCGTCAATGTGAGACTTTCTCCTTTTTGTCTCCTCCACACAACCTCCATCATCATATTCTATTCCACCCATAGTGCTATATCCATGGCTTGCGCTCATGTATTGCGTGAGGGTTGAAAAGGCCGAGGCACGTTAAAAAGTATGAACCAATTGCTCGGCTTGTCATCGGGGTTCTGCATTATGTGAATATTTTGTGTGGTGAAGATGGCGCATAGCCAGACTATATGATTTGGTAGGGATAACTTTCTTTGGCCATGTTATTTTGAAAAGACATGATTGCTTTATTAGTATGCTTGAAGTATTATTGCCTTAATGTCAAATGATAGACTACTGCATTGAATCACTCGTGTCTTAATATTCATGCCATGATTAGATTACATGATCAAGATTATGCAAGGTAGCATACCACATCAAAAATTATTTTTTTATCATTTACCTACTCGAGGACGAGCAGGAATTAAGCTTGCGGATGCTGATAGTCTCTGTTGTATCCATAATTTTTTATTGTTCCATGCCAATATTATACAACTTTCATATACTTTTGGCAACTTTTTATACTATTTTTTGGGACTAACATATTGATCCAGTGCCCAGTGCCAGTTCCTGTTTGTTGCATGTTTTATGTTTCGCAGAAACCCCATATCAAACGGAGTCCAAACGGGATAAAAACGGACGGAGAATATTTTTGGAATATTTGTGAGATCTAGGAAGAAGAATCAACGCGAGACGATGCCCGAGGGGGCCACGAGGCAGGGGGCGCACCCCAGGGGGCAGGCGCGCCCCTGGCCCTTGTGGGCACCCCGTAAGGCATTTGCTGCTCTTCTTTGGCCGCAATAAAGCTAATTTTTGGAAAAAAATCGTGGCTAAGGTTTCAATCCAATCGGAGTTACGGGTCTCCGGTTATAAAAGAAACGGTGAAAGGGCAAAATTTGTAGCACAGAAACAAAGAGAGACGGAGAGACAGATCCAATATCGGACGGGCTCTTGCCCCTCCCATGCCATGGAGACCATGGAACAGAGGGGAAACCCTTCTCCCATCTAGGGAGAAGGTCAAGGAAGAAGAAGAAGAAGGGGCCCCTCTCCCCCTCTCTTCCGGTGGCACCGGAACACCGCCGGGGCCATCATCATCACCTCTATCTACACCAAAAACTTCACCGCCATCATCACCAACTCTCTCCCCCTCTATGCAGTGGTGTAACCCCTCTTTTACCCTCTATAATCTCTACTTAAACATGGTAATCAACGCTATATATTATTTCCCAATGATGTATGGCTATCCTATGATGTTTGAGTAGATCTGTTTTGTCCTATGGGTTAATTCATGATCGTGATTGGTTTGAGTTGCATGTTTTATTACTGATGCTTTCCTATGGTGCCCTCCATGTCGCGCAAGCATGAGGGATTCCCTCTGTAGGGTGTTGCAATACGTTAATGATTCGCTTATAGTGGGTTGCGTGAGTGACTAAAACACAAAACCGAGTAAGAGGGTTGTTGTGTATGGGATAAAGAGGACTTGATGCTTTAATGCTATGGTTGGGTTTTACCTTAATGATCTTCAGTAGTTGCAGATGCTTGCTAGAGTTCCAATCATAAGTGTATTTGATCCAAGAAGAGAAAGTATGTTAGCTTTTGCCTCTCCCTCAAATAAAATTGCAATAATGATTACCGGTCTAGTTATCGATTGCCTAGGGACAAATAACTTTATTGTGTGACAACAAGATCTCTACTAAAACTAACTTAGTTGTGTCTTCATCTAAACATCCCCTACTTTTTATTTACGTGCTCTTTATATTCTTGCAGACCTATCCAACAACACCTACAAAGTGCTTCTAGTTTCATACTTGTTCTAGGTAAAGCGAACGTTAAGCGTGCGTAGAGTTGTATCGGTGGTCGATAGAACTTGAGGGAATATTTGTTCTACCTTTAGCTCCTAGTTGGGTTCGACACTCTTACTTATCGAAAGAGGCTACAAATGATCCCCTATACTTGTGGGTTATCACCAGGCGCCCTGCGGGACGGCGCCATCTTCAAGCAGCGGGGCGAGTTCGCGTCGGGACCCATATCGGGCCGTAGGAGCGGGCGAGGAAGCCCCAGCCTCGGGCCCCTGTCTGAGGCGGGCGAGGCCTCGCCTGCCTCTTAGGCTGTCTGGGGCATGGGGAAAGCCCAGGCCGGTTGTTGGAGATTGCACGCGGCCGCAGTGTTGTCTTTCATGACCTTTTTCGAGAGGCAGCGAGCAAGCTGGGGCACCTCAAGGTGGAGCTTGGTGACGCCGACGCCCGCCTCGAGGCTGAGCGCCTGCACCTAGCGTGTGAATGGCGCCAGCTGCAAGTCGCCATCAACTTTGGTCGTCTGTAGCACGAGCAGGCCTGAATGGAGGCGGAGGGGCCCCTGGCTGCGGCGAGGGAGGCTCGCGATCACGCCTTGGAGGAGGCCCGAGCCGCAGACCTCCGGCGTGACGCGGCGGAGGCGTGCGAGAGGGAGCTCCAAGCTTCCAGCGTCATTGTCGGTGTCAAAACTGGCGGATCTCGGGTAGGGGGTCCCGAACTGTGCGTCTAGGCGGATGGTAACAGCAGACAAGGGACACAATGTTTTTACCCAGGTTCGGGCCCTCTCGATGGAGGTAAAACCCTACTCCTGCTTGATTAATATTGATGATATGGGTAGTACAAGAGTAGATCTACCACGAGATCGGAGAGGCTAAACCCTAGAAGCTAGCCTATGGTATGATTGTTGTTCGTCCTATGGACTAAAACCCTCCCGTTTATATAAACACCGGGGAGGGCTAGGGTTACATAGAGTCGGTTACAATGGGAGGAGATCTACATATCCGTATTGCCAATCTTGCCTTCCACGCCAAGGAAAGTCCCATCCGGACATGGGACGAAGTCTTCAATCTTGTGTCTTCATAGTCCAAGAGTCCGGACAAAGGTTATAGTCCGGCTATCCGGACACCCCCTAATCCAGGACTCCCTCAGTAGCCCCTGAACCAGGCTTCAATGACGACGAGTCCGGCGCGCAGATTGTCTTCGGCATTGCAAGGCGGGTTCCTCCTCCGAATGCTTCGTAGACAATTTTGAACACAAGGATAGTGTTCGGCTCTGCAAAATAAGTTCCACATATTGCCATAGAGAGAATAGTATTTACACAAATCTAATCTGTTGACGTATTCCGCAACATAACATCACACCACGGCCAAGCCGTTATTCGAATCATTTTACTGTCCCACCTCAGCGCGTTTAGCGAGGCAGTTTCCTTGGCACGCCTTGTCGAAGCAGAGATCGTGTCCCCTTAATTTACGGGATTCTCATCAATACGGACATGGGTAACCCAGTCTTGCCCGTTGGTGTGTCTCCTCGATCAAAGGCGACTCCCAAATGGTCACGGGGAGGGCTCTTGGTATTCAACCTCTTATAAAGAGACCAAGGCCTTGCTTCTTTCTTTTAATCTCAATCGAATTCGCCCTTCGCCTCGAGTTCCAACACCCAAGGCCCCAGATTTCAGGCGCTTCGGACCCTCGACGATGTCCGGTTCTGACCTTCAAAGCCGATGGATGCCTCCCTCCATCACGGAGGAAGACATGATAAAACTGAGAGAGGCCAGGTTCTTGACCGGCGAAAACTCGCATAGGCTGCCCGCTCAAGGGCAGGTCACTCCCACTCCCAAGCCTGGTGAGAGCGTTGTGTTCGTGTCTCACTTCCTCCGAGGGCTAGGCTTTGCGACAGATCCCTTCGTCAGGGGGCTCATGTTTTATTATGGGCTAGAATTTCACGACTTAGCTCCGGTGTCCATCCTCCACATCTCATCGTTCATTGTCGTGTGCGAAGCCTTCCTCCATATTACTCCACACTTCGGACTATTGCTTAAGACCTTTAAAGTAGAACCGAAGATGATCGAGGGAGGGCACGCGGAGTGCAGAGGCGCTGTTATAAGCAAGAATGCTGACGCTCCATGGCCCGAGGGCCCTTTTCAAGAGGAGTTCAACTTATGGCAACAAGAGTGGTTTTATATCACCGCTCCTAGTGGCTCCAAGTGGGTGACGCCACCTGCTTTCCGCTCGGGTCCCCCGCCACGACTAGCGTCATGGGTCAATAAGGGGCTGGACTGGGGGCCGGCAAAGGACGTGCCCTTGTTGCAGGGCCGCATCCGAGATCTTCGAGAAAGGGACATCAGCCTGGTCGTGGTGACGCAGGTTATGCTAATTCGCCGAGTTCTGCCCTGCAAACGTCGCCCCCTCTGCCTGTGGCAGTTCAATCCGGAGGGACCGCGAGCTCTCCAACACTTTCTCGGCATGACGCCCGTGGAGATGTACAAATTGTTCTTCGGATCACAAGTAATGTGTCCGGATTCTACGGAGGACGCAGGACTAAGCTGCAATCGTCTGGATACTCAAGTAAGTAGCCATGTTCCCGGATACACCATCCGTTCATTTATCACAACATCACCCTTAAAAGAGTTGTCTTTGAAACAGGAGTGGGTAGCGAAGGCGAAGTTAATCAGGTGTCCGCCCCCCCTTCCTGAGACCTCGCCGGATCCCGTGTTAGCCAGGATGGTGGTGATCGTGCTTTTAGAAGAAAATGAGGGGGGGGGGGGGGACAAGGAAGCTACCGCCTCCTCGAATGAGGCTGTCAGGAAAGGAGGAATCAAAAATTCCTCTACCCAGGGGAAGAAGAGGACCGCCTCTGAAGACCCGGAGACCATGGTCTCAAAGCGGGGGAAGAAATCTTCACCAGAGGGTCCTGTGCCGGGGGATACCTCGGCCGTACTATGCCCCCAAGGGGATCAGCCTTCCACCGAGCCGTAAGTAGAGAGGGGGTTTAAAATGAGAGAAATCCCTGTTTTATTTCTGAGGAAAATAACCGAAATTTTACCTGGTAGTTCGGATCTCAGCCCTTCTCAGCAGAGCTCATCTTTGGGGGATCTTCTTCCAGAGATGATGGAGAGCGGAACGCCTCCCCCTGCCGTACCACCTTGTGAGGCGGGCGACCCTGAGGTATCGTCACGGAGGGTTGTCCGACCTTCGAAAAAGGCCATCGAACGAGTCCGGCACCGCCTGGTGCACGGTCGGAGGAACTGAAGGATTTGCTAGGGCGAGTGTCTATCTTAGAGGAGCACCGTATGCTGATGGGTTCGTAATTGTAAGGATTTCCTCCGCGGAAAGCGGGTTGCACGAGGCCGTCAGGAGTTTGCTAACAAGTTTTGAGGTACGTGAAGTAATGTACCTTTTGATAGTTTCGCATAAGTAAGATGCACCCTATGTAGATAGTAGCCCCTGAGACTCTGTGTGCTGTCTAAGACGACAACGCACGGAGGATCATAGTCCTAGTCATAAATTTGCCGCCTTCTCATGTAGGTGGCAAGGTGTCCGGTGGCTAGTTGGACTGATGAATTTGCCGAGCTAAAGCGGCAACTTGACGTGGCAGATGCCGACATCGCGCTTGTCAACAAGCGGCTTGACGAGGCACAAGGTATGTAATTTCTCCGGAGACACTTGGTAAGAGGAGCTTTACGCCAGTATCTTACAACATGTACGCTTGACGCAGATGGTGCCACTGCCATGGAGAACCTTCGGGCGGAACTTGCCCGAGCCAAGGAGTAGGCCAGGAAAAGTGATGCGGCTGCCGTAAAGGCAATTGAAGAGCTAAAAGCCGAACATGCTTCTCACTACCGAAGCAAGAAGGAAATGGCCGAGATGGCTGTGAAGTTGAAGAGCGCTGTTGACCGTTGCAAGCTTCTTGAAAAGGAAGATCGGGCGAAACAGACGAACCTGGAGAAGGCCACTACCGCGGCCAAGGATGCTCGCTCTGCGATGAGATCTATGAAGGAGGAGCTACGTCAAGCCGGAGATATTGCGGCTGGAAAGCCCTTTATAATGAGGATGAAGTTCGTGGATCCTAAATATGCTCCGTTGGACCTGATGTGGAGTGCGGCGGACACTTATCTGGATTTGGCGGCGAGTGCCGCAGACGCGGCCGAACACTTCCGAGATCAAGAGGATCGCAAAGTGGAAAAGCTCTTCTGGTCGCAGTTCCATAATCTAGATCGTCCACTTCCATTAACCGATCGTTTGGCCGAATAGGCCGAGCTAAATAGGTTATCCGGACTCGCCATGAAGTATGTCGTGGGTCATTTGTGGCCGGAAAGGCCAGAGCCGAAAAGTTATTTTAGCTTGGTGCAGCAGTTCCTTGGTGAAGTGCCGCATATCAATGCAATGAAGAGGTCAGCATGCATAGAGGGTGCGCGGATGGCCCTTGCCCGTGTTAAGACATACTGGGCGGAAATGGAGGCCACCGCTGTTGCATCCCAAGACTCGGACGGAAGCCGAGTACCTGCCGAGCGCTATTTTCAGGAAGTTCTGCAAGGCACTCATTTAATAGAGACGCAGTGCTCGAAGGATACTATGTTTGAATAACATGTATTATTGTAAAACAACATTTTGATGGAATGTATGAGCTTTTTATACTTGTGCCTACAAGAATTAAAATACCTCATGTGCGGCCGTTAATGTATATGTGTATATAACCTGAAAGATGGTAGTCTTCGGCTTCAGCCCCCACGCATATAATGCGGGGGTGTTCGCAGAAGGCGCATGTTCACACTTGATCCAACGTCTTGGTCCATGAAGGAGGTATAGCGCAACGAACAAGGCAACCGGACTATAATGCTTTATCACTTTCACTTGACCATAGGAGCTTGACAGTGGGGCTACTATATAGCCCCTGGTGGCGCTGCGCTCGCCCGAACTCGGGGCGCGTGTGTGCCTGGCCGGGAAACGGCCCTTCGTTAATATGGAGGAATCCCGAAGATTCCAATGGGTCATCGAGTGGTTGACCAGTCTCACGCTATATCATGACAGTCAGTTTTCGGCTTTCTCTACTGAGGTGCTCACCTGGATGAACCGGGGCACAATCGCAATAGTTCTCTTGGTGCTGCCTTAGCCGATAAAACGGAACGTAAGGCGGCAACACACAGGAGCCGGGCAAACCCAACATTTGACCAAAGACATGATTCGGAGCTGATGCATATATGGCCAAACTCGCGACGCCGAACACTCCCTAAGGTATTCGGTCTTCATAAAAACGGGCTGAGCAGTGCCCTTGATAATAAGCCCCTGGTGTCCAGGTACGTGCAAAATTCTGACGTGGCCACATGCCAAGACGCCAGCCTCCTCCTCGGTTATACTGAGAATCCGGGGGATGTGTATCAACACGAGACAGTAAAATATGTTTACGCAGGGTCTTAATCTAAAAAGAATCCTGGAGACGGGTCCCTGCTGCACGTCTGCGCCTGTGTCTCCGTTGTGCCATGTCCTGGACGGGCGTAGCATGGTGTTCATGTGTAAAAGAGAGGAACTTAGCTGAACAGAAAAAGAAGAAAGGAATAGTAGTGCGGAATTTACGCTGTACCAAATAAACAAAGTATAATTCAAGACGGATAAAAGTTGAGCCTTATTGTCGCTTATGTTACATATGCGGAGCCCCTTGTATAGGGGTGTACGGCTACTAAACCTTTAACAATTATATGTATGCTCCTGACTCGTCTAGCCGTGTCCGTCGTCTTAATGACCTGTTAGATGCTTTTGTTGGTGACACTGTTTTAATGTGTGGCTGCTGAGGCGACCGCATATTCTGCCGCGCTCGAGGAACACTCGATATTTCCCTTTAGTGAGATGGTGCCTCATGGGCCGGGCATCTTAAGCATAAGAGATGCATAATGCGATATTGCGTTAAAGCGGGCGAAAGCTTCACGCCCCAGTAGTGCTTGATAGCTACTTGAAAATGGGGCGATGTGGAAGGTTATCTTTTTGCGGCGGAAGTTATCGAGGGAGCCGAACATAAGTTCCAGCAGGAGAGCACCCATACAATGGGTATCTGGGCCTGGCATTACTCCTTTAAAGGAAGTGTTGCTATGGCGAATTTTTGTTGGGTCCATCCCCATTTTGCAGACTGTGTCCTGATATAGCAGGTTTAGACCACTGCCACCGTCCATCAGGACCTGTCTGAGGTGGAGTCCATTGATTATCGGATCTAATACCAAGGCAGTGCAGCCTGCGTTCCGTATACTTCTAGAGTAATCCTCATGGTCGAAGGTGATCGGTTTTAACAACCAATGGCGAGACTCCTTTCGAATAGGCCGTATGGCACGTATCTCTATAGGTGCCACTCTGTCTTTTCCTTGTGTTACGTGAAGTAAGTTTACTGTTTTGACTTCTTGTGGGAAATTCTTTTGTTTCTCGGTGCTCTGCTTGTGGGGTTCATCATCGTCCTCACTTGGTGTGTCGAGCCCCTTGTGTTCGGCGTTGAGTTTGCCGGATTGCTTGAAGACCCAACAATCTTTGTGGGTATGGTTTGCAGGCTTCCCTGGAGTACCATGGATTTGACATATCTTATCCAAGATTTTGTTTAGGTTAGATAGCTCGTCCCTGTTATCTTTGAGGGGCGGCTTTTTCTGATTCAGCCGAGAGCTTTTGAATCCGGCATTGACTGCCGTGTTCTTCGGGCTGCTTCCCTTATTCCGGCGCTGGTCCTTGCTGCGTCGCGGTTTCCCGTTTCCATCCCTAACTTCGGTTGTACTTGGGTCACTAGTGCTACATCTTGTCAACCAGCTATCCTCTCCCGCGCAAAAGCGGGTCATGAGGCTTGTTAATGCGGCCATTGTTCTTGGCTTTTCTTGTCCGAGGTGTCTGGCGAGCCATTCGTCTCGGACGCTGTGTTTGAATGCCGCTAAGGCTTCGGCGTTCGGACAGTCGACTATCTGGTTCTTTTTAGTAAGAAATCTGTTCTAGAGTTTCCGGGCTGACTCTCCGAGCTGTTGAGTTATATGGCTTAAATCGTCTGTATCCGGAGGTCGGACGTAGGTCCCTTGAAAATTTGCCCGAAAAGCATCCTCGAGCTCTTCCCAACTTCCAATGGTGTTTTCGGGAAGGATTTTAAGCCAATGCCCGGCTGGCCCTTTGAGCTTGAGGGGTAAGTATTTTATGGCGTGGAGGTCATCTCCTCTGGCCATGTGTATGTGGAGGATATAATCCTCAATCAAGACTCCAGGGTCTGTTGTTCCGTCGTACGCCTCTATGTTTACGGGCTTGAATCCCGCCGGAAATTCATGGTCCAGCACCTCATCGGTGAAACAGAGGGGGTGTGCGGCACCCCTGTATTTGGGTGTGTCGTGTTGTTCGGATATTTGTTGTGTTTCATTGCTTTCTTGGCCCATAGATAGACCTGGCTGGGCCATCCTTTTGATGCGAATCCTTGGGTGGATCGCGTGTTGGTTTGTGTGCGGTGTCATTTGCCGCTCTAAGTTGGCCATGGGGTCGTCTATCCGACCGGGGGGCTTCCCTATTTTTTGATTTTGGGGGCTCTAGGGCCTCCTCATCAAATTCGGGTAGTAGCTTTCGCTTCGGGTAGCTCTTTGTGTGGTGACTATCGCCGTATTTATCTACGGTGTTGAGTACTTTGCTCTATCTGATTCGGAGTGCGTCCTCCGCAGTCTTGAGCTTCCGCTTCTGCTTTTTCAGGCTGCGCGCCGTGGCGATGAGCCTTTTGCGGAGGTTTTCCTGTTCCAGGAGCTTGTCCGGCGTGAGGTCGTCCGGACTGTTATCCTCGCCGGGGACGGGTTGTGCGTTTTGTTTGTCCAAGTTGCCTTGTTCAGATGGTTGCTTGATGCCATGTTCGTCGTTCGCCATCTCGCCCTGCTCTGTGGCGGGGCCTGTATGACCGCTATCTCTGTTGGGGCGGGGCTTGGAGAGGCGCTTACACCGCTTTGGCTATTTTTCGGAGGAACGACCCTTCGTTGCGTCATCCCGCTCTTCCTTGTTGTTTCCTTTGGGTGTGTCCACCATGTATACATTGTAGGATGGGGTGGCTGTCTAGTGCCCTATAGGCGTTGGTTCGTGTTCGTCTCCTACATCATCGTCCATACCGTCGATGTCTTCGGAGTTTTAGTCGAGCATGTCGATTAAATCATCGACAGTGGCTACGAAGTGGGTGGTGGGTGGGCGTCGAATTTCTTTGTCGTCTGCATCCCAACCCTTTTGGCCATAATCCAGCCAGGACTCTCTTGACACAGAGAGAGACTTTAGTGAATTCAGAATATCGCCGAAGGGCGAGTACTGAAAGATATCTACAGCAGTGAATTCCATGATCGGCGCCCAATCAGATTAGATTGGCAGGGGCGCGGAGGGTTCGGAGTCCGGAGAAGAGTCCGGCACCTTGGAGTCACGGGCTTCGCAGAGGATAAGGCTGGTGTTCGGCTCGATCGCTGTTGAGACTGTAGCCCCCGTGGCGGTGTCTAGCCACCCGTCCTCGCTCGGCGCAGTTGACTCCGAGCTAAGGGTCGGAGCTGATGCGGGCGCGGCCTCCAGGGCGCTGTTCGGCGGCAGAGCTAGGTCATGCCCATCGTGACAGTGCGGCGTGCTTGGCTGTGGCTCGAATCCGTGGAAGATCAAGTCTCCGCGGATGTCAGCCGTGTAGTTAAAGCTTCCAAATCTGACCTGATGGCCAGGGGCGTAGCTTTCAATCTGCTCCAGATGGCCAAGCGAATTGGCCCGCAGTGCAAAGCCGCCGAATACAAAGATCTGTCCGGGGAAAAAAATTCTCACCCTAGACCGCGTCGTTGTTGAGGATCGGAGGAGACATCAAGCCTAAAGATGACGACACCGAGGAACTCTCAATGAAAGCACCAATGTCGGTGTCAAAACCGGCGGGTCTCGGGTAGGGGGTCCCGAATTGTGCGTCTATGTGGATGGTAACAGGAGACAAGGGACACAATGTTTTTACCCAGGTTCGGGACCTCTCGATGGAGGTAAAACCCTACTCCTGCTTGATTAATATTGATGATATGGGTAGTACAAGAGTAGATCTACCACGAGATCAGAGAGGCTAAACCCTAGAAGCTAGCCTATGGTATGATTGTTGTTCGTCCTATGGACTAAAACCCTCCGGTTTATATAGACACCGGAGAGGGCTAGGGTTACATAGATTCGATTACAATGGGAGGAGATCTACATATCCGTATTGCCAAGCTTGCCTTCCACGCCAAGGAAAGTGGAGCTAAGCCTGCATGCCAGAAGACACGCTGGCATTGGAGGCAGTGGAGCTAAGCCTGGAGAGCGAGCAGCTGGAGGTGATGGAGCGCCATGTGGCCACAGCCGAGGATGCCCTTGCTTCCCGATAGGCGAGGATCCAGTGAGAGGTCGACCATATGGTGACGGGGATACTGTCGGCGTCCTAGGAACAAGGGTACACAGACATGCGTGCCTGCGACCCATGGCGTGGCTCTGTCTATGGCCCGGTACGGCCCGGTTTCAGCAGCGAAAATTCAAGACCCTCGCGAGGGGCCAAGCCTCGCGAGGCAGACGACACCAAGACCTCCCTGAGGACGGCCTCACTAGGCTGGCTCCCGAGGATCGGAGATCTCAATGCAAGGTGCACCTCGCGAGGTTCATATGACATGAGCCATGATGACCAAGGACAGGCAGGCGCCAGTGGGCGTAGTGTACCAGTTTCCTCTTTGGTGATAAGGAGGCAAGAGCAGGCGCTGAGTTCCGAGGAATCAAGCAAAGGTTTCCATATTGCTGCAACGAGACCAAGACCGCCAGGACGGCAGGACGGAGGTCATCGCGGAGCCCACCGCAGCGTCACCACTAGAGCCTTTGCAGGCGAAGACTACTTTTGTCAAGATAGCTTGTACTAGTTGTTCCCCTTCAAATTCGTCCATTGTGGAATCCCTTCCCGCCTACATTTGGGAAGAGGACCAAGGCCACTATAAATAGGACTTAGGCACAACCATAGAGGGGGAGTTCGATTCCACGCGAACCACATCACCAGCACATCGAGCTCAAGAACACCTCTCCTCCTGAGGTTGTTCATCCACTGTACTAGTTCATCCTCAGCCCCTCGAGGCAATCCACCACAAAGCTGGAGTAGGGTATTACACCACAAGGTGGCCTGAACCAGGATAAACTATTGTGTCTCTAGTCCCTTGGGTTCGTCGAGCTAGGCCGTGGGATCGTCGTGCAGGCAGATAGGGAAGAGAGAGTTCTTTGCACGCACACCAGAGATTGAACCTCTCAAAGGTCTGCGGAACCCCGAATCCGACAGATACGCGACATCCTTATCAAGGAATATCGCCAGAAGCTAGAGCTCCAGGAGGCTCGTTTGAAGCAGTGGTGCAACGAGCTGCAGGGCAACACCGATGCCTTCGAGGAGAAGTTAGCTGCGGTGGAGTGGCGCGAGAAGACCGTTGAGGTAGCTCGGGCTATCGCTGAGGCTGAGTTGTCCTTCCTTCATCAGCAGGTTGAAGGTGTTATGTCCCTCATGGAGAAAGCCTCGGACGAGGCGGGCCGCCGCCGAACGCTGCAGCGTGAGAGCTCCTTGATGCTTGAGGCCCTTGGGCTCAGTGCCAACCAGGCCATGAGCGACATCTATGATGAGAACGTCTCCCGCTCGCTCGGAGCCGACGATGCTGGCTACATCAGCTTCTTCACCCAGGTCGTGACTCACCTTGAGGGCGGGGTCGCGAGGGCACGCCGACTCGTCGTGCTGCGACATTCCTGGGCGCACGTTCTCGCGCGTCTTCTGCCACCTTCTTCGCTCCAATCCTGACTTTGATTTCAATGTTGCGATAGCCCCTGTGCCTGGGGCAATCCAAGATGTCATGGCGAGCTGGGTGGACGATCACGTGTACAACTTGATACGGAGCTCGCCCTGGCAACGACGTGGTTGCGCCCGAGGCCGAAGAGGGTCCAGCTACTGAAGATGATGATGGTAGCGAAGACGATGATGGTGACGATGATGACAGCGGAGGCGATGACAATGACACACCTCTCTAAGCTTGTGCCCTCTCAAAGTTTTGAATGTGACCCGACGGGGATGCGAATGTTTTTTTGGAAGAATTTTTCTTGTGATGTGTTAAGTGATATTTGCACTCCCTGTTGTCTTCACTCTTTTACTATTGACACACTCCTAACCCCAGAGTAGGGGTGACTGCCATTGCCATGCCTGCTCGTGGTGCCTGGTTCAAGGCCTAGGAGGGGTCACCTATTGACGGTCCCGGGAGATGCGCGCCTACTGGTTCGCTCAAGAGCGTCGCGCGGGGATCCACAGAGGTGTGCCCGCGGGCAAAGCCACAACTGTTGTGGCCTGGGCCATTAGGGCGTCTTTAGCACGGGCGTGCGCACCATGCCTAGCCCCGCTCACGGGGTGCGATGGAGCGAACCACGGGCGCCTGCCATCCTTTGCAAAAACTGAAACCAAGCGAAGGAAAAACAACTAGGAGAATGTAAAATCAGGAACATCCTCGCGCGACCTCCTGGCGCATGCTGCCAGCCCGGGGCGGGGCTAGAGCCCGGAGGTGCACCGTCGTGGTACAATTTACCTGCGATCCAAGGTTAGCCTGGCATGTTCCAAAGATATTGGTTGTAACCAGTGGCCGTTGCTGTCGAAGGTGTCGTCGGGGCATTGTGTTGGCCCAAAAAGAACCCCGGTCCCGCATGGCCTCGGTGATCCCGACGTCCAAGTCGACGAGGGGAATGCGCGTAAGCCTCCCCTTTGTTCGTATAACAAGTCCATCAACGGCGGCACAAAGGCACCAGGAGCCAGAATACGGAAGCCGGTCCCTAGTCTCGCCGCTCCACTACTCGGCATTTCTGGTGTCCGGTCATGCTGAACAAGGGTGTCATGGGAAACCACGTCCACCTATGGGGCCATGAGCCCCTTGTGGTTCGGCAGGGGGATGAGCACATTGCACAAAGAGCGGAGAACATTGCGCAGCACGACAAAGATCACACGGGCAATTTTACCCAGGTTCGGGCCGCCGTGAGGTGTAAAACCCTACTCCTGATTTGGTGGATTGTGGTGGAGACACAACGCTCTAGCTCGGAAGGGTTGCCTCGGCACGTATGAGTGTACAAGGGCCCGAATCCTTTCTATGCACTACAAAAAAAATACACTTCCGTGATGATACGTGTTTGTCACAGTAGGCCATATTTTCTGTCATGCATGTACATCCATGACGATTTTATGAAAGAATCAAGATAGTCATACCTGTGCTGTCGTAGAAGTGTTCCATGACATTACCAAAATTATCATCACGGAAGTGTCCACTTCCATGACGATAAATCCTGCGTCATAGAAGTGCTTTCGTCAATGGTAACCGACACGTGGCATCCACCATAACGGGTTGCCGTTAAGCTATCGGGCCTGGTTTTGGATCTGATATCCCGTTAACAGCCCGGACTAATGGGGATTTTCCACGTGTAAAATTCTCAATGGCCAGAGGAACCACGTGTCGGCTCACCGTTGGGACAGATGTCATCCACTCATTGGACCGGAGGTGCCTATGATACGTCGACACGTGGCATGACCCAGAAGAGGCCCATTCCGGTGAAAAGGCCGGCCCATTTGACTTGGTCAAAAGGTAGCGGAAAGCCTGTTAACGGCCTGTTTGCATATAGCCCATTTATAGCCCGCTAACTCACGACCCGTTAGAGCCTATCCGAATTAGGCCCAGCAGTGTCATCTAGGCCATTTAATATGATTCTAGCCCGTTTTAACTTCTGGCCCATGTATGGCCCATGACGTCTTTGGGCCCATATGAGGCCCTTTGTAACTCTTGGCCCATTAACGGCCCATGGTGAAACTGGCCCATAATGAACAGTGTATCGCTTTATACCCATTAATGGCCCATTATCCCATTGGGCCATTTCTAGCCCGTGTTATCTTTTGGCCTTCTCAAGGCCCATTTATTCTTGGGCTCATTTCCAGCATTCGGTAACTTACGGTCTGTTACTGGCCTTTTCTGCTTGTGGCCAAATTCAACTCGTGGTTACAATTGGCCCGTTTGTGTCCCGTTAATCCGTTGGGCCGTTTTCATAGCATCATCAAATACGGCCGATTAACAATGACCTGTTATGGTCGGCCCTTGAATGGATGATTCCAACTCTAGCCCGTTTATGGCCCATAATGCAGTCCGTTATTGGCCCATGTTTGGCCAATCGATCATACGACCCGTAGAAGACCCATTGATGCTACGGCCCGTAAAAGGCCCATTGTTTCCATAGAAGGCCCATTTTTTCTACGGCCTGTAGGAGGCCCATGGTCACTACAGTAAATATGTAGCCCATGGTTATTGTGGCCTAGTTTCAAAAAATAGGTCTGCACTGACTACAAGAAAACAAATAAACAAGATAACAAGGAAATAAATAAGCAAGCAACTTATGCTAGGCTATCACGACTATTGCACATATTACATCCATTGGGCATCAAAATTCGCCACCAGTGCAAACATAGGGAACAAAGCAACATATCACATACACTGGTTGTCAAAGTTGGCGATCAGTGCAAATAAACTCCACAACAAAACAAGTCCAGAACTGAAACCACTTCAAAAGAGCTTAAGAAAAAAAATATCATGGGTACCCATAATGCTGGCAAGATGCTTAGCAAGCTTATTAACTTTCTCTTGTTTGGTGCTTAAATCCTCTAGCGCTTGCTGTTGCACTAGAAAGTATGCATCTGAGTTCTGTAGGGACTTCCTCAGTCCTTCGGCTTCCTATCACAGAACTTATGATCGATGTCTTTCAACTTCATGTTGAGACTCAAGAAGCCGAATTGATTCAGGCAGCGAGTTCGAAGAGCTGGTGCCAGCAGTAGTGGCTAGTAACTTGAACACTACATCAAGACATGACTTTGGGGTTGTCTAAGTGTCTTCAATATTGTTTTTATCAGCTTTCTTGGAGACCAACAGGGATGTCTCATTATCTTGAACCTTATCTGCATTACTTCCTTTAGCATTGCATAACGGGGTACTCTTGTCCAATATTTTGTCCGCATTCTAAAAGACAAGCAAATAGGCACATCATAGGTTTACCATGTTGTATATGAAACTCATTTAGGTAAAACAATTAAGTAGTAAGGTGGACAAGATAACATCATGAAACAAACATATATCTATGTAGTATGGTCACTATATGGTCCACATCATTCTAGTTTATGTTGCCAAATCAAGATAGAGATAGTTCAAATCATATCTATTTAAGACAAAGCAACATACACAGAATATTAGTGTGAGAAACTACATAGCAATAACAACACTTGTAATGTGCATGGCATGGGAACATAACTGTTTATTCAATTGAAACTGAAATCAACATAGAGCAAGTTACAACAACAAACACATTAAAGAAACAGGTTTAAAACATACTTGTTGCGCCATTGGAGTTTCAATTGCATCCTTCAAATTTGAAATTAGTTGGTATGAGTAAATATAGTGATGCAAGAGCAAAGGAGTAGGAACCATAGCTACGGAACCTGATCTGAGAACAATTCTTCTTCTGCTTTAAGCGTTGGCTTGGGGTTCGGAGTGGTGGTCCTCGTGCTTTGGGAACTGTAGTTGCCTTACTAACTGCTCGTGTTTGGGTGCTCGGTGGTGGAGACGGTGTTGTGTCAACTGGAACTGGTTAATATCTACTGGGGTTGGGGTTAGAAGGGGTGTAGCTAGTTCTCTGTCCAACTGGGTAGGGGTAGAATCTGTGTGAGTCTGGGTTCTGTGTGGTGGGGATGGTTCTTGGGCAAGTACAACCATGGTTCTATCTGCATCGACATGTAGCATGATCTTTTCTGAAGACCGTGTTTTTACTCCCATAGATACCGCCATCACCCCCACCAAATCAAATGGCTGATAAACAAGAAAAGTAATTGAATGTACAAACATTGTAAGATAGACATGTGCAATGGATAGTAGGGAAGAAAACAGGGCATGAGATAATTCACATTTATGTTGTCTAACCAAACAGAATATCATGACATAATTTCACATATATGATGGCTAATTAAACATGATGGCATGAGACAATTTCCCATGTATGATGGTTAACTAAACAGGATTGGATGATGTACTTCAGAATATGATGACTATGTAAATAGGATGACATGATATAACTATATGATGTGTCTATTGAAGTGGTTGGCATGCCATAATTCACAAACATGTTGTCGATGGAAACATGATGGCATGATATAATTCACGGATAGAATGACATAATTCAAAATATGATGACTATATAAATAGGATGAGATTATATAACTATATTATGTCTTTAGAAAATGGGTTGGCATGCCATAATTCAGATACATGCTGTCTCTGTAAACATCATGGCATGATATAATTCAAATATATGATTTATATACTAAGCAAGTCAGCAGAGGGCAATCGCATATATGATGTGCCAACCAAGGAGATGGCATTCAATATTGTGTATATGATGTAAAAACTAAGCATTGCAAGACAACATATGCATGATATGAGTAATATAACCCTGCCAAGTTTGATCATACACCTCAAGGGGATAATAGGACTGGTCATCTGCCTCTAAACCCTCCTCTGAGGAGCTATCTGTAACTAGTAGGATATCTTCTTCAGAAGGTAGCATCGTCTGCTCTGAAGACCTTGTTTTCACTCCAGATTTCTCCATCACCAATTCAAATGGCTGATGCACAGGAAGAGCAGTTGAATATACAAACATTGTCGACAAATGCAATGACTAGTACAAAAAAGGATGGCATGATATAATTCACATATATGACGCTTGGCTAAACAGCATGGCATTGCGTAATTCACATACATAATGCCTTGCAAGATAGCATTGCATGATACACATATATAATGTCTTGCACCAAGATGGCTTTGCAAAATTCGCATACATGGTAATTAGACACTAATCAGGTGGCATTTAGACAAAGCATGTCTAAACTAAGCAAATGACATGCCAATGCAAGACACCATATGCATGATATGAGCAATATAACCCTGCCAAGTTAGACCATGCACCCGGGGAGGGAATAGGACTGATCATCTGTCTCTGAATCCTCCTCTGAAGAGCTATCCATAACCAGCAAGACATGTGCTTCGTTAGATAGCATTGTCTCCACTAAAGACCTTGTTTCCACTCCAGATTTTTCCATGACCGTGTCGACTGGCTGACGCACAGGAAGAGTAATTGAATGTACTAAAATTGTTGAAAAAATTTAATACGTAATAAAAAATGATGGCATGATATAATTCACATATAAGATGACTGGCTAACCAGGGTGGCATTGCAAAATTCACATATATGATGCCTGGCTAAACAAGATGGCATTTCATGATCCACATATATGATATAGAAACTAAACATATGGCATTCACACAATGCATGTCTAAACTAAGCAGATGACATATTTTATGTATAAAGTGAGCAATGCAAGGCACCATACGCATGATATGAACAACATCATCTTGCCAAGTTAGAGTAAAAGACCTCAGGGGGTAAATAGGAGAGGTCTGCTCCCTTTGAATCCCCCTGTGAACTGTTATCTTCCTCTTGATTACATTATGGAATGGGGGAGGGGAGTTGCTTCTGCGTCGATCATGGAGCGATGTCTGCATGAAATTTTATTTCCACGCAAGGCTCACCTCTTTTGCACTACATGTTGAGTACCATTGTGTACAATAACTGACATGCATAGGAATAAAACATAGTGATATTATGTAAGGAGTGCATGCACAAATCCAAAGTGATGGTAGCAAACAATGGATAGAACCAAAACCAATGATAGTAGGCAGATAATAGCTTTAGTTAAAAAATACAGATAATGGATCCTTTAATGTTTGTTTCCACCCAACATGAAATTCATAGTAGACACCCAAGATTAACCAGATAGTAGAAATATAGTATTGATTGCTACCCTAATATGTACCCCACAACCATTTAAAAATTCAAGTTTGAGCATTAGTTTGGACCTGACCTGGAGTCTAATCGGTGAATAGGACAATAAAGTAGCATGTCATCATATTAAGTGATGCATAACATAAGCAGACACGAAAGAGTGCGACCTCTCTTGCGGACCCATGTAGTCCTCAAGGTCATCTGCTCAGTTGATAAGGGTAATGCAGTTGTCGTGGCTGCCGGCGGCGGTGAAGAAGATCTAAGGTGGCAAAGACAGTCTGGAAGGCGGATCCCTACTGTGGTGAACCCTTCCGTCGTTGGAGCAGCTGAGCTGGGGTGGAACACAGCGCAGCAGGAGCGGCACAAACCACACAAGGTTTTCTTTGACACATATCTGTAACAGAAGTAATTGTGTAAGAGCTTGTTTGAATTTGAGGATTCTAACAGTGCATGGATAGGAAATACACATGAATAAGATAAGAATGCATGTGCAAAACAGAGAATTTAAAAACACAAGATTTCTGCCAATCTAGGTGTTTGGTTCACAAGAATTGGAAGATCACAGGATGCAAAGAAGCATGGTGAGATTAAGCCAAACCACAAGAAAATGTACGGTTATAATGCTATTATGCTACTACATCTTAGTCTTGTGCTTCATGAATAGGAATTTGAAAAGGAGGACAAGTGGATATTAAAATTCCTACGGTTTTTCTTTCAAGGAGACACTAAAGGAACAAATTCCTTTGAACCAAATGCATGAATAGTAGTACCATAGGAAACTTTCCAATTCCTATGTTTTCCTTCACTTTTCCTTTCAAGCACTGGCTATTCTAGTAGGCAGGCTTGAGCAGGGAAAGCCTACACTCAAAAAAAATTGTGCTACTTCTACTACTTTGGAACCAGGCCACTACCCTACTAGCTCAACTCCCAGGCCCATCTACAAATGCACAGCTCAAACGCGCAGAGATAAATAATGATGGCATTCAAGAGAGTCCATCATGGATAGCTAAGTTGCCTGGTACCTCACTTCTTTTCAGATAGTAGGAGAAACTAATCATATTTCATGTTACTATGTGTGCTCAGTGGACAATATATATAACATGTAGACTAAAAAAGCGACGCAACAAGTGTACAACCTCTTTGGCGAAGCCATGTCGATCTCAACATTATTGGGTTGGTCGGTGAGGATGCTCCGGCTGATTTGGCTGTCGGAGGAGGGGAAGATCTTAGGCATCTGGAGATGGGGCCGGGGGTACTGCTCCGTTGTGATGGAGGGTTTCATCGTTGGAGCAGCTCCGGTGAGTTGAATGACAACGAGGATGAAGCAGGACAAGAGAGAGAATGTTAAACTGGGTGGAATTCTAATAACATCTCCAATAGATGACATAAAATACATAACCACAAAGTGCTAGATGTAAAATACATCAGTCACTCGTCTCTAAACTTAACTGTCAAAAGTGAATTTAACTGTCGAAACTGAATTTAGCTGTCAAAACTGAATTTTGCTGTAGAAACTGAATTTTACCGTCGAAACTGAACGCACTAGTATCAGAAAAGCAGTAGCAGCAGCACGTGCGAGAGCCGGGGCAGCTGGTCATATGGCAGCATCTCGGGTAGCAGCTATAGGCGCTTGAGCGAGAGTAGGATCTGCTGCTCGTGTAGAAGCAGCGCGTGGAGCAGCGCAAGCAAGAGCAAGAGCGAGAGCAGCAGCGCAAGAAAGAGCAGACCAGGCAGGGGACCGAGAGCAAGAGCAGAGCAGCAGCGCGAGAGAGAGCCAAAGCAGCAGCATCTCCTACTGATGTGGATGTCGCCGCCGAGGGAGCGATGACGTGGAGGAAGTGGCCGACGACGCCGCCGTGGATGGAGCCGCGCTATGTCGGCTCGGGACCGAGCGCAGGCAGCACCGTGAGATCGAATCAAGAAGAAAATGGGGCGATTAGTGTAGAACCTCTTTGGTGGCACCGATTAGGCCTCAGCTTCATCCGAGGAATCGGTGATGATGGTGCCCTTCCGGTGGTGCAGGTGAAGACAATGGTGGGAGAATGGAGGTGGCGCGAAAGATGAGGGGAACATCGGGGCAGCTCCTTGGAGGTGGAGGATGGGGTGGCTGGTCTAGCAGGGCGAAAAGATCGATGACGGATACTCATCCGGTGCGGTGGATGAGGGACGTCCAGGTGTTGTTGTGGACGACATCGTCGGGGAAGAGGCTCCGGCTGGGTGGCGGAAGGAGGAGGGTGTGGGGCTTCGCGGGTTTTTGCAGCCTCGGTGTATGAATGGGTGGGCGGATGGGATGGGAGGGGGAACCATGGCTTAGGGTCGCGTTTGTCTGAAATGTGGGGTAAGTTATGAAAGAACCCCCACCTATTTGAGCTAGGGGGTTCTTCCGGTTCAGGGGTATCACGGGCATTTCATGTGTCGGGATTTCGCACGAGGTGGGAGTGTTCGCGCGCGTTGTAATTTTGGGATAGCAAGGCGTAGGTTGAGATGGAGGGAGTTATCGGAGCACAACGAGACAAAGATATATCCTAAAATTTTGTGGTAACAAGGCGCGGGTTAAAGAGGCGGGAGTTTCGCAGCACGATAGAGACATATGCTAGCTTGAAATTTCGGCATAACAAGGCGCAGCTTGAAATTTCGGGAGAACAAGCTTAACGTGTACAAAAAAAGACAATTCACACCTAATCACTAGAGAGAGCCATGTCCTGTTTTACTATATTATTGGAAATGCATTCAAATACAACAAAAAAAAACTAAAAAAATCGGGACAACAAACATAATGCGTACAATACGAAATCAATTTGCACTTCCCTCAACAATAAAAAACAATTCATGTTGTCTAGCGTACGGACTAAATTTGAGTAAATTTTCCCTATTTGAATGGGATTGTACTCAGGTTAGTTATACAACCATCTAAATATTATCTTCACAACACATGACATGAATATAGGAGTAGTAAATTCCTATATAAATACAAAGTACATGTAGATACGATCTCAAATTCAAATGTATGTATCCATTTTGTGTTGAATTCTAATCATAGTACATGTATGCTCTAGCTAGATGTTCGGAATCTAAACCATGTATGATACTACGTACAATGTGTTTAACACACACAAACACCATTTAGACTAGTAAGGTACACGTGCATTGCACGCATAAGATTTGGCAACCAATTTATAAATAAATAGAACATTATAGCATGTAAGCTTTGAGTCATATATGCATGATGCAAATGTTTGTTTAATTCTTATAGTTCATCTCATTCAAAATCAATTAGAATATAAAAAATCTGATCTATTTTAAGACTCATGGAATTGTGCATTGTAAACCATAAAGTAAAAACAAATAATGGCGATTCATGTAGAAAAAAAATTGGGCAATTATGATACGGAAGTTCTAGAACAAAGGAGAAGTGCTTGTGTTTTGAGGTTTGTGTATTATGCTTAAGATCAACCATGGAGTCTTCTACATTGTACATGTGGCAAAATCTGGTGGAATGTAGATGATATCGAACGACCAGTAGTGCTCAGATTTGCCATCTCTGCACCGTCGGATTGGCTTCATCCAACGACCATCTTTCAAAGTTATTCCCACACTATACAGGGGTATAGACTAGTAAGGTACACGTGCATTGCACGCATGATATTTGGCAACCAAATTATGAATAAATAACACATTGTCGCATGTATGCTTTGAGTCATATATGCATGATGTAGATGTTCCTTTAATTCTTATAGTTCATCTCATTCAAAATCAATTAGTTTTTATAAAAAAAGCTAATCTATTTTAAGATTCATGGAATTGTGTGTTTGAAAGCATAAAGTAACAACAAATAATGGCAATTCATGTAGAAAAAAATTGGGCAATTATGGTACGGAATATTCTATATATCTAGTCAGGTCTCACCCTATTTCCCACGTACACATCGATCAATCTATACCTCTCTATATAGGATTATGTAGATAAAACGCCCACATTGTATATCCATCATCCCCCTCTCATCATCGATTCCTTCTACTTCATCTCTCAGACGCACGCATAGTGGTGAGGACAGGGGGCAGCAAGGGCCCTAGCCCACCCCAACATCACTATATATTGAGGCTAATATGAATGTGATCTGTAGATCAATTGCTGGTAAAATGGTTTAAGTTGATGAATTGGCCCTTCCCGTAAAGGATTAGCAACGCTTGGCCCCCTAGCTCATTTATTTTTCATGGCTCTGCCACTGCGCGCAACCGTGCACTCGCCCCCTCTCTTTAAATATCGATCTTGCAGTTGTGCACTCCTTCATAGTGTCCCTCCACTTGGCCCCTCGCACCATCTTCCAGCCCCCACCCCCATATCCCAGTGCTTGTACGCTCGTAGAGATCTTCTCTCTATATGTCTCTATCAATATCTCGTGCAGTCGACCCCTCCCCTCCCTTCTCGTATATCACCCCGACCCCATGCACATACATGTATTTATATAGGCCTCTCTTTCACACAAATTGCATTGACATGTATTCCCTCGCCATATCTTAGTATCTCTCACACACACAGACTACGTGAGCGAAAGACAAGAGGTGCACACACGCACTCATTCCACATACAAACGCGCGGGGTGCACGATGGAGCACATTTGTACAAAAAATGAGTGTGTAGAAAGCCTTTAGATGATGTGCCAAACTAGTCTATATATATACCTCTATATCTATATCTATACCCCTATATTGAGTGTGAATAAATTTGAAAGATGGTCTTGGATGAAGCCAACCAGACGGTGTAGACATGGCAAATCCGAGCACTACTGGCCATTGGATATAATCTAGATTCCACCAGATTCTACCACATGTACAATCTAGATGACTCCCTGGTTGGACTTAAGCATAATGCACAAACCTCAAAACACAAGTACTTCTCCATTGTTCTAGAATCTTCTATATCATAACTTCCCAAACTTTTTTTCTACTTGAATTGCCATTATTTGTTTTTTACTTTATGCTTTACAACGCACAAGTCGATGAATCATAAAATAGTTAACTTTTTTTATAAAAACTAATTGATTTTGAATGAGACGAACTATAAGAATTAAATGAACGTCTACATCATGCATATATTACTCAAAGCATACATGCTATAGTGTGGTATTTATTCATAATTTGGTTGCCAAATCTCATGCGTGCAATGCACGTGTACCTTACGAGTACTTCCTTTTTTAGTTAATATATTATGATTGAAATGATGTGGGGGAATCCATGAAGCCACGTGGCACATGTGGAGGCATTGTCGCGACCTCCTTGTGTGGATTGATGACAGTGACGTGGTGCTGGTTCCAGAAGAATGTACTCATCCTCTCTCGCGCACACTGGCAATACATGCACGAAGCGAACCAGAAGAATGTACTCGTCCTCTCTCGCGCACACTGGCAATACATGCACGAAGCGAAGATGTGCGCGCACACATCATTCCCTCGCACGCACACGCTGGTACATGGCGGGATGCATTTTTGTACGAAGATCCGCCCCATGTGATAATTTGGCGCGTGTAAAGTCGTTCACTTCATTGATGGCCAATTAATACAGTGCATGCAAATTGGAGTGGAGGTGAGGGAGGAAGTAGTTGAGAAATATATTACTACTCCACTGCGTGCATGCGAGTAGATCAATCATGGGTTGCTACTTCCATTGGTCTCCTTCGTATTTTGTGCCCATTTTTTACCATAATTTTAAGTAACACAATATTTATGCATGTCATAAAAATTAATGTCATAGAAAACTACTTTTAAATGGTATTCCAATGATATAATTTTTGGTGACATGCATTAACATTTTGTTAGTTAAATTTTTGGTCAAAAATTGGCACAAAATAAATAGGGGGCCAATAAACTAGGACGCGTCCAGGATGATGAATTTTTGCTTGGGTTAGTATTGGTTGCCTTTGTATTTAAATATGGATGGAGTGGAGTAGTACTATCTTTATCTTAGCCCCGTAGGGCTCTCCCAGTGACTATGCTTGCCTCCCCACCTTGCCCATCAGATCCCGCCATGGATAATCCCTTAGTTCCCAGGATCCCGCAGGATGCCCTATCGCTGCGGCCCGCAGCACTGCTGCCTTTGAGCAAAACCCACATGTGTTTCAGAGGGGATCCATTGCGCTGGAATCATAGATCGGTGGCGTGGGAGGACATGCCAGGGCTGCGTTTGAGGTGGTGGGCAGCAAGGGCAAATCATATCAAGGAAGCGTTGCATCGATTGGAGACCAGTTTGAAGGAGCTGCGCCTGGCGAAGCACAAGGCGGAGGCGCAAGTCGATCTCAAGGGAGAGATGCTGAGGGATGTCAGCATCTGGCAGCGTCGCATTGATTTCGAGCTGGGGCTAATGGCACAGATCTTATTCACGGAGACGACTATGGAGGAAAGAACCCGCATGCCTGCGGAATGGCATGAGCAGCCGGTGCAAGTGTTCAAATGGGCGGTAGGAGAAGCCAAATCCCGGGACCAGCTACAATGGCGCTGCTGGGCATGTATCGTAGGCAAGGTGAGCTACCCTCCTTCCCCGCCAGCGATGCAGTGACCTACTCGATTGTTGCTGTAGTGAACTTGCAACGCCATGTCTGTTTGCAACCTTGACAATCACTCCATCTATATGTACTGTATTCATGTGAAAATACTTGGTCATTTGGAAAAAGATGGTAATTGATTTATCACTAGCTTTTAATGCTTAGTCATGACAATCAACCGAAGCCACAACTAGAAGTCTCCATCGCGTAATACTTACAGTCGGTCGCAACAACAGATGGTCGGTCGGACCCACGTCTCACCAAAGGGACACGCATCGACTTGGTTTGACATGTACAACCAGTTACATCACTGACTTGTGCGACCGCATTTGAGCAGTAGTACTTGAAATTTATGTTGCACTAAACTCATCGGGAGCCATTTCGGGCCTCGAAACCAAAACCATCAATTAATATTTAGCTTGTTCCCAGCACATTCCAAAGTAGTACTACTATTCTATAATTAAGTGCAAACCTGCTCACACCTAGTACGTATCTAACCTGAACATATTCCCACTATGTAGGTTTTAGTACTAGTGATAGTACTAGGTTATAAAAAGGGGAACTACCTATCTGAAAATTACTCTACCTTCCTCCCCATAAGTCTTTCTTGTTCACATGTCCTTGCCATGGCCGGTGTGCAGAGCTCTAGGTCGAGTACTACTCGTAACAAGGCAGCGGCGACCAAGGCCGCTGAAAAAAAAGAGAGGGCTCGCCGCCTCGTAGAGACCTCAAAATATTTCTCACAGCCAGGCGAGGCATCCCAGGAGCGCTCTAGCTGCAGAGGCGAACATGTTGAGCTGGCGGTGCTGGAGTCATTATCCCTTGACGACATGACCGAACAGCTCAATATGTAGAAGGAGTTCATCAACGGCTTGGTGGAGCTGCTGAAGGAGAGCCTCGACGACATGCCCGCGTCATGGAAAAAATGAAGAAGATGGCGGAGGAGATGCGTGAGCAGATGAAGTTCGTGGAGGCGATGAAGAGGCAGTTACGACTTCGCGGCCAGCAACCCTTCATGTAGTAGAAAGCAGCGCCCTTGACTTTTGTGTGTGTCGTCCTTCTTTTTTGGGGGGATAATCTTCCTTCTTCTTTTGCTTCAGGTGTTCCGCTGCACGTGTCACGTTCTCTGCGAGGCATGAATAGAACAATGCTAATGATGAGCAGCGCCGTGGGATCGATGACTAGCAAATTAGATCATTTTTTATCACCATGTCACACTGGGCTGCTGTGTTTCGTGCTCCTCCGTCGTACTAGTACTCAAGTGGAAAACTTGAGTATACCGCATGGTTCTTTGCTCCTCCTTAGGTCGTCGGCAACATTTATACAAGTAGTCAAATCACAAAGGCCCCGCCTTCCAGCAGTAATGAGCCATCAAATCAGAAAGGCCCTTGCCTCTCGTGAAACCGACCAAGCGAGACTGCCCCACCCTCTAGCCTTTTAAATGTATACTTTTGTACAGTAGTAGTATTGATGGATTGCGCCATGGAGCAAAACTAACAAGATGAAATTAAGGGAAAAAAGTGGTACATATAGAGAGCGCTCGTCGCCAAATTATGCATATAGTACTATTAAAAAAGCTAGTATGTGCTTAGATGGGGTGCTAAATTTTATTAAATAAATTAGCATACTTACTTAATTCTTGGGTTTTTATTATTTATGCCACTAGTTGTGCCTCACTACACAGTTTTGCCATTAGAAGTTATGACTACTCAAAAATGCCATCGATCCGTGAGATGCTTGCTCAAAAATGCCATTATATATCTAAAAAATACCATCGTTCCGTTAGATGTTTGTTCAAAATGCCATTAGACATTGTTATTTTCACGTCAAACCCATTGACCGTGTTATATGACAAAAATAAGCCTGACCCATATGTCGATTCTCTCTATCTCACAATGATAAGTGTGGCCCTGCTTGTGAGGAGTAACCAAGCGAATAATTTTACATGAAAATAAGAACGCTATTGGGATCAAGTACGCCCCACACTTTATTGTAGTGAGATAGAGGGAGAGCTGGCATGTTGTTCCATAGGTATTTATGTCATTATAACATGGCAAAAGAGATTCGAGTCACAATAATGGTGTCCGGTGGCATTTTGAGCATGTGTCTAATGAAGCGATGGCATTTTTGAGTGGTTGATATTCCTAGTGGCAAAACTGAATAGTGGGACACAACCGGTGGTATAAATGATAAAAACCCTTAATTTTTTTACAACTAAACTGCTGGCTATATGATGTTGGCCATATATATTGTACGGATATAATGTGAAGAAATGAGTGGTAGTACTACCAACTAGAAGATGAACTATAAGAAATACTAGTATGTACATACTGAAGAGGTAAAGTAATGAGAAGGAACATAACATAGTTCTGCTGGGGGCTCAGCACAACAGACCCCTCAAATAAAACTAAGCACCCTGAAATTAAATTATGCAACTAATCCGGTAGACACTACGTGACAACCACCATGAGCAATAACACTGCCACCTTACTCGGACTCCTCGTCCACGTGCTCGACTTCGTCCTTGTCCCTCTTCCTCTTGGCCGATACTTCTTTGCTTGAACCGCACACTTGGATCTCGCTCTTCATCCAACCCTTGTAGATATTGAAACAAAGGTAAGCATCCATTGCAACATAATAGATGTGGTCTCTATCTAGTACATTCCACTGCCATGCAAGATGAAACTTGGGCGGCGGTTTCCTCAGTTTACCATACAAAGGATCAACCATGGCTGCTGCCAGGGTCAACATTGAAGACTGACAGGAGGACACCAACACATTCCTCTGGAGGTCGAAGGGCTGGCCTACAACGAGGCCTATCCGACCTAGGAATTCTTTGTCGTTCGTAAAGTCTACATAAATGAATTTGACTTTGCCACCCCTAAGGAAGTTCACTCAACATCAGCATGGCATATGTGGAAGACCAAGCACAAGTTATGCATGCAACCCTAGATCATGGCAGGCTTCTTCTTCTCTTTCCCCAGGACTATAGTGTACTCAACATCTACCCTAGCGACCCACTCATCATCCTTTGACTTTTCAAACATGCGTCTGAAGCGAGTAAGGAACCCGTCGCGGAAGAACGGGTGTAGATGACGTCAAACTCATTGCCGGTGATGGTTCTAACCTTGTACTCACCACCGATCATGGAGATTTGGCACGCCATGGATTTGGGAGGAGAGTTAGGATTAGTGGAACTGTTGTAATGTGAAATGATGGGATGACTAGGAGCGAACTGCTCTAATGTTAAAGGACATCCGGGGACGAGTAGGAGTGAACTGCTAGCGGTTTTTCGATTGTAAAAATGCTGAGTGGGGCGTGCGAACGGCAGGGTAGTGGCTTGCCCAGTGGATAAATGGGTTCATGCACAGTACTATGGGGGCCCTATTAGATGTCATGTTTACTAGACACCCAATTAAATGGCTTCATGCATCCGCGTGTTCGCACGTCAAGCGTCAGGAAAATTACAGGTGATACGAAGCCTTCCATCCTCCCATGATACGGGCTTCCGAGAGCCCTTGGATCTGAGATCGAACGGTTGCATGGCGTGATTCTAGACCTATGGGTGAGTAGCATATCCTGGATGGTTATTCTTCAAATTTTCAGCAACTTAGCATGCGACCGTTCGATCTCAGGTACAAGGGTTGTCGGTAGCCCGTATCATGGACGTGCCTACCATGACCGTCACCTCGCTCGTGCGGTCGCGCACTTGGAGATTTTAGACGGCTATAAATGAGCATTTTTTCCTACTTCGCATGCATGAAACTACTTCCTCCATCCACGTGCGTTAGGCTATCTGATGTTGGCATGTCATACATAGTCATCACTTAGGATGGTTGTAATGGGAGTATCATAAGTAGTATCATGCATGCCAACTAGACTTTTTGGATGATGTGGCACACAATTAAATGAGGAAAGAGAAGATGCAGTATCATATCATGATACCATATCATATTAAATGTTTTACTTGATTGTGTCATGCATGGAAATTAATAAAGCAACCTAAGATACTAACTTATGATACTATGCATTGCGGACGTAGTATCATACACTAGCACTACTGCAGGATGCTGCTAACGCGACACTACGATCAGAGACCCTTTGACGAAACTGTGTGCGATGCATTAATCACAAACGGGGATTAAAAAACCGTCAAAAATGGTGCAAAATGTTTGCGATGGCGGAGCTATCAAACACGGTTCAGATTTTAGTTGCGTGTGCGATTCAGGCCACATGGTTAACCCGTTCGAACTGTTTGCGATGAGGGAGAACAACAAAAACTGGCAGCCATATCAATGTGTGTGCGATATACGACATACAGTTCGCTCCGATGAACCGTTTGCTATTAGGGAGTGCAACATAAACGGTTAGCCAGATCAAGGTGTGTGTGATATAGGGCACACTGTTCACTCGGAGGAACTATTTTCGATTAGCGAACGCAATAGAAACAGTTCAACTTAACAAGATGTGTGTGATACGTGGCAAACAGCCGACTCGGATGAACTGTTTGCGATGAGAAATTACAACACAGATGGTTAAGACAGTTAGTTCGTGTGTGATTCTGTGTGTACAAAAAACATTGAAAAATGCAAACTAGTTGCTTGCGGTGGCTAGGAGTATCGCACACGATGCGTCTACGAGTACTCGGGTGCGATGATTAGTAAGTTACACATACATTTCTTTATGTTAACACTTGTGTGATAAATAACATGTGGCACCAAATACGGTATTCGGGTTGTGTGTGTGCTCCACTTAGTCTTCCCGCGCTCCACAGGGATGAATTGTAAAATCCATACCTATTCCCTCACCGGTTTCCCGCCACTAGCTAACGGCTTGCTGCATATAACCCAGGCGGCAACGCACCGCCGCGACACTCTGCGAAGATCTAGTCCTCACACATCTACCATTAGTTATTCCAAGCATGCCAGTCAATGACCAAAGCTTCAACGTAGACACCTACCTACTTACATCTTCGGCGAGGAGAACAAGCCGAAGCAGGTCGGGGAGCAAGAGCTTCATCGGCCGGTGCAGGCACCATGGCCCATCGGCGGCGATATCGGCGTCACAGTCCTTGGAAGCACAATCGACATATTGAAGAGGAGTTGTGATGAGCAGTTTGCCATCCACCGTCAAAAGATCCAGAGCTGCTCGGCGGCATGATCGACGACCCACCCGAAGAGCCGCCGTCACCAGTGCTCATCGAGAGCCTGATGCCCCGCAAGGAATGGGCAAAGGACGTCTGTGATTTAGTCAAGACAAAGGCAGCCTACGGCTTCATCATGGCCCGCAGCGGCCATGTCAACATCGATCCCAATGATGTGGTGGCCAGGCTGGAGTGCATCCTTGGCGGAGTTGACGTCCCCGATGAAGTAGAACATCGCCAACATGCTATCTTGAGGATGCAGGTGATCGACAGAATTTTCTACCAGGCCAAAGACATGGAAATGGAGCGGTTACGCGGAGTTGCCATGCGTGCGATTGCATGCCGTCAAGCTCTTCTGGAAGAGGCCCAACAGCTCCGTAGGCAGAGGCGGGTCGGGACACTTGGAGTGAATGGCTGCAAGGGTGCTATGTTGATCATGGAGTCGGAGAAGACCATCGTCGGAAGGCCGCCAGCTCAGCCTTTTAGCTTATATTTTATTATAATTGTATGCATATGTAGGTCGTGAGTGTTCTGGGCCTTGCCGCATTTGGCATTTTAAATTATCCTGAATATGTAAGACAATTATTAAGAATTATTAACAGTTGCCATTGTAACTTTGCCTCAACGGCGATCAGAGCGCGCACAGGGACGCCAGAGCGGAGCGCGCCGAGGCCGCCTCAACGGCGAGCAACCACGTGGTCAACCTTCTGCCATCAATAAATTTTGACCTTGTTTCTCATCACACTGTTGATTACAACACAATAAGTAACTACAATCTGTTAAAACCTATCAAACTAATATGTGTTCACACTTAGCACTGGGCTATAAAAACTACCACTCGAAAATTACTTCACAATTCCTCTCCCCATCACCCACAAAACTCGTTTTCTCTGTCAAGTCATTCCGCCATGACCGGTAGGAGGATTTTAGGGTGGACATATAACCAGGCGGCAAAGACCAAGGCCACGAAAGCACTAGAGAGGTCCCGCCGTGAAGCCACAGCCATAGCAGAGATGTCCCGGCGTGCCGCGGAGCCCTCAAACAAGCTCCCACGGCATGCGAGGGCTCTCACAAGCGCATTAGCGGTTTCAGCCATCCCGACGAGCCGGCGTTCCTGAAGTCCTTCGCCGGTGACGACGACATTCTTGCTGGCGTCACTACACAATAGGAGCTGGTCGACGGCTTGATGAAGCTGCTCAAGATCAGCGATGCCTCGGTTGACAAGGCGACCGGCCTCGTTGAGCAACACATGGATGACAATGCGAAGCTCCTCAAGTTGGTCGCCGAGAAGGAGGAGGAGGCTGCCGGTTGGAAGATGCTGCATGAGCAGAGCAGTGCCTCAGAGATGACGCTGAAAGCGGTCATCGAGGAACTGATGGGTGGCTTGAGGAAGCTCTGGATCAAGCGCGAGCAGGAGGTGGAGGAATCCGTGGCTACTTTCAAGCAAAGTCGTGAGGAATTGAAGAAGGAGTTGGAGGATTTCGCCGCCCGACGATCCATCGACGAGTAGAGACAGAAGCGACCTAGATCATTGTCTGCAATTTCCTTCTTATCTTGCCCCCGTGTCTTCCGGGCTTTGCCGCATGTGGCATTTTATATTATCCAGAATATGTAAGACAGTTATTATCTGCACCATTGTAAATTTGTCATCGTATTATCCGTTGCCATTTTATTTGTGGTCGTATTATCCGTTGCCCTATCTGGCAATTTAACTTAGGGCGGAATACGAGTTGAAACCACGAACAAAGCAACTGCCATGTGATCACAAGCAAATACCCTCCGTCCAGGTGCTTTAATTAACCCATTAATGGAGAAGTTGCGAGTGAGGCGGGCGGCGGCTGGTGCATGGAGGTCAAAGAGCTCGCTTCCCGATGAGCATGGGTGGCATTGCTGCTCGCACATGTCCCGTCGAGCCTCCGAGGTGGACAGGATGCTCCCATCCCGTCGAGCCTGCGCGGCGGACTGCTCGCACGCGCCCCGTCGAACCTGCACGGCGGACTTCTCGCGCTAGTCCCATCTAATCAAGCAGCTGCACGCACGCTACCGAGTATGGTGAAATTTCAACACGGTAAATATAATACAACCATTTTCGATATTAATGTGTTAGCTTTTTGTTTCAAAAAGGACATCCTTGGCTACTAATGTGTGCGCCTCTTCTCAAGCTGGACGATTTTTTTTACCATGGCATATATGTGCCATGTCATGAAACCATGCCAAGTTTCATGTTTTTCGGGTGACTTTTTTTATTTACTGGGATTTAATAATCGAGATTCTCATTGTTTTAGTACGATGACAAGTTTGTAATTCATTCGCATTCCTTAAACGAGAACTAAACATTCACCCAATGACACATGTACAATTTCCCACCCATTTTGCTTCACTGGAGCATGTGGCTGTAGTTCAAATTTCAATTATGGAATACATTAAATGCAGAGAAAACTTAGTAATTAGTAATATATATACAATGGCCAAACGAACCCTGAACAGTTTCAAATTTCAGCCCAACACTCCTGTTATTCTATGTTGCCTGTAGAAAACAAAGTTCAAGGCGAGAAGAGGCATCGATTATCATCTCGCCCACAAGAGGGGCATGTTTCCCTAACAGAACCGCGAGGGTTATGACAGGCTCAGGTTTGTAAAAGCTTGTAATGTAGCTTCGCCCAAATTGGACAATTATATATACCATGTAGGGACACCATGCCAAGTTTCATGATTTCCTGGTGAATTTTGGATATACAGACATTTAAGAACCGAGATTCGCAATGTTTGTGGCCAGGCCAGGACGGCGAGACGGTTGAATTCGTTCCCGTTTGTTCCATGAGACCTAAACATGCACCCCAAGGAAACATGTATGTTTTTTCTAGCCATTTTGGTGCACTGGAGCATGTATTTGTAGTTCAGATTTGAATGGTGGACATTAAATGCCTAGAAAACTCAATTAATGAATAAAAAAGGTCAAACGTACCCTGAATAATTTCAAAGTTCAGCGTGAATCTCCAGTTGTTCCATGTCGCGTGTAGAAGAAAATACGAGGCTAGAAGAGGGAGTGATTATCGTTTGGCCCACAAGGGGACACGTTTCCCTATCGAAACCACGAGGATTCTTGCGACAGGCTCTGGTTTGTAAGTGGTTTGAAATAAAGCTTGGCCCAAACTGGCAATGTTTTTACCACGACATATATGTGCCATGACATGACACCATGCCACCTTTGATGACATTCTGGCGAGTTTAGGATTTATGGGGACTTATAAACCGAGTTTTGAAATGTTTGAGGACGAGCTAGGACACCAGTATGGTTGTAATTCGTTACCATTCCTGGCAGGAGACCTAAACATGCACCCAAGGACACATGTATAATTTTTCTAGCCATTTTGGTGAACTAAAGCATGTATTTGTAGTTCAGATTTGAATTATGGACATTAAATGCCTAGGAAACTCAATTAGTGTATAAAAAGGCCAAACGAACCCTGAATAAGTTTAAATTTCAGCACAAATATCCTGTGGTTCCATGTTGCCCATGGAAGAAAATACAAGGCGAAAAGAGGTAGTGATTACGTTTCGCCCACAAGGGGAACACGTTTCCCTATCAGGACCATGAGGCTTCTTTGAGAGAAGCTCTAGTTTTTGTAAGAGGTTTGTAATAAAGCTTTGCCCAATTTGGACAATGTTTTTACCACAACATATATGTGCCATGACGTGATACCATGCCACCTTTGATGACTTTCTGGTGAGTTTAGGATTTATGGGGACTTAAAAACCGAGATTCGAAATGTTTGAGTACGAGCCATGACACCAGTACGGTTGTAATTCGTTCCCATTCCTGGCATGGGACCTAAACATGCACCCAAGGACACATGTATAATTTTTTTAGCCATTTTGGTGAACTGGAGCATGTATTTGTAGTTCAGATTTGAATTATGGACATTAAATGCCTAGGAAACTCAACTAGTGTATAAAAGGCCAAACAAACCCTGAACAAGTTTAAATTTCAACATGGATATCCTGTCGTTCCATGTTGCCCGTAGAAGAAAATACAAGGTGAAAAGTGGCAGTGATTACGTTTCGCCCACAAGGGGGACACGTTTCCCTACCGGAACCATGAGGCTTCTTTGAGAGAAGCTCCGGTTTGTAAGAGGCTTGTAATAAAACTTGCGCCACAATGGACGAAAACATTTACTCGACATATAAGTGCGATGTCGTGACACCATGGCAGGTTTCACGATTTTCAGCTTAGTTTTGGATTTATGGGGATTTAAAAACCGAGATTCTTCTCACGAAATGTTTTCAAATAGCACACAGTTCACTCACGAAAGCCGATATTCAATGAAAACTTCGTGGAAACCATATTTTAAAGTTTCATAAAAATCTGAAAAAATGTGGGATGTTAAGAAGGTGATGTTTTATTGCGACACAAAATTTAAAGTTGAAAAACATTACGAGATGTGAGCTATGAAAAAGACAAATTCCACCCTGAATAGTGACATTACTATTCGGCACTATACAACACTGATTTTGTCTTTTTCATAGCTCACATCTCTTAATGTGTTTCAACTTGAAATTTTGTGTGCCAATAAAACATCATCCTCTTAACATCCCGCATTTTATTGAATTATTTTGAAACTTCAAAACATCTTTTTCTCGTGGTTTTCACAGGTTTCCACCGAATGTTGGTTTTCGTATGATACCCCCCCCCCCGCTGTGCGCGCGATCTGAGTCCTGCGTTCTGACTGGCCAGAACCCAAACCCCAAGGATCGTACGTGTGCACCATTGGATGCTCCCAGATCGAACGGCAACCCTGAGCCCTTTCGACAGTACATGCAGTACATGGGTAAGCACCGTGCGCATGCATCATTTAGCTCATTCTTTCTTCTCTATGAGGTTTTCATTCAAAACAGGCTACCGTTTCTCGCCACTCCTCTCATCGGTTTCCCGCCTCTTCTCCCAGATATGCATGATGTAGATGTTCGTTTAATTCTTATAGTTCATCTCATCCAAAATCAATTAGTTTTATAAAAAAACTATTTTAATATTCATGGAATTGTGCATTGTAAAGGTGAAAAGAAAAAGTGAAAATTCATTTAGAAAAAAAAGGTTTGGGCAATTAAGATATAGAAGATTCTAGAGAACAAAGGAGAAGTGCTTGTGTTTTGAGGTTTGTGCATTATGCTTAAGTTCAACCATGGAGTCTTCTAGATTGTACATGTGGCAGAATCTAGTGGAATGTAGATGATATCTAACGACCAGTAGTGCTCGGATTTGCCATCTCTGTACCGTCGGATTGGCTTCATCCAACGAGCAACTTTCATAGTTATTCGCACACTATATAGGTGTATAGATGTGTGTGTGTGTGTGTGTGTGTGTGTGTGTGTGTGTGTATAGATGTGTCCCATGCTAGACAAAATAAAGTTTGAGCACATGCGTAAGATGACCCCCCTGCTACCGCCTCGAAGTTGGGAAACTGAAATCATAGGTACAATGTTCGGTTCGTAATGTTCTTGGCGTGGCCCATCGAAGTTGTGCATTTTTTATTTAAACACATCATACACCATCATACTGTTGGGGAACGTAGTAATTTCAAAAAATTTCCTACGCACACGCAAGATCATGGTGATGCATAGCAACGAGAGGGGAGAGTGTTTGTCTACATACCCTCGTAGACCGAAGCGGAAGCGTTGACACAACGTAGAGGAAGTAGTCGTACGTTCTCCTCGCGATCCAACCGATCACAGCACCGTTACTCTGGCACCACCGAGTTCTTGGCACACGTTCAGCTCGATGACGATCCCCGGGCTCCGATCCAGCAAAGCATCGAGGAAGAGTTCCGTCAGCACGACGGCGTGGTGACGATCTTGATGTGTTACCGGCGCAGGGCTTCGCCTAAGTACTGCAACGATATGATCGAGGTGGAATTTGGTGGAAGGGGGCACCGCACACGGCTAAGGAACGATCCGTAGATCAACTTGTGTGTCTTTGGGGTGCCCCCTGCCCCCGTATATAAAGGAGCCAAGGGGGAGGGGCTGGCCGGCCAGGTTTGGTGCGCCAGGAGAGTCCTACTCCCTCTGGGAGTAGGATTCCCCCCCCCCAATCCTAGTTGGACTAGGATTCTCCAAGGGGGAGAGAGAGAGAGAGGGGGCGCCCACCTCTCCTAGTCCTAATAGGACTAGGGGAAGGGGGGAGGCGCGCAGCCCATGAGGGCAGCCCTCTCACCTCTCCTCCAAGGCCCATGTTGGCCCATTATGCTCCCGGGGGGTTCCGGTAACCCTCCCGGTATTCCGGTAAAATCCTGATTTCACCTGGAATGCATCCGATGTCCAAACATAGGCTTCCAATATATCATTCTTTACGTCTCGACCATTTCGAGACTCCTCGTCATGTCCGTGATCACATCCGGGACTCCGAACTACTTCGGTACATCAAAATGCATAAACTCATAATAACTGTCATCGTAACGTTAAGCGTGCGGACCCTACGGTTCGAGAACAATGTAGACATGACCGAGACACGTCTCCGGTCAATAACCAATAGCGGGACCTGGATGCCCATATTGGCTCCTACATATTCTACGAAGATCTTTATCGGTCAGACCGCATAACAACATACGTTGTTCCCTTTGTCATCGGTATGTTACTTGCCCGAGATTCGATCGTCGGTATCCAATACCTAGTTCAATCTCGTTGCTGGCAAGTCTCTTTACTCGTTCCGTAATACATCATCTCGCAACTAACTCATTGGTTGCAATGCTTGCAAGGCTTTATGTGATGTGCATTACCAAGAAGGCCCTGAGATACCTCTCCGACAATCGGAGTGACAAATCCTAATCTCGAAATACGCCAACCCAATATGTACCTTCGGAGACACCTGTAGAGCACCTTTATAATCACCCAGTTACGTTGTGACGTTTGGTAGCACACAAAGTGTTCCTATGGTAAACGGGAGTTGCATAATCTCATAGTTAAAGGAACATGTATAAGTCATGGATAAAAGCAATAGCAACATACTAAACGATCGAGTGCTATGCTAATGGAATGGGTCATGTCAATCAGATCATTCAACTAATGATGTGATCTCGTTAATCAAATAAGAACTCTTTGTTCATGGCTAGGAAACATAACCATCTTTGATTAATGAGCTAGTCAAGTAGAGGCATACTAGTGACACTCTGTTTGTCTATGTATTCACACATGTATTATGTTTCCAGTTAATACAATTCTAGCATGAATAATAAACATTTATCATGATATAAGGAAATAAATAATAACTTTATTATTGCCTCTAGGGCATATTTCCTTCAGTCTCCCACTTGCACTAGAGTCAATAATCTAGATCACATCACCATGTGATTAACATCAATAGTTCACATCATCATGTGATTAACATCCATAGTTCACATCGATATGTGACCAACACCCAAAGGGTTTACTAGATTCAGTAATCTAGTTCACATCGCTATGTGATTAACACCCAAAGAGTACTACGGTGTGATCATGTTTTGCTTGTGAGAGAAATTTAGTCAACGGGTCTGCCACATTCAGATCCGTTATGTATTTTGCAATTTTCTATGTCTACAATGCTCTGCACGGAGCTACTTTAGCTAATTGCTCCCACTTTCAATATGTATCTAGATTGAGACTTAGAGTCATCTAGATTAGTGTCAAAACTTGCATCGACGTAACCCTTTACGGCGAACCTTTCTGTCACGTCCATAATCGAGAAACACATCCTTATTCCACTAAGGATAATTTTGACCGCTTGCCCAGTGATCTACTCCTAGATCACTATTGTACTCCCTTGCCAAACTCAGTGGTAGGGTATGCAATAGATCTGGTACACAGCATGGCATACTTTATAGAATCTATGGCTGAGGCATAGGGAATGACTTTCATTCTCTTTCTATCATCTGCCGTGGTCGGGCTTTGAGTCTTACTCAATTTCACACCTTGTAATACAGGCAAGAACTCTTTCTTTGACTGTTCCATTTTGAACTACTTCAAAATCTTTTCAAGGTATGTACTTATTGAAAAACTTATCAAGCGTCTTGATCTATTTCTATAGATCTTGATGCTCAATATGTAAGCAGCTTCACCGAGGTCCTTCTTCGAAAAACTCCTTTCAAATACTCCTTTATGCTTTACAGAATAATTCTACATTATCTCCGATCAATAATATGTCATTTACATATACTTATCAGAAATGCTGTAGTGCTCCCACTCACTTTCTTGTAAATACAGGCTTCACCGCAAGTCTGTATAAAACTATATGCTTTGATCAACTTATCAAAGCGTATATTCCAACTCCGAGATGCTTGCACCAGTCCATAGATGGATCGCTGGAGCTTGCATATTTTGTTAACACCTTCAGGATCGACAAAACCTTCTAGTTGCATCGTATACAACTCTTCTTTAATAAATCCATTAAGGAATGTAGTTTTGTTTATCCATTTGCCGGATTTCATAAAATGCGGCAATTGCTAACATGATTCGGACAGACTTAGGCATAGATACGAGTGAGAAACTCTCATCGTAGTCAACACCTTGAACTTGTCGAAAACCTTTTGCGACAATTCTAGCTTTTTAGATAGTAACACTACTATCAGTGTCCGTCTTCCTCTTCAAGATCCATTTATTTTCTTTGGCTTGCCGATCATCGGGCAAATCCATCAAAGTCCATACTTTGTTCTCATACATGGATCATATCTCAGATTTCATGGCCTCTAACCATTTCGCGGAATCTGGGCTCATCATCGCTTCCTCATAGTTCGCAAGTTCGTCATGGTCTAGTAACATGACTTCCAGAACAGGATTACCGTACCACTCTGGTGCGGATCTCACTCTAGTTTACTTATGAGATTCGGTAGTAACTTGATCTTGAAGTTACATGATCATCATCATTAGCTTCCTTACTAATTGGTGTAGTAGTCACAAGAACAGATTTCTGTGATGAACTACTTTCCAACAAGGGAGAAGGTACAATTACCTTATCAAGTTTTCTACTTTCCTCCCACTCACTTCTTTCGAGAGAATCTCCTTCTCTAGAAAGGATCCATTCTCAGCAACGAATATCTTGCCTTCGGATCTGTGATAGAAGGTGTACCCAACAATTTCCTTTGGGTATCCTATGAAGACACATTTCTCCGATTTGGGTTCGAGCTTATCAGGTTGAAGCTTTTTCACATAAGCATCGCAGCCCCAAACTTTAAGAAACGACAGCTTAGGTTTATTGCTAAACCATAGTTCATACGGTGTCGTCTCAACGGATTTAGATGGTGCCTCTTTTAACGTGAATGCAGCTGTCTCTAATGCATGATCCCAAAACGATATTGGTAAATCGGTAAGAAACATCATAGATTGTACTATATCCAATAAAGTATGGTTATGACGTTCGGACACACCATTATGCTGTGGTGTTCCAGGTGGCATGAATTTGTGAAACTATTCCACATTGTTTTAATTGAAGACCAAACTCGTAACTCAAATATTTGTCTCCGCGATCAGATCGTAGAAACCTTATTTTCTTGTCACGATGATTTTCACTTCACTCTAAAATTCTTTGAACTTTTCAAACGTTTCAGACTTATGTTTCATCAAGTAGATATACCCATATCTGCTCAAATCATTTGTGAAGGTTAGAAAATAATGATACTTGTCGCGAGCCTTAATATTCATCGGATCATATACATCAGTATGTATGATTTCCAACAAATCTGTTGCTTGCTCCATTGTTCCGGAGAACGGCATTTTTAGTCATCTTGCCCAAGAGGCATGGTTCGCAAGCATCAAGTGATTCATAATCAAGTGATTCCAAAATCCCATCAGCATGGAGTTTCTTCATGCGCTTTACACCAATATGACCTAAACGGCAGTGCCACAAATAGGTTGCACTATCATCATTAACTTCGCATCTTTTGGTTTCAATATTATGAATATGTGTATCACTGCGATCGAGATCCAATGAACTATTTTCATTGGTGTGTATGACCATAGAAGGTTTTATTCATGTAAACAGAACAACAATTTATTCTCTTACTTAAATGAATAACCGTATTGCAATTAACATGATCAAATCATATTCATGCTCAACGCAAACACCAAATAACACTTATTTAGTTTCAACACTAATCCCGAAAGTATAGGGAGTGTGTGATGATGATCATATCAATCTTGGAACCACTTCCAACACACATCGTCACCTTGTCCTTTAACTAGTCTTTGTTCATTCTGCAACTCCCGTTTCGAGTTACTAAATTTTAGCAACTGAACTAGTACCAAATACTAAGGGGTTGCTATGAACACTAGTAAAGTACACATCAATAACATGTATATCAAATATACTTATGTTCACTTTGCCATACTTCTTATCCGCCAATCACTTGGGGTAGTTCCGCTTCCAGTGACCAGTCCCTTTGCAGTAGAAGCACTTAGTCTCAGGCTTAGGACCAGACTTGGGCTTTTTCACTTGAGCAGCAACTTGCTTGCCGTTCTTCTTGAAGTTCCCCTTCTTTCCTTTTGCCCTTTTCTTGAAACTAGTGATCTTGTCAATCATCAACACTTGATGTTTTTCTTTGATTTCTACCTTCGCTGATTTTAGCATCGCGAAGAGCTTGGGAATATTTTCCGTTATCCCTTGCATATTATAGTTCATCACGAAGTTCTACTAACTTGGTGATGGTGACTAGAGAATTCTGTCAATCACTATCTTATCTGGAAGATTAACTCCCACTTGATTCAAGCGATTGTAGTACCCAGACAATCTGAGCACATGCTCACTAGTTGAGCGATTCTCCTCCATCTTTTAGCTATAGAACTTGTTGGAGACTTCATATCTCTCAACTCGGGTATTTGCTTGAAATATTAACTTCAACTCCTGGAACATCTCATATGCTCCATGACGTTCAAAACGTCTTTGAAGTCCCGATTCTAAGCAGTTAAGCATGGTGCACTAAACTATTAAGTAGTCATCATATTGAGCTAGCAAAACGTTCATAATGTCTGCATCTGCTCCTGCAATAGGTCCGTCACCTAGCGGTGCATCAAGGACATAATTCTTCTATGCAGCAATGAGGATAAACCTCAGATCACGGATCCAATCCGTATCATTGCTACTAACATTTTTCAACACAATTTTCTCTAGGAACATATCAAAATAAACACAGGGAAGCAACAACGCGAGCTATTGATCTACAACATAGATATGCTAATACTACCAGGACTAAGTTCATGATAAATTTAAGTTCAATTAATCATATTACTTAAGAACTCCCACTTAGATAGACATCCCTCTAATCCTCTAAGTGATCACGTGATCCAAATCAACTAAACCATGTCCGATCATCACGTGAGATGGAGTAGTTTCAATGGTGAACATCTTATGTTGATCATATCTACTATATGATTCACGCTCGACCTTTCGGTCTCTGTGTTCCGAGGCCATATCTGTTATATGCTAGGCTCGTCAAGTTAAACCTGAGTATTCCGCGTGTGCAACTGTTTTGCACCCGTTGTATTTGAACGTAGAGCCTATCACACCCGATCATCACGTGGTGTCTCAGCACGAAGAACTTTCGCAACGGTGCATACTCAGGGAGAACACTTCTTGATAATTTAGTGAGAGATCATCTTATAATGCTACCGTCAATCAAAGCAAGATAAGATGCATAAAAGGATAAACATCACATGCAATCAATATAAGTGATATGATATGGCCATCATCATCTCGTGCTTGTGATCTCCATCTTCGAAGCACCGTCATGATCACCATCGTCACCGGCACGACACCTTGATCTTCATCGCAGCATCGTTGTCGTCTCGCCAATCTTATGCTTCCACGACTATCACTACCGCTTAGTAATAAAGTAAAGCATTACATCGCGATTGCATTGCATACAATAAAGCGACAACCATATGGCTCCTGCCAGTTGCCGATAACTCGGTTACAAAACATGATCATCTCATACAATAAAATTTAGCATCATGTCTTGACCATATCACATCACAACATGCCCTGCAAAAACAAGTTAGACGTCCTCTATTTTGTTGTTGCAAGTTTTACGTGGCTGCTACGGGCTTTAAGCAAGAACTCATCTTACCTACGCATCAAAACCACAACGATAGTTTGTCAAATAGACTCCGTTTTAACCTTCTCAAGGACCGGGCGTAGCCACACTCGGTTCAACTAAAGTTGGAGAGACAGTCTTCCGCAAGCCATCTATGTGCAAAGCACGTCGAGGGAACCGGTCTCGCGTAAGCGTACGCGTAAGGTTGGTCCGGATCGTCTCGTCCAACAATACCGCTGAACCAAAGTATGACATGCTGGTAGGCAGTATGACTTGTATCGTCCACAACTTACTTGTGTTCTACTCGTGCAAATAACATCAAACCATAAAAACCTAGGCTCTGATACCACTATTGGGGAACGTAGTAATTTCAAAAAATTTCCTACGCACACGCAAGATCATGGTGATGCATAGCAACGAGAGGGGAGAGTGTTTGTCTACATACCCTCGTAGACCGAAGCGGAAGCGTTGACACAACGTAGAGGAAGTAGTCGTACGTTCTCCTCGCGATCCAACCGATCACAGCACCGTTACTCCGGCACCACCGAGTTCTTGGCACACGTTCAGCTCGATGACGATCCCCGGGCTCCGATCCAGCAAAGCGTCGAGGAAGAGTTCCGTCAGCACGACGGCGTGGTGACGATCTTGATGTGTTACCGGCGCAGGGCTTCGCCTAAGTACTGCAACGATATGATCGAGGTGGAATTTGGTGGAAGGGGGCACCGCACACGGCTAAGGAACGATCCGTAGATCAACTTGTGTGTCTTTGGGGTGCCCCCTGCCCCCGTATATAAAGGAGCCAAGGGGGAGGGGCTGGCCGGCCAGGTTTGGTGCGCCAGGAGAGTCCTACTCCCTCTGGGAGTAGGATTCCCCCCCCCCCCCAATCCTAGTTGGACTAGGATTCTCCAAGGGGGAGAGAGAGAGAGAGGGGGCGCCCGCCTCTCCTAGTCCTAATAGGACTAGGGGAAGGGGGGAGGCGCGCAGCCCATGAGGGCAGCCCTCTCACCTCTCCTCCAAGGCCCATGTTGGCCCATTATGCTCCCGGGGGGTTCCGGTAACCCTCCCGGTATTCCGGTAAAATCCTGATTTCACCTGGAATGCATCCGATGTCCAAACATAGGCTTCCAATATATCATTCTTTACGTCTCGACCATTTCGAGACTCCTCATCATGTCCGTGATCACATCCGGGACTCCGAACTCCTTCGGTACATCAAAATGCATAAACTCATAATAACTGTCATCGTAACGTTAAGCGTGCGGACCCTACGGTTCGAGAACAATGTAGACATGACCGAGACACGTCTCCGGTCAATAACCAATAGCGGGACCTGGATGCCCATATTGGCTCCTACATATTCTACGAAGATCTTTATCGGTCAGACCGCATAACAACATACGTTGTTCCCTTTGTCATCGGTATGTTACTTGCCCGAGATTCGATCGTCGGTATCCAATACCTAGTTCAATCTCGTTGCTGGCAAGTCTCTTTACTCGTTCCGTAATACATCATCTCGCAACTAACTCATTGGTTGCAATGCTTGCAAGGCTTTATGTGATGTGCATTACCGAGAAGGCCCTGAGATACCCCTCCGACAATCGGAGTGACAAATCCTAATCTCGAAATACGCCAACCCAATATGTACCTTCGGAGACACCTGTAGAGCACCTTTATAATCACCCAGTTATGTTGTGACGTTTGGTAGCACACAAAGTGTTCCTATGGTAAACGGGAGTTGCATAATCTCATAGTTAAAGGAACATGTATAAGTCATGGATAAAAGCAATAGCAACATACTAAACGATCGGGTGCTATGCTAATGGAATGGGTCATGTCAATCAGATCATTCAACTAATGATGTGATCTCGTTAATCAAATAACAACTCTTTGTTCATGGCTAGGAAACATAACCATCTTTGATTAATGAGCTAGTCAAGTAGAGGCATACTAGTGACACTCTGTTTGTCTATGTATTCACACATGTATTATGTTTCTAGTTAATACAATTCTAGCATGAATAATAAACATTTATCATGATATAAGGAAATAAATAATAACTTTATTATTGCCTCTAGGGCATATTTCCTTCACATACCCATACATATTTTCGGGTCACATGCAGTGTATACGGGGTCTTCTGATCAACCACGTCTCCCTTGTGCGGTTTTTTGTGACGACACGGATATTTGTGGGCTCCCCGAGTGTATATATATATATATATATATATATATATATATATATATATATATATATATATATATATGTATATATATATATATATCATCCCTTTGACCGATAATGAGGCGTATGAGTTGGACATGAATGGATTCCTCCTAGTTCATGTGGGGGGCCGGTCACCGTCAAATGTCGGTCAACCAAAGCTCGAGCTCATATGTTTTCAGGATTCCCTCCCAGATGCTCGGATTGCTGGGTTCGACCTATATCAAACCCTGCATACGTATCTCGTCCTTAACTACCTTGCCTTCATGGTTGTTGTCTGTATCGAGAGGTAGGAACCACATCTAAATTGTACATTATTCTATATTAAAAACACATATCACCCCTTCCCAACGTACATCATTTTGGGCCGCATGCAAGAGGTGCTGGTTTTGTGGTCCCTCTCGTTCGATGTTTATGATGGTTCAATCTATTGGCCCAAGCGGTTTATCGACAACAACAACTGTCATTTGACCAAACAAAAGATTCATTGGTCCGTCTTATGGTAGGTCATGGCGACATGCATGTATGACCAAAGTATCGGTTATTATGTGCATCCGCCCCGCTGACAAGAAGTGGGAGGTGGTGGGCCAAGCATCCTAGCTAGGTACGACATTATGTCATTATATATCCTAGCTAGGTGGTTGTTAGGGTGCTTTCAGGTTTGCGAGGCAGGTGCCACCAAAGTTATGCATTGTGTATTTAAAGTTTTAAACATCCCCAATATTCGTACATATATTTGGCCACTTCAGGTGGTTCTTGACTTCTGGCCCCTCTCATCGATCTTTAATGACGCGCCCAACCATGGGCCCGCGGTGTCAAAGTTGTGCATTGGAATTTTGAACATCACATACCACCCTTTTCACACATATATATTTGGGCCACATGCTGGTGTGCCCTGTCTTTTGACCCTCCCTAACGTTATTTTTTTGCTGCAAAGACCCTGATGATCCTCAACGGACACGGGGTATCATATCTAAACCGTGTGCGATACAAGTGCGATGCGAATCACCACGACCGCGCAAGCGCGAGCAAATTAAGGTGGAGGTACTGGCTCAACCGTGTGCGATGCAAGTGCGCTGAAATCACCACGACCGCACAAGCGCGAGCAAAGGGTGGAGGTACTAGCTCAAGCGGGTGCGATGCAAGTGCGTTGAATTCACCACGACGGCGCAAGCGCGAGCAAAGGGTGGAGGTACTGACTCAACCGTGTGCGATGCAAGTGTGCTAAAATCACCACGACCGCACAAGCGCGAGCAAAGGGTGGAGGTACTGGCTCAACCGTGTGCGATGCAAGTGCACTGAAATCACCACAAGGTCGCAAGCACGAACAAAGGGTGGAGGTACTGGATCAATCATGTGTGATGCAAGTGCGCTGAAATCACCACGACCGCGCAAGCGCGACCAAAGGGTGGAGGTACCGGCTTAACCGTGTGTGATGCAAGTGTGCCGTAAAACCACCACCTGTGGAAGCTAAAGGCGGGTAAGTTCATTCGGAAATTAGGACGAACCGTGTGCAATAGACCAGCTAGCTAGAAATATAAAAAACAAACTACCCGCCTTGAGCGTTGGAAAAATCGGCAGATCCGCGTCACTTTTCCTTATTATCATACACGCATATTGTTATTGGACCATGCGCGATCTTGGGCACTCCCACCCCTCACCAATTCCTTTACCCAAATTTTAGTAGCCGTCGTACTTCAACCGTCACCCACACTCCTCCAGCACTGACCTTATAGTAAAATTGCAGTAGCCGAGGCATTTGAACCGTCGCCCTCCCTCGTCCACAACCATCTCCACCCATCATTACTAAAATTTTCAGTAGCTGCGGCGTATCCTCAAACAGCACCCCTCCCTCCACAGTCCCCCACCCGCCCCTCCCCCTCTTCAAACCCTAGCTCGCGGCCGCTACTTGCGCCGCCGCCAACCCTGCCGGTCTGCCCGTTCCACCTAGCTTAGATAATAAAGTTCAGGTTATCCAACGATTCCCATACCGTCGCCCCGCTCCCCTATGCTTTTAGATGAGGCTTGCGGTGTCCCTCCCCGCTAGATCCACATCCCGTGCTCCAGAATGTCGCAGCCTAAGCTCGACCATGTATCCCGGGGAGCTCGACGAGTGTTCGGCCAAGAAGAGGTTTATCATGGCCTCTCCAGCGGACGTTGGCGAGGTGGCCGCCGTTCGCCCCGACCTGTCGATCCCGGAGCAACACGCCGCCGCGGAAGCCGGTGAAGACGTTGACTACATTGCCATGCCGAAGGCTTCATGTCAGCGGGCTAGCGTATTACTGTATCTCGGGAAAGCTGGCTACGACATCAAGCTCGACCACACCGACGGCTTCACGCGGGCCATGTCACAGGTTAAGTGGTCCATTCCCAACCACTCTGGTTCAACCGCCGTCGATCTCTTCGACGGCCCTGCCGCTGATCTCCTTCACCAAGCGATCAAGGATTTGCGAGCTTTATACGCCATCGAGCCCATTTTGTCACCTCTGAAGGACACATTCTACGGCGGCGGCTTGGGATCCTCAATTGCCAAGTCAGATCTCATCGACCACGACCACGACCATGAGGAGGGCACCCACGAAGGTTCTTCCAAGGTGAAACAACACATCTGTGACATCAGAGAGCGCACCATGGGCCTATGCTCTTCCAACTGGAAGGATCCCGTCCATGAAATGTGAGGCAACATTCTATCAACAAATATTACCTTTTCTAGCTTGCCACCCCATACCCTTTGTTGTAGTAGCATTTGTTGTTCAGTGCTTTAACTCTTCCATGTTTAATTATTTCAGTTATGCAAAAATGTAATGTTCAATAGGTCTATGTGATGTTTAAGTATGAATTGTCCACTTTAGTTTCACGAATGGCTATATTGGTTTTTTTATCGTAGCTATATTTGGTTGTTTATAGTGAGTAGATGCCTTGTTTATCTATATTTGGTTGTTAGGTTGGTTGGAGTGAACATTTTTCAGTTATCGTGCACATGCCTTGTTTATCTGTATTTGGTTCTTAGTTTGGTTGCAGTGAGTATTTGTCCAGTTATCAAGCAGATGCTTCGTCTGTATTTGGTTGTTAGGTTGCTTTGTTTAGCAGTTGTCCATTTATCAAGTAGATGCCTTGTTTATCTGTATTAGGTTGTTAGATTGCTTTTTTTAGCATTTCTCCAGTTATCAAGCAGATGCCTTGTTTATCTTTATCTGCTTGTTAGGTTGGTTGCAGTGAGCATTTGTCCAGTTTTCAAGCATATGCCTTGTTTACCTGTATTTGCTTGTTAGGTTGGTTGCAGTGAGACTCTGTCCAGTTTTCAATGGCTATATTTGGTTGTTATACCAGTCATTTATTCCTTGTTTATTTTAGTCATTCACAATGTGTGGTTCATTATGTGGAAGTCGGAACTGTACCGCTCGACTACATCAATACCAGTTTCAACGGCTATATTTGGTTCCAGTTATTCCTGGTGTAGTTAACACATGCCCTTTATTTCAGTTTTGCACATTTATCCAGTGTGATGTTTAAGCATTACCTACGTTCCATTCATTTTCAACAATAATAGTTTGAATTGCAATATTTGATGGTTGTTAAGCCTGCTGTCGTAACATTGCCTTCCATTTTATATCTGCTTTAACAGCATGCTGAAACCAACACATTCAAGCTATCATCTGGAGATGATGTTGTTTACCTTTGTTATATTTGTTTGATGTTAAGATTGCTGTACTTATCATGCCTTTCCACTACTTATGCAGGACAACAACGAGAGTGCCCACCATTTTCCGCCGAGGTTAGCTTCATCCCTCGGCTTGTACTCCCCCCGTCGTTCCATAATGTAGTGCATATAGATCCAAGCCTGGACACTAGTTAGCTTCTAATGTTGACTTGTTGCTTGTAGGTACATATGCCCTTAGCATGGATCCATGCATCGACCCTTTTTGCGTATGGGGCAATGAGATATTGATGAACAAGCGTCAAGTGAGGAAACTGATAAGGATTATTAGCAAAAAGATAGGAATGGTGGCAAGCAAATTATTTGTTTATCCTCTATCCAACACAACAGTGAGCTGTAGGATGGTAACTACAAACTCTACAGCCTTCTCTTTTTACTGCCCATAATGAGTTGTTAGACAACAATGTCTGAATCTTTTTCGTTCCCAGTGGTTCCCGAAGCAGTTCACTCAAGATTACCTCGCAAAGTACATGATTGGTGGACATGCAATGAAGGTTAAAGTATTTCTCCAGACTACAATGAGCATCGAGAAGTCCTAATGAAGACAGTGAACGATGGACGGGAAGCCATCATAAGGGGTTGGCCTAGAGTCGTGCGCGCCTTACGCATGGAGGAGGGCACAATATGGGCATTCCGCTTCACCTTCTCCAGCAACCAGAATGTCTTTCGCCTCTCTCTTTATAGTCTTTAGTACAACTGTGGTTCATCATTCTTTACTTGGTGCTTCAGTAGTTCTTCAGTATATGACCTGTGCATTGAATTATGGATTCGTGGTTGAACCTATATTTGTAATAAACATGGTTGGATATGAAATAAGTGATTCCCTACTTTCAAATTCATAACATGTGATTTTTAAATTAGGGATTAATTGGATTAATTATGGATTAATTATGGATTAAATAGGGATTACACTGCACACAGTTTGTGAAAGTGAAACATCTGCGATATACGTGGAGATCAGAAACGTTTCTAGGATCCACTACGTGTGCGATCAATCTCCAGTGCACACACGACTTTCTCTTGAAAACTGTTTGCGCTAGGCCACCTTGCGCAAACGTTTATCACATAAAAAGTGTGTGCGATGGACAGCCTTTGCCACACAGTTTCTTCGACGCACTGTGTGTGATGCATTCAATAACGAAAACGATAAAATTATTAATATCGTGTGCAATGAGAACGCTATCACCAACGGTTTAATGGGAAAACTTGTGAGTGATGTACCTGTGAACGGAAACGTTTTCCTTGGAGCGACTGTGTGGGATGCACATACGAACGGAAACGTTTAGCGGGGACTGACTGTGTGGGATGTACTTGCGACCAGAAATAATTTCGCCGTATAATTGTATTTTTAGCTCTACTGTACGTATTTCAGTATTTGAGCGCTCGTTGGTCGCACACGACCTCATTTTGCCGAACGTGTGTGCTAGGAGGGCATATCCCCTATGGTTTCCGTGTTGTAAAGACGTCGGTGCCTGGATGATCCCTGCATGACACGGAAGATTAGTTCTTCCATGCATGTGACCAGACTCCAGTAGACGGTTGGATTGGCTAAAGTCGACATATCGTGCAGGTTGTGTTGTACAGTGCTGTAGTTCTGATGAGAAATCTAAAAAAGGTTTCTTTTCATCTCACAATATTAGGTGTCATGTGCTTCGGATCACTGCGAGGGTTAAACAACGACAACTGAGTTCCTCCAAGGTGCTGGTCATTGGGGGCACATGCACGAAGACCACTCGTTTGCCATCTAGGTCAAGCCGGCTATGTGAATTAGTACATCTATCAATGGACCCCTTTTCAACGAGTTTAACTTTAATTTGAGCTTTGATCCTTGTCTAGTTTGTTCATCGGGATTCATGTTGTCTCCTTGGGGCAGTGAGGTTACGGTTTCTTGGCATGTGGCATTTTTTCGTGTTATATGTTAATCCGGTGCTTCAGATCAAAATGACAACAACTGCACCTCCGAGGTACGTGCATGAATACTTCTTGATAGTCATTGACGAGGTCAAGCCGACTCTGGTAGATAACAGAAAACTACTCCACTATATAGGAAGGAGCCTCCATGCTTGCTTGCTAGTGTTGCTCTCTTCACACTACCTCGTCCTCGCCAGATCTAAACACGATAGCGGTGGCCACACTCTCTCTCTCTGATCACCGCTGGTCATAGATAAAGCCGGATCCCCTCCGCCAGGGAAGGTGGGAAGATGCAATGTTCGCGCGGTCATTCTCGGCGATGGCTCTTACCCACTGCTGGCGCGTCTCGATCAGCGTGCACTACTGCAAGATGCTGCTAATGCGACACTACAATTAGAGACCCTTCGAGAAGCTATGTGCAATGCCATAATCGCAAACGATGCTGTATGAAAACCATCAGAAATGTCTAAAACGTTTGCGATGACGGATGCATCAAACACGGTTCAGGTTTTAGGTGCATGTGCGATGAAGGGCATACGGTTCAGTTCAATTAACTGTTTGCAATGAGGAGGAACAAAAGAAACAGGCAGCCAGATGAAGGCGTGTGTGATACACATCATACGGTTCACTCGGATGAACTGTTTGTGATTAGGCAACATAAAAGAAACGGGCAGCCAGATGAAGATGTGTGCGATATTCAACATACGATTCACTCGGATGAACTATTTGTGATTAGGCAAGAGAACATAAACGGTTCAATATAACAAGATGTGTGTGATACGCGGCAAACAAGTCTGTAATCAGAAATGTGTGCGAAGACTGATAATAACACAGACGATTGCTTATAATAAGACATATGTGATATATCTGTCTACACAACATCTATTGGCCATTGTGGGACAAGCGGTCATCCGGATACACCATAAGGATGGATGTTCCTATCAGCAAGGACTAGCTGTTCCACCAGTAGCTCATGTAAGAAAACTATCAAGTTAAGTGTGCTCAGGCTGGAGCAGCCATCGAATGGGTGACTGGATGGGAAGTTGTGTCGATGTTAAATTAGTTGATGGGATTGGTCACTTCGGTTAAATGACCGAAATGCCCCATTCCCTCAGCTAATTTAACCTCGAGGTCCTTGTTATTTATTTTTTATTTGTTTTTTAACACACGTTAAAGAGGGTCTACCACATTACATTTTGACAATGTGCGATATGTGGCATACAGTTGATCCATCCGACCTATTTGTGATGGAATAGGCCGTGTGTGTTGTGGGCAAACGCTCGCTAGTATTCGATCGTTTGGGATTGATGAATTCATCACCGACGGGTTCCCTGGTGAGGTCCGTGTTCATCTGATCATCATCTACGACTTGTCCTAGCTCGATGCTAAGTTTCCATTAATTAATGGCGTTTTATGAACACGCCACCGTTTGCCGCCATTTCCTCACTTGTTTCCCGCCAACCTGCTATATTGCGCATAGGGGGCGCGCGACGCACAGAGGCAACAAGTGCAGCCTGTAACACATCCACCTTTTCCAAGCAACCTCATCGACGAGGAAAACGAGCAGCCGCCACGGCCCGTCGAGGCCGAGGCGCTCCCCGGCAACGCGATGGACAAGGCCGTGATGGGATTCATCGCTAGGGTTGAGCAGATTTTTGGCGCATGGCGCTTGAGCGCCGCGGATCAAGATAGGCATGTCAGCACCGTCAGGCTGCAGCTTGCCGCACAAAATGATCGATGGCGCGCCGTAGAGCAAGCTAGGCGCGTCCGTGCCGGTAGGCTGTGGCTCGCCGCATGGCGAGACCATTGGAGCGCCGCAGAGCGAGAGGCACGGCGCGCCGCACAGCAACAGTGGATCCATCGGCGCTTGCCTACTGTCGACACGGTGTCGCAGCTGGGTACACGTCCCGTCAGTACCCCCATTCCTCGCCAGGAGTGGGCAGAGGCCCTCAGCGCCGTACTTGCACCAGTGGCTGGCTGCGCCGTACTTGCAACGGACGCCCGTCGCGCCGTTCACGTGGGTGCCGCCATTTGCCTTGTCCGCGGCCCGCTGGATGCCAACGCGCTAGTCCGTAGGCTCAACCGCCTCCTTGGCCTAGGTGTCCACCAGGTTGTAGTAGAGGAACATGGCCGTCAGATCGTCGAGCTAGTGATCTCTGATGAAATAGCCAACTTGGAGCTCGAGATCGCGCTCCAAATGTACCGCGAGTGTGTCGACCGCTTGGACGAACGCCTGCACGAGTTCAGGCCGAGCCAAGAGCTACCCAAGGCAAGGGCTGCTGGTCATGGTCTCATGGACGCATTTTATTTAGGAAAGTCGTTTCGACGTGGATAGCTATGTATTCACAACAATCATAGTATTGCTCCATTTATTGCTCTGATTCAATGTGTGTACTCTGTTTTCCATTCTTATATGTTCTGTTTCAATGTGTGTATATACACTTTCCATTCTATATATGTGGATGATAACAACTAGGTTCAAATGAGTATACAAAAATAGATAGCAAATGGAATTAATAATATATATATAAATATATATATATATATATATATTAATTGTTCAGTAGATCATCACAGAATATATATATATATATACATCCCAGCTATTCTGCAACCCATTCCTGAATAAGCTATTCAGGAACCCTTTCTAACAACCCGAGGACAGACAGCTAACTGTGCAAACTATACTAGTTAACTGCGGGGTGGACTTTTTCTGGCACCGTTTTTCCGCACAGTTTTTGGGTCGTAATTATTGAACCATTAATCGAGTTGATGCAAATGATATACCGTTGGATAGCTATTGAGAAGGAGCAAACAACTCATGTTGATTGTTTTCCCAAAATTAATCCGGTTTTTAAACAAAATTCAAAAACTGAAAATCGATCAAACAAGTTTTCAATGTTTTTGTGAAAGAAATTTTCAAACCATTTGTCGAAATGCTGAGTATGATATACCGTTGGAAAGGTTTGGATTAGACCGAACTTTGGTATATTGAACTCGTTTTCAGATTCGCTACGGTTTAAGAGCAGTTTTCAAAAAACTAACATCATTTTCGTCATTTTTTGCCCGAACTGCTACAGTGCACGCTAACTGCCCGACCGGAATAGCTAACTAACATACGCTGACAAGCTAACTGCTGAGACTGAAGAAACTTATTACTTTTTGTTTTTTCCTGGTTTTCCCGGATCAAGCTAACTACTGGTATTGAAATAGCTAACTGGAGGGGATTGCGACAGTTAACTGCCGGACTAAAGGTACTAAATTTTTCTTTTCATATTTTTTCGCCTGGGTCATACTAATTGCGGGCCCAAAATAGCTAACTGTCAGGACTACACCAAATTTAACTGTCGCAAACTATAAAGTTAACTGTCGGTTTGTTTCATACCCAAAATTTTCAGGTGTTTAACTTTTGAAAATATATAGGTTAACTGAACCAATTTAATTGCCATATTGAGTCGAGTTAACTCTTCATGCTCCCATAGCTAACTGCATCAGTTTTTTCGATTATTGTACCCAGCAAGCTGCCACAATTTTCAGAATTTAACAGCTTTTTTTGCTGATGCGTCCAAAGTTAACTTATATAAATAAAAAAATCAACTGCTGGAAATTTGTCAAAGTCAACTGTGTGTACCACAGTTTTTGTACACTTAACTGCCAAAGCGCAATACACAAAAATTCTAATTGGGGCACGTCCAAGGTTCATAACTCAACAAGCACGTCCTCTATACATTGGACCTTGGTTACTTGCACTTAGCCTACACACTCTGTACGCCGGCATATATGCATATATGCATACAAACACAAACAACTAAGTTCACAGCTTTCACGAGGACATCCTGTGGATTATAGGATGAAAGTGGCAACGCCATGGAAGCTTTCCTCAATAGGGTCGGCAAAAAAATTCTAAAATTTGATAAGACGTGCATCCAAAATCAGAGGGAAATGAATGGAGATGTGCAGCTAACTACTTAGTTTTTTGAACGTACCTGTGTTATCCCATGATTTAACTACAGAAAGATGGGTCGTGGGAAGTCACTGTGTCAACTGAAGCCATGCCCACCACTAACTGCTCGGTGAATTTCACATCAGGGGAAGATGTTGGTTTCGGGGTAGGATCTCAGTATCTCACTTGCGGAGGGGAGTCATGGACCTCGCCGGCGTAGACAAGGGGCCGTGCAGGATGGGCTGGCCGGCAATGGCGAGAGCCCCCCTGCCCAGGAGCATGCTCAGGTGGGGGAGGCTGATGGTTGTCGGAGCTTCGATGGGAAGAGCACGCGGCTCCGTAACTCGCAGCCCACACCACGAGCTCTCCAAACAGCTCGGCGATGTAGTAAAAAGACACACACAAGTTTTTTATTCACTTCTCTCCTAAGTCGTAACTGCTCCCATGGCCGGCGGCGGCGGATGGATAACTGCATGTCATACCATGGGAGAACCGCACGCGCGCACTCTCCTAACTGCATTATGGTCGATGCAGATTTTTTTGCCACTGGAAGATTTGCTCATCGGGAGAGGAGGAAGTGGAAAGCCACCAAACATGCACCGTACTGGGGCTCTGACCAACGGTCAATCACACATGCACTCGAGGTGCTCGTCGTACTCCCGTCGCAATCAACGCATGTTGGCCGAGTTGTTGTGGTCGCCGACCCAACCTAGAAGGAAATGGCATGCAGGAGGCCAAGGAGAACAGGAGCACGGTGAGTAGAATCTGGCGCCACACCCGACACTGCAGCGCACCTCCTCTGTTGTGCGAACCAAGGAGGTCGCAGCTACATCTGTATGGTGGACCGACGGTCGGGGTGGAAGGTGGGCAGTGCTCACGCGGGTCTGGGCATGAGAGGAGAGACTGCGGCAGCGCCCGCCGGATACGGGGTAGAGAGAAGAGACTGCGGCTGCACCCACCGGATCCGGGGAAGAGAGGAGTGGTTGATGCCATGCTCGCCGGATCCGCGGTGGAGAGGGAGATTGGGCGCGATGCTAGAGGTCCGGCCGCGCGGCGGCAACCAGAGGTAGAAGGTGGGGAGGATTTGGTGACTTGGGGGGTGGAAGAAGATGTAACTTAGTGTGACCACCCACTAGAGCTTACCGCCAGCTCCGCTCGCTACCGCCAACTCCGCTCGTCCCGGCTACAAGTAGGAGAGGGTGGGAGGTTGCGAGTAGCTACAGGTAGGAGGGGGTCGGGGTTGCAGAATACCTTATTTAGAAACTCTAGAGGGGGTTGTAGAATAGTCTCATTTCTCAATAAGCTATTCAGGAACCGTTCCTAACTACCCGAAAACAGATAAGCTAAATGTGAGTCATACACTATTTAACTGCGGGGCGGACTTTTTCTTGCACTATTTTTTCGTATTTTTTTGTCTTAATTTTTGAACCGTTTATCGGAATGCTGCATATGGTATACCGTTGGATGGCTATTGAATAGGCGGAACTTTGTCATGTTGGTTGTTTTCTGAAAATAATTATGGTTTTTAAACAAAATTCAAAAACTGAAAATTCTTCAAACAAGTTTCCAGTGTTTTTGTGAAAGAAAATTTCAAACCGCTTGTCGGAATGATGCGTATGATATACCATTGGAAAGCTATTGATTAGCCGAACTTTTGCATATATAACACTTTTTCAGATTCGCAACGGTTTAGGAGTAGTTTTTGAAAAACTAACGTCATTTTTGACCCTTTTTGGCCGAATTGCTATAGTACGCGCTAACTACTCGAGCAGAATAGTTAACTGCACTACACTGAGCAAGCTAACTGCCCGACGGAAAACACTACTTTTTTATTCTTTTATTTATAATTTCCTGGTCATGTTAACTGCCGGGATTGAAATAGCTAATTGTCGGGGCTGCAACAGTTAACATCGAGTTAACTTCTGGGATTGAAAATACTATTTTCTCATTCTTTTTTACCCGATTCAAGCTAACGACTAGAAGTAAAATAGCTAACTGCCGAGGATTGCCGCGGTTAACATCGAGGTTAAAGATATTTTTTTCTTTAGTTTCTTTTTTGCCCTCATCACGCTACCTGTCGAGGATGAAATAGCTAATTGTCCCGCGTTGAGCAAGCTAACTGCCAAGGCGATACTATTCTTTTGCTTCATTCATTTTTTGTCGATGGTCACACTAAGTTCCATGAATATCGATGTTAACTGCCACACCGGTCGACGTTAACTCCAAAACTTGATGAACTTTTTTTTATTTTCAACTACTACAGTTGTCGCAGTACTGCTATGGTCGTTTGTTAACTGACCTTTTTATAATTGAAGTATTATATTTTGCAATTTTTATTTAGTTTTTTTTATTAATGGTTAGTTGAGCAGAGTTAACTATGTATGCTCCCATAGCTAACTGCACCAATTATTTTTAGAATTTTTAAAATCAAGCAAACAACCTCAATCTTTAAACCGTACACATATTTGTGCTCTAACAGAACTCACCTTCATTTAGTAAAAGTAAACTATTACAAATATCCAAAGTTAACTGAAGGAAGACGCACAACGCAAGAGAAAGTTCAATTGTTGCAAAGAAATACAAATTAACTCTCATTTTTTTCATTTTTTTAGGTTTTTAACTGCTGTAAATTTTAAAGTTAAATATGCATTTCTTCAGGCCGCAGTAGCACTCCCATAGCTGCTGGATGCAGATCACCATAATCTTCTGGAACATGTGGTCCTCCTGGATAAACAGATTCTTCGGGAACTCCTCAAGCGGCATCCACTGGACCATATAAAGGCACAATATATATAGACGCTTCAGTAAACCACTCCTTTTTCATGTATAGTTTTGTAGATGGTGACGCAACTTTGCTACCTGATTATCTATTTCGTCGATTTTGATAGCGCTAGACAAATGTCCTATCATGCAGATGAAGGACAAGTCGGAGTTCTGAAACGCCACTTTGTGTGCGTCAACGCGTGCCTGTTGTTGTGAACGGCAAGAGTGGTGAATGAGACAACATTCAGTGTAAGAGACGATAGTTTTCAAAGTTCCTACGTGGAGGTGGATGATTGTTTACCTGAAGGCAACCACATCCACAAATTAAGTGTCAACCCGTGCAGAGCACCACTAGAACAATATGTTCAGACTTGATCCTCACAAGAAAGTTTCAGAGAACGGGTATCCAAGTGCTCGGTTTCTTTCTTACCCATGTTTCTTCCAGCCTCTCGACGATAGCTCTTGTGTATTTTTCTTCTTACTGCAAGAGGAAAACCAATTGGTTCAGTAACAGCGACAAACATCACGTATTCTAAGGTTCTGTCGCCTGAGATGATCTTCAGCATGTCCTTACTCCTGAATGAACCCCATGGGGAATCAGACGCCATCTAACGCCTAGCCTTGATACTTCTCTTGCACCACTAGGACATGTCAGGTTGTTCATGGAAATGCTAGCTGCAAGAATGGTAATAGCTAACTTAAGAAGTGTTAATAGCTAACTGACAGAGATACAAATATGCAGCTAACTGACGAATAAGCATGCAAAAAATCTCGCCGACAGTGCTCAATGGCTCGGGGCCTCTCGCTAGGTGGTTGTCGACTGTGGTTATGTAGTAGACAACCGAGAGGTGCGGTAGTGCCAGAGGCTAGCATGGAGCAGGTGGACTAGGAGGTTGCTCCACCAGCGAATCCCCATTGAGTCCTGCACCTCGGTGATCCCTAGTGCGATGGAGCATGCGGCTGGGGCCAGGGTGCTTCTGAAGCACTGTGTGGAGAAGTGGGGAGGCTCATGTGGTGAACCAGAGCATGGAAGATAACTAGAGAAGTTATCTACAGGATGTTGACTGAAGTTATTACAGAATTTAGCTGCCGGAAGCAGAGGGGATTCCTAGCATCCGTCGGTGTTGGAACCGAAGGGGGTCGAGGATCCCGGCGACCACCTGCTCCTGTGGAGTCTTCCTGCACCCCCCCCCCCCCCCCTGACAGCCTCCTTGATAGCCTTGTCATCACCTGGGAGTGGGAGGAGTTTGGTAAGCAGGTCCTGAAGTGATGCCAGCCTGGATCATTAGCCCAGTCTGTCAGACTTCGAGCAGTGGCGTGCAGCCATGGAGGGCTGCCCGGGTGGAACAGTCACCACAGGGGATGCCAGCCGGAGCATGGCGGGGGAGCAGCAGGTGCAAGTAAGCGCGCGACCGGATTGGGGATTGGATGTATTTGCCGCACGCTAGGACAGAGGTCGGGCGGTGGTGGTGGCACGGAAGGAAGAAGGTGTTGGAGTCGAGGGCTAGGGGTAGCTCATGGAAGCGCGTCGCTGGCGAGGAGAGTGGGGGTCGATGCCGTAGCAGGAGGGGAGAGATTTGCGTGTTCCTCGATCTTTAATCACGCAGGGTCGAGGCCGTAGAGGCTGGCAGTGGCGTGCGGCGGCAGCGGAAGGCGGTCGCATGCGGAGGTGTGGGAGGAGGTGGCAGCGCATGGGTTAAAGCTCAACCCCGACGCGTGGGAGGAGGCGGTGGCGTGCGATGGTGGGAGGAGGCGACGGCAGACCAGAGCTCGCTCACTCCCTCGCGGCGCTACCGCGCGGCTCGCTCGTTCGCTCGCCGCCTTTGGGAAAAGAAACAGGTTTTGGGGGTGGGGTTTCTAAATAAGTTTATTTAGAAACTCTAGAGGGGTTGCAGAATAGCCCCACCCTATATATATATATATATATATATATATATATATATATATATATATATATATATATATATATATATATATATATATATAATATCATCACAATGTGATGATACTTAACTACTAGGTACAATGCATAAAATTGAAAACGAACAATACTAAAACTAATAATCCCTCCTGGGGCCAGTATTCCGGCAGCCCCTCGGCAGCAGCACCTTGGTGCGCGGCGTCTTCCCAGTGCGGAGGCAGTACTCCGACTCCTCCGCCTCGCAGCGCTTGATGTATCGATCTGCCTCTTGCTGGCGGACGCGCGCGGCCGATCTTGCCATTTCACTGAGCACCCACCAGAGCTCCTCGTCGGTGGCATGCTGGAGCTTATCAGCCCACCTCCACGCAGCGAAGAGGCGCCCAGCGCATATGACCTTCCTGGTAAAGTAACCGTCTTTGTAAACCTCCTCGGCACGATGATGCGCCCGCCCCCAAAGCTCCACGGCCTTCTTTTTCCAGGCGGCAACACGGGCTTCACAGGCCGCCTGGTACCTGGCTTCCTCCTCCGCCATCTCATTCTTGAACACCACTTGCCTAGCTTTCTCAGCCGGCGGCAGCGACTTCGACCGACAAAGATTGTACTGGCCCCAAAACCAATCCAAAGTTGGGGGTCCGGCGCAACCTCGTCAGGTGGCGCGTAGGGGTCCTCATTGCTGCTAATCGAGTGAGCGTCCTCGGGGGGCGGCGACTCCTCGTCGGCGTGTGGGCAGACCGGCGCCGCCATGGCAGAGATTTGAGAGAGAGAGAGAGAGAGAGAGAGAGAGAGCGAGGGGAGGATGTAGATGAGAATGCAGGCGGGACGACGTGAGCAAGGTAGTATTTATTGGCGGCCGGAATCTAGATCGACAGGGATAGTACACACGCCGGTCACCGGAATTTACGAGTACTGTAGTTTGAATTACACACAATTCCCGTAGCAAATCCGTGTGTGAACATAATAGCTGACGATTTCCAATACAGAACCCTGTCTGATTAATGATCCCCGCCAATCACCTACCAAACCTCGAGCCGCGAGATAGAGTGCCAATCGTGTGGGGGCCGGTAGTCTAGCCAGATCTTTACATTTTCCTTTTTGAACACCAGATATTTACATCGTGTGATGATTTTTTAACTCGCACACAAGTACACAAAAATATGTTTTTTCAATCCGTTTTGGTTAGGCATTGCATGTAGATGTAGTTCAAATTTGAATTACGGTCATTAAATGGTTAGAAAATCACTTAAATGTCTTTAAAAGGTCAAATGACCCCTGAAAATTTCCAAATTTTCACATGCTAGTTGTCTTAGTGCATGTTAAACGTAGGAAACAATTTGAAGGGGCCGTAACAGAAGCTATCTCCCGTCCATCAGCAAACATGCATTGTTTCCTCTCGGAACCACGAACCTTCTAGTGAGTTGCTCCGGTTTCTGAGGGGTGTGTGTCCAAACTTTCGTCAAACAAGCCAATTTTTCTACCACATCATCTTGGTGGCATGACATTGAATCGAGCAAGGTTTCATGTTTTTTTGATCATTTTTTAATTTTTTGGAATTAAAATGCCATGGCATGCACTCCATGCATGTGCCCATGCCTTGACACCAATATGTTTGAAAATTCCTTCGAATTTACTGCACATGGAATTAACTTGCACACAAGTACACAAAAATATGATTTTTCAAATAGTTTTGGTTAGGCAATGCATGTAGATATAGTTCAAATTTGAATTACGGTCATTAAATGGTTAGAAAATCGCTTAAATGTCTTTAGAAGGTCAAATGACCCCTGAAATTTACCAAATTTTCATATGACAGTTTCACGTTAAACGTAGGAAAAAAATTTGAAGGCCGTAAGAGGAAGCTATCTCCCGTTCGTCATCAAACATGCATGTTCCCTCTCGGAACCATGAACCTTCTAGCGAGTTGCCCCGGTTTGTGACGGGCGTGTGTCCAAACGTTTGTCCGTGCCAATTTCTTTACCACATCATCTTGGTGGCATGACATTACATCAACCAAGGTTTCATGTGTTTCTGATCATTTTTCTATTTTTTAATTAAAATGCCATGTCACTCCATGCATATGTATGCATGTGTCCATGTCGTGAGACCAATATGTTTGAAAATTCCTACTAATTTACTGCACATGGAATTAACTCGCACACAAGTACACATATATGATTTTTCAAACCGTTTTGGTCAGGCGTTGCATGTAGATGTAGTTCAAATTTGAATTACGGTCATTAAAAGGTTAGAAAATCACTTAAATGTCTTCAAAAGGTCAAATGACCCCTAGAATTTTCCAAAATTTCACATTACAGTTGTAGTAGTGCACGTTAGACATAGAAAAATTTTGAAGGCCGTAAGAGGAAGCTATCTCTCGTTCGTCATCAAACATGCATTGTTCCCTCTCGGAACCACGATCCTTCTAGCGAGTTGCTCTGGTTTGTGAGGGGTGTGTGTCCAAACTTTCGTCAAACATGCCAATTTATTTACCACATCATCTTGGTGGCATGACATTACATCAACCAAGGTTTCATGTTTTTCTGATCATTTTTTTATTTTTTGGAATTAAAATGCCATGGCATGCACTTCATGGATGTGCCCATGCCTTGACACCAATATGTTTGAAAAATCCTTCTAATTTACTGCACATGGAATTAACTCGCACACAAGTACACGAAATATGAGTTTTCAAACCGTTATGGTTAGCTGTTGCATGTACATGTAGTTGAAATTTCAATTACGGTCATTAAATGGCTAGAAAATCACTTAAATGTCTTAGAAGGTCAAATGACCCCTGAAATTTCCCAATATTTGACATGACAGTTGTATTAGTACTACAAAATTTCTCGTTCATTTAAAACACCATCCGTTGGCACTTTATTCCAAATTCGTCCTTCACAGCTAATAAAAAATTTCTACAACATCACACACAGTTGTTTTCTAGGAACCGTTTGCGATGAAAATATCTGGGTCTATTTAAGTCTCCCTCCTTAAGCTTCGCCGACTTGTCTGCTCTAGTGCTCGCAACCCCCGAATCCACGAATCCCGATCCCCATTCTTGCACCGACTTCTTACGAAGATGAGGCCGTGGAAACGCTTCGTGAAGGCCCGTACGATGCCTGCTTCCCCCCCCCGAGCGTTGCCGCCTACACAAAGAGTGCGGCCGCCTACACCGAGCGTGACGCCGCATCTGCATTGAGCACGGCCGCTTCCGTCGAGAGGGCATCTGCGGCAGCCGACAGGGCAGCTGCAGCAGCCGAGGCGGCTGCAGCTACTTCTGCGACGACGGCTGCAAACACCAAGAGCACTCGAGCTGCCTTTCGTGCCGCTGATGTCGCCCTGGCTCGGGTCGAGGCCATCCACGCCAAGATCGAGGATGCACACGCCAAGATATTCTAGGCCGCCTCGGACTCCAGCATGTGACCCATGTCTGAAAAGGCGGTGGTGGCCATGGAGCACCTGCTTCCTCATGAGGTCGCCGAGCGGGAGCAGGAGATGCAGGAGGCTGTGGAGATCGAGGAGCATCGGGAGGAGGAGTTGCGCATGGCCGAGGTAGAGAAGAGTTTGTCTATCAAGGAATCCGCGGTGGAGTACCAACGCGAGCTCTGGCACAGCCACTACTACGAGTACTACAACCTTGAGGGCGGCGCCGAGGATGAGGACGCACTCGACTTCATCATGGGGGACGCAGAGTCCACCAACGGCGGCATGTCGCCAGGACAAGTCATCGACGTCTCATCTCACACCAGCTATGCAGTTTGTGCAGCCAACTTTGGTCCACACATCCGAGTAGCCAAGCAGAAAAATTCTAAATCTCTATGGCACGAAGGAACTGGGCATCGGAGCAACTACGTGCTCCGGAGTCCGGGTCCCTTATTTTTTTTCCGCTGCATGGGCTCGCCCGTTCAGGGCACCGGCTCGCCAGTTCAGGGCACCGGTGTAGAGTTCGTCTTCGGGGGATCTTTTTCCGGAGATGATGGAGAGCGAAACGCTGCCCCATGCCCTCCCGCCCTACGACGCGGGCGACCCCGAGGTGTCGTCGCGCAGGGCTTCTCCTGATCCGGCAAGGCCAGAGGTTAATCCTTTGGCCACCCGAAGTCCTCAGTATCTGGCTCTTGAAGAGAGCAACCGAAATAGTCCGGCACCGTCTGTTATGCGGTCGGACGTACTGAAGGATCTGCTAGAGCGAGTGGCTATCTCAGAAGCGCATCGTACGCTAATGGGTACGGTGGTTGAGAGGATTTCATCTGTCGAAAGCGGGTTGCATGAAGCCTTTATCAGTCTGCTGAAAGGTTTTGAGGTACGTGAAATAGTGTGTATTTTTGATAGTACCGCACACGTTAAGGTTTGTCCTATGCAGATAGTAGCCCCTGAGACTCTGGTTGCTATCGCAAACGGCGGCAAACAGAGGATCATAGTCCCAGGTAAGAATTCGGCCGCCCTCATATGCAGGTGGCGGAAGGTCCTGTGGCTAGCCGGACTAGTGAGTTTGCCGAGCTGAAGTGGCAACTTGATGCGGCGGATGCCGACATCGTGCTTGTCAACAAGCGGCTTGACGAGGCACAGGGTATGTGATTTCTCCAGTGATCGATACATAGTAAGAGGAGCATGATGCCAGTATCTTTAATATGTTGCGCCTGCAGATGGAGCTGCGGCCGTGGAGACCCTTCAGGCGGAACTTGCCCGAGCCAGAGAACAAGCCAGGAAAAGTGACGCGGCCGCCTTGAGGGCGGTCGAGGAGCTGAGAGCCGAAAAGGCTGCTCATTGCCGAAGCAAGGAGGAAATGGCCAAGATGGCTGTGGAGTTGAAGGATTCTGCCGGCCGTTATGAGCTTCTCAAAAAGGAAGATCGAGCAAAGATGACAGGCCTAGAGAAGGCCACGGTGGCGGCCAAGGACACCCGCTCTACAATTAGAGCGATGATGGAGGAGCTGCGTCACGCTGGGGATATCGCGGCTGGGAAGCCCTTTATGCTGCGGATGAAGTTCGTAGATCCTAAGTACGCTCCTTTGGATCGGCTGTGGAGTTCTGCAAACGCTTATCTGGATTTGGCAGCACGTGCCGCTGATGCTGCCGAATACTTCAAAGATAAAAAAGATCGCGAAGTGGAAAAGTTGTTCTGGTCACAGTTTAACGTTCCACCGCATCCGCTTACTTTGAATGAGCAGGTGGCTGAATAGGCCGAGCTCCATAGGTTGTCCGGGCTCGCCATGAGGTCTGTTGTGGATCATCTATGGCCGGAAGGGCCAAGGCCGAACATTTATTTCAGTTTGGTGCAGCATTTCCTTGGTGCTGTGACGCGCATCGACACTATGAAGAGGTCGACATGCATCAAGGGTGCGCGGATGGCGCTTGCCCGTGTCAAGACATACTAGGCGGAGATGGAATCCACCGCAATTGCAACCCCGAGTTCTGCCGTTAGCCGAGTAGCTGCCGAGCACTACTTTGACAAAGTCCTTGAAGGCGCTCGTTCAATAGAAGCTCAGTGCTCGAAGAATATTATGTTTTATGACTTGTATTCCCATTGAAAAACAATATTTTACTGAATTGTAAAGGCTATTTTTATACTTTTGCCTGAAAGTATTATGATGCATCCTGTGTGGCCATTTATGTATATATGTATATAACCTGAAAGTTTGCAGTCGTCGGCTTCAGTCCCACGCATATAATGCGGGGTTGTTCGTAGAAGACGCGTATTCACACTTGATCCAACGTCTTGGTCCATTAAGGAGGCGATAGCATAGCGAACTAGGCAATCGGACTATATTGCTTTAACACTTTCACTTAGCCATAGGAGTTTGACAGTGGGGCTACTATATAGCCCCTGGTGGCTCCGCGCTCATCCGAATACGAGGCGCATACATGCCTGGACGGGAAACGACCCTTCGTTAATGCGGAGGAATCCCGAAGATTCCGCTAGGTCATCGAGTGGTTGACCAGTCTCGCGCTTTATCATGACAGTCAGTTTTCGGCTTTCTCTACGGAGGTGCTCGTCCGGCCGAACCAGGGCACAATCGCAGTAGTTCTCTTGGTGCTGCCTTAGCCGATAGAGCGGAACGTAAGGTAGCAAAACACAGGAGCCGGGCAAACCCAACATTTGACCAAAGACATGATTCGGAGCTGATGCATATAAGGCCAAACTCGCGACGCCAAACACTCCCTAAGGTATTTGGTCTTTGAAATATATACCGGGCTAAATGATGCCCTTGGATAATGAGCCCCTGGTGTCCGGATATGAGCAATATACTGACGTGGCCACATGCCAAGAACGTCAGCATCCTTCTCGGTTGTATTGAGAATCCGGAGGATGTGAACAACAAAAGACAGTAAAAAAGGTTTATGCAGGGTCTTAATCTAAAGACAAACCTTTGAACGGGTTCCTGCTGCACATCTGCTCATGTGTCTCCGTTGTGCCGTATCCTAGACGGGTGTAGCACGATTGTCATATGTAAAAGAGAGGAACTTAGTTGAAAGTTGTCGTGCAAAAAATTGGCTATTATGAATAAACCATTTAAAAGTCAAGATGGGTAAAGTTGAGCCGAATTACGCTAAGAAGCCCCTGGTGCCGTCTATAAGGGTATAACCATCAAACCAATCTCTATCCATGATTAGCCGGACTCGTCTAATCGTGTCCGTGGTCTTAACGACCGGTTATCTGTTCTGGTGGTGAGGCCGTCTAGTGTTCGACTGTTAAAGCAGTCGTACGTTCTTTTGCTCATAAGGAGCGCTCAACATTTCCATGTACTATAATGATGCCACATGGACCGGTCATTTTAAGCTTGATGAAAGCTTAATGCGGTATTGCATTAAAACAAGCGAAAGCCGCTCGTCCGAGTAGTTCTTGATAGCCACTTCAGAATGGAGCAATGTCGAAGGTTAACTTTTCGCTTCGGAAGTTGTCGGGCGAGCCGAATACAACCTCTAGTACTAGAGAGCCCGTGCAGCGGGCCTCTGTGCCTGGTATATTTGCTTCTCCTCTTTGTCACGTGGATCACGTTTACTGTTTTGACTTCTGGTGGGAATTTTTCTGTCCCCCAGTGCCTTGCTGGGGAGGCTCATCCTCGTCTTCGCTCAGTGTGTCCTCCCCCTTGTGTTTTCATTTAGCTTGCCGGCCTGCTTGAAGACCCAGCATTCTCTGTGGGTATGATTTGCAGGTTTATCGGGGGTGTCGTGGATCTGACATAGTTTGTCTAGAATCTTGATTAGGCTGGTCGGTCCAGCTATGTTGCCTTTAAAGGGCTTTTTTCGTTGACCCGGTCGAGAGCCCCTGAATCCGGCATTTACCACCGTGTTATCTGGGCTGTCTTCTTTGTTCCGGCGCTTGTTTTTACTGCGTCGTGGTTTTCCATTGCCATCCCTGACTTTGGATGTGCTTGGGTCGCTGGTGCTGCTTCGGGCTAACCAGTCGTCCTCGCCCGCGCAAAAGCGGGTCATGAGGCTTGTTAGGGCTGCCATTGTATTTGGTTTTTCTTGGCCGAGGTGTCTGGCAAGCCATTCGTCTCGGACGCTGTGCTTGAAAGCTGCTAAGGCTTCGGCGTCCGAAAAATCGACAATTTGGTTCTTCTTAGTGAGAAACCTGTTCCAAAGCTTTCGGGCTGACTCTCCGGGCTGTTGAATTATATGACTCAAACCGTCTGCGTCCGGAGGTCGGACATAAGTCCCTTGAAAATTAGCCCGAAAAGCATCCCCGAGCTCCTCCCAACTTCGAATGGAGTTTTCGGGGAGGGTTTTTAGGTAGTGCCGAGCTGGTCCTTTGAGCTTGAGGGGCAAGTATTTGATGGCATGGAGATCGTCTCCGCGAGCCATATGAATATGGAGGATAGAGTCCTCAATCTAGACCCCTGGGTCTATAGTCCCGTCGTACGCCTCTATGTTCACTAGTTTGAATCCTTCTGGAAATTCATGGTCCAGTACTTCGTCAGTGAAACGTAGGGGGTGTGCGGTACCCCTGTATTTAGCTGTACCATGGCATTCGGATGGTTGTAATAATTGGTTTGGTTGGGTGCTGGAGCGTGTTTCCTTGATCCGTAGATGGATCTGGTTGCGCCGGCCCTTTGATGCGAGTCCTCCCGTGGGTCTTGTACTGACTTATGTGCGGACTCGTTGGCCGCTCTATCGCGGCCACGAGGTCGTCGATCCGACCAGTCGGCAGTTTTATTTTTTGGCTGTGGGGGCTCTAAGGCCTCATCGTCGAATTCAGGCATCAGCTTTTGCTTTGGGTAGTTCTTCGTGTGGCGACTGCCACCATGCTTTTCTGCCGTATCGAGCACTTTGTTCCATCTACTGTTGAGTGTGTTTTGTGCGCCCTTGAGCCTTTGCTTCTGCTTCTTCAAACTCCTAGCAGTGGCGATAAGCCTTCTATGGAGGTTCTCTTGCTTTAGTTGCCTTTCCGGGATGATGTGTTCATCGTCATCCGGACTGTTCTCTTCTCCGGAGACGGGTTGATTAGCTTGACGCTCGGCTTCGCCGTGTTCGTACATTGGCTCCGTACTTTGTTCGTCATCCACTGGCTCATCCTGCTTTGTCGCTGGCTCTATTCGGTCGTCGTTTCCTCCGGAGTCGACCGGGGTATTGTTTTTTCTTGCGCTGTTTTTGCCGAGGCGGGATTTGGAGCGGCGCCTGCGGCGCCGCTTTGATTGCTTCTAGAGGGAGCTATCTTTCGCTGCATCCTTCCATTCCTCGTCATCATTTTCTTTGGGTGTATCCACCATGTATATGTCATGTGATGAAGTGGCGGTCCAGCGCCCTGTTGGTGGTGGTTCCTGTTCGTCTCCTGCACCGTTGTCCATACCATCGATGTCTTCGGAGTCGATGTCGAGCATGTCGGTTAAATCATCAAAAGTGGCTACTAAGTGGGTGATGGGTGGGGAGTGAATTTCTCTGTCATTCGCATCCCATTCTAGCCAAACATAGTTCGGCCAAGGTTCTGCCGACAGGGAGAGAGACCTTAACGAGTTTAGTACATCCCCGAAGGGTGAGTGCTAAAAGATATCCTTGGAGGTGAACTCCATGATCGGGGCCCAATCGGATTCGATAGGCATGGGCACAGGCGGTGCAGAGTCCATGGCCAGAGACGAGTCCATTGGTTCGGCATCACGGCTCTCGTGAGGGGTAAGGTCAGTATTCGGCTCTATCACCATTGAGGGTGCGGCCTTCAAGGCGGGGTCTATCCGCCCGTCCTCGGATGGCGTGATCTGTTCCGGGTTGAAGGCCGGAGTAGTTGCTGGCGTGATTTTCCGAACACTGTCCGACGGCAGAGCTATATCATGCATGTAGTGATCGTGTGGCACACCTGGCATGGGCCCGAGTCCGTCGAAGATCAAGTGTCCGCAGATATCAGCAGTGTAATTCAAGTTTCCGAACCTGACCTGGTGGCCAGGGGCGTAGCTCTCGATCTGCTCCAGATGGCCAAACGAGTTGTCCCGCAGTGCGAAGCCGCCGAATACAAAGATCTGTCCGGGAAGGAAGACCTCACCCTGGACCGCATCGTTACCGACGATCAAAGGGGCCATCCAGCCTTACGGCGACAGCACAGTGGAACTCTCAATGAAAGCACCAATGTAGGTGTCAAAACCGGCGGATCTCGGGTAGGGGGTCCCGAACTGTGCGTCTAAGGTGGATGGTAACAGGAGGCAGGGGACACGGTGTTTACCTAGGTTCGGGCCCTCTCGATGGAGGTAATACCCTACTTCCTGCTTGATTGATCTTGATGATATGAGTAGTACAAGAGTTGATCTACCACGAGATCGTAGAGGCTAAACCTTAGAAGCTAGCCTACGGTATGATTGTTCTTGTCCTACGGACTAAACCCTCCGGTTTATATAGACACCGGAGGGGGCTAGGGTTACACACAGTCGGTTACAAATGAGGAGATCTTCATATCCGTATTGCCAAGTTTGCCTTCCACGCCAAGGAGACTCCCATCCGGACACGAGATGGAGTCTTCAATCTTGTATCTTCATAGTCGAACAGTCCGGCCAAAGGATATAGTCCGACAGTCCGGATACCCCCTAATCAAGGACTCCCTCAGTAGCCCCTGAACCAGGCTTCAATGATGATGAGTCCGGCGCGCAGATTGTCTTCGGCATTGCAAGGCGGGTTCCTCCTCCAAATACTCCATAGAAGATCGTGAACACAAGGATTGTGTCCGGCTCTGCAAAACAAGTTCCACATACCACCGTAGAGAGAATAATATTTCCACAAATCTAATCTGCTGACACACTCGATATCATGACAACATATCACGGCCCAGTCTCTTGTGGGGACCCCGACTCATAAGTCGTGATCACCGAATGGACGTGTACAGTGATCCCAGAGATCAATGCTCACTGAACACACAGAAGCTGAATAACAAGAGTCTTACATCCGTACATACCGTATTACACAAGTAGGACCATTATGGTCAAGTCTTGAGTATAACATTGCAGCGGAAATCTTCGTCGATAACTTGGACCCATGCCATCTGCCTTAACCCTACAGGCATTCTGACTGGGAAGCGTCCTAGCTCGCATGTTCGTCACCGAAGTATTCTTCTTCATATCATGTTCTTTCATGCCTGGCCAATAAAATAACCAGTGGCAAGCCAATGAGTACTTTGAATGTACTCGCAAGCAACCCATGTTTTGGTTCAAGGTACAATAATGCATGACATAGGTAATTTTTTTTGCGGAAAGCTAGTTTTGAGTGCAATGACATATTCAACAACTTGTAAGACATGCATCAGGAGAATTCGAGTAATCATGAGGACAGGTTACAGATATCAACATAGTTAGAGTGGGCACCAACCCAACTCAATCATGTTAAGTCCTTGACTTGACCCCAAGTAATTCTCCCCACACACACCGGTTTGTAAACAAGTGGACGTAGCCCAAGAGCGGTTACCCAACTGTCCTTGACCGTGGACACGGCTATTCGAATAGTTTTACACTCTGCAGAGGTTGCGCACTTTACCCACAAGATCCGGGGAGCTTCCGTGTCATCCACGACCCGCAGTACCTCAAGCACCCGGGGTAAGCACCCGATCACTATCTTTCCCTAGACGACACTAACAAGGAGTCCACTCGTTGTTCCGTATCCTCACGATGTACATCATACGAGACTCGCTCGAGATCGTAACATCCGAGAGGGGACACAACGGTGTATCCGGTGCCCTGTGAAAACAGTCATGGCCGCCCTACCTGGCACGACCCCGTCCCAAGAGAGAGCACTAACTCTCCCCCGTCACTAGTAATGCGGGCTTCAAGCTAGTATCGACCTAGGTAATCAATAATGCCCTTTCCCATATAAGGGTAGAGTGGTTGCGCATGTAAGGTTGGAATAACGGTCGCAACTTAAACCACTCCATTTTGGAAAACAACACACACTTGTCTCGGTACACCACTTCGTCATCAAGTGGTTACCCAACTCATCATCTCCCTCGGGCATAAGTGGCACCCGATGGGGTTTTCGAGAAGTCTTTTGAAAATGCTTTGTCTCCATCACCATGCATATTCCCATCCCTTTTTGCGTAGCACTACTTTAGCATCCTATCTACTCCCACCGGCATAACCCTCATAAGGAGGTAGGGTCATGCACAATGCAAGTATCAACGAGGAAGTAACAGAGGCAACCCACCAAAGTGGTTTCCATCACATCATGATTCCGAAGCAACGCTGATAAAGTGCTATATGACATGCATAAAAAGGTTTCATAGACATGGTCAAAGGGCTGCTTGCCTTAGTCTTCAAGGTCTTCAAGTACTTCTCCTTCTTCTTATCCAACTACCTCGTTAAATAGGGGATCTATTCGTCGCAAGAAAATAACGAGAAAATAAGGCAATAGAAAAACAGCAAAACCAAAGTGCTCAGGAAAATGTCAACTTGTTTTTGATAAATACTAGGGGGAAAATCTAAGAAGGTGAAAATTACTAGTTATGGATTTGGAGTTGTGGAACAGGAGAAATGAATTTTCAAAGGCATATTTAAATGCTTAAAATCACATTTAAATATTTATAGTAAAGAAAAGTTGGTTGGATTTGAATGGAAGTTGCACCATTAAATAGGTTGCAATATTCTAGGAATTTAGAAATTGGAATTAATTTATTTGGACTATTATTTCTCCCTGTGGAATTTTTACAAGACAGCAAGAAAAAGGAAAAAGGAGAAATGGCACTGTGCCACTGGGCCAGAACAGCCGCAGGACAGCAGGCCCAGCCAGCGGGCCGGCCCAGCCGAGCCAGCGCACAGCGTGCGCGCCCGTCCACCCGTTTCAAACCTGACGGGCGGGGCCCGCAGGTCGGACGGGGCGCGGGAATGAGGAGAGGATGACAGGCGGGGACCGCCTGTCATCACTAACCCATGGACAGGGGGGGTCGCGGCGCTCACCGGCGACGATGCAGGCCACGACGAGCTCCGGCGAGTGCGGGGATGGCTTCAGGGGACTGCCGCACGTCGGGGGGTGGTGGACTTGGCCGGCGGGGGTGCCTGGTTCGCCGGCGACGAGGTCCGCGGCGGAGGAGCTTTGGGAGTCGACGGCTCCGGCCGTTTCCGGTGGCTACAGAGAGGGGAAACGAGGGGGAAATGGTCAGGGAGCTGCGGGGAATCCAGATCGAGAGAGAAGGGGGCCGGGGACGGCCCGTACCTCGCGAACTCCGGCGAGCCGAAGCGGCGGAGCTCGAGCTCGATCTCAAGCTCGGGCGGCTCTGGAAGCGAACTGGAGGTGCAGGGGGAGGTTTTGGTGGTGCAGAGAGCGGGTGGTGAGGGTGGAAGGGCTCGAGTAGGCCTTTTGTAGTCGCACGGTGGTCCACCGTGGACCTGTGCGCCGGCGAGCTCGTTGCCATCGCCACGGGTCACGGGGGCCTGGTTGGTTGTGTCTGGGGTGTTCGTGGGGCTCGACTACGCCCAAGGGGAGAAGAGAGGGGGCGGGGACAGGTCAGAGACGCCGCGCGTGTGAGCTCGCCCATTGGAGCACTCGGGCGGCCGCCGCGCATGCGAGCTGCGGCGAGGGGAGGGAGAAGGAGGAAGGGGCCGGCAGCGTGCCGTGTCCCAGACGTCGAGGCACCTCGGGGGACACGAGGGGGAGAGCCGAGGTGGCCGGATGTGGCTGGAAGGTGGTGGCTACAGTGCGGGAGCGCACTATAGCGCGCTCCAGAGCGTGCAAATGGCTGCCATGGCATTGTTTAAAGGGCAGGGGCATGTCCACTAGTGTCTAGCAGGTCTAGGGGGGAGTAAAGAAGAGGAGGGGGGCATTGGATGCCCTGGATGGCCACTGGAGTGAGGAGGGAGGTGAAGAAGAGGGGGAAAGTGGCTGTCCAGAGAGAGGAAGAGGGGGTTTTCACCCCTCAATTATTGAGCTGGGGACTTGCCATTGTTACTGGAGGTGAAAGGGGTCTAGGGGGAGCTGTGGTAAAAAGTGGAGCTCACTAAGAATAGTGGAAGGGGTCCAAACAGTGGTTTTTGAAAAATGACATAAGGTGTTTGATGTTGGTTTGGGCAAGAAAATGATCTCCAATTGCCATGACACTCCACAGGGTGAAATGACACATATAATTAGGGCCTTCCACCAATTTGGAGCTTAATTGGGCAAAGTTGCCAATGCAACTTTTGTAAACCCTAGAAATGAGCAGAAATGGACTTGTGTAGATCTAGTTGAGCAAATCACTTCTCCTTGATGCACCACTTGGTGTAGTGGCCTCATTTGGTCATGTGAACATGCTCACAAAAGTTGGGGTCAAGGAGAGAAACTTGGTAGTACAAACTTGTTCAAATTTGATTTTGGTCAGAGAGGGTTTTGGGGCACTTTGATCAAGATACAATTCTCTCCAACTTGTGCCATTTGGTATAGATGCATTATTACACCATTTGAGCATGTGCACCAAGTTTGAGAGCATTTGGACATGTTTGACAGTGCAAAGCTGTTCAAACTTGAAAAAGGACAGAAGTGGTTTTGAGAGGGTTTCATGGGGTTATAATGTTCTCCATGACATGGTACTTGGCAAGATCATCAGAAATGTCATATGTGAGATGTTAGAATTTTCTTGGATTTTTATGAAAATATTTCCTGTAGAAATATTTCAAATCCTTGAAATGAGTAGAAATGGTTTTGGGAGGTTTTGTCCAATATTTTGATCATGACCATGTGTTGAAACTCATATATATGGAAAATATATGTCCATTGAGTCTCCCTAATTTTCTCAAATAATTTTAAAGCTTTAAAATAATTTTAACCTATTTAAGACCATTTCTGGCCTTAAGAAAAAGCCTTTAAATAAAATAGGAAAATAACTTTTAAAATTATATTTTTGTGGTTTCTGGGTAACTTATATCTAATAGGAGTGAAAATTATTTTTGGAAAGATTTTTACTGCCCTTAATTAAGTACTTGCAGTGAAATCCTCCATTCAGGGGTTTTTGGAAAACTAACTTTTGAAAATATACTTTTTGGCCAAATTATTTTTGCAAGAAAATACTATATTGCAATATACATATGGCATGATCATTGGGAAAAGGTTTTGGATCAAGGAGAAGGGGTATAAGAGTTGGAGGATTTATTTGATTTTTTTAGAGCACTTGCAAACAATAGTCAAACATCAAATCAAGCAAAATCCCAAACACTCAAAAGTTTTTGTCAAACCACATTTTATCATGTTTTATTAGCTTAAGTGTCGTGGCATGAAAATCAGGGTGTGACATCTCTATTCGAACCGTCATTCTCAACCAGCCTTGGCGCATATCGCGAGGCAGTTTCCTTGGCACGTCTTGTCGAAGCAGAGATCGTGTCCCCTTATTATGGGATTCTCATCAATACGGACGTGGGTAACCTAATCGTGCCTGTTGGTATGACTCCTTGGTTGTAGGCAAGTCCCAAACGGTCACGAAGAGGACGCTTGGTATTCACCCTCTTTATAAAGAGACCAAAGCCTATCCTTTTTACTCCTTGAACTCAACTGAATCCTTCCCCCGCCTCGAGTTCCAACGCCCTAAGCTCAGGTCAGGCACTTCGGACATTCAACCATGTCTGGATCCAACCTTCAAGGTCGGTGGATGCCTTCCTCCGTCACATAGGAAGACGTCAAAAAATTAAGAGAGGCTGGATTTCTGACGGCGAGATCCCGCACTGGCTGCCTGCTCGAGGGCAGGTCATTCCCACTCCCAAACCCGGCGAGAGCGTTGTGTTCGTATCTCACTTCCTCCGAGGGCTAGGCCTTGCTCAATATCCCTTCGTGAGGGGGCTCATGTTTTACTATGGGCTGGATTTCCATGATCTGGCTCCGGATTCTGTCCTCCACATCTCGTCGTTCATCGTCGTGTGTGAAGCTTTCCTCCGTATTACCCCTCACTTCGGCCTGTGTCTCAAGACCTTCAAGGTGGAGCCGAAGATGATAGAGGGGCGGCACGCAAAGTGTGGAGGCGCCGTAATAAGCAAAAGTGCCGATGCCCCATGGCCAGAGGGTTCTTTCCAGGAGGTGTTCAGCTTATGGCAACGAGAATGGTTTTACATCACAGCTCCCAGGGGTACGAAGTGGGTGGCTCCCCCTGCTTTTCGCTCGGGCCCTCCGCCACAACTAGCGTCATGGGTCAACAAGGGGCTGGACTGGGGGCCAGTAAAGGATGTGCCAATATTGCAGAGCCGCATCCAAGATCTCCTAGAGAGAGACATTAGTCCAGTCACGGTAAGGCAAGTCATGTTAATTCGTCGAGTCTTGCCCTGCAAACGTCGTCCCCTCCGCATGTGGGAGTTAAACCCGGAGGGACCGCGAGCTATCCACCATTTCCTCGGCATGACGCTCGAGTAGATGTACAAATTGTTCTTCGGACCACAAATAATGTGTCCGGACACCATCGAGGATGCGGGTTTGAACTGCAATCGTCCAGATACCCAAGTAACTAGTCCTGTAATCGAACATGTTGTATCTTTATTTATCACAACATCATTCTGAAAAGTCGCTCTTTGACCAGGACTGGGTAACAAAGGCGAAGATGATCAGGTGTCCGGCCCCCCTCCCCGAGGTCTCACCGGATCCTGTACTAGCCAGGATGCTGGAGCTCACGCCTTATCAAGCGTCCTTAGGGGAAGACAAAGGGGGGAAGAAAGAGGCTAGCGCCTCCGAGAAAGAGGATAACCGGGGGGAAGAAACTGAAATCCCCCCTTCCCAAGGAAGGAAGAGGACCACCTTTGAAGACCCAGAGACAATGGTCTCTAAACGGGGGAAGGATTCTTCGCCAGAGGGTCCTGCCCCGGGGGATACCCTGGCCGCGCAATGCCCGCAAGGGGTGAGCCCTCAACCGAGCTGTAAGTAGAAAGGGGACTTTAATAATAAAAACGTCTTTCTTTGCTTCTGAGGAAAATAACCGAAAGATTTATCTTGTAGTCTGGATCATAGACCTTCTCGGCCGAGTTCGTCTTCGGGGGATCTTCTTCCGTAGATGATGGAGAGCGAACGACTCCCCATGCCCTCTCGCCTTATGAGGCGGACGACCCCGAGGTGTCGTCGCGGAGGGCTTCTCCTGATCCGGCATGGCCAGAGGTTAATCCTTTGGCCACCCGAAGTCCTTAGTATCCGGCACTTGAAGAGAGCAACCGAAAAGTCTGGCACCGTCTGTTATGCGGTCGTACGTACTAAAGGATCTGCTAGAGCGAGCGGCTATCTCAGAAGTGCATCATACGCTAATGGGTACGATGGTTGAGAGGATTTCATCCGCTGAAAACGGGTTGCATGAAGCCTTTATGAGTCTGCTGAAAGGTTTCGAGGTACGTGGAATGGATCTTGTTGGATGCTGGAGCACGTTTCCTTGATCCGTAGATGGATCTTGTTGCGCCGGCCCTTTGATGTGAGTCCTCGCTTGGGTCATGTACTGACTTATGTGCGGCCTCGTTGGCCGCTCTATCGCGGCCACGAGGTCGTCGATCCGAGTGGTCGACAGTTTTACTTTTTGGCTGTGGGGGCTCTAAGGCCTCATCGTCGAATTCAGGCAGCAACTTTCGCTTTGGGTAGCTCTTCGTGTAGCGACTGCCACCATGCTTTTCTGCCGTATCAGGCACTTTGTTCCATCTACTGTTGAGTGTGTTTTGAGCCTTTGCTTCTGCTTCTTTAGACTCCTCGCAGTGGCGATAAGCCTTCTACGGAGGTTCTCTTGCTCCAGCTACCTTTCCGGGATGATGTGTTCATCGTCATCTAGACTGTTCTCTTCTCCGAAGACGGGTTGATTAGCTTGACACTCGGCGTCGCGGTGTTTGGACATTGGCTCCGTACTTTGTTCATCGTCCGCTGGCTCACCCTGCTCTGTCGCTGGGTCTATTCGGTCGTCGTTTCCTCCGGAGTCAACCGGGGTATTGTTTTTCTTGCGCTGTTATCGTTGTTTTTGCCGAGGCAGGATTCGGAGCGGCGCCTGCGGCGCCGCTTTGTTTGCTTCCAGACGGAGCTATCTTTCGCTGCATCCTTCCGTTCCTCGTCATCATTTTCTTTGGGTGTATCCACCATTTATATGTCATGTGATGAAGTGGCGGTCCAGCACTCTGTTGGCGGTGGTTCCTGTTTGTCTCCTGCATCATTGTCCATACCATCGATGTCTTCGGAGTCGAAGTCGAGCATGTCGGTTAAATCATCGACAGTGGCTACTAATTGGGTGGTGGGTGGGGAGTGAATTTCTCTGTCATCAGCATCCCATTCTAGCCGAACATAGTTCGGCCAAGGTTCTCCCGAAAGGGAGAGAGACCTTAATTAGTTTAGTATATCGTCGAAGGGCGAGCGCTGAAAGATATCCGCGGAGGTGAACTCCATGATCGGCGCCCAATCGGATTCGATAGGCATGGGCGTAGGCAGTTTAGAGTCCGTGGCCGGAGACGAGTCCATTGGTTCGGCGTCACGACTCTCGTGAGGGGTAAGGTTAGTATTCGGCTCTATCGCCATTGAGGGTGCGGCCTCCAAGGAGGGTCTATCCGCCCGTCCTCGGATGGCGTGATCTGTTCCGGGTTGAAGGCCGGAGTTGTTGGTGGCGTAATTTTCTGAACACTGTCCAACGGCAGAGCCATATCATGTGTGTCGTGATTGTTTGGCACACCTAGCATGGTCCCGAGTCCGCCGAAGATCAAGTCTCCGCGGATATCGGCAGTGTAATTCAAGTTTCCGAACTGACCTGGTGGCCAGGGGTGTAGCTCCCGATCTGCTCCAGATGGCCAAACGAGTTGGCCCGCAATGCGAAGGCACCGAATACAAAGATCTGTCCGGGGAGGAAGACCTCACCCTGGACCGCATCGTTACCGATGATTGAAGGGGCCATCCAGCCTTACGGCGACGGCATAGTGGAACTCTCAACGAAAGCACCAATGTCGGTGTCAAAACCGGCGGATCTCGGGTAGGGGGTCCCGAAATGTGCGTCTAAGGAGGATGGTAACAGGAGGCAGGGGACAAGATGTTTACCCAAGGTCGGGCCCTCTCGATGGAGGTAATACCCTACTTCCTGCTTGATTGATCTTGATGATATGAGTAGTACAAGAGTTGATCTACCACGAGATCGTAGAGGCTAAATGCTAGAAGCTATCCTATGGTATGATTGTTCTTATCATACAGACTAAACCATCCGGTTTATATAGACATCGGAGGGGGCTAGGGTTACACAGAGTCGGTTACAGGGGAGTAGATCTTCATATCCGTATCGCCAAGCTTGCCTTCCATGCCAAGCAGAGTCCCATCTGGACATGAGACGAAGTCTTCAATCTTGTATCTTCATAGTCCAATAGTTCGGCCAAATGATATAGTCCGGCAGTCCGGATACCCCCTAATCCAGGACTCCCTCAAGGAGCATGCCCTTAAAATTCATCTTGGCATGGCTATGTTCCAACAGGTTTTTCCTTGGTAGTTTTCTACACAGCCACTCATTCTGTGAGCAGGCTCAGAATAGAACGAGGGTGTAGACAGAAAAGCTAGGAAGGTTCCATTACACGAAGGTTTTGCTCATACGAACACTTAGATACCCAAGGGATAAACAAATGAAAAATCTCAAACTCATAAGAGAGCAATGGCTGTGTGGACTTAGCTCTTGTCCTCGCTTCCTCCCATCCCCTTCAACTGCGAGTGCTTGCCACGTTCGCGAGCTTTGAGTGGGATGGGTGCCGGACTTGTAGCTCTCAGGCTCCCGGATGGGGCTAATAAGAAAAATCGTATGTATCTTGCGGGCGGCAGGATGCGGTGTAAGGTACAACCGGTTTCTCTCTCCCCACTCCACACTTTTCAAACAATCTGGTGTCGGCTGGTATAAAAGTCATGCTAACGTGGACGATCTTGCCGGAGTGCACTTGCCGGGGCGTGGATCAACGGATTCGCATCTGCGCTCTACTCAGGATCTCCCTAAGTAGGGTAAATGCTGAACCGAGTCTCAGGTTGTACTCATCGACATTGATGATGCTGAAAACCAGTGTGGCTCGATTCTTGATAAGTGGGAGTGGCGGAAAGAGAAACCTTGTACCTATACACTTTGATCCTTTCCCTGGGACGGGACCGGTATGGCGATCACGCCGCCTGAACAACAGGAGTTGGCCCACCGCTATCATTACTGGTTCTCCCCGGCGCGGGAGCTATGGAGGAGGGAGGTGATGGAGATTGAACAGGGTGCGAGGGAAGCGACATCACTCTCCCTCTCTGCTCCCATCACCCCTCGTCTTTTCTTGGTCGTCACAGATGATGAAGCGGTCGATGAAGAAATTGACGATGATGATGACATGTTGCGTACGCTTATCGGGTTCGTGCAAGCACATCCCCCTACCTGGCACGCCAAAGATGTCGTGGGAAACCACGACCACCTATGGGGCCATGAGCCTCTTGTGGTTCGGCAGGGGGGATGAGCACATTGCACAAAGAGCGGAGAATGTCGCGCAGCACGACAGAGATCACACGGGTAGTTTTACCCAGGTTCAGGCTACCGTTAGGCATAAAAACCTACTCCCGCTTTGGTGGATTGATGGTGGATTGTGGTGGTGACGAAGCACTCTAGCCCAGCAGGGTTGCCTCGGGGTGGGAGCAGCTACGCGCATATGAGTGTACAAGGGCCTGAATCCTTTCTATGGTTGCCACAGGCTCCCTTTTATAGATCAAGGGGTCACAACAATGGCAAATCAGTCATTATGCACTGATTAGATAGCAAGCAACGCTATCATGCCTAACTTTGTAGACAAGGCAGAGCGCATTAAATGCGCCGCTTAGTGTCACATCAAGGCGTGCCCGGCAAGCCTTGCCGGGCTGTTCGGCCACCTTCTCTCCTGTCTGCGTGACACGTCGTTGGATGGGTGTCGTCTAGAGGTGATGTTTGTAGGAAGTGGCTACCATGTCACGAAGAACGGCCACTTAGTCACTTGGAGGCTTGACACCGCATCGATTGATGACTTGCGCTACTGTGAGGTGGTGCGGTGGTGCCTTGGCGGTGTAGTTTGCATCCGTAATCCCCGGTAGGACTGTCGGGACAGTCTCGATGCTTGCTTCCAGGGTAACCTTGACCTTGCCAGGCTTGCCTGCCCGGCAAGGGTGGTCTCTTCTTAGTGGTATCTTGCTTCTTTAGCTTGACTTGGTCTTCTTGATCTGCACTCTGACTCTTCAAAGAGCCGATTCCTTTGTGCTTGGTCTAGTCTTGAATGTTGTAATCTTGCCGGGTCGGTAGCTTGCTGTCCGTGCACAAGTCAGGGGAAAACGTATGCCCCTATTTGTGTACCCCGACAAAGAGGCGGTCCTTCATTGTGGTTCCTGGAGTGGTCGCCTACCCCGGTCATTTTCTAGGGGAACGCATCTTGAGTCGAGCGGGCAGCGTCGCGTGTGGGGTCGCCATCATGAGATCCTCCAGAATCTCTCTGGAAAGGAGTGCAGACGCCGTGGGAGCAGGCGCGAGCCCCCGAGGGCGTCTATGACGTAGGCAGGATACAAAAGGGCTCTGCGCCCTCGCAGGCGGCATCGAGTAGCTCAGCGACCCGACCAAGCAAGGCGTCGTGGCTGCCTTCTGCTAGCCGACATCTCAGCAACTCCCGCGCCACGAGGAGCATTGCATGCATGTTCACGAGCACTGGCAAGCATGCACGGTTGTCGCACCGCGGGGAGGGGGAGGTGGCGGGACCCGCCAACGACGGCTGGTGACTTCGGCAGCATCATTTGCCCCAGGAAGCATGGGGTGATGATGAGCTCCGCGGCTGAGGGGGTGCCACCCAGGTGGTGCGAGTGGCCCAACACTCACCGCAGGTTCGAGGAGCCTCCGCCATGGGTGCAACTGAGCGAGGACGGAACGTGGTTGGTGAAGAGGCCGAGTTCCGACACGGCCCTACCTGGTGCACCAAATGTCAGATTCAGGGCTCCGCAGACCAAGGAAAGGTTCAAACTCTGGGGCGTGTGCGAAGAACTCAACCTCTCCAGCCAACCAGCTCGTCACCCCCACGGCCGAGCTCGATGAACAAGGAAGAAGATGGACACAACAGTTTATCCAGGTTCGGGCCACCTTGCGGTGTAAAACCCTACTCCTCCTTTGTGGTCAATTTGCCTCACGAGGGGCTGAGGATGAACTAGCACAAGGGATGAACAACCTCGCGAGGTCTGCTCTGGTGATGGTAGAAAGGATCCGAACCTTTCTATGGTGGTGGCTAAACTATACTTATAGTGGCTTCGATCCTCTTCCCCTAAAACATAGGCGGGAAGGGATTCCACAGTGGCCAATTTGGAAGGGGACATGAGGGAGTCCTGGATTAGGGGGTGTCCGGGTAGCCGGACTATACCTTCAGCCGGACTCCTGGGCTATGAAGATACAAGATTGAAGACTTCGTCTCGTGTCCGGATGGGACTTTCCTTGGCATGGAAGGCAAGCTTGGCGATGCGGATATTTAGATCTCCTACCATTGTAACCGACTTTGTGTAACCCTAACCCTCTCCGGTGTGTATATAAACCGGAGGGTTTTTAGTCCGTAGGACAACTCCAACATACAACAATCATACCATAGGTAGCTTCTAGGGTTTAACCTCCTTGATCTCGTGGTAGATCTACTCTTGTACTACCCATATCATCAATATTAATCAAGCAGGACGTAGGGTTTTACCTCCATCAAGAGGGCCCGAACTTGGGTAAAACATTGTGTCCCTTGTCTCCTGTTACCATCCGCCTAGACGCACGGTTCGGGACCCCCTACCAGAGATCTGCCGGTTTTGACACCGACATTGGTACTTTCATTGGGAGTTCCTCTGTGTCGTCACTTTTTAGGCCCGATGGCTCCTTTCATCATCAACAACGATGTGGTCCAGGGTGAGACTCTTCTCCGCGGACAGATCTTCGTCTTCGGCGGCTTCGCACTGCGGGCCAATTCGCTTGGCCACCTGGAGCAGATCGAAAGCTACCCCCTGGCCATCAGGTCAGATTTGGAAGTTTAAACTACACGGAGGACATCCGCGGGGACTTGATCTTCGACGGATTCGAGCCACAGCCAAGCGCGACGCACTGTCTCAATGGGCATGATCTAGCTCTGCCGCCAAACAGTGTCCTAGAGGCCGCACGCGCATTGGTTCCGACCCTTAATTCGGAGCTTACTGCGTCGATCGAGGATGAGTGGTTGGATGCCGCCTCGGGGGCTGTGATCTCAAAGGCGATCGAGCCAAACGCCAGCCCCGCACCCCGCAAGGCCCGTGACTCCGAGGGGTCGGATTCCTCTCCGGACTCCGAGCCCTCCGCGCGCCCGCCGATCGAATCCGATTGGGCGCCGGTCATGGAGTTCACCGCCGCGGACATCTTTCAGCACTCGCCCTTCGGCGACATCCTGAAGTCACTAAAGTCTCTCTCTTTATTAGGAGAGCCCTGGCCGGACTACGGTCAGCAAGGTTGGGATATGGACGATGAAGAAATTCAAAGCCCACCCACCACCCACTTCGTAGTCACTGTCGACGACTTAACCGACATGCTCGACTTCGACTCCGAAGACATCCACGGTATGGACGACGATATAGGAGACGATCAAGAACCAGCACCTGTAGGGCACTGGAAGGCCACCTCGTAATACGACATATATATGGTGGACACTCCAAAAGATGGAGATGGCGATGGAACAACGGAGGATGACGCATCCAAGAAACAAACCAAGCGCCGGCGTCAGCGGCGCCGATCTAAATCCCGCCAAAGCAAAAATGGTGATTCCGGCACGGGAGATAATACTACTCCGGATAGCGCCGAAGAACACCCCCTCCAGCAAGATTCAGCACAGGAGGATGGAGAAGCCAACCCTCACGAGAGAGCGGCAGACAGAGATGTTGAGGATGATAATTATATGCCTCCCTCCGAAGACGAGGCAAGCCTTGACGACGACGAATTCGTCGTGCCAGCGGATCCCGCCGAACAAGAGCATTTTAAATGCAGGCTTATAGCCACGGCAAGCAGCCTCAAGAAAAAGCAGCAACAACTTAGAGCTGATCAAGATTTGCTAGCTGACAGATGGACTGAAGTCGTTGCGGCCAAAGAGTATGAACTCGAACGCCCCTCCAAGAGTTACCCAAAGTGCAGGCTGCTACCCCGATTAGAGGAGGAAGCACCTACATCACCAGCGCATGACATGGCCGACCGGCCACCTCGTGGCCATGACAGAGAGGCCTCTCGGCCCTCCACTCAAGCCATGCCCCGGCGCCGCTCAAAACATGCTAAGGCACGGGAAAACACGCCAGACCTGCGAGAGATACTGGAGGACAAGGCTAGACAAACAAGATCGATCTACAGATCGCGTGGGCGCCCTACGACACGTGACGGGGATCATCACTCCGGACATAATAAATCCGGCCGGGCCGAACACAGTAGACAATGCTCATTGGAGCTGCATCGTGATATAGCCCAATATAGAGGCGCCGCACACCCACTATGCTTCACAGATGAAGTAATGGATCACAAAATCCCTGAGGGTTTCAAACCCGTGAACATCGAATCATACGATGGCACAACAGATCCTGCGGTATGGATCGAGGATTATCTCCTTCATATCCACATGGCCCGCGGCGATGATCTACACGCCATCAAATACCTCCCACTCAAACTTAAGGGACCAGCCCGGCATTGGCTTAACCGCTTGCCGGCAGATTCAATCGGTTCTTGGGAAGACCTGGAAGCCGCATTCCTCAACAATTTTCAGGGCACCTATGTGCGACCACCGGACGCTGATGACCTAAGCCACATAATTCAGCAGCCAGAGGAATCGGCCAGGCAATTCTGGACACGGTTCCTAACAAAGAAAAACCAAATAGTCGACTGTCCGGACGCAGAGGCCCTAGTAGCCTTCAAGCATAATATCCGCGACGAGTGGCTTGCCAGGCACCTTGGAAAGGAAAAGCCGAAATCTATGGCAGCCCTCACGACACTCATGACCCTCTTTTGCGCGGGAGAAGACATCTGGCTAGCTCATAGCAACAACTTAACAAAGAACCTTGGTAATTCGGATACCAAGGACAAAAGTGGCAGGCCGCGCCGGAACAGGCAAAAACGCCGCGTTAACAGCGACAGCAACGAGGATACGGCAGTCAATGCTGGATTCCGAGGCTACAAGTCCGGTCAGCGGAAAAGGCCATTCAAAAGAAATACTCAGGGCCCGTCCAGTTTGGACCGAATACTCGACCGCTTGTGCCAGATACATGGCACCCCCGAAAAGCCAGCCAATCACACCAACGGGGATTGTTGGGTGTTCAAGCAGGCAGGCAAGTTAAATGCCGAAAATAGAGACAAGGGGCTGCGTAGCGACGACGAGAAGGAGCCCAGGCCGCCGAACAATAGTGGACAGAAGGGTTTTCCCCCACAAGTGCAGACAGTGAACATGATATACGCAACCCACATCCCCAAGAGGGAGCGGAAGCGTGCATTACGGGACGTATACGCGCTAGAGCCAGTCGCCCCAAAGTTCAACCCATGGTCCTCCTGCCCGATCACTTTTGATCGAAGGGACCACCCCACTAGCATCCGTCATGGCTGGCTCGCCGCATTGGTTCTAGACCCAATTATTGACGGATTTCATCTCACAAGAGTCCTTATGGACGGCGGCAGGAGCCTGAACCTGCTTAACCAGGATACAGTGCGGAAAATGGGCATAGATCCCTCAAGGATTAAGCCCACCAAAACGACCTTTAAAGGCGTCATACCAGGTGTAGAGGACAACTGTACAGGTTCAGTAACACTTGAAGTGGTCTTCGGATCTCCGGACAACTTCCGAAGCAAGGAGTTAATCTTTGACATAGTCCCGTTCTGTAGTGGCTATCACGCACTGCTCGGGCGAGCCGCATTTGCAAAGTTCAATGCGGTACCGCACTATGCATACCTCAAGCTCAAGATGCCAGGCCCTCGAGGAGTAATCACGGTCAACGGAAACACCGAACGCTCCACTACTAGGAAAAGGGCTATAGATAGGAGTGATACTAATGGCGCACCAGGGAAGCAGTGCACCACTAGTATATACTAATGGCGCACCTGTTGGTGATACGCCATTAGTGTGGAAGACACTAATGGCGCACCGGAAACAGGGTGCGCCACTAGTATGAATTCTTATTTTTTTTTCCATTTTCCCATACATACTAATGGCGCATCTGGTCCATAATGCGCCATTACTAGTTATAACTACTAATGGCGCACCAAGCAGACAGTGCGCCATTACTGCAAATTTTGTTTTATTCTTTTTTTGCAAAACTACTAATGGCGCATCTTCTCACAGTGCGCCATTACTAGTTTAAACTAGTAATGGCGCACTTTGAGAAGATGCGCCATTAGTATATATATATATATATATATATATATATATATATATATATATATATATATATATATTTTTTACTTTTTTGCAAAACTACTAATGGCGCAGCACCTGCTGGTGCGCCATTAGTAACCAGGGTTACTAATGGCGCATTTGCTTGTGGTGCGCCATTAGTAACCTGGGACCCCAACAAGATATTTTGGACAGCCCACACCTACCCACTCACTTTCCTCACTTCATTCCATCCACCTCCTTCTCCAAGCTTTCGGCCATCTCCTCCTCCTCACCTCATTTCCACCATAGATTCAACAAAATTAAGTGGTGAAATTACCTTTTTTTGATAGGTAAGTAAGGGAAAGCTATCTTCATGATGTAGATCTACTTTTTTTCTCCCTAGCTCGCTCCAGCAACGTGCACATGCACTTTTTGTGGCCTAGCTAGATCTATGTATGTTTGTGGTGTTGCATGTGTTTGTGGTGTTGCATATATGTTTGTGTTTGAAGGTACTGGTATTTGAAATGCGATAGTTGCCAATATTTTGCCGGAATGTTTTGATTCATTTCCGTTTCGGCGAGAATTTTGGCACTATGCATTCTTTTTGGTCCTATTTTTAGGGAAGGTCATGCCAAATTTTTTCTTGGTTCTAACATATCGTTTTGCTCTAACCCGCAGGCGACCATGGTCCGCACGATGACTGAAGGCATCATGAATAGGTTTTTGAGCTCCGCGAAGGCCGAGATGCTTCAAAAGAACGAGATGGAGATAAGATGTCCGTGTCGAAGATGCAAGCTGAAGAGCCTTATTGCGGACCCGGATTCCGGGCAGGTGCGGGACCACCTGCTCTTGCGTGGTTTCATGGATGGCTATCGGTGGCAAGGTGATGAATATGACTATGAAGTCGTCCATGGCCGGGGCCGGGCAAGAAATGAGGAAGGGCAACAAGACAAGTACCACCGCGGCGAGGGCGGGCGAGAAGACGAAGAATCTCTAGGACATGATCACGACAGTGATGCTGTACACAGTCATCATGTAGAAGATGTCGTACATGATGATGAGGAAGATCAAGACGAAGGGCATGATCATGAAGATGAAGATGCCGGACCAGACGATGATGGAGGCTGGGTGCAGGACCCTCATATTGAAGAGCTGCTTCTCAAGCAGACGGATAACGCAGGAGCTGCCGCCCGAGAGAAAGCCAAGCTGGATCAACTGGAGATAGACGCGGTTACTCCATTGTATGAAGGATGCAGGCCCGAGGATACCCGCCTGAAAGTAACGCTCATGGCTCTGGAGATGAAGGTAAAACACAAAATGACCGACGCATGCTTCAACGAGAACATGTCATTCTGGCACGAACGTCTTCCCAAGGGGAACAAGTGCCCGACCAGTTTCGAGGAGGCAAAGAAAATCGTGTGTCCTCTGGATTTACCGCACGTGAAATACCATGTGTGCATGAACAATTGTATCATTTATCGGGACGAGCACACGGAGTCTACCATATGTCCGGTGTGCGGAGTCACTCGATACAAGAAGAGGAAGAAAGCTCCTCGAAAATCGGTGTGGTACTTTCCGATCACTCCTCGTCTGCAGCGGTATTTCGTGGACCCTAAGGTAGCAAAGCTCCTGCGTTGGCACGCGGATAGGGAGGAGAAGAAGCGGGAAGATGACGGAAATGATCCGGAGATAAATAAAAAAGACAAGATGCTGAGTCACCCTAAGGATGCGAGCCAGTGGCAAGCATTGAACTTCGAATACCCAGAATTTGGGAAGGATCCAAGGAACATCGTGCTGGGCACGAGCATCGATGGAGTCAATCCGTTTGGCAGCCAGAGAAGCACACATAGCACCTGGCCTGTGTTTGTGTGGATGTACAACCTTCCCCCCTGGTTTTGCATGAAGAGGAAGTACATTCACATGAGTATGCTAATTGAAGGGCCGAAACAACCAGGGAACCACATCAATCTGTATCTGGGGCTGCTGAAGGAGGAGCTAGACACACTGTGGAAAACGCCAGCCAATACGTGGGATGCCGCAGAGAAAGAATATTTCCCTATGAGAGCCGCACTGCTCACGACGGTGCATGACAAACTCGGTTACGGATATCTCGCGGGGCAGGTAGTCCACGGATTTTCTGGATGCGTAAGGTGCATGGATGACACAACGTATCGTCAGCTAGATAGAGATCCCGGGTCTTCAAAAACCGTGTTCATGGGACATCGAAGGTGGCTTCGCGACGATGACCCGTGGAGGAAATGCAAGGATATGTTCGATGGTGAAACCGATCCCCGAAAACGCCCGTGTACGGCCCCCCGCACCCTCTCCCGCTCCACCGCTGCCAACGGGCACCCCCGCACCCTCCCTCGCTCCACCGCCACCGCTGATGATATTTTCAAGTAACAAATTTGAACATATTTTTTAAAAAATTATTACTGTTTTTATAAAAAATATTACTGTTATGATTTAAACAAGTTTGAACATATTTAAACACAAATAAATATAAAAAACATCATTTAAAATGCATAAAAAAATATTGGGGAGCCTGGGAATCGAACCCAGGACCTCCTGGTGTGCTTGCTGCGTGCTGACCAGTCGGGCTAGTGGGTGGGTTCTGTTGTAGATAGGGTTAGGTTGTAGATATGGTTAGTGGGCTAGATTAAAACAAAATTCTAATGGCGCATCGAGGGGTGGTGCGCCATTAGAATAGTCATACTTATGGCGCACGACTGGACGGTGCGCCATTAGAACCCTCCCCCTAGCTATCCTCCCTCTCTCTCGCCAGGTCCTCTTCGACCCTCTCTCCCTCGCCACCAGATCCACCCGCGCGCCGCCCCGACCCACGACGCCGTCGCCCCGGCCCTCACCGGACTCCACCCCCACCGCCCCCGCGCCCCCGCGCCCCCAACCCAGCCGCCCCGACCCTCGCCGGACTCCTCCTCGCCGTCTGCGCCTTCTTCCACATCCTCCAGGCCTCCGCCGCCGCCGGCCGCCAAGGCACCAACCACCTCCTCGGACGGGGAGCTCTTCCTCGCGCTCTCCTCACCAACCACGACGCCAGCCACCTGCTCCTCACCAACCACTACGTCGGCCACCTGCTCCGTCGTCTCCGACAGAGGTTACTCCACCTAGCTGCAGCACTCATGCGCTTGGTGGCTAGGGTTTGCCTCTAGCCTCTCCCCTCCCCCATCAACGAGAGGAGCACCCGTTGCCCCCGCCCTCGAGTTCGTCCACGGCGCCGTCCTCCAGCTGCAGCCGCCGCAGGTACAGAGCCCCCGATTCCATCTTCCCCCTCGCCCCCATTTTTTCCTCGATCCAACCCATCTTTTAGATGCAACTCTGTGATCTCCATCTTTCAAATGTTATAGTGTACAGGAGCAACTTTGCACCAATGCATGATTCTAGTTAAAGTGCCAAACATTCTTCAACAAATGATTTTTTTTTGCAATTTGACATGATTACTTTGATCTTCTAGATGCTTCAGTCTCATTGTAGATTGAATTTGTTCATGCCATACATCTGTGTTGTGCTTCATAGGCAGCAACAATCGTTCTTATCGATATATGGCCCGTTGATAAAACTGCATTCATATAGATTAGCCCGTTGGGTAGAGAGAGAAGAGTGGGTTTCAGTTTGCTCTAGGCAGTGATGTGCACTGGAGTAGCCCTGTTGACATAGCTCATAGCAGTAGGTATTTCAAAATATATGGACTAATGCATAAATTTGTACTCCAGCAAGCTTACTCCAGTACTTAGTTTAAAATTCAGTTTACTGCTAAATGACAGTAATTCAGTTTACTGTTAAATTTCAGTTCCACAGGCTAGTTTCCAACAAACAAAGCCTATGCTTATGAAGAATAAATCAGCTGAAATGAGATATTGATCCTTTTTTACTTTGTTTGTTCAGATTGTTGGAAATTTTAAGCTCTCAATCACTGAAGGCCACTGTAGTTCTTTGAATTCAACCATTTAGGTGAGCTACAACTAGGAGGATTTTGGAGTAGTACTCTGAAACTGTTGCTGTTAGAACATGTTGTTACTTGCTGTCAGTTAACTGAATCGGTACAAAACTCTTCTATGGAGTTAACCGAAGACCAGCAAGCAAATCAAAATCTGCAACACATTTTCTTCAGTCCCTAACTGACAACACAATTTCTTGAGTCTAGTGATGCAGCAATTTCTTCAGTCTAGTGTAAATGTAACTGACTACTGGTCAAATACTCTAGTGTATTCAGTGTAAATCTAGTCTGAAACTAGTAGAGCTCTTGGTGATTTGCAAATTCAGTTTAAATAAAAATTTGGTACATGACTACTGATCATGTATGAAAGATGTTGCTACTAGATGAGCACAAGAACTACTCAATAGATAATTGATTTTGTAGAACAAGTCTTGTTGCCAGTCTTGAACCAATAGATAATCTTAATTGAAATTTGACCATGTCTTGTTGCCAGCCCTAATGAAAAAAGCAACTGAATTTCCAACAACCTGCTAGGTAGAACAATCCATTTCCAACAACCTGCTAGGTAGAACAATCCATTACTACATGATTGCAACTGAATTGTCAACTCTATGTACTATGTATACTGTGGCATGTGGTGTGGTCCGAGTGATCAGGTTTCAAGTGATTTTGATTTTTTACGATTTTTATGCACATATATATGTGTATGATGATCCTCCCTTCCTGTAGTATTATAACTAGGATATATACCAAAAAAGATTGTTATATTCCTCCCTGGTACAATAAATAATAAACTAAAATAGTTCCTGGTACAAAAAGAATAAACTATACATAGTTAATTTCTTCATCTTTGAATTGTTTCAGAAATTGGTATGACCAAAGATGCTATTGTATATAAATGGGCTGTTGTAGAACTGTTCTTCATCTTTAAAGTGCTGTTGTATAGAAATATGCTGAATTTTTTGCTCTGATTGTTGCTCAAAGAAATTTAGCAAAAAAATGGGGTCCTGGGAGACGTCGCTGCTGCTTGAGGCCCTTGAGAGGCCCTTCGTGCCGTGATGATTTTGCAGGTACCCTGAGAGGCCCTTGAGTTTGCCGGAATGTCGATTAACTTCCGTTCCGGCAAATTCGGGTACTCCATATGTCCTATTTTCAGCAAAGGTCATGCTGAAATTTTCCGTGAATTTTAGCATGACTTTGCTAAAAATCGGACATATGAGGTACTTGCTACTAATGCATGGGCCGGGGTATCTTAGTACTTAATTAAGTAGGATCAACTGCCCCTTTATTCTTGCTGTATTAAACCATAGGTGGCAATAGAGCCAAGTGATCAGTGCCAAGTGATTAGGCCCAACCTAGGGTGCCTCGGCATCGATAAACCCTAAATGACGAAAACTTAACTTGGCTGCCCCGGATGCCTCGGTGTTGATGAGAACCTAAATGATGTACGCTTAGGCTTTTAGGGTGCCTCGGCGTCGACAAGCCCTAAATGATGAAAGCTTAGGCTTTTAGGGTGCCTCGGTGTCGACAAACCCTAAATGATGAGACCATGATCTTGTTCCTTGACAATAACCAACTTTTTGACCAAACTTTTTTCCTATTTAGAGCAAAACATGGCCCACAACGATGAGGCCGGTGGTTCGGGCGGCAAGCAATTCTGGGAGCTATCCCAAGAGCTGGAGGAACAACCTCACCGCTATGATGAAGACACCGATCCTGATTACACAACCCCTAGTGGCGTCGGGGATGACACCACTGATGGTGCCGCCGAGGATGCCACCACTGATGATGGCGGCGCACACAAAGATGGCAGCCAACCGAAGAAGCAAAGGAAGGACTGGCGCCCGAATGCGCTCTGCACCGTCAAGGAGGAATTCACTCAAGTGGACTCCGACGGGAATCCAACGGAGCCCAAACATATAGTCAAGGGGTACTCGGTTCAGCTCGGGTGCATTCTCCGGAGCACCGTCTCGATCAACACCGAGAACCTTAGGCATAAGGACCGAGGGAATTTGCGCAACCTCCTCTTCATGAAGCTGCACGAACGATACAAGTTCCCCGCCGAATTTGAAAACACACGCCTCTCAGGGAATAAAGTGAACAGTGTCGCCCTCACGAAGATGAGCACGACCCTGTCTACTTGGAGAAGTGCGGTGAAGAGAATGATTGATAAAGGTGATAGTTATGACAAGATCAAGGCGAAATATCCTTTGATGAGCGAAGATGAGTACAAGGAGTTCAAGATCAAGTGCCAGAGCCCCGCAACCTCCGAATCAAGTCAGTGGGGGAAAGAAATGCGGGAGTTGAACTTAGGAGAACACAAACTTGGTCCCGGCGGTTACAGAGTGGCGGAGCCTATATGGGACAAGGAGGACGCGGAGCGTGCCGAGCAAGGCCTACCGCCCCGCTTCGAGAAATACAGTAGTGACAAGCAGACCAGGAACTATGTCAGGGCCTGGTACCAGGAGGACTCGATAACAAAGGATCTTACCACGGATCCGAAGACCAGGGCGCTTGAGCTTCTTCTGGTAAGGAATACACCCCTGCGTAATTAGCTCCATATGGTTGCACTCTAATTAATCCCCAATATTTCTAAATGGTTCACGTTCCTTTCGCAGGACAATGAAAGCAGTAGCGCGGGGTCGTCTAAGAGCTCCCCTTTCGACACCCCTTTAAATAGGGCGTTGAACGTAATGAAAAACAAGGATAAGCTCAATAAGCCGACGTCAGCTGGTCGTGTGGCCGACAAAGGCTTGTCCACAAAATGGGGGTCATACTATACCGCTGGTGTGCGGAAGGAGAAAAAGACCAGCTTGGAAAGCCAGACGCGCAAGGTTGAAGAACTCAAGGCACAAGTGGCGCGGATTCCGGAGCTTGTCCAAGAGCAAGTGCAACAACAACTTGGAACGACGCTCAACGCCATGGTGCCTACGTTGATTCATGGGCTAACGACGTGGATTGCGGGCGGCCAAAAGGGGCCTCCCCCGGTTCCCAGCTTCACGGCCAGCAACTCGCACAGCGCGCAGGCGGCACCATTGGTGTCTCCGGCGGCGGCGCCATTGGTGTCTCCGGCGGAGGCGGTATTCGTGTCTCCGGCGCCGGCACGGGCATTGGAGCTTAATGCACCCGGGTGTACGCCGGCCGGCACCTCGCCAGCAAGCGCCCCCTCCGTCAGTTGCACGCCCGCCGTTGGCGGTGCCTCGACATTAGCCGAGCTCGACGACATCATGGTAACTAAGCCTCTCGGCTGGTGACTTCATCTCCTTGCCTTTGACTGGGCATCCCTGACGCCCTATACATGTTTTCGCAGGGCACCGCCGACGTTCCTTGCACTCTTCTGCACTTCGTGGGCGCCGAGTTGGTCGATGTCGCCAAGGGCCGAATCGTTCAACCGGGCAACCCCATGTTCCATGGTAATCCGATGCCACCCACAATGTATAGGGTTGAAGTGGTCCGGGTGCTGCCAGGCTGCGACGAGTTGGTACCTCCGATTCAACCCGCTGGGGCCGACGAAGAAGATGAGATGACCCTCGGCACCTGCGTAAACTGGCCCCTGCTATGGCCGAAGAGCCAGATTCGTTTGGGGGCGGGGGACACCACCCCACAGACAAGACCGCCAGTCGTGCCGGCGCCAAGCCATGGCAAGAACGCCGCAACGCTACCGGACCTGCCGGACATCCCTATGGCACAGGATCTGGACAGCCCTATGGCATAGGATCCGGACGGCAACGACAACGACGACGGTACATTTACCAAAGTTGATAAGTACTTTGCCGAACATGGGTACGCTGACGAGTTCTGCGGGCCTCTTTCTCAAGAACCCAACCAAGACCACCGCGATCTAGCTGGTATGGCGGAGAAATCCAATTGCAACAAGCGTCCTCTGGCGTTCAGTTCTCAGGACACGCCTCCAGCTCCCGCCTTCACCGAGCCTCAGATAGCTGAGGCGCGAAATATTATCAGCCCCAACACGCTGAAGAAGGCGGTCTATGAGCAGAACTCGGTTCCATTATAGGAGATCAAGAAGAAGGGACGGAAACGAAAGACTAACAAGGGCGCTGGTGCGAGCCAGCCGGCACCGAGTTCGATCCCTGCTCAGGGCGGGCCACCTTCACCTAAGGATATCTCGAGGAGGGTGCATGTGGCGGGTAGGGCGATGCTACCGCCAAATATGCTGAATGCTGCAACCGGTGCTATGCGGAGTCTGCACGACAGTGTTCTTTCTTTGGAGAAGCGGCGTCTCAGAGAGAAGGATGTGGCATACCCGGTTTTCGTGGCCAAGGTGCCAGAGAGCAAGGGCTTTGTGGATGGCGACATCGGGGGTACGATCATCCTGCGGTTTGATGACTTCTTTGCTATGTTTAACCTTCATCCGCTGCACTACACCTTCGTTCGGCTGTTTTCGCTGAGCATGCAGATGCGGATCATTAGAGACAAGACCCCGGACATCGTGATAGTCGACCCCTTCTACATGCGTGCCAAGCACTTGAGCAGCGCCAAGTTGCGAGTTCACACCTCGAAGGCGTCATTCTGGCAAACGCAGATAAGGATAACTTCCTTGTGGCTTACTTTCCCGAGTAAGTCATCCCTTAACCGCCCCGTAACATATGATTTCTTAGATTTCGATCGTTCTTCTTTTTTCTAACATTCCATGTTCTGTGCAGTGACACACATTGCACACTCATCCTCTTAAGCCCGAAATATTCCATGGCCACGTATTTCGACCCGAACCGTAACTCCAAGATAGACTACACAAATGTCAAGAAAGTTCTTGATGATGTTCTCCCCGGCTACGCCAAATCTGGAGGCACCTTCACAAGGCCAGTTCGTAAGTACGGCAAGCACATGTTCTCACACAATACGAAGTTCTGCTGCGTCAAGCAGCCGCCTGGCGGTCAGAAGGATGCCTACTACGCCCTCCATCACATGCGGGCGATCGTAAGGGACCATCATCACCTTCTGCTACCAGATAATCTCAAAGATTGGGCCGCGAGCTTGTCGGCAGTCCAGGACGCGGACCTCAGACAAGAATTCTTTCGCATCCAGTCGGAGTTTGCGGACATCATCCATCAAGATGTCCTTCATACCGCGGGGCAGTTCTTCCTCAGATATCAACCGTCCAACAATGAGATAGATGAAACGCTACAAATGCAGGGTGACAACGACCGTGATTTCATGACCATCACGACAGACGGCGGCTTCACCCACGCTCCTGTCCGATGAGTCGAGTCGAAAGTAGTGATGTGTAGTTCTGAAACATTGATTGGCTCATGTTGTAATTAAACTTTAATGAATTCGTATGTCTCTTTGGTTTGGACAGTTGTTCAACTTAGATGTAATCGATGCTATTTATTAGTAGGACTATGAATCGTGCTATTAATGTCTTGCTTTTCTCTTCCGATCCTTTTGTTGCATACTTACATATTGCTTATGTATTGTCTGTTGTTTGGCTTGTGCATAGAGATGCCACCGTATGTCCCGGAGTCTACGATGACTGGGAGGAGTGTCGGAGACAGGTTCACCGTTTCAGCGGTAACAGTTACAAAGGGTACACCACTAGGGCGGAGGCCGAATCTAGATACGCCCGCTATCTAGCGGGAGAGAGGAGGGAGCGTTGGAGGAACCGGATGAAGACCAGTTTGATCGCGATGATGCTCCTCGTGATGACCACAGCTCTCTTCTATGTGATGGTAGTTTAGATGATCGATATCGACTTGTAATGTGAAGGCAAACTCGATACTCGCGGTCTTGAGACTTGTAATCTTTTATCTTTGTCCGATCTTTTGAATTCGGAGACTAATATGATGAATTGTATTCGGAGACTATTGTATTTGATGAATCTGATGTTGCTGTGTGCTGCTGTCTATATTCTGTCCCATAATATTTTTTGTAACCTGTGCAAAAATCAGAAAAGCAAAGAAAAATAAAATCTAATATTCACACTAATGGCGCACCACACAAGACACTAATGGCGCATTGTGATCATCACACTAATGGCACATTGGCTGCCGGTGCGCCATTAGAGTGCCAAGCACATGGGTACATATGGCCCCCTGGGAGGCACGCTAATGGCGCACCAGTGGTGCGCCATTAGAACACCAGATACTAATGGCGCACCAGTGGTGTGCCATAAGAATTTAATTCTAATGGCGTGATGCCAGTGGCGCACCAGCAGTGCGCCATTAGAAGGCAAATCCGGTGCGCCACTAGCATGCCTTTTCCTAGTAGTGCTCCCTCCGAACGGAGGAGCACACGGCAGCGCTCGCAGCAGAAGTACAAAGCAGCCTCTCTAGGCAATTCTCTAGTCCGGCCGTCAAAAGGCCACACACTGTCAAGCGCACCCGGAGTAACCCACAACAAGACCGCCTGGCACGTTCCGAGCTGGCGTAGCAGTGCGGCCCCAACCCCAGCCCTCGCGAAATAGAAAAACCAGCGCTTCGCGTACAAAACTACACTCTCGAAATACGATGGGCGCAGGGGAAGGGGCACCATCACGGCACGCCCAAAACACGGCTTAAACCGTATTAGGGGCTGCCGAATTCTTTTTTAATTTTCTCTTACTTTCAGGACTCCATACTTCGGATGACCTGTTCGGCAATTCAACTGCCGCACAAATGATGCAAGAACCAGGGAAGCAGACAAGCCATGCCGCATTTTGGAACCCCCAGGTGGTCTCTATCACGAGCAGTATACCTGTTTTGCATACAGTTCCGCAGCCTGTCCCTGAACCGGACATGTTAAATAGTCCATGTTTGCGTATCACGCTATCTGTATCGTTCTGCTTTGATCGCAGCATTTTTAAATAATGCATAGTCTTTATCTATTTTTGCATTACCTTTCTTACAAATATATGTTCATTCATGACATGTTGCACCCGTACACTGTGGTACGGCAAATACGCCAGGGGCTTCAGTAGCCCCCAACATGGTGTAAGAAGTCCGAACACTTTCACAAGTGCGGCACCCCGAACTTATAGCATTATATGCATCGGCTCCGAATCATGTCTTGGGTCAATAGTTGGGTTTACTCGGCTCCTATGTTTTGGTACCTTACGTTCCGCTATATCGGCTAAGGTAGCACTAGGAGAACTACTGCGATTATGCCATAGTTGAGCTGGGCTGAGCACCTTAGTAGAGAAAGCTAAAACTGACTGTCATGATGAAGCGAGAGACCGGTCGCTCTTCGAGAGGTTTTTCGAGTCCTTAAAGACTTATGCCGAACTCGGTCTTCCCGAATACTAGGGGCTTCGCCGAAATTTAAAATTATAGAGTTCTATGGCTAAGTGAGAGTGTTCAAGCATTATAGTCCGATTGCCTTGTTCGTTGTGCTGAGCGCCTCCCTCGAAGGACCCAAACATGGGAAAAAGAGCACTCAGGTTTATCCCGAACACCACAGCACTAGTGGCATGGGGGCAGAAGCCGACGACTGGCCATCTCGCAATTTTTGATAAACGGCCGCACAGAAAGTAATATTTTAAATTCAACAAGCATTGCTTAGCGCAAATGAACAAGTTTTCAGCGCACAGGACAATACGAGCGAGTTCATTCAAAAATTACATCCTTGGTACATTCATCCGCCATAAGGCGGGCACCCTCCAGAACGTCCTTATAATAATTCTCGGGCTTGCGATGCTCTTTCCCCGGCGGTGGCCTGTCCTTCACAAGCTTCTCACCGTACAGCTTGCCCCAGTGCACCTTAGCGCGGGCAAGGGCCCTCCGGGCACCTTCGATGCAGACGGAGCGCTTGATGACCTCGAGCCTTGGACAGGATTCCACCAGCCGCCGCACCAATCCGAAGTAGCTCCCAGGCAGGGCCTCTCCAGGCCACAGCCGAACAATGAGGCCCTTCATGGCCTGTTCGGCCGCCTTGTGGAGCTCGACCAGCTGCTTCAGCTAGTCGCTCAAGGGCACAGGGTGTTCGGCCTCAGTATACTGAGACCAGAACACCTTCTCCGTCGAACTGCCCGCCTCGGCTCGGTAGAATGCGGCGGCATCAGATACGCTACGGGGAGATCTGCGAACGCTTCTGGAGAGCTCCGGATTCTGGTAAGTAACAAGTAGCTTACTTTTGTATGTTTGCTTTTCATAAAGAATGCCTTACCCACCGCTATCTTTTTCACCGCATCCAATTCCTGGAGGGCCTTCTGGGATTCGGCCTTGGCAGACTTGGCAGTCTTGATGGCCACGGCGAGCTCGGACGCTCGCGTCTTCGAGTCAAGCTCCAAACTCTCATGTTTTTTCATGAGAGCCTGAAGCTCTTGCTGCGCCTCGCCGACCTGCGCCTCAAATTTCTCCTGCTCGGTGCGCTCTGAGGCCGCTCTCTTCTCGGCCTCGGGCAACGCCTGCTTGAGGGTCGCCACCTCAGTTGTGGCTCCTGCAATAAGCATCATAATCCTGTCATTTTTTGCAATTGCATCTTTTTATATATTTCTATAAGGTACCTCTTACCTTCTTTCTCCTCGAGCTGCCGCTTGGCCAGGCCGAGCTCTCGCTTGGACCGCTCGAGACCCTGCTTCAGGGTGCCTACCTCCGTAGTCAGTGTGGCGGTCGCAAGCAGCGAAGCCTGCACATGCATATTGACTCTTTTTTGTTAGACTCCTGCGAAGTTTATTAGATCCTCTATTCGGCTTTTCTTTCCGAACGCCAAACAGAGCATCAGGGGCTACTGTCTATGCGGTAATATTTTTACATATTTTTACTTACCTCGAAGCCTGTTAGAAGGCTAGCACAAGCTTCAGTCAGTCCGCTCTTGGCGGACTGAACCTTCTGGAGCACCGTTGTCGGTGTTAAAACCGGCGGATCTCGGGTAGGGGGTCCCGAACTGTGCGTCAAGGCCGGATGGTAACAGGGGACAAGGGACACGATGTTTTTACCCAGGTTCGGGCCCTCTCGATGGAGGTAGTACCCTACTCCTGCTTGATTAATATTGATGATATGGGTAGTACAAGAGTAGATCTACCACGAGATCAAGGAGGCTAAACCCTAGAAGCTAGCCTATGGTATGATTGTTGTGTATGGAGTTGATTGTCCTACGGACTACAACCCTCCGGTTTATATAGACACCGGATAGGGCTAGGGTTACACAGAGTCGGTTACAAGGGTAGGAGATCTTGAATATCCGCATCGCCAAGCTTGCCTTCCATGCCAAGGAAAGTTCCATCCGGACACGGGACGAATTCTTCAATCTTGTATCTTCATAGTCCAGGAGTCTGGCGAAGGTATAGTTCGGCTACCCGAACACCCCCTAATCCGGGACTCCCTCAGTAGCCCCTGAACCAGGCTTCAATGACGACGAGTCCGGCACGCAGATTGTCTTCGGCATTGCAAGGCGGGTTCCTCCTCCAAGTCCTTCATAGAAGATTGTAAATACCCAAAATAGTGTCCGGCTCTGCAAAATAAATTTCCACATATTGCCATAGAGAGTATAATATTAACACAAATCAAATCTGCTGACGCATTCCGTAGTGCATCATCACACTACGGCCAAGTCCTTTACGAATCATTTTTATTTTTCCACCTCAGCACGTTTTGCGAGGCGATTTCCTTGGCACGTCTTGTGAAAGCAGAGATCGTGTGCCCTTTTTACGGGATTCTCATCAATACGGACGTGGGTAACCCAACCGCGCCATTTACCATGGCGCTTGGGAGGCAAGCAAGTTTTATTAGGCCGGTGGGGACGCATAACCGCATCCGCTCATATAAGGGGATAAGGATCCACCTTTTTTACCTATGCCTTCTTCCTCCTTTGCCTATCCATCTCCTGCGCACTCGAGCTCCAGCACCCAAGCCCGCTTTTCCCACCTCAACCTTCTCCAGCAATGTCCGGAGCGGGAGGAAAGTGGATGGTATCCTCCGTCACGGAGGTCCAAGTGAAAAAGCTGAGGAAGGCCGGATACCTGTCCAAGGACATCCCGCACTAGCTTCCCGAAAAGGGGCAGCTTCTCCCCACCCCAAGGCCCCATGAGAGGGTAGTGTTCCTTCCCCACTTCCTCCGCGGACTGGGTTTTCCACTCCACCCATTCGTCCGGGGACTCATGTTCTACTACGGCCTGGATTTCCACGATCTGGCCCCGAACTTCATCCTCAATATCTCGGCATTTATCGTCGTGTGTGAGGCCTTCCTCCGCGTCCGCCCCCATTTCAGCCTCTGGCTCAAGACCTTCAACGTCAAGCCCAAGGTGGTGCGCGACAGCCAGGCGGAGTGCGGAGGCGCCATGGAGGGCAAGATGGCCAACGTCTTATGGCTCGAGGGCTCCTTCGTGGAGACCCTAAAGGGGTGGCAGTCCGGGTGGTTTTACATCACCGAGCCACGCGATCCGAAATGTGTCGCAGCCCCTGAGTTCCGAGCCGGACCCCCAACGTGGCTTATGTCCTAGAAAGAGACGTGCCTATCGTGGGGCGACAAGAAAGAGGTGACCGGACTAGAAACATGCATCCAATCCCTGGTGAACAAACCGATCAGGCTTGTCAATGTGGTCCAGGTTATGCTCGTCCGCGGGATCCTCCCGTGTAAACAACGGGACTTCACTCTGTGGGAGTTCAACCCGGCGCAGCACCAAACCCTCAACAGGCTCTTCGACACGACGTATGAAGACATCTGGAAGGTGCTAACCAAAGGTGCCAAGGCTCCCACATCCGCCTCCGAAGACCGCGGATATAGCTCGCAGCGTCACGCTAGCGAGGTAAGCTATTTCTACCCTTCACGGGACATTTAAGCTCTTTTTCATAGTTTGACTCTATGCGGGATCTAAACTCCCTTACCTTTAACAGGCTTGGCAGGCGATATCCGGACCGATTAACTGTCCGACTCCCTTGCCCAAAGACCCAGCCCCTGCTCTCTTAGAGAAGCTGCTGGCTCCGGCGCCTTATGTGGTGCCGGAGAAGAAGGCCAAGAAGAAGAATGCCACGGGGACTCGAAAGAGTGCCCGCAACGTGGCGGTGTCGGACTCGTCATCTGACGAGTCCGAGATGCTCTCCCCCCATGAGAACGAGGAGGAGGAAGAAGAAACCTCTCCCCCTCCAGCGGGGGGAGGAGAAAAAGGGAAGGCCGCCCCAACGGCGGAGGCCGGAGGGTCCAGAAAGAGGAAGACCCCTCCGCCGGACTACTCCCCTGACGCTGACGAGGACGACGAGGGGTAGTCGAACAGGGCCAAGCATCCGGCGAAATCGTAAGTATTCGGATACCAGAGTGACTCAAGATATTCCTAGGTCGTTCAGCTTTCCATAATGCCGAACATAATTGTGCAGCCCGCCTCGGGCCGAACTCGATGATTCGTCGAGCGGCTCCCTGGATTCGTCGGACGTGAACTCAGTTCCGTCCGCTGTCTCCCCCCGCACTGCAGACGACGCCGAAGTGGCGTCGCAACGAGCTCCGGGGCAGGAGGAGGCGATCCTGGAGGAGCCAAAAGGCGACCTCCCGGATCCCAGGAATAAAGGGGACAAGACCCCCCAGGGCTCCGTGTCTGGCTTTGTGCCGGACATCGCGCCGGAATCTTTAATAGTTCCGGACCGCGGTAGGCGAACTCCTTCCAAGAGGAGCAAGCCTTCTGAACCGGCGGCCTCCGTCCAACCGGAGGCGCCGGACAATCTGCTGGAGGTGCTTGACGGTGCCTCCATCGACGCGGAGCACCGTACTATTATGAGTACGGTGGTCCAGAAGGTTCAGTCTGCCAAGAGCGGACTGAACGAAGCTTGCGCTAGCCTTCTAACAGGCTTTGAGGTAAGCAAAAATATATCAAAATATTACCACATAGACAGTAGCCCCTGATGCTCTGTTTGGCGTTCGGAAAGAAAAGCCGAATAGAGGATCTATTAAATTTCGCAGGAGTCTAACAAAAAGGAGTCAATATGCGTATGCAGGCTTCACTGCTATCCACGGCCGCACTGACTGTGGAGGTTGGTGTCCTGAAACAGGACCTCGAGCGGACCGAGCAAGAGTTCGGCCTTGCCAAGCGGCAGCTCGAGGAAAAAGAAGGTAAGAAATACCTTACAGAAAAGGTGCCTATAAAAAGGCGTGATTGCAAAAAGTAACAGGATTGTACTGCTTATTGTAGGGGCCAGGACTGAGGTGGCGACCCTCAAGCACGCACTGTCTGAGGCCGAAAAGAAAATGGCCGCGGAGCGCACCAAGCGAGAGAGACTTGGGGCTCAGGTCGACGAGGTGTAGCAAGAGCTTCAGGCTCTCATGAAAAAACATGAGAGTTTGGAGCTTGAATCAAAGGCGCAAGCATCTGAGCTCGCGTCGGCCATTGAGACCGCCAAGTCTGCCAAGGCCGAAGCCCAAAAGGCCCTCCAAGAGTTGGAGGAGATGAGGAAGATAGCAGCGGGTAAGGCATTCTTTATGCAAAGCAGAAATATAAAAGTAAACTACTTGTTACTTACCCGAATTCGGAGCTCTCCAGGGGCATTTGCAAATCTTCCCCGCAGCGTATCCGACGCCGCCGCATTCTACCGGGCAGCTCGACGGAGAAGGTGTTCTGGTCTCAGTATTCTGAGGCCGGACACCCTGTGCCCTTGAGCGACCAGCTGAAACAGCTGGTCGAGCTCCACAAGGCGGCCGAATAGGCCATGAAGGGCTTCATAGTTCGGCTATGGCCCGGAGAGGCCCTGCCTGGGAGCTATTTCGGGCTGGTGCAGCGGCTGGTGGAGGCCTGTCCAAGGCTCGAGGTCATCAAGCGCTCCGTCTGCATTGAAGGTGCCCGGAGGGCCCTTGCCCGTGCAAAGGTGCACTGGGGTAAGCTGGATGGTGAGAAGCTTGTGAGGGACGGGCCGCCGCCGGGGAAGGAGCATTGCAAGCCCGAGAACTACTACAAGGATGTTCTTGCAGGTGCCCGCCTTGTGGCGGATGAATGTACCAAGGATGTAATTTTTGAATGAACTCGCTCGTGTTTATCCTGTGCGCTGAAAACTTGTTCATATGCGCTAAGCAATGCTTATTGAATTTAAAATATTATTTTCTATGCAGCCGTTTATCAAAAATTGAGAGATTGCCAGTCGTCGGCTTCTTCCCCCGTGCCACTAGTGCTGGGGTGTTCGGGATAAACCTGAGCGCTCTTTTTCCCATGGTTGGGTCCTTCAAGGGAGGCGCTCAGCACAACGAACCAGGCAATCAGACTATAATGCTTGAACACTCTCACTTAGCCATAGAACTTTATAATTTTAAATTTCGGCGAAGCCCCTAGTTCGGAAGACCGAGTTCTGGGCACTATCCACGCCTTGGCCGGACAAAGCCAGCTCCTCGCTCGAAGCGGCATAAGTCTTTAGGGACTCAAAAAACCTCTCGAACAGCGATCGGTCTCTCGCCTCATCATGACAGTCAGTTTTAGCTTTCTCCACTGAGGTACTTAACCCAGCTGAACCGGGGCACAATCGCAGTGGTTCTCCTAGTGCTACCTTAGCCGATATAGCGGAACGTAAGGCAACAAAACATAGGAGCCGGGCAAACCCAACTATTGACCCAAATCATGATTCAGAACTGATGCATATAGTGCTATAAGTTCGGGGTACCGCACTTGTGATAGTGTACGGACTTCTCACACCATAATGAGGGGTACTGAAGCCACTGGCGTGTTTGTCGTACCATGGTGTACGGGTGCGATCATGTTATTTAATAAACAGATATATGAAAATAGGATAATGCAAAAAATAGACAAAAAGCTATGCATTGTTTATAGAGCGGCTATTTATCAAAGCCGGGCGATACAAGTAGTGCGATAAACAAAAAGATATTGGACTATTTAACATGTCCTGACCAGGGGCAGGCTACGGAATTGTATTTAAAACAGGTATACTGCTCGTAACAGAGACCACCTGGGAGTTCCATAATGCGGCATGGCTTGTCTGCCTCCCTGGATCTTGCATCGTTTGTGCGGCGATCGAATTGCCGAATAGGTCGTCCGAAGTGTGGAGTCCTGAAAGTAAGAAAAAAAGAATCCGGCAGCCCCTAGTACGTTTTAAGCCGTATTTTGGGTGTGCCGTTATTGTGTCCCTTCCCCTATGCCCATGGTATTTCAAGGGCGTAGTTATGTACGCGAGCTACTGGTTTCGCTATGTCGTGAGGGCTGGGGTTGGGGCCGCATTGCTACGCCTGCTCAGAACGTGCCAGGCGGCCTTGTTGTAGGTTACTCCGGGCGCGCTTGGCAGTGCTGGCCTTTCGGGGGTGCCATGTATCTGGTACAAGCGGTCGAGTATTCGGTCCAAACTGGACGGGCCCTGAGTATTCTTTTTGAATGGCTTTTTCCGCTGACTGGATTTATAGCCTCTGAATCCGGCATTAATTGTCGTATCTTCATTACTGTCGCTGCTAACGAGGAGTTTTTGCTTATTCCGACGTGTCCTGCCACTTTTGTCCTTGGTATCCGAATTACCAGGGTTCTTAGCTAAGTTATTACTGCAAGCTAGCCAGCTGTCTTCTCCCGCGCAAAAGCGGGTCATGAGTGTCGTGAGGGCTGCCATAGATTTCGGCTTTTCCTGTCCCAGGTGCCGGGCAAGACACTCGTCGCGGATGTTATGTTTGAAGGCTGCTAGGGCCTCTGCGTCCGGACAGTCGACTATCTGGTTTTCCTTTGTTAGGAACCGTGTCCAGAATTGCCTGGCCGATCCCTCTGGCTGCTGAATTATGTGGCTTAAGTCGTCGGCATCCGGTGGTCGCACGTAAGTGCCCTGGAAGTTATCGAGGAACGCGGCCTCCAGGTCCTCCCAAGAACCGATTGAGTCTGCTGGCAAGCTGTTAAGCCAATGCCGGGCCGGTCCTTTAAGTTTGAGCGGGAGGTATTTGATGGCGTGTAGATCATCGCCGCGTGCCATGTGGATGTGAAGGAGATAATCCTCGATCCATACCGCCGGATCTGTTGTGCCATCGTATGATTAGATGTTAACGGGTTTGAAACCCTCCGGGATTTTATGATCCATTACTTCATCCGTGAAGCATAGTGGGTGTGCGGCGCCCCTGTACTGGGCTATATCACGACGCAGCTCAGAAGAGCTGTGTCTGTTGTGTTCGGCCCGGCCGGATTTGTTGTATCTGGAGTGAAGATCATCATCACGTGCCGTAGGGCGCCTGTGCGGTCCGTAGATCGATCTTGTTTGTCTTGCCTTATCCTCCAGTACGTCTCGCAGGTCTGGCGCGTTTTCCCGTGCCTTAGTTGAGCGGCGTCGGGGCATGGCTTGGGTGGAGGGCCGAGAGGCCTCTCTGTCGCGGCCGCGAGGTGGCCGTTCTGCCATGTCGTGCGCTGGTGATGTAGGCGCTTCCTCCTGTGATCGGGGTAGCGGCCTGTGCTTTGGGTAACTCTTGGAGGGGCATTCGAGTTCATACTCTTCGGCCGCAAGAACTTCAGTCCATCTATCAGCTAGCAAATCTTGGTCAGCTCTAAGCTGTTGCTGCTTTTTCTTGAGGCTGTTTGCCGTGGCTAAAAGCCTGCTTTTGAAACGCTCTTGTTCGGCGGGGGCTGATGGTACGACGAATTCGTCGTCATCGAGGCTTGCCTCGTCTTTGGAGGGAGGCATATAGTTATCATCCTCAACCTCTCGGTCTGCCGCTCTCTCATGAGGGTTGGCTTCTCCATCTTCCTGGGCCGAATCTTGAAAGGGTGGGTGTTCTTCGACACTATCCGGGGTAGTATTATCTCCCGTGTCGGAATCACCATTTTTGCTTTGGCGGGATTTAGAGCGGCGCCGCTGACACCGGCGCTTTGGCTGTTTCTTGGAGGGGTCATCCCCCGCTATTCCATCGCCATCTCCATCTTTTGGAGTGTTCACCATATATATGTCATATGACGAGGTGGCCTTCCAGCGCCCTACAGGTGTTGGTTCCTGTTCGTCTCCTACATCGTCATCCATACCGTCGATGTCTTCGGAGCCGAAGTCGAGCGTGTCGGTTAAATCATCGACAGTGGCTACAAAGTGGGTGGTCGGTGGGCTTTGAATTTCTTCATCGTCCGTATCCCATCCTCGCTGACCGTAGTCCGGCCAGGGCTCTCCTGATAAAGAGAGAGACTTGAGAGAATTCAGGATGTCGCCAAAAGGCGAGTGCTGAAAGATGTCCGCGGCGGTGAACTCCATTATCGGCGCCCAATTAGACTCGATTGGCAGGGGCGCGGGGGTTTCGGAGTCCGGGTAGGAGTCCGGACCCTCGGAGTCACGGGTCATGCAGAGTGCGGGGCTAGCGTTTGGCTCGATCGCCTTTGAGATTGCAGCCCCCGAGGTGACGTCCAACCGCTCATCCTCGATCGACGCAATAGGCTCCGAGTTAAGGGTCGGAACCGGTGCGGGTGCGGCTTCCAGGACACTGTTCGGAGGCAGAGCTAGATCATGCCCCTCGAGATAGTGCGGCGCGCTTGGGCGTGGCTCGAACCCGTCGAAGATCAAGTCTCCGCGGATATCAGCCGTGTAGTTTAAGCTTCCAAACCTGACTTGATGGCCAGGGGCGTAGCTTTCGATCTGCTCCAGGTGGCCAAGCGAATTGGCCCGCAGAGCGAAGCCGCCGAAGACGAAGATCTGTCCGGGGAAAAAAGTCTCACCCTGGACCTCATTGTTGTTGATGATCAAAGGAGCCATCAGGCCTAAAGGCGACGACACAGAGGAACTCTCAATCAAAGCACCAATGTCGGTGTCAAAACCGGCGGATCTCGGGTAGGGGGTCCCGAACTGTGCGTCAAGGCCGGATGGTAACAGGAGACAAGGGACACAATCTTTTTACCCAGGCGTCGATCTCACCAGTGCACGCGTTGGCGCCATGCTCCCTGTTCCTCCTTCTTATCCATCGCGCCGCACGATCGTCCGGATGGGTGCGAGCGTCGGCGGTGAGATGGCAGGGGTGCATTGCCCCCGTGAGCGGCGACAACAATGCTCGTTGGGGCCGTCAGAGAGGCTTGGCGTGGAACGGCGCCGTCCAGCACCGCCCAAACCACCAGAAGCCTCCGCGTGGCCGTCCTCTTCCTCGTGTGTGCTGCAGCATAGTCACCGTGGCTTGAGAGGCGCAGATCGCGCTCTCTGCCGCCGACGAGCCCGTGAGGCCGTTCCGTCGAAACCACGGGAGCATATCAAATCCAACCAAGGTTAGGCGTTGGATGGTGCCAGTGGACCAATCCGCAGCTGCCCAATCACCCAAACCGCCTGTCCGACCACTGCCTCGCAGTAATCACTCGCCGAAGTTATCCCGTTCTCGGCAACCGCCTCAGACCGGCTATAAAAGGAGGCCTCGAGCTCGTTCTCGTCCCAGCACCACCCCTCCACCTCACCAGAGCCGCGCCCAGCCTCTAGGAGGACCTCGAGGAGGTCTTCTTCCCCCACTCCGGCCGCCCCGATCCGCTTCGGGCTCCGGCACGATTCCCTCTGGTGAGACCTCCCCCGCCTCCCAGACCATGCCAGCCGCCTCCTAGTACACCCACTCTTCTAACCCGAGCCCCAATTCGACATTTGCAGCCCTCCCCAGTGAGATCCATCACCGCCCGAACCACCGTCCGCCGGAGTGGAGGCCGCCGTCGACGTGGTGCTCGCCGACGACCAACTCCACTACCCACAGACGCGGAAGGACTCCATGAACCCGTAGGTACTCACCATTTCCCCTACCATGCCGTGGATCGACGCCGGCGACCACTGCGATCCTCAGCGCCGGTGTGCTCTGTTTTCCTTTTCAAATTTTAAAACCTGACGGGTGGGACCCCCTCGTCAGCCCCTCCTCTCTATTTGAAATGTTTTCTAAAAACGCCTTCGGGCAAAATACACTTTCCCTGTTGGGTTGGCGTATTTCTAACTGAAGCGTTTTCTGTTTCTATAAACTAACCCCTGGAAACTTTCTGTTTCATTACAAATGAGTCACTGGGCTAAAACCTTTATAACTTTTTAACTGAAGATGATTTTTTATTGATTCTTTTTCTGTCATCTTTATTTTTCTGTCTAGTTTTTTATCATATATATTTGAAAAAAATTGGAACAATTGTTACGCACACACGGTATTTACGTTAGTATGCAATTTCTTGATACCGTAGATACCGGAGGAGGTGACGGAACCACAAACTTCGCCGAGCTAGACTCCGACTACTCCGAACCAGGCAAGAATGTTTGAACCTTTGATCTGATAAATGTTTTGCATGTTTGCTTGAGTAGTTTTTCTCATGGCATGTTTATATAAGGATTAGTGAATGTTATGTTGCATGCAAGGCAAGCTACAGGTGAGCTTCGAAGTTTGATGTGTTCATATGATGATAAGATAACCTGATCATGTGGTGGCATGATAGGTTGTAAGCTAGTATTGTTGAAGCATGCCAGTCTTACGTCAACCGTGTAACTCTAGTGTTAACATGGATCAAGTCTCGATCCCGTTCGTTTCCCCTTCGTGCTGCCACATGTTTTCTGCAAAGAGTGCGGTTTAATAAGTTGCAAACCTCTTTCCTTCTACACACCAAACAAAGGGACCACGATGAGGGTTCCATGGCCCTGGATTAAAGCCCGTCATCCGGTCAGGGGGCATGGGTGTTTCCGGTTGGGACCGAGAGGGGGGCACCCCTTAGAGCGCGCAATATAAATTTGATCCCATGCTATTCGAGGTTGTGACCTCCCCATCTTAAAGTTTTTCTTGAACATTGCCTAGGGTGATTCCTGGCAGCGGAATGTGGAATGGGTGTGTACTAGTTAGATGTGTTTCTTCTGAAATACCGTAAATGGAACTAGTCCTTTGTGACTACTAAAATTCGTTGGCTGTGGTTAAAGAGTACAAACTCTGCAGAGTCAAACTGTTCAAGTATCCATGTGGACAACTTGGGACTTGGACATCATCTCAGTGTCAGTGTCAGTCTCAGTGTCAATCTTAGTGTCAACCCCAGTGATCGTCTTCGGAGAATAAGCATGAAACTGAGAGTGGTAAACTCGTGTCGGGGGAAATCTGCTTCCTCGAACACCTATGGGGACCGAGCCCCTTACTGGTTCGGCGGGGGGCGCAGGTTGCACGAAGAGCAGATCGAGGCGATGCACACGAGGGGTTTACCCAGCTTCGGGCCGCACGGATGCGTAAAACCCTACTGCTGCTTTGTGGTTTGTATTGTGTTCTTGCTCGGAGGCGCGTGGTGCTACAGTACACACGAGCCGATGGCGAGGCCGAGCGTGAAAATGGGTGTCCTTCCCTCCTACGTGCGCATGGGGCCTCCTTTTATATGCTCAAGGGGTTACCCACAGGTGGCAGCGTAGGTGGGGGCAAAAATGGTAGAATGCTGTAGTGGGTACAGCTGCCTGCACAGTGGCTGTACAGTGCTATCGTACCTAACTCTGACGGCGGGGGACAAGGGCATTAAATGCCCGTCCGCATCGCCCAGACGGTGCAGGAACAGGACCGTCAGGAGCGCCACCGTTTGCCATGATGGCTACTCTGTCAGCTTCGCTTCGCCACCGCATGCCCCTGGCTACGCAACCTCCTGCCATGTGCGTCTGGAACGCCCCCAGAGCGACACGTTGGTGGGTGAGCTGGAGCGCAGGCACGGGGTGGTAACTTGCCGCGGCAAGCGCCTTGCCGCGGTGGATGTCTTGTCGCGCCCGGGAGCTTGTCGCTCACCGGGCCTTGCCGGAGCGCAGGACGCGCCGTGGCGAGGTCCTTGTCGTGCCGTGGATGGCCTTCCCGGCAAGCTCCTCTTGCCGGGGTCTTGTGCTTCGAGCGGCAGTCCCAGCAAGCTCCTCTTGCCAGGGCCTCGCTCTCTTCGGGTGGCCTTCCCGGCAAGCTCCTCTTGCCGGGGCCTTGGCTCAAATACTTTGTTCTTGGATGGCCCAAAAAGGGACCACGAAGAGTCTTGGCGATCGCCTGGCAAGCCTTGCCGCGGGGGGGCTACGACTGCCCGTGCACAAGTTCGGGGTACTAAGGTACCCCTACTTTAGTACACCGACAACTTGGCTGAATGTTATTCCTGTGGATGGACTAACCGGTTTATTATTATCTTCTAAGTATCTCCTTGGGATGAATTAAATTCATGAACTACTTAAATTCGAGTGACGAAATATAAGCCCTTTACGTGATGTTGCTCAGATGTCCGACTATGGTATTCTTGTTATGTGATATAAGCCGTTTATGTGATGTCGCTGAGACGTTCGACTGTGGCATTCTTGTTATTTACTTTTGATATAAGCCCTTTATGTGATGTCGCTCAGACGTCTGACTGTGGCATTCTTGTTATTTACTTTTGATATAAGCTCTTTATGTGATGTCACTCAGATGTACGACAGTGCCATCTTGATTATTTACTTTCTTTATAAGCCCTTTTCGAGATGTCGCTTAGACGTCCGACTGTGGCACGCACCATTATTTACGTTTCAATATAAACCCTTTCTGTTGTGTCGCCTCGACGCCCGACTGTGGCATGTTTCGAGGCGTCGCTTCAGACACCCGATCGGTCTTCAGTTATTTTATTGGGATTTCGGGAGGACTACCGCCTGACTTCCTTTTATTTATCGTGCAGTGCAAACTTATTATCGGAATGTGCATTACTAACCTGCTCATGTGCATCATGTTTGCATTTGTTAAATCTTATGTCCAAACTGTCTTGCGAGTAAATTCAAAGTACTCACCTGGCTTGTTGATTTGGCCAGATGTTGACGAAGGCGATCTTATGGATGAAGAGTTCAATAGCGAGTCTGACGCCTAGAGGAGTCCAAGTAAGTCACGTGCGATCCTGGAGTTGATCACTTGTATTATATACGCTTCCGCTACCCAAATAAAATCATCGAGCCTCACTCCGACGCTTGATGGGCTGTAAGATTTCGGAGTAATGTTACCCACTTCACTGTGACATATCCACCACCACCTTTATTAGGAGTCAGTAGTATGCCACCACACCCTTGTGTCATATCCGCCTTTATGTATAATATCGGAGTGCTTGTAATAAATTGTTGAGCAGCCTCAGCTCAACCCTGTATAATATTTAGTACTTCTGGATTTCTGTATCAAGGATTTGTCTACCAGTAAGAAGGATTCTTCTGTACTGGTCAATACAAGGGTCGGCTTTTCAATAAATGTTTTATTGGAAAACCGGTTCTGACAACCTTGGTATCAGAGCCAGGCTGACTGTAGGAAGCCACTAGGTGCGATCGCTAATCGGTTATTAGCATATTAAGTGATATTTTAACATTTTGCAAATGTAGCAATTTTCTGTTAGTCATCATAAATTTATGACCTGACTATTCAGAATTTTTGCCTGCCTTTGTAGATGGTTGGCAACGACTGTGAGTCACAGGTGTTCGCCAATGTACCTGAGGGGTTTATCAAGCTTCTCGTCTCCTTCACCAAGGTCGCGATCGGGCCATCGGCTCGTCCGGAGTTCACACTCTACCAGCACAAGATCAGCGACAACGTGTCTATGTACCAGGCCGCGGTGCAATTCAAGGGAGGACGTTCTGAGTCACGCCGCTTCCGATTTTTGGGAAGGGCCATGCCTACGGAGAGGCATGCCATGCAGATGGCTTCCTGTGAGGCGATAGCTCGTGTCCGGGATGCGCTCCCTTCGATGAAGACGCGTCGCTACCGCTACCTCCCATGCCATGTGTCATACACTTGTCCCTATGCGTTTGCTTGCGCTAGGGGAGAGAGAGATGAGGCTATTGAAATGTTGGTTGAGTATCTCAAGGCTCTTGAGGCAGCTTTCGGTAACCTCGTGGACGACCTTGTGGCTGCTCGTATGGACTTCGTTCAGGGCTGTTCCGCCAACAGGAGGGATCTCCTCCATACAGCACCACCACTGACTTACGTCTCGTCCTAAGCATCCTATGCACCTGCCATCTTAGTCGCCGCTCGCCGCCTGCCTACTGCTGAGGAGTTTGACCAGGTCATTGCTCCTACTCCAGTCAGAGCTGCACCACCTACTGCGCCCGCACCAGTTCCTCAAACCAGTACTTCGCGCCCGGAGCCTATTAGTGAGGAGGAGGTTGAGTCTCCAACACCACTGGGTCTCACCCTCGGAAGGCAGAGGGAAGTTTTCACCATCTCTGACTGAATGCGCCTAGCAGCCGTGCGATGTACCAGCTTGTATGATATGTTTATATGTATATAGGTTTGGTGAGAAGTAGTTTGTGTGCGCATCATGTAGGAACTCGGAGAAGTGCACTAACCTAAATAACATGTCAGGAATGTGTACGCACATCCTGAGTGATGTATTGTATGATTATGACTTGTGTGTAAGATATGTACTGAGCGGTCCTTCTCCATGCGCAATTAAGTGTTTTCTCGAAAAGTGTTGGAGTACTTAAAATTTCCGCCTTTTCAAAATTATTTATTTTTGCCACTCAGTTTTTCTCATGAGTTTTGCAAAAATACCCCAGAGTGGAATATGCCTCGTCCCTGGACTCGTTCCATGCCAGGTCCACCGGAAGAAAATTATGGTACCCAGACAAGTAACAATTTCACACAGGGGCAGTCAAGTCAGCAAGGCAGTGAAACATCATTTTCTCAAGTATGTCGCCTTTATGAGCAAAGCCAGCAATAACATCAGGAAATGATGAACCATCTTATCAATATGGGAAGTCACCGTGAACCATATCAGCAACATTCCAAATTGTCTGAACTACAGAAGACACGTCCCCCAACGTTCTCCCACACTGATAGACCTCTGGAGGCCGATGATTGGCTTCGAGACATTGAAAGGAAGCTAATTATTGCACAATGTTCGGACCGTGAGAAGGTACTTTATGCACCTCACTATCTCACTGGAACAGCTGCATTATGGTGGGAGAATTTCCTACACATGCACCCCAATGAAAATAGTATCACCTGGGAATAATTTAAAGAAGGTTTTCATGGGGCGCACACTCCCAGAAGCATTATGAAGATCAAGAAAAGGGAATTTGATGACCTCAAGCAGAGAAGCATGACAGTGACTGAGTACAATAGTCGGTTTACTCTATTATCTCGTTATGGCAACGAAGAGCATATGACTGAAAACAAAAAGATGGAAAAAATTCTGGACGGTCTGGCACCAGCACTTAAATGCCAGCTGGTCGTACACAACTTTCTGGATTTCAAAACACTTGTGGACAAAGCCATTACCTTGGAAAATGAGCGCCGCAGCTTGGAGGATTTTTGCAAGCGAAAAAGGGACAAGACTACTCATGCTCGCAACAACCGGAACAGGACTGACCTTCAGAAAATTGGAGCGAACAAATCCACAACCACTGTTCCACGCCCAAACAAAAAATTTCACGCAAAGGACAAGGATTTTACATATCGCCCAGGTGTTACTTGCTACGCTTGTGGAGAGGAAGGACAATATGCTAAACAGTGCCCAAAGCCAAGAAACTCGGCCCCAAAGCTGAACAACAATGGAAAAAATTCAACACCCAAGCATAACAACTTCAACCCCAATAACAATCACAAGAAGGGTCACTTGAACCATGTGACCAAGGAGGAAGCACAGAATGCCCCAGATATCGTACTCGGTACGTTCCCTGTCAACACAATACCTGCCATGGTTTTGTTTGATTCTTGAGCTTCTCACTCGTTCATCTCAAAGAATTTTGCTTTGCAACATGATTTTTCGATGCTTCCTTTGGAAAAATCCATGACCATCAAGTCCCCCGGGAATAAGCAAATCACTCAGAGTTACTGCCAAGGTGTGGTTATTGAGTTTGAAGGACTAAAATTTCAGGCAAACCTCATTGTATTGGAAAATAAGGGACTGGATGTCTTCCTAGGAATGGACTGGTTAACCACCAACAAAGGATTTATCGACTGCTTCAATCGGACTGTAATTCTTGCTCATCATCACGGGAAGACGATAAAAGTTGCAGCTCAAGAAAGACCAATATGGCGGCAACCAAAGTTGAACAAAGTGGACATTTCATAGTTAAGAAAAGTTCCAGTGGTATGTGAGTTCCCTGACGTATTTCCCAAAGAACTACCAGGCATGCCACCAGATTGGGAAATAGAGTTCATCATTGAACTAGCACCTGGAACCACCCCCATTTACAAGAAACCCTATAGAATGGCACCCTCCGAGTTGGTAGAATTAAAGAAGCAAATAAAAGAATTACTGGACAAAGGATTTATACGGGCTAGCTCCTCACCTTGGGGTGCACCAGTATTATTTGCCAAGAAAAAGGATGGGACACTGAGATTATGTATAGATTATCGAGCACTCAACATGGTCACCATCAAAAATAAATATCCGATGCCATGGATAAATGATTTATTTGACGAGCTCGCACAAGCAGAAGATATCCCTAAGATAGCATTCACCTCCAGATACTGATTATATGAATTTACAGTAATGCCGTTTGGACTGACAAACGCCCCCGCATATTTTGTCCATCTCATGAACAAAGTGTTTATCAAATTTATGGACAAATTTGTTGTGGTGTTCATCGATGATATTTTGGTATACTCTAAGACACCAGAAGAGCATGCTGAACATCTCAGAATTGTACTGGGAGAATTAAGGGAACATCAACTATACGTGAAATTCAGCAAATGTGAATTTTGGTTAAGACAGGTTGGTTTTCTAGGCCACGTATTGACTCAAGAAGGTGTCGCCGTGGACCCAGAAAAGGTCAAGGCCATACTTGGCTGGAAACCACTAGCCAACATAGCAGATGTACGAAGCTTCCTAGGAATGATTGGATATTACCGAAGGTTTATTGAGGGGTTCTCCACCATAGCAAAACCAATGACACAGTTACTCAAGAAGGATAAGAAATTTGTATGGACTGAAGCTTGCGAGAAAAGTTTCCAGGCACTCCAGAAGAAATTAACAACAGCACCAGTATTGGTTGTACCAGACATACACAAGAGTTTTGAAGTATATTGTGACGCATCACGGAAAGGCCTCAGATGCGTACTAATGCAAGAAGGCAAGGTAGTCGCATACGCTTCCAGGCAACTACGAAAGCTTGAAGAAAATTATCCCACTCATGACTTGGAATTGGCAGCAGTCATTCATGCACTCAAAGAGTGGAGACACTTTTTGCTTGGAAATTGTTGTGAAATATATATGGACCATAAAAGTCTCAAATATATTTTCACACAGCCAGAACTCAATTTACGGCAACGGCGCTGGTTGGAATTAGTGAAAGATTATGATGTTGGCATCCACTACCATCCAGGAAAAGTGAATGTAGTAGCAGATGCTCTTAGTCGAAACCCCAGCTCAGGCAACGATAGTCTACAAAACTTGAGACCTGAATTTCAGCAGGAGTTCGCCAAACCCAACTTGGTGATGGTCACTAAAGGCACTGTGTCAAATATGGAAATACAGCCCACTCTAATGGAACAGATTAAGAAGGTTCAACACGGGCACCCCAGCATCGAAGGCATAAAAAGAAAAGTGAGTCTGGGCAAGGCTTCAGAATTCGTCATAGACGATGAGGGGATATTATGGTACAGAGACAGACTTTGCGTGCCAAATATAGAGGACCTCAAACAGCAAATTCTAGCCGAAGGCCACACCGTTCCATATTCAATCCAACCTGGAGGAACCAAAATGTACAAGGACATTCAGGAAAAAATTTGGTGGCACGGTATGAAGAGGGATATAACCACCTTCATTGCATGTTGCGATTCTTGTCAACGCATTAAAGCCGAGCATCAAAAACCAGCAGGACTATTATAGCCAAACATGATACCTGAGTGGAAATGGGACGAAATTGGAATGGATTTTATTGTCGGACTACCTCGGTCACAACACGGAAATGATGCCATATGGGTCATCACAGATAGATTAACCAAGGTGGCACATTTCATTCCGGTAAAGAGAACCTACAACACTCAGAAGCTTGCCAAACTTTATCTCTCCCGTATAGTTTGTCTACATGGGATTCCAAAGACTATAATATCCGACAGAGGCACTCAATTTTGTCTCTAAATTTTGGGATAAGTTACATCAAGCTCTGGGGACTCAGCTGGTGTTCAGTACAGCATACCACCCCCGGACCGATGGACAAACTGAACGCGTGAACCAAATTCTAGGGGACATACTGAGAGCATGTGTTCTCACCTATGGAACCAGTTGGGAAGAAAGCTTGCCATATGCCGAGTTCGCATACAACAACGGTTACCAATCCAGTCTACAAATGGCACCTTTTGAAGCCTTGTACGAGCGGAGATGTCATACCTCATTAAATTGGTCAGAAATAGGAGACTGTCGTATCTTCGGCCCAGACATGCTCAAAGAAGCCGAGGAGAAATTTGACTAATCAGGGACCGACTCAAGACAGCTCAAAGCCGACAAAAGAGTTATTACGATCGAAAACATCGTGAAGTCAGCTTTGAACCCGGTGAATATGTGTATCTACGAGTATCTCCTATGAGGAGCCTGCAACGATTCAAAGTTAAAGGGACGCTAGCACCACGGTTTATTAGACCCTTCTGTGTGGTTGCACGGAGAGGCACAGTAGCCTACCGGCTAGACCTACCCAAAAGAGCTGTCAGATGTCCACGACGTGTTCCACGTCTCACAGTTGAGGAAATGTGTGAGCAACCCGGAGAAGCATGTATCTCATGAGAGCATTGACATGCAACCATACCTCACCTACGCGGAACGTAAGATAAAAATATTGGAGGAGTCTTAAAGAAGTACCCGTCAGAAAACAACTAAGTTTTTCATGGTTCAGTGGAGCAATCACACCGAGGATGAAGCAACATGGGAAAGAGAGGATTTTCTTTGGGCAGAATACCCACACCTATTTGAGGATCAGCTGAAATCTCGGGGACGAGATTTTTCCTAAGGGGGTAGGTGTTGTAACACTCCAAAAATTTTGATTTGGTTTTTATCAAATATTTTGTTCTCTAAATTGGAAGGAGGTTATTTAAATTTTTCTTAAAACCTCTCCTTCTCAAATAATTTATGACAAATATTTTAGGTGTTCTTCTCAACCTTGATTTTTGCTCTTGAGGGCTTTTTCATTTGGTGTTGACTCAACACAAATAATTTTTGGAAATCTTTTCATATTCTTTGTATTAAAAAGAAATCCTATGGATTATGGATTTATTCTTTTTCCATTCAAACCATTTTCTTTTACCATGTCTCTTGTTGAAATCATTCTTCCAAACCCACCTCCCTACTTTGGGACAAGACAAGCATCCATTTCCAGCAAGTTTCAACTCCCCTAAACTTTATTCCATTTAATTTAACCTCAAAACCTTTTCTGTCATTTAGTTTGGACCTTAGAGATTTACAAAGGAACTGCCAAATTTCCTTTGAGTTTTGAATCTAAATAAACTTCTCTGGCTGGTCCTTAGCACCCCCAACCAAGATCCATCAAGATCCACTGGTCCACAATTCAAAATTTTCAAAATATGCTTGCTGCAAGTTAGGACCGGTGACGTCAGTGACGTTGTCTTTAGAGTTCAGAATTTTTTTTGGTGAAATTCATTTGTTCACTCTTCCTAAAAATCTGAGAAAAATCAGGCAGCCTCTAGACGCATCAAGAGACCACCTCACCAAGTCCCAACTCCAGAAAATTTTTCCACATGCCAAAATCATTTCATCGAACAGTTCGCGTGCACTGTTCCTACAAATTCAGAGTTCAGTGTCAAGTTTCAATCGGCAACGTCGTTTTCTTCAGAGCCTCGGCGTCGAGCTCACCAGTGCACGTGTTGGCGCCATGCTCCCTATTCCTCCTTCTTATCCATCGCGCCGCACGGTCGTCTGGACGGGTGCGAGCATCGGCGGTGAGGTGGCAGGGGTGCATCACCCCCGTGAGCGGCGACAGCAACGCTTGCTGGGGCCGTCAGAGAGGCTTGGCGTGGAACGGCGCCGTCCAGCACCGCCCAAACCACCAGAAGCCTCCGCGTGGCCATCCTCTTCCCCGTGCGTGCTGTAGCATAGTCACCGTGGTCTGAGAGGCGCAGAGCGCGCTCTCTTCCGCCGACGAGCCCATGAGGCCGTTCCGTAGCTGCCCAGTCACCCAAACCGCCTGTCCGACCACTGCCTCGCCCTAATCACTCGCCGGAGTTATCCCGTTCTCGGCAACCTCCTCGGACCGGCTATAAAAGGAGGCCTCGAGCTCGTTCTCGACCCAGCACCACCCCTCCACCTCACCAGAGTCGCGCCCAACCACTAGGAGGACCTCGAGGAGGTCTTCTTCCCCAACTCCGGCCGCCCCGATCCGCTTCGGGCTCTAGCACGATTCCCTCTGGTGAGACCACCCCCGCCTCCCAGATCGTGCCAGTCGCCTCCTAGTACACCAATTCTTCTAACCCGAGCCCCAATTCGACATTAGCAACCCTCCCTGGCAAGATCCATCACCGCTCGAACCACAGTCCATCGGTGTGGAGGCCGCCGTCGACGTGGTGCTCGCCGACGACCAACTCCACCACCCACAGACGCGGAAGGACTCCGTGAACCCGTAGGTACTCACCGTTTTCCCTACCTCGTCGTGGATCGACGCCGGCGACCATCGCGATCCTCGGCGCTGGTGTGCTCTGTTTTCCTTTTCAAGTTTTTAAACCTGACGGGTGGGACCCCCTCATAGCCCCTCCTCTCTATTTGAAACATTTTCTGAAAACGCCTTCGGGCAAAATACGCTTTCCCTGTTGGGTTGGCGTATTTCTAACTGAAGTATTTCTGTTTTTATAAACTAACCCCTAGAAACTTTCTGTTTCATTACAGATGAGTCCCTGGGCTAAAACATTTATAACTTTTTAACAGAAGATGATTTATGATTGATTGTTTTTCTGTCATCTTTATTTTTCTGTCTAGTTTTTTTATCATATTTATTTTAAAAAAAATTGGAACAATTTTTATGCACACACGGTATTTACGTTAGTATGCAATTTCTTTATACCGTAGATACCGGAGGAGGTGACGGAACTGCAAACTTCGCCGAGCTAGACTCCGACTACTCTGAACCAGGCAAGCATGTTTGAACCTTTGATATGATGAGTGTTTTGCATGTTTGCTTGAGAGTTTTTCTCATGGCATGTTTATATAAGCATTAGTGAATGTTATGTTGCACGCAAGGCAAGCTATAGGTGAGCTTCGAAGTTTGATGTGTTCATATGATGATAAGATAGCCTGATCATGTGGTGGCATGATAGGTTGTAAGCTGGTAATGTTGAAGCATGCCAGTCTTACGTCAACCATGTAACGCCAATGTTAACATGGATCAAGTCTCGATCCCGTTCGTTCCCCCCTCGTGCTGCCACATGTTTTCTGCAAAGAGTGCGGTTTAATAAGTTGCAAACCTCTTTCCTTTTACACACCAAATAGAGGGACCGCAATGAGGGTTCCATGGCCCTGGATTAAAGCCCGTCATCCGGCAGGGGGCATGGGTGTTTCCGGTTGGGACCGAGAGGGGGGCATCCCTTAGAGCACGCGATATAAATTTGATCCCATGCTATTCGAGGTTGTGACCTCCCCGTCCTAAAGTTTTTCTTGAACGTTGCCTAGGGTGATTCCTGGCAGCGGAATGTGGAATGGGTGTACTGGTTAGATGTGTTTCTTCTGAAATACCGTAAACGGAACTAGTCCTTTGTGACTACTGAAATCCGTTGGCCGTGGTTAAAGAATACAAACTCTGCAGAGTCAAACCGTTCAAGTATCCATGTCCATGACCAGGGACTTGGACATCATCTCAGTGTCAGTGTCAGTCTCAGTGTCAATCTCAGTGTCAACCCCAGTGACCGTCTCCGGAGAATAAGCATGAAACTGAGAGTGGTAAACTCGGCTGAATGTTATTCCTGTGGATGGACTAACCAGTTTATTATTATGTTCTAAGTATCTCCTTGGGATGATTTAAATTCATGAACTACTTAAATTCGAGTGACGAAATATAAGCCCTTTACGTGATGTCTCTCAGACGTCCGACTGTGGCATTCTTGTTATTTACTTTTGATATAAGCCCTTTGTGTGACGTCGCTCAGACGTCCGACTGTGGCATTCTTGTTATTTACTTTTGAAATAAGCCCTTTATGTGATGTTGCTCAGACGTCCAACTATGGCATTCTTATTATTTACTTTTGATATAAGCCATTTATGTGATGTCGCTCAGATGTCCGACTGTGGCATCTTGATTATTTACTTTCATTATAAGCCCTTTTTGAGATGTAGCTTAGACGTCCGACTGTGGCATGCACCATTATTTACGTTTCAATATAAGCCCTTTATGTGGTGTCGCCCCGACGCCCGACTGCGGCATGTTAATTTATTTTTACCTTTCGAGGCGTCGCTTCAGACACCCGTCGGTCTTTAGTTATTTTATTGGGATTTCAGGAGGACTACCGCCTGACTTCCTTTTATTTATCGTGCAGTGCAAACTTATTATCGGAATGTGCATTACTAACCTGCTCATGTGCATCATGTTTGCATTTGTTATATCTTATGTCCAAACTGTCTTGCGAGTACATTCAAAGTACTCACCTGGCTTGTTGATTTGGCCAGATGTTGACGAAGGCGATCTTATGGATGAAGAGTTCGATAGCGAGTCTAACACCTAGAGGAGTCCCAGTTAGTCACGTGCGATCCTGGAGTTGATCACTTGTATTATATACGCTTCCGCTACCCAAATAAAATCATCGAGCCTCACTCCAACGCTTGATGAGCTGTAAGATTTCGGAGTCATGTCACCCACTTCACTGTGACATATCCACCACCACCTTTATTGCGAGTTAGTAGTATGCCACCACACCCTTGTGTCATATCCGCCTTTATGTATAATATCGGAGTGCTTGTAATAAATTGTTGAGCAGCCTCAGCTCAACCCTGTATAATATTTAGTACTTCTGGATTTCTGTGTCAAGGATTTGTCTACTAGTAAGATGGATTCTTCTGTACTGGTCAATACAAGGGTCGGCTTTTCTATAAATGTTTTATTGGAAAACCGGTTCTGACATCCAGTGTCTCGGCGTCGGCGTCTTCGGGTATGGGCGAGGCGAGGTTTTGCAATGCCGCCTGCAGCGGATCCTGGCCACCTCGGGCCAGAGTGCTCGCTGTGGCTGATGACGAGCACCTCCGTGACGGTGCTGCCGCCGTTGTCCGCACCAGGAAGCGGTTTGTCATAGACCACCATGTTGATGGGGAACGCGTCAAGCGACGCCGTGTCGGAGTCGACAAGCACCGGATCGGTGGAACCAAAGGACTCCAAGTCCACAGCAAGCTCGCTGGCGGCGTGGAGCTGATCAAGGAGGCTGACGAGGCGGCTCTCGGGGCCTTCTGTGCCCGCGTTAGATACGTGCTCGTCGGAGAGGAGAATCTCGCCAACATTTGGCGACCTCCGCGTCGTGCAACGCGTCGGCGCTGACGCCGTCTGGCGTACCGGGCTGGCTGCGCTCGCTAGGAAGGAACAAGGTTCCCGTCCATAATAGGTCTCCGGACAACGATGCACCTCGCCCCATGGTGGGCGCCAAATGTCGGGGGTTGGGTGCGGCATATGCCAAAGGATGGCTTATCATGGTGGGAGCGAGTAGAACGTCGCCGGTGCCCGGAAGCGGGATGAGGCGTAGACACGAACGCCGACGTACTTTACCAAGGTTCGGGGCTCTCCTAGGAGATAACGCCCCTAGTCCTGCTCTGCGGGATCTCCGCATGATCACTAAGGCACTAGTGGGTACAATGGTGCTCCTCGAGCTGTATGCTAGAGGTAGAAGAAAGCAGGCTAGCTCTCTCCTTTCTCTATGTATGAGTCTAGGTCTAACAGGTTGGGAACCCTTTGCATGGGTGCCCTGGGTGGTTTATATAGGCCTAGCCCCCAGGGGTACAATGGTAATCTGGCCGATTGTAAGACCCGGCTGTCAGTGTCTATGGCCGCCTGTTTCTCCGCCTTCTGCTGGGGCCCGCCACCTAGTGGGCCCCGCCGACTCGTCTGGTACAGGACCGACAGGCCACTCCCGCCGCCCGCGGTCTTGCCGGCTCCTTGTTACTATAGTCGTAATGCTAATGACGCATACTTGGTCAGGGAAGCGTGGCTATAGTCCCGGCGCCTGGTGGGAGATCACTGTCGCCACGCCGTGTCTCATCTGGTTAATGGCGCACGGACCCCGAGGGAGGAGTGGGCCACCTACTAGAGGCCGGCCTCCCTCGGGTTCGACTGGTCAGGCTTCCGCCGTCTTCCGGGCTCTCGCTGCCTGGTAGGGCCCGCCGCCTGCAGGCGTACCGACAGGTCGTCGTGGGTGCGGGGCTCCGCCTGACAGGAGTGACGTCAAGTGTGGAGTTGCAACAGTGCCGCGTCGTGCGAAGATCTCCGCCTCTATAGGGCACTGTGGTCGCGCCTTGCCCTGGATATGGGGGTGATGGGCTACACTATAGCCACATCCTGTCTTGTCTTCTTAATGGGACGCAGACTTTGAGGGCGCCGTGGGCTGCCTGCTAGGAGCCGGCCTCTCTGGAGGCTGCGTGCTAGGAGTCGGCCTATCTTGGTGTCGTCTTCTGGAGCTTGGCCGTCTTCTGGCAGCCGACCACCAAAAGGCGACGCTTCATTCTGGATGTTTGTGGGGCGCAGCCGGCCCAATGTCTTGAAGGTCTCAGGGACTCGGGTTAGGCTACCCGTGGCCCATTATTCCGACACGCCTGCTGGCGCCCGCCTGGATTTGTTCGTCATGGCTTGCATCACCGCAAACTCATGAGGTTGGTTCGCTACCAACATTTGGCATTGCCAATATTTGGCAAGCCAACTTTTGGTAAAACCAAAAGTAGCCAACATTTGGCAACTTTTTGTCAGATTGGCAACGAAAATAGGCAAAGAACCAATCTCTAGCCAACATTTGGCAACTGCCAAAATTTGGCATGCCAACTTTTGTCATCAAACCAATTATGCTCCATGTACCTCTACATCGCCACCACCAGCTGGGTGGTCAGCACCGTCATGGTAGTAGAGCGCCCAGAAGACGGCAGAGCACAGCCCTCACTACCAGAAGATGTGCTACGACATGCATTTTGCTGCTAAGAAGCTGAAGGCATACTTTCAAGAGCACTCGATCACGATAGTCTGCATTGCCCCGCTTGCTGAGAGCATAGGCAACAAAGATGCATCTGGCCGGGTGGCCAAATGTGTCATCGAGTTCTCCCCATACACCATCTTCTACCAGCCACACACAACCATCAATTCCCAAGCAATGGCCGACTTCCTCATCGACTGGGCCGAGACCCAGTACCTGCCGCCAGCTCCGGACTCCACTCATTGGCGGATGCACTTTGATGGCTCGAAGATGCGCACCGGCTTGGGAGCCGGCATTCTCCTCACCTCTCCCAAAGGCGACAAGCTTAGATACATGTTGCAAATCCATTTTGCCGCCTCCAACAGCGTGGACGAGTATGAGGCGCTAGTACATGGCCTCCGGCTGGCCAAAGACATCGGCATCCGCCAGATCGTGTGCTATGGCGACTCCGACTTGGTGGTCCAACAGTCTTCTGGTGACTGGGATGCCAAGGATGCAAAGATGGCGAGTTACCGTTTCCTTGTTCAGAAAATCAGCAGATATTTTGAAGGGTGCGAGTGTCAGTGTACAAAAAGAGGGGTTCACTTTTTGTACCCCTATAACTGTGCACGGGCAGTCTGAGCCATAGGCACCACCACGCCAAGGAAGGCAAGGGAGGTGAGCCAAGGTAAGGCAAAAACCCAAGAGAACTGGAGCAACGCCAAAGCCAAGACCACGAAGAGCAAAGGGGACAAAGCGGACTCCCCCGGCAAGATCCTTGCCGCGAGGCATTTTTAGCAAACCCGGCAAGACCCCTGCCGTGGCAATTCGCCCCACACCTACGGAGCGAGTCACCCTTGAGTCCACTGCCCCCATGGGGCAAGGATTCAGGAGACATCCCCGTGGTGGCATGCAGATCTTTGTGAAGACATTCAAGATCAAGCATGCACTATGGAAGATGACAACCCATGGCGGGATCCCTACCAAGGAGGACCACAAGGCCCCCGGCAAGCGCCTTGCTAGGGATAACAGCAGGCGCCTCAGCAAGACCCTTGCCGAGGCCCCGGCAAGACCCTTGTCGAGGACACCCACAGGGCCACCATCAGACCCACGCCGATTAAACCACCACCACCGTGCGCATGCAGCTGCCGACCCAACCAGCTGGGCAGGCGCCTGCGTGGCGGCATGCAGATCTTCATGAAGACCCACCACTGCGCCACCTCAGCTGACTGCCTACCTGCATGGCATCTCAGGCATCGCTGGCCAGGGCGCGTGTCGACACACGAAGGAGCGGCGACGGACAAGACAGGTCTCTCCCCCATCCCCGATAAAGCAAGGACACCTAAGCAATACGCATTAAATGCCTTGTCATGCAATGCGAGGGATAACCTCGCATCACTGTACCCTTTCCACCTCCTGTGTGCCACTGTGGCAACCCCTTTTTTCTATAAAAGGAGGCCCAAGGCGAACAGGAGAAGGATTCGACCTTTTGGAGCTCCTCACGCCCCATAGCTAGCTCAAGAACAAAGGTATACAATCCACCAAAGCAGGAGTAGGGTTTTATGCATCCTTGCGGCCCGAACCTGGGTAAACGAACCGTGTGCTATCTGTTTGATCCGCTCTTCTCACGACCCCGCGCCCCGCCAACCGTAGTAGGGATTCTTGTGATCCCATAGGTGTCATTCCCACCGACATCTTTGGCGCGCCAGGTAGGGGGCGTAGTTGTGAGAATCGGCTCTAGCAGTTAGCCCAGCACTCCTTCATCTTTGTGACCCTTGAAGAAGAAAGGAGGCCAGGAGATCGCCACTCGAGCGATTGCAAACAGAAGCTATGTTGTACTGAACCCTTATTTGTACTACCCTTCTTATTTGAGGTTATTCCCCCCCGGAGATGTTACGACTTTGTGTGAGGAACCTGCAAGCCAGGGGGCTCTCCCACGATCGGCAACGCCATTGCCCTGTTTCGAGTCTGCTCAACAGCTCAAGCCGCTGCGTCGAGAATGGCAGAGTAGCCTTCCGCGATCAACAACGCCCTCGATTCTGACTCGAGTCAAGCTCGATAGTTCGAGTGGCCGCGTTCAGAACGGAAAGGTGGCTCATACGACAGCATGCATACCCAACAGGCCATGGGGATCTGTACCCAAAACGACGCTAGGGGCTTCCGCGCCGGCGAGCCTACCCAGTCGACGTAGGGCGCGCATACAAAGAAGAATTGAGCAGGGGAATAACACGCATGAAAATTAAGAGTACTTCAAAGTTATATTAGATCACATCATTGCTGCGGTTCTAACTAAAGATAAAATTCGTCTTGGTCGGGAACCCACAACGGCGAAGAAGAACGTGATGCCTAATCCCGGCGCTGGCCTTCCACCCTCTTGATTTTGTCGATGCAGTCGATGATGGGCTTGATGCGCTCCTTGAGCACCGTGAGGTCGGTACCATCCGGCAAGCTATCCATCGCGGCCACGAAGTCAAGGTCGGGATTCCAGTATGCCACCTTGGTGAGGACCTTGGTCACGACCCTCCGGCAAAGTCGTCGGGCCTCCCCGGCCAGCATGGCCGCCCTGTTGGAGTGAAGATAGGCCAAGGCTCCAAGGACGCCCTCGAAGAACTGGGTCAGCTTGGTGTTGACGGTCCCGCTGCGCTCAGGGGCGTACCTCATGTTTGGCATCCCCATGGTGGCCAATTGCTAGGTGACCCTGCCGGCGACGACCTCCAGATGGCTGATCCACCTGTTCTCGCCTGCCACATATTCCTGGTGGGAGGCGGCCTCGTTTGCCCGCAGCTGCTTCTCCTACTCCAGGCTCCTGGTCATGGTCTCCTCCCGAGCCCTGCTCTCCGACAACATCTTCTCGAGATCCTCCAGCTTCAGCTTGACGTCTGTGGTGGAGTTTTGCGCTTCGGAGAGCTCCCCAGTCCTGCTGATGACCGCTCCTTGCGCCTCTACCAAGGCGCGGTTGAGCGTGCTCTTCTCGTTGGACAGCTTGAGGGCCTGTTCCTTCAGCTCGTCCCGCTCCACCTCCAACTCCCTACCTTGCCGGCATGGACCAGAGCTTGGGCATCGAGTGCCTCTTTGTGCCTCTGCTCCAGCTCACGAGTCCGTCGCGCGACAAGGGCCTCGAGCTCCTCATCCTTGCTGCGGAGCATTGCGGCAAGCTTCGCCTCACGCACGAATAGGTCCTCTTCCTGGGAATCCAAGGCGGCTTGATGCTGGTTCCGGGTGGCCTCGGCCACGGCAGCCAAGTTCGCCGCCTTTTCGTGGGCCTTCTCGATGCCAGCCATCTTCATGGTGAGATCTACATCGCGCTTGGCCAATTCCTCCTGAAAGGCCCTCTGCTCCTCGCGAGTCTGGTGGAACCAGGTCTGCGTCTCGGCAACGCGCGCCTTGAAGTCCACCTGCACGTTATCCACCGTTGCCATCCTGAACTTGACCTTGTCCAGGCGGGCACGGTAGAGCACTTGGAGCTTCCGGAAATTTGCCCCCATGGCACGAAAAAGCTGCTCCTCTAGAGAACCGTTGCCGACAACCCCCGGCTTATCGACCACCTTGAGCCCGGTGGCGGCAAGCACCTCGCCGTCAAAGACTTCCCCTTCCGAGGGCGCTCGGCTTGACGCCGCTGGAAGATGGACGAAAAGATCGTCGCCCACCTTCAGATATATGCCGGGGCCCGAGGTTGAGGAGGAGGGAGGCTGATCATCCACCACCTCTTCCTCGGCGGAGGCCTTGCCGGCTTCCCCGGCAGGTCTACCGCTGGCGCCCTCGGTAGAAGCCTCGCCGGTCGCCTTGGCGGCCCCCGAAGCGGTGTCCTCGGCAGCATCCTTGGCGGCCTCATCAGCGGCTGCCTCGTCAGCATCCTTGGCGGCCTCCTCGGCGGCAATCCTGTCGGCCTCCGCTGCGGCCTCCTCAGCAATATTTCCAACAACAGTGTCCACGTCCTCCATGTCTGTCGAAGGAGGGCCTGGGCAGTAATGGGAGCAATGAAGCCAAGAAAAAGAATAAGGGAAAAAACATAGATGGAGGACAGGTGACTCACCAGTGCCAGGCTGTGAAGCAGAAGTCACCTCCTCGCCGGCATTTGGCGCCGTGGCAGACTCACCAGCGCCCAAGTTCCCCTCTTCCTCCATGGGTGTGGGCTCCGTGCTTGATGCCCTTGCTGGGGACGCCCCTCGCGGCTGCGTAATCGATGGGGGTGATGTGTTGGGGGTAGCCCTCTGCGGCTCCTCCTGCTGCCGCTCCCCTCCCGCGAACCCGACAAGGTCAACACCACAGCATCGAGCGCCTACCACGTGTCGAGTAAGAGGAGGGTGACGAACTTACGCTGGGGGCTGTGCCGGGGGTTGCTATCCGAGCTGCTCAGCACCACCAGTGGTGACTTTGAAGCACCGGCAGGGGGCTGGTAGCTCGCCGAGGCCTTCGCCCTCTTCGCCCTCTGGACCAATGTCTCTGCGTCCCTGCAAAAGCAAAAACGGATCAGGAGATAAGTGATTTGATTCAGGGAAATGGAAATGGCAGTAAGGAATGGAGTACTTACTCGTCATCCATATCCTCCTCTTTCGCCACCTTCCTTTTCCTCTTCGGGCTGAGAGGCCCAAGATCAAAAGGGAGCTCCACGTCATCGTCCGAGTCGACATCTTCCGGAGGAGGCGAAGACGGTGGGGTCTGAGCGCGCCCAGATGGGGAAGGGGCTGCTGTCTTCTTCTTCTCAGTGGCCTGCGTTAGCCTCTTGGCTGCCGTGGCCCTCGTGTGACGCCCGGACCCCTCCAGGGTCAATTGAGGCCGCGCAGCCCTGCCGGGCCGGACCGGCTCACCGGAGCCCGCCCGCCGCAGGACTCGCCCTCTTCCCCTGGCTGGCGTCGAGCCCGCCACCACGTCCTCCTCCTTCGACGACTCGTCGGCCGCGTCCTCGACAAGCGGAGCTCCAGTGTCGGTGCTGCTGACCTCCTCGGTGGCCGCCGCCTAGAGGGTGAGCTGCTCTTCCTCCGCAGCCATTGCAGCCTTGTCCTCCACGCCCCCGGCACTGCCGGCCTCCACGGCAAGCTGCACCTCCCTCGCCCTAGTGGCGATGTAGTCCATCTCTGCCTGGGTGGTGTCCATGGCAAGCCACCACTCGGTGTCAGCATTGACATATACATCAATCAGGGTGTCAAAGAATTGCTGCACCTCTGCATCCGTCGGCTCCTTCTAGCTCGGGACAGGGCCGTGCGCGTTACAGTCCGGCATCATAGCGATGATCTCGGACCGGCGTGAATTATTGCACAACGGGACCACCCCCGCTGGCAACTTGAAGAACGACCCCTTGATGGCCTTGCCGACCTTTGCGGCAGACCTCGCGGCCTTGCTGGTCCGTTCGACCTCGCCATCGCGACCCACATCCAGCTGAAAGAGCCGCTGGCAGAAGTGGGCATGCGCCATCACCTTGAAGTTGTGGTCGAGGCCAGGGCGGAGCCATATAATGTCGGCCGGATTCGTAAAAAGCCAGGCTAGCCTCCCCTTGTTGTGCAACGGGGCGATCCGGCAGCGAATGAAGTCTGCCCCGATCATCTCAAGGGTGAGTCCAGCCCGGGTCAGCCGGAGAATCCTGGTGGTGGCGACAGTAAGCCTCCCGTCAGCAACGTCAACATCACTCCAATCGCTGCCGCGGACCGACGGCACTCGGCGGACCTTGCAAAATTCCGTCGGGTCTTCATCCTCAATCCAGCACCACCGGCCACGCCATTCGTCCCACCTCTCCTTCACGGCACCGTCCGGGTATGCCCCCTTGGATCTTGGGATCCAGGTGACGCAACCAGAGACGGCACCTCCCGTCTGGATCCGAGGGAAGAAATAATGGCGGAAGAGCGCCATGTTGGGCTGCACCCCGGCAAAGCCTTCGCAAAGATGCGCAAAGAAAGCCATGCACGCCACCGCATTCAGAGTAAAATCCAAGAGGCAAAAGCGAAAGGTGTGCATAATGTCGCAGAAGAAATCGAAAAAGGGGGGCATAACCCGCAAGAAAGGTAATCGACGAAAAAGGGATACCGGTTTGGAGCAGGATCGGCGCAAGCGGCAGGAATGACACACGTCGCCGGGTGTCCCGAACTCTCTCCCCCCGTCTTCACTCCCCATAGGGGCCTGAAGGAGGCCCGGAGCTCATGAACATCAACCGTCGAGGGGAAGAAAAAGGCGGACTTCATCCGGTCCACCAACAACGCGCTCTCCGGAGGCTCCACAGTCCCAGAGCCCTTGGCCACCCCCTTGCCCTTGGCGGATTTGGGCGCCATGGCGACCGAGAGGTTTAGAGGATTGAGGAACAGGGGTGACGAAGCAGCGACGGCGGGCGATGGCGAAAGCTTAGGAAGGAAGGAAGAGACGAAACGGCGGCTCTAAGATTGGAAAAGGCCCGAGGGAAGAGGAGAAAGTGAGCAACTCGCCCACGGTTATTCCTTCTTATGGGGGAAAACGCGGGCCGCCTCCTTTCACATTAACTGGGATGTCATGCATGCCCGCGGGAACCAACCCCACGCATGCAGCCCACGTCACGCCCACCTCCCCACACCGCGCCACGCGCGGGAGTCATGGGAAGCGCAACGCGTGAAGCAAACTTACCGCGGTAAAAACTGCCACGCCTTCCCGCGCACCGCTTTTGGGCCTGTCCCAACAACGCGTTGCGCTTATGTGTGGCCCAGGCCCGGGGGCTCCTGTCGGTGTGCAAAAGGAGGGGTACACTTTTTGTACCCCTATAACTGTCCACGGGCAGTCTGAGCCACGGGCACCACCACGCCAAGAAAGGCAAGGGAGGTGAGCCAAGGTAAGGCCAAAACCCAAGAGAACTGGAGCAACGCCAAGGCCAAGACCACGAAGAGCAAAGGGGACAAAGTGGACTCCCCCGGCAAGATCCTTGCCGGGAGGCAGTTTTAGCAAACCCGGCAAGACCACTACCGCAGCAATTCGCCCCACACCTACGGAGCGAGTCACCCTTGAGTCCACTGCCCCCATGGGGCAAGGATTCGGGAGACATCCCCATGGTGGCATGCAGATCTTTGTGAAGACATTCAAGATCAGGCACGCACTATGGAAGATGACAACCCTTGGCGGGATCCCAGCCAAGGAGGACAATAAGGCCCCCGGCAAGCGCCTTGCTGGGGATGACAGCAGGCGTCTCGGCAAGACACTTGCCGGGGCCCCGGCAAGACCCTTGCCGAGGACACCCACAGGGCCACCATCAGACCCACGCTGATTAAACCCCCACCGCCATGTGCATGCAGGTGCCGACCCAACCAGCTGGGCAAGCGCCTGCGTGGCGGCATGCAGATCTTCGTGAAGACCCACCACTTCGCCACCTCATCTGCCTGCCTACCTACATGGCATCTCAGGCATCGCTGGCCAGGGCGCAGGTCGACACACGAAGGAGCGGCAACGGACAAGACATGTCTCTCCCCCGTCCCCGATAAAGGAAGGACACCTAAGCAAGACGCATTAAATGCGCCTTGTCATGTAATGCGAGGGATAACCTCGCATCATTGTACCATTTTGACCTCCTGTGTGCCACAGTGGCAACCCCTTTTTTCTATAAAAGGAGGCCCAAGGTGACCAGGAGAAGGATTCGGCCTTTTGGAGCTCCTCACGCCCCATAGCTAGCTCAAGAACGCAGATATACAATCCACCAAAGCAGGAGTAGGGTTTTACGCATCCTTGCGGCCCGAACCTGGGTAAACGAACCGTGTCCTATCTGTTTGATCCGCTCTTCTCACGACCCCGCGCTCCGCTAACCATAGTAGGGATTCTTGTGATCCCATAGGTGTCGTTCCCACCGACAGCGAGTACCTTCATGTGCTACGGAATGAAAACGAGCCAGTTGACGCTCTGGCACGGATCGGCTCCACCCGTCAAGCCATACCAGCCGGCTTCTTCCTTCAGTGCCTCCATAAGCCGTCAATCAAGCCTTCTCCAGATTCCGAGTCCATCTTCGTGCTGGCTGCACCTGAAGCAGTCGGAGCCGACTTGGGGCTGCAGCAGGCGGCCCGGGGACTTCGGCAAGTGGCACGGGGACTGGAGCAGTCGCACCCGGCCCGGGGGCTTCACAAACCGGCTTGGGGGCTGCAGCAGCCGGCCCAGGGACTTCACCGAGCGGCTCGGGGACTGCAGCAGTCGCACCCGACCCAGGGGCTGCAGCAGTCGGCCTGGAGACTCCAAAGATGCAGCAAGCGCAACCAACTCCAACCCTCCGCCTCCCAACCCAGCCGCCCTAGTACAAGTGGCCGTGATGATAGTAGATGAAGTTCAAGCACCATCCTAGGCACAACCCATCCTCAACTTCCTGCTGAACAAAGAGCTGTCGGCTGATGAGATCTCAGCTCGGTAAGTATAGTGCCGAGCAGGAGCTTACACGATAGTAAACAGAGAGCTTGTCAGACGCAGTGTGACTGGGGTCTTCCAGCGCTGCGTAGAACCAGAGAAGGGCCAAGCAATCCTCAAAGATATCCACCAAGGCGAGTGCGGCCACCACGCGGCCTCCAGATCCCTTGTCGCCCAAGCCTTCTGCCATGGTTTCTTCTAGCCGACTGCTTTGGAAGACGCGAAGGATCTGGTCAAGCATTGCAAGGGGTGCCAGAAATTCAGCTCCAAGCAACATCTGCAGGCTTCCGCACTCAAGACCACCCGCTCACTTGGCCCTTTGCTGTGTGGGGGCTGGACATTGTGGGACCATTCAAGACAGCACGCGGCGGCATGACCCATCTGCTTGTCGCCATGGACAAATTCAAGAAGTGGATTGAAGCAAAGCCAATCAAGAAACTGAACGGTCCGACTGCTGTGACCTTCATCGCAGATATCACCGTCCGATATGGTGTACCACACAGCATCATCACCGACAATGGCACAAACTTTGCCAAGGTAGCCTTCGCCCGTTTCTGCACGACGCATGGCATCCGACTGGACCTAGCGTCCGTTGCCCATCCGCAGTCAAACAGCCAAGTCGAGAGAGCAAACGGCCTCATCCTCTCAGGCATCAAGCCCCGACTGGTCGTGCCACTGGAGCGGTCGGTCGGCTGCTACATCGACGAGCTACTAGGCGTCCTCTGGAGCCTCCGCACCACTCCGAACAAGTCAACCGTCTTCACTCTATTCTTTCCCGAGTACGGTGCCGAGGCTGTTATCCCAACTGACATTGAATTTGACTCACCTTGCGTGACCATGTACATGGAGGCGGGGGAAAAGGAAGCACGAGAAGACGGCATCGGTCTCCTGGAAGAGGGCCGGCTATTGGCACTCAGCCGGTCTGCCATCTACTAGTAGAGCCTGCGCCGCTACCATAGTCAGAAGGCCATGCCAAGATCCTTCCAAGAAGGAGACCCTATGCTCTGGCTGATCCAGCGAGCAGCCGGCCAGCACAAGCTCTTGGCTCCTTGGGAAAGCCCCTTCGTCATCAGCAAAGCTTTGGGCAATGACTCTTACTACCTCATCGATGCACAGAAGCTCACAGCACGCAAGAGAGACGACTCAGGCAAGGAATCGGAGCGTCCATGGAATGCAAACCTCCTCCGAAGATTTTACAGTTGATGCAGTATGTACCATGCTACCTTTTGTATTAAGTAGTAAGACATCCCCTCGAGGAGCACTCGGGGGCTACCCTTTTTATCTATATGATAAGTTATATGCCTATGAATGTGTTATTCTATTCTTCTGCCTGGCACCGGGTTCGACCAGTCGGCCCGGGGGCTTGCCGCCTTGTACTATGCCGGTGCTACCTGCAGTCGGACAAGTAATGTGCCGACATCTAAGCCCTCTCTTGCTATAAGCCGCAGCTCGCAGAGCGACTGTTCGGCTGGCAAGATTTAAATGCAGGAAAGGATGCCCACATGAAAAATGTCTAAGGACTAAAGCACTCACATAGCCCAAGCCGGCTCCTCGTCTCACCGACCGGTTGCTCAGCAGCCGACCGGCTGGCTTCTTACTCAACTTGCTACGTTTTAAAAACGGCCAAAGTACTTGTCTTCCCAAAAGTGGCCAAGTACTTAACCCAGCCACATACAGTAGAGTGGCTGTCTGACTGGCAAGGCGGCAACCAAGGGAAGGCGGCAAAGGAAAAAGCCAAAAGAACAGAAAGCAAGGCAAATTAGAACTCGACGAAATTAATTTACATAGGAAAAGGCCCTCGGCCAGCATTCAACAGAGTTTGAATACACCCCCAGTGGGTGGACTGCGCAAATATAACAAGTTTGTTCGAGCAACTACAAAAGCAGGAAAAGTTAAAACTGGCCGCCTAGGCCGGAGGAGCAGTCGGCGCGTCCGGCAGGTTGGTGGAGTCGGCGGCGCCAGCTGTTGGAGTGGTCGGCTGGCTAGCCTTGGCTTGGTCGCCTTCAGCAGCAGTCGGTGTGCTCGCATGCGGCTCGTTGCTCGAGGCACGATCGAGCTGAGGCTGGCCATCCACTTCGTCCTCTGACGTGTCGTCTTCACCATCCTCGTCCTTGCCTTCGTCGCTGGAGGAGATTTCCTCCACCGAGTCCTCGTCGGCGTTCGGGTTCAGCCCGAACCAGTTCGCCGGCGCCTCGGCGCTCTCCTCGTCCAACTCAGGGAGGAAGATACTAGTATCGGTATACTCAGCAATCACCACAGCGCGTCGGGTGAGCGCAGGCCCCACCGCCGCCACCTCTTCGAGACCCACCAGCCGGAACTTAGCCAACTGGGCTAGGTCCAGCCCAGGATACCACGCCTTGACAAATTCCAAGGCTCTCCGAGCGCCTGCTCGGGCGGAGGAGCCCTTCCAAGCCTCGAGGCGGCCGATTGCCAAGTCTAACCAGTCAGCGGTCCGGCTGGGGGTGCGTGGAGCCTGGACGTCTGTCCAGAGGGTGGAAATCAGCAGGGACCCGACGCGGTGAAGGCGGCGGAGCATACGGTTAGCCGGCTGCAAGCGCGCCCTGATGGACAGAAGTTGCTCATTCATGTTTCGGGGCGCAGATGGCGGGATCTCCACTCCTTCGCTCCTGCGCTCGTCGCGGCCAGCCTCGATGGCCCGGCTGGCGGCGACGGCGTGCCCGGGAAAGAAGTCTGTGCAAAGAAGAACAAAGATTAGATGTCGGAAGCCTACTCTTGAGGCAGTCGGCGGCTAGTCTAAAGAAAAAGAAGTCTACCGTCGATCATGTCCTCAATCTCGCCATAGCCAGCGGTGAGGATCGCCTCCCTCCTGGCCCAGTTTGAGCGCTGAGTCTCGAATTCGGCCATGAGGGAGTCTTCCACCTCCTTGAGCTTCTTGAGCTCCGCCTTGTGCTAGTCTGCCTGGTCCGCCACCGCCTTGCTGCACTCCTCCTCCTTGGTGTGCAGGGCGGTTTGGGCTTCGCCCAGGCATTGTTGCAGGTCGGCGTTGGCTCCTGTGGAAAACAAGAGAGAAAAGTCAGTCAACAAATCAACAAAAGAAAAAAGTAGTTGCTGGAAGATCCGGCCCGACTGCTCAGCAGTCGACCCGAATCTCGAGGGCTACACCCCGTGGGTGCGCTGGCGCGCCCCCACGAGAATAACGACACAATGCTTACTCTGGCTGTTGGCCAAGTCAGCAGTCCGGTTGGTCAGCTCCCGGACATGGGAGTTGAAGGCGGCCGCGCAGATGTTGTGGTAGTCCTGCAACAAAGACAACAGAAGAAAAAAGAAAAAGTTAGCACTCCGAACTTACCTTTAAGTTCCGAGCTGCCTGCTCAGCAACCAGCCCAGAACTCGAGGGCTACACCCGGTGGGTGCACGGGCGCGCCCCCACGAAAGATTTCAAGAAGATTGCAAGAATAAAAAACAAGAAATCAAGAGACATACCCTGATGGTTGTACACATCGCCAAGAACTCCTTAGTGTATTGCTGGAGGGTGGTGCCTTGGGCATGAAGATGGGCCTGGACATCATTCGCGGCCTGATTCAGCATGCTCGTCCCACCTCTAGAGTCCACTCTGGTGGGGCGATGCTGCTGGCTTCGGTGTCAGTGGCCGAAGAGCTTGTGGCCCCGAAGTCCAGCAGCCTTGGCGCAGACGCCGCCTTCTCCGAACGACGGCGCCCCGGGGTGCGGACCACCGGAGTCGATCCCAGCACCAAATCATTGCGAGCTGGTAGTGCCGGTGGCACTTCAGGCCGACTGCTCTGTGCGTCAGTAGTCGGCACTTGCGGGGGCACCTCCGCCCCCAGGATGATGACGTCGCCTCCTCCCCTCTCCATGACTGGCTGGTCGTTGCCGGCTCCTCTAGTCGGCGCCGGGATCTCGGGCGCGGGCGGCGCGGAGTGCAGAGGGGTGACGAGTTGCGGAGTCCGGCCGCGTGCGACCTCCTCCACTTGCCCCTTGGTCGCGGCGTCCGCCTCCTCCTACGCCACCTTGGCTGCCTCGACCCGCTGCCACTCCGCCTCCTCCCACTCCACGCGCGCCTCCTGCGTGTTCCGCTCCGTCGTCGCCTGGAGCTCGGCGCATGGGTCCATGCGGCAGGTGTTCATGGACCCCTCCCCTGCCCCAATCACGGAGGCAGAGGCAGACCGCTCAAGAGTGAGCGGGGCCCTGTTCGACCAAGATAAGAGGAAACTCAGGAAAAAGCTTGCAATAAAGGCAAAGGAAAAAAGCAAGAGAAAACAAACACATACGCAGACACCGTCGGCGGCTGCTTCGGGCCCCTCTGGAACTGGGTCTCCTTCAAGGCGGTCTCCTGCTGCCTGGTTGCGGCAGCCATATTCCTGGGAAACTTCGCCCGGCTGCCGAACTGCGGTGCCCTGGCTCGGCGCTTCTATGCGCCACCTGGTGCAGTCGGCGCAGTTGAGGATCCCGCACCCGTCTTGTCGGTGCCGGGTGGGCGGCACGGCTCGGCCTCCTCCTCGTTGTTGTCCGGCCAGTCCTCGATGCCGCCTCCTCCACCACCACCACCTGTGGCGTCGTCCTCCTCCATGGCGGCCACCACCAAGTCGGGGTCGTCCGCGTCGCTCACCGACCGGTCCAGCAAGTACTCCTGACCTTGCTCCAAGGCCTTGGCTACCGCTGGGGTGTGAGGATCTGCATTGTGGCCGACTGATCAGGCGGGAAAAGCAGAACTCGGCAAGTAAAGAGAAAAAAGAGTTAAGGACTCACCGTGGGCGGCGGGTCTGTGTGGGAGTATGGCTACTTGCCGAACTGCCCCTCCTCCTCCGAAAGCTTGTTGTTCGCGATGTAGTTCACCAGTCGGGCCACCTCCATGTTCAGCATCTCCTTGGTGCACATCTGGAACGAGTCTCGATGCCCGCTCATCCAGCTGATCATGTGAGTCCGGCCCTGAAGAGGGAGCACTCGGCGCACCACAAATGCAGTCAGCAGGTCCGAGGCCTTGAGGCCCTCCGACTCCGTCATCACCTTGAGCCGGGGGATGGCGGAAGTGGAGGTGGCCGACAGTGTCCTCGGCTTGAAAGTCCAGTTGGTGCGGGGCTCAGCCGGCGGGCCAGCTGTGTAAGCCGGCACCTTGACGAAGTCGGAGGTCGGGTGGATGTTCTTGACGTCGAAGTAAGATTTTTGCCACATCTTTCCGACTGTGACAAGTTGATGGCTAGGAAGCAGTTCCCGGCGCCCGGACGCCGCACCGGGACGAACTCCGGACTGAGCCGCCTCCTTCTTGACGGTGGTCCCGAGCTTTGTGTAGAAGAATTCCCCCCAAGGCTCGAGGGTGGGGAGAATACCGAGGTAACCCTCGCAGAGCATGACGAAGGCGGACAGCAACACCACCGTGTTCGGCATAAGGTGGTGCGGGTGGAGCTGATAGAAGTAAAGAAAGGAGCGGAAGAAGCCGCTTGTCGGCATGCCAAAGCCACGAAGGAAATGCGACCGGAAGGAGACGCGTTCGCCGTCCTTCGGCGCCGGCGAGATCTCTGTTTCGGGCAGAGGACGTACCCGTACATAGTTCTCGCCGGGCAGCCACCGCGTCTGGCGGAGAAAGGTGAGGTGATCCTCATAGATGTTGGAGCTGTCCCAGGCGATGGCTCGTTCGCACGCCACGGAAGCTTGGGCCCGACGGTGTCGAGGCGCAGCGACGAGCACACGAGCTTGCGGCGGAGCAGCGATGCTGCGAGGAAGCTCTGCTCGGCGACAATGGACTGCGGCAGCACTTCGGCGAGAGGCGGGAGTGCGATAGGAGTAGTAAGGAGAAGAAAGAAGGAAATGGGAGAGGAGGGTGCGCGTGCGTTTGCCGCACCCCCTCCCCCTACTTATAGCCCAGGGCGGAGGAGACGAGGGGCGAGAACGTGGGGAGTCGTGGGATTAATTGCGCCCAAGACCCCATGACCCCGCATTACCCGCGCAGTAACAACGTGTAGTTACTGCGCCACAGAGTCCCAATTGTTCGCCTCGGACGCACCAGATCCGCGCGCGTGCCGAGGCCCGGTAGTGGCTGGCCCCAGCCTGCAGCGACGTCCCGCTACGCGCGTGGGCTGGCAGGCCTGCCCAGCTGGTTGGGGCCGCATGGTACGCAGGCAGATGGCAGCGAGCTTGGCGCCCTGCTAGCGCGCCACCTGGCTCCCGCCACGATGTTTCAAAATCACCAGGCGGCCCGCCTGGCCTCGGCCGACTCCTACGAGTCAGCGCTTCGGAAGACGGACGAAGCAACATCGTCAGACCACTCAGAGTAGGAAGTTGCTGAAGCTCCTCGCCTCTTCAGCCGCGGCTCCCACCATCTTCGGGGACTACTGTCGGAGTAAATGACCACAAGTAGCCTCATATGCTCCCCGTGGCGATTCAAGACATCGGGGCCGGCTGCTCCCCTCAAGCCTCAAAGACGAAGAGGCGCCTTCTCAGGGCCGGCTGGTCCAAGCGTCTGGCTGCTAGAGCGCGGCAGTTCCCAGAAGACAACTATGAGGTGGGCCCACTCCTAGCAGGCGGCCTCCAGAGAGGCTGGCTCCTAGCAGGCGGCCCCCTCCGCTCCCTTGAAGTTTGCACCACATTATAACAATGAGACGGGGCATGGCTACAGTGCTGCCTGCCACCCCCGAATCCAGGGACAGAGCGTAGGTATAGTGCAGCGTACTCGGCGAACATCCCTCGCCCTGCGCGGCACTGTTGCCATGCAGCCCATGACATCACCCATGGCAGAGGAGGCCATGCTCCCACTGCGGACTGTCGGTACGCCCCGCAGGCGACGGGCCCTACTTGTCCGTGAGAGACTGACTCCTGACCAGTCGGCACGGGGGAGGCCGATTCCCCACTAGGTGGCCCTCCCCCTCCCTCGGAGTCCGTGCGCCATTAATTAGAAGAGACGAGGAGTGGCTAGAGTGAACGCCCACCATGCAGTGGCACTGTAGCCATGCTCTCCCCGACAAAGCATGCATCATCAGTGGCACGACCATAGTACTTAGCAGCCGGCAGGACACGCAAGCGGTGGGCACGGCCTGTCGGTGAAGTACGAGACATCGGGTGGGACCCATTAGGCGGCGGGCCCCAGCGGTCGGTGGAGAAGCCGGCGACCATAGACACTGACATCCGGGTCCTACACCCGGCCAGATTACCATTGTACCCCTGGGGAGTATGGCTATATAAACCCCCCAGGACACCCATGCAAAGGGTTCGACCTCTTAGAGACCACACACACACATAGAGAGAGAGAGTGGAGCTAGGGCTACCCTTGTTCTTCTTCCTCCTCTAGAGAAACAACTCAAGGAGCAAGCTTGTAGCCACCATTATTGAGATAGTGATCATGCGGAGACCCCGCAGAGCAGGACTAGGGGTGTTATATCCTAGGAGAGCCCCGAACCTGGGTAAGATGCGTCGGCGTACATGTCTATGCCTTATCCTGTTTCCAGGCACCGGTGATGTCTTACTCTCCCCCACCATGATAAGCCATCCTTTGGCATATGTCGCATGACACCCCCGACAAACATGCTTCTCACTGCTTTGATATACACCAATGTAGACCCTCTACCAAGCGCCAAAGATGTCGGTGTTGAGCCGGCGATCTATGGGGCAGTGCAACCCCTTTGCTGGTTCGGCGAGGGGTGATGATCAACGCAGAGAGCAAACACAATGAGGAGTGCATGACTTTACCTAGGTTCGGGCCGCTCGGAGGCGTAAAGCCCTACTATTGCCTGTGAGTGTATTGATGGTGTTGAGCACAAGTAAACGGAGCGCTCTTCCCCGGCAGTAGGAGGGAAGAGAGCAGCTGCACGAATGCCTATGCACGAGGCATGCTAAGATTCGAACGCCTTCTAATGTTGATATGGCCCTCCTTTTATAGCTCAAGGGGTTACCACAGTGGCAAAAAGGTCACTACAGGGGTGATTAGACTGATGTAGAACTATCATACGTAACTCTTGTAGTTAGGACAAAACACATTAAATGCGCTGCCAGGTGTCAAGTGGAGGTTGAAGCCCGACTAGGCTACCGCGCCGCTTAGCCAGTTAGCTCCTATTGTCATGACATGCCATCTGGATAGGTGTCAAAAAGGTGTTTTACACCCTCAGCAAGTTCACACGCACATGTTACGTCCACCTAAGCACCTGCGGGCTCAACACCTCATTGATCTAGCGGCTAGCTAATGAAAGAGGCGGAGCGCCAGTGTTGGTGGGAAGACTGAAGGATTCCTGGACTAAGGGGTCCTCGGGCGTCCGACCTGTTATTCATTGGGCCGGACTGATGGGTTGTGAAGATACGGAGGCCAAAGACTATACCCGTGTCCGGATTGGACTTTCCTTGGTGCGGAAGGCAAGCTAGGCGACCAACCGTGAAGATTCCTTCTTATGTAACCGACCCCGTGTAACCCTAGATCTCTCTCGTGTCTCTATAAACCGGAGAGCATAGTCCGGATAGGGGACATTCATTACCATATTCACTAGGCTAGACTTCTAGGGTTTAGCCATTACGATCTCGTGGTAGATCAACTCTTGTAACACTCATATTCATCAAGATCAATCAAGCAGGAAATAGGGTATTACCTCCATCGAGAGGGCCCGAACCTGGGTAAACATCGTGTCCCCCGTCTCCTGTTACCATCGATCCTAGATGCACAGTTCGGGACCCCCTACCCGAGATCCGCCGGTTTTGACACCGACATTGGTGCTTTCATTGAGAGTTCCACTGTGCCGTCGGCAAAGGACTCGATGGCCCCTTCGATCATCAGTAATGACATCGTCCAGAGAGAAACCTTCCTCCCCAGACAAATCTTTGTGTTCGGCAACTTCGTACTGTGGGCCGACTCGCTTGGCCGTCTGGAGCAGGTCGACAACTACGCCCCTGGCCATGAGGTTAGATTTGGAAGCTTGAACTATGTCGCGGATATCCGTGGAGACTTGATCTTCAATGGATTTGAGACAGCGACACTTGCTCTCCCGCGCTCCGATGAACGTGACCTAAATCTGTTATCGGATTAAATTACGTCCAGGAGATTGATCCTGTTGCTGCAACGGCTTCAGAACCAAAGCAGATCGTGAGCTCCGAGGCCACAAAGTCTGCAGCGTTGGAGCCGCACATGGACTGGACAGCCTGCAACGAGCGCGTCAATGGAACTCCAGACTCGTTTCCGACTATACGTTCCGAATCAGGTGCGCCTCCGGACACCGAGTTGGATCAGTTATCAATTTTCGAATTTAGCGCTGCAGACATCTTCCAACACTCACCTTTGGGTGGCGTACTAAATTCTTTAAGGAACTATGTTCGGTTCGAGCTAGAGGCGGACGATGAGGAATTTTTCTTCCCACCCGCGACCCACTTTATAGCCACCGTCGATGACTTAACCGACGTGCTTGACTATGGCTTTGAAGACATCGACGATATGAACGACGATGCCAACAAGGAGCAAGGCCAAGACCCTCCATTTACTAGATGTTGGACGGCCACCTCCTTGTATGACGTGTACATGGTTGATACACCTATTGGATCTGGAGCAGGAGCGCTCTAAGCTTCAGCTCATAGCCGCTGCAAGGAGCCTGAAAAAGAAACAACAGTAGCTTCAAGCCGAACAAGATCTGCTCATCGATAGATGTCCTGATGTCGTGACAGCCGAAGATTACAGCCTGAAGTGCCCAGCCAAGAGCTCATCGAAACGCAGACTGCTACTTCAATTCGATGAGGAGGCACCGCAACACACATCTCCCTCGCGTAACACGGAACGACCACCACATGGTCGAGACAGGGCGGCAGACCGGCCACCCCGGGGTCGGGATGAAGTGGCAACTCAGGCCGAACAGCAGCCTGCCCCACCGCCTTGTAAAAATAGAGACGAAAGAGTTCGGGGTCACACGTATGACCTCCGGCAGACACTGGACAGTAGAGCAGGACATACAAGATCGATCTACGGATCACGAGGACGTGCCTCGAGGCACGACGACGACTACCTATTCGGACGTGACAAACCTAACCATGCCCGGGCCGAATGCCGCAGACGAACTCCGTCAGAGCTCCACCGCGATGCGGCCCGCTATAGAGGCGCCGCACACCCTCTCTGCTTCATAGACGAGGTGCTGGATCACGAATTCCCCTAGGGGTTCAAGCCTGTCAACATTGAATCATATGATGGCACAACCGATCCTGCAGTATGGATCGAGGATTTTATTCTCCATATCAATATGGCTCGAGGAGATGACTTCCACGCCATCAAATACCTCCCATTAAAGCTCAAAGGACCAGCTTGGCACTGGTTAAATAGCCTTCCTGAGAATTCCATCGGTAGCTGGGAGGACTTGAAAGAGGCTTTCCTTGATAACTTCCAAGGAACTTATGTCCGGCCACCAGATGCCGATGACTTAAGCCACATAGTTCAACAACCTGGAGAATCAGCCAGAAAAGTCTGGACTAGGTTCCTAACCAAAAAGAACTAGATCGTTGACTGTCCGGATGCCGAGGCCCTAGTAGCCTTCAAACACAACATCCGTGATGAATGGCTAGCACGCCATCTCGGCCAAGAAAAGCTGAAGTCTATGGAAACCCTTACGTCACTCATGACCCGCTTTTGCGCGGGTAAGGATAGCTGGCTGGCTCGTAGCAAAAACACAGCCAGCGAGGCAGGCCCCACCGAGGCCAAGAATAGCACCGACAAGCTCCGGCGCAATAGACACAAACGCCAAAGCAATGGCGTCAACACCGATGACACCACAGTCAACGCCAGATTCAATGGCTCCATGTCCGGCCAACGGAAGAAGCCCTACAGAAGAAACAATGAAGGACCTTCCAGCCTGGACCGCATACTCGACCAATCATACCAATAGGGATTATTGGGTCTTCAAGCAGGCTGGCAAGTTAAATGCCGAAAACAAAGAAAAGGGGTCACAAAGTGAGGACGAGGAAGAAGAGACCCGGCAGCCAAACACGGGGGCCGAAGATATTTCGCCCGCAAAAGGGAGCGTAAGCGAGCACTTAGGGACGTTTACGCGGTAGAGGCAGTCACCTCAAAATTCAATCCGTGGTCATCATTCTCGATCACCTTCGATCGTCGAGATCACCCAACTAGTATCCTCCATGCCGGTTCAGCCGCACTAGTCCTCGACCCAATTATTGACGGGTTTCACCTAACTCGAGTCCTGATGGACGGTGGTAGCAGCTGCTTGATTGATCTTGATGAATATGAGTATTACAAGAGTTGATCTACCACGAGATCGTAATGGCTAAACCCTAGAAGTCTAGCTTGTATGACTATGGTAATGAGTGTCTGCTATCCGGACTACGCCCTCCAGTTTATATAGACAATGAGGGATCTAGGGTTACATAGAGTCGGTTACATAAGAAGGAATCGTCATAGTTGATCACCAAGCTTGCCTTCCACGCCAAGGGCAGTCCAATCCGGACACAGGTACAGTCTTCGGCCTTCATGTCTTCATAGCCCATCAGTCCGGCCCATGGATAACAGGCCAGACGCCCGAGGACCCTAGTCCAGGACTCCCTCAGTAGCCCCTGAACCTGGCTTCAATGACGAGGAGTCCAGCGCGCAGATTGTCTTCGGCATTGCAAGGCGGGTTCCCATTTCTCCGAACTCCAAGATAGTCTTCGGACGCAGTGATAGTATACGGATCTGTCACACACACCATACGCAACCGCAAGAAAATATAGTTTTACACGAATCCAATCCGCTGACAAATTTTTTGTAGCATGACAGTACGTCTGACCGGTCATAATTCCAAACCATTTTTGTGTTCGACGCCCCACGTACCGAGACGCGGTTGCCATTGGCACGTCTTGTCAAAGCAGAGATCGCATCCCCTTATCGCGAGATTCTCATCAATGCGTGCATAGGTAACCCAACCGTGTCGTTTATACAGCCTTTGGGAATATGCTAGTTTTTAAGGTGAGTGGGGAGGCGCTTGATATTTGTGGCCTTTATAAGGGGATAAGGATTCCCTTCCTTCACCCACACCCTTTCTCTTCTTAGTTCTTCTTCCCTTGAGCTCCAGCGCCCAAGCTTTAGCTTTTCCTCGTTCGAGAAAGCACTCCAAACATGTCCGGATCCGGAGCTGGACACAAGTGGATGGCCTCTTCCCATAAGAAGAAGAACGTCACAGTGCTCCAGGAGGCCGGATATTTGGCCAAGGAGATTGCTCATTGACTCCCGGCAAAAGGGCAAATCGTCCCCACTCCCGAGCCCCATGAGAGGGTTGTGTTTCCCACACACTTTGTCCGCAGGCTGGGATTCCCTCTCCACCCGTTCGTCCGCGGACTGATGTTTTATTATGGGCTAGACTTCCATGACCTAGCCCCTGACTTCATTCTCGACATCATGGCATCCATTGTTGTGTGCGAGGCCTTTCTCCGCATCCCACCTCATTTCGGCCTACGGCTGAAGACATTCAATGTGAAGCCAAAGGTGGTGAGCGGCCAGCAAGTAGAGTGAGGAGGCGCCATGGTGGGCAAGATGCCAATTGTTACCTGGCCCGAAGGCTCCTTTGCGGAGACGGTGAAGGGGTGGCAATCGGGGTGGTTCTATATCACCGAGCGGTAGCCCCCGAATTCTGATCTGGAACCCCGATGCGGCTCACCTCCTGGCAAGAGAAGGGCCTAACCTGGGGTCCCTCGGATGAGCTGACTGGGCTCCAGACGTGCGTCCAGAACATGATAGATAGAAAAATCAAGCTCGTCAATGTGATCCAGGTCATGCTCATTCGTCGAGTTCTTCCGTGCCAACGCCGGACTTGCTATCCGTGGGAGTATGATCCGGCCAAGCACCAGACGCTAGTAGAGCTCTTCGGCATGACGCACGAAGACATCTCAAAAGTGCTCTTCAAGACTGGCAAACATGCGTCCAGTCCCTGGTGAACAAACCGATCAGGCTTGTCAACTTGGTCCAGGTTACGCTCGTCCGCCGGATCCTCCCGTGTCAACAACGGGACTTTACTCTGTGGGAGTTCAACCCGGCGCAGCACCAAACCCTCAACATGCTCTTCGACATGACGTATGAAGACGTCTGGAAGGTGCTAACCAAGGTGCCGAGGCTCCCACATCCACCTCCGAGGACCGCGGATACAAGTCGCAGCGTCACGCTAGCGAGGTAAGGTATTTCTACCCTTCACAGGATGTTTAAGCTCTTTTTCATAGTTTGACTCTATGCGGGATCTAAATTCCCTTACCTTTAACAGGCTTGGCAGGTGATATCTGGACCGATTAACTGTCCGGCTCCCTTGCCCGAAGACCCAGCCCCTGCTCTATTAGTGAAGCTGCTGGCTCCGGCGCCTTATGTGGTGCCGGAGAAGAAGGCCAAGAAGAAGAAGGCCACGGGGACTCGAAAGAGTGCCCGCAACGTGGCATTGTCGGACTCGTCATCTGACGAGTCCGAGACGCTCTCCCTCCATGAAAACAAGGAGGAGGAAGAAGAAACCTCTCCCACTCCAGCAGGGGGAGGAAAGAAAAGGAAGGCCGACCCAACGGCGGAGGCCGGAGGGTCCAGGAAGAGGAAGACCCCTCCGCCGGACTACTCCCCCGACGCCAACGAGGACGACGAGGGGTGGCCGGACAGGGCCAAGCGTCCGGCGAAATCGTAAGTATTCGGATACCAGAGTGACTCATGATATTCTTTTGTCGTTCAGCTTTCGCTAATGCCAAACATAATTGTGCAGCCCGCCTTGGGCCGAACTCGACGATTCGTCGAGCGGCTCCCTGGATTCGTCGGACGTGAACTCAGTTCCGCCCACTGTCTCCCCCCGCACTACAGACAACGCCGAAGTGGCGTCGCAACAAGCTCCGGGGTAGGAGGAGGTGGTGCTGGATGAGCCGAAAGGCGACCTCTCGGACCCCAGGAGTAAAGGGGACAAGACCCCCCAGGGCTCCGAGTCTGGCTTTGTGCCGGACACCGCGCCGGAATCTTCAACGGTTCCGAACCACGGTAGGCGAACTCCTTCCAAGAGGAGCAAGCCTTCTGAGCCGGCGGCCTCCGTCCAACCGGAGGTGCCGGACAATCTGCTGGAGGTGCTTGACGGCGCCTCCATCGACAAGGAGCACCGTACTATTATTTGGATAAGAGCGAACTGAACGAAGCTTGTGCTAGCCTTCTAACAGGCTTCGAGGTAAGTAAAAAATATGCAAGAATGTAACCACATAGACAGTAGCCCCTGATGCTCTGTTTGGCGTTCGGAAAGAAAAGCCGAATAGAGGATCTATTAAATTTCGCAGGAGTCTAACAAAAAGGAGTCAAAATATGCGTATCCAGGCTTCGCTGCTAGCCACTGCCGCGCTGACTGCGGAGGTGGATGCCCTGAAACAGGGCCTCGAGCAGACCGAGCAAGAGCTCGGCCTTTCCAAGCGGCAGCTCGAGGAGAAAGAAGGTAAGAAATACCTTATAGAGGAAATGCCTATAAAAAGACGTGATTGCAAAAATTAACAGGATTGTACTGCCTATTGTAGTGGCCACGACTGAGGTGGCGACCCTCAAGCAGGCGATGTCTGAGGCCGAAAAGAAAACGGTCGCGGAGCACACCGAGCGAGAGAAACTTGAGGCCCAGGTCGGCGAGGTGCAGCAAGAGCTTCAGACTCTTATGAAAAAACATGAGAGTTTGGAGCTTGAGTCAAAAACGCAAGCGTCCGAGCTCACGACGGCCTCTGAGGCTGCCAAGTCCGCCAAGGCCGAAGCCCAAAAGGCCCTCCAAGAGTTGGAGGAGATGAAAAAGATAGCACCGGGTAAGGCATTCTTTATGCAAAGCAGAAATATAAAAGTAAACTACTTGTTACTTACCCGAATCTGGAGCTCTCCAGGGGCATTCGCAGATCTTCCCCGCAGTGTATCCGACGCCGCCGCATTCTACCGAGCTGAAGAGGGCAGCTCGACGGAGAGGGTGTTCTGGTCTCAGTATGCTGAGGCCGGACACCCTATGCCCTTGAGTGACCAGCTGAAACAGCCGGTCGAGCTCCACAAGGCGGTCGAACAGGCCATGAAGGGCTTCGTAGTTCGGCTGTGGCCCGGAGAGGCCCTGCCTGGGAGCTACTTCGGGCTGGTGCGGCGGCTGGTGGAGGCTTGTCCAAGGCTTGATGTCATCAAGCGCTCCGTCCGCATCGAAGGTGCCCGTAGGGCCCTTGCCCATGCAAAGGTGCACTGGGGTAAGCTAGACGGTGAGAAGCTTGTGAGGGACGGGCCGCTGCCGGGGAAGGAGCATCGCAAGCCCGAGAACTACTATAAGGATGTTCTTGCGGGTGCCCGCCTTGTGGCGGATGAATGTACCAAGGATGTAATTTTTGAATGAACTCGCTCATGTTTATGCTGTGCGCTGAAAACTTATTCATATGCGCTACGCAATGCTTGTTGAATTTAAAATATTATTTCTGTGCGGCCGTTTATCAAAAAATTGGGAGATGGCGAGTCGTCGGCTTCCGCCCCCATGCCACTAGTGCTGGGGTGTTCAGGATAAACCTGAGCGCTCTTTTTCCCATATTTTGGTCCTTCGAGGGAGGCGCTCAGCAGAACGAACCACGCAATCGGACTATAATGCTTGAACACTCTCACGTAGCCATAGAACTTTATAATTTTAAATTTCAGCGAAGCCCCTAGTTCGGAAGGCCGAGTTCGGGGCGCTACCCACGCCTTGGCCGGACAAAGCCGGCTCCTCGCTCGAAGCGGCATAAGTCTTTAGGGACTCGAAAAACCTCTCGAACAGCGACCGGTCTCGCACCTCATCATGACAGTCAGTTTTAGCTTTCTCCACTGAGGTGCTTAACCCAGCTCAACCGGGGCACAATCGCAGTGGTTCTCCTAGTGCTACCTTAGCCGATATAGCGGAACGTAAGGCACCAAAACATAGGAGCCGGGCAAACCCAACTATTGACCCAAATCATGATTCGGAGCCGATGCATATAATGCTATAAGTTCGGGGTGCCGCACTTATGAAGTGTTCGGTCTTCTTACGCCATATTAAGGGGTACTGAAGCCCCTGGCGTATTTGCCGTACCACAGTGTACAGGTGCCGCATGTCATTAATGAACATATATATAAAAAACAGGATAATGCAGAAAAACAGACAAAAAGCTATGCATTGATTATAAAGAGGCTGCTATCAAAGCAGGACGATACAAATAGTGCGATAAGCAAAAGATACTGGACTATTTAACATGTCCTGGGCGGGGGCAGGCCGCGGAATTGTATTTAAAACAGGTATACTGCTCGTAACAGAGACCACCTGGGAGTTCCATAGTGCGGCATGGCTTGTCTGCTTCCCCGGATCTTGCATCGTTCGTGCGGCAGTTGAATTGCCGAACAGGTCGTCCGAAGTGTGGAGTCCTGAAAGTAAGAAAAAGGAATTCGGCAGCCCCTTGTACGTTTTAGGCTGTATTTTGGGCTTTCCATTATTGTGCCACTTCCCCTGCGCCCATGGTATTTCGAGAGCGTAGTTATGTACGCGAAGCACTGGTTTCGCTATGTTGCGAGGGCTGGGGTTGGGCCGCATTGCTACGCCTGCTCCGAACGTGCCATGCGGTCTTGTTGTGGTTACTCCGGGCGCGCTTGGCGGTGTCTGGCTTTTTAACGGCCGGACTGGAGAATTGCCTGAGAAGGCTGCTTTGTACTTCCGCTGCGAGAGCCGCCGTGTGCTCCTCCGTACGGAGAGAGCGTTCGGTGTTTCCGTTGACCGTAATTACTCCTTCAGGGCCTGGCATCTTGAGCTTGAGATACGCGTAGTGCGGCACCGCATTGAACTTTGTAAATGCGGTTCGCCCGAGCAGGGCGTGATAGCCACTGCGAAACGGGACTATATCAAAGATTAACTCTTTGCTTCGGAAGTTATCCGGAGATCCGAAGACCACTTGAAGTGTTACTGAGCCTGTACAGTTGGCCTATACGCCTGGTATAACGCCTTTAAAGGTCGTTTTGTGGGCTTAATCCTCAAGGGATCTATGCCCATTTTTCGCACTGTATCCTAATAAAGCAGGTTCAGGCTACTTCCGCCGTCCTTGAGGACTCTTGTGAGATGAAATCCGTCGATGATTGGGTCGAGAACCAATGCGGCAAAACCGTCATGACGGATGCTAGTGGGGTGGTCCCTTCGATCAAAAGTGATCGGGCAGGAGGACCATGGGTTGAACTTTGGGGCGACTGGCTCCATCGCGTATACGTCCCGTAGCGCACGCTTCCGTTCCTTCTTGGGAATGTGGGTTGCGTATATCATGTTCACCATCCGCACTTGTGTGGGGAAACCCTTCTATCCACTGTTGTTCGGCGGCCTGGGCTCCTCCTCGTCATCGCTATGCAGCCCCTTGTCTTTGCTTTCGGCTCTTAGCTTGCCTGCCTGCTTGAACACCCAACAATCCCTGTTGGTGTGATTGGCTGGCCTTTCGGGGGTGCCATCTATCTGGCACAAGCGGTCGAGTATTCGGTCCAAACTGGACGGGCCCTGAGTATTCTTTTTGAATGGCTTTTTCCGCTGACCGGATCTATAGCCTCGGAATCCGGCATTTACTGCCGTATCCTCGTTGATGTCGCTGTTGACATGGTGCTTTTGTTTGTTCCGGCGTGTCCTGCCACTTTTATCCTTGGTATCCGAACTACCAGGGTTCTTTGATAAGTTGTTACTGCGAGCTAGCCAGCTGTCTTCTCCCGCGCAAAAGCGGGTCATGAGTGTCGTGAGGGCTGCCATAGATTTCGGCTTTTCCTGTCCCAGGTGCTGAGCAAGCCATTCGTCGCGGATATTATGCTTGAAGGCTGTTGGGCCTCAGCGTCCGGACAGTCGACTATCTGGTTTTTCTTTGTGAAGAACTGTGTCCAGAATTGCCTGGCCGATTCCTCTAGCTGCTGAATTATGTGGCTTAGGTCATCGACATCCGGTGGTCGCACATAAGTGCCCTGGAAGTTGTCGAGGAATGCGGCTTCCAGGTCCTCCCAAGAACCGATTGAGTCTGTTGGCAAGTTGTTGAGCCAATGTCGGGCCGGTCCCTTGAGCTTGAGTGGGAGGTATTTGATGGCGTGTAGATCATCACCACGGGCCATGTGGATATGGAGGAGATAATCCTCGGTCCAGACCGCGGGATCTGTTGTGCCATCATATGATTCGATGTTTACAGGTTTAAAGCCCTCTTGGATTTTATGATCCACTAGCACATATGCCTGTGCGTTCCAACGGGAGAAAAAATGACCGTCTTTTCATCGCACACCTATGGCCGAAGGCGCTCCCGCACACGCCTTGCTTCCCTGCCCCCCCCCACTGCTGTGTTATCCCTGCCCCTGGGCAACCCTTCAAACCACCCAAGTATCATATTTCTTCAGTGACACTGTACCCCACTGCCTCACACTTACATTGCCATCCAACTCCCCTCCACCGAAGACGTTGCTGAGATCCGGTCGTCCCCTCCTAAGACTCATTCTTGTTGAGGTCCTCACCAACATCCTTGGACTTCGCTATGCTCGCCTCGACCCCACTTTCTTCAGCCCTAGAGCCAACTCGCAAAATTAACTGGAACAACACGCATTTTCAGGTTCCTTATGTGTAGCGAAACTGGAAAATATCATATTCCCTAAGATAATAAGCATGGATCAAGACCCACCCTCACACACATGTCCACGTCCTCTATTTCAGTCAACACAAAATACTCAGATTATTCAACCACAGCCTCTTGCTTGTTGTATGTGCCAACAATGGAAACAAATCCTATGAGCTTGTTTGTTTAATTATGCATGCGAAAATCCCCTTTATTTTTTCTTTATTTATATATAGATAATTGCCAGTGCGCTACAACGGGGCATAAATATTCCCTAGTGAACTAATACGGTTGTATACCAAAAATAAATTTAGGACATAAAAGTAACAAGAAATCATGGAGCAAAGAAGCAAAATAAATAAATTGCAGCGCATAATAAAATGATGTTCCCTATCGGAAAAAAATCTGCAGAAAGCTAACTTTAATTACATAAAATTTCTACTATGTCGTATGAATTCTCATAATCAAAAGAAGGAAGTTAACTGCATGTATCCTTTTCTACTACGTCGTATGAATTAAGTTGGTCGGCTAATATGATTATAAAATTTCTACTACTTCATATAAAAATCTACATGTAGTTGGCCGGCTAATTAAGTTGCGTTGGTTGTGAAAGCTCCGGGCTGGGAAACATGATGAACAGGCTTAACCTTACTCCCTTTATTTATTTTTGCCTTTATTAGTTCGTGCAATATAGCCGCCAGCCTCTTACGCCTATACTATTAGAAAGGAAATTGGTGCATGGCTAGCTAGTTCATATACGGCCGAAGCCCCTACTTATCACTTGTATACATCAGCCCAATTGGTGGACGCACTTGACATGAACACTTTGATCCAGGGATCAAATCCCAGTCTGGCCCCAAATTTCGTTATCTCTTTTATTACTTCAAACACGCACAAACAACGGTATGGGCCACGAGCTGTTTGTTGGGCCACAACGCACATACAGAAGATTTATTGGCCCACAACACACTGTAGCATAAATTGTATGAGGTCCCCAAATTAGTACCACCTCATGTATTAAAGAAAATCATCTAGGCATGTTGAAAAAAACTAAACGGGACGAAACCAAGAATATCACCTTGCTTTATTAGTAGGTATAGATTACTTCATCTGTGAAGCATAGTGGGTGTGCGGCGCCTCTATACTGGGCTATATCACGACGCAGCTCAGAAGAGCTATGTCTGTTGTGTTCGGCCCGGCCGGATTTCTTGTATCCAGAATGAATATCTCTGTCACGTGTCGTAGGGCGCCTGCGCGATCCGTAAATCGATCTTGTTTGTCTTGCCTTATCCTCCAGTACGTCTTGCAGGTCTGGCGCATTTTCCCGTGCCTTAGTTGAACGGCATCGGTGCATGGCTTGAGTGGAGGTTCGAGAGGCCTCTCTGTCGTGGCTGCGTGGTGGCCGGTCGGCCATGTCGTGCGCTGGTGATGTGGGTGCTTCCTCCTCTGATCGGGGTAGCGGCCTGCGCTTTGGGTAGTGCTTGGAGGGCGTTCGAGTTCATACTCTTCAGCCGCAAGGACTTCAGTCCATCTGTCAGCTAGCAGATCTTGATCAGCTCTAAGCTGTTGTTGCTTTTTCTTGATGCTATTTACCGTGGCTAAAAGCCTGCGTTTGAAACGCTCTTGTTCGGCGGGGTCTGATGGCACGACGAATTCGTCGTCGTCGAGGCTTGCCTCGTCTTCGGAGGGAGGCATGTAGTTATCATCCTCAACTTCTCGGTCTGCCGCTCTATCATGAGGGCTGGCTTCTCCATATTCTTGTGCCGAATCTTTCTGGAGGGGGTGTTCTTCGATGCTATCCAGGGTAGTATTATCTCCCATGCCGGAATCACTGTTTTTGCTTTGGCGGGATTTAGAGCGGCGCCGCTGACGCCGGCGCTTTGGCTGTTTCTTGGAGGTATCATCATCCGCTATTCCATCGCCATCTCCATCTTTTGGAGTGTCCACCATATATATATCATATGACGAGGTGGCCTTCCAGCGCCCTACAGGTGCTGGTTGCTGTTCGTCTCCTGCATCGTCGTCCATACCGTCGATGTCTTCGGAGTCGAAGTCAAGCATGTCGGTTAAATCATCGACAGCGGCTACAAAGCGGGTGGTGGGTGGGCTTTGAATTTCTTCATCGTCCGTATCCCGTCCTCACTGACCGTAGTTCGGCCAGGGCTCTCCTAATAAAGAGAGAGACTTGAGGGAATTCAGGATGTCACCAAAAGGTGAGTGCTGAAAGATGTCCGCGGCGGTGAACTCCATGATCGGCGCCCAATCGGATTCAATCGGCAGGGGCGCGGGGGGTTCGGAGTCCGGAAAGGAGTCCGGATCCTCGGAGTCATGGGTCCTGCAGAGTGCGGGGCTGGCGTTCAGCTCGATCGCCTTTGAGATCGCAGCCCCCAAGGTGACGTCCAACCGATCATCCTCGATCGGCGCAACTGGCTCCGAATTGAGGGTCAGAGTCGGTGCGCTTGCGGCGTCCAGTGTACTGTCCGGAGGCAGAGCTAGATCATGCCCCGCGAGATAGTGCGGCGCGCTTGGCTGTGGCTCGAATCAGTTGAAGATCAAATCTCCGCGGATGTCTGCCGTGTAGTTTAGGCTTCCAAACCTGACCTGATGGCCAGGGGCGTAGCTTTCGATCTGCTCCAGATGGCCAAGCGAATTGCCCCGCAGTGCGAAGCCGACGAAGACGAAGATCTGTTCGGGGAGAAAAGTCTCACCCTAGACCGCATCGTTGTTGATGATCGAAGGAGCCATCGAGCCCAAAAGCGAAGACACAGAGGAACTCTCAATGAAAGCACCAATGTCGGTGTCAAAACCGACGGATCTCGGGTAGGGGGTCCCGAACTGTGCGTCAAGGCCGGATGGTAACAGGAGACTAGGGACACGATGTTTTTACCCAGGTTCGGGCCCTCTCGATGGAGGTAAAACCCTACTCCTGCTTGATTAATATTGATGATATGGGTAGTACAAGAGTAGATCTACCACGAGATCAAGGAGGCTAAACCCTAGAAGCTAGCCTATTGTATGATTGTTGTATGATGGAGTTGTCCTACGGACTAGAAACCTCCCGTTTATATAGACACCGGATAGGGTTAGGGTTACACAAAGTCGGTTACAATGGTAGGAGATCTTGAATATCCGCATCGCCTAGCTTGCCTCCTACGCCAAGGAAAGTCCCTTCCGGACACGGGATGAAGTCTTCAATCTTGTATCTTCATAGTCCTGGAGTCCGGCTGAAGGTATAGTCCGGCTATCTGAACACCCCCTAATCCAGGACTCCCTCAGGGCTGGTCGGCGCATTCCGACGAACTCCCCACTGCTCAAGGGGGCGAGCTGGCGCGCTGTTATGGCTTGGGCGGTGCCGTCCACGGCAGGGGCATGCTGTGGACTCCGGCGTGCCGCCAAGGGGGCTCTGACGGCGGCGCTGTAGGGCGCCAGGGTGGCCTGGAGGGTTCTGGTGAGTGGACGGGAATGAGGCGTGGCCCTGCGGGTGCGCGAAGGCCAGGGGCACGGGGTGAGTGAACGCGGCGGCTCAGGTGCACCCACGTGCAAAACGCGTGCTCTGGCCGCGCCCAGAGCACGCACGCTACGTGCTCGACAGAAGGCCAGGGTGGTCTAGAAGGCTTGGGTGAGGCTGACAATTAGCAGATCTAGGTTAGAAGTAGCTAGGAGCTTAGTGAACATGGTTGCTGGGTCAGGGGATCAAGATCACAAAGCAAACTAAAAATCTTGCCAAATCTGGCTATGCACACAAAGTGCTCGACAGAATGCCAAGGGCATGTAGGCAACTCTTGGGGTGGTCAAAAACTCCTGATCATAGTCTCTTAAGATGCTAAAGAGGGTGGCAAGGTTAGTTTGGAAAAACCAGGAACTTGTTAGTGTAAGTTTTTGAGAAAACCAATTCTGGACAGAAAGAAAAGGGCATCTTTGCATGGACCAAACATACTCCAATGGGTCCACTCTCCTGGACTTAAGGGTTTTGTAGGGTGGCCTTTAAGCAGGAAAAAGAATCATGGGTAAAAGGGCAAGTTAAAATATGGTTGCAGTACAAATCACCAAGCTGGGCCAGAATGAAGATGAGGATGATTTACTCAAAATTTTCAAAGAACATCAGTGGGTTTTTGCATAAATATGAATAATATACTCCTACTAACATCCCCTAATTTTGGTGGAGGCTTTAAAGAAATATTTAAATAGGTTGCAGTGCAATTCTACAAACTGGACCAGTTTTGAAAACTTGGGGTAGAGCTCAAAATCTCCATTGACTCAAAGATATTTTTGCGTAAAAGTGATGTGGGAACATCACATGACATCCCCAAATTTTGGTGAGAATTTTAAAGAATTTTCTGAAAGGGTTGTAGTGCAAACTAGCTCCAATACTTATAAGAATCCATTTTTAAGGAAATAAAGCTCAGGAAAAATAATTTTATAGATAATTCCACTGGTAAAAAGAAATGTTTTCTTGAGAGGGTATACAAGTCCAACAATTCATTTGGAAAGTTTCCACTTGGTAAAAACTCCATAATGTCAAAGAAAGGAGGGGTTTTGAAATCAAGGGAAACCCAGAGAAATGAAAATTTTATTTACCAAGGCAAAATTTTAACTAACAAATCATGGTTAAATTTTTGGGGTGTTACAACACTACCCCCCTTAAGAAAAATCTCGTCCTCGAGATTTGCTAAGGGTTGCTAAAAAATATTACTGCTACTATCTCAAAGTAAAAAAAACACAAAAAAATAACCATCCTACTTATGCAATAAAATGAGGCTACAATGAGTGGGCAATAAGTGGTGTCAAACTACAGTGTGGAAGACTGGCGATGCGTAGAAAAATCCATGGTTGGGGAAAATGAGAAATTTCTACTTTAGGTTACAGAAAATTTAGAATTAAATTCTAATTTATAAAATACGCTGGTCGTACCCGAGAGCACAGTGCTCCCTCTGGCTGACAGGTGGACCCGGGGCCCATTGTCAGTCTCTTCTTCTACCTTTGGCCCTCTCTTCTTCCTCTCTCTTGCGCGCTTTCCCGCGCTTTCTCCACCGGCGATGTCTAGCGCGTAGGGCATCTAGGCCGTACTGCGGAATTGCGTGGTGTGCTAGCTGCCGGTGCAGCGTGCACTCACCTCGCGGGCCAGTGCGCTGTCGGCACTGCTTGCGGATTCGCCTCCGAACACCGGCGATCGAGCGACGAGCGGTGCCGGTGGACTTCACCCACCGTGCACTGATCTCGAGCTATAAAATGACCGAGGTGCTCCCTTCTTCTCCCTCACACCTGGCCTCGCTTCTCCTCCTCCTTCCTTCTCCTCCATTTATGTTTGAAGGAGCTCGAGACGAGGCCCTAATGGCGGAGGTGGTGCCGGACTGGTACATGATCCTGGTGTGCGGAGGGCTGGCGGCATTGCTAGGGTTCTCCATGCTCCTGTGCGCGATGATCCTCGATGATCATCGTGATGTTGCCGCTTGAGTGTTGGCTCTCCGCGGTGGCGGCGATCACGTGGATTAGGTGCGCTGTCGGGTGCTAACTGCTGTCAGGGTGCCGGAGGTATCTTGCACCCGATTAATCACTCACAAATCTCTCCTTCAGAGACTGTGGTGTGTTAGGGAGGTGATCAGTTAGATGCAACATGGGTACATGGTTTTGCAATTAGTGCATGTGTACGAGTGGTTGTGGTTGTGAGTCTACTGTCACGGTGCTGCGTGAATAAAAATCTATGTCGTGAAGAGATGTACACGGCAACAACTCAGGGAAAAAAATTCACTTCAGACTTTTATTGAGAGTGAACTTAGTTAATCAAAATTTACAGCAGCAAGAACTACTCACATAAATTGAAACTAATTATTTAATTCGTCGCACAAATTCAAGATACCACGTAGAAGTTGCAACACATAAATAAATGCCGGGGAACAATAAACATAGCAGTGACGTTTACAGTGAAAATGGTAAATAGACAGGGTCCTGAGAAAACGTCTCTGGTATTGGGGCACACTCTTCTTCTATCGGGGGAAGCGGATTGACTAGTCGATGAGTGCATCTCTCCTGGTTGGGCCTTAGTGGTCTGCCGATGGCGATCTGAGGATTTAAATTACAGAGGCTCTGGAGATAACCCATTATCCGCTGGGTCAGACGCTCTTCCGCGATGACATACTGGGCAAGGTTGGCCAGTACTGGGTCTCTCTCAATTCGTCCACCGGGAAAAGAGGTTACTTCTCCGGGTGCTGCATGACTCGGAAATAATAATACTCTCGTTCGCCGGCATAGTGTACCGCGAATCGAAGACGGGAAAGTGCTTCGTACGCAGCAGCTTCTATGGCCATCTGCGGAGTCAGCATAGATTTCCCCATGAAGGAGGCTTCTGTTGGGTCTTGGTTTGGGTTTGTGGGAGGGATGTGCACCACTGCCCAATATTTTGAGGTGGATGGGGTGATCCTCGATTTGAGCAACTCGTACTGGGGTGGATGGATAGAACTCATGGTACTGCAGGTAAAGTCCCACAATATTTTAACAAAACTATTGGGGGTTGCATCTGGGGTTCTTAGATAAATACTAGGGCTCGGCATGGCAATGGAATGGTGGTGAGGGTTGGGCACAAGGTGAGGGAAACTTGGTAAGGTCACGAGGTGGCCTTTTATATAGCATCTGGGCTGGGTCATGTATCACGATAAGGGGCCACTAGTTTGTCGGTTCTGCTCTTATGGGGTTGGGGTCAATGCCACAGATACATATATCTCACAAAAGTGACATATTACTGTGGGTGTCGTCGGGTTTGGTTTTTGGTAGCTACGCCCGGAATAAATAATGCAGCCGTACACCAATACACTTAGGCATGGCTACTATTTGAAATAGGGGCGCACAAGCAGACAATATTCAAATATGGCGATACAAGATCACACAATTACAGGGCGTGGACACACTAAGACTCAGTACTACTCGGGTGACTTAGTCTACCTCGTTTATATCTGAGCGGGAGTGCCTTGTGGATGCCGAGGCTTCTCCACGGGTTTCACCGTCGGGGTTAGCTGGAGGGGGTTGAGGAACTGCAGGGTCGGGGTAGCGATGATGACCATCGCGGGGATTGTTGGCCACAATCTCGTTGGAGCGTGTTCCCAAAAGGTGACGAAGCACTTTTGGGGACACCAAAGCACCTTAGTTGATGGCTGGGGCTGACCTCAAGGTCTCGATCGGTTGTCCGAACAGCACGACTGGGTTGTTGGCGTCGGGCTCGTCTTCTCTTCTTGTCGGGGCTCGGCGGATCAGTTCTCCACGAGCTGCGATCAGATCAAGGGTGATTTGATTAAACAGTTCCTCTAGTGCACTTACATAGCGCACCAGATTCAATAATGCAGGATCCGTCTCGTGATCTCCATTGGCAACCTGGGGTGGCCTACCATACCCGTCAAGGCTGGGGTAGTAGTAGAAGGAGCGACAGCTAACTCTGGGCGACAAGTGCCGGAGTTGAACTATAGCCTCCCAAGCAGCTAGTTGGATGGCTTGTGGCTCAAAGGAGGTGGTCCTTCTGGTGAACCTGTAGGGGCATTTTGGCGGTCGACCCCTACCATAGATGTGCACAGTGGCCCAGAATTGATGGCTCTCACTGCTCATGGGTCCTTGGTACACAACGTATTGTGGGGGCTCTTCTAATGCAAAGGCACGGCGGATGAGGTTTGCTAGTACGGTCACAAAACCTCCAAGGTTGGTTGGTGTGGTCTCATTGTGAACAATGGGTCCTGGCATTTTAGCTCGGTTTGGGGGAGAAGCTGTGTTGTGGTGGGTTGAGGCTAGCGTGCCCTTTTATAGAAAAAGGGGACGGAGTTTTCCTTCGCACGCTTGCGAATGAGACACTTTAGGTGTCGGTCACTGGCGCGTGATCGACAGGCTAGGCTGATAGGTTGGGCACCGACTGCCAAAAGTTGTCGGGGTCACTGTGTGGCTATCTTACACAAGAAGCTTGGCCGGGGTTAGGTTAAGGTCTGGTGGGTTGGTTTACCTAGGTTTTTCGACCTGGCTAAGATAGGATTAGCCAATGGTCAGCCTGGCTCTGATACCAAGGTTGTCAGGACCGGATTTCGGGATATTATTGTCCCAGAAAGTGGCCCTTGTGCTCACCAGCCCCAGGATTACTGTTAGCTGATGAGGCACTGAGGGATTCCTGGATTAGGGGGTGTCCAGACAGCCGGACTATAACCTTTGGCCGGACTGTTGGACTATGAAGATACAAGATTGAAGACTTCGTCCCGTATCCGGATGGGACATTCCTTGGCGTGGAAGGCAAGCTTGGCAATACGGATATGTAGATCTCCTCCCATTGTAACCGACTCTGTGTAACCCTAGCCCCCTCCGATGTCTATATAAACCGGAGGGCTTAGTCCGTAGGACAACAACAATCATACCATAGGCTAGCTTCTAGGGTTTAGCCTCTCTGATCTCGTGGTAGATCTACTCTTGTACTACCCATATCATCAATATTAATCAAGCAGGGGTAGGGTTTTACCTCCATCGAGAGGGCCCAAACCTGGGTAAAAACATCGTGTCCCTTGTCTCCTGTTACCATCCGCCTAGACGCACAGTTCGGGACCCCCTACCCGAGATCCGCCGGTTTTGACACCGACATTGGTGCTTTCATTGAGAGTTCCTCTGTGTCGTCGTCATCAGGCTTGATGGCTCCTTCGACCATCGTTAGCGATGCAGTCCAGGGTGAGACTTTTCTTCCCGGGCAGATCTTTGTATTCGGCGGCTTTGCACTGCGGGCCAATTCGCTTGGCCATCTGGAGAAGATTGAAAGCTACGCCCCTGGCCATCAGGTCAGGTTTGGAAGCCTAAACTACACGGCCGATATCCGCAGAGACTTGATCTTCGACGGGTTCGAGCCCCTGCCAAGTGCGTCGCACTATCACGATGGGCATGATTTAGCTCTGGAGGCCGCACCCGCATCCGCTCCGACCTTTAGTTCGGAGCCAACTGCGCCGACCGAGGGCGGGTGGCTAGACCCCGCCGCGGAGGCTGCAGTCTCAACGGCGATTGAGCCGAACACCAGCCTTATCCTTCACGAGGCCCGTTGCTCCACATTGCCGGACTCTTCTCCAGACTCTGAACCCTTCGCGCCCCTGCCAATCGAATCTGATTGGGTGCCGATCATGGAGTTCACCGCCGCGGATATCTTTCAGCACTCGCCCTTCGGCGACATACTGAATTCACTAAGGTCTCTCTCTTTGTCAGGAGAGTCCTGGCCGGATTATGACCGGCAGGATTGAGATGCAGATGACGAAGAAATTCGACGCCCACCCACCACCCACTTCATAGCCGCTGTCGATGATTTAACCGACATGCTAGACTTCGACTCCAAAAACATCAACGGTATGGACGACGATGCTGGAGACGAACAGGAACCAGCGCCTATAGGGCACTGGAAAGCCACCTCGTCGTATGACATATATATGGTGGACACACCCAAAGAAGGCAATGCCGACGGACCAGCGGAGGATAACCCCTCCAAGAAGCAACCCAAGCGCCGACGTCAGCGGCGCCGCTCTAAGTCCCGCCAGAGCAAAAACGGTGATTCCGGCACGGGAGATAATAACACTCCGGACAGTGCCGAAGACAACCCCCTCCAGCAAGATTCAGCGCTGGAGGATGGAGAAGCCAGCCCTCGTGAGAGGGCGGCGGACAGAGTGGAAGAGGATGACAATTACATGCCTCCCTCCGAAGACGAGGCAAGCCTTGATGACGACGAATTCGTCGTGCCTGAGGATCCCGTTGAGAAAGAGCGCTTCAAGCGCCGGCTTATAGCCACGGCAAATACCCTTAAGAAGAAGCAGCAGCAGCTTAGAGCTGATCAAGACTTGCTAGCTGATAGATGGACTGAAGTCCTTGCGGCCGAGGAATATGAACTTGAACGCCCCTCCAAGAGCTACCCAAAGCAACAGCTTAAAGCTACATCTCCAGAGGATGACGCGGCCGACCGGCCACCTCGTGGCCGCGACAGAGAGGCCTCTCGGCCCACAACTCAAGCCGCACCCCGATGTCACTCAAAAAATACCAAGGCACAGGGAAACGCGCTAGACCTGCGAGATATGTTGGAGGACAAAGCAAAGCACACAAGATCGATCTACGGATCGCGTGGGCGTCCCACAGCATGAGACGATAACCGTCATGCTAGATACAACAAAAGTAAATCCGGTCGGGCCGAACACAGCAAACAAAACTCATTTGAGCCACGTTGTCATATAGCCCAGTACAGAGGCGCCGCACACCCGCTATGCTTCACAGATGAAGTAATGGATCATCAAATCCTAGAGGGTTTCAAACCCGTGAATATTGAATCATATGATGGTACGACAGATCCTGCGGTATGGATTGAGGACTATCTCCTCCATATCCACATGGCCCGCGGCGACGATCTACACGCCATCAAATACCTCCCACTCAAGCTTAAAGGGCCAGCTCGGCATTGGCTCAACATCCTGCCAGCAGAATCCATTGGGTGTTGGGAAGACTTGGAAGCTGCATTCCTCGACAACTTCTAGGGCACCTATGTGCGACCACCAGACGCCGATGACCTGAGCCACATAATTCAGCAGCCAGAGGAATCGGCCAGACAATTCTGGACATGGTTCCTAACCAAGAAAAATCAAATCGTCGACTGTCCGGACGCAGAGGCCCTAGCGGCTTTCAAGCATAACATCCGTGACTAGTGGCTTTCCCGGCATCTTGGACAGGAAAAGCTGAAATCTATGGCAGCCCTCACGACACTCATGACCCGCTTTTGCGCGGGAGAAGACAGCTGGTTGGCTCGTAGCAATAACATGTCAAAGAGGCCTAGTAATTCAGATACCAAGGACAGCAATGGCAGGTCACGTCGCAACAAGCACAAGCGCCGCATTAACAGCGACAGCACTAAGGATACGACAGTTAATGCCCGATTCAGAGCCTCTAAGCCCGGTCAGCGGAAAAAGCCATTCAAAAGAAGCACTCCGGGCCCGTCCAGCTTGGACCGTATACTCGATCGCTTGTGTCAGATACATGGCACCCCCAAAAAGCCAGCTAACCATACCAACAGGGATTGTTGGGTGTTCAAGCAGGCCGGCAAGTTAAATGCCGAAAATAAAGACAAGGGGCTACATAGAGACAATGAAGATGAGCCCCGACCGCCAAACAACAGAGGACAGAAGGGTTTCCCCCCACAAGTGCGGACGGTGAACATGATATACGCAACCCACATCCCCAAGAGGGAGCGGAAGCGTGCGTTAAGGGACGTATATGCGTTGGAGCCAGTCGCCCCAAAGTTCAACCCATGGTCCTCCTGCCCGATCACTTTCGATCGCAGGGACTACCCCACGAGTATCCGCCACGGCGGATTTGCCGCATTGGTTCTAGACCTAATTATCGACAGATTTCACCTCACCCGAGTCCTCATGGATGGCGGCAGCAGCCTGAACCTGCTTTATCAGGGCACAATGCGCAAAATGGGCATAGATCCCTCAAGGATCAAACCCACAAAGACGACCTTTAAGGGTGTCATACCAGGTGTAGAGGCCCATTGCACAGGCTCAGTCACACTTGAAGTGGTCTTCGGATCCCCGGATAATTTCCGAAGCGAGGATTTAATCTTCGATATAGTCCCGTTCCGTAGTGGCTATCACGCACTGGTCAGGCGAACCGCATTTGCAAAGTTCAATGCGGTGCCGCACTATGCATACCTCAAGCTCAAGATGCCAGGACCTCGGGGAGTCATTACAGTCAATGGAAACACCAAGCGCTCTCTCCGAACAGAGGAGCACACGTCGGCCCTCGCAGCGGAAGTACAAAGCAGCCTCTCAAGGAAATTCTCCAGTCCGGCGATAAAACGTCCGGACACCGTCAAGCGCGCCCGGAGTAACCTATAACAAGACTGCCTGGGATGTTCTGAGCAAGCGTAGCTATCCGGCCCCAACCCCAGCCCTCGTGAAACGGCGAAATCCGTGCCACGCGTACATAATTACGCTCTAAAAATTCCATGGGCACAGGGGGAGGGGCACGACCATGGCACGCCCCAAAACGCGGCTCAACTGCACTAGGGGCTGCCAATTTTATCATTTTTTCTCTTACTTTCAAGACTTTTACTCTCCGGAATACCTGCTCGGCAATACAATCGCCGAACACACGATACAACAGCCAGGGAGACAGAAAGCTACGTCGCACTGTGGAATTCCCAAGTGGTCTCTATAACGAGCAAAATACATGTCTTAAATACTATCCCGCAGCTCGCCCCTGGAGGGGACATGTCAAATAGTCCCATCTCCTGCTTATCGCACTATTTGTATCGTTATGCTTTTAATGTACCTTTCTCGAATAAACAATGCTTAGCTTCAGTCTATTATTGCATTCCCTACTCATTACTTTTATGTATATATGTTCATTCATGACATTCAGCACCCGTACACTATGGTACGACCAATACGCCAGGGGCTCAAGCACCCCATAATACGGCGTGAGAAGTCCGAACACTTTAACAAGTGCGGCACTGCGAACTTATAGCATTATATGCATCAGCTCCGAATCATGTCTTTGGTCAATAGTTGGGTTTGCCCGGCTCCCATGTTTTGGTACCTTACGTTCCGCTATTTCGGCTAAGGTAGCACTGGGAGAACTACTGCGATTGTGCCCCGGTACAGCTGGGCTAAGCACCTCAGTAGAGAAAGCTAAAACTGACTGTCAGGATACGGCGAGAGCTAGTCGCTGTTCGAGAGGTTTCGAGTCCCTAAAGACTTATGCCGCTTAGAGCGAGGAGTCAGCTTTGTCCGGCCTAGGCGTGTATAGCGCCTCGAACTCGGTCTTCCGAACACCATAGGCTTCGCCGAAATTTAAAATTATAGAATTCTCTGGCTAAGTAAGAGTGATAACACATTATAGTCCGTTTGCCTTGTTCGTTGTGCTGAGCACCTCCCTCGAAGGACCCAACAATGGGAAAAAGAGTGCTCAGGTTTAATCCCGAACACCCCGGCAGTCATGGCATGGGGGCAGAAGCCGACGACTCGCCATCTCTCGGATTTAATAAACGGCCGCATAGAAGGTAATATTTTAAATTAAAACAAGCGTTGCATAGCACATATGAACAAGTTTTCAGCGTACAGGGTCACACGAGCGAGTTTACTCAAATATTACATCTTTTGAACATTCATCCGCCACAAGGCGGGCACCCTTCAGGACACGTTGATAGTACATCTCAGGGTGGCGATGCTCCTTGCCCTGCGGTGGCCCATCCTTCACCAGCCGTTCCGCGTCCATTTTGACCCAGTGTACTTTCACACGGGCAAGGGCTCTGCGGGCGCCCTCGATGCAGACGAAGCGCTTGACAACTTCAAGCCACGGACAGGCATCCGCCAGCCGCCTCACCAGCCTGAAGTAGCTCCCATGCATGGCCTCTCCAGGCCACAGCCGTACTATGAGACCCTTCATGGCCTGTTCGGCCACCTTATGGAGCTCAACCAGTTGTTTCAGCTGGTCGCTCAAGGGCACCGGGTGTCCGGTCTCAGCATACTGAGACCAGAACACCTTCTCCGTCGAGCTCCCTTCCTCGGCCCGTTAGTAGGTGGCGGCATCGGACACGCTGCGGGGCAAATCTGCGAATGCTCCTGGAGAGCTCCGGACTCGGGTAAGTAACAAGTAATTCACTCTCACGTGCTTGCTTTGCATAATGAAGGCCTTACCCACTGTTATCTTCTTTATTGCCTCAATTTCCTGGAGGGCATTTTGAGCTTCAGCCTTGGCAGACTTGGCGCTCTCGAGGGCCGCAGCGAGCTCGGACTCGCAAGTCTTCGACTCAAGCTCCAAACTCTCATGCTTTTTCACGAGAGCCTGGAGCTCATGCTGCACCTCGGCAACCCGCGCCTCTTGCTTCCCCCGCTCGCTGCACTCCATGGCCGCTTTATCTTCGGCCTCGGATAGTGCTCGCTTCAGGGCCGCCACCTCGGTCGTGGCCCCTAGCACATCAATAATGATCCTATCATTTTTTGCAACTGCAACTTTTTTATATACACACATACAAGGCATTACGTACCTTGGTTCTCCTAGAGCTGCTTCTTAGCAAGACCGAGCTTTTTCTCGGACCGCTCGAGGTTTTGCTTCAGCGCATCAACCTTCGCAGTCAGTGTGGCAGAGGTTAGCAGCGAAGCCTGCACACGCATATCGACATAATTATGTTAGACTCCTGCGAATATTGTTAGATCCTCTATCAGGCTTTTCTTTGTGAATGCCGAACAGAGCATCAGGGGCTACTATCTATGCGGTAATATTTTCACATATTTTTTACATACCTCAAAGCCCGTCAGAAGGCTAGCACAAGCTTCAGTCAGCCCGCTTTTGGCGGACTGAACTTTCTGGATCACCGCACTCATAATAGTGCGGTGCTCCTCGTCGATGGAGGCGCCGTTAAGCACCTCCAGCAAGTTATCCGGTGCCTCCGGTTGGACGGAGGTCACCGGCGTGGTAGGCTTGCCCTTCTTAGCGGGGGGGGGGGCGCCTGCTGGACTCCGGAATCATTGAAGGTTCCGGTGCGGTGTTCGGCCAAGGGCCGGACTTGGAGCCCCTGGGAGTCTTGCTCCCCTTGCGCCTGGAGTCCGGGATGTCGCCTTGAGGCGCCCCCAGGACTGCCTCCCCTCGGTTTGGAACCCCTTGGGACAATACCTCGGCATTGTCCGTAGGGAGAGGGGAGGAGGCGGCCGGAAGTGAAAGGCTATTCACATCCGACGAAGCCAAGGAGCCGCTCAACGAAACGTCGAGCCGGGCTCGGGGCGGACTGCATGATTATATTCGACATTAGGAGAAGCCGTGCAATAAAGGAACGCTATGAGTCACTCTGGTGTCCAAATACTTACGACTTCGCCTGGGGCTTGGCCCTGGGCGGCCACTCCTCTTTGCTGTCAGCGGTGTTGGTGGAGTAGTCCGGAGGAAGGGTCCTTCCCCTCTTGGACCCTCCGGCCTCCCCAGTTGGGGCAGCCTTCCTTTTCTTTTCTCCCCCTTCCGGAGGGGAAGAAGCCTCTTTTTCCTCCTCCTCATCTTCGTGGGAGGACTGCGCCTCGGAGTCATCGGACGATGAGTCCGACACCGCCGGGCGCCGGGAACTCTTTCGGGTTCAGGTGGCCTTCCTCTTGGCCTTCTTCTCTAGCACCACGTAAGGTGCATGAACTAGCAGCTTCGCCAAGCGGGCGTCTGCTGGGCCTTTGGGCAAAGGAGCCGGACAGTCGATCTGTCCGGCCGTCTCCTGCCAGTCCTGTCAAAGGTACGGGAGCTTAGATCCCGCATAGAGTCAAACTATGAAAAACGAATATCATGTAAAAGGTAAAACAGCTTACCGCACTAGCTTGGCGCTTCGCGCAGAATCCGTGATCCTCGGTAGTGGGAGGGGGAACCTCGGCGCCCTTGAATAGCACCTTTCAGGCATCCTCGTGTGTTGTGTCGAAGAGCCTGTTCAGAGTTTGGTGCTGGGCCGGGTCGAACTCCCACAAGTTGAAAGCCCGTTGTTGACATGGGAGGATCCGGCGGATGAGCATGACCTAGACTATGTTGACAAGTTTGTGTTTCTTGTTCACGAGGTTTTGGATGCATGTTTGGAGTCCGGTCAGCTCTCCCGAATTACCCCAGGACAGGCCTTCTCTTGCCAGGACGTGAGCCGCGTGGGGATGCCAGATCGGTACTCGGGGCCGCTGCCCATTCAGGGTCACGCGGCTCGGTGATGTGGAACCACCCCAATTGCCACCCCTTTACGGCCTCCACGAAGGAGCCCTCGAGCCATGTGACGTTGGGCATCTTGCCCACCATGGCACCTCCGCACTCCGCGCGGCGGCCGCTCACTACCTTTGGCTTGACATTGAAGGTCTTCAGCCATAAGCCAAAGTGGGGCTTGATGCGGAGGAAGGCCTCGCACATGACGATAAACGCCGAGATGTTGAGGATGAAGTTCGGGGCCAGATCGTGGAAGTGGAGGCCGTAGTAGAACATGAGCCCCCGGACGAATGGGTGGATAGGGAAGCACAGTCCGCGGAGGAAATGGGTGTGGAACACCACCCTCTCATGTGGCCTAGGGGTGGGTATGAGCTGCCCCTCATCTGGGAGCCGGTGCGCGATGTCGTCGGGAAGGTATCCGGCTCTCCTTAGCTTTTTGATGTGTCCCTCTGTGACGGAGGAGACCATCCACCTGCCTCCCGCTCCGGACATGGTTGGAGAAGGTTGAGGTGGGAAATGCAGACTTGGGCGGTGGAGCTCGAGTGTGCGAAAACGGATGAGCAAAGGAGGAAGAAGGCATGGATGAAAAGGTGAATCCTTATCCCTTTATATGGGCGGACGAAACTATGCATCCCCACCAGCCTGGTAAAACTCGCTTATCCCCCAAGCGCCGTAATCAATGGCGCGGTTGGGTTACCCACGCCCGTATTGATGAGAATCCTGTGATAAAGGGACACGATCTCTGCTTCGACAAGACGTGCCAAGGAAACCGTCTCGCAAAACGTGCTGAGGTGGGACAGTAAAAAACGATTCAAATGAAAGCTTGGCTGTGGTGTGATGTCACGCTACAGAATACGTCAGCAGATTAGATTTGTGGAATGTTACTCTTTTTCTACGGTGGTATGTGGAACTTGTTTTGCAGAGCCGGACACGATCCTCATGTTCAAAATCTTCTATGAAGTATTCGGAGGAGGAACCCGCCTTGCAATGCCGAAGGCAATCTGCGCGCCTGACTCGTCGTCATTGAAGCCTTGTTCAGGGGCTACTGAGGGAGTCCTGGATTAGGGGGTGTCCGGACAGCCAGGCTATAACCTTTGGTCGGACTGTTGGACTATGAAAATACAAGATTGAAGACTTCGTCCCGTATCCGGATGGGACTTTCCTTAGCGTGGAAGGCAAGCTTGGCAATATGGATATGTAGATCTCCTCCCATTGTAACCGACTCTGTGTAACCCTAGCCCCCTCCGGTGTATATATAAACCGGAGGGCTTAGTCCGTAGGACAACAACAATCATGCCATAGGCTAGCTTCTAGGGTTTAGCCTCTCCGATCTCATGGTAGATCTACTCTTGTATACCCATATCATCAATATTAATCAAGCAGGAGTAGGGTTTTACCTCCATCGAGAGGGCCCGAACCTGGGTAAAAACATCGTGTCCCTTGTCTCCTGTTACCATCCGCCTAGACGCATAGTTCGGGACCCCCTACCCGAGATCCACCAGTTTTGACACCGACAGGCACCAACTTGATACAGAAATTCCAAGCAAAAAACAAGGTATGTAGTACAAGACCTTTCTGGACTATGAGTACAATAAATGGTTTCTAGTGGTTGATGGCGGAAGCGGTTTGCGGATCATCAGCGTCTACGGGACTCCATTTCCCACAGGAACAGATGACCTGGATAAGTCCTATCTTAACGAGGCTGCTCTCCACGCAAGAAATCTGGCCAAGACAATAGCCAGGGACAAGCTAGTGAGTACTTTTGAATGTACTCGCAAACATTATGAATACCGGTATAATATAACAAATGACACTCATGCTCTAGAATATTCTATGATCACACGTCACTCACAAAATAAACATCCATGATGCACGCAAGCTGGTTATTCATATATAACATGAATATGCAAATAATGGAGTAGAAATAGAATGCACCGATTGAGGGTCTGAAGCGACGCCTCGAAGGGAATGATAATACAAAGCATGCCTCAGTCGGGCGTCTGAGGGACGTCACATAAAGGGCTTATAAAGTAAATAACAAGCAAACATGCCACGGTCGGGCGTCTGTGCGACACCACATAAAGGGCTTATAAAGTAAATAAATAACAAGCATTGACACAGTCGGGCGTCTCAGCGACACCACATAAAGGGCTTTATAAAGTAAATGAATATCAAGCATGCCACAGTCGGGCGGCTCTGCGACACCACATAAAGGGCTTATATGAGTAGAATCACAGTAAATATCCAGGAGGTAGAACCGTCCCAGGGATACTCAATAATTAAATAATGTAAAGGGTTAGTCCATAATAATAGTAACCATAATCATCATGTGTCACAAGTCATGATCCATGTTTTGGTTTAGCAATCTTTCCTCCGAAGACCGACACTAAGACCGACACTTGACCCATCCCAGACTGTAGTCCTTACCCATGGACTCGGCTATTCGAATAGATAATCTCTGCAGAGGGTGTACTCTTTACCCACTAGCAACGGATTCCTTTAGTCCATCGGGACTAATTCCGTCTACAGTCTTTCATTCAAAAACACCTGACCGCACACACCATCCTAACTTACCAGTGTCTGGAATCACCCACGACACCCGTCAAGCGAAACTCTAAGTGGGGAGGCTACAACCTCGTTTAGCATGGGATCAAACTTATATCTCGTGCTCTAAGGGGTGCCCCCCTCTCGGTCCCAACCGGAAACACCCATGCCCCCGGACCAAGTGGCATGCCTACCGGATGCAGCCGGTATCTTCCACCATGGCCTCTCTGTACGTTGGGTGCTAGGACAGGGGTTGACAATTTACTGAACCGTACCCTACCTGTGGCAGGGACAAGTGGTAGTACGAAACAAGTATGGGGGTTACTAGAACAAGACTCGATCTATGGTCGACTTAGGAGGTTAAAGCATTTCCTGCATGGTTAGCACAAGAATTATATTTCACATCCATCAGACAGAACCACCACTCATCATACCTCCCCATGCCCCAACGGACATAACCATCTCGACGAAGGGTTTGGGACAAGCTCGTGCCTACCCAAGACAGAGACTTTCCCGGATCCCTCCCGGTAGGCATGAGAGGCATATGAGGGTGATTGATATCACAAACATATCAAATAACAATAGCATGGAATCATCAATATGCACTTATGAGTATGATCATATCATCGCATAAAATAACGAAATCTCCGAGACAGGGTGGGGTTGCAACCATATCAACAACACAAGACAATATTATGCCAGGGTTCAAAATGCTTGCCTTCAAGTTGTGGATAGGCAGGGTGCATCGCAAAAACTTTTGAAAAATTTCTTCTCTCTCCAAAATCCTATTTTGAAAAATTTCAAATCAACACATAGTTTCAAAACAGTACAAAAAAGTTGTTTGGAATTTTTTTAAATAAACATGAAAATAAACTAGACAGAATTTGAGAAACAACGGAAAAAGAATCAAGTCAATTGGACTTATATTTGAAAAGTTATAGCCAGTCAAAGTTTAGTCAAATTTCTGTTTTAAATAAAACCAGAAAAAGAAAACGTTTCGGGGAGAATACGCTTTTGAGGCAGAGGAGACGTACTTCTGAGGTTTACGCCTCCACTTAAACCAGCGCGGGCCGGCTCAGGGTCACTGATAGTGGGTCCCTTGGGCCCACTTGTCAGGTTTGACTAGTCGCACGCGCCCTCTTTCTCCTCTGGCCGAGCCGAGGCGGGGCTCCGGCGATCGCCGTCGACGAACGGCGGCTCCCCGAGGGGTTTTGAGGGCGGGGATGGATCCGCCAGTCCAGGGCGGTCCTCCCAGTGGTTGCTAGGTTGGCGGGGGTGGAGGGAGTCGCCGGCAGCGAGCTCCGCGACGGAGGTGGCTTCGGGAGGATTTGGGGGTTTGGGCTGCGGTGGCTCCCGATCATGTTTGAGAGGTTGGGCGGCTCCGCAAGGTCGAGGGGAGTAGAATGGAAGCACATGATGGACGGGGGGTGGTCCTGCCTGCGATGAATTGAACCGAAGCGTGGCAGCGACCGAACTGGCCGGAGATGAGGAAGACGGCCTCCCTCCGTTGTTGGCTGGCTATGGGAGCGCTAGGGGGATGGTACGGGGTTGCCTGAGGGTCCGGATGAGCTCGGGGCTCCTTTTATAGGTGGTCAAGGTCGGTTCCGCGGCGGCCGTGGATAGGATTGTTGGCGAACCGTCGTTATGTTGCAGCAGGGCGACGTGGAGGCGACTGGGGCTGGTTGGCGCATTCCGACGAACTCCCCACTGCTCAAGGGGGCGAGCTGGCGAGCGGTTGTGGCTTGGGCGGTGCCGTCCATGGCAGGGGCGTGCTGTGGACTCCGGCGTGCCACCAAGGGGGCTCTGACGGCGGCGCTGTAGGGCGCCAGGGTGGCCTGGAGCGTTCTGGTGAGTGGACGGGAATGAGGCATGGCCCTGCGGGTGCGCGAAGGCCAGGGGCAAAGGGTGAGAGAACGCGGCGGCTCGGGTGCACCCACGTGCAAAACGTGCGCTCTGGCCGTGCCCAGAGCACGCACGCTACGTGCTCGACAGAAGGCCAGGGTGGTCTAGAGGGCTTGGGTGAGGCTAGCAATTAGCAGATCTAGGTTAGAAGTAGCTAGGAGCTTAGTGGACATGGTTGCTGGGTCAGGGGATCAAGATCACAAAGCAAACTAAAAACCATGTCAAATCTGGCTATGCACACAAAGTGCTCGAAAGAATGCCAAGGGCAGCTAGACAACTCTTGGGGTGGCCAAAAACTCCAGATCATAGTCTCTTTAGATGCTAAAGAGGGTGGCGAGGTTACTTTGGCAAAACCAGGAACTTGTTAGTGTAAGTTTTTGAGAAAACCAATTCTAGACAGAAAGAAAAGGGCATCTTTGCATGGACCAACTATACTCCAATGGGTCCACTCTCCTGGACTTAAGGGTTTTGTAGGGTGGCCTATAAGAAGGAAAAAGAATCATGGGTAAAAGGGTAAGCTAAAATATGGTTGCAGTACAAATCACCAAGCTGGGCCAAAATGAAGATGAGGATGATTTACTCAGAATTTTCAAAGAACATCAGTGGGTTTTTGCATAATGCTGAATAATATACTCCCACTAAAATCCCCTAATTTTGGTGGAGGCTTTAAAGAAATATTTAAATAGGTTGCAGTGCAATTCTACAAACTGGACCAGTTTTGAAAACTTGGGGTAGAGCTCAAAATCTCCACTGACTAAAAGATATTTTTGCATAAAAGTGATGTGGGAACATCACATGACATCCCCAATTTTTGGTGAGAATTTTAAAGAATTTTCTAAAAGGGTTGTAGTGCAAACTAGGTCCAATACTTATGAAAAATCCATTTTTAAGGAAATAAAGCTCAGGAAAAATAATTATATAGATAATTCCACTGGTAAAAAGAAATGTTTTCTTGAGAGGGTATACAGGTCCAACAATTCATTTGGAAAGTTTCCACTTGGTAAAAACTCCATAATGTCAAAGAAAGGAGGGGTTCTGAAATCAAGGGAAATCCAGATAAATGAAAAAATTTATTTACCAAGGCAAAGTTTTAACTAACAAATCATGGTTAAATTTTTGGGGTGTTACAGCACTACCCTCTTTAAGAAAAATCTCGTCCTCGAGATTTGCTAAGGGTTGCTAAAAAAATATTAGTCCTACTATCTCAAAGTAAAAAAAACACAAAAAAATAACTATCCTACTTATGCAATAAAATGTGGCTACAGTGAGTGGGCAATAAGTGGTGTAAAACTACAGTGTTGAACACTGGCGCTGCGTAAAGAAATCCATGGTTGGGGAAAACGAGAAACTTCTACTTTACGTTACAGAAAATCTAGAATTAAATTCTAATTTGTAAACCAAGTGCGGAATGCGTGCGGGTATGTAAAACAAGTATAACAATCGTTTAACGGAGGCCACCTAGGGGTTCCGTTGTGCGCCAAAGCTCCTTGCCTCCTTGGTGTGTCCGGCAGATGGGTTGTAAGAAGAAACCTCAAAAAGAGAGTATTGACCTGAAATGGAAAAGAAAAGGGTATGGGAATCATGGGGTTGGTCGAGCCGTACTGTGGATCGCGAGCTAGCTATAGCTCCGTCCATATTTTTTGGGCGCGTAATTATGTACGCGTGGGATGGAGGCCGAATTGCTAATCACGCTCTTCATGAGCCGAGCTGTCCTATTGCAGTGTAGTCCGGACCTTCTTGACGATGCCCGGGGGCTCGGTAGCCGGATATAGTTTTGCTTGAGAAGGTCGTTCTGTACCGCTGTGTGCTCCTCGGTACGGAGGGAGCATTCCGTGTTTCCATTGACTGTTAAGATGTCGCGTGGGCCAGGCATCTTGAGCTTGAGATAAGCGTAGTGTGGCACTGCGTTGAATGTAGCAAACGCGGTTCGTCCGAGCAATGCGTGGTAGCCGCTGCGGAAGGGGGCGATATCGAAGATTAGCTCTTTGCTTCGGAAGTTGTCTGGAGATCCGAAGACCACCTCCAGCATGATTGAGCCCGTACAATGGGCCTCTACACCTGGTATGACTCCTTTAAATGTAGTCTTTGTGGGTTTGATTCGTGAGGTATTAATGCCCATCTTCCGCGCTGTATCCTGATAGAGCAGGTTGAGGCTGCTACCACCGTCCATTAGGACTCATGTTAGGTGAAATCCGTCGATGATTGGGTCAAGGACCGGTGTGGCCGATCCGCCATGATAGATACTAGTTGGGTGGTCTCGTCGATCAAAGGTGATCGGAAATGATGAACACGGATTGAATTTTGGGGTGACTGGCTCTACTGCGTAGATGTCACTTAGTGCGCGCTTGCGCTCCCTTTTAGGTATGTGTGTAGCATATATCATGTTCACCATTTTGACTTGAGGGGAAAATTTCTTCTGCCGCCCAATGTTCGGCTGCCGGGGCTCTTCGTCGTCGTCCTCGCTTTGCGATCCCGTTTCCTTGCTCTTGGTATTTGACTTGCTGGCTTGCTTGAAAACCCGACAATTTCTGTTGGTATGATTGGCTTGTTTGCCTGGGGTGCCACGTATCTGGCACGGACGATCGAGTATGCGGTCCAAGCTGGATGGTCCCTCACTGTTCCTTTTATAAGGTTTCTTTCGCTGGCCAGGCTTGGAGCCACTGAATCCGGCGTGAACTGCAGTATCATCGGTGTTATCGCCATTACTTCGTCATTTGTGTTTATTGCGCCGGGTCTTGCCGATGCTGTTTTTGGCCTTGGGGGTGCCTGCCTCGTTGGTTGTGTTTTTACTATGAGCCAGCCAACTATCTTCACCCGTGCAAAAGCGGGTCATCAGTGCCGTGAGGGCTTCCATAGACTTCGACTTTTCTTGGACGAGGTGGCGGGCGAGCCATTCGTCACGGTTGCTATGTTTGAAGGCTGCTAGGGCTTCGGCATCCGGACAATCAACGATTTGGTTCTTTTTGGTTAAGAACCTAGTCCAGAAGTTTCTGGCTGATTCTCCAGGTTGTTGAACTATATGGCTTAAGTCATCGGCATCTGGTGGCCGGACATAAGTACCTTGGAAGTTGTCAAGAAAAGCTTCTTCCAAGTCCTCCCAGCTGCAGATGGAATTTTTTGGTAGGCTATTTAGCCAGTGTCTAGCTGGCCCTTTTAATTTTAGTGGCAGATATTTGATTTCATGGAGGTCGTCTCCTCGGGCCATATGGATGTGGAGAATAAAATCTTCGATCCACACCGCGGGATCGGTTGTTCCGTCGTATGATTCAATATTGACGGGCTTGAACCCCTTGGGGAATTCATGATCCAGTACTTCATCTGTGAAGCACAGAGGGTGTGCGGCGCCTCTATATCAGGCCGCGTCACGGCGCACCTCCGATGAAGTCCGTCTGCGGTTATCGGCCCGGGCGTGGCTAGGTTTGTCACGTCCTCATAGGTAGCCGTCATCCCGAGTCGGGAAGCGTCCTCGCGATCCGCAGATTGATCTGGTATGTCCTGCTCTACTGTCGAGATCCTGACGAAGGTCGTATGTATGATCCCGAGTTGTTCTGTACCTATTTTTACGAGGTGGGGGGCGGGCTGTTGTTTGGCCTAAGTTGCCGTTTTATCCCGATGCGGGGTGGTCGGTCCGCCGCACTATCCCGACCACGTGGTGGTCGTTCCGCATTGTGCGACGGAGGTATGGGATCTGGTGCCTCCTCATTGAATTGAGGTAGTAGTATGCGCTTTGGGTAACTCTTGGCTAGGCGCTTGAGGCCGTATTCTTCGGCTGCCAGGACGTCCGTCCATCTGTTAATGAGTAGGTCTTGATTGGCTTGGAGCTGCTGCTGCTTTTTCTTCAGGCTTCTTGAAGTACCTATTAGCTGGCGCTTGAAGCGCTCCTGCTAGAGGGGTGCCTCAGGCACGATGAAATCCTTGCCGCCGAGGCTCTCCTCATCCTCGGAGACAGGACGATAAATATCATCATCCGGGTCATTGGGCATGGCCTTTTTATCAGGGTTAACTTGTCCGTTGTCTTGTTCCTCCTTATTCGGATGCGGCTCCAATAGGGTATTCATTGTTTTCGGCGTCGGCCGGAGTACTATTTTCTCCGGTGCCAGTGTTGCCATCTTTTGAGCGACAAGGCTTAGAACGGCGTTTAGGGCGCCGGCGCTTGGACTGTGTCTCAGAAGGTTTATTCGCAACTGGATCTTCTTTGTCATGGTCGCTAGCTTTTTTAGGTTTGTCAACCATGTACACATCGTACGAAGAGGTGGCCGTCCAACGTCCAGTGAATGGAGGGTCTTGGCCTTGCTCCTTGTCGGCATCGTCGTTCATACCATCGATATCTTCGGAGCCATAATCAAGCACGTCGGTTAAGTCATCGATAGTGGCTATGTAGTGGGTGGCAGGTGGGAAGCAAAATTCCTCATCATCAGCCTCTAGCTCGAACCGAACATAGTTCGGTTGTGAGTCCTTCTCCGAGGACAAATTCTTTAAAGAGAATAGCACATCACCCAAAGGTGAGTGCTGGAAGATATCTGCGGTGCTGAATTCCAAATTCGATAACCGATCCAGCTCGGTGTCCGCGGGCGTACATGATCCGGAACTTAAAACCAGAGACGAGTCTGGAGTTCCATTGATGCAAATATTGCAGGGTGTCGAGTCCGTGTGCGGATCCAACACCACGGACTTTGTGGCCTCAGATGGCACGATCTACTCCGGTCCTAAGGCCGTTGCAGCAACAGGAGCCATCTCCTGGATGTGATCCGACTACAGATTTAAGTCATGTTCATCGGAGCGAGGGGAGTGATCGCCGTGGTCTCGAATCCATTGAAGATCAAGTGTCCACGGATATCCGCGATGTAGTTCCAGCTTCCAAATCTGACCCGGTGGCCAGGGGCGTAGCTATTGACCTGCTGCAGATGGCCAAGTGAGTTGGCCCGCAGTATGAAGCCGCTGATTACGAAAACCTGTCCGGGGAGGAAGGTTTCTCCTTGGACAGCGTCACTATAGACGATCGAAGGGGCCATCGAACATTTCGTCGACGACACAGTGGAACTCTCAATGAAAGCACCAATGTCGATGTCAAAACCGGCGGATCTCGGGTAGGGGGTCCCGAACTTTGCGTCTAGGATCGATGGTTACAGGAGACAGGGGGCACGATGTTTACCCAGGTTCGGGCCCTATCTATGGAGGTAATACCCTACTTCCTGCTTGATTGATCTTGATGAATATGAGTATTACAAGAGTTGATCTACCACGAGATCGTAATGGCTAAACCCTAGAAGTCTAGCCTGTATGACTTTGGTAATGAGTGTCTGCTATCCGAACTACGCCCTCCGGTCTATATAGACACCGGAGGGATCTAGGGTTACATAGAGTCGGTTACATAAGAAGGAATCTTCATAGTTGATCGCCAAGCTTGCCTTCCACACCAAGGAGAGTCCAATCTGGACACGGGTACAGTCTTCGGCCTTCATGTCTTCACAGCCCATCAGTCCGGCCCATGGATAACAGGCCGGACGCCCGAGGGCCCCTTAGTCCAGGACTCCCTCAGAGGGTGCTGGTTGGATGACTGCGTTTGGCTCGTAGACAAGGGGATCGAGGACGTGGTGCTGGGAGATGCTGTTGGATGGATGGATCGATGGAATTCGGTGGGGATTGGCCAGCGAATGGGATGGATGGATGGGACAAGGCTAGGGTTAGGGTATGATCTGAATTTCGTAAGTGGGTGGACTATATATAGGGAAATAGAACTAGGTTAGGACCCTCCGATTAAATCGGACAGTCGATAATAAATAGGCTAGGGAGTCCGATTAAAGAACCGAAGATATTTCAGGGATGCATGGGGATGATCCAAATCCAATTGTAATGACAACCCGTGTCAGGTTCGGGATAGCTTTCGGACATGCGCGAGGGGTTTGAGTATTGTGCAAAGAGGGTCAAACGGTCGGGCAACAAAAGAATGGTTGGTATCGAAAGGGACAACAAAGGCAAGAAGGAGAAGCGGGAACTAAGAACGGATGCAAGTTTTAAGAAAACATGCAGATGCAATGCGTATGATGCCATGACGAAAGCAACAACAAGAAAATAAAATACACAACGACAACGAAGAACATGGAAGACTTCTAGAGCGTCGGTCTCGGGGCGTCACAACTCTCCTCCACTTACAAGAGATCTCGTCCCGAGATCTAAGGATGCCACCAGAGAGAAGCGGAAGAGAAGGAGGTAAAACAAAGTTTCTTCTTTGACAAACGAGTGAAACCATGAACCTTGAGAGGTTGAAAAGTTGAAAGAAAGAACACAACAGAGTTGAACACAATTGAGAGCACCGCGGTAGACAATAGAAACAAGGAACACCATATGAACCTTGGAGGTTGCAAAGCTATGAATGACGAGTACAATGGACACGAAGAAAATGGAACCACTCTGGTTGAAATGAGATAACCAAGGAACAAGGAAGAACAAATTCGAACAACACTCCGGTTGAAAATAGATACAAGACTTGATAATATGAAAAGGACTTGAGCAGAGGACACAACACTCCTGCTAAACGTATAAGCAAGGAAAAGAACATGATATTTACAAAATGAGATGATGGGTCGAAGAGCAACATCACAATGCCTCCGTTAGAAATGAAAGAATGGAATGAAAAGCACTGAGAACAAAACAACATGTTCTACCTCAAATGAATTTGAGAGAGCATCCTTAAAAGAAGGATTGAGCGGAGTTGTTGGAAGATCAATACAAAAGGATATGATCCTCGTGGGCTTATGGAAAACATCTAAAACTTGAGGTGAAATTCTGCCACTAACGAAAACAATTGGTCGGATTAGATGAACGAAAAGATGAAAAACCTCTTTCACCGAGAAAGATATGGAGAAAGCTTGGATCATTGATAAGCACCACAAATAGCAACATTCCCAATGCAAGGCTTTAGGTGAAATCTATACCAAGATAACTCCAACAAAGAAATTGTTGGGTTGAAAAGATCTCATGAACGAAGAGAAAAATGATGGTTTTAAAATATCTCATTCCTGACAAGTTGTGAATCATGAAACATGAACGAAAATTATCAAGAATGACATTACACCACCTCAAAAGATGAGATAGAAAGAATTGCACCTCAGACAAGATGAAGAATGCCTGAACTCCTCAAAACAAAACATGTGTTGAGCACCATGTTTATTTTAGAGTATAGCTTGGCGGATCTTAACTTCAAGAGGAATCTTGAAGAACAATTGAAGAATGAAAGGAATCCTTGACGAACCACCATGTAGAGCCTCCATGTAGAACTCCGGTAATAAAAGGATGATAAAAAGAAAGAGAAGTTGAAACACAAGGTGAAGCCTTGCGATGATTTAGATGGAGCTTCGCGACGAGATAGTGCGGAAAACTTGGAACTCTGGAAAAGAAAAGATGAAGAATCTCGAACCGGGAAAAATGACATGATGAACAAACTCCAGAAAGAAGAGATGAACAACTTAGAACTGAGAAATTGATACCATTACGAACTCCGGAAGAAGGAATTAATCACTTGGATGACACGAGAACAAAAAATATGTTATGCATATCCCTCACCAATAAAAATTGATGACAAGCAACAGATTTGGCATACCACTTATTCTCATAGAAAGGATTAAGAGAGATATAGCGCAAACTTGAGAAAGTTCTTCAATGAACCACCGATAGGATTGAAACAACGAATAAATTAATATGAGAACATAGGAAGAGGAATCTTGAACAAACTGTCGTAATAATAAAAAAACAAACAAAGAAAATATAGCGAAACACCGGGAAGAATTAGAAAAAAGAACGAAGATACTTGAGAGAATCTAGATACATGAGAACAAATAAATCAAGAGCTGACTAAACGATACTTGAATGATGCACCCGTAAGATTTGGAGAACGAGGGTTGAAAGTTGGAATGAATAATTCTGAGATGATGGGCTTTAGAGAATCAAACTGAAAAGACTCCTGAATTTCTCCGGATGGGTGAAAAGAATTCTCGCAATTGAAAATAATTATGAGAGGATCGCATCAAGTTAGAACCATGAATCTTCAAGAGAATGGACCAAGATTCAAGAGAAACTCTTCTTCGGTCTTCAAATCCGAGAATGATGATGAGAAACACCACCATCAATTGTTGAGGTACTCCTAAATGAAGATTAGAAAGGTTGAATCAACGATGAAAGAATTGGAAAGATCTTGGAGAAAGACATTTGACTGATGAAATTCATTCTTACGTCAAACTTCGAAAAGGATTTGGGAATAGCTCTGGGAAAATTAGAAGAGTCAGGTAAGATCCTGTAAAAAGACCTATGGGTTAGGGCCCAATCAAAAGAAACACCGTTGAACAATTTAGAAGAGAGGTTGCGCCGATTGAATTAAATGGCTTGAATGAGATAACAACCTCGAAATAGCTTGAACGGATAGATAATGGAGACACAAATCTTCTGAGATATCTTCGGCACTTCGGATATGAATAGAGAGAGGTGAGAAATTAAGAGGTGCACAGGCATGGGAAAACATTTGAAACGAGGAAAATGATATGATCAACAAAGATTGAATTGAATCCATCGGAGAAGAAAAAAGAGCGAAGAATAATAAAATTGAAGCTCTGTTAGTATCTTCCTAAGAATCACCGGATAAGAACATTGATGGAAAAGAATGGAGGGACTTACCATCAATAAAAGGATGTTTGATTAAGAAATATGAGTCCTTGAAGAAAAAGGGCGGGAGGGCGGGAAACAAAGGCAACTTGGGATGGATGAAACAAACACCGTTGAGAAAACTTAGAATTTATCTTGCGTATGTTGAAAATGATCAGATCCACTTGAAGAGAAGTATGTCGGGTGAAAAGAATTGGCATGACCATCTCGATGATCGAAAAAGGATTAGCACTCCCATAGAAATATGAGGACACCACTTAGGACAGGTATGGAATGAACACTTGACATTGAAGAAACTCGAATACCACAACTCAAAACAAAACAAAGGATTTGGCTTGCAGAATAAGCCGGAACAAATACATATGATAGAGATTTACCCAATCCCATATCATGCATTAGTCAGAAAGATATTCTAGGAGCTACTTGAATTCCCACCTATAAACTCCCGAAACTTTCTGGTTATGCAATCTGGTGTTGGGGATAGAGGGGAAGAAAAATATCTCACCCAAACTAACAATCCCTACATCCAGTTGTATCCATCCGTCAACACATAACCAAGAAAACTCCGAAAATCGTGTACCTCAACCTTCAAAAAGCATCCGTTATAGAAGTTATGGCAATACTCCCGAACTCCCGCCTAGTACTGGGTGGCGTCGAGGTTATCTCACCACTAACTGCGTAAAAGAGATTTTCGATGTCGGCGAACTCAGGTATTTGCTACCTCTTGAGCATGCGTTGGTTTTCCCTTGAAGAGGAAACGGTGATGCAGCAAAGTAGTGTAAGTATTTCCCTCAGTTTTTGAGAACCAAGGTATCAATCCAGTAGGAGACTACACACAAATCGCCTACTACATGCACAAACAATCAAGTACCTTGCAACCAACGCGATAAAGGGGTTGCCAATCCCTTCACGGCCACTTGCAAAAGTGAGATCTAATAAAGATAATAAGATAAATATTTTTGGTATTTTTGTTGTATAGATTGAAAAGTAAAGATTGCAAAATAGATAATAAAATAGAATTATAGATCGGAAACTTATATGATGTAAAGTAGACCCGGGAGCCATAGGTTTCACTAGTGGCTTCTCTCATGATAGCATATATTACGATGGGTGAACAAATTACTGCCGAGCAATTGGTAGAAAAGCGCATAGTTATGAGAATATCTAGGCATGATCATGAACATAGGCATCACGTCCGTGTCAAGTAAACCGAAATGATTCTGCATCAACTACTATTACTCAACACATCGACCGCTATCTAGCATGCATCTAGAGTATTAAGTTCATAAGAACAGAGTAACGCATTAAGCAAGATGACATGATGTAGAGGGATAAAATCAAGCAATCTGATATAAACCCCATCTTTTTATCCTCGGTGGCAACAATACAATACGTGCCTTTCTGCCCCTGCTGTCTCTGGGAAAGGACACCGTAAGATTAAACCCAAAGCTAAGAACTTCTCCCATTGCAAGAAAGATCAATCTAGTAGGACAAACTAAACCGATAATTGGAAGAGACTTGCAAAGATATCAAATCATGCATATAAGAATTCAGAGAAGAATCAAATATTGTTCATAGATAATCTTTATCATAAACCCACAATTCATCGGATCTCGGCAAACACAACGCAAAAAGTATTACATCAAATTGATCTCCAAGAACATCGAGGAGAACTTTGTATTGAGAACAAAGAGAGACAAGAAGCCATCTAGCTAATAACTATGGACCGGAAGGTCTATGGTAAACTACTCACGCTCATAGGAGATGCTATGGTGTTGATGTAGAAGCCCTCCATGATCGAATCCCCCTCCGGCAGGTCGCCGGGAAAGGCCCCAAGATAGGATCTCACGGGTACAGAATGTTGCGGCGATGGAAAAGTGGTTTCGTGGCTCCAATGGATGTTTTCAGGGTATAAGAGTATATATAGGCGAAAGAAGTAGGTCAGTGGAGCTACGAGGGGCCCACGAGGGTGCGTGGCATGCTTACCCCCCTGGGCGCGCCCTCCTGCCTCGTGGTCGACTCGTTGCGTCTCTGACTTCCACTCCAAGTCTCCTAGATTGCGTTTGTTCCAAGAAAGATCCTTGCGAAGGTTTCGTTCCGTTTGGATTCCGTTTGATATTCCTTTTCTGCGAAACACTGAAATAGGCATAAAAACAGCAACTGGCACTGGGCCTCCAGTTAATAGGTTAGTCCCAAAAATAATATAAAAGAGCATATTAAAGCCCATTAAACATCCAAAACATATAATATAATAGCATGGAACAATAAAAAACTATAGATACGTTGGAGACGTATCAGCATCCCCAAGCATAATTCCTGCTCATCCTCGAGTAGGTAAATCATAAAAACATAATTATTGATGTGGAATGCTACCTAACATAATTTTCAATGTAATTTTCTTTATGGTGGCATGAATGTTCAGATCCGCAAGATTCAAGACAAAAGTTTAATATTGACATAAAAATAATAATACTTCAAGCATACTAATAAAGAAATCATGTCTTCTCAAAATAACATGGCCAAAGAAAGTTATCCCTACAAAATCATATAGTCTGTCTATGCTCTATCTTCATCACACAAAATAGTTAAATCATGCACTGCCCTGATGACAAGCCAAGCAATTGTTTCATACTTTGATGTTCTCAAACCTTTTCAACTTTCAAGCAATACATGAGCGTGAGCCATGGACATATCACTATAGGTGGAATAGAATGGTGGTTGTCGAGAAGACAAAAAGGAGAAGATAGTCTCACATCAACTAGGCATATCAACGAGCTATGGAGATGCCCTGTCGGTGTACAAAAGTAGGGACCCCTTTTTGTACCCCTTTACTTGTGCACGGGCAGTCGCAGCCCCACGCCCCTAGCTACGCTTGGCGGGGCAAAGGAAGCAAAGGCACAAGATGACTAGACCAACGCCAAGCCGGAAACACGAAGAGCAGAAGGGCGAGGTGGACTCGCTCGGCAAGGTCCTTGCCAGGGCGGCCTCCAAAGCCCCAGCAAGAGCCTTGCCGGGGCAACTTGCCCAACGCCAGCCGGGCTGCCACCCTTGAGCCTGAGAGTTCCGACGCCCTCAAACCACATTGGAACCAAGGATTGGGAGGCGCCTCCTATTGGGGAACGTAGTAATTTCAAAAAAAATTCTACGCCCATGCAAGATCATGTTGATGCATAGCAACGGGAGGGGAGAGTGTTGTCCACGTACCCTCATAGAACGAAAGTGGAAGCGTTATGACAAAGCGGTTGATGTAGTTGTACGTCTTCACGATCGACCGATCCTAGTACCGAACGTACGGCACCTCCGCGATCTGCACACATTCAGCTCGGTGATGTCCCACGAACTCACGATCCAGTAGAGTGTCGAGGGAGAGTTTCGTCAGCACGACAGCGTGATGGTGGTGATGATGAAGCTACCGGCACAGGGCTTTGGCTAAGCACTACAATGATATGACCGAGGTGGATTATGGTGGACGGGGCCACCGCACATGGCTAAGAGATCAATGATCAAATTGTCTGTCTATGGGGTGCCCCCTCCCCCGTATATAAAGGAGTGGAGGAGGGGGAGGGCCGGCCCTCCTAAGGCGCGCCCCATGGGGAGTCCTACTCCCACTGGGAGTAGGATTCCCCCCTTCCATGTAGTAGGAGTAGGAGAGAAGGAAGGAGGAGAGAGGGAGAAGGAAAAGGGGGCCGCCGCCCCCTTCCTAGTCCAATTCGGACCAGAGGGGGAGGGGTGCGCGGCCTGCCCTGGCCGCCCCTCTCTCTCTCTCCACTAAAGCCCATAAGGCCCATTAAACTCCCGGGGGGGTTCCGGTAACCCCTCGGTACTCCGGTATATGCCCGAACTCACTCGGAACACTTTCGATGTCCAAACATAGTCGTCCAATATATTGATCTTTATGTCTCAACCATTTCGAGACTCCTCGTCATGTCCTTGATCATATCTGGGACCCTGAACTACCTTTGGTACATCAAAACACATAAACTCATAATACCGATCGTCACCGAACGTTAAGCGTGCGGACCCTACGGGTTCGAGAACTGTGTAGACATGACCGAGACATGTCTCCAGTCAATAAGCAATAGCGAAACATGGATTCTCATATTGGTTCCTACATATTCTACGAAGATTTTTATCGGTTAAACCGCATAACAACATACGTTGTTCCCTTTGTCATCAGTATGTTACTTACTCGAGATTTGATCGTCGGTATCTCAATACCTAATTCAATCTCGTTACCGGTAAGTCTCTTTACTCATTCCGTAATGCATCATCCCGCAACTAACTCATTAGTTGCATTGCTCGCAAGGCTTATAGTGATGTGCATTACTGAGATACCTCTCCGACAATCAGAGTGACAAATCCTAATCTTGATCTATACCAACTTAACAAGTACCATCGGAGACACTTGTAGAGCACATTTATAATCACCCAATTACGTTGTGACGTTTGGTATCACACAAAGTGTTCCTCCGATATTCAGGAGTTGCATAATCTCATAGTCATAGGAACATGTATAAGTCATGAAGAAAGCAATAGCAATATACTAAACGATCAAATGCTAAGCTAATGGAATGGGTCAAGTCAATCACATCATCCCTAATGATGTGATCCTGTTAATCAAAGGACAACTCATGTCAATGGCTAGGAAACTTAACCATCTTTGATTCAACGAGCTAGTCAAGTAGAGGCATACTAGTGACACTCTGTTTGTCTATGTATTCACACATGTACTAAGTTTCCGGTTAATACAATTCTAGCATGAATAATAAACATTTATCATGATATAAGGAAATATATATAACAACTTTATTATTGCCTCTAGGGCATATTTCCTTCAGTTTCCCACTTGCACTAGAGTCAATAATCTAGATTACACAGTAATGATTCTAACACCCATGGAGTCTTGGTGTCGATCATGTTTTGCTCGTGAGAGAGGCTTAGTCAACGGGTCTGCAACATTCAGATTCATATGTATCTTGCAAATCTCTATGTCTGCCTCCTTGACTTGATCACGGATGGAATTGAAGCGTCTCTTGATGTGCTTGGTTCTCTTGTGAAATCTGGATTCCTTTGTCAAGGCAATTGCACCAGTATTGTGATACGTCTCCGTCGTATCTATAATTTTTGATTGTTCCATGCCAATATTCTACAACTTTCATATAATTTTTGGCAACTTTTTATACTATTTTTGGGACTAACATATTGATCCAGTGCCCAGTGCCAGTTCCTGTCTGTTGCATGTTTTTGGTTTCGCAGAATATCCATATCAAACGGAGTCCAAACGGAATAAAACTTGACGGAGATTTTTTTTGTAATATTTATGATTTTTGGGAAGAAAATCAACGCGAAACAGTGTCCGAGGTGGGCACGAGGTAGGGGGCGCGCCCTACCCCCCCCCCCCCCAGGCGCGCCCCTGACCCTCGTGGCCACCCCGTAAGGCGGTTGGTGACCTTCTTCCGCCGCAAGAAAGTTAATATCTGGATAGATATCGTGTCCAAAATTCAGCCCAATCGGAGTTACGGATCTCCGGGAATTTAAGAAACAGTGAAGGGCCAGAGAAGAGAACGCAGAAACAGAGAGAGACAGAGAGACAAATCCAATCTCGGAGGGGCTCTCGCCCCTCCCACGCCATGGAGACCATGGACCAGAGGGGAAACCCTTCTCCCATCTAGGGAGAAGGTCAAGGAAGAAGAAGAAGGAGGGGGGCTCTCCCCCCACGCTTCCGGTGGCGCCGGAACGCCGCCGGAGGCCATCATCATCACCGCGATCTTCACCAACACCTCTGCCATCTTCTCCAACATCTCCATCAACTTCCCCCCTCTATGTACAGCGGTCCACTCTCCCACAACCCGCTGTACCGTGTACTTGAACATGGTACTTTATGCTTCATATTATTATCCAATGATGTGTTGCCATCCTATGATGTCTAAGTAAACTTTCATTGTCCTATCGGTGGTTGATGAAATGCTATGATTGATTTCATTTGCTTGTGGTTATGTTGCTGTCCTTTGGTGCCCATCATATGAGCGCGCGCGTGGATCACACCATAGGGTTAGTTGTATGTTGATAGGACTATGTATTGGAGGGCAAGAGTGACAGAAGCTTCAACCTAGCATAGAAATTGATGCATACGAGATTGAAGGGGGACCAATATATCTTAAAGCTATGGTTGGGTTTTACCTTAATGAATGTTAGTAGTTGCGGATGCTTGCTAATAGTTCCAATCATAAGTGCATAGAATTCCAAGTAAGGGATGACATGCTAGCAGTGGCCTCTCCCACATAAAACTTGCTATCGGTCTAGTAAGTAGTCAATTGCTTAAGGGACAATTTTGCAACTCCTACCACCACTTTTCCACACTCGCTATATTTACTTTATTGCTTCTTTACTTACAACAGCCCCTAGCTTTTTATTTACGTGCTCTTTATATTCTTGCAAATCTATCCAAAAACACCTATAAAGTACTTCTAGTTTCATACTTGTTCTAGGTAAAGCGAACGTCAAGCGTGCGTAGAGTTGTATCGGTAGTCGATTGAACTTGAGGGAATATTAGTTCTACCTTTAGCTCCTCATTGGGTTCGACACTCTTACTTATCGAAAACTGTTGCGATCCCCTATACTTGTGGGTTATCAAGACCTTTTTCTGGCGCCGTTGCCGGGGAGCAATAGCGTGGGGTGAATATTGTTGTGTGTGCTTGCTTGCTTTATCACTAAGTAATTTTTATTTTCTGTTCTTAGTTGTTTTCTATCTTTAGTTATGGGTAGGAAATGCAAAATACCAAAAAAAATAGTTGTACCTACTGAACCAATGGTTGAAGAACCCCTCAAAATCTATCACACTGCTGAAGCTTATTACTTGGATCATCTTCGATCCCTATGTGCTCGTGCTGAAACCCCAACTAGCTTAGTTGAGGGAAAATCTTTAGATGAGCATGCTTGTTATGTGCGACACCGTATATCTGAAAAAGGGAAACGTTTACTGGATCAAGTTCATCGTTTGCAATGTTGTGCTTGGAATTTATGTAAAATTTATGATTTTACTTGTTGTTCTGAAAACCCTAAGAAACACCTTCCCTACTAATGTGAGTTTAGTGATAATGGAAACATATCTTCGTATGCTAAAGGTGTTTATAGTTACTATGATGTTCAACAAATTGAAGAATTTGTTGCTTTTAAGGGTGCTTATGAAATTGCTTCTTTGATTGAGAAGTATGATGCTACTCTTTACAAGTCTGAAAATTTTGCCATACTTAAATATTGCTATGATAATTATGCTTCTAATGCCTATGTTGAACCATATATTGAGCACTACTCCGCTGTCCAACAAGAGACTAGTATTTTGCAGGAGTCTATGGAAGAAGAAATCGATGAAACTGTGAGCTCTTTGGATGAAAAAGATGATGAGGAGAGCGAAGAACAAAAGGAGGAAGAGCGGATTAGCTACCCGTACCCACCTTCTAATGAGAGTAACTCTTCAAATCATACATTGTTTAATTTCCCTTCGTGCTTACCGAAGGATAATTGCTATGATGATTGTTATGATCCCGTTGATTCACTTGAAATATCCCTTTTTGATGATGCTTGCTATGCTTGTGGCCAAGCTGCCAATATGAATTATGCTTATGGAGATGAACTTGCTATAGTTCCTTATGTTAAACATGAAATTGTTGCTATTGCACCCACGCATGATATCCCTATTATCTTTTTGAATTCTCCCAACTAAACTATATCGGAGAAGTTTGCTTTTATTAAGGATTACATTGATGGGTTGCCTTTTACCGTTGCACATGATGATTTTGATGAATATAATATGCATGTGCTTGCTGCTCCTACTTGCAATTGTTATGAGAGAGGAACTATATCTCCACCTCTCTATGTTTCCAATACGATAAAATTGCAAGAAACTATTTATACTATGCATTGGCCTTTACTATGTGCGCAGGAATTGTTCTTTCATGACATGCCGATGCATAGGAAGAGAGTTAGACTTCGTCATTACTTGATATATGTTGCTTTGTGCTCACTACTAAATTACAAATCATTGCTAATTAAAATTGGCTTTGATATACCTTGGGATCCGGGTGGATCCACTACTTGAGCACTATATGCCTAGCTTAATGGCTTTAAAGAAAGCGCTGCCAGGGAGACAACCCGGAAGTTTTAGAGAGTCATTTATTTCTGTCAAGTGCTTTCATATAGTTAAAAAACAAAAATAAAGAGGGGAACCCAAAACTTTTCAAAAAGGAAAGTGAAAGTGAGAAAGACAAGCACTGTTGAAGTGGGAGAGCTCCTTGAACTTTGTTCATGCTCACGGCAACTTTATGAATCTTGATTATAGAAACTTTTCAACAAAAATAACTATCCCCTTGTACAATTCCATTGTATTAAAAAAATAATGTGCCAAGGTTTGCCTTCAAGATGTTTACGATGCGTGTTGGTTTGTATGGTGCAGGACAGAAACTTTTGCTGTAGTGCGCGAATTTTAATTTTTTACTGGAATGTCAATTGGTTCTGATTCTTTTTGAGCTGTCTTTCTATACAAATTTTTTATTTTTTATAATTTTGGCAGAATGTTTCAAGTATCAGAAGTATTGTGAATGTTCAGATTGCTACAGACTGTTTTGTTTTAGACAGATTCTGTTTTTGATGCCTAGTTTGCTTGTTTTGATGAAACTATCAATTAATATCAGTGGATTAAGCCTTGAAAAAGTTATATTACAGTAGACACAATGCAAAAACAAAATATGAATTGGTTTGCAACAGTACTTAAAGTAGTCATTTGCTTTATTATACTAACGGATCTTATCGAGTTTTCTGTTGAAGTTTTGTGTGGATGAAGTGTTTGATGATCGAGGAGGTCTCGGTGTGAGAAGAAGGAAGAGAGGCAAGAGCTCAAGCTTGGGGATGCCCGAGGCACCCCAAGTAAATATTCAAGGAGACTCAAGCGTCTAAGCTTGGGGATGCCCCAGAAGGCATCCCCTCTTTCTTCAACAAATATCGGTATGTTTTCGGATTCGTTTCGTTCATGCGATATGTGCAATCTTGGAGCGTCTTTTGCTTTAGTTTTCACTTTTTTTGCACCATGATGGTATGAGATAGTCCTTGATTGATTTATAGAATGCTCATTGCACTTCACTTATATCTTTTGTGTGTGGCTTTATAGGATGCTTCATGTGCTTCACTTATATCATTTGAAGTTTGGATTGCCTGTTTCTCTTTACATAGACAACCACCATTTGTATAATGCTCTTTTGCTTCACTTATATTTGTTAGAGCATGGGCATATCTTTTGTAGAAAGAATTAAACTCTCCTGCTTCACTTATATCTATTTAGAGAGATGACAGGAATTGGTCATTCACATGGTTAGTCATAAAATCCTACATAAAACTTGTAGATCACTGAATATGATATGTTTGATTCCTTGCAATAGTTTTGCGATATAAAGATGGTGATATTAGAGTCGTGCTAGTTGAGTAATTGTGAAATTGAGAAATACTTGTGTTGAGGTTTGCAAGTCCCGTAGCATGCACGTATGGTGAATCGTTATGTAACAAAGTCGGAGCATGAGGTGTTTATTGATTGTCTTCCTTATGAGTGGCGGTCGGGGACGAGCGATGGTCTTTTCCTACCAATATATCCCCCTAGGAGCATGCGCGTAGTACTTTGTTTTGATGACTAATAGATTTTTGCAATAATTACGTGAGTTCTTTATGACTAATGTTGAGTCCATGGATTATACGCACTCTCACCCTTCCATCATTGCTAGCCTCTTCGGTACCGTGCATTGCCCTTTCTCACCTCGAGAGTTGGTGCAAACGTCGCCGGTGCATCCAAACCCCGTGATACGATACGCTCTATCACACATAAGCCTCATTATATCTTCCTCAAAACAGCCACCATACCTACCTATTATGGCATTTCCATAGCCATTCCGAGATATATTGCCATGCAACTTCCATCATCACCATATACATGACTTGAGTATTTATTGTTGTCGGTGTCAAAACCGGCGGATCTCGGGTAGGGGGTCCCGAACTGTGCGTCTAGGCGGATGGTAACAGGAGACAAGGGACATGAAGTTTTACCCAGGTTCGGGCCCTCTCGATGGAGGTAAAACCCTATGTCCTGCTTGATTAATATTGATGATATGGGTAGTACAAGAGTAGATCTACCATGAGATCAAGGAGGCTAAACCCTAGAATCTAGCCTATGGTATGATTGTTATGTGTTGTCCTACAGACTAAAACCCTCCGGTTTATATAGACACGGAGAGGGTTAGGGTTACACAGAGTCGGTTACAATGGTAGGAGATCTACATATCCGTATCGCCAAGCTTGCCTTCCACGCCAAGGAAAGTCCCTTCCGGATATGGGATGAAGTCTTCAATCTTGTATCTTCATAGTCCAGGAGTCCGGCTGAAGGTATAGTCCGGCTATCCGGACACCCCCTAATCCAGGACTCCCTCAATTGTCATATTGCTTTGCATGATCGTAAGATAGCTAGCATGATGTTTTCATGGCTTGTTCATTTTTTATGTCATTGCTACGCTAGATCATTGCACATCCCGGTACACCGCCAGAGGCATTCATATAGAGTCATATCTTTGTTCTAGATACCGAGTTGTAATATTGAGTTGTATGTAAATAAAAGTGTGATGATCATCATTATTAGAGCATTGCCCCAGTGAGGAAAGGATGATGGAGACTATGATACCCCCACAAGTCGGGATGAGACTATGGACGGAAAATAAAATCTAAAAAAGAGAGAAAGGTCAAAAAAAGGAGAAGGCCCAAAAAAAGAGAGAAAAAGAAAACAAAAAAATGAGAGAAAAAGAGAGAAGGGGCAATGTTACTATCCTTTTACCACACTTGTGCTTCAAAGTAGCACCATGTTCTTCATATAGAGAGCCTCTTGAGTTATCACTTTCATATACTAGTGTGAATTTTCATTATAGAACTTGGCTTGTATATTCCAACGATGGGCTTCCTCAAATGCCCTAGGTCTTCATGAGCAAGCAAGTTGGATGCACACCCACCTAGTTTCAGTTTGATCTTTCATATACTTATATCTCTAGTGCATCCGTTGCATGGCAATCCCTACTCCTCTCATTGATATCTATTGATGGGCATCTCCATAGTCCGTTGATACACCTAGTTGATGTGAGACTTTCTCCTTTTTTGTCTTCTCCACATAACCCCCACCATAATATTCTATTCCACCTATAGTTCTATGTCCATGGCTCACGCTCATGTATTGCATGAAAGTTGAAAAGGTTTGGGAACGTCAAAAGTATGAAACAATTGCTTGGCTTGTCATCGGGGTTGTGCATGATGTGAATATTTTGTGTGGTGAAGATGGAGCATAGCCATACTATATGATTTTGCAGGGATGAGCTTTCTTTGGCTATGTTATTTCAATAAGACATAATTGCTTGGTTGGTATGCTTGAAGTGTTATTGTTTTTATGTCAAAGGATAGACTATTGCTTTGAATCACTCGTGTCTTAATATTCATGCCATGATTAGACATATGATCAAGATTATGCTAGGTAGCATTCCACATCAATTTTTTTATCATTTACCTACTCGAGAACGAGAAGGAATTAAGCTTGGGGATGCTGATACGTCTCCGTCGTATCTATAATTTTTTATTGTTCCATGCCAATATTATACAACTTTCATATACTTTTTGGAAACTTTTTATACTATTTTTGGGACTAACATATTGATCCAGTGCCCACTGCCAGTTCCTGTGTGTTGCATGTTTTTGGTTTCGCAGAATATCCATATCAAACAGAGTCCAAATGGAATAAAACTTGACGGAGTTTTTTTTGGAATATTTATGATTTTTGGGAAGAAAATCAACGCGAAACGGTGTCCGAGGTGGGCACGAGGTAGGGGGCGCGCCCTACCCCCCCCCCCCCCCCAGGCGCGCCCCTGACCCTCGTGGCCACCCCGTAAGGTGTTTGGTGCCCTTCTTTCGCCGCAAGAAAGTTAATATCCGGATAGATATAGTGTCCAAAATTCAGCCCAATCGGAGTTACAGATCTTCGGGAATTTAAGAAACAGTGAAGGGCCAGAGAAGAGAACGCAGAAATAGAGAGAGACAGAGAGACAGATCCAATCTCGGAGGGGCTCTCGCCGCTCCCACGCCATGGAGACCATGGACCGGAGGGGAAACCCTTCTCCCATCTAGGGAGAAGGTCAAGGAAGAAGAAGAAGGGGGGCTCTCTCCCCCTTGCTTCCGGTGGCGCCGGAACGCCGCCGGGGGCCATCATCATCACCGCGATCTTCACTAACACCTCTGCCATCTTCACCAGCATCTCCATCACCTTCCCCCCTCTATCTACAGTGGTCCACTCTCCCGCAACCCGTTGTACCCTCTACTTGAACATGGTGCTTTATGCTTCATATTATTACCCAATGATGTGTTGCCATCCTATGATGTCTAAGTAAATTTTCATTGTCCTATCGGTGGTTGATGAATTGCTATGATTGATTTAATTTGCTTGTGGTTATGTTGTTGTCCTTTGGTGCCCATCATATGAGCGCGCGCGTGGATCACACCATAGGGTTAGTTGTATGTTGATAGGACTATGTATCGGAGGGTAAGAGTGACAGAAGCTTCAACCTAGCATAGAAATTGATGCATACGAGATTGAAGGGGGACCAATATATCTTAAAGCTATGGTTGGGTTTTACCTTAATGAGTGTTAGTAGTTGCGGATGCTTGCTAATAGTTCCAATCTTAAGTGCATAGAATTCCAAGTAAGGGATGACATGCTAGGAGTGGCCTCTCCCACATAAAACTTGCTATCGGTCTAGTAAAGTAGTCAATTGCTTAAGGGACAATTTCGCAACTCCTACCACCACTTTTCCACACTTGCTATATTTACTTTATTGCTTATTTACTTACAACAGCCCCTAGCTTTTTATTTACGTGCTCTTTATATTCTTGCAAACCTATCCAAAAACACCTACAAAGTACTTCTAGTTTCATACTTGTTCTAGGTAAAGCGAACGTCAAGCGTGCGTAGAGTTGTATTGGTGGTCGATAGAACTTGAGGGAATATTTGTTCTACCTTTAGCTCCTCGTTGGGTTATCATATTGTCACAAGAGATTTTCATTGGACTGGATGCACTAGGTATGACACCTAGATCGGATATGAACTCCTTCATCCAAACTCCTTCATTTGTTGCTTCTGAAGCAGCTATGTACTCCGCTTCACACGTAGATCCCGCGACGACGCTTTGCTTAGAACTGCACCAACTGATAGCTCCATCGTTTAATATAAATATGTATCTGGTTTGTGACTTAGAGTCATCCGGATCAGTGTCAAAGCTTGCATCGACGTAACCATTTAGGACGAGCTCTTTGTCACCTCCATAAACGAGAAACATATCCTTAGTCCTTGATACGTCTCCAACGTATCTATATTTTTTTTATTGTTCCATACTATTATATTATGTGTTTTGGATGTTTATGGGCTTTATTAAACACTTTTATATTATTTTCAGGACTAACCCATTAACCCAGAGCCCAGTGCGAGTTTCTGTTTTTTCCTTGTTTTAGAGTATCGCAGAAAAGGAAAATCAAACGGAGTCCAATTTACCTGAAACTTCACGGAACTTATTTTTGGACCAGAAGAAGCCCACGGAGTATCGGAGATGGACCAGGAGAGTCACGGGCTGCCCACGAGGGTGGGGGGCGCGCCCACCCCCCTGGGCGCGCCCCCTGCCTCGTGGACAGCCCGTAGATCCACCGACATGTTCCTCCTATATATACCCATATACCCTAAAAACTTTGGGGAACAGAATAGATCGGGAGTTCCGCCGCCGCAAGCCTCTATAGCCACCAAAAACCAATCGGGACCCTGTTCCGGCACCCTGCCAGAGGGGGGAATCCTCACCGGTGGCCATCTTCATCATCCCGACACTCTCCATGATGAGGAGAGAGTAGTTCACCCTCGGGGCTGAGGGTATGTACCAGTAGCTATGTGTTTGATCTCTCTCTCTCTCTTGTGTTCTTGAGGTGATACGATCTTGATGTATCGTGAGCTTCACTATTATAGTTGGATCTTATGATGTTTCTTCCCATCTACTCTCTTGTAATGGATTCGGTTTTCCCTTTGAAGTTATCTTATCGTATTGAGTCTTTAATGATTTGAGAACACTTGATGTATGTCTTGCCGTGCGTATCTGTGGTGACAACGGCATATCACGTGATTCACTTGATGTATGTTTTGGTGATCAACTTGCGGGTTCCGCCCATGAACCTATGCATAGGGGTTGGCACACGTTTTCGTCTTGAATCTCAGGTAGAAACTTTGAGGCACTCTTTGAAGTACTTTGTGTTGGTTTGAATAGATGAATCTGAGATTGTGTGATGCATATCGTATAATCATACCCACGGATACTTGAGGTGACATTGGAGTGTCTAGGTGACATTAGGGTTTTGGTTGATTTGTGTCTTAAGGTGTTATTCTAGTACGAACTCTAGGGATTTTTGTGACACTTACAGGAATAGCCCAACTGATTGATTGGAAAGAATAACTTTGAGGTGGTTTCGTACCCTACCATAATCTCTTCGTTTGTTCTCCGCTATTAGTAAGTTTGGAGTGACTCTTTGTTGCATGTTGAGGGATAGTTATATGATCCAATTATGTTATTATTGTTGAAGAACTTGCACTAGTGAAAGTATGAACCCTAGGCCTTGTTTCCTATCATTGCAATACCGTTTACGCTCACTTCTATCACTTGCTACCTTGCTGTTTTTATATTTTCAGATTACAAAAACCTATATCTACCATCCATATTGCACTTGTATCACCATCTCTTCGCCGAACTAGTGCACCTATACAATTTACAATTGTATTGGGTGTGTTGGGAACACAAGAGACTCTTTGTTATTTGGTTGCAGGGTTGCTTGAAAGAGACCATCTTCATCCTACACCTCCCACGAATTGATAAACCTTAGGTCATCCACTTGAGGGAAATTTGCTACTGTCCTACAAACCTCTGCACTTGGAGGCCCAACAACGTCTACAAGAAGAAGGTTGCGTAGTAGACATCAAGCAGTTCCTAGCGCCGTTGCCGGGGAGGTGAGTGCTTGAAGGTATGCCTTTATATCTTGCAATAGAATCTTTTTGTTTCTTGTTTTAGCACTAGTTTAGTTTATAAAAGAAAACTACAAAAAAATGGAATTGAGTTTACCTCATACGCTTCATCTTTTTAATATCTTTCGTGAGTATGATGGGAAGGAAAACTGTGCCAAAGTGTTAGAAGAAGAATGCATTAAAATGTTTGGCACTAAATCTTTATATGATGAGCATGATTGCAATGTTGTTAGTATGAATTTCTTGAATATCCATGATGCTAATGATATGCAAAGCCACAAGCTTGGGGAAGCTATGTTTGATGAAGATGATATTTTTTGATGAGGACATCAATACCATTGTTACACCCACAGCCCCTACTGTTACATATACTGGACCAATTACTAGAGCTCGCGCACGCCAATTAAATTACCAGGTACTTTCGTTTCTTGGTAATGATTCTAATGTTCATGAGAATATGATACTTCCTAAATTGGATACATTTGTTTTGCTTACAAATGAAGGGCCTAGCTTGGAGAAGGATGAACATTGGAGCAAGAACACACATGGAGTTGATGGCATGCGCAAGGGGATCAGGAAAGGAGTTACAAGTGATGATTTCAGGAATTTGAAGCCACCATAAGGAGTGCATGAAGCCTTGGACGAAATATACAAGATGCCACTTCATAATATTCGTCCATAGGCTATTCTAGGTGCTGCGTCACCTTATTATTGGGCCAGGCCCATGTAATTTCGAAATACTTAAGTATAGGCTGTTTTTAGAGTCCGTATGTGTGGGGAAACAAGAGTTAGGGTTGGTTTCGGACCCCTCCCTCAAGGGCCACGAAATTCCCTCCTCTTCCTCCATATATACAGCCCTTAGGGCGTCGTTTAGACTTTGGGTTTTGTTTAGATTAAAAGTTCGCCATAGCTGCAACTTCGCATACTTCGTTTGTGTTCAACGACCAGACCAAGGCGTCACAGAACCCCGCCTTGATCAATAAAGCTTTCCTCTAATATTCGCAGTATCCAGATTGCAATCTTAGTTTCTTGCTTGTTCTTCGTTTGCCTACAGGAAACAGACCTTCGTGGTCAGGTTGATCGTGCTCCGGCGTGGTCAATAACCTCTCGGAGTTGGTTTAGCGATTGCTAAGGCGCAACGTCCTCACACGTTCGTAGTCGGATCGTCAAAGTCGACTTCCTCCAAAACGATAACCTCCATCTAATCGAAAGACGGGACACCTTTGCCTCTATCATTTTTTGTGATGACTATTGTGATGACACGTTGTATGGCCCAGGCCCGGGGGCTCCTGTCGGTGTACTAGAGTAGGGGTACCCTAGTATCCCGAACTTGTGCACGGGCAGTCGCAGCGTCCCGCGGCAAGGCTTGCCGGGTGACCGCCAATATCCTCCGTGGTTCCTTTGGGGCCATTCAAGAACAAAGTATTTAAGCCAAGGAGACAAGGCCCCGGCAAGAGGAGCTTGCCGGGAAGGCCACTCAAGGCACAAAGCCCCGGCAAGAGGAGCTTGTCGGGAAGGCCAACCAAGGCATCTCAAGGAACTTGCCGCGACGCGCCACGTGTCCCGGCAAGACCCGAAGAGCAACAAGCTCCCGGACGCGGCAAGACAACGGCCGCGGCAAGGCGTTTGCCGCGGCTAGCAACCACTCTGTACCCGCGCTCCAACACACCCACCAACGTGTCGTTCTGAGACCCTTCCAGGCGTACGTGGCGGGAGGCTGTGCAGCCAGGGGTGCACTGTGGCAAGCGGCGCTGACAAGATCGCCATCGTGGCGAGCGGTGGCGTCCCTGACGGTCCCTTTTCTGCACTGTTTGGGCGACGTAGATAGGAATTTTATGCCCTTGTCCCCTGCCGTCAGGATTAGGTATGATACACTTTGTAGGTAGCTATACCTACTGTAACGCCCCAGATGTAACTTGCCATATTTGTAATCCAACTCTTGCCATTTCCGGCTATGTGTTATGATATTCCCTCCGTGGTTGGGTTCTCTCCGTTTTGCATTTTGGTCTTGTCATGCATTTCATATCATGTCATCATGTGCATCGCATTCGCATACGTGTTCGTCTCATAAATCCGAGCTTTCCCGTTGTCCGTTTTGCAATCCGGCGCTCCTATGTCTCCCGGCGTCCCCTTTTACATTTCTTCGTGAGCGGGTATTAAACATTCTAGGAATGGACCGAGGCTTGACATGTGGCCTCGGTATAGCACCGGTAGACCGCCTGTCAAGTTTCGGGTCAATCGGAGTTCGTTTGGTACTCCAACGGTTAACCGGGTAACCGTGAAGGCCTCGTGTGTGTTGCAGCCAAACACCCCTTCAAAACAGCCCAATAACCTATCTAAGACACTCCCATATCCTCCGCCGTTCGATCACGATCGCGTGGCCGAAAACCGCACTCCATTTGGAGCTTCCTAGCCCCTTCTACCTATAAATATGCCCTCTCCCCCGAAATCCCGGGTCAATTCCACCCTAAACCTAGTCCATTTCTTCCTCCCGCGGCCGGACGTGTCCGTCCCGGACCGGACGCGTCCACCGGCCGCGTCACACCGCCCAACCGCAGGCCGCCACGTCAGCGGCGCCCCGCACGCAGCCAACCGCGCGACGCCACGCGTCCCGCGCGCCGTCCCACTTCGCCGTCGGGCCCGCGGGGCCCGAAGTCGGCCCGCCCGAGCCGCGTCGGGCCCGAGCGCGCCCCGCCTGGTCCGCCGCCTCGCCGCCCGGTTCCCGCTCCGCCGTCCCGCGCCGTCCTCGCCGGAACGCCGCCGCCGCGCCGGAGTAACGCCGCCGTTGCGCCGGAGTCGCGCCACCCGCGGGCGTCCCGCGCCGCGCCGCCGTTCCCCGCCGCCGTCGCCGCGCCGTCCTCGCCCCCGTCGCCTTCCCCGCCGCAGCCGCTCCTCGCCGCCGTCGCCGGAGACCGCCTCGGGCCGCGTGCCGCCGGATCTCAGATCTAGGGTTCTTCCCCCTCTCGTTTTATTTCTAAGTCCTTTGATTTTGCATCAACATCACATGTTCGACATGCCGTAGCTTTGCATCCGTAGCTCTGATTCGCGCGTATAATATGTCAAATTATTCGCCTCGAAGGGTAAATCATTCGTTTCCATTGCATCATCTTCATTTGAAGTCATCTTGATGCCCGAAATGCTGTTAGAATAGGGCTAGTTGATGTTAGTTGCTGGATCTTATCTGAACATGCACTTTTGTCATTTTTGCCATGATTGATGTGTACCTCCTATGAAGTTGAGTCCTACATGAGTTTTGTAATATGCCATGTTACCTTTCCAGAGAATTTTGCCATGTATTTTTGTGATCTATGTGGTGACTAGCACAAGCATGCAAACTAGGTCACCTGATGTTGCTGATTTCAGAGACTTAGTGATTTCACAAAGTCCCGGACTGCTGTTATTTTTATGCCATGTGTTCATGTTGTTTCCGAGAGATCTATGCATAATTTGAGCATTATCAGTAAGGGTGTTTTTAACTTGAGTATTTGCTTAATCCATCCATGCCTTTGTTTGCAATTATGGAGTCCCTTATCTTGAGTCAATCGAGCTCTACTTTTGCTTCAAAATGTTGCTGGCAGATTGTTTACGTGTTATTCGATTTTGCCAAGCTTGGTGTAGTTGATCCTTGCATGATATGATGCTATTATTGCCATGTATTGTTACTATGCCATGTATTCTTGATGTATGTATGCTTATTCTATCATGCAATGCTCTGTAGTGAGTGCATCGAGCTCACGAACATGCCTAGTCGTTATTAGTTTTCTACAATGTCCAGTTTTCTGCTAAGTCTGAAACCTGTAACGAAACTTGCTTAATTGTCATGGGTGTAATCTTCTTTTCTGATCCTTTTTGGCTTATGGTCAGTAAGGGACTTTTGTCAAGTGCTTTGAGTAGATTCATTCCATGCCTTATTTTGCTATGTTCTGTTCTTGTAGCATGTTGTTTCATTGTTCTGAACATGTCATCCTGATGTTAGTTTCTGCTATGTTGTTATTTTCACTAAGTCTGTGAACCTGTTATCTTGTGCACTTTTGCCATGCTTGTTTGGACCTGTTATGATGTGATTTAGCCGTAGCTCAGTGTTCATCTTTTGTCGAGCATCTTGAGTAGATTACTGTCATAAGCTTTGTTGCCATGTTTGGGTGCAGTAGCTTAACTATTTGTTGCTTGCTAAGTAGCATCATGCTGTTTATGGCAGTTTCGTGTCATTCTTGTATTGCTTGCCATTTGCAAACCGTGCATCCGATTCCGGTGTATTTTATATCGATTTCAAACGAAATCACCTCATCTATCCAGTGGCATGCTTGGTTTGCCAAGATTATGCCCTGTTCACCCTTGTCCTTCCGGAGCATGCATTCGCATTGCATACCATGCCATGTTTTGCATCATGTTGCTTGCGCATTGCATCGTGGTTGATATTGGTTCCTTTGCTTGTTCTCTTGTCTTGGGTAGAGCCGGGAGACGAGTACGTGAACGAGGATTCCGTTGAGAACGCTTTCGAGGACCAAGCTTTCGACAACTCTGAGAACCTTGCAGGCAAGATGACCATACCCTCGAAATCACTTCTATCTTTGCTTGCTAGATTGCTCGCTCTTTTGCTATGCCTATGCTGCGAAACCTACCACTTGCTATATCATGCCTCCTATATTGCCATGTCAGGCCCTAACCATCCATGTCCTAGCAAACCGTTGTTTGGCTATGTTACTACTTTGCTCAGCCCCTCTTATAGCGTTGCTAGTTGCAGGTGAAGATGAAGTTTGTTCCTTGTTGGAACATGGACTTGTTGTTCCTTGTTGGAACATGTTTACTTGTTGGGATATCACAATACCTCTTATTTAATTAATGCATCTATATACTTGGTAAAGGGTGGAAGGCTCGGCCTTATGCCTGGTGTTTTGTTCCACTCTTGCCACCCTAGCTTCCGTCATACCGGTGTTATGTTCCCGGAGTTTGCGTTCCTTACACGGTTGGGTGATTTATGGGACCCCCTTGACAATTCGCTTTGAATAAGACTTTTCCAGCAAGGCCCAACATTGGTTTTACCATTTGCCACCACCTACCCTTTTTTCCCCGGGTTTTCGCGAGCCCGAGGGTCATCTTATTTTAAACCCCCGGGCCAGTTCTCCTTTGATTGCTGGTCCAAACTAGAGCCCTTTGCAGCGCCACCTCGAGGCAACTCGAGGTCTGGTTTTAGTTGTACGGAGTGTTCATCCGGATGTGCCCTGAAACCGAGATATGTGCAGCTCCTATCAGGATTTGTCGGCACAATCGGGCGGCTTTGCTGGACTTGTTTTGTTGCTGTCGAAATGTCTTGTAGTCCGGGATTCCGAGATTGATCGGGTCTTCCCGGTAGAAGGAATATCCTTCGTTGACCGTGAGAGCTTATCATGGGCTAAGTTGGGACACCCCTGCAGGGTATTATCTTTCGAAAGCCGTGCCCGCGGTTATGAGGCAGATGGGAATTTGTTGATGTCCGGTTGTAGAAAACCCGAAGTTGACCTTAACTAAAACACATCAACCGCGTGTGTAACCGTGATGGTCTCTTCTCGGCGGGGTCCGGGAAGTGAACACGGTTGTTGGAGTTATGCCTGACGTAGGTTGTTCAGGATCACTTCTTGATCACTTCTAGTTTCTCGACCGTGCCTTGCCTTCTCTTCTCGCTCTCTTTTACGCTGTAGCCACCTTATGCTAGTCGCTTGCTGCAGCTCCACCTCACAAACCCCTTTCCCACCTTTAAGCTTAAATAGTCTTGATCTCGCGGGTGTGAGATTGCTGAGTCCCCGTGACTCACAAATATTATCACCACAGTTGCAGGTACCAACGATGTCAGTGCAGATGACGCGACCGAGCTCACTTGGGAGTTCGACGAGGAACGTGGCCGTTACTATGTTTCTTTTCCAGATGATCAGTAGTGGAGCCCAGTTGGGTGATTCGGGGATCTGTTAGCATTTGGGGTAGTCTTCTTTCATTTTGGTACCGTAGTCGGACCTTGAGTGTATTCTAGATGTTGCATGTTTATTTATGTACTTGTGTGAAGTGGCGATTGTAAGCCAACTATGTATCTTTCCCCTTTATTTATTACATGGATTGTGTGAAGATTACCTCACTTGCGACATTGCTTTCAATGCGGTTATGCCTCTAAGTCGTGCCTCAACACGTGGGAGATATAGCCGCATCGAGGGCATTACAAGTTGGTAATCAGAGCCTTTCCCCGACCTTAGGAGCCCCCACTGTTTGATCGTCTTTAGTGGCCGAGTTGTGTCTAGAAAAATGTTTTGAGTCATTTAGGAATTATATATCGGAGAGTTTAGGAATTCTTTTTACTTCCCAGTCCCTTCGGCCTTCTGGTAAGGCATCCTGACGTAGAGTTTTGACTCTTCTCTTCTCAAATTTCACCAAAAAAAAAATTTTAGGATCACGCGGGTATATTACAATCGTTCCGATGGTTTTATGATGACAACATTGTCTTGGTTGCCTCCTGACATTTAGGGGTTGTGGCAGTGTCCCGGGGAGTTGAGCTCCGAGGTGTTGTCGTCATAATCTTATCGTTGCGGTTTTGGAATACCTGAGTTTAGTACGCCGACATCGAAAATCTCTTTTGTACAGTTGTTGGTGAGATAACCCTGATAGCCCAGTACTGTGGCGAGTGCGGGGGTATTGCCATGACTTGTATAACGGATGCTTTTCGAAGGTTGAGGTAGACGATTTCCGAAGGTTTCTTGGTTATGTGTTGAAGGATGGATACAGCTGGTTGTAGGATTTGCTAGTTTGGGTGAGATATTATGCTTCCCCTGTATCCCCAACACCTGATTGCATAACCAGAAAGTTTCGGGAGTTTATAAGTGGGAATTCTTGTAGCTCTAGTATTTCTTCCGCAGATATTTGGTTTGTGATTGGGTAATCCTTACCAAGTATTTGTTCACATCCGTACCTTGTTGATTTTATTTCTTACCATGTTCTAAGTGGCTTCTCAGCTTTGGAAGTGTGATGATTTACATTGGAATTCATTCGTTCATTCTCGTTCGAATGTTAATTGTGAAGACTATATGTTGCAATTTCGTTCCTTTGATTCAGCTTCAATATATCTCTGTCAAGATGCTAATGGATGTCACCCTCTTCAGGATGGCTCCACCAACGCGTCAGAATCCGGAACGCAATGAAGGGAATCAGACTAACCCTCCGCCACCACCTCCGCCTCCGGAAGCTTGGCAAGCCTTGATGACTGCCACAAATGCCAATGCTCACATTCTTATTCAGCTCTTGCAAGATCGCAACCAAGGGCAAGCTAATCAAGAGAATCAAGGCCAAGGCAAGAATCAGCCGCATTTCGCTTCACTGAACCAGTTCCTTGCTAATCAGCCAAAGACCTTCAGCTACTGTGTCGAGGCCACAGACGCCGATGATTGGCTCGTGGACATCAGCAAGCATTTCGAGTGCAGCAATGTGAGACCTGAGGACTTTGTCAAGTTTGCCTCTTTTCAACTCAAAGATCAAGCTGCTGAGTGGTTCCAGCAATACAAAGATTCTAGAGGAGGTCGTGTAATTACTTGGGATGATTTCCGCCGTGACTTCAAAGCGCACCACATTCCAGAAAGTGTTGTTGAGCTTAAGCGTGAGGAATTCCGCAATCTCAAGCAAGGCACCATGTCTGTCTATCAATACAACACTCAGTTCCAGAAACTCTCTCGTTTTGCAAGGCAAGACATCCCTGATGAGAAGAGTATGATCTACCAATTCAGGCGTGGTCTCAGAGAAGATCTGCAACTTGCTCTCGTGCTTTTCGAGCCATTAAAGTATGATGAATTCTACAACATGGCACTGAAACAAGAAGCTGCTCAGCTCAAGTGTGAGGCTTCTAAGAAAAGAGTCAGAGACGCAGTTCAGTCTTCTTCTTCCTCACTTGTGGCAGCTAAGCAACAGAAGTTCTGGTTGCCTCCTCCTCCTCCGTTCCATCAGCCTTATCAGTAGAAGAACTCAAGTGGTCGTGGATCTTCCCACCCACCCAACCCTGGCTATCAGAACAAGTCTCAGAACCAAACTCCAAGGCCAAGTGCTCCTTACCATCGTCCGCTCTCAGAGGTGACTTGTAACAAATGTCAGCAGAAGGGTCACTATGAACAAGTGCTTCAACCAAAGGCGCCTTCCGCCTCCTCCTCCGGTGAAATCTTCCAGCAATGCAGTGGTCAAGCATAATTCCCAGCATGCCAAGGTGAACATGATGAATGCAGCTCAAGCGGAGGATTCTTCTGAAGTGATCATGGGTAATCTTCCTGTTAATGATATTCCTGCTAAAGTCTTATTTGACTCTGGAGCATCGCTTTCTTTCATTTCAAGACCTTTTGTGGCGATGCATGATTTGGGTACTCAAGTTTTGCCGAGACCGTTGTCTATTGTGTCCCCGGGCAAGCAAGTGACATCTAATGTTTGTGTCCCGGATGTTTCTATCAAGATGGGCGACTACAAATTCTCGTCAAAACCAATTGTTCTTGGTGACTCTGATATTGATCTTATTCTCGGGATGGACTGGCTTTCTAAGCACAAGGCTCAGCTTGAGTGTGCTGCCAGGGAAATCAAATTGACTCACTCTTCTAACGATGTGACCATCTATGCTTCTCGTGATGATACCATTCGGTTGTTTTCTCTCAATGAGAATGATGAATTGGAGGCTATATCTCAGATTCCAGTCGTATGTGAGTACCAAGATGTTTTTCCAGAAGAGCTTCCGGGTATGCCTCCCCGTCGGCCAGTTGAATTCGTTATTGAGCTTGAGCCTGGCACGGAACCCGTTTGCAAGCGTCCTTACAAGCTTGGACCAGATGAGCTCAAGGAATTGAAGATTCAACTCGATAAACAAGAACGTCTGGGTCTGATCAGACCGAGTTCTTCTCCGTGGGGTTGTGGTGTTCTTTTTGTCAAGAAGAAGGATGGCACGGACCGACTTTGTGTCGATTACCGTCCATTGAACAAGAAGACCATCAAGAACAAGTACCCACTTCCCAACATCAATGAGCTATTTGAGCAACTCAAAGGTGCTAAGGTGTTCTCCAAGCTTGACCTTCGTATGGGTTATCATCAGATTCGCATTCGTGAAGAAGATATTCCCAAGACAGCATTCAGAACAAGCTTTGGTTCTTATGAATATACTGTCATGTCTTTCGGCCTTGTCAATGCTCCTCCATATTTCACTCGCTTGATGAATTTCATCTTCAACCCCTACATCAACGAATTTGTCTTGGTCTATCTCGATGATATTTTGGTCTTCTCCAAGAATAAGAAGGATCATGCCAAACATTTGCGATTGGTGCTCGACAAGCTCAGAGAGTATCAATTATATGCGAAGTTCTCCAAATGTGAATTCTGGCTTGATGAAGTTCTTTATCTTGGTCATATCATCTCTGCCAAGGGCATCGCTGTTAATCCAGAGAGGCTGTCTGCAGTTTTGAATTGGAATCCTCCTCAAAATGTCAAGCAGCTTCGCAGTTTTCTTGGACTTGCAAGCTATTGCAGAAGATTCATTGAGAATTTCTCAAAGATTGCAAAGCCTCTTTCCAACCTCCTCCAGAAGCATGTGAAATATGTCTGGTCTCCTGAGTGTGACGTTGCTTTCAAGACTCTTAAAGAGAAACTTGTCACTGCTCCAGTTCTGACTCCTCCTGACGAATCCAAGCCTTATGAAGTATTCTGTGATGCTTCTCTCCAGGGCCTCGGTGCTGTCTTAATGCAAGAGAAGAAGGTTGTTGCCTATACCTCTCGCCAGTTGAAGCCCAATGAAAGGAACTACCCCACTCACGATCTTGAGTTGGCGGCAGTTGTCCACGCACTAATAACATGGAGACATCTCCTGTTGGGAAGGAAAGTGGACATCTTCACCGATCACAAGAGTCTCAAGTATATCTTCACTCAGCCTCATCTCAACCTCAGGCAAACTCGATGGGTCGAAATGATTCAAGAGTATAATACGAGTATTGAATATACTCCAGGCAAGGCTAATGTGATTGCAGACGCTTTGAGCAGAAAGGCTTACTGCAACAGCTTATTCCTCAAGCCCTTTCAACCGGATCTTTGTGAAGCTTTCCGCAAGTTGAATCTCCAAGTTGTCCCTCAAGGTTTTCTTGCCAACCTCATCGTCTCTCCTACCTTAGAAGATCAAATTCGTGAGGCACAACTGTTGGATACCATGGTGAAGAAGGTGAAACGTGGTATTGACAAGGGCATTTCCAAATACAAGTGCTATCGAGTTGATGACAGAGATACTCTTTTCTTCGAGGACCGGATCGTGGTTCCATAGGGTGATCTTCGTAAAGTCATTATGAACGAAGCGCACAACTCTCTCCTGTCAATTCATCCTGGAAGTACAAAGATGTACCATGACCTCAAGCAGTCGTATTGGTGGACTCGAATGAAGCGTGAGATCGCTCAATTCGTGAATGAGTGTGATGTCTGCAGAAGGGTGAAAGCAGAACACCAACGACCAGCTGGTCTTCTCCAAGCTCTTGCTATTCCTGAATGGAAGTTTGATCATATTGAAATGGACTTCGTGACTGGTTTTCCTAAGTCCAAGCGTGGAAACGATGCTATCTTCGTCGTCATCGACAAGCTCACCAAAGTGGCTCATTTTCTTCCTATCAAAGAGTCTATCACAGCAGCGCAGCTGGCAGAGCTCTACACCTCCAGAATTGTCTCTTTGCACGGCATTCCACAATTGATCTCTTCAGACCGTGGCAGCATCTTTACCTCCAAATTTTGGGATTCTTTTCAGACGGCCATGGGCACCAATATTCGATTCAGCACAGCTTTCCACCCTCACACTAGTGGACAAGTCGAGCGTGTCAATTAAATTCTCGAAGATATGCTCAGAGCCTGTGTTATCTCTTTCGGCATGAAGTGGGAGGATTGTCTTCCTTATGCTGAATTCTCTTACAACAACAGTTTTCACGCCAGCTCGGGCAAAGCCCCATTCGAGATTCTCTATGGCAGAAAGTGCCGTACTCCTCTCAACTGGTCTGAAACCGGTGAACGCCAATTGCTCGGCAATGATTTGATCTCAGAAGCTGAGGCTATGTGCAAGGTGATTCGTGAGAACCTCAAAGCCGCGCAATCGCGCCAGAAGAGCTATTACGACAGCAAACACCGTGATGTGGCATTCGAGATCGGAGACCATGTTTACCTCCGTGTCTCGCCAATGAAAGGAACTCGTCGCTTCGGTATCAAGGGGAAACTTGCTCCGCGATACGTGGGCCCCTTCAAGATCATCGGGAAACGAGGCGATCTCGCCTGTCAACTTGAGCTTCCCTCCAACTTTGCAAATGTGCACGATGTCTTCCACGTGTCACAACTTCGCAAGTGTTTCAAGACTCCTGAGCGCACCATCAACTTCGAAGAGATTGATCTTCAAGAAGATTTGTCCTATCATGAGCACCCAGTTGCTATTCTTGAGACAACTGAGCGCAAGACTCGCAACAAGTCAATCAAATTCCTCAAAGTGAAATGGTCACATTATTCAGACCGAGAAGCCACCTGGGAGCGTGAAGACCACCTACGTTCTGAGTATCCGGAGTTCTTTCAGTCCTAGATCTCGGGACGAGATCCTCTCGTGGTGGTGTGTTGTAACGCCCCAGATGTAACTTGCCATATTTGTAATCCAACTCTTGCCATTTCCGACTATGTGTTATGATATTCCCTCCGTGGTTGGGTTCTCTCCGTTTTGCATTTTGGTCTTGTCATGCATTTCATATCATGTCATCATGTGCATCGCATTCGCATACGTGTTCGTCTCATAAATCCGAGCATCTTTCCCGTTGTCCGTTTTGCAATCCGGCGCTCCTATGTCTCCCGGCGTCCCTGTCGTGGTTTTGTCACGGCAGATGTCCTAGTGTCAGGACTTAGTCGCGAGGCCAACGCATCTATGTGGTAGCTTGAGAGGGGTTGAGTGGGACGAGAGACGCATGGCGGATCAACACACAAGACAAGGATTTAGACAGCTTCGGGCCCCGGGAAACATCATCCAGAATAGCCCTACATGCTGTTTGTGGCTAGGTCTCATTATCATTGCGAGGGAGTCGCCGTAAACCGGCTCTCCTCTTTGTGTCTAGCCCTAGAGATTGTTGTTTTCTTGTAGCTTGTAACTTCTTACCTGTCCCTCTTTGGGGAGCCCTGCCCCTCCTTATATATGCTGAAGGGGCGGTTTACATGTGGAGTCCTATTGGGATTAGGACTAGTCTATCTGTAATACAAACCGGATACAAGTCCTGGCTTTAACTCCTTGTAAGGCAAATATTCCTTTCCTCTTAAACCGGCCCTCAATAGTTGAACCGGCCTTCCTGAACCGCCAGACGGGCCACCTGGTCTTGTTGCTCTTCTGACCCGTCCGTCGGGTTACCAGTGAGTTACAACGTCCCGACGGGTTGCTGGTAAACCGCCAGGTCTGGGCGGGTCACCAGACGAATATCGCCAAGTCCGGCCGGGTTAACTTCCGGCTGGTTTACACCGCGGGGTATATCCCCGACATTAGCCCCCAAGTTTAGCTTGGATTTATCCATGGTAAACTTATGCTGCAAATAAACATAAGAACAAATTTGATAGGTTGTACTCCGGGTTAAGAATTCTTGTAAACCGGCACCTGATCATCCTTAAGTCCTTGTCATTTCCTCCTTCTAGAAAATCCAGGTCAATAAGCCAGCGTCATACTCAATTTGCTGACATTGGTTTCTAACAGAAAAATATTGTGAAGAAATAATCCACTTGAGTCGGCTTCCAAAACGCCGGTTTAAGAAATATTGGTCTTGAAATATTCATCTGATATTCAGCCGGTTTGAAGATGATCCCGGTCTTGAAAACTTGCCGGTTTAACATTATCAAATGGCCGGGTTATAAAAACTGATGACCCCGGATTATGATTGTTGCAGACACCGGTTCATGATTGTTGCCAACCTCGGTTTATGATTATTGATGACACCGGGTTGCAGCCACAGGGTCATAATGATTGGTGATGCCGGGTCAATCTAATTTGCTCAACAGAGAATTTGAAAATGTTTCTTCGATAATAATATAATACCTGTAGCCCCCAAGTATCGGGTTGTCATGCTTGCAGCAACCTGGGACTTGTAATTGACTGATGCCCATAAAACTTCAACCAATGTAGCCCCCAAGGGCCGGGTCATTATGTAATAATCAGCAGGGACTTTGTAAATATAATCTTGTAAACTTTGAACAGCAATGTGTAGCCCCCAAGGGCCGGCTCAGTAAGATAATACTGAGCTGGGACTTTTGATATATATACTTCAATGAAAATAACATCATATGATGTAACCCCCATAATGAGGCTTGAATTCACGTCCACAAGGTTAAGAGCCTTGTGCTTTACCAACTGAGCAGTGAACCCTTCAATATAATGGAAAAAAGCTTTGTACTTTGAATAGTTGACGGGAGCAATTGGTAGCCCCCAAGGGCCAGCTCATTACGATGTGATGAGTTGGGTCTTTAATAAGATGAGCAAAAATGACTTTGCATTATCCCCCAAGTGTCATGGTGCATGCTTGCAGCGACATGAGACTTGCATATTTGAATATCAACTTTGAACAATGTAGCCCCCAAGTGCCGGGTAGTAAGCCTGCAGCGACTCGGGGCTATTCCTTCAATTGTAGAATAAATCGTATCCATTGATAATATGATAGCCATTGCGCTAAAGCGACTTTGAAAACCTTAATTATAATACTGGTTATTGATAACCATAATAAAAATCCAGCCATGATGGCTATTCAAGATAATATAATCTGGTATGAAAAACCTTATTCATCCAATATCATAATGAAAATTTAGCCAAGTTTGGCTATTTGAATAATATAATCCAATAACTTATAAGCGCATGATTCCAATGACGCAATCCAAATATATACTGGCGACTTATAGTCCAAAGCCAGACCGGTTTAATAAACACTGGATAATTTCTCATCATATACTGGCAACTTTATCGTCTTAAAGCCAGGCCGGTTTAACAAACACCGGATAAGTTATCATCATACTGGCGACTTACCGTCTTAAAGCCAGGCCGGTTTAATAAACACCGGATAATTTATAACCATGCGTTATTCAACCTGTTTCTGCATACAACAATTTTAATGTGTCCTGGCGGTTTACCGCCGGACGGGTCATAATGCCCAATATATAACCTAGGTTTATAACCAAGGCTGCACTTAAAAATATGAAATATATCATACCTGTGACATTGAATCACATCGTTGGTTTACCAACTTTTTGTAGTAAGAGTGATAACCCCAATTTTGAGTAATGATAAGTCCTTCCATATTGTGCCGGCTTATGATAAACCGTACCGGGCTGTGATGAACACCGGATTAACCATATATAATACTGGTGACTTGTAGTCAAACCAGACCGGGATGATAATCTCCGGATTATAACTTGACCATGTACTCACAACTTGTAGATGAAAGCCGATCCGGGTCGATAAACACCGGTTTACCCATAATAGGATGGTAACAGAAAATCAAACCGGGCAGATAATCTCCGGTCTAAAAATGGACCGTGTTCCGCCAATTTAGCTGTTTGAACCGGTACAAAATACTGTCGGTTTAAAAAACGCAAATAAAATAGCAACTTCTCAAGAAAGGCTATTAAAGCAAAAGCAATGGCAACAACTTTTTGCAAAAGAAGAGCTCTACTGAGCTTGGTCAGATGGAATTACCATGGTCAGACGCAACCAAGCCCCCCGAAGGCGTAGCGATGGTGCCAGTCAGCCAGGACCCCAAAATGACGCGTGGCGTTTACGCCGGCCAAGTGGCATTGCATTGGTTCGGATTCGACCAAGCCCCCAAGTGACTCAGTGGCCTAGGGCCGATCAAGTGGCATTGCATTGGTTCGGACACGACCAAGCCCCCAAATGACTTATTGGCTATTTAAAAGCCGATCAGAAGGCATTACCATCATCAAGACATGACCGAGCTCCCATAAGGTGTAACTACGGTTCAAGTCGATTAGGTCCCCAACTGACTTAGTGGCAAATGTGCCAGCCAGAAGGCATTACCGTCGTCAAGACATGACCAAGCTCCCAGGAGGTGTAGCTACGGTTCAAGTCGACTAGGTCCCCAACTGACTTTGTTGCTCTTTTGTGAAGCGACCTCAAGGGGTAAACCGGAGGTTGCCCTAAAGCGAATCAACTCCGTGTAACCACGCATGATATAAAGAATAGATACCCCGCTTTACAAAGCGGGAGCCCCCATGTGATAAATAACATGCCAAGCCAATAAGGCCAGATACCCATGTTTGAACCGCGCATCATGGTAGCAGGTCCTCTTCGGTAATTTTTAACTTTTTTGCAAGAGGTAAATTCTTCTTGAACCGGGATCTTGAACCGGATATTGAAAGCTTCAAAGCTGTGGGAGACATCTTTCCCTTGAACCGGATTTTAAACCGGAATCTTCATTTTCAGCCGGAAATTTTCTGACGGCCTTTAAACTCGAACTGGCGAGAAGTTAATTCCTTTTTGAACCGGACATTGTTAAACCGGATCTGAGCGCTTCAGAACTTTGTGGGAGAATAGATTTCTCTTGAACCGGATTGTAAACCGGATATTTGAGAGCTTCAGTGATACTGACTTCCCTTTAGCCAGGTTTCAAACCGGAATCCTTTCTGATGATCCGAGACTTCTTCATTGAGTCGGGATTTTGTAACTGTCATATACTTTCCAAGCCGGAAATTTTCTGACGGCCTTTAAATTTTCATCAACATAACAGTAGCCTCCGGGATCGGGTTATCTTTTCCTCCATCGTCCTCGGGTTCTTAAACCGGCTAAAACTGGCAAGGCTTGCTGCGCTGCGTCATATCATCGTAGCCCCCAAGTCTCAAGGTGACTCGAGGAGTTGACTTGAGATTCTCCATATTTGACCGTGATATAAACCGGCATACCTTGTATATCATTGGTATTGATAGCACGATGTGAATCCATAGAAGGTTGAGGTGATTGTGGCGGGTTGTAAATGATCCCGTATGAACCGTGTCAGCAACTCGGCCAATGGTTCCTTCTAACTGGTGATTTAAAGTTTAACCAAACAGTAGCGGCGGCGACTTGTGCGCCTGCCCATTGATCCATCCAGTGCAGACGGCGATTGATAATAATTTGCCTCCAATTTGAAAGAAAACCGAGCTACCCAAGCTGTGACTTGCTCATACCCAATAAACAGCTCATGCAGACAGGTGCGGCCCAGTGTGTTGATGTAGACCAGGCCGCGAGAGACGGACAGCAGAGACGACTGCAACATCAGAGGCAGCATGGACAGATGAGTCGACCGCGACATTGTAAGCCGGTGCGGACGGGGAAGATCGGCACCGGTCTTGTAAACCGGCTTGAACGGGCGAGTTAATCACTGGCGCGGTCCCGGCAAGCTGATGTAAACCGGGCCTCAGGGACGACGACCTTCTCACGTTTATTCACCGGATGGTAGGACACGGACGAAACACCCGTGCAGATTGTTGCTAACGCATGCTTCGTGCCCGTAACATAGCTCCTCATTTGTAATGAACAATTGTCCTGCATAAACAGTATTGCAGACCAAGGCAAAGATAAACTGCTCTTTGACAAAATAATATGTGTCAATGAAATATGTTTTAGATAGATATCACCTGATATGTCAGGTCGGAAATAATCCGCCATGAAATTGACGATCGCTACGTGAAACTGAAATCGCTTCACGGGTGAACCGGCCGCGGTGTGGTAAACCGCTGCGGATGGGTGAGTCGGCCGCGACGTTTGTAAGCCGGTGCGGACGCGTGAACCGCCATGAGAGCAGACGGGTGAGTCGTCCGTGGTGTTGTACACCGGTGCAAACGCGAGAGCGGACGCGGCGCTGGCAGTAGGAGGGCAGCACGACCGGCTCAAGATGGATGCCTCAGCAAAAGAAAAAATGCGGCTGGCGGTCCAGAACGGCAGTTTGAAGACGAGGCCGCTGACAACAAAAACACCCGGTATAACGGAGGCGAAGGACGGCCGATGGGGATGCGCCCTGGCGGCTCTAGATGAAGCGCGACGCAGGCGACTCGAAGATTGCCATCCACAGCAGAGGCAGGCCAGCGGAGGCGGACCGCAGCGAGGATGCGAGCCAGCAGAATCGGAGTCCAATCCATATCTGGTTTTCCTTTTCCAAATCATGATCGGTTTTACTAATCCCATGTCCGTATCTTCCGGGTCATGGCCCCTGCAAAAGCCAGCCTCAAGCTCTGGGGACTTGTACCGACCGCCGTCCCCCGTTTGTCTGTTGGCTTTTAACGCAGATCGATGAGCAGCCCTTGTGGACCTCTCCTTTGCAGGTTTTGAGGGATGTACGTCTGCCACCGTTGTAGTAGGTACTGAACGTTGTAGCTTGACGTGTCCAGTACTAGTTGAAGACTTTGAAGTAATAGCATTTGGGCTATTGTATTACTGCTCGAAAAATTCTTGCTGCCTCTGCCTTAGGAAACATACGTGGGCAGCACTGGCCAGTTCGGCTTTGTATCCATCTTGGATTCGATGACTTGGATACGAGTAGCGGCTTTTTGGTCGAACCTGCAATGAAAACGGCGACTCGCGGCGGCGTGCAGACGCATAACCCGAACTCTCGCCTCAACCTTGCTCGCGCTGCTCAAACCGGCTTTCTTTATGCGGAAATTTGCAAACTTCTCGAACCCTAAAAAAGATCCCTACAAGAACTCAACACCACCGTGCGCAGGCCCCATGGTGGGCGCCAACTGTCGTGGTTTTGTCACGGCAGATGTCCTAGTGTCAGGACTTAGTCGCGAGGCCAACGCATCTATGTGGTAGCTTGAGAGGGGTTGAGTGGGATGAGAGACGCAGGGCGGATCAACACACAAGACAAGGATTTAGACAGCTTCGGGACCCGGGAAACATCATCCAGAATAGCCCTACATGCTGTTTGTGGCTAGGTCTCATTATCATCGCGAGGGAGTCGCCGTAAACCGGCTCTCCTCTTTGTGTCTAGCCTTAGAGATTGTTGTTTGCTTGTAGCTTGTAACTTCTAACCTGTCCCTCTTTGGGGAGCCCTGCCCCTCCTTATATATGCTGAAGGGGCGGTTTACATGTGGAGTCCTATTGGGATTAGGACTAGTCTATCTCTAATACAAACCGGATACAAGTCCTGGCTTTAACTCCTTGTAAGGCAAATATTCCTTTCCTCTTAAACCGGCCCTCAATAGTTGAACCGGCCTTCCTGAACTGCCAGACGGGCCACCTGGTCTTGTCGCTCTTCTGACCCGTCCGTCGGGCTACCAGTGAGTTACAACGTCCCGACGGGTTGCTGGTAAACCGCCAGGTCTGGGCGGGTCACCAGACGAATATCGCCAAGTCCGGCCGGGTTAACTTCCGGCCGGGTTACACCGCGGGGTATATCCCCGACAGTCCCCTTTTACATTTCTTCGTGAGCAGGTATTAAACATTCTCGGAATGGACCGAGGCTTGACATGTGGCCTCGGTATAGCACCGGTAGACCGCCTGTCAAGTTTCGGGTCAATCGGAGTTCGTTCGGTACTCCAACGGTTAACCGGGTAACCGTGAAGGCCTTGTGTGTGTTGCAGCCCAACACCCCTTCAAAATAACCCAATAACCCATCTAAGACACTCCCATGTCCTCCGCCGTTCGATCACGATCACGTGGCCGAAAACCGCACTCCATTTGGAGCTTCCTAGCCCCTTCTACCTATAAATATGCCCTCTCCCCCGAAATCCCGGGTCAATTCCACCCTAAACCTAGTCCATTTCTTCCTCCCGCCGCCGGACGTGTCCGTCCCGGACCGGACGCGTCCACCGGCCGCGTCACACCGCCCAACCGCAGGCCGCCACGTCAGCGCCGCCCCGCACGCAGCCAACCGCGCGACGCCACGCGTCCCGCGCGCCGCCCCACTTCGCCGTCGGGCCCGCGGGGCCCGAAGTCGGCCCGCCCGAGCCGCGTCGGGCCCGAGCGCGCCCCGCCTGCTCCGCCGCCGCGCCGCCCGGTTCCCGCTCCGCCGTCCCGCGCCGTCCTCGCCGGAACGCCGCCGCCGCGCCGGAGTAACGCCGCCGCTGCGCCGGAGTCGCGCCACCCGCGGGCGTCCCGCGCCGCGCCGCCGTTCCCCGCCGCCGTCGCCGCGCCGTCCTCGCCCCCGTCGCCTTCCCCGCCGCAGCCGCTCCTCGCCGCCGTCGCCGCCGTCGCCGGAGACCGCCTCGGGCCGCGTGCCGCCGGATCTCAGATCTAGGGTTCTTCCCCCTCTCGTTTTATTTCTAAGTCCTTTGATTTTGCATCAACATCACATGTTCGACATGCCGTAGCTTTGCATCCGTAGCTCTGATTCGCGCGTACAATATGTCAAATTATTCGCCTCGAGGAGTAAATCATTCTGTTCCATTGCATCATCTTCATTTGAAGTCATCTTGATGCCCGAAATGCTGTTAGAATAGGGCTAGTTGATGTTAGTTGCTGGATCTTATCTGAACATGCACTTTTGTCATTTTTTCCATGATTGATGTGTACCTCCTATGAAGTTGAGTCCTACATGAGTTTTGTAATATGCCATGTTACCTTTCCAGAGAATTTTGCCATGTATTTTTGTGATCTATGTGGTGACTAGCACAAGCATGCAAACTAGGTCACCTGATGTTACTGATTTCAGAGACTTAGTGATTTCACAAAGTCCCGGACTGCTGTTATTTTTATGCCATGTGTTCATGTTGTTTCCGAGAGATCTATGCATAATTTGAGCATGATCAGTAAGGGTGTTTTGAACTTGAGTATTTGCTTAATCCATCCATGCCTTTGTTTGCAATTATGGAGTCCCTTATCTTGAGTCAATCGAGCTCTACTTTTGCTTCAAAATGTTGCTGGCAGATTGTTTACGTGTTATTCGATTTTGCCAAGCTTGGTGTAGTTGATCCTTGCATGATATGATGTTATTATTGCCATGTATTGTTACTATGACATGTATTCTTGATGTATGTATGCTTATTCTATCATGCAATGCTCTGTAGTGAGTGCATCGAGCTCACGAACATGCCTAGTCGTTATTAGTTTTCTGCAATGTCCAGTTTTCTGCTAAGTCTGAAACCTGTAACGAAACTTGCTTAATTGTCATGGGTGTAATCTTCTTTTCTGATCCTTTTTGGCTTATGGTCAGTAAGGGACTTTTGTCAAGTGCTTTGAGTAGATTCATTCCATGCCTTATTTTGCTATGTTCTGTTCTTGTAGCATGTTGTTTCATTGTTCTGAACATGTCATCCTGATGTTAGTTTCTGCTATGTTGTTATTTTCACTAAGTCTGTGAACCTGTTATCTTGTGCACTTTTGCCATGCTTGTTTGGACCTGTTATGATGTGATTTAGCCGTAGCTCAGTGTTCATCTTTTGTCGAGCATCTTGAGTAGATTACTGTCATAAGCTTTGTTGCCATGTTTGGGTGAAGTCGCTTAATTATTTGTTGCTTGCTAAATAGCATCATGCTGTTTATGGCAGTTTCGTGTCATTCTTGTATTGCTTGCCATTTGCAAACCGTGCATCCGATTCCGGTGTATTTTATATCGATTTCAACCGAAATCACCTCATCTATCCAGTGGCAGGCTTGGTTTGCCAAGATTATTCCCTGTTCACCCTTGTCCTTCCGGAGCATGCATTCGCATTGCATATCACCTCTCGCATATCATGCCATGTTTTGCATCATGTTGCTTGCGCATTGAATCGTGGTTGATATTGGTTCCTTTGCTTGTTCTCTTGTCTTGGGTAGAGCCGGGAGATGAGTACGTGAACGAGGATTTCGTTGAGAACGCTTTCGAGGACCAAGCTTTCGACAACTCTGCGAACCTTGCAGGCAAGATGACCATACCCTCGAAATCACTTCTATCTTTGCTTGCTAGATTGCTCGCTCTTTTGCTATGCCTATGCTGCGAAACCTACCACTTGCTATATCATGCCTCCTATATTGCCATGTCAGCCCCTAACCATCCATGTCCTAGCAAACCGTTGTTTGGCTATGTTACTACTTTGCTCAGCCCCTCTTAAAGCGTTGCTAGTTGCAGGTGAAGATGAAGTTTGTTCCTTGTTGGAACATGGACTTGTTGTTCCTTGTTGGAACATGTTTACTTGTTGGGATATCACAATACCTCTTATTTAATTAATGCATCTATATACTTGGTAAAGGGTGGAAGGCTCGGCCTTATGCCTGGTGTTTTGTTCCACTCTTGCCACCCTAGCTTCCGTCATACCGGTGTTATGTTCCCGGAGTTTGCGTTCCTTACACGGTTGGGTGATTTATGGGACCCCCTTGACAGTTCGCTTTGAATAAGACTTTTCAAGCAAGGCCCAACATTGGTTTTACCATTTGCCACCACCTACCCTTTTTTCCCCGGGTTTTCGCGAGCCCGAGGGTCATCTTATTTTAAACCCCCGGGCCAGTTCTCCTTCGATTGCTGGTCCAAACTAGAGCCCTTTGCAGCGCCACCTCGAGGCAACTCGAGGTCTGGTTTTAGTTGTACGGAGTGTTCATCCGGATGTGCCCTGAAACCGAGATATGTGCAGCTCCTATCAGGATTTGTCGGCACAATCGGGCGGCTTTGCTGGACTTGTTTTGTTGTTGTCGAAATGTCTTGTAGTCCGGGATTCCGAGATTGATCGGGTCTTCCCGGTAGAAGGAATATCCTTCGTTGACCGTGAGAGCTTATCATGGGCTAAGTTGGGACACCCCTGCAGGGTATTATCTTTCGAAAGCCGTGCCCGCGGTTATGAGGCAGATGGGAATTTGTTGATGTCCGGTTGTAGAAAACCCGAAGTTGACCTTAACTAAAACACATCAACCGCGTGTGTAACCGTGATGGTCTCTTCTCGGCGGGGTCCGGGAAGTGAACACGGTTGTTGGAGTTATCCCTGACGTAGGTTGTTCAGGATCACTTCTTGATCACTTCTAGTTTCTCGACCGTGCCTTGCCTTCTCTTCTCGCTCTCTTTTACGCTGTAGCCACCTTATGCTAGTCGCTTGCTGCAGCTCCACCTCACAAACCCCTTTCCCACCTTTAAGCTTAAATAGTCTTGATCTCGCGGGTGTGAGATTGCTGAGTCCCCGTGACTCACAGATATTATCACCACAGTTGCAGGTACCAACGATGTCAGTGCAAATGACGCGACCGAGCTCACTTGGGAGTTCGACGAGGAACGTGGCCGTTACTATGTTTCTTTTCCAGATGATCAGTAGTGGAGCCCAGTTGGGTGATCCGGGGATCTGTTAGCATTTGGGGTAGTCTTCTTTCATTTTGGTACCGTAGTCGGACCTTGAGTGTATTCTAGATGTTGCATGTTTATTTATGTACTTGTGTGAAGTGGCGATTGTAAGCCAACTATGTATCTTTCCCCTTTATTTATTACATGGATTGTGTGAAGATTACCTCACTTGCGACATTGCTTTCAATGCGGTTATGCCTCTAAGTCGTGCCTCGACACGTGGGAGATATAGCCGCATCGAGGGCGTTACACCTACCGCCGCACCCTTTCCATTTTTGCCCTTCCCTACGTTGCCACCTGTCGGTGTCCCCTTGAGCATATAAAAGGAGGCCCATGCACAACGTAGAGAGGGGAGGACAGTAGAACACTCACGCTCGGTCTCGTTAGCTGCTGGTGCGTACTGTAGCACTCAGCGCTCCCGAGCAAGAACTCAATACAAACCACAAAGCAGCAGTAGGAGTGTTATCTCTCCGAAGAGCTCCGAAGCTGGGTAAACTGCTCGTGTGCCTCGCCTCGATCTGCTCTTCGAGCGACCTCCGCCCCCGCCGAACCGAAAGGGCCGAGCGCTGTTGGGCCAGGCCCAAAACAGGGCACGGGCACGGGCGTCCTGGATCACGCCGTATCTTACTCCGTATCCACCGCGCCCTCCCCGAATGGCACGGGTCGATTGCGGCGTCGTGGGAGAGATCGTGGGTGGTTTCTTTATTCGGAAAGGCGGAACGTCCGCCCCCTCCCTCCTTATAAGCAGGGGAAACAGGGGCAGTTCGCCCATCTGCCCGTTGCTATTCCTTCCCCGAGAATCTTCGCCACTCCCCTTCTTCCCAAAGCCGAAAGAGAGCAGCGCTCCGCCCCCATCGCCACCAGCACCACCAACGCCGTCGACCTCCCTCACCACTCCCGCCATGGCTCCGAAAGCCGAGAAGGTGAAGTCGGCCGAGGCGCAGCGGCTCGCGGCGCTGTGAAAGGAGCGGGTAATCTTCCCTCCGAGGCTTGTCGCGGAAGAGCTGAAGGAGTACTACTGCCTCTTCTGGTCGACGGGGACGCGAGCGCATCCGCGCACGAATGTACTCCCAGCCGCCGCTTGGAAAAAGGCTCCCACTGGGTACCCTTTCTTCGCCCTGTTCTTCTACTACGGGCTATGCCCGCCCTTTTTTGAATTTTTCTGTGACGTCATGAACACCTACGGGCTCCGCCTCCTTGACTACACCCCCAATGCTGTCCTGACCATGGCAGTTTTTGCACATCTCTGCGAAAACTTTGTCGGAATCCATCCAAACGTAGCCCTTTTCCGCCACTTCTTTTCGCCTCGAGTTGAGAAAGGAGAGCTCTTATCCAACGGAATCGCCTGGATCTCAAAAGCCGGCAAGAAGGATGCTTATCTGGATGGAGAGTTCCGCAGCAAGTGGGAGGAGTGGAGGGCGGACTGGTGCCTGATTGTCGAGGAGAACTCGCAGCCGTTTACTGCCCTGCGCCAAACTCCAGTAGTGCGCGGCAGTGATTGGAGTAGCCTGGCCCCGGAAGACGACAGACTAAAGATTGCCGTCGCCCGGATCCTACGCCTCAGGCTTGCCGGGCTTACTGTAGGAGCGGTTGGCGCAGATTTCCTCCGCCGCCGCATCGCCCCCCTGCAGGAGAGGAGGAGACCCGCCTGGGAGTTCCAGAACGCGACGGATATCATGAGGCTACGGCCGGGCCTCAACTTCAACTTCACTGTCCTGGAGCTCAACGCGATGCTCCAGGAGCTGTTCAAGTACGACCCACAGCATCCCGAAGTGTTCAGGTTGCTGAGGGGCGTCGTTCCACTGTGCAACAACTCCTCGCTCGACCGCATCCGTGCAATGATGCCGCTGTGCGACTCGCATGGAATTGACCCAGCCTGGATAGAGCCTGCAGATGATGTCGTGCGAGCGTTCTTTGATGGCTTGGTAGAAGTGCCCATCGACGCCGATGAGCAGAGGGGTCTCACCCGGGACACGACCGACGAGGAGCTCAAGCGCATCGCCACTAGGCTGGAAGAGGCGGCGGCAGCCGCAGCTGTGGGCGAGTTTGGGTTCACCGTGGAGGAGGCAGAGGCAGCAGAGGCGGCAAGCCTTGCCGAGCGAGAGGATCTTGCCGGCGAGGAGAGGTCCGCCGGGCATGACGTCGGGCCGAGCGGGCCCGCCAAGGATACGAGCGGCTCGTTGGAGATCGGCTCCTCTTCCTCTTCGTCTTCGGGCAGCTTGCCGCAAGCAGAGCCCCCGGCTCCACAAGCAGAGCCCCCGGCCCCACCAAGAAGGCATCTTCGCAAGGCCGGGGACGTAGCGGAGCAACAGACGAGTCAACCCCCGCCGCGCCGCACGACACGCTCCACCGCGGCAAGTTCTGTTGCTGTGGATGCACCTCACGCTGCAGCGGCAACTGGAGCGGGGTCCTCCCAGTCCGGTGCTCCAGCTCCCGCCAAATGGCCAAGGGATCCTACTCCTCCGCCTCCTCGCTCCGGAGGTGGGCCAGGCTTTGACTTCTCCACGCTCAGCTCCGACGAGGAAGAAGAAGAGTAAGATTCTTGTTGTACATGTATGTCTTCAATACTTGTTGTCTTGTCTTGTATCTCATTTGCTTTACTCTGAACTTATTCCTTTTTAGGACTGTGGCCCAGAGAGCGGCAAAGAGAGCCAAGGTCCCGGTGATCGTCATCGAGGACGATCCCATCGTGTCAGCAGGGGGTGCGCCTGAGACAAGCTTACCGGACCCGGCAGCTGTTCTTTAGAGAAGCCCCCAGCGCAGCCCCCAGCGTAAGTATATGGTTTGCTTCCCGCTGTTAGGCGCGCATGGATACTCTTTGTTTACTGATATCTGACTGTTAGCTTGTGTAGGAGCAGAGCAGCCTCACCAGGAGTGTCCGGAGGCCGGCCCTGACATGACATCAGGTTCGACTACGCCGCCAATGGAGAGTTCTCCGGCAAGGGAGGATCCTCCGACAAGGGAGAGCTCTCCGGCAAGGGGGAGCTCTCCGGCAAGGGAGGAGTCTCCGGCAAGGGACATCACCAGCGGTCCTCCGGTGGTGGAGACCACAACTGTCGAGCCTGGTGCAGGTAAACCTCTTGCTTCAAAACTTCCCTTGGATTCTTCTTTTGATCTTCTTTTTGGATATTTGCTTGACTTTTCTTCCTTTTCCGGCCGTCAGATCCATCTACTACGGAGCCGATGGAGACCGAGGTTGCTGTTGATGATGCCTCCGCCACCGAAGAAGCGGCCGACGCTGATGATCCCGCCGGCGAAGAGGCCGCCAAGGCTGCCTCCGCAGCAGCTGACGAGGGGTCCGGCGATCGCACTGATGACCCTGAGGCCGCAGGAGCGACAGGCGCTACACCGACCGCCGATCCTCCCGCCGCTGCCGCAGCGTCAGGCTCCAAAGAGCCCCAGTCAGGTGTATACTTGAAGGCTGGTGATGGTGTCTTCATCAAGCTTCCCTGGGACTCAAGCTCCAGGACGCCGGTCGAAGGAGAAATCTTGGATGGAGAGGTGCTCGCCTCCGCTGGGCTGACGTTGGTTGATGCGCCGAGCAGCAGCGGCGGCGAGTCTGAGGAGGAGCGGCTGCTCCGGAGGCTGGTGTCGCTCTACCACTCTCGACAAGCCAAACTGGAGTCCCGCGAAGCGCTTGTCGCGAAGGCGGGGGTGGACATGGAGAAGCGCGCGGAGGAGCTCCGAGGTCTCAACCAGGCAGCCCTCCGGTTGCTGGCGGCGGAGCGTGTGCAGCTCGATGAGGCGCAGAAGGCCTTCATCCTCGAGAAGGCAGAAGTTGCAGAGCAACAGCGGCTTGCCGCCGAGGAGCTATCTGCGCGGGAGGGCGAGTTGGCGCAGCTGAAGGCCAGCCTGGACAGCCACGAAGAGGAGCTTGCTGCGCGCGAGCAAACACTCAGCGGAGCTCTCAAGGAAGCAAAGGACGCTGCCGCCGCTGCCGAGGCCGCCAAGAAGGAGCTGGAGATGAAGGTGGCGCAGCTGGAGACTGATCTCAAGGCGAGCGGTGAAGAGCTTGCCGCGCTCAAGCATGAGCGCGAGAAGGACGCCTACACCTTTGGCGAGCTGCAGGGTCGTCTCGCCGAGAAGATCAAGGAGCTTAGCGCCGCCAAGGATTCCAACGCCGATCTTGAGCTGAAGCTGGCTGCTTTGACCAAGACGCTGGACGGCGCCAGGGAGCAGGAGGCGGCCCTGAAGAAGGAGATCAAGGCCGACAAGGCGCTGCTGGAGAGCATTGCCGCCACCCAGAACGATTTTAGAGAAATTGTGGAGCAGTGGACGGAGGGTCTTGTGTCGTGGATTTGTCACGGCAGATGTCCTTAGTGTCAGGACTTAATCGCGGGGCCAACGCATCCATGTGGTAGCTTGAGAGGGGTTGAGTGGGACGAGAGACGCAGGGCGGATCAACACGCAAGACAAGGGTTTAGACAGCTTCGGGCCCCGGGAAACATCATCCGGTAAAAACCCTACATGTTGTTTGAGGCTAGGTCTCATTATCATCTCGAGGGAGACGCCGTAAACCGGCTCTTGTGTCTAGCCCTAGAGATTATTGACTGCTTGTAGCTTGTAGCTTCTAACTTGTCCCTCTTTGGGGACCCCTGCCCCTCCTTATATATGTTGAAGGGGCGGTTTACATGTGGAGTCCTATTAGGATTAGGACTAGTCTATCTCTAATACAAACCGGATACAAGTCCTGGTCTTAACTCTTTGTAAGATAAATATTCCTTTCCTCTTAAACCGGCCCACCATAGTTGAACCGGCCTTCTAGGCCTTGGGTCTTGTCATCCGTCTGATCCGCCCGTCGGTTTACCAGTGAGTCATAACGACCAAGCGGATTGCTTGTAAACCGCCAAGGTCAGGGCGGGTCTTCAGATAAACCGCCAAGTCCGGCCGGGTTAACTTCCGGCCGGTTTACACCGCGGGGTATATCCCCGACATTAGCCCCCAAGTTTAGCTTGGATTCATCCATGGTAAACTTATGCTGCAAAATAGACATAAGAACAAATTCGACAGGTTGCGCTCCGGGTTAAGAATTCTCGTAAACCGGCACCTGATCATCCTTAAGTCCTTGTCATTCCTCCTTCTAGAAAATCCAGGTTAATAACCAGCTTCATACTCAAATTGCTGACATTGGTTTTCTCATAGAAAAATATTGTAAAGAATAATCCACTTGAGTTGGCTTCCAAAGCGCCGGTTTAAGAAACATTGGTCTTGTAATACTCATCTGATATTCAGCCGGTTTGAAAATGTAGACTCGTCGGTTTATCATTGTCAAGATTGCCGGTTTATAAGAACTGAATTCCAGGTCATGATTATTTCCAATGCCGGTTCATGATTGTTGTAGACACCGGGTCATAATGATTGGCTCAAAACAGAAAATTGGAAGATATTTCTCCCTTATATCCATATTACCTGTAGCCCCCAAGTGTCGGGTTGTCATGCTTGCAGCAACCTGGGACTTGTAATTGACTGATGCCCATAAAACTTCAACCAATGTAGCCCCCAAGGGCCGGCTCATTATGTAAGAATCAGCAGGGACTTTGATATATACTTCAAATGAAAATAACATCATATGATGTAACCCCCATCATGGGGCTTGAATACCCGTCCACAAGGTTAAGAGCCTTGTGCTTTACCAACTGAGCAGTGGACCCTTCAATATAATGGAAAAAAGCTTTGTACCTTGAATAGTTGACAGGAGCAATTGGTAGCCCCCAAGGGCCAGCTCATTACGATGTGATGAGTCGGGTCTTCAATAAGATGAGCAAAAATGACTTTGCATTAGCCCCCAAGTGTCATGGTGCATGCTTGCAGCGACATGAGACTTGCATTTTTGATATAATCTCAACTTTGAACAATGTAGCCCCCAAGTGCCGGGTTGTAAGCCTGCAGCGACTCGGGACTATTCCTTTAATTATAGAAAATGATAACCATTGCGCTAAAGCGACTTTGAAAACCTTAATCATAATATTAATAACCATAATAAAAATCCAGTCATGTTGGCTATTTGAATAATATAATCCGGTATGAAAACCTTATTCATCCAATATCATAATGAAAATTCAGCCAAGTTTGGCTATTTGAATAATATAATCCAATAATTTATAAGCGCATGATTCCAATTGCGCAATCCAAATATATACTGGCGACTTATAGTCCAAAGCCAGACCGGTTTAATAAACACTGGATAATTTATCATCATACTGGCGACTTATTGTCTTAAAGCCAGGCCGGTTTAACAAACACCGGATAATTTATAATCATGCTTTATTCAACCTGTTTCTGCATACAACAAGTTTAAAGTGTCCTGGCGGTTTACCGCCGGACGGGTCATAATGCTCAACATATAAACTGGGTTTATAACCAGGGCTGCACTTAAAAATATGAAATATATCATACCTGTGACATTGAATCACATCGTTGGTTTACCAACTTTTTGTAGTAAGAGTGATAACCCCAATCTTGAGTAATGATAACTCCTTCCATATTGCGCCGATTTATGATAAAACCGTACCGGGTTGTGATAAACACCGGATTAACCATATATATACTGGTGACTTGTAGTCAAACCAGACCGGGCTGATAATCTCCGGATTATAATTTGATCATGCACTCACAACTTGTAGTTGAAAGCCGAGCCGGGTTGATAAACACCGGTTTACTCCATAATAGGATGGTAACAGAAAATTAAACCGGGCAGATAATCTCCGGTCTAAAAATGGACCGTGTTCAGCCAATTTAGTTGTTTGAACCGGTACAAAATACTGTCAGTTTAAAAAACGCAAATAAAATAGCAACTTCTCAAGAAAGGCTATTAAAGCAAAAGCAATGGCAACAATTTTTTGCAAAAGAAGAGCTCTACTGAGCTTGGTCAGATGGAATTACCATGGTCAGACGCAACCAAGCCCCCCGAAGGCGTAGCAATGGTGCCAGTCAGCCAGGACCCCAAAATGACGCGTGGCGTTACGCCGGCCAAGTGGCATTGCATTGGTTCGGATTCGACCAAGCCCCCAAGTGACTCAGTGGCCTAGGGCTGATCAAGTGGCATTGCATTGGTTCGGACGCGACCAAGCCCCCAAATGACTTATTGGCTGTTTAAAAGCCGATCAGAAGGCATTACCATCATCAAGACATGACCGAGCTCCCATAAGGTGTAACTACGGTTCAAGTCGATTAGGTCCCCAACTGACTTAGTGGCAAATGTGCCAGCCAGAAGGCATTACCGTCGTCAAGACATGACCAAGCTCCCAGGAGGTGTAGCTATGGTTCAAGTCGACTAGGTCCCCAACTGACTTTGTTGCTCTTCTGTGAAGCGACCTCAAGGGGTAAACCGGAGGTTGCCCTAAAGCGAATCAACTCCGTGTAACCACGCATGATATAAGGAATAGATACCCCGCTTTACAAAGCGGGATCCCCCATGTGATAAATAATATGTCAAGCCAATAAGGCCGGATACCCATGTTTGAACCGCGCATCATGGCAGCAGGTCCTCTTCGGTAATTTTTAACTTTTTCGCAAGAGGTAAATTCTTCTTGAACCGGGATCTTGAACCGGATATTGAAAGCTTCAAAGCTGTGGGAGACATCTTCCCCTTGAACCGGATTTTAAACCGGAATCTTCATTTTCAGCCGGAAATTTTCTGACGGCCTTTAAACTCGAACTTGCGAGAAGTTAATTCCTTTTTGAATCGGACATTGTTAAACCGGATCTGAGCGCTTCAGAACTTTGCGGGAGAATAGATTTCTCTTGAACCGGATTGTAAACCGGATATTTGAGAGCTTCAGTGATACTGACTTCCCTTCAGCCAGGTTTCAAACCGGAATCCTTTCTGATGATCCGAAACTTCTTCATTGAGTCGGGATTTTGTAATTGTCATATACTTTCTAAGCCGGAAATTTTCTGACGGCCTTTAGATTTTCATCAACATAACAGTAGCCTCCGGGATCGGGTTATCTTTCCCTCCATCGTCCTCGGGTTCTTAAACCGGCTGAAACTGGCAAGACTTGCTGCGCTGCGTCATATCATCGTAGCCCCCAAGTCTCAAGGTGACTCGAGGAGTTGGCTTGAGATTCTCCATATTTGACCGTGATATAAACCGGTATCACTTGTATATCATTGGTGTTGATAACACAATGTGAATACACAGAAGGTTGAGGTGACTGCGGCGGGTTGTAAATGATCCCGTATGAACCGTGTCAGCAACTCGGCCAATGGTTCCTTCCAACTGGTGATTTGAAGTTAACCAAACTGTAGCGGCGGTGACTTGTGCGCCTGCCCATTGATCCATCCAGTGCAGACGACGGTTGATGATAATTTGCCTCCAATTTGAAAGAAAACCGGGCTACCCAAGCTGTGACTTGTTCATACTCAATAAACGGCTCGCGCAGACAGGTGCGGCCAGGTATGTTGATGTAGACCGGACTGCGGGGGATGGCAGCCTGTGCATGCGCTATTGGGTAATTCGCATGGTCCTGACGAGTTGACGCGATCTGGATCGCGATATAAACTGGCACGGGTTATCCAATAGCTCAGTGATATAATAATCCCCTTTTTGCAACAGACAATTTGTCCTGATATGTTAGCCGGAAAATATCCACCGCGGAGTTGACGATCACCACAGTGAAACTGAAATCAATCATGGCAAGTTAGCCATGAGAACAAACAGATGAACTGGTCGCGGCATTGTAAACCGGTGCGGAGCAAGTAGTCTTCCGCGCCGCAAACCAGCGCGGTCGCGGGAGACGGCCACGGTGTTTGTAAACCGGTGCGATCGCGAGAGTCGGTTACGACGCTGTAAGCCGGCACAGACGGGCGAGTCAATCGCAAGTGCGGTAAACCGCATGGACGGGCTAATTGCGGGCTAATTGCGTGCGCGGCATCGTAAGCCGTGTGGACAGACGGGCCGTCCGTGAGCATGGATGGTTGAGTTGAGTTGGCGCGAGCACGGTCAAATGAACCGACTCCAATGACAGCGCGCGAGGGCCGGATCATATTTTAGCCATGAGATAATCGACCTGTGTATACAATAGCATACCTCGAAAAAATCTATTGATGATATTTAATTATATCAAAGAAGAGTTTAGAAAAATAGCACCTGATTATGGCTGAACCGGCTCAGGGCCGGAATGGCAGCAGTGAACGGCGAATCAGTAGTTGTGCAGGGCGGCTTGAAAAAGCGCAAGGTGACCAGGCCGGCGACTCAGAGGCCGCTGCGGCAGCTTAAGCAACAGCGCGATACAACAGCAGCTTAGAAGGAGGCCGCGGCAGAGGGCGGCTTAGATCGGGCTGGTTCCGCGAGGCAGCAGAGGCATGCGCCTCAAAACGAGGTCACGGGCGCAAGAGGAATCTGGATCGTAGCCGACTCCGTTTTCGGGTCATAGCCATTTTTTTTTGTTTGAAACTTGCTCTGACGATCCGCCAGAAGTACTTGATCCCTTCCGACTCGGCTGGATGTAGTAATCAACGACCAGACACATCTGATCTAGTAGTGCTCAAGTAGTACTGGCCCTCTTCCCCAAAAGAATAGTTGATGATGGATTTCACGTGGCAGGGTAGTAGTACTACTAGTCCTACTAGTTTAGTACTTTTTCTTTGGTATGTACATGTGTGGGTTTCCCTCAGATGAATAGTAGCAGTGATTGGTTAAATCTCCTCGCACCTCGCTGCAACGCCGAGTCATATCTGGACTTGAGTACCTGATAATTGATTTGTACCTCCGACGATTTTTCCTTCATCCGGATATTGCAACAGTGTGGATGATTCATGATCCGACAATTTGAAAAAGACACGGCCTAGAAAATCACGGTCGGTCTTTCCGAACTCTTTTCGCCCGGTGTTTGCGGCTTGTCGTAGTACTTCAACTCTGATTTGATGTCTGACACAAGTAGTCCCAGCAGCGCCTGCCTCTGGTTTTGTTTGGTGTATACGGTGGTTTGTACGATCTATGCGTACAACACACTTTTTTGTCGGTCTCGGCGACCCATGCCTGCAACTGCCAAAAAAAACTGATCTTGGATTCGGATTCGACGCATCACGTCGCGTCGGCGACATACAGAAGAACGCAAAACCCTAAGTTCCCTTGCTCAATCTCATCGGCGTTACCGCTGACCACTTTTCAATCTTGACCACTGATCTCATAATTGGTGTGAATTCTTCCACGCCGGCTCTTGTTCAGCCGGAAAAATTGCAAACTCCTCGATCCCTAGGGAGATCCCTCCAAGAACTCAACACCACCGTGCGCGAGCCCCACGGTGGGCGCCAACTGTCGTGGATTTGTCATGACAGATGTCCTTAGTGTCAGGACTTAATCGCGGGGCCAACGCATCCATGTGGTAGCTTGAGAGGGGTTGAGTGGGACGAGAGACGCAGGGCGGATCAACACGCAAGACAAGGGTTTAGACAGCTTCGGGCCCCGGGAAACATCATCCGGTAAAAACCCTACATGCTGTTTGAGGCTAGGTCTCATTATCATCCCGAGGGAGACGCTGTAAACCGGCTCTTGTGTCTAGCCCTAGAGATTATTGACTGCTTGTAGCTTGTAGCTTCTAACTTGTCCCTCTTTGGGGAGCCCTGCCCCTCCTTATATATGTTGAAGGGGCGGTTTACATGTGGAGTCCTATTAGGATTAGGACTAGTCTATCTCTAATACAAACCGGATACAAGTCCTGGTCTTAACTCTTTGTAAGATAAATATTCCTTTCCTCTTAAACCGGCCCACCATAGTTGAACCGGCCTTCTAGGCCTTGGGTCTTGTCATCCGTCTGATCCGCCCGTCGGTTTACCAGTGAGTCATAACGACCAAGCGGATTGCTTGTAAACCGCCAAGGTCAGGGCGGGTCTTCAGATAAACCGCCAAGTCCGGCCGGGTTAACTTCTGGCCGGTTTACACCGCGGGGTATATCGCCGACATCTTGTGAATGCTGCCACAGACATTGACAAGGAGCTAGCGCAGCTGGGGATGGAGGATCTCGGGTATCCCTCCGATGAGACCCTCCCATCCAGCGCCAAGCTCACTCTGTTCTTCAAAGGCGTGGCGACGACCCTCCAGCGACTCCGGGAGAGGATCCCAAAGCAGCTGGCCGACGAGTCGTGCAAGATCTGCGCAGGAGCTCTTCAGAAGGTGTTGGTGAAGGTAGCCTTCCGCAACCCGGGCCTCAACCTCACCAACGTCCTTAGATCCCTGCCAGCGGAAGCTGATCTGGAGGCGCTCAAGGACCTTGTCGCACCCATTGTGGACAAGGTGAGCGGGATCAAGAGGGTTGAGGGCGATCGCGTGGACTAGGCCGCCTATTTTCTTCTTTTCTTGTCGCTGCTGGTCATGTTACGAAAACAGTCTATTAGAGCCGCGACAAGCTATCTTGTAATATATAACTTTATTTTGGGTAGTGATTGCAATGTTATTTCCTTTACTTGATTCCTTCCTTTGTATGTTTTTGCCCTATGCTTTTAGGGAACTTGCCGGTGCAGGCACCCTCGCCACGAGCGCTGAGTGCGGGACGTCAGCAGCCTGCTGGCAGTGCCGTTGCCGACAAGAAACCTTGTCGTAACTAGCCGCAGCTCGCTTAAGTTGTTGAGCGAACTCGAAACAGAGTAAGGGCGCGACTCTAGTCACAGCACACTTAAAATGTTGAGCGAACTCGAAACAAAGTAAGGGCGCAACTAGCCACGAGCCGGTTCCTTTGCGCACAGGTTTTCCATACAAAGCATGGTCGTTCAAGGAAGATAACTTAAAAAATTTAAAAACATCTGATTGCTCAAACTTTGGCAACTTAGCTTTTCTGTCGTTTGCTTCCCGGCAAGGCGAAACTTTCTTGAACGACGCCTGGTCCATACCATTATCTTCCCCTCCCCCCGGCAAACTTGTGGGCGAAGGAACCTTCATTTCCTTGAGAAAAAAGGAAGTAGAGAAAATAATGATATGGAGCCTTATGGCTCGTTATTGCTTACCGGGGGTGTTCGCTACACAAAGTGTCAGATAACTCATGCAAAAAATAAAAAGCATGAAATTGACAAGATGTGCGGAGCACATGAGCTTTATTTATGCACAGGGTCTGCGCCTGGCTTTGTACAAAGGATTAAATGCAGCAACGACAAGACTTGTAAAAAAGGTGGTTGCCGGAACAGGGTCCGGCAACCGCGCCTTACGGGTAAAACTTACGAAGATGCTCGATGTTCCAGGAGTTGCTCACCGGAATGCCATCTTCGGTCTCAAGGCGGACAACGCCAGGCCTAGTGACTCGTTTCACCCGATATGGGCCTTCCCACTTCAGCGTCAACTTGTTGGAATCCTTGGCGGACTGAACACGTCGAAGAACAAGGTCGCCTTCCTCGAGACTTCTGGCGTTAACTTTGCGGCTATGGTAGCGGCGCAAAGCTTGCTGGTAGCGAGCAGCTCATACAGCAGCCTGAAGACGGTCTTCCTCAAGGAGCAGCGCGTCATCTTGTCGCAGCTGCTCTTGCTCAAGCTCATCATAAGCGAGCACTCGAGGTGACCCGTATACGAGTTCCCTGGGGAGAACTGCCTCTGCTCCATGGACTAGAGCGAAAGGTGTCTGGCCAGTGGCTCGATTTGGCGCCGTCCTGATCGACCAAAGAACCACCGGCAGCTCCTCAATCCAGTTTCTTCCGCACCTGTCCAGCCTGTCGAAAGTCCTGGTCTTGAGTCCACGCAGCACTTCAGCATTTTCCCTCTCTGCTTGACCGTTGCTCCTGGGGTGAGCAATAGAAGCGAAGTAGACCTTGGCGCCAAGATCTTGGACGTACTGCATGAAGGTGCGGCTCGTGAATTGCGTACCGTTGTCGGTGATGATCCTATTAGGGATCCCGGAGCGGCAAACAATCGACCTGAAGAACTTGACTGCTGACTGTGCTGTCACCTTCCTCACTGCTTCCACTTCCGGCCACTTTGTGAACTTGTCGATTGCGACGTACAAGTACTCAAAGCCCCCGACTGCTCGGGGGAAGGGGCCGAGGATGTCGAGCCCCCAGACCGAAAATGGCCAGGATAAAGGGATCGTCTGGAGAGCTTGAGTTGGCTGGTGTATCTGCTTGGAATGAAACTGGCACGCTTCACACTTGGTTACTTGTGCAGTTGCATCCTGGAGAGCTGTCGGCCAAAATAAACCTTGCCAGAACGCTTTGCCGGCAAGTGCTCTGGCGCCAATGTGGTGACCACATATGCCTCCATGTATCTCTTCCCGGTGAATACACTTCAATTTCACACCATTGAGTCTTCTTCTGTAAAGTGCGTTGTCGACAAATTGGTACATACTTGACTGTCGGGCTACTCTTTCCGCTTCTTCTTGCTCTTCGAGAAGTTCTCCTGTCCGAAGGAAATGGACGATCTGTTGTGCCCATGTTGGAGCTTGTGGCTCGACAACAACGACTAAAGGCACATCTACTGCTGTGGGAACATCCGCTTCTACGGCGAGAAACTGCGGCTCAGCCGGAACTGGACGTTCCCCGGCAAGCTTGCCGGAGCAAAACTTGTCAGGAGCGTCTGCTTCAACGGAACAAACCCCGGGGTTTGCCGGAGCAGACTGCTCCCCAGCACTCTTGGTGTTGATCTTGGGGACCTTCTTGGCGGCGGCTTCGGGAAGCTCTGCCGGAAAATAGTCACCAGAAATCAACTTCCTCTTCTTGATCTGTCCAGTTGATGGCGTCACAGTCGGTTGAGTCAGCTTGAGCACAAAGATCCCTGGTTCCACAGGTAACTTAAGTGCTGCGCACTTTGACAGGCCATCGGCAATGTCCTTTTGAGTTCTTGGAACATGTTCCATCTGTAGGCCGACAAAGTGCTCTTCTAGCTTCCTCACTTCATCAACGTAAGCTTCCATCAACGGACTCTGATAACTCTTATTCACTTGGCGGACGACAAGCTGCGAGTCACCCCTGACAATGAGCTTCTTGATCCCAAGGTCTGCCGCGATCCTGAGACCGGCAAGCAATCCTTCATACTCTGCAGTATTGTTTGTTGCTTGCTCCTTGGGAAAGTGCATCTGGACTACGTACTTGAGGTGCTCTCCGGTGGGTGCGACAAGCAGCACGCCAGCACTGGCGCCTTGCAGCGAAAAGACACCATCAAAGTACATCAGCCACTCTTTGCTCGCTTCCTTGACGGGGATGCTTGTCTCTGAAATTTCTTCATCTGGTGTTGGCGTCCACTCTGCTATGAATTCTGCCAACGCTCTACTTTGGATAGTTGAAGTGCTCTCAAACTTGAGGCCAAAGCTTGACAGTTCCAGTGCCCACTCAACGATCCTGCCTGTTGCTTCTGGATTCTGCAGTATCCTCTTCAGCGGAAAACGAGTGACAACTGTTATCTCATGTGCTTGGAAGTAATGGCGCAGCTTTCTCGAGGCCATGAGAAGGCCGAAAAGCAATTTCTGCACACCAGAGTACCTTGACCTAGCCCCCTGCAGAAGGGAACTGACAAAGTAGACTGGGCGCTGCACCATTTTCTTCTGTATCTCCTCGGGCGTCTGCGCAGATCCATCTTTGCCGGGACCAGAGCTTGTCGGGGAAGCCCCCTGCTTGTCGCTGGATGCGCTCGCCGTGGTTGCTGGCTCATCATCTGCCTCCCTCTCCGCTACTAACGCAGCACTAACCACTTGATTGGTTGCCGGCAGATACAACAACAACTTCTCTTGTGGCTTAGGTGCGACAAGTATTGGAGTGGAGGACAGGTATCTCTTCAAGTCCTGCAGCGCATCCTCCGCTTCCGGAGTCCATTTCATTGGACCTGCCTTTTTCAAAATTTTGAAAAACGGCAGGGCGCGCTCAGCAGACTTAGAGATAAACCTGCTGAGAGCCGCCACGCAGCCGGCAAGTCTCCGTACATCCTTGACGCGCTTCGGTGCTTCAATATGCTCAATGGCCTTGATCTTGTCGGGATTGGCTTCAATTCCCCGTTGAGACACGAAGAAAGCAAGAACCTTGCCGGAAGGGACTCCAAACACGCACTTCTCGGGGTTGAGCTTGAGGCTGATCTTGCGCAGATTTGCAAAAGTCTCTTCTAAATCTTGAATCAGAGTTGCTTTATCCCTGCTCTTGACCACTATATCATCCATGTAGGCTTCCACATTTCTGTGTATTTGTGGCTCAAAAGCGGTATGGACGACCCTTGCAAATGTTGAACCAGCATTCTTTAAACCGAAAGGCATCCGTATGAAACAGTATGTGCCACATGGAGTGATGAATGCGGTTTTCTCCTCATCCTCTTCTGCCATGAAGATCTGATGATATCCTGAGTATGCGTCAAGAAATGAAAGCAAGTCACATCCGGCCGTGGAGTCAACAATCTGGTCGATGCGCGGCAAGGGAAATGGGTCTTTGGGACAAGCTTTATTGACATCGGTAAAGTCGATACAAAGCCTCCATTTCCCGTTTGCCTTGCGCACGACTACAGGATTGGCCAACCACGTAGGATGGAGCACTCCTCTGACGAGGCCTGCTACTTCCAACTTCTTGATCTCTTCTGCGATGAATTCTTGGCGCTCCACTGCTTGCTTCCTGACTTTCTGCTTGACGGGCCGCGCATGAGGACGGACGGCAAGGTGGTGCTCAATTACTTTCCTGGGAACACCGGGGATGTCAGACGGTTGCCACGCAAACACATCGACACTCGCCCGCAGGAAAGCAATGAGCGCGCTTTCCTATTTAGGGTCGAGAGTGGCACTGATGGTGAAAGTACCACCAGTGCCGTCCTCCTTGGCGGACACCTTCTGGTCGCTGGCGGAGCTGCCATTGTCTTCTTACACTTGCGGGTGGAGCTCGATGGTGCATCCTTGACGGTAGCGCAGCACTCCGAAGAGGTGCGCTTGCCGGAGTGGGCATCAGAACTCTTGCCGGACTTGGTCTTCTTCTTCCCCCCGGGAGCTTCAGCGGCAAGTGTCTCGCGATCCGTTGCGGCTGCTGCTTCTCGGTAGATCTTGTCGGCACAGATAAGAGCATCTTTCTTGTCGCCAGGGACAGAGATGACACTTATCGGGCCTGGCATCTTCAGCATGTTGTACGCGTAGTGAGAGGCCGCCATGAACTTGGCGAGCGCTGGACGGCCGAGAATCCCATTGTAAGGCAATGGAAAATTGGCAACGTCAAAAGTGATCCTCTCAGTCCTGAAGTTCAACTCGCTGCCAAATGTCACAGGCAGCGTGATGTTCCCCTTCGGCTTGCTCCTTCCCGGGTTGATTCCTTGGAATGTGCCGGTCTCTTCGAGCTCGCTGTCAGGGACTTGGAGTTTCCGGAGCACAGCGGAGGAGATCAGGTTCAAGTCGGCCCCGCTGTCAACTAGCATCTTAGTGACCTTGAGGTTGCGGATAGTTGGTGAGACCAACATCGGCAAACACCCGACCGCAGTTGTGCGATCAGGGTGGTCCTCAATATCAAAGATGATAGGTGTGCTGGACCATTTCAGAAGCTTGCGTGACTCAACGGGTGGTTCTGCCGCATTGACTTCCCGCACCGATTGCTTGAGTTGGCGGTGTGAGGTATGTAGAGAAGCACCACCGTCAACGCACAAGGCCTATGTGGCTTTCTTGAACTCCTGCTCACTGGTCTAGTCATCATCCATGTCTTCGTCGTCGTCGTCATCTTCATCCTTGTCGCGGCTGCGGGGAGGTCTGTCTCCTTGCCGCTGGTTGGCCTTGCCGCGGCATCCTCCCCGGCCGGTGCGCTTCGTACCGTATCCTCCAGCACCTCCTTGGGCTTTCTCTTGGTCGCGTCGCTCGTACTCGGCCTTTTGCAGCTTGACAAGCTTCTCGACCTTCTTGCAGCTTTGGAGGTCATGGCCCTTGGTGCGGTGGATCTTGCAGTACTGTTTGTTGGTGCCGTCCTGCTTGTCGGCGGCCGCCACAGCCTGGCAGTTGGCGCATGCGGCAACCTTCTTGCCGGAGCTACCAGCCTTGGCTTTCTTGGCGTCACCTTCTTTGCCGGACTGCTCAACAACTAGCACATCTTTGCCTTTCCTCTTCCTGTTGTTCCGCCGCCGGTTTTTCTTTGTCGGGGCAGCATCATCGCTGTCAGATCCTCCTGTTCCTGTATTCTCTCCGGGGAGTTTCCTTCCTTCCTCAGCACGTGCACACCTGTCGGCCAGGGCATACAGCTCACTGACGTCTCTGATCTTGCACATCGCCATCTCCTCCCGCATCCTGCGGTTACGCACGTTCTGATGGAACGCGCTGATGACCGCGGCAGGGTGGACATCTGGGATGTTGCGTTGCACTTGGCTGAATCTCTGGATGTACTTGCGCAGGGGCTCTCCTTCCTTCTTGGCAAGCAGATGAAGATCACTCTCCTGGACATGAGGTTTGTGGCCGCCTGTAAAGGTGCCGACAAACTGATGGCATAGGTCTGCCCAGGAAGATATGGAGTTGTCCGACAAGTGCATGAGCCAGGACCTGACGTTGGGCTTGAGCACCAGCGGGAAGTAGTTGGCAAGGATCTTGTCGTCCCGCCCCCCAGCAGCTTGCACCGCGATGGTGTAGATGCTGAGGAACTCCGAATAATGCAACTTGCCGTCGTACTTCTCGGGTACGTCTGGCTTGAAATTCTTCGTGCTGGGCCACTGGACTTGCCGTAGCTCATGGGTAAACGCAGGGCAACCTATCGCGTACGGCAGGTCGCCTGGTTCCCCTGGCGCACGCATGTCGATAGTAGGTCCAACGCGCCGGTCTAATTGACGCCGTGCTTCTCTTCGGCGCTCGATGCGAGTACGAGCGTCTTCTTGCTGTCGTTCGTGAAGAACTTGGCGTTGATCGCGACGAGCTCGTGGATCCGATGACGCGGTGGAGTCGCTGTCGCGGTGGACCCGGAGAGTCGGCGATCTTGGCCTTCGGGGCGGAGAGTGCACGGTGGTTGCACCCCCACCGGTCTTGTCGCCATCGGGTCGCGCCTGGCTGACTTGTCGCGGCTGCGACGCAGTCGGTTGCCGTGGAGTGTCGCCGTTGGCGAAGCCGATGAGACTATGAATGGTGGCCCTCCAGTCGTCGATCTTGTCTGGCGTTGGAGGGAAGTCTAGGAGCAGTTGAGCTCGCGCCAAAGCTTCTGCTGGAGTGGCGGGTAGCGGTGGCGAATGGTGCGAGGAGCGGGATATGCTCGGACTTCTAACTGTGTTAGAAGGAGCAATATCCCGTCCAGGCGACCGTGCTTCGCTCGCGCCAGCACGTTGGCGCGCATGCTGGCCCGGAGCATCCCGAGATCCGCCAGCTCGATCTGGGTCCAGCGAACGTATGGTACCGTGAGTACCACGACGCTGCCGGTTCTGCGCCTCCTGAGATGGGCGCGGCGCATCTACGGACGCTCGGTCGTCGTGGGAGCTGGCTACACCGCCGATGGGCAGCGCAGCCTTGTCCTTGGACCTGGCGGCCCCGTGGGCTCCCTCGTCGACGCCCGTTCTTCCGCCGGCGTCTTCCCCACCAGCCGTTTGCTCCGGCGGCGGTGGGTTCGACGCGGACGGAGCAGCCGCCTCCGAAGCCTTCTTCTTCGGCGGCATGTCGATGAAGTCGATGAAGATCTAGCTCGTGTGAACGTCGGATCAGGTTCACACAACCTCGACACCCCCTACCTAGCGCGCCAAAGATGTCGGGGAAACTGCCTCCACGAGCACCTATGGGGACGGAGCCCCTTTCGGTTCGGCGGGGGGCGGAGGTCGCACGAAGAGCAGATCGAGGCGAGGCACACGAGCAGTTTACCCAGCTTCGGAGCTCTCCGGAGAGATAACACTCCTACTGCTGCTTTGTGGTTTGTATTGAGTTCTTGGTCGGGAGCGCTGAGTGCTACAGTACGCACCAGCAGCTAAAGAGACCGAGCGTGAGTGTTCTACTGTCCTCCCCTCTCTACGTTGTGCATGGGCCTCCTTTTATATGCTCAAGGGGTCACCGACAGGTGGCAACGTAGGCAAGGGCAAAAATGGAAAGGGTGCGGCGGTAGGTATAGCTACCTACACAGTGTATCATACCTAATCCTGACGGCAGGGGACAAGGGCATTAAATGCCTATCTACGTCGCCCAAATAGTGCAGAAAAGGGACCGTCAGGGACGCCACCGCTCGCCACGATGGAGATCTTGTCAGCGCCGCTTGCCACAGTGCACCCCTGGCTGCACAGCCTCCCGCCACGTACGCCTAGAAGGGTCTCAGAGCGACACGTTGCTGGTTGTGCTGGAGCGCGGGTACAGAGTGGTTGCTAGCCGCGGCAAACGCCTTGCCGTGGCCGTTGTCTTGCCGCGTCAGGGAGCTTGTCGCTCGCCGGGTCTTGCCGGGACGCGTGGCGCGTTGCGGCAAGTTCCTTGAGATGCCTTGGTTGGCCTTCCCGACAAGCTCCTCTTGCCGGGGCTTTGTGCCTTGAGTGGCCTTCCCGGCAAGCTCCTCTTGCCGGGGCCTTGTCTCCTTGGCTTAAATACTTTGTTCTTGAATGGCCCCAAAGGAACCACAGAGGATATTGGTGGTCACCCGGCAAGCCTTGCCGCGGGACGCTGCGACTGCCCGTGCACAAGTTTGGGATACTAGGGTACCCCTATTCTAGTACACCGACACACGTATGATTTAAAGAATAATTATAACCATTAAACTCGTCATCTTGATCTTAATTTTCAATAGTATAATAGTTATTTTGTTGAGTTTGCTCCCACTACTATTCATCAGAAGATTTTTGCTTATGTGGAGAGTAGTAAAAATTCTATGCTTGTAGATCATGAAAAGAATGCTTTAGGTGCTGGTTATATTGTTGAATTTATTCATGATGCTACTGAAAATTATTATGAGGGAGGAATATATGCTTGTAGCAATTGCAATAATATCAAGTTTCCTCTCTATGTGCTTAAAGTTTTGAAGTTATGCTTGTTTTGCCTTCCTATGCTAGTTGATTATTGTTCCCATAAGTTGTTTTCTCACAAAACCCCTATGCATAGGAAGTGGGTTAGACTTAAATGTGCTAGTAATATTCTTCATGATGCTCTTTTCATGTTTCAATTCTTATCTTTTTATGTGAGCATCATTGAAATCATCATGCCTAGCTAGGGGCGTTAAACGATAGCGCTTGTTGGGAGGCAACCCAATTTTATTTTAGTTTCTTGCTTTTCGGTTATGTTTAGTAATAAATAATCCATCTAGCTTCTGTTTAGATGTGGTTTTATGTTTTATTAGTGTTTGTGCCAAGTAAGACCTATAGGATCTTCTTGGATGATAGTTATTTGATCTTGCTGAAAATTCCAGAAACTTTCTGTTCTCGAAAACAATTGTTAAAAATCACCAGAACGTGATAAAATATTGATTCCAATTGCAGCAGATCAATAAACAAATTATCTAGGTCGTCCTATTTTGGTAGATTTTTTTTGGAGTTCCAGAAGTTTGCGTTAGTTACAGATTACTACAGACTGTTCTGTTTTTCGTGTGTTGTTTGCTTATTTTGATGAATCCATGGCTAGTGAAATAGTTTATAAACCATAGAGAAGTTGAAATACAGTAGATTTAACAACAATATAAATAAAGAATGAGTTCATTTCAGTACCTTGAAGTGGTGTTTTGTTTTCTTTCGCTAACGGAGCTTACAAGTTTTCTGTTGAGTTTTGTGTTGTGAAGTTTTCCAGTTTTGGGTAAAGACTCGATGGACTATGGAATAAGGAGTGGCAAGAGCCTAATCTTGGGGATGCCCAAGGCACCCCAAGGTAATATTCAAGGATAACCAAACGTCTAAGCTTGGGGATGCCCCGGAAGGCATCCCCTCTTTCGTCTTCGTTCATCGGTATCTTTACTTGGAGCTATATTTTTATTCACCACATGATATGTGTTTTGCTTGGAGCGTGATGTCATTTTATTTTGTTTTGCTTTATGTTTGAATAAAGTATCAAGATCTAAAATTCTTAAAATGGGAGAGTCTTCACATAGTTGCATAATTATTCGACTACTCATTGATCTTCACTTATATCTTTCAAAGTAGTTTGTTTTTTGCTCTAGTGCTTCACTTATATCTTTTAGAGCACGGTGATGGATTTGTTTTTATCTCTCATGCTTCATTTAGATTATTTTGAGAGTCCTAAATAGCATGGTAATTTTCTTAAATAATCCTAATATGCTAGGTATTCAAGATTAGTAAAAACTTTCTTATGAGTGTTTTGAATACTAAGAGAAGTTTGATGCTTGATGATTGTTTTTGAGCCATGGAGGTAGTGATATCAAAGTTGTGGTAGTTGAATAGTTGTGAACTTGACAAATACTTGTGTTGAAGTTTGCAAGTCCCGTAGCATGCACGTATGGTAAACGTTATGTAACAAATTTGAAACATGAGGTGTTCTTTGAGTGTCCTCCATATGAGTGGCGGTCGGGGACGAGCGATGGTATTTTCCTACCAATCTATCCCCCTAGGAGCACGCGCATAGTGCTTCGTTTTTGATGACTTGTAGATTTTTGCAATAAGTATGTGAGTTCTTTATGACTAATGTTGAGTCCATGGATTATACGCACTCTCACCTTTCCACCATTGCTAACCTCTTCGGTACCGTGCATTGCCCTTTCTCACACTGAGAGTTGGTGCAAACTTTGCCGGTGCATCCAAACCCCGTGATATGATACGCTCTTTCACAGGTAAACCTCCTTATATCTTCCTCAAAACAGCCACCATACCTACCTATTATGGCATTTCCATAGCCATTCCGAGATATATTTCCATGCAACTTCCACCATTCCGTTTATCATGACACATTCATCATTGTCATATTGCTTTGCATGATCATGTAGTTGACATACTATTTGTGGCAAAGCCACCATTCATAATTCTTTCATACATGTCACTCTTGGTTCATTGCATATCCCGGTACACCGTCGTAGGCATTCATATAGTGTCATACCTTGTTCTAGTATCGAGTTGTAATCATTGAGTTGTAAATAAATAGAAGTGTGATGATCATCATTTAATAGAGCATTGTCCCAATGAAAAAGAGAGAGAGAGAAAGGCCACATAAAAGAAAGGCCCAAAAAAGGGAAATGAAAAGGGACAATGCTACTATCCTTTTTCCACACTTGTGCTTCAAAGTAGCACCATGATCTTCATGATAGAGAGTCTCTTGTTTTGTCACTTTCATATACTAGTGGGAATTTTTCGTTATATAACTTGGCTTGTATATTCCAAGAATGGGCTTCCTCAAATGCCCTAGGTCTTCGTGAGCAAGCAAGTTGGATGCACACCCTCTTAGTTTCTTCTGTTGAGCTTTCATACATTTATAGCTCTAGTGCATCCGTTGCATCGCAATCCCTACTCCTTGCATTGACATCAATTGATGGGCATCTCCCTAGCCCATTGATTAGCCTCGTCAATGTGAGCCTTTCTCCTTTTTGTCTTCTCCGCACAACCCCCATTATCATATTCTATTCCACCCATAGTGCTATATCCATGGGTCACGCTCATGTATTGCGTGAAGGTTGAAAAAGTTTGAGATTACTAAAGTATGAAACAATTGCTTGGCTCATCATCGGGGTTGTGCATGATGAGAGCATTCTTGTGTGACGAAAATGGAGCATGACCAAACTATATGATTTTGTAGGGATGAATTTTCTTTGGCCATGCTATTTTGAGAAGACATGATTGCTTAGTTAGTATGCTTGAAGTATTATTTTTTTATGTCAATATGAAACTTTTGTCTTGAATCTTATGGATCTGAATATTCTTGCCACAATAAAGAAGATTACATTGATAAATATGTTAGGTAGCATTCAACATAAAAAATTCTATTTTTATCATTTACCTACTCGAGGACGAGAAGGAATTATGCTTGGGGATGCTGATACGTCTCCAACGTATCTATAATTTTTTATTGTTCCATGCTATTATATTATCTATTTTGGATGTTTATGGGCTTTATTAAACACTTTTATATTATTCTTGGGACTAACCTATTAACCCAGAGCCCAGTGCCAGTTTCCGTTTTTTCCTTGTTTTAGAGTATCGCAGAAAAGGAAAATCAAACGGAGTCCAATTGACCTGAAACTTCACGAACTTGTTTTTAGACCAGAAGAAGCCCACGGAGTATTGGAGATGGACCAGGAGAGTCCCGGGCTGCCCACGAGGGTGGGGGACGTGCCCACCCCCTGGGCGCGCCCCCTGCCTCGTGGACAGCCCGGAGATCCACCGACGTACTTCTTCCTCCTATATATACCCATATACCCTAAAAACTTCGAGGAACAGAATAGATCGGCAGTTCCGCCACCTTAAGCCTCCATAGCAACCAAAAACCAATCAGGACCCTGTTCCGGCACCCTGCCAGAGGGGGGAATCCTCACCGGTGGCCATCTTCATCATCCCGACGCTCTCCATGACGAGGAGGGAGTAGTTCACCCTTGGGGCTGAGGGTATGTACCAGGAGCTATTTGTTTGATCTCTCTCTCTCTCTCTCTCTCGTGTTCTTGAGGTGATACGATCTTGATGTATCACGAGCTTTGCTATTATAGTTGGATCTTATGATGTTTCTCCCCCTCTACTCTCTTGTAATGGATTGAGTTTTCCCTTTGAAGTTATCTTATCTGACTAAGTCTTTAATGATTTGAGAACACTTGATGTATGTCTTGTCGTGCTTATCTGTGGTGACAATGGGATATCACGTGATTCACTTGATGTATGTTTTGGTGATCAACTTGCGAGTTCCGCCCATGAACCTATGCATAGGGGTTGGCACACGTTTTCATCTTGACTCTCCGATAGAAACTTTGGGGCACTCTTTGAAGTACTTTGTGTTGGTTTGAATAGATGAATCTGAGATTGTGTGATGCATATCATATAATCATACCCACGGATACTTGAGGTGACATTGGAGTATCTAGGTGACATGAGGGTTTTGGTTGGTTTGTGTCTTAAGGTGTTATTCTAGTACGAACTCTAGGGCTGTTTCTGACACTTATAGGACTAGCCCAACAGATTGATTGGAAAGAATAACTTTGAGGTGGTTTCTTACCCTACCATAATCTCTTCATTTGTTCTCCGCTATTAGTGACTTTGGAGTGACTCTTTGTTGCATGTTGAGGGATAGTTATATGATCCAATTATGTTATTATTGTTGAGACAACTTGCACTAGTGAATGTATGAACCCTGGGCCTTGTTTCCTATCATTGCAATACCGTTTACGCTCACGTCTATCCCTTGCTACCTTGCTATTTTTATATTTTCAGATTACAAAAACCTATATCTTCCATCCATATTGCACTTGTATCACCATCTCTTCGCCGAACTAGTGCACCTATACAATTTACCATTGTATTGGGTGTGTTGGGGACACACGAGACTCTTTGTTATTTGGTTGCAGGGTTGCTTGAGAGAGACCATCTTCATCCTAAGCCTCCCACGGATTGATAAACCTTAGGTCATCCACTTGAGGGTAATTTTCTACTATCCTACAAACCTCTGCACTTGGAGGCCCAACAACATCTACAAGAATAAGGTTGCGTAGTAGACATCATTCCTTTTCAGGTATTTCAGGATGTTCTTGACCGTTGTCCAGTGATCCACTAGTGGATTACTTTGGTACCTCCCTGCTAAACTAATAGCAAGGCACACATCAGGTCTGGTACACATCATTGTACACATGATAGAGCCTATGGCTGAATCATAGGGAACACCTTTCATTTTCTCTCTATCTTCTGCAGTGGTCAAGCATTGAGTCTGACTCAACTTCACACCTTGTAACACAGGCAAGAACCCTTTCTTTGCTTGATACATTTTTAACTTCTTCAAAACTTTATCAAGGTATGTGCTTTGTGAAAGTCCAATTAAGCGTCTTGATCTATCTATATAGATCTTGATGCCCAATATATAAGCAGCTTCACCGAGGTCTTCATTGAAAAACTCTTATTCAAGTATCCTTTTATGCTATCTAGAAATTCTATATCATTTCCAATAAACAATATGTCATCAACATATAATATTACAAATGCTACAGAGCTCCCACTCACTTTCTTGTAAATACAGGCTTCTCCAAAAGTCTGTATAAAACCATATGCTTTGATCACACTACCAAAATGTTTATTCCAACTCCGAGATGCTTGAACCAGTCCATAAATGGATCGCCGGAGCTTGCACACTTTGTTAGCATCCTTTGGATCGAAAAAACCTTTAGGTTGCATCATATACAACTCTTCTTCCAGAAATCCATTCAGGAATGCAGTCTTTACATCCATTTGCCAAATTTCAAAATCATAAAATGCAGCAATTGCTAACATGATTCAGACGGACTTAATCATCGCTATGGGTGAGAAGGTCTCATCGTAGTCAACTCCTTGAACTTGTCAAAAACCTTTTGCAACAAGTCGAGCTTTGTAGAAAGTAACATTACCATCAGCGTTAGTCTTCTTCTTGAAGATCCATTTATTCTCGATGGCTTGCCGATCATCGGGCAAGTCAACCAAATTCCACACTTTATTCTCTTACATGGATCCCATCTCAGATTTCATGGCCTCAAGCCATTTTGCGAAATCTGGGCTCATCATCGCTTCCTCATAGTTCGTAGGTTCGTCATGGTCAAGTAACATGACCTCCAGAACAGGATTACCATACCACTCTGGTGCGGATCTTACTCTGGTTGACCTACGAGGTTCGGTAGTAACTTGATCTGAAGTTACATGATCATCATCATTAGCTTCCTCACTAATTGGTGTAGGAGTCACAGGAACAGATTTCTGTGATGAACTACTTTCAAATAAGGGAGCAGGTACAGTTACCTCATCAAGTTCTACTTTCCTCCCACTCACTTCTTTCAAGAGAAACTCCTTCTCTAGCAAGGAACCATTCTTAGCAACGAATGTCTTGCCTTCGGATATGTGATAGAAGGTGTACCCAACAGTCTCCTTTGGGTATCCTATGAAGACACATTTCTCCGATTTGGGTTGGAGCTTATCAGGTTGAAGCTTTTTCACATAAGCATCACAGCCCCAAACTTTAAGAAACGACAACTTTGGTTTCTTGCCAAACCACAATTCATAAGGCGTCGTCTCAATGGATTTAGATGGTGTCCTATTTAACGTGAATGCAGTTCTATCTAAAGCATAACCCCCAAATGTAGCGGTTAATCACTAAGAGACATCATAGATCACACCATATCTAGTAAAGTACGATTACGGCGTTCGGACACACCATTACATTGTGGTGTTCCGGGTGGCACGAGTTGCGAAACTATTCCGCATTGTTTCAAATGAAGACCAAACTCGTAACTCAAATATTCTCCTCCGCGATCAGATCGTAGAAACTTTATTATCTTGTTACGGTGATTTTCCACTTCACTCTGAAATTCTTTGAACTTTGCAAATGTTTTAGACTTATGTTTCATTAAGTAAACATACCCATATCTTCTCAAATCATATGTGAAGGTGAGAAGATAACTATACCTGCCGCGAGCCTCAACATTCATCAGACCATATACATTAGCATGTATGATTTCCAACAAGTTTGTTGCTCGCTCCATTGTTCTGGAGAACAGAGTTTTAGTCATCTTGCCCATGAGGCATGGTTCACAAGTACCAAGTGATTCATAATCAAGTGATTCCAAAAGTCCATCAGAATGGAGTTTCTTCATGCGATTTACACCAATATGACCTAAACGGCAGTGCCACAAATAAGTTGGACTATCATTATCAACTATGCATCTTTTGGCTTCAATATTATGAATATGTGTGTCACTACTATCAATATTCAACATGAATAGACCACTCTTCAAGGGTTCATGACCATAAAAGATATTACTCATATAAATAGAACAACCATTATTCTCTGATTTAAATGAATAACCATCTCGCATCAAACAAGATCCAGATATAATATTCATGCTCAACGTTGGCACCAAATAAAAATTATTCAGGTCTAAATCTAATCCCGAAGGTAGATGTAGAGGTAGCATGCCGACTACGATCACATCGACTTTGGAACCATTTCCCACGCGCATCGTCACCTCCTCCTCAGCCAATCTTCGCTTAATCCGTAGTCCCTGTTTCGAGTTGCAAATATTAGGAACAGAACCAATATCAAATACCCACATACTACTGCGAGCATTAGTAAGGTACACATCAATAACATGTATATCATATATACCTTTGTTCACCTTGCCATCCTTCTTATCCGCCAAATACTTGGGGTAGTTCTGCTTCTAGTGACCAGTCCCTTTGTAGTAGAAGCACTCAGTCTTAGGCTTAGGTCTAGACTTGGGCTTCTTCACTTGAGCAGCAACTTGCTTGCCGTTCTTTTTGAAGTTCCCCTTCTTACCTTTACCCTTTTTCTTGAAACTAGTGGTCTTATTCACCATCAACACTTGATACTCCTTCTTGATTTCTACCTCCGCATCCTTTAGCATCGCGAAGAGCTCTGGAATTGTCTTATCCATCCCTTGCATATTATAGTTCATCACGAAGCTCTTTTAGCTTGGTGGCAGTGGTTGAAGAATTCGGTCAATGACACTATCATCAGGAAGATTAACTCCCAGTTGAATCAAGTGATTGTTATACCCAGACATTTTGAGTATATGCTCACTGACAGAGCTATTCTCCTCCATCTTCCAGTTGTAGAAATTATTGGAGACTTCATATCTCTCAATCCGGGCATTTGCTTGAAATATTAACTTCAACTCCTGGAACATCTCATATGCTCCATGACGTTCAAAACATCGTTGAAGTCCCGGTTCTAAGTCGTAAAGCATGGCACACTGAACTATCGAGTAGTCATCAGCTTTGCTCTACCAGACGTTCTTAACATCTGGCATTGCTCCTGTAGCGGGTTTGGCACCTAGCGGTGCTTCCAGGACATAATTCTTCTGTGCAGCAATGAGTGAGGGAGTCCTGGATTAGGGGGTGTCCGGATAGCCGGACTATACCTTCAGCCGGACTCCTGGACTATGAAGATACAAGATTCAAGACTTTGTCTCGTGTCCGGAAGGGACTTTCCTTGGTGTGGAAGGCAAGCTTGGCGATACGGATATGTAGATCTCCTACCATTGTAACCGGCTCTGTGTAACCCTAACCCTTTCCGGTGTCTATATAAACTGGAGGGTTTTAGTCCATAGGACAGAACAACAATCATACCATAGGCTAGCTTCTAGGGTTTAGCCTCCTAGATCTCGTGGTAGATCTACTCTTGTACTACTCATATCATCAATATTAATCAAGCAGGAGTAGTGTTTTACCTCCATCGAGAGGGCCCGAACCTGGGTAAAAACATCGTGTCCCTTGTATCCTGTTACCATCCCCCTAGACGCATAGTTCGGGACCCCCTACCCGAGATACGCTGGTTTTGACACTGACATTGGTGCTTTCATTAAGAGTTCCTCTGTGTCGTCACTTTTAGGCCCGATGGCTCCTCCGATCATCAATAGCAACGCAGTCCAGGGTGAGACCTTTCTCCCCGGACAGATCTTCGTCTTCGGCGGCTTCGCACTGCGGGCCAATTCGCTTGGCCATCTAGAGCAGATCGAAAGCTACGCCCCTAGCCATCAGGTCAGATTTGGAAGTTTAAACTACACGGCTAACATCCGCGGGGACTTGATCTTCGACGGATTCGAGCCACTTCCGACCGCACCGCACTGTCACGACGGGCATGATCTAGCTCTGCCGTCGAACAGTGCCCTGGAGGCCGCACCCACATCAGCTTCGAACCTTAATTCGGAGCGAACTGCGTCGATCGAGGATGGGTGGTTGGACGCCGCCTCAGGGGCAGCGATCCCTACGGCGATCGAGCTGAACACCAGCCCCGCACTACGCGAGGCTCGTGACTCCAAGGAGCCGGACTCCGGGCCCTCCGCGCCCCTGCCGATCGAATCCGATTGGGCGCCGATCATGTAATTTACCGCCGCAGACATCTTTCAGCACTCGCCTTTTGGCGATATTCTGAAGACACTAAAGTCTCTCTCTTTATTGGGATAGCCCTGGCCGGACTACGGTCAGCAGGGTTGGGATACGGACGATGAAGAAATTCAAAGCCCACCCACCACCCACTTTGTAGCCACTGTCGACAATTTAACCGACATGCTCGACCTTGACTCCGAAGACTTCGACGGTATGGACGCCGATGTAGGAGACGATCAAGAACCAGCGCCTATAGGGCACTGGAAAGCCACCTCGTCATATGACATATACATGGTGGATACCCCAAAAGAACGAGATGGCGATGGAACAGCGGAGGATGACCCCTCCAAGAAACAGCCTAAGCACCGGCGTCAGCGGCGCCGCTCTAAATCCTGCCAAAGCAAAAACGGTGATTGCGGCACGGGAGATAATAATACTCCGGACAGTGCCGAAGAAAACCCCCACCAGCAAGATTCAGCACAGGAGGATGGAGAAGCCAGCCCTCATGAGAGAGCGGCAGACAAAGAGGTCGAGGACGATAATTATATGCCTCCCTCCGAAGACGAGGCAAGCCTTGACGACGACGGATTCGTCGTGCCAGAGGATCCCGTCGAGCAAGAGCGTTTTCAACGTAGGGCTATGGCCACGACAAGCAGCCTCAAGGAAAAACAGCAACAACTTAGAGCTGATCAAGATTTGCTAGCCGACAGATGGACTGAAGTCCTTGCGGCCGAACAATATGAACTCGAATGCCCCTCCAAGAGCTACCCAAAGCGCAGGTTGCTACCCCGATTAGAGGAGTAAGCACCTAAACTACATCACCAGCACATGATACGGCCGACCGGCCACCTCGTGGCCGCGACAGAGAGGCCTCTCGGCCCTCCACTCAAGCCGCACCCCGGTGCCACTCAAAACATACCAAGGCACGGGAAAATGCGCCAGACCTGCGAGATATATTGGAGGACAAGGCAAGGCAAACAAGATCGATCTACGGACCGCTGGGGCGCCCCATGGCACGTGACGGTGATCGTCACTCCGAATATAGTAAATCCGGCTGGGCCGAACACAATAGACAAAGCCGATTCGAGCTACATCGTGATATAGCCCAATACAGAGGCGCCGCACACCCACTGTGCTTCACAGAGGAAGTAATGGATCATCAAATCCCTGAAGGTTTCAAACCCGTGAACAGCGAATCATATGATGGAACAACAGATCCTGCGGTGTGGATCGAGGATTATCTCCTTCATATCCACATGGCCCATGACGATGATCTACACGCCATCAAATACCTCCCACTCAAACTTAAAGGACTAGCTCGGCATTGGCTTAACAGCTTGCCAGCAGAATCAATCAGTTGTTGGGAGGACCTGGAAGCTACATTCCTCGACAATTTCTAGGGCACTTATGTGCGACCACCATATGCCGATGACCTAAGCCACATAATTCAGCAGCCAGGGGAATCGGCCAGGCAATTCTGGACACGGTTCCTAACAAAGAAAAATCAAATAGTCGACTGTCCGGACGCAGAGGCCCTAGCAGCCTTCAAGCACAATATCTGTGATGAGTGGCTTGCCTGGCACCTTGGACAGGAAAAGCCGAAATCTATGGCAGTGGTCACGACACTCATGACCCGCTTTTGCGCGGGAGAAGACAGCTGGCTTGCTCGTAGCAACAATATGACCAAGAACCCTGGTAATTCGGATACCAGAGATAGTAGTAGCAGGTCGCGTCGCAACAAGCAAAAGCGCCACATTAACAGCGACAATGCTGAGGATACGGCAGTTAATGCCGGATTCAGAGGCTATAAATCCGGTCAGCGGAAAAAGCCATTAAAAAGAAATACTTAGGGCCCGTCCAGTTTGGACCGAATACTCGACCGCTTGTGCCAGATACATGGCACCCCCTAAAAGCCAGCCAATCACACCAACAAGGATTGTTGGGTGTTCAAGCAGGCAGGCAAGTTAAATGCTGAAAATAAAGACAAGGGGCTGCATAGCAATGACGATTAAGAGCCCTGGCCGTCGAACAACAGTGGACAGAAGGGCTTTCCCCCACAAGTGCGGATGGTGAACATGATATACGCAACCCACATCCCCAAGAGGGAGCGGAAGAGCGCGTTAAGGGACGTATACGCGATGGAGCCAGTCGCCCCAAAGTTCAACACATGGTCCTCCTGCCCGATCACCTTTGATCGAAGGGACGATGGAGCCAGTCGCCCCAAAGTTCAACACATGGTCCTCCTGCCCGATCACCTTTGATCGAAGGGACCACCCCACTAGCATCCGTCATGGCAGATTCGCCGCATTGGTTCTAGACCCAATTATTGACGGATTTCATCTCACTAGAGTCCTTATGGACGGTGGCAGTAGCCTGAACCTGCTTTACCAGGATATAGTGCGGAAAATGGGCATAGATCCTCGAGGATTAAGCCCACCAAAACGACCTTTAAAGGTGTCATACCAGGTGTAGAGGCCAACTGTACAGGCTCAGTTACACTTGAACTGGTCTTCGGATCTCCGGATAATTTCCGAAGCGAGGAGTTAATCTTCGACATAGTCCCGTTCCGCAGTGGCTATCACGCACTGCTCGGGCGAATCGCATTCGCCAAGTTCAATGCGGTACCGCACTACACGTACCTTAAGCTCAAGATGTCAGGCCCTCGAGGAGTAATTACGGTCAATGGAAACACCGAATGCTCCCTCCGAACGGAGGAGCACATGACGGCCCTCGCAGCGGAAGTACAAAGCAGCCTCTCCAGGCAATTCTCTAGTCCGGCCATTAAACGTCCGGACACCGTCAAGCGCGCCCGGAGTAACCTACAACAAGACCGCCTTGCACGTTCCGAGCAGGCGTAGCAATGCGGCCCCAACCCCAGCCCTCGCGAAAATGCGACACTAGTGCTTCGCGTACATAACTACGCTCTAGAAATACCATGGGTACAGGGGGAGGGGCACCATCACGGCATGCCCGAAACACGGCTTAAACCGCACTAGGGGCTGCCAATTTTTTAATTTTCTCTTACTTTCAGGACTCCATTCTTCGGAAGGCCTGTCCGGTAGTACAATTGCCGCACAAACGATGCAAGAACCAGGGAAGCAGACAAGCCACGCCGCATTATGGAACTCCCAGGTGGTCTCTATCACGAGCAGTATACCTGTTTCGCATACCATTCCGCAGCCTGCCCCTAGAACGGACATGTTAAATAGTCCAACCTTTTGCTTATTGCATTATTTGTATCATTCTGCCTTGATCGCAACCTTTTTTAATAAACAATGCATAGATTTTGTCTATTTTTGCATTACTCTTTTTTAAAAATATATGTTCATCAACGACATGCTGCACCCGTACACTTTGGTATGGCCAAATACGCCAGGGGCTTTAGTACCCCTCAATATGGTGTGAGAAGCTCGAACACTTTAACAAGTGCGGCACCCCGAACTTATAGCATTATATGCATCGGCTCCGAATCATGTCTTGTGTCAATAGTTGGGTTTTCCCGGCTCCTATGTTTTGGTGCCTTACGTTCCGCTAAATCGCCTAAGATAGCACTAGGAGAACTACTGCGATTGTGCCCCAGTTGAGCTGGGCTAAGCACCTCAGTAGAGAAAGCTAAAACTGACTGTCATCATGAAGCGAGAGCTGGTCGCTGTTCGAGAGGTTTTTTGAGTCCCTAAAGACTTATGGCGCTTAGAGTGAGGAGTCGACTCTTTCCGGCTAAGGCGTGGATAGCGCCCCGAACTCGGTCTTCCGAATACTAGGGGCTTCGCCGAAATTTAAAATTATAGAATTCTATGGCTAAGTGAGAGTGTTTGTCGGTGTCAAAACCGGCGGATCTCGGGTAGGGGGTCCCGAACTGTGCGTCAAGGTCGGATGGTAACAGGAGACAAGGGACACTTTATTTTACCCAGGTTCGGGCCCTCTCGGTGGAGGTAAAACCCTACTCCTGCTAGATTAATATTGATGATATGGGTAGTACAAGAGTGGATCTACCACGAGATCAAGGAGGCTAAACCCTAGAAGCTAGCCTATGGTATGATTGTGTATGATGATGGTTGTCCTAAGGACTACAACCCTCCGGTTTATATAGACACCGGATAGGGTTAGGGTTACACAGAGTCGGTTACAATGGTAGGAGATCTCGAATATCCCCACGCCAAGCTTGCCTTCCACGCCAAGAAAAGATCCTTCCGGACGCGGGACGAAGTCTTTAATCTTGTATCTTCATAGTCCTGGAGTCCGGCTGAAGGTATAGTCCGGCAATTCGAACACCCCCTAATCCAGGACTCCCTCAGTAGCCCCTGAACCAGGCTTCAATGACAGCGAGTCCGGCGCGCAGATTGTCTTCGGCATTGCAAGGCGGGTTCCTCCTCCAAGTCCTTCAAGAAGATTATAAACACTAGAAATAGTGTCCGGCTCTGCAAAATAAGCTTCCACATATAGCCATATAGAGAATAATATTAACACAAATCAAATCTGCTGACGTATTTCGTAGTGCGTCATAAAACTGCGACCAAGCCTTCTATACAAATTGCTTTCATTGTTCCACCTCGGCTCGTTTAGCGAGGCAGTTTCCTTGGCACGTCTTGTCAGAGCAGAGATCATGTGCCCCCTTTAACGGGATTCTCATTAATACGGACGTGGGTAACCCAATCGTTCCTGTTAGCATGTCTTGCCTTAATTAAAGGCTAGTCCAAGACGGTTACGGGGAGGGCGCTTGATATTCTATCTCTTATAAAGAGACCAAGGCCCTGTTCCCCGCTTCTATTCAAAACGAGCTCGCCCGTCACCTCGAGTTCCAACACCCTAGGCTTCCAGATTCCGAGCGCACCGGATCTTCGACAATGTCCGGCTCCGACCTCCAAGGCCGATGGATGCCCTCCTCTGTTATGGAGGATGACGTATCAAGATTGAGGGAAGCTAGATTCCTGACTAGGGAGATTCCGCACAAGCTGCCTGTTCAAGGACAGGTGATCCCTAGCCCTCAGCCCGGCGAGAGTGTGGTATTCATATCCCACTTCCTTCGGGGATTAGGCTTCCCCATGGATCCCTTTGTAAGGGGGCTGATGTTTTATTATGGGCTGGAATTCCACGACTTAGCTCCGGAGTCCATCCTCCATATCTCCTCGTTCATAGTTGTGTGCGAAGCGTTCCTCCGTGTTACCCCTCACTTCGGATTGTGGCTCAAGACCTTCAAAATAGAACCGAAGATGATCGAAGGGCACCACGCAGAGTGCGGAGGCGTTGCTATAAAAAGAAATGCCGGCGCTCCATGGCCCGAGCGCGCTTTTCAAGAGGATCTTGGCTTATGGCAACAGGAGTGGTTCTACATCACCGCTCCTCGGGGCACCGCATGGGTGGCGCCTCCGGCCTTTCGCTCGGGTCCCCCACCACGGTTAGCATCATGGATTAACACAGGATTAGATCGGGGCTTGCCCAAAGACGTTCCTCTGCTGCAGGGCCGCATTAAGGATCTCTTGAAGGGAGACCTCAACCTGGTCAAGGTGACACAAGTCATGCTGATTCGCCGGACACTGCCCGACCAACGTCGCCCCCTTCGCTTGTGGGAATTCAATGCGGAGGGACCACGAGTTCTCTAGAATTTTATGGGCGTGACGCCTGTGGAGATGTATAAACTGTTCTTCGGATCACAAGAAGTGAGTCCGAATTTGACCGAGGATGCTGGTTTAAGCCGCAATCGCCCGGATACTCAAGTAGGTGACCTTGCGACCAGACCCTCTATCCGCATAATTAACTTGCTTTTTAACAACACTTTTCCTTTTAAGCAGGAGTGGATAGCGAAGGAGAAGCTGATCCGGTGTCCGGCTCGCCTTCCCGAAACCAGGCTGGATCCTGTGCTATTCAGGATGCTAGAGGTAGTGCCTTTGGAGGGAAATATGGGAGCAGACAAGGAGACCGTGGCCTCTCCAAAAGAGACCATTCCAAAGGGGGGAATCGATAATTCTCCTCCTAAGGGAAAGAAAAGGGCCGCCTCTGACCGCCCAGAAACCATAGCTTTGAAGCGGGGGAAAGAATCCTTGTCAGAGGGCCTGACGCCAGGGAGCCCCTCGGCCGAACTAAACCCTCAAAGGGAACAGCTCTCCAGCGAGCCGTAAGTAGAAGAAGAGTTATTCTTTTAAGAGAAATCCTTGATTTATATCTAAGAAGTTTTAACCGAAACTTTACGTTGTAGTTCGGACCTTAGCCCTTCTCAGCAGAACTCGTCTTCGGGGGATCTTCTTCCGGAGATGATGGAGAGCGGAACGCCTCCTCCTTCTGTATCGCCTAGCAAGGCGGGCGACACTGAAGTGTCGTCGCGGGGGATTTCTCCGGATCCACTAGGGGTGGATGGTGCAGTCCCCCGAGGTTCTCCGTGTCCGGCCTTTGAGGAAGGCCATGGGACAAGTCCGGCACCATCTGGTGTTCGGACGGAGGAGCTAAAGATTCTGCTGGGGCGAGCCTCTGTCTCAGAGGAGCATCGTGCGTTAATGAGCACGGTGATTGAAAAGATTTCATCCGCAGAAAGCGGACTGCACGAGGCCGTCAAGACTTTAGTGGCAGGCCTTGAGGTACGTTTTAAATAACGTATATTTGTATTAATTGCGCATAAATAAAGTGCGCCCTGTGTAGATAGTAGCCCCTGAGACTCTGTGCATCGTAAAGATGTACGGCGCGCAGAGGATCTTAATCCCAGTTCCTTTAAGTGGCACCTTTATACGTAGGTGGCTGATTGTCCGGAGTCGAGCCGGACTCGTGAATATGCCGAACTAAAGCGACAACTGGATGAGGCAGAAGCCGACGTCGTGCTTGTTAACAAGCGGCTTGATGGTGCTCAAGGTATTGAAATCATTAGGCGATTGTGAGTAAGAGGAGCTTTATGTCAATATCTTACCGTGTGTGTGCTTGACGCAGATGGTGCGGCCGCCGTGGAAGGTCTTAGGGCCGAACTCGCCCGAGCGAAGGAACAAGCCAGAAGAAGCGATGCGGCTGCCATGAAAGCCCTTGAAGAGCTGAAAGCCGAACAAGCTGCCCATTGCCGAAGCAAGGAGGAGGTGGCTGATATGGCCGTAATGTTAAAAAGTGCTACTGACCGTTGCAAGCTTCTTGAAGAAGAAGGTCGGGCAAGGCAAATGAGCTTAGAGAAAGCTGTTACCAACGCCAAGGACGCCCGCTCTGTAATGAGAGTGGCAAAGGAGGAGCTACGTCAAGCCGGACTAATTGCGGATGGAAAGCCCTTCTTGCTGCGCAGAAGATTTTGCGACCCGAGGTTTGCCCCGTTGGACCGAGCGTGGAGTGTAGAGGACACCTATCTGGATTTGGCGGCTAGTGCTGCTGATGCGACCAAACACTTTCAAGATAAGAAGGATCATGAAGTGGAGAAGCTCTTCTGGTCACAATTCATCAATCCAGAGCGTCCACTTGCAGTGGACGATCGCCTGGCCCAATGGGCCGAACTGAATAGGTTGTCCGGACTCGCCATGAAGTACGTCATGGATTATCTTTATCCGGGGAGATCGAAGCCGAAGAGTTATTTCAGCTTGGTGCAGCAATTTCTCGACGTGGTGCCACGTATCGGTGCTATGAAGAGGTCAGCGTGCACGGAGGGAGCTCGGTTAGCTCTTGCCCATGTCAAGACATACTGGGCAGATATGGAGCACACCGTTGTTGCGTCCCGTGATTCGGATAAAAGCCGAATACCTTCCGAGCAATATTTTGAGGAATTCCTCGAAGGTGCTCACATAATAGAGACGCAGTGCTCAAAGGATGATACGTTATGATAGCATATGTAATCATGAAACAATATGTAGGGGCATATTTTTAGACTTGTGCCTACAAGTATTATGAACACCTCCTGTGCGGCCGTTTAAATATATAAATTCTGAAAGATTGCAGTCCTTGGCTTCAGCCCCCACCCACATAGTGTGGGGGTGCGCGTAGAAGACGCATTTTCACACTTAACCCAACGTCTTGGTCCTATAAAGGAGGTGATAGCACAGCGGGCTAGGAAACCGGACTATAATGCTTTAGCACTTTCACTTAGCCATAGGAGCTTGACAGTGGGACTCTTTAGGTAGCCCTTTAGTGGCGACTGCGCTTTGCTCGAGTTTGGAGCGCGTACGTGCCTGACTGGGAAACGGCCCTTCGTCAAAGCGGAGGAATTTGATAAATTCCTATGAGTCATTGAGTGGCGACCAGTCTCGCGCTACATCATGACAGTCGGATTTCGGCTTTCTCTACTAAGGTGCTCACCCGGCCGAACCGGGGCACAATCGCAGTAGTTCTCCTGGTGCTACCTTAGCCGATAGAGCGGAACGTAAGGTAGCCAAACTCAGGAGCCGGGCAACCCAACATATGACCAAAATCATGATTCGGAGCTGATGCATATAGTGCCAAAACTCGCAACGCCGAACACTCCCTAAGGTGTTCGGTCTTTGTGAGTGCGTGTGAAACAACACCCTTAAACAGAAGAAAAGAAAAGCCCTTAGTGTCTAGGTACGAGCAAGAATTCTGGCGTGGCCACATGCCAAAACGCCAGCCTCCTCCTTGGTTATATCGAAAAAGAAAAAACTAGGGGATGTATAGCAGCAAGAGACAGTAAAAAAGGTTTACGCAGGGTCTTAATCTAAAAAGAATCCTTTAGGACGGGTCCCTACAGCACGTCTGCGCCTGTGTCTCCACTGTGCCATGTCCTGGACGGGCGCCGCACGACGTTCATCTGTAAAAGAGAAGAACTAATTTGAAAAATGGGTCGTGCGGAATATATAAGTTTGAGTTTTATTGTCTCTGCGTACTGACCCTGCTATGGGGGTATATGGCGTACTAAGCCTGCGTTAATGATGGACTTGTGCCGAACTCGTTGAGTCCTGGTCCGTGGCCTTTGATGACTTATAAAAAAGTCCTTTGGCTGGCGAGGCCACTTTATTGTGCGGCTGTTTAAGCGGCCGTGCAATCTTCCGTTTGGAGGAGGCGTATTTTAGTGCGCTCCTTTTAAAGAGATGATGCCTCGAGGACCGGGCATCTTAAGCGTGAGAGATGCGTAATGCGATATTGCATTAAAGCGAGCGAAAGCTCCGCGTCCCATTAGTGCTTGATAGCGACTTGAAAATGGGACTACATGGAAGGTCAGCTTTTCGCGACGAAAGTTATTGGGAGAGCCAAATATGACTACAAGCCGGAGAAAACCCATACAATGGGTGTCCGGGCCTGGTGCTACCCCTTGAAAGGAGGTTTTGCTATGGCGGATTCTTGCTGGGTTTATGCCCATGCGGTGGATTGTATCCTGATATATCAGGTTTAGTCCACTGCCGCCGTCCATACAGACATTGGTAAACTGGAATCCATCGATTATTGGATCCAGTATCAGGGCAGTCCGGCCTGCGTTTTTGATATTTCTAGAATAATCTAGCTAATCAAAAATGATTGGCTTTAGTGACCAGTGGCGGGACTCCTGAGGGGAAAGCTTGATTGTGCATACCTTTATGGGTGCCACACGTTTTGTTACGTGAAGTAAGTTCACTGTTTTGACTTCTTGCAGGAAGTTCTTTTGTTTCCTGGTATTCTGCCTTTGGGGTTCGTCCTCTTCTTCACTTGGTGTATCGAGCCCCTTGTGTGCGGCGTTAAGCTGTCCGTATTGTTTAAAAACCCAACAATCTCTGTGGGTGTGATTGGTAGGCCTCCCAGGAGTACTGTGTATCAGACATATTCTGTCCAAGATGTTGGGGAACGTAGTAATTTCAAAAAATTTCCTGCGCACACGCAAGATCATGGTGATGCATAGCAACGAGAGGGGAGAGTGTTGTCTACGTACCCTCGTAGACCGAAGTGGAAGCGTTGACACAACGTAGAGGAAGTATTCGTATGTTCTCCTCGCGATCCAACCGATCACAGCACCGTTACTCCGGCACCTCCGAGTTCTTGGCACACGTTCAGCTCGATGACGATCCCCGGGCTCCGATCCAGCAAAGCGTCGAGGAAGAGTTCCGTCAGCACGACGGCGTGGTGACGATCTTGATGTGTTACCGGCGCAGGGCTTCGCCTAAGCACTGCAACGATATGATCGAGGTGGAATTTGGTGGAAGGGGGCACCGCACACGGCTAAGGAAAGATCTCAATGATCAATTGTGTGTTTCTGGGGTGCCCCCCGCCCCCGTATATAAAGGAGCCAAGGGGGAGGGGCTGGCCGGCCAAGCCTGGCACGCCAGAGAGTCCTACTCCCTCTGGGAGTAGGATTCCCCCCCCCCAATCCTAGTTGGACTAGGATTCTCCAAGGGGGAGAGAGAGAGAGGGGGCGCCCACCTCTCCTAGTCCTAATAGGACTAGGGGAAGGGGGGAGGCGCGCAGCCCATGAGGGCAGCCCTATCACCTCTCCTCCAAGGCCCATGTTGGCCCATTATGCCCCCGGGGGGTTCCGGTAACCCTCCCGGTATTCCGGTAAAATCCTGATTTCACCTGGAATGCATCCGATGTCCAAACATAGGCTTCCAATATATAATTCTTTATGTCTCGACCATTTCGAGACTCCTCGTCATGTCCGTGATCACATCCGGGACTCCGAACTCCTTCGGTACATCAAAATGCATAAACTCATAATAACTGTCATCGTAACGTTAAGCGTGCGGACCCTGCGGTTCGAGAACAATGTAGACATGACCGAGACACGTCTCCGGTCAATAACCAATAGCGGGACCTGGATGCCCATATTGGCTCCTACATATTCTACGAAGATCTTTATCGGTCAGACCGCATAACAACATACGTTGTTCCCTTTGTCATCGGTATGTTACTTGCCCGAGATTCGATCGTCGGTATCCAATACCTAGTTCAATCTCGTTACCGGCAAGTCTCTTTACTCGTTCTGTAATACATCATCCCGCAACTAACACATTAGTTGCAATGCTTGCAAGGCTTATGTGATGTGCATTACCGAGAGGGCCCAGAGATACCTCTCCGACAATCGGAGTGACAAATCCTAATCTCGAAATACGCCAACCCAATATGTACCTTCGGAGACACCTGTAGAGCACCTTTATAACCACCCAGTTACGTTGTGACGTTTGGTAGCACACAAAGTGTTCCTACGGTAAACGGGAGTTGCATAATCTCATAGTTAAAGGAACATGTATAAGTCATGGATAAAAGCAATAGCAACATACTAAACGATCGGGTGCTATGCTAATGGAATGGGTCATGTCAATCAGATCATTCAACTAATGATGTGATCTCGTTAATCAAATAACAACTCTTTGTTCATGGCTAGGAAACATAACCATCTTTGATTAATGAGCTAGTCAAGTAGAGGCATACTAGTGACACTCTGTTTGTCTATGTATTCACACATGTATTATGTTTCCAGTTAATACAATTCTAGCATGAATAATAAACATTTATCATGATATAAGGAAATAAATAATAACTTTATTATTGCCTCTAGGGCATATTTCCTTCAGTCTCCCACTTGCACTAGAGTCAATAATCTAGATTACAAAGTAATGATTCTAACACCCATGGAGTCTTGGTGCTGATCATGTTTTGCTCGTGGAAGAGGCTTAGTCAACGGGTCTGCAACATTCAGATCCGTATGTATCTTGCATATTTCTATGTCTCCCACCTGGACCAAATCCCGGATGGAGTTGAAGCGTCTTTTGATGTGTTTGGTTCTTTTGTGAAATCTGGATTCCTTTGCCAAGGCAATTGCACCAGTATTGTCACAAAAGATTTTCATTGGACCCGATACGCTAGGTACAACACCTAGATCGGATATGAACTCCTTCATCCAGACTCCTTCATTAGCTGCTTCCGAAGCGGCTATGTACTCAGCTTCACATGTAGATCCCGCCACGACGCTTTGTTTAGAACTGCACCAACTGACAGCTCCACCGTTTAATGTAAATACGTATCCGGTTTGCGATTTAGAATCGTCCGGATCAGTGTCAAAGCTTGCATCGACGTAACCGTTTACGACGAGCTCTTTGTCACCTCCATAAATGAGAAACATATCCTTAGTCCTTCTCAAGTACTTAAGGATGTTCTTGACCGCTGTCCAGTGATCCACTCCTGGATTACTTTGGTACCTGCCTGCTAAACTTACAGCAAGGCACACATCAGGTCAGGTACACAGCATTGCATACATGATAGAGCCTATGGCTGAAGCATAGGGAACATTTTTCATTTTCTCTCTATCTTCTGCGGTGGTCGGGCATTGAGTCTTACTCAACCTCACACCTTGTGCCACAGGCAAGAACCCTTTCTTTGCCTGATCCATTTTGAACTTTTTCAAAACTTTGTCAAGGTATGTGCTTTGTGAAAGTCCTATTAAGCGTCTTGATCTATCTCTATAGATCTTAATGCCCAGTATGTAAGCAGCTTCACCGAGGTCTTTCATTGAAAAACTCTTATTCAAGTATCCCTTTATGCTATCCAGAAATTCTATATCATTTCCGATCAGCAATATGTCATCCACATATAATATTAGAAATGCTACAGAGCTCCCACTCACCTTTTTGTAAATACAGGCTTCTCCAAAAGTCTGTATAAAACCAAATGCTTTGATCACACTATCAAAGCGTTTATTCCAACTCCGAGAGGCTTGCACCAGTCCATAAATGGATCGCTGGAGCTTGCACACTTTGTTAGCTCCCTTTGGATCGACAAAACCTTCTGGTTGCATCATATACAACTCTTCTTCCAGAAATCCATTCAGGAATGCAGTTTTGACATCCATTTGCCAAATTTCATAATCATAAAATGCGGCAACTGCTAACATGATTCGGACAGACTTAAGCATCGCTACGGGTGAGAAAGTCTCATCGTAGTCAATCCCTTGAACTTGTCGAAAACCTTTTGCAACAAGTCGAGCTTTATAGACAGTAACATTACCATCAGCGTCAGTCTTCTTCTTAAAAATCCATTTATTCTCAATTGCTTGCCGATCATCGGGCAAGTCAACCAAAGTCCACACTTTGTTCTCATACATGGATCCCATCTCAGATTTCATGGCCTCCAGCCACTTTGCGGAATCTGGGCTCACCATTGCTTCTTCATAGTTCGTAGGTTCATCATGGTCTAGTAACATGACTTCCAAAATAGGATTACCGTACCACTCTGGTGCGGATCTTACTCTGGTTGATCTACGAAGTTCAGTAGAAACTTGATCTGAAGTTTCATGATCATTATCATTAGCTTCCTCCCTATTTGATGTAGGTGTCACAGAAACAGATTTCTGTGATGTACTACTTCTCAATAAGGGAGTAGATACTGTTATCTCATCAAGTTCTACTTTCCTCCCACTCACTTCTTTCGAGAGAAATTCCTTCTCTAGAAAGTTTCCGACTTTAGCAACAAAAATTTTGCCTTCGGATCTGTGATAGAAGGTATACCCAATAGTCTCCTTTGGGTATCCTATGAAGACACATTTTTCCGATTTGGGTTCGAGCTTATCAGGTTGAAGCTTTTTCACATAAGCATCGCAGCCCCAAACTTTAAGAAACGACAACTTTGGTTTCTTGCCAAACCACAGTTCATAAGGCGTCGTCTCAACGGATTTTGATGGTGCCCTATTTAACGTGAATGCGGCCGTCTCTAAAGCATAACCCCAAAAAGATAGCGGTAAATCGGTAAGAGACATCATAGATCGCACCATATCCAGTAAAGTACGATTACGACGTTCGGACACACCATTACGTTGTGGTGTTCCGGGTGGCGTGAGTTGCGAAACTATTCCGCATTGTTTCAAATGTAGACCAAACTCGTAACTCAAATATTCTCCTCCACGATCAGATCGTAGAAACTTTATTTTCTTGTTACGATGATTTTCCACTTCACTCTGAAATTCTTTGAACTTTTCAAATGTTTCAGACTTGTGTTTCATTAAGTAGATATACCCATATCTGCTTAAATCATCAGTGAAGGTGAGAAAATAACGATATCCGCCACGAGCCTCAACATTCATTGGACCACATACATCAGTATGTATGATTTCCAATAAATCTGTTGCTCTCTCCACAGTACCGGAGAACGGTGTTTTAGTCATCTTGCCCATAAGACACGGCTCGCAAGTGCCAAGTGATTCATAATCAAGTGACTCCAAAAGTCCATCAGTATGGAGTTTCTTCATGCGTTTTACACCGATATGACCTAAACGGCAATGCCACAAATAAGTTGCACTATCATTATCAACTCTGCATCTTTTGGCGTCAACATTATGAATATGTGTATCACTACTATCGAGATTAAGTAAGAACAAACCATTCTTTAATGGTGCATGACCATAAAAGATATTACTCATATAAATAGAACAACCATTATTCTCTGATTTAAATGAATAACCGTCTCGCATCAAACAAGATCCAGATATAATGTTCATGCTCAACGCTGGTACTAAATAACAATTATTTAGATCTAATATTAATCCCGAAGGTAGATGTAGAGGTAGCGTGCCGACCGCGATCACATCGACTTTGGAACCATTTCCCACGCGCATCGTCACCTCGTCCTTAGCCAATCTTCGCTTAATCCGTAGCCCCTGTTTTGAGTTGCAAATATTAGCAACAGAACCAGTATCAAATACCCAGGTGCTACTGCGAGAATTAGTAAGGTACACATCAATAACATGTATATCATATATACCTTTGTTAACCTTGCCATCCTTCTTATCCGCCAAATACTTGGGGCAGTTCCGCTTCCAGTGACCAGTCTGCTTGCAATAGAAGCACTCAGTTTCAGGCTTAGGTCCAGACTTGGGTTTCTTCTCTTGATTAGCAACTTGCTTGCTGTTCTTTTTGAAGTTCCCCTTTTTCTTCCCTTTGCCCTTTTTCTTGAAACTAGTGGTTTTGTTAACCATCAACACTTGATGCTCCTTTTTGATTTCTACCTCCGCGGCTTTCAGCATCGCGAAGAGCTCGGGCATAGTTTTGGTCATCCCTTGCATATTATAGTTCATCACGAAGCTCTTGTAGCTTGGTGGCAGTGATTGGAGAATTCTGTCAATGACGCAATCATCCGGAAGATTAACTCCCAGTTGAATCAAGTGATTGTTATACCCAGACATTCTGAGTATATGCTCACTGACAGAACCGTTCTCCTCCATTTTACAGCTATAGAACTTATTGGAGACTTCATATCTCTCAATCCGGGCATTTGCTTGAAATATTAACTTCAACTCCTGGAACATCTCATATGCTCCATGGTGTTCAAAACGTCGTTGAAGTCTCGGTTCTAAGCCGTAAAGCATGGCACACTGAACTATAGAGTAGTCATCAGCTTTGCTTTGCCAGACGTTCACAACATCTGGCGTAGCTCTTGCACCAGGCCTGGCACCCAGCGGTGCTTCCAGGACGTAATTCTTCTGTGCAGCAATGAGGATAATCCTCAAGTTACAGACCTAGTCCGTGTAATTGCTACCATCATCTTTCAACTTTGCTTTCTCAAGGAACGCATTAAAATTCAACGGAACAACAGCACGAGCCATCTATCTACACAACATAGACAAGCAAGATACTATCAGGTACTAAGTTCATGTTAAATTTAAGTTCAATTAATCATATTACTTAAGAACTCCCACTTAGATAGACATCCCTCTAATCCTCTAAGTGATCACGTGATCCAAATCAACTAAACCATGTCCGATCATCACGTGAGATGGAGTAGTTTCAATGGTGAACATCACTATGTTGATCATATCTACTATATGATTCACGCTCGACCTTTCGGTCTCCGTGTTCCGAGGCCATATCTGTTATATGCTAGGCTCGTCAAGTTAAACCTGAGTATTCTGCGTGTGCAACTGTTTTGCACCCGTTGTATTTGAACGTAGAGCCTATCACACCCGATCGTCACGTGGTGTCTCAGCACGAAGAACTTTCGCAACGGTGCATACTCAGGGAGAACACTTCTTGATAATTTAGTGAGAGATCATCTTATAATGCTACCGTCAATCAAAGCAAGATAAGATGCATAAAAGGATAAACATCACATGCAATCAATATAAGTGATATGATATGGCCATCATCATCTTGTGCTTGTGATCTCCATCTTTGAAGCACCGTCATGATCACCATCGTCACCGGCGCGACACCTTGATCTCCATCGTAGCATCGTTGTCGTCTTGCCAATCTTATGCTTCCACGACTATCACTACCGCTTAGTAATAAAGTAAAGCATTACATCGCGATTGCATTGCATACAATAAAGCGACAACCATATGGCTCCTGCCAGTTGCCGATAACTCGGTTACAAAACATGATCATCTCATACAATAAAATTTAGCATCATGTCTTGACCATATCACATCACAACATGCCCTGCAAAAACAAGTTAGACGTCCTCTACTTTGTTGTTGCAAGTTTTACGTGGCTGCTACGGGCTTAAGCAAGAACTCAACTTACCTACGCATCAAAACCACAACGATAGTTTGTCAAATAGACTCCGTTTTAACCTTCTCAAGGACCGGGCGTAGCCACACTCGGTTCAACTAAAGTTGGAGAGACAGTCTTCCGCAAGCCATCTATGTGCAAAGCACGTCGAGGGAACCGGTCTCCCGTAAGCGTACGCGTAAGGTTGGTCCGGATCGTCTCGTCCAACAATACCGCTGAACCAAAGTATGACATGCTGGTAGGCAGTATGACTTGTATCGCCCACAACTCACTTGTGTTCTACTCGTGCAAATAACATCAAACCATAAAACCTAGGCTCGGATGCCACTGTTGGGGAACGTAGTAATTTCAAAAAAATTCCTACGCACACGCAAGATCATGGTGATGCATAGCAACGAGAGGGGAGAGTGTTGTCTACGTACCCTCGTAGACCGAAGCGGAAGCGTTGACACAACGTAGAGGAAGTAGTCGTACGTTCTCCTCGCGATCCAACCGATCACAGCACCGTTACTCCGGCACCTCCGAGTTCTTGGCACACGTTCAGCTCGATGACGATCCCCGGGCTCCGATCCAGCAAAGCGTCGAGGAAGAGTTCCGTCAGCACGACGGCGTGGTGACGATCTTGATGTGTTACCGGCGCAGGGCTTCGCCTAAGCACTGCAACGATATGATCGAGGTGGAATTTGGTGGAAGGGGGCACCGCACACGGCTAAGGAAAGATCTCAATGATCAATTGTGTGTTTCTGGGGTGCCCCCTGCCCCTGTATATAAAGGAGCCAAGGGGGAGGGGCTGGCCGGCCAAGCCTGGCGCGCCAGAGAGTCCTACTCCCTCTGGGAGTAGGATTCCCCCCCCCCAATCCTAGTTGGACTAGGATTCTCCAAGGGGGAGAGAGAGAGAGAGGGGGCGCCCACCTCTCCTAGTCCTAATAGGACTAGGGGAAGGGGGAGGCGCGCAGCCCATGAGGGCAGCCCTCTCACCTCTCCTCCAAGGCCCATGTTGGCCCATTATGCCCCCGGGGGGTTCCGGTAACCCTCCCGGTATTCCGGTAAAATCCTGATTTCACCTGGAATGCATCCGATGTCCAAACATAGGCTTCCAATATATAATTCTTTATGTTTTGACCATTTCGAGACTCCTCGTCATGTCCGTGATCACATCCGGGACTCCGAACTCCTTCGGTACATCAAAATGCATAAACTCATAATAACTGTCATCGTAACGTTAAGCATGCGGACCCTGCGGTTCGAGAACAATGTAGACATGACCGAGACACGTCTCCGGTCAATAACCAATAGCGGGACCTGGATGCCCATATTGGCTCCTACATATTCTACGAAGATCTTTATCGGTCAGACCGCATAACAACATACGTTGTTCCCTTTGTCATCGGTATGTTACTTGCCCGAGATTCGATCGTCGGTATCCAATACCTAGTTCAATCTCGTTACCGGCAAGTCTCTTTACTCGTTCTGTAATACATCATCCCGCAACTAACACATTAGTTGCAATGCTTGCAAGGCTTATGTGATGTGCATTACCGAGAGGGCCCAGAGATACCTCTCCGACAATCGGAGTGACAAATCCTAATCTCGAAATACGCCAACCCAATATGTACCTTCGGAGACACCTGTAGAGCACCTTTATAATCACCCAGTTACGTGGTGACGTTTGGTAGCACACAAAGTGTTCCTACGGTAAATGGGAGTTGCATAATCTCATAGTTAAAGGAACATGTATAAGTCATGGATAAAAGCAATAGCAACATACTAAACGATCGGGTGCTATGCTAATGGAATGGGTCATGTCAATCAGATCATTCAACTAATGATGTGATCTCGTTAATCAAATAACAACTCTTTGTTCATGGCTAGGAAACATAACCATCTTTGATTAATGAGCTAGTCAAGTAGAGGCATACTAGTGACACATGTATTATGTTTCCTGTTAATACAATTCTAGCATGAATAATAAACATTTATCATGATATAAGGAAATAAATAATAACTTTATTATTGCCTCTAGGGCATATTTCCTTCACAAGATTCTTTTCAAGCTGGACGGATCATCCCTATTATCCTGAAAGGGTGGTTTTGTCTGATTTTGCCGTGAGCTTTTGAAACAGGCATTGACTGCCGTGCTCATCGGACTTTTTCTTTTGATTCTGCGACGGTCTTTTTTCGCCGTGGTTCTCCGTTTCCATCCCTGATTTCTGATGTACTTGGGTCGCTGGGGCTGCATCGTGCCAACCAGCTGTCCTCTCCTGCGCAAAAGCGGGTCATGAGGCTTGTGAGTGCGGCCATTGTTCTTGGCTTTTCCTGGCCGAGGTGTCTGGCGAGCCATTCGTATCGGACATTATGCCTGAAAGCTGCTAGGGCTTCGGCGTCCGGACAATCCATTATCTGATTCTTTTTAGTGAGGAATCTGTTCCAGAACTGTCGAGCTGATTCTTCGGGCTGCTGAGTTATATGACTGAGATCGTCTGCGTCCGGGGGGCGGACATAGGTCCCTTGAAAGTTTGCTCGGAAAGCATCCTCGAGCTCTTCCCAACTTCCAATTGTGTTTTCGGGAAGGCTTTTAAGCCAGTGCCGGGCTGGCCCTCTAAGCTTAAGAGGTAAATATTTTATGGCGTGGAGATCATCTCCTCTAGCCATGTGTATGTGGAGGATGTAATCCTCGATCCAGACTCCAGGGTCTGTTGTTCCATCGTACGCCTCTATGTTAACGGGTTTGAATCCCTCTGGAAATTCATATTCCAAGACCTCATCGGTGAAACATAGGGGGTGTGCGGCACCCCTGTATTTGGGTGTGCCGGATTCTGATGATGGATTTTTTGCATTGCTTGTGAGAGCTTGCTTCCTTGGTCCGTAAATGGACCTGGCTGGGCCATGATGCGAGTCTTTAATTGGGTCGCATGCCACCTTGAGTGCGGCGCCGCTTGCCGTTTTATGGTGGCCGTGGGGTCGTCTATCCGACCGTGTGGCTTTTTTATTTTTTTTAAGTGTGGGGGCTCTAGGGCCTCCTGGTCGAATTCGGGCAGTAGTTTTCTCTTCGGATAACTTTTAGTGCGGCGGCTGCCGCTGTATTTATCTACGGTCTTGATTACCTTGTTCCATCTTGTTCTGAGTGCATCTTCTGCCGTCTTTAGCTTCCGCTTCTGCTTTTTCAGGCTGCGTGCTGTGGCAACGAGCCTTTCGTGGAGATTCTTCTGCTCCGTGGTTTTATCCGGCATGAGATCGTCCGGAGTTCTGTTATGGCCGGGGGAGGGCTGTTTGTCCTCTCCATCCATGTTGCCCTGTTCGGACGGCTGGTCTGAGGCATGCTCATCGTCTACCGGCTCGTCCTGCTCTACGGCTGGGTCTTGATCGAGGCGGGGCTTGGCTTGGCGTTTACGTCGCCGCTTTGACTGCTTTTCGGAGGGTTTACCCCTTTTTCCGCCCCCTTTTTCCTCGTTGTCGTTTCCTGTAGGGGTATCCACCATGAATACATCATTAGGTGGGGTGGAGGTCCAGTGCCCTATAGGTGCTGGTCCTAGTTTGTTTCCTTCTTCGTCGTCCATACCGTCGAAGTCTTTGGATCCGAAGTCAAGTATGTCGGTTAACTCATCGACAGTGGCTATTAAATGGGTGGTGGGTGGGCTTTGAATTTCTTCGTCGTCCGAATCCCAACCTCGCAGACCATAGTCCGGCCTGGGCTCTCCTAATAGAGAGAGAGACTTGAGAGAATTCAAGATATCACCGAAAGGTGAGCACTGAAGGATGTCCGCGGCGGTGAACTCCATTATAGGTGCCCAATCAGGTTCGATTGGCGGGGGCACGGAAGGCCCGGAGTTCGGAGAAGTGTCCGGCTCCTTGGAGTTCTGGGCCGTGCGGAGTACGGGGCTGGCGTTCGGCTCGATCGCCATTGAGATCGCAGCCCCCGAGGTGACGTCCAACCGTTCATCCTCGGAGAACGCAGCGGGCTCCGAGTCAAGGATCGGGGCCGGAGCATGTGCGGCCTCCAGGGAACTATTCGGAGGCAGAGCTATATCATGCCCCTCGAAATAGTGCGGCGCGCTTGGCTGTGGCTCGAACCCGTCGAAGATCAAGTCTCCGCGAATATCGGTCGTGTAGTTTAAGCTTCCAAACCTGACTTGATGGCCAGGGGCGTAGCTTTCGATCTGCTCCATATGACCAAGCGAATTGGCCCGCAGAGCGAAGCAGCTGAAGACGAAGATTTGTCCGGGGAGGAAAGTCTCACCCTGGACCTCATCGTTTTTGATGATCAAAGGAGCCATCGGGCCTAGAAGCGACGACACAGAGGAACTCTCAATGAAAGCACCAATGTCGGTGTCAAAACCGGCGGATCTCGGGTACGGGGTCCCGAACTGTGCGTCAAGGTCGGATGGTAACAGGAGACAAGGAACACTTTATTTTACCCAGGTTCGGGCCCTCTCGGTGGAGGTAAAACCCTACTCCTGCTAGATTAATATTGATGATATGGGTAGTACAAGAGTGGATCTACCACGAGATCAAGGAGGCTAAACCCTAGAAGCTAGCCTATTGTATGATTGTGTATGATGATGGTTGTCCTACGGACTACAACCCTCCGGTTTATATAGACACCGGATAGGGTTAGGGTTACACAGAGTCGGTTACAATGGTAGGAGATCTCGAATATCCGCACGCCTAGCTTGCCTTCCACGCCAAGAAAAGATCCTTCCGGATACGGGACGAAGTCTTCAATCTTGTATCTTCATAGTCCTGGAGTCCGGCGGAAGGTATAGTCCGGCAATCCGAACACCCCCTAATCCAGGACTCCCTCAGTGTTCAAGCATTATAGTTCAATTGCCTTGTTCGTTGTGCTGAGCGCCGCCCTCGAAGGACCCAAACATGGGAAAAAGAGCACTCAGGTTTATCCCGAACACCCCAGCACTAGTGGCACGGGGGCAGAAGCCGACGACTCGCCATCTCTTAAAATTGATAAACGGCCGCACATAAGGTAATATTTTAAATTCCAAAAGCATTGCTTAGCGCATATGAACAATGTTTTCAGCGCACAGGACAAAACGAGCGAGTTTTACTCAAAAATTACATCCCTGGAACATTCATCCGCCATAAGGCGGGCACCCTTCAGAACGTCCTTATAATACATCTCGGGCCTGCGATGCTCTTTCCCCGGCGGTGGCCCATTCTTCACAAGCTTCTCAGCATCGAGCTTGCCCCAGTGCACCTTAGCGCGGGCAAGGGCCCTACGGGCACCTTCGATGCAGACGGAGCGCTTGATGACTTCGAGCCTTGGACAGGCCTCCACCAGCCGCCGCACCAGCCCGAAGTAGCTCCCAGGCAGAGCCTCTCCAGGCCACAGCCGAACTATGAGGCCCTTCATGGCCTGTTCGGCCACCTTGTGGAGCTCGACCAGTTGCTTCAGCTGGTCGCGCAGGGGCACAGGGTGTCCGGCCTCAGCATACTGAGACCAGAACACCGTCTCCGTCAAGCTGCCCTCCTCAGCTCGGTAGAATGCGGCGGCATCGGACACACTACGGGGTAAATCTGTGAATGCTCCTAGAGAGCTCCGGATTCGGGTAAGTAACAAGTAACTCACTTTTATATGTTTGCTTTGCATAAAGAATGCCTTACTCGCTGCTATCTTTTCCACCGCATCCAACTCTTGGAGGGCCTTCTGGGATTCGGCCTTGGCAGACTTGGCATTTTCAATAGCCGCCGCGAGCTCGGACGCTCACGTCTTTGAGTCAAGCTCCAAACTCTCATGTTTTTTCATGAGAGCCTGGAGCTCTTGCCGCACCTCGCCAACCTGGGCCTCATACTTCTCCCGCTCGGTGTGCTCCGTGTCCACCCTCTTCTCGGCCTCGGACAACACTTGCTTAAGGGTCGCCACCTCAGATGTGGCCCCTATCATAGCCACGATAATCCTGTCATTTTTTGCAATTGCACTTTTCTATATATTTAAACAAGGTATTTCATACCTTCGTTGTCCTCGAGCTGCTTCTTGACAAGTCCGAGCTCTTGCTCGGACTGCTCGAGGTTCTGCTTTAGCGTGTCCACTTCCGCAGTCAGTGCGGCGGACGCCAGCAGAGAAGCCTGCATACGCATATTGACTCCTTTTTGTTAGACTCCTGTGAATTTTATTTGATCCTCTATTCGGCTTTTCTTCCCGAACGGCAAACAGAGCATCAGGGGCTACTGTCTATGCGGTAATATTTTTACACATTCTTTACTTACCTCAAAGCCTGTGAAAAGGCTGGCACAAGCTTCAGTCAATCCGCTCTTGGCAGACTGAACCTTCTGGACCACCGCACTCATAATGGTGCGGTGCTCCTCGTCGATGGAGGCGCCTTTAAGCACCTCCAACAGATTGTCCGGCGCCTCCGGTTGGATGGGGGTCTCCGGCTCGATGGGCTTCCTCCTCTTGGAAGGAGGTCGCCCGCCGGACTCTGGAACCTTTGAAGGTTCCTGAGCGGTGTCCGGCCTAGGGCCGGACTTGGAGACCTGGGGGAATCTATCCCCTTTACTCCTGGAGTTTGGGAGGTCGCCTTGCGGCTCCTCCAGGACCACCCTCTCCTGGCTTGGAACCTGTTGGGACGCCACCTCGGCATCGTCAGTAGGGCGGGGGGAGGTAGCGGGCGGAAGTGAATTCATGTCCGACGAATCCAGGGAGCCGCTCGATGACTCGTCGAGCCCGGCCTTGGGCGGACTGCATAGATATATTCGACACGAGGAAAAGTTGTGCAACAAAGGAACACTACGAGTTACTCTGGTGTCCGGACACTTACGATCTCGCTGGGCGCTTGGCCCTGTGCGGCCACTCCTCTTCGCCGTCGTCGGTGTCGGTGGAGTAGTCCGAAGGAAGGTTCTTCCCCTTCTTGGACCCTTCGGCCTCCCCGGTCGGGGCGGCCTTCTTTTCTTTCCTCCCCTCGCTGGGGGGAGAGGTTTCTTCTTCCTCCTCCTCGTTTTCACGGGAGGAGTGCGTCTCGGAGTCGTCGGATGATGAATCCGACACCTCCAGGCACCGAGCACTCTTTCGAGTCCTTGTGGCCTTCTTCTTGGCCTTCTTCTCCGGCACCACATAGGGTGCCGGAACCAGCAGCTTCGCCAAGCGAGCATTGGCTGGGTCTTCGGGCAAAGGAGCCGGACAGTCGATCTGTCTGGACATCGCGTGCCAATCCTGTCAAAGGTAAGGGAGCTTAGATCCTGCATAGAGTCAAACTATGAAAAACTAATACCCTGTAAAAGGTACAAATAGCTTACCGCACTAGCGTGATGCTGCGTGCTGAATCCGCGGTCCTCGGAAGCGGATGCGGGAGCCTCGGCGCCCTTGAAAAGCACCTTCCAGGCATCTTCATACGTTGTGTCGAAGAGCCTGCTCAGAGTTCGGTGCTGCGCCGGGTCGAACTCCCACAGATTGAAGGCCCGTTGTTGACACGGGAGGATTCGGCGGATGAGCATAACCTGGACTACGTTGACGAGCTTGAGCTGCTTGTTCACCAGGTTTTGGATGCATTTTTGCAGTCCAGTCACCTCTCCTTTGTTGCCCCACGACAGGCCCGTCTCTTTCCAGGACGTGAGCCGCGTAGGGGGTCCGGACCGAAACTCGGGGGCTGCGACCCACTCAGGGTCGCGCGGCTCGGTGATGTAAAACCACCCCAATTGCCACCCCTTCAGTGTCTCCACAAAGGAGCCCTCGAGCCATAGGACGTTGGGCATCTTGCCTGCCATGGCGCCTCTGCACTCCGCCTGGTTGTCGCGCACCACCTTCGGCTTGACATTGAAAGTCTTGAGACATAGGCCGAAATGGAGGCGGATGCAGAGGAAAGCCTCACACACGATGATAAACACCGAGATGTTGAGGATGAAGTTCGGGGCCAGATCATGGAAATCCAGGCCGTAGTAGAACATGAGTCCCCGGACGAATGGGTGGAGATGAAAGCCTAGTCCACGGAGGAAGTGGGAAAGGAACACTACCCTCTCATGGGGCCTTGGGGTGGGGAGGAGCTGCCCCTCTTCAGGAAGCCGGTGCGCGATGTCGTCAGACAAGTATCCGGCCTTCCTCAATTTTTTGATGTGTCCCTCCGTGACGGAGGAGACCATCCACTTGCCTCCCGCTTCGGACATGATTGGAGAAGGTCGAGTTGGGGAATGCGGGCTTGGGCGCTAGAGCTCGAGTGCACGGAAGATGGATAGGCAAAGGAGGAAGAAGGCATAGGTAAAAAGGTGGATCCTTATCCCCTTATATGGGCGGATGCGGCTATGCGTCCCCACCGGCCTGATAAAACTCGCTTATCTCCCAAGCGCCATAATCAATGGCGCGTTTGGGTTACCCACGTCCGTATTGATGAGAATCCTGTAAATAAAGGGGACACGATCTCTGCTTTGACAAGACGTGCCAAGGATCCGCCTCGCGAAACGCGCTGAGGTGGGGGAGTAAAAACGATTCGAATAAAGGCTTGGCCGTAGTGTGATGTCACGCTACGAAATACGTCAGCAGATTAGATCTGTGTAAATATTATTCTCTCTATGGCAATATGTGGAGATTTATTTTGCAGAGCTGGACACTATCCTTTGTGTTCAAAATCTTCTATGAAGTATTTGGAGGAGGAACCTGCCTTGCAATGCCGAAGACAATCTGCGCGCCGGACTCGTCGTCATTGAAGCCTGGTTCAGGGGCTACTAAGGGAGTCTTGGATTAGGGGGTGTCCGGATAGCCGGACTATACCTTCAGCTGGACTCCTGGACTATGAAGATACAAGATTGAAGACTTCGTCCCGTGTCCGGAAGGGACTTTCCTTGGCGTGGAAGGCAAGCTTGGCGATACGGATATGTAGATCTCCTACCATTGTAACCGACTTTGTGTAACCCTAACCCTCTCCGGTGTCTATATAAACCGAAGGGTTTTAGTCCGTAGGACAGAACAACAATCATACCATAGGCTAGCTTTTAGGGTTTAGCCTCCTTGATCTCGTGGTAGATCTACTCTTGTACTACCCATATCATCAATATTAATAAAGCAGGAGTAGGGTTTTACCTCCATCGAGAGGTCCCGAACCTGGGTAAAAACATTGTGTCCCTTGTCTCCTGTTACCATCCGCCTAGACGCATAGTTCGGGACCCCCTACCCGAGATCCGCTGGTTTTGACACTGACAATGAGGATAATCCTCAAGTTATAGACCCAGTCCATGTAGTTGCTACCATCATCTTTGAACTTAGCTTTCTCTAGGAACGCATTAAAATTCAACGGAACAATAGCACGGGCCATCTATCTACAACAACATAGACATACAAAATACTATCAGGTACTAAGTTCATGATAAATTAAAGTTCAATTAATCAAATTACTTAAGAACTCCCACTTAGATAGACATCCCTCTAATCATCTAAGTGATCACGTGATCCATATCAACTAAACCATGTCCGATCATCACGTGAGATGGAGTAGTTTTCAATGGTGAACATCATTATGTTGATCATATCTACTATATGATTCATGCTCGACCTTTCGGTCTTAGTGTTCCGAGGCCATATCTGCATATGCTAGGCTCGTCAAGTTTAACCTGAGTATTCTGCATGTGCAATACTGCCTTGCACCCGTTGTGTGTGAACGTAGAGATTATTACACCAATCATCATGTGGTGTCTCGGCACGACGAACTTTCGCAATGGTGCATACACAGGGAGAACACTTGTACCTTGAAATTTAGTGAAAGATCATCTTATAATGCTACCATCGATCTAAGAAAAATAAGATGCATAAAGGATAAACATCACATGCAATCAATATAAGTGATATGATATGGCCATCATCATCTTGTGCCTTTGATCTCCATCTCCAAAGCACCGTCATGATCACCATCATCACCGGTGCGACACCTTGATCTCCATTGTAGCATCGTTGTCGTCTCGCCAACTATTGCTTCTATGACTATCGCTACCGCTTAGTGATAATGTAAAGCAATTACATGGCGATTGCATTTCATACAATAAAGCGAGAACCATATGGCTCCTACCAGTTGCCATTAACTCTGTTACAAAACATGATCATCTCAAACAATAAAATTTAGCATCATGTCTTTACCATATCACATCACAACATGCCCTGCAAAAACAAGTTAGACGTCCTCTACTTTGTTGTTGCAAGTTTGCGTGGCTGCTACGGGCTGAGCAAGAACCATGCTTACCTACGCATCAAAACCACAACGATATTCCGTCAAGTATGTGTTGTTTTAACCTTCAACAAGGACCGGGCGTAGCCACACTCGATTCAACTAAAGTTGAATAAACTGACACCCGCGAGCCACCTGTGTGCGAAGCACGTCGGTAGAACCAGTCTCCCGTAAGCGTACGCGTAATGTCGGTCCGGGCCGCTTCATCCAAAAATACCGCCGAATCAAAGTATGACATGCTGGTAAGCAGTATGACTAGTATCGCCCACAACTCACTTGTGTTCTACTTGTGCATATAACATATATGCATAAACCTGGCTCTGATGCCACTGTTGGGGAACATAGTAATTTCAAAAAAAAATCCTACGCACACGCAAGATCATGGTGATTCATAGCAACGAGAGGGGAGAGTGTTGTCCACGTACCCTCGTAGACCGAAAGCAGAAGCGTTATGACAATGCGGTTGATGTAGTCGTACATCTTCATGATCGACCGAACCTAGTACCAAACGTACGGCACCTCCGCGATCTGCACATGTTCAGCTCGGTGACGTCCCGCAAACTCACGATCCAGTAGAGTGTCGAGGGAGAGTTTTGTCAGCACGACAACGTGATGACGGTGATGATGAAGCTACCGGCGCAGGGCTTCGCCTAAGAACTACGACGATATGACCGAGGTGGATTATGGTGGAGGTGGCACCGCACACGGCTAAGATATCAATGATCAACTTGTGTGTCTATGGGCTGCCCCCCTCCCCCGTATATAAAGGAGTGGAGGAGGGGAAGGGCCGGTCCTCCTATGGCGCGCCCCATGGGGAGTCATACTCCCACCGGGAGTAAGATTCCCCCCCCCCTTCCATGTAGTATGAGTAGGAGAGAAGGAAGGAGGAGAGAGGGAGAAGGAAAAGGGGGGTGCCGCCCCCCTTCCTAGTCCAATGTGGACCAGAGGGGGAGGGGCACGCAGCCTGACCTGGCTGCCCTTCTCTCTCCATTAAGGCCCATAAGGCCCATTATACTCCCCGGGGGGTTCCGGTAACCCCCCGATACTCCGGTATATGCCCGAACTCACTCGGAACTCTTCCGATGTCCAAAAATAGTCGTCCAATATATCAATCTTTATGTCTCGACCATTTCGAGACTCCTCATCATGTCCGTGATCATATCCGAGACTCCGAACTACCTTCGGTACATCAAAACACATAAACTCATAATACCAATCGTCACCGAATGTTAAGCGTGCGGACCCTACAGGTTCGAGAACTATGTAGACATGATCGAGACATGTCTTCGGTCAATAACCAATAGCGGAACCTGGATGCTCATATTGGTTCCTACATATTCTACGAAGATCTTTATCGGTCAAACTGCATAACAACATACGTTGTTCCCTTTGTCATCGGTATGTTACTTGCCCGAGATTCGATCGTCGGTATCTCAATACCTAGTTCAATCTTGTTACCGGCAAGTCTCTTTACTCGTTGTGTATTGCATCATCCCGCAACTAACTCATTAGTTGCATTGCTTGCAAGGCTTGTAGTGATGTGTAACACCCACGATGCGGCTATATCTCTCACGTGTCGAGGCACGAATTAGAGGCATAACCGTATTGTAGTTTTCTCGCAAGAAGGGTCATCTTCACCCAATCCCATGTAATGAACAAGATAGGGATAAAGAGGGTTGGCTTACAATCGCCACTTCACATAATACTTCAATAAATCATACATCATCCAAAACACACACACATAGTCCGACTACGGACAACCAAATGAAAAAGGAAGATAACCCAACTGCTAGATCCCCGATCGTCCCAACTGGGCACCACCACTAATCATCAGGAAACGAAACATAGTAATGACCAAGGTCCTTGTCGAACTCCCACTTGAGTTCGGTAGCATCACCTGCACTGGCATCATCGCACCTGCAACTGTTTTGGTAGAATCTGTGAGTCACAAGGACTCAGCAATCTAAAAACCCGTGAGATGAAGACTATTTAAGCTTATAGGAAGGATGGGGTAATGAGGAGGAGTTGCAACAAGCACGAAGCAAAAATGGTGGCTAACATACGCAAGTAAGAGCGTGAAGAGAAGCAACGCAACGGTCGAGAAGCTAGAAGTGATCAAGAAGTGATCCTGAAACTACCTATGTTCATACATAACCCAAAACCATGTTCACTTCCCGGACTCTGCCGAAAAGAGACCATCACGGCTACACACGTGGTTGATGCTTTTTAATTAAGTCAAGTGTCATGTTCTCTACAACCGGACATTAAAAAATTCCCATCTGCCACATAATCGCGGGCACGGCTTTCGAAGTTTATACCCTGCAGGGGTGTTGTAGGGTGAAACCCTAGAGGGGATCTTTTCACACTTGGAGGGGGAAAAGGAGGAAGAACACTTAAGAACACGAGGCACAAATCACTCAAACAAACCCAATATCACATCTACTAGGGTAGCACACAAGAGATCCACAAGATTACATGAACAATACAAGGAAAATAGCACTAGGTAAGTTCTTCCCACTAGGTGAGGTCTTGATCTTGATCTCCTTTAAGAGGAGGGCTTGATAATCCCAAGGATTCTTCCCAAAGAGGGGTCTTGATATCCAAGAGGAGGAGGATGCAAGGAGCAAAGCTCTCTTTGGTGTTCTAAAATACTTTGTTATCCCTAGAAAGGAGGTGGAGGTGGTCTATTTATAGTCTTAGCCACAAAGGGGTAAGTGGGAGAGGGATACAAGGCCAAAGGCCCGCGGCTGCGCACAGGCAGACCGGTAGTACTGGATCTCGGGCGATAGTACCGCTTGTAAGTGGTTGTGCCGCTTGGACTGGGCGGTAGTACCGGATTAGGGTCGCTCGAGCACATGAGTTTGTCGGTTTGAGCGGCAGTAGAGCGGACGTTCGAGGTAGTACCTCTTGGATGGTCTTAGCGGTAGTACCGCCTGTAGGCGGTAGTACTGCTCGTTCCAGGTATTCTTCCTCCTTCTCTTCCATGCTTCTCTCGCGGATGGTGTAGACGTACACTTGCGCTTGCACTCCTCCTCGACATCCGTGATGTTCCGACAATACCTATGCATGCACACGGAAGGAGAGTCAAGTAGCATACCATCCTCGAAGGGGTCAAGTGAGCACGTGTAAAGGAGATGATTCACCTTTGTGTGTGTGAAGTAGATGTCGCACGTGTCACTTGCCAAACAGACTCTTGACATGGTGATGTCCGTAGGATGCTCTGCATCATCCCCTCCCCCTTGGGAAAGATCCGAACTCGGATCGAAAACCAAATCACCATGGGAAAGAGATGGCATCGCCGTGTAGGAGTGGACGCTCACCAAGTACTTGTCATCTTGAAGCTCGAAATGGGCACTCTCCAATGTCGCACCGTCTTGGGATTCCTTCAAAACGAGCAAGGACAACAAACACTTGAAAAAACAATTGTGGTTAGCGTTAGTGCAAAACCAAGCATTCAAGCGGTGATTCACCCACCTAGTGTCGGCATCATGCAAAGCATATGGTGTGACAAGGGATTGTGTCATGGCATGTAAGCATATGAATTGAGCACAAGCAAAAATATCATGGGGACAAGCATGTAAATGTGAGGTAGAGATGCGAACATGTTTGACACGGGAATAAGCATCTACCTCAAGTTCATAGCAAGCATTCACAAATTGCTCAATGAAAGGTCTATGGTAGGCATAAGAATCATTCACAACACCAAATAAAATGAAGTGTCTAAACACATGGGTCAAGTGTATCACAATCCAAGCATAACGTGCATGGTGTGTAGTGAATATCATGTGGCACTCAACACAATGGAAAGAGCAATTGTTCATCATGTGTGAGGAAATCAAGACAAGCACGTAGCAATCAATGGGACATGGCATATGTGAAGTAATGACATTGTTGCAACCAAACATGTGTGAGGGAGTCCTAGATTAGGGGGTATCCGGACAGCCGGACTATAACCTTTGGCCGGACTGTTGGACTATGAAGATACAAGATTGAAGACTTCGTCCCGTGTCCGGATGGGACTGACCTTGGCGTGGAAGGCAAGATTGGCAATACGGATATGTAGATCTCCTTCCTTGTAACCGACTTTGTGTAACCGTTGCCCCCTCCGGTGTCTATATAAACTGGAGGGTTTAGTCCGTAGGACAGGATAACAACAACAATCATACCATAGGCTAGCTTCTAGGGTTTAGCCTCTCTGATCTCGTGGTAGATCAACTCTGGTACTACCCATATCATCAATATCAATCAAGCAGGAGTAGGGTTTTACCTCCATAGAGAGGGCCCGAACCTGGGTAAAAACACCGTGTCCCTTGTCTCATGTTACCATCCGCCTAGACGCATAGTTCAGGACCCCCTACCCGAGATCCGCCGGTTTTGACACCGACATTGGTGCTTCCATTGAGAGTTCCTCGTCATCGTTAGGCTTGATGGCTCCTTTGATCATCGATAGCGATGCAGCCCTAGGTGAGACTTTTCTCCCTGGACAGATCTTCGTATTCGGCGGCTTCGTACTGCGGGCCAACTCGCTTGGCCATATGGACCAGATCGAAAGTTACACCCCTGCCCACCAGGTCAGGTTTGGAAGCTTAAACTACACGGCTGACATCCGCGGAGACTTGATCTTCAACGGATTCGAGCCCCTGCCGAGTGCGCCGCACCGTCACGATGGGCATGATTTAGCTCTGCCATCGGACAGTGTTCAGGAGATCGCACCTGCAACCGCTCCGACCTTCAATTCGGAGCCAGCCGCGCCATACATGGATGGGTGGCTAGATCCCGCACCGGAGGCTGCGGTCTCAGCGGCGATCGAGCAGAATACCAACCTTACCCTTCACGAAAGCCGTGACTCCAAGTTGCCGGATTCTTCTCCGGCCACGGACTCCGAATTGCCTGCGCCCTTGCCAATCGAATTCAACTGGGTGCCGATCATGGAGTTCACCTCCGCAGATATATTTCAACACTCGCCCTTCGGCGACATACTGAACTCTCTAAGGTCTCTCTCCTTGTCAGGAGAGTCCTGGCCGGACTATGACCCGCAGGATTGGGATGCGGATGATGAAGAAATTCGCCGCCCACCCACCACCCACTTAGTAGCCATTGTCGATGATTTAACCAACATGCTAGACTTCGAATCCGAAGACATCGACGGTATGGATGACGATGCCGGAGACGAACAGGAACCACTGCCCACAGGGCACTGGACAGCCACCTCATCATATGATATATATGGTGGACACACCCAAAGAAGGCAATGGCGATGGAACAACAGGGGATGACCCCTCCAAGAAGCAACCTAAGCGCCGACGTCAGCGGCGCCGCTCTAAGTCTCGCCAAAGCAAAAGCGGTGCTACCGACACATGAGATAATAACACTCCGGACAGTGACGAAGACAACGACAACCCCCTCCAGCAAGATTCAGCGCAGGAGGATGGAGAAGCTAGCCCTCATGAGAGAGCAGCAGACAGAGAGGTAGAGGATGATAATTACATGCCTCCCTCCAAAGACGAAGTAAGCCTCAACGACGACGAATTTATCGTGCCTGAGGATCCCGTCGGGCAAGAGCGCTTCAAGCGCCAGCTTATGGCCACGGCAAATAGCCTTAAGAAAAAGCAACAACAACTTAGAGATCATCAAGACTTGCTAGCTGACAGATGGACTGAAGTCCTTGCGGCCGAGGAATATGAACTCGAACGCCCCTCCAAGAGTTACCCTAAGCGCAAGTTGCTATGCCATTTATAGGAGGAAGCATTAAAGCCTACATCTCTAGTGTATGATGCGGCTGATCGGCCACCTCGTGGCAGCGACAGAGAGGCATTTCAGCCGAAAGCTCAGCCCGCACGCCGATGCCACTCAAATAAAAATACCAAGGCACGGGGAAATACGCTAGACCTGCGAGATGTATTGGAGGACAAAGCAAAGCAAGCAAGATAACCATCACGCCGGATACATCAGAAGTAAATCCGACCGGGTCGAACACAGCAGACAAAACTCATTCGAGCTACGTCGTGATATAGACAAGTAAAGAGGCGCCGCACACCCGCTATGCTTCACAGATGAAGTAATGGATCATCAAATCCCAGAGGGTTTCAAACCCGTGAATATCGAATCATACGATGGTACGACAGATCCCGCGGTATGGATTGAGGACTATCTCCTTCATATCCACATGGCCCATGGCGAGGATCTGCACGCCATCAAATACCTCCCACTCAGGCTTAAAGGACCAGCTCGGCATTGTCTCAACAGCTTGCTAGCAGAATCCATTGGCTGTTGGGAACATCTAGAAGCCGCATTCCTTGACAACTTCCAGGGCACTTATGTGCGACCACCAGATGCAGATGACTTGAGCCATATAATTCAGCAGCCAGAGGAATCGGCCAGGCAATTCTGGACACGGTTCCTAACCAAGAAAAATCAAATCGTTGACTGTCCGGATGCAGAGGCCCTAGCAGCTTTTAAGCACAACATCCGCGACGAGTGGCTTGCCCGGCACCTTGGCTAGGAAAAGCCGAAATCTATGGCAGCCTTCATGACATTTATGACCCGCTTTTGTGCGGGAGAGGACAGCTGGCTGGCTCGCAGCAATAACATATCAAAGAACCCTAGTACTTCGGATACCAAGGACAACAATGGTAGGTCACGTCGCAACAAACACAAGCGCCGCATCAACAGCGATAATACCGAGGATACTGTAGTCAATGCCAGATTCAGAGGCTCTAAGCTCGGCCAGCAGAAAAAGCCATTCAAAAGAAGCACTCCGGGCCCTTTCAGTTTGGACCGTATACTCGATCGCTTGTGCCAAATACACGGCACCCCGGACAAGCCAGCCAACCACACCAACAGGGATTGTTGGGTGTTCAAGCAGGCCGGCAAGTTAAATGCCGAGCACAAGGACAAGGGGCTACATAGCGGTGATGAGGAGGAGCCCTGGCCGCCGAACGCCAGAGGACAGAAGAGATTCCCCCCACAAGTGCGGACGGTGAACATGATATACGCAACCCACATCCCCAAGAGAGAGCGGAAGCGTGTGCTAAGGGACGTATATGCGTTGGAGCCAGTCGCCCCAAAGTTCAACCCATGGTCCTCCTGTACGATCACTTTCAATCGCAGGGACCATCCCACTAGTATCAGTCATGGCGGATTCACCGCATTGGTCTTAGACCCAATCATCGACGGATTTCACCTCACTCGAGTCCTTATGGACGGCGGCAGCAGCCTGAACCTGCATTACCAGGACACAGTGCGCAAAATGGGTATAGATCTCTCAAGGATTAAACCCACAAAAACGACCTTTAAAGGTGTCATACTAGGTGTAGAGGCCCATTGCACAGGCTCAGTCACACTAGAAGTGGTCTTCGGATCCCCGGATAATTTCCGAAGCGAGGAGTTAATCTTCAATATAGTCTCGTTCCGAAGTGGCTATCATGCACTGCTCGGGCGAGCCGCATTCGCAAAATTCAATGCGGTGTCGCACTATGCTTACCTTAAGCTCAAGATGCCATAACCTCGGGGGGTCATCACAGTCAATGGAAACACAGAGCGCTCTCTCCGAACGGAGGAGCACACTGCGGCCCTCCCAGCGGAAGCACAAAGGAGCCTCTTAAGGCAATTCTCTAGTCCGGCGATCAAACACCCGGACACCGTTAGGCGCGCCCGAAGTAATCTGCAACAAGACCGCCTGGCACATTCCGAGCAAGCATAGCAATGCGGCCCCTACCCCAGCCTCAGCCAAACGGCGAAATCCATGCCACGCTTACATAATTACGCATTGAAAATACCATGGGCATAGGGGGAGGGGCACGACTACGGCACGCCCCACAACGCGGCTCAACCGCACTAGGGGCTTCCTACTTTGTCATTTTTTTCTCTCTTTCAAGACTTTACGCTCTAGAAACCCTGTCCGGCAATATATTCGCCGAACACACGATACAACAACCAGGGAGGCAGAAAGCTACGTCGCACCATGGAACTCCCAGGTGGTCTCTATAACGAGCGAAATACCTGCTTTAAATACCATTCCGCAGCTTGCCCCTGGAGGGGATATGTCAAATAGTCCCATTTCTTGGATTATCACACTACTTGTATCATTCTGCTTTAATGCACACTTTTTGAATAAACAATGCATAGCACTAGTCTATTACTGCATTCTCTATTCCTTCTTTTTTTTGTTCATTCATAACATCCAGCACCCATACACTCTGGTACGGCTAATATGCCAGGGGCTTAAGTACCCCATAATACGGCGTTAGAAGTCCGAACACTTTCGGAAGTGCGGCACCCCGAACTTATAGCATTATATGCATCAGCTCCGAGTCATGTCTTTGGTCAAATGTTGGGTTTGCCCGGCTCCCATGTTTTGGTGCCTTAAGTTCCGCTATATCGGCTAAGGTAGCACTGGGAGAACTACTGCGATTGTGCCCCGGTTCAGCTAGGCTAAGCACCTCAGTAGAGAAAGCTAAAACTGACTGTCATGATAAGGCGAGAGCTGGTCACTGTTCGAGAGGTCTCGAGTCCCTAAAGACTTATGCCGCTTAGGGCAAGGAGTCGGCTTTGTCCGGCTTAAGGCGTGTATGGCGCCCCGAACTCGGTCTTCCAAATACTAGGGGCTTCACTAAAATTTAAAATTGTAGACTTCTATGGCTAAGTGAGAGTGATAAAGAATAATAGTCTAATTGCCTTGTTCGCTGCACTGAGCACCTCCCTCAAAGGACCCAAGAATGGGAAAAAGAGTGCTCAGATTTATCCCGAACACCCCAGCACTCGTGGCATGGGAGCAGAAGCCGACGACTAGCCATCTCTCAGATTTGATAAACAGCCGCACAGAAGGTAATATTTTAAATTCAAACAAGCGTTGCATAGCGCATATGAAACAAGTTTTTCATAAATACAGGATGACACGATCAAGTTCACTCAAAAATTACATCCTTGGAACACTCATCCGCCATTAGGCGGGCACCCATCAGGACGCCCTCATAATACATCACAGGGCGGCGATGCTCTTTGCCCCGCGGTGGTCCATGCTTCACCAGCTTCTCAGCGTCCATCTTCCCTTGGTGTACTTTAACACGGGCAAGCGCCCTGCGGGCACCCTCGATGCAGACGGAGCGCTTGATGACCTCAAGCCAAGGACAGGCATCCGCAAGCCGCCTCACCAGCCCGAAATAGCTCCCTGGCATGGCCTCTCCAGGCCATAGCCAGACTATAAGACCCTTCATGGCCTGTTCGGCCGCCTTATGGAGCTCGACCAATTGCTTCAGCTGGTCGCTTAAGGGCACCGGGTGTTCGGCCTCAGTATACTGATACCAGAACACCTTCTCCGTCGAGCTCCCTTCCTCGGCCCAGTAGTGCTTTGCGGCATCCGACACGCTCCGTGGCAAATCAGCGAATGCTCCTGGAGAGCTCCGGACTCAGGTAAGTAACAAGTAATTTAATTTCACATGCTTTCTTTGCATAATGAATGCCTTACCCGCCGCTATCTTCTTCATCGCCTCAATTTCCTGGAGGGCTTTAAGGGCTTCGGCCTTGGCATGCTTGGCACCCTCAAGGGCCGTGGGAAGGTCGGACTCTCGCATCTTCGAGTCAAGCTCCAAAGTCTCGTGCTTTTTCACGAGAGCCTGGAGCTCTTGCTGCACCTCGCCCACCCGCGCCTCTTGCTTCTCTCGCTCGGTGCGCTCCATGGCCGCTTTGTTTTCGGCCTCGGACAGCACTTGCTTCAGGGTCGCCACCTCGGTCGTGGCCCCTGGCACATTCATAACGATCCTATCATTTTTGCAACTGCATCTTTTTTATATATACACATAGAGACAAGGCATTACTTACCTTGGTTCTCCTTGAGCTGCTTCTTGGCATGGCCGAGCTCTTTCTTGGACCGCTCGAGGTTCTGCTTCAGCGTATCGACCTCCGCAGTCAGTGCGGCAGAGGTCAGCAGCAAATCCTGCATACACATATCGACATACTGGTACTAGACTCCTGCGAATGTTATTTTGATCCTCTATTCGGCTTTTCTTTATGAACGCCAAACAGAGCATAAGGGGCTACTGTCTATGCGGCAATATTTTCATATATTTTAAAATACATACCTCAAAGCCTGTTAGAAGGCTGGCACAGGCTTCAGTCAGTCCGCTCTTGGCAGACTGAACCTTCTAGATCACCGCACTCATAATAGTGCGGTGCTCCTCGTTGATGGAGGTGCCGTTAAGCACCTCCAGCAAATTATCCAGTGCCTCCTGGTGGACGGAGTTCATCGGCACGGGAGGCTTGCCCCTCTTAGTAGGGGGCCGCCAGCCGGAGTCCGGAACCACTGGAGGTTCCGGTGCGGTATTCGGCCTAGGGACGAACATGGAGCCCTTGGGAGCCTTGCTCCCTTTGCGCTTGGAGTCCGGAAGGTCGCCTTGAGGCGCCTCCAGGACTACCTCCCCTCGGCTTGGTGCCCTTTGAGACAACACCTCGGCGATGTCCATAGGGCGAGGGGTGGAGGCGGTCAGAAGTGATCCTCCGCTGCTCATGGCCGATGGATCCAAAGAACCGCTCGACGAGGATACATCGATACGGGCCTGGGACAGACTGCATAACCATGTCCGGCGTTAGAAGAAGTTGTGCAATTAAACGGTGCCACGAGTTACTCTGGTGTCCGATTACTTACGATCTCGCCAGGGGCTTGGCCCTGGGTGGCCACTCGTCTTCACTGTCGGCGGCAGTGGTGGAGTAGTCCAGAGGGAGAGTCCTTCCCTTCTTGGACCCTCCGGCCTCCCCAGTTGGGGCGGCCTTCCTCTTCCTATCTTCCCCGACTGGAGGGGAAGAACCTTTATCAGCATCCTCCTCCTTTTCACGGGAGGAGTGCATCTCCGAGTTATCGGACGATGAGTCCGATATCACCTGGCGCCAAGAACTCTTTCGGGTTCCCATTGCCTTCTTCTTGATTTTCTTCTCCGGCACCTCATAAGGTGCCGGAGTCAGCATCTCCGTCAGGAGAGCGTCAGCAGGGTCTTCGGGCAGAGGGGCCGGGCAGTCAATCTGCCCCGGTGTCTCCACCCATTCATGTCAAAGGCATGGAAGCTCAGATCCCGCACATAGTTAAACTATATGAATACCCTATAAGAGATAAAATAGCTTACCGTGCCGGCTTGGCGCTTCACGCTGAATCCGTGATCCTCGATAAGGGGAGGGGAACCTCGGCACCCTTAAATAGCACCTTCCAAGCATCTTCGTGTGTTGTGTCGAAGAGCTCGCTCAGAGTTTGGTGCTGGGCCGGGTCGAACTCCCACAAGTTGAGCGCCCGTTGTTGACACGGGAGGATCCGGCGGATGAGCATGACCTGGACTATGTTGACAAGCTTGAGCTTCTTGTTCACCTTGTTTTGGATTCATGTTTGGAGTCCGGTCAGCTCTGCCGGACTACCCCAGGGCAGGCCCTTCTCTTTCCAGGAGGTGAGGCGCGTGGGGATTCCGGATCGGAACTCGGGGGCCGTTGTCCATTTGGGGTCGCGTGGCTCGGTGATGTAGAACCACACCGATTGCCACCCATTTATGGTCTCCACGTAGGAGCCCTCGAGCCATGTGACATTGGGCATCTTGCCCACCATGGCGCCTCCGCACTCCGCCTGCTGGCCGCCCACCACCTTTGGTTTGACATTGAAGGTCTTCAGCCATAGGCTGAAGTGGGGCTTGTTGCAGAGGAAGGCCTCACACACGACGATAAACGCCGAAATGTTGAGGATGAAGATTGGGGCCAGATCGTGGAAATCCAGGCCGTAGTAGAACATGAGCCCCCGGACGAATGGGTGGAGAGGAAATCCCAGTCCGCGGAGGAAATGAGTAAGGAATACTACCCTCTCATGAGGCCTGGGGGTGGGGATGAACTGCCCCGCATCTGGGAGCCGGTGTGCGATATCCTCGGACAGGTATCCGGTTCCCCTCAGCTTCTTGATGTGTCCCTCCATGACGGAGGAAACCATCCACTTGCCTCCCACTCCGGACATGGCTGGGGAAGGTTGAGGAAGAGAATGTGGACTTGGGCGCTAGAGCTCAAGTGTGCGAGAATGGATGAGCAGAGGAGGAAGAAGGCGTGGGTGGAAAAGGTGAATCCTTATCCCTTTATATGGGCGGGCGAAACTATGCGTCCGCACCAGCCTGGTAAAACTCGCTTATCCCCCAAGCACCGTAATTGATGGCACGGTTGGGTTACCCATGTTCGTATTGATGAGAATCCCGCGATAAGGGGACACGATCTCTGCTTCGACGAAACGTGCCAAGGAAACCACCTCACGAAAGGCGTTGAGGTTGGCTGTAAAAAACGATTCGAATGAAGGCTTGGTTGTGGTGTGATGTCATGTTACGGGATACGTCAGCAGATTAGATTTGTGGAAATATTATTCTCTCTACCGTGGTATGTGGAACTTGTTTTGCAGAGCCGGACACGATCCTCGTGTTCAAAACCTTCTATGAAGTATTCGGAGGAGGAACCCGCCTTGCAATGCCGAAGACAATCTGCGCGCCGGACTCAGCGTCATTGAAGCCTTGTTCAGGGGCTACTAAGGGAGTCCTGGATTAGGGGGTATCCGGACAGCCGGACTATAACCTTTGGCCGGATTGTTGGACTATGAAGATACAAGATTGAAGACTTCGTCCCGTGTCCAGATGGGACTCACCTTGGCGTGGAAGGCAAGCTTGGCAGTATGGATATGTGGATCTCCTTCCTTGTAACTGACTCTTTGTAACCCTAGCCCCCTCCGGTGTCTATATAAACTGGAGGGTTTAGTCCTTAGGACAGGATAACAACAACAATCATACCATAGGCTAGCTTCTAGGGTTTAGCCTCTCTGATCTCGTGGTAGATCAACTCTTGTACTACTCATATCATCAATATCAATCAAGCAGGATAAGGGTTTTACCTCCATCGAGAGGGACCGAACCTGGGTAAAAACATCGTGTCCCTTGTCTCCTGTTACCATCTGTCGTGGTTCTAAGTCTGACAGTAAGAATGGGGGGTAAGTATGGAGGGGCAAGATCCTAGCTATGGAGTAGTTGTATGCGCAAGGAGTTTTACGAGTTCGGGCCCTTCTCTGAGGAAGTAACAGCCCTACGTCTCGGAGCCCGGAGGCAGTCGACTGGATTATGTGTGTGTGTTACAAAGTTGCGAACCCTTGTCCTAGTGGAGGGGGGTGGCTTATATAGAGTTCGCCAGGACCCCAGCCAGCCCACGTTACAAGGAGTTTAATGTACATAAAGAGAGGGGGTTACTGGTAACGCCTGTAATAAAGGACCATGAAGGCCATAAAAGCTACTTATGAGATGACCGTTTGTAGGCAGTGCCTTTAGGTCTTCTTATAGTCGAGTGGCTGTCTTCGTGGTCGACTGCTTGTGCTTCTGGTCGAGTACGCTCGTGTCCGTCGACTGGGCTGACCAGGTCGACTGAAATGTTGATACTTCTTAGAATGTCTTTCAATGTAGGAGTCATGTCCTTGATTGGGTACCTCAGGTATGATAAGTTACCCTACCCTAGGTACGTATCCTCGTCACCATCCGCCTAGACGCACAGTTCGGGACCCCCTACCCGAGATCCGCCGGTTTTGACACAGACAATGTGATAGTAGCAAGTAATCCAAGAATGTGATGCAACATGAGAAAGCATAGCAATCAAGTCGTGCAAATTAGTGGAGCGATGATGCAACACACTAGAGGAAATCATGGCAATCATGTCATGTGAGCACATAATAGATATAGGAAATGCACATGACATATTACGAGCACGAGCACAATGTAAGATCAATGTATCATCATAGGTATGGGGCACATAGCAAACATGGCCATAACAAGCAATATCTCCACCAAGCTTGCAAACACACATACACGTATTAGAATCAATCATCATGTGTAATGCAAAGCATGGGTCACAAATGCATGGCAAAGGCATAGGAAAGAGCATATCATGCAAAGTGAACATGGCAATATGGGCATATAATATGTAATGGACAATAACCCATAACCAAGTGAGTGCCATGTAGAATAAATGCGCGAAGTCTTTGCGCGAAAAAAGCGGTGGGGAAGGAAATCCATGGGATCCCAAGTCATCATTGCTATCTAGAGCTTGTTTTGTCAACTCGTGGGATTGCGAGGTTGACAAGTATTCATGTGTACCTACACAAAAGAGACACAAACCAAAGAAATTGTGCGCGTGGTAAATGTACACATCATCCATCTTGATGTGTATGTGCATGTGTGAGTTAGCACAAGATAAGCATCGCTCAAAGAAATTTGATGCATGGTATAAGAACATGTCATCCATCGTGAAAGAATAGTTGTTATGTATGACATGATGAGGATGCAAATTTAGCATACAAGTATATGGCACATCAATAACATATTTATTCATGGGGAGCATATTGTGCACACAAGTATTGGTATCATGCAATGAATGGGATGGATCAAAATCTCCTAAAATGTGTGAGGAAACTATGGGGGTCTCCTCACGAGCAATATTGGAAACATCATATGGAGAAAATGGACAACATCCAAAACAAGCATATGCGAAGCTAGGTGGTCATGGCATGGCATATGAGATAAATGATGCAAAGGAAGCATATCAATATCAGCACAAGAGAAACAAATGCCAATAACCATGGGCTTGTCATCTATGCCATAAGTGCAAATTGGGTTAATTTGGCATATGCATAGTCACTATGATGAGATTGCAAGTAAGACATATGGTTAATCTCATTCATAGCATATGACAAGTCAAGCGGATTGTCAAACATGATGTGACCGAGAGAATTATCACAAGAAATCCTATGTAACATGGCATCACAACTAATAGACTCCTCATGGCAATCATCAAACTCATCATAAATGGGTAAATCATCGCATGGGGAAGTCAAACTAGCATGAAGCATGACAATAGGGGGATCAACATCAGGCAAGCAATCAATGTCAAGAACGTCCACTCGTGGGACAAGAGCATCACCTTCACCTATGTTACCTTTGTCGTTCCACTCAAGTGGTGTAGGTGAGGTGGAAAAGACCAAATGGTGGTCATCATCTTCATCTTGATGGAACCATGTGGGGGGTGCATCATATTCCACCATGGCCATCGTTGTGTCCAAAGGAAGGACGAAGTCGTCGCGGATCATTGCACCAAATGAGAAGACACAATAGAGGGAGAGGTCAAGTTGTTAGAAATGCAAATGGCCTCACGTGCCCTATCAACTTCCTCACTCTCTCTATGTGGTGGTGTCTCACTCACTCCCTCAAGGTAGGTGCACTCAATGTCACATATGGTGGAGTCACTCCTCTCACTCAATTGGTGGGGGTTGTGGCTCTCCTCACATGGGAATTGCGGCAACTCATCATATATGGGGCTAGTGGTGAAGTCACTCTCACTCTCCATATGGTGTCACAAGTCCCTCAAGTCATCATACATCGTCGTGGTCGAAGGGTAAATCCCATGCTCAACCATCTCGTCGTCGTTGTCGCCGTGGATGAAGGCCGAAGATGGCACATGATCACTCTCGTCATGGATGAGGGCCGAAGATGGCACATCAGCACTATCATCATGGATGAAGGCCGAAGATGGCACATCATCACTCTTGTCGTGGATGAAGGCCGAAGATGGCACATCACCACTATCATCATGGATGAAGGCCGAAAATGGCACATCATCACTCTCGTCACCAATGGTGGAAGCATCATCATGGAGCTCAAAGGGCTTGGACATCTCGGTGGTGCTAGCCTCATGCTCGACATCATGGAGCTTGGTCATTGCGAAGTGCGCTTGGGGTGGAGAAGCGTTGGCCTTCATGAGTTCTTGTTCCGCCTTGAGAGCACCAATGTAGTTGTCATAAAGGGACTTGTAGTTCTCGAGGAAGATAGTCTTGGAGATGTCGTTGTGCAATCCCATCATGAAGTGGAACTTCATCGAAATGGGGTCGTCCACGTCGTCTCGTCGCAAGGCAATCTTCATCACCTTGAAGTACTCGTCGATGGACTTGGATCCTTGGATGGTTCTCTCCAATTGGCGTAGAAGTTGTTCCATGTAGGTTGGAGGCATGAAATATTGCCCATAGCTCTCTTTGTCTTGGGCCAACTCATGTTGTAGGTCTCCGAAGGTGCGTGAAGCCACCATTTGGATGCGTAGTCGTGGAAGTTTCTTGTGGCGAACTTCACTTGCTCTTCGGGAGGAACTTGATGTAGCTTGAGGTAGTCGTCCATCAAGCGCTCCCACTCGAGATACTCCTCGGGTTCTAGAGTTCCATAGAAAGGAATCTCATGGTTGATGTCGAGGTCTTAGTAGCTCGTGGAAGTCGCAGACTTGAGCTTGGAGAGCTTCTCTTGAGTGTAGTCTTGAGGTGAAGATGTCGTATGTCTGTAGGCGAAGATGTCGTATGTCTGTAGGCGAAGATGCCTTGGGAGATGGTGAAGTCGTTGAGTGGTTGTTGGTGTTGAGCTCTTAACCTTTACGTTCTTGTCGTTGGTGGTGTCGATGCCGATGTGACCTTGCCAGAGATGGTAGCTCGGAAGCATGTGTACTTGAGCGTCTTCTCGAATATGATTAAGATCTCTTGTAGGACTTGATGAGGGCCTTGAGCTCCTCCATTTGAGCATCCATCTTGGCATCCAAATTGTTTTTGATGGCATAGAATTCATCGTTGTCATGGAAGACCGGAGATGAAATCCCTTGCCTATACATCACAAGACTCGAGCAAATGTAAGTGGAAGAAAGGAAAGAACTAGACCAAATGTACCTTTCCAATGTTGAAGATGGATCAAGGATCACTCAATAATGTATCAAGCAAATAGCACAATTGGTACCGGATCTTGTCAATTCTCACACCTACACAAGTAAGGCTTATGGTGGAACTCGATGAGGATAGTGGCACAAAAATTTGATGCAAAATGTTAGCAAGAGTCAATAATGTTGGAAAAGATTCACAAATTCTCAAGTGAAACAAGTAGACCAATAGCAATATGTGGCACACGGAAACACACACACTGATAGATAAATGGGGTCGTGCAACCAAGGAATGAGCACAAAATGTGGAATCCACGAAAAACGCTCGTGTTGCACAACTCAAGAGAGACGCTAGCACGATTGCTCAATAGGCTGATACGACACTTGTGCACAACCTATAACATGCAAAATGTATGAGCTTTCTGTCCCAAGTATGCTATATATGTATGATGTTCCGGTGTTTCGCACACGATGATCCAAGATGATCAATATGGTAGTATGGTATGCAATGTGGCGATGCTATGGCTATTGCTTACAAGCTCGTTGCTCTCTTTTTCTTTTGCTTAAAAGCTTATTCTATTTTTTTGATATGGCCACTTATGCGAAATGCACAAACTAAGATAGCAATTGTTTATATGCGGGCTTGTGACACGAGGGATGATATGATGATACCAAGATGATACCAATATGATATGTTATATATGCAATGGAGTGTACGGATCACTAATGTGCACAAGTAACATTGCCGGCAATACTCAAAGGCTAGTCTCGATAGGCAAGTGATGCAAAATGGGCTAAGGGGTTAACAGTGTAATGGCAAGAATGTACAATGAAGGAATACCACGATACCAAGATGATATAGAGGTCACGGTTCTTGATTAAGTTAGGTTGTCAAATTGGTGAAGTGGTCGATGTGGAAGACGACCTCGTGGCGATGATGAGTGGTGGTGTTCTTGATGTAGATACCAAGATGATGTAGACCCGTGCCTAAGTAGCCTAAACACCTTAGGAAACGGTAAAAACCGCAAACTTAAAATCTCGAAAGGCAAATGTCAAATGGTGGTAGCGGAATGCGTTGGTGGCTCTAGAGTTGGCAATGCGGAAGTGCTGGTGGTTGATGATGAAGCGACCATCCCTAAGTAGCCTAAACACATTAGGAGACTCAAGTCACCACTCAAACAACCACAAATACTATATGGGTCAAAAACGGGTTAGGTTGCGAAAAGCTAAGGTGGTTTGGCGGATGATATGGTGGATGGCCTAGGCAAAGATGCCAAAATGCAAACTTCTTTATGGAGTCAAATGGTGGTAAAACCAAGAAGAGCAGCTCGGTCACATCGCTAGCTTTTCAACGAGCTAAAGAACGCGAAAATCGGATGCCGGATGTGAAAGTTATGGGCAAAACGGTGAAACTCGGAACACTGAAACTGGGAGGGCGGAAGTACCGCTTGGGATGGGCGGTAGTACCGCTCGTGTCGGGGTTTTTCGGCAGTTTTGGGCTGAAACTGGGCTGGGCGGAAGTACCGCTCGGGAGGGATGTAGTTCCGCTTATAGGCGGTAGTACCGCTTGGCGGGCGGTAGTACCGCTCGTGTCGGGATTCTTCGCAGATCTAACCGGGGCGCGATTTTGGGGCCGAAATGGATGATTTCGATGGAAAAATTTGAAGAATTTCATGGATGGAAGGTGGGGAAAGTTGGGGAGATGCTAGATCCACTTGAAACCAAGCAAATCCAAGGATCAAATCCAACAAAACTTCATCAAACCAACAAATCACAAAAAAATTGGGGCTATTTTTGGTGGGAATTTTCGAAATTGGGGAAGAACACAACAAAATTAGGCTAGCAAACAAGAAGGGGGGCTCCAATTTCGTGAGAAACCATGGCTCATGATACCAAGATGTTGTAGGGTGAAACCTAGAGGAGATCTTTTCACACTTTCACTACAAAAAAATACACTTCCGTGATGATACGTGTTTGTCATAGTAGGTCGCGTTTTTTGTCATGCATGTACATCAATGACAAATTTATGACAGAATCAAGATAGTCATAACTGTGCTGTCGTAGAAGTGTTCCATGACATTACCAAAATTATCATCACGGAAGTGTCCACTTCCATGACGATAAATCGCGCGTCACAGAAGTGCTTTCGTCAAGGGTGACCGACACGTGGCATCCACCGTAACGGAACGCCGTTAAGCTATCGGGTCGGCTTTTGGATCCGATAACCCCTTAACAGCCCCGACCAATGGGGATTTTCCACGTGTAAAATCATCATTGGCTAGAGGAAACACGTGTCGGCTCATCGTTGGGACAGATGTCATCACCCATTGGACAGGAGGCGCCTATGATAGGTCAACACGTGGCATGGCCCAACAGTGGCCCATTCCGGTGAAAAAGGCCGACCCAGTAAAAATTAGCAGGCCGGCCCATATAAGGCCTACTTGTGTCAGGTCCATTTAAGCCCACGGCCCATACGAGATGTGCTAATTCGTCCCGTTAAAGATTTGACACCATTGCAACCCATCGTCAATTCGAGCCCGTTAACAGACCGCTATATATTTGGGCTCAATATCAGCCCGATGAGATTTCGGCCTGTTAACGGCCCATTTAATGGATGGGCCAATTTTCAGGATGTACATCTTTTGTCCTTTTAGCGACCCATTTAAATGTTGGGCTAATTTCTGGCCCGGTGTGCCTTTCAGCCTATTGACGACCCATAAATCTAATGGGCCATTTGTAGTCGGACCTGAGTTTCGACCATTTAGCGGCCCATTTAAGTGTTGGGCCAATTTTTGGCCCAGTGTCACTTTCAGCCTGTTGACGGCCATAAATCAGTTGGGCCAATTGTAGTCGGACCTGAGTTTTGGCATTTTAGCGACCCATTTAAGTGTTGGGCCAATTCCCGGCCTTGTGTGCCTTTCGGCCTGTTAACGGACCATAAATGAGTTGGGCCATTTGTAGTCGGACCTTAGTTTTGGCCTCTTAACGGCCCATGCCCTTCATGGTCCAATACGAACCCGGTTTCTCTTTCGGCCTGATAAAGGCCCACAACACAGTTGGGCCGTTTACAATACGACCTGACTTTCGGCCTCTTAGCGACCCATGCTCTTCATGGTCCAATACAAGCCCGTTGTCTCTTTCGGCCTGCTAAATACCTACAGTATAGTTGGGCCATATGTAGCCCAAACTTAGTAACGACCTGTTAATGGCCCGTGATATAAATTGGGGCCACCTGTTGCCCGCTTCGATGTCGGCCTGTTAACGACACGGGAGGTAAGAGGGCCAACCATTAACTTTCGGCCTAGTAACGGCCCATTAACTTAATGGGCCCACTAAAGTTCGTTCATGTCTTTAGGCCAAATTAGATAATGTAAGCCCATTACGATGAGCAAAGGTACGACATACAGGGAATAACGTTGCACATCCAGAATATATTACAGGAAATTACATCCACTGGGCAATCAAAGATTGATGCCAGTGCAAATAAATGAGCAGAACCTAACCATCTACAATGTCACAATCTGCAACCTCAGTACAGATGACGCCCATAAGCATGTGGGCAAGTTCTCGCTGCTTTGCCACACTGTCTTTGAAAACATTGATTAGTTGTTGTGTCGCACGACTCTGCACCTCTGATTCATCCACCATTTCCATCATTGCTTCAGCCATTAATTGGTTCACAAACATACATCTATTCTGTTGCATTCGAGACAGAGGATACTGAACAGATTCAGATGGCGATTTTGGCAGGCCTGTATTATTGATAGTGGAGAGTGTCTTGACCACTGCATCATAACATAAATTAGGACGGGAACCAAACAGATTAATCATAAGTTATTGCCATATTACCTGGCCTAGATTTACTGGAAAGAAACAATGGGGTTGCCTTGCTGTTTTCAAAGTTTGTCTTCTTATCTTCAGTAGCCTGCACAAAATTAACACACTAGAATTGCTATCATTGACCAAGTCAGATAATAGGAAAGCAACATTAACACAACGAATGTTTGGGCAACTAGCCTACACCAAATTAACACAATATGGCACAGCTATCATCAGCCAGGTAAGGTAATACGAAAGCAATGAATGAATGAATGGGCAACCAGAGAAGCACTACAATTCAGTAATGTGCGTGATATGAGATAGCACATTCATGCAGCTTAGTACGCAAAACTACCAGGCAGTTTACCTTACAAAAATCAACATTGGCGCCTTTAACATTTTGCTCCAACTAATTTTAGATCAGATAAAGGTTAGATTCACGCTGATGAACAAAATACATGCTGATGTAAAAATATAGTGATATACAACAGGTACTTACATCAACACTGGAGCACAGAGAATTCCCGCAAGATATTTTCCTCGAATACGATCCCAATGGAGGAAGTCTTGTATCGTTTAACCTTATTTTCTAAAAGAGAGACGGGTAAGAAACATGTAGAAAATATTATCAGAATGCTATAAAATTTCATGATGTGAGGATACACACATGCTTCTTAGAATGGAGTTGGCATTCTTTTGCTGGACTAGAGCGGACTAGTTCTTCGGCCACTGGAATCTGCTTATTATTAGTGGGAGTTGGGTTTCTTTGTGCTGGAGTAGTATCTATGAAAAATGGAGTTGGTTTATTATCTCCTGGATTTTGGATCTTTTGCAAAGACCTGGTTTGTAACCCTTCAGATTCTAACATAGCCGTCTTCCCCTTGCATGCCTTATATAGAAGAATGGTGATTCAGTTATAAAACATGCTACAGCAGAGATGGAATAGGTACTGAAGAGTAGAAAGGCATGACATATTGACATGTATTCACTCCATCCGAAAATAAATGGATGGGTCTAGGCGTATTTCAGTTCTAGATACATCCAGTTTTATCCATTTCTGCGACATTTAATCCAGACGGAGGGAGTATGATGTAAGAGCTAGGGATACGACAGGACAACACAGTAAAAAAACACTGAAAAACCCACTGCAGAACCAAAGTATTCAAACCCACTGATATGAGATAGTACACTCATGTAGCTTAGGATGCAAAACTACCAGGCAGTTTTCTTGCAAAAATCAACATTGTGTCCTTTAATCATACATTTTGCTACAACTAAATTTTGATCAGATAAAGGTTGGGTTCACGCTGATTAACAAAATATAGGCTCATGTAAAAATATAGTGATATACAACAGGTACTTACATCTACATTGGAGCATAGAGAATTCCTGCAAGAATCTTTCCTCATAAACGATACCATTCCAGCAAATCTTCTATCTGTTAAGCTTATTTTCTAAAAGAGGGATGGGTAAGAAACATGTAGAAAATATGATCAGCATGCTATAAAATTTCATGGTCCAAGGATACGCACACGCTTCTAAGAATTGAGCTCACATATTTTTGCTGGACTGGAGCGAACTAGTTCTTTGGCCACTGGAATCTGCTTATTATCAGTAGGAGTTGGGTTTCTCTGTGCTGGAGCAGTATCTATAAAAAATGGAGTTGGTTTATTATCTCCTGGCATTTGGATCTTTTGCAAAGGCCTTGTTTGTAACCCTTCAGATTCTAACATAGTCGTCTTCCCCTTGCATGCCTTGTATAGAAGAATGGTGCTTTAATTATAAAACATGCGGCAGCAGAGAGATGGAATAGGTACTGAAGAATAGAAAGGCATGACATATTGACATGTATTCCTTCCATCCAGTAAAAAATGGATGGGTCTAGGCATATTTCAATTCTAGATACATCCTTTTTTATCCATTTCGGCAACATGTAATCCGGACGGAGGGAGTATGGTGTAAGAGCTAGCGATACGACAGGACAACACAACAAAAAAAACACTAGTTGAATGTAAAAATGTATGCTAGCGGAATACGTACAGAAATAACTAAGGCAACATACACATGTATGATTGGGAAAATAAGATGGCATTGCAACAAAGCACTAGAACATCACTTCAATGTAAAAAAACATGGTATGGTAGACAGATGAAGTACATACTGATGAATAACAATGCATAAGATATTCAGAAGCATGATGTCCAAATTAAGCAGATGGCATTGCGATAGAGTAGAATGACAGTACTTGAATTTGAAAACATGTTATCATGAATGGAATAGGTACAAAAAAACAGGAAGGCATGACATATTTACATGCATGATCAGCATGCTAAGCACATGGCATTGCAACAGAGTAGATACACTCTAGGACATTATATGCATGTTGTACCCATATCACAGGCCAAGTTAGAGCAAGGACCTTGTGGGGTGAAGAGGATTCATCATCTTTCTAAAAGTCTTCTGAAGAACTGCCTTTACATGTTCCATCATATTGGGTATCATTGACATGAAGTTTATTGGCCTTTACATTGCTCCGTGAGGTTCTTGTGGATATATCAATGTGTGCCATTATATCTGACATGCATGGAAGACAACTAGTAGTTATATTTATGTAAAGAGTGCTTGTAGGAGACGACATAAATAGTAGGACTGGGGTTAACTAGCAGCAATAGGTCTCATAAACTAAAGGGAGAACACAGATGAAAGCTACAGAATATGTATCGTTTGTACTCGAAATTAACCAGATGGCACACAAAAGTATTAAAGAACAACATAGGAAATACTAGAAGTGGTATAATACTATAATCACCAGCCTATGGGATAGCATTGGCTGATGGATGATAATTATGGAACAGTGTTACCTAAAGAACAAGTATCTTAGCTGAACTATGGAACATCGTTAACTCCTGAACAAGACCCGTAAGAGATCAACATGAATATACAGTGAAATGTGATGATCTATTTTCCATGCTTATATGAATAACAAACCCATAAATGTTGCACACAAGTAAGATGAGGGTACAACCTATCTGGCTGCCATCCATAGGAGTGAGCATCATGTGCTGACTTGTCGATGGCCCTGTAGTTGTTGTGGTTGTGCATGTTGGGCACGCGCATTCGATGCAGGGAACTGTTGAGTGGGGACTATAGCTCCCTTCTGGTGTATGCTTCCCTTGCTGGAGCAGCTGTGGTGAGTTTGAACACGGTGTGTCTGAAGATGCAGATAACGCATAATGTTAAGAACGACATATCTCTTTGTGCTGAAGAAATACACTAAGAAATCAACAGCAAGGTACGAGAGTGGTCACATGTCTGTTGACTGAAGACTAAATTGGGGTCACACGATTTTATTTTATTTTGGTACTGTTCGATCTACGCCGGATGGCTGGCCGTCTTGTGCCTCCCGGCTGACACTATTCAGAATCTTCACCGAAGAGCCAGCGACCAATGACAGAGCAGCCTGCCTCCGCCATCCGTGGCCCCAGGCAAAACCCCGCTCCCTGCCCCACCGCACTGCCGTGGTTGCGCCGCCCTCGGGCCAATCCACAAAGACTCCCCGTCATCCAGATCCGGCGGCGGAAGTACCTTCAACCCACGCAACTCTAAAAGATAGCCATCTAAGCGCTGGTTCTGCGGCGAACTTGCGGCCCCACACCCTTACGTTAGACACCAGCCAAACGGCAGCCTAGGAGCTCCGCCGCCTCGAGGGGTGCTGCTTACCATTTCAAATCGATTGGCCTAGAATAAAAATTCAGACAACTGACGCCTAAATAAAGTGATTTGAGAAGAGGGTGCGACCTATCTGGCGGCATGGTGAAGTAGGCAGGTCCAGCTGCCGAGTCGGTGAGGCCGGCGCGGTTGCTGTGGCGACCGGCGGGAGGGAAAGAGCGATGTCGCGATGGTCGATGGCTACACCGAAGCAGCGCCAGGACTCTGGACGGATCCGAAGTTGGAGCCGCTCCGGTGCCGTGAACAACGTCGGGGGGGGGGAATTGGCTCCGGTACGGTTCACACGGCCGTCGTCGAGGCAGCACCAGCAGCACGGAGTAAGAGGCACACGGCCCAGTGCACGACAACAAATGGACAGAGTCTCCGGCATTAGGGAGGAGGGTGGCTGTGAAATTGGTGCGGTGGGGGTGCCATGGAGGTGGGGCTGAGGTTTAGCGGCTCGGGAGAAAGGAGCTTCCCGGGGAGAAGGTGATTTGGCGCCCACGAGGTATGAATGGGGGTGGGCGGCGGGGGGGGGGGGGTGATTGCGAGGGGAGTGGAACCATGTCTTACGGACGCATTTGTCTGAAATGTGAGGGGAGTTACAGTTCTACCCTTGCCTATAGGCTTCTCGGCTTGGGTCTGTGTACTGAGGGTCGGGATAGTAGAGTAACTTTGCTTCTCTGGGCAGGAGCGATTTCGGGTGAGGAGGGCGTGTTTTGAACTATAGTGGGCGCGAGCGATTTCGGGCAAGGAGAGCGTGTTTTGAAATAGTGGGCGCGAGCTATTTCGGGCGAGGAGAGCGTGTTTCGCCGACCATGGTTTATGAATTATTCGGCACATGTCATTTCGGCCGAGGAGAAGGCACGCTTGGATGATGTTATGAACCTACCCTCGATGTACAACGGGCCAATTGATGTGTGTCCCACATAGGACGGTAATTTCGCGTCTCCCATTTATTTGCTCGGGCGAATTCCACCGAGTAGAGAGGATGTTTAACGGTTCGTTCAAATTTTGGGAGAACGAGCATCCACGTCTACCTTACCAAGTCGATTCGGATCAAATTTTGAAATATTAGCTTGCCACTTCTTTTTTAGATGGAGAGATGATGCTCAGGAGTAATGTGTTTTTACATGCTCGTTGCTAGCGATTTACTATATGACAAATAGTTGACCCACTCAAAAACGCGAATCAAACCCAAAATGAAATATCTTGATTCAATGAAATAGCTCGTTCAGTAGGTCAAAATAGTGAACTAAATCCAAAATTGAACACCTCAATCGAGTAGCATGTTGTACAGTATTATAGTACTCCATGAACATGTTGAAAGTCAAATTAATGAACTTGTTTGATATACGCATATATCCGTTCATGTGTGGATTGCAGACAACATGTTCTCCAATTTAAATATTTGAATGCAAGTTTATATCGAAACATGGTTTATATCAGTCTTTGATGCATATAACGCGACCTCCCCCTCTCCCGGACTCCTGTTTTCTCTCTCTCTCTCACCGACAATCTTCAATTCTGTCGCACGCATCCGACACAAAAACCTTGTTGTGCCTCTCCCTTTCTCTCCATCTCTCTCTCTCTCTTTGTGTGTGTGTGTGGGGGGGGGGTCTTTCTAGTTCGCATGCATATATACACCAACTATAGGTCTCTCTCGCACACTATGTATGATACTCTAGCTAGTCCAAGCTAGATATCTTGGGTGCACTAATCGTACGCACCCAGATTCCTTGGCTCTTTGTCTGTAACTCTCTCACGCACCACTATGTCGTCTTGGAGCTCTTCCCCCCTCTCTCAAACTCTCCATCCACCTGGGTCACACATACACATGCATATCTCACTCGCACTCGATAGGCCCATCTAAAACTCTATCTCTCCCCCTCGTTCTCTCTCCATCTCACACGCGCACACACACAATCTCATGCCCAGCTAGCCAAGTATGATGGTCTCTCACTCAATTGTAGGCACACGCAGTCCCCCCTATATGTATATGACTAGCTAATCTTAGTCTCCATCACAAACATGTGCATGGTCTATCTCGATTTCTCTTCGGGCATCTTTCTATCGCGCACGCACTCCCTCGATCTCCCACCCATATAGTCCGCTCACGATCTCGACGGGATCTCGCTATCGCAAACACACCCTCTCTCCCTCCCCATGCATCCATGCCATCCATGTGTCGCTCTCGACCATTGTTCCTTGTTGGCCACACCTCTATTGGACATGTGCTACAGGGGTGTCTCTCTCCGTTGCAAACAATCGCACACTAGCTATCTTCGTGTATCTCCTCGCCTCGCTTTTCCATCTCGGAGATGCATGCGTGATATGTACGCATAAGAAACGAAAAAACACACACTCTCTCTAATTTATCGTTTGTTGTCACTTTCTCTTTCACACACATACTCTTTTTGCACACTTACTCATTATCCTTCACACACACTTGATCTATCTCGACTGAGGCACTCTCCTCGGTCCATAGCATATAGATTTATTGAAAAGTCAAACATCACAAAGTTTGACCATGTACGTGGAGAAAAAGAATTACATCTAGTACGGCAAACAAATACCATTAGATTCACCATTAGATGTAGTTTTGTATCATGTATCTTTGGTATTGTAGATATAAATAACATTTGCATGAACCTGATCAAAGTTTCCAAAGTTTGACTTCTAAAAAATTTACATGCACCGCATTATCGAGCGGATGGAATATCTCTTTCCCCCTCTCAGCTATTGTCGGTGTACTAGAGTAGGGGTACCCTAGTACCCCGAACTTGTGCACGGGCAGTCACGGCACCCCGCGGCAAGGCTTGCCGGGTGACCGCCAAGGCCCTCTGTGGCTCCTTTTGAGCCATTCAATACCAAATATTCAAGCCAAGAAGACAAGGCCCCGGCAAGAGGAGCTTGCCGGGAAGGCCACTCAAGGCACAAGACCCCGGCAAGAGGAGCTTGCCGGGAAGGCCAACCAAGGCATCTCAAGGTACTTACCGCGACGCACCACGCGTCCCGGCGAGGCCCGGCGAGCGGCAAGCTTCCAGACGCGACAAGACAACGACTGTGGCAAGGCACTTTGCCGCGACAGGCTACCACTCCATACCCACGCTCCAGCACATCCACCAACGTCTCGCTCAAGGACTATCCCAAGCGTACGTGGCGAGAGGCTGTGCAGCCAGGGGTACGCGGTGGCAAACGGCGCTGACAAGATCGCCATCGTGGCGAACGGTGGCGTCCCTGACGGTCCCTTTCTACACTGTTTGGACGACGCAGACGGGCATTTAATGCCCTTGTCCCCTGCCGTCAGGGTTAGGTAGGATACACTGTACAGGTAGCTGTACCAACCGCAGCACCTTTCCATTTTTACCCGTGTCTACGTTGCCACCTGTTGGAGACCCCTTGAGCATATAAAAGGAGGCCCATGCACAACGTAGAGGAGGGGGGGGGGGAACAGTAGAACACTCACGCTCGGTCTCGTTAGCTGCTGGTGCGTACTGTAGCACTCAGCGCTCCCGAGCAAGAACTCAATACAAACCACAAAGCAACAGTAGGAGTATTATCTCTCCGGAGAGCTCCGAAGCTGGGTAAGCTGCTCGTGTGCTCCGCCTCGATATGCTCTTCGTGCGACCTCCGCCCCCCGCCGAACCGAAAGGGGCTCGGTCCCCATAGGTGCTCGTGGATCAGTTTCCCCGATATCTTTGGCGCGCCAGGTAGGGGGCATCGAGGTTGTGTGAACCTGATCCGGCGTTCACACGAGCTAGATCTTCATCATCTTCATTGACATGCCGCCGAAGAAGAAGGCTTCGGAGGCGGCTGCTCCGTCCGCGACAAACCCACCACCGCCGGAGCAAATGGCTGGCGGGGAAGACACCGGCGGAAGAACGGGCGTCGACGAGGGAGCTCACGGTGCCGCCAGGTCCAAGGACAAGGCTGCGCAGACCTCGGCGTCCGCACATCCATCGCGCTCATCTCAGGAGGCGCGGAACCGGCAGCGTCATGGTACTCACGGTACCATACGCTTGTTGGACCCAGATCAAGCTGGTGGTTCTCGGGATGCTCAAGGCCAGCATGCAGGCCAACATGCTGGCACGAGCGAGGCACGGTCGCCCGGACGGGATACTGCTCCTTCTAACATAGTTAGAAGTTCGAGCATATCCCGCTCCACACACCGTTCGCCACCGCTACCCGCCACTCCAGCGGAAGCCTTGGCGCGAGCCCAACTGCTCCTAGACTACCCTCCAACGGCGGACAAGATCGACGACTGGAGGGCCACCATTCAGAGTCTCATTGGCTTTGCCAATGGCGACACTCCGCGACAGCCGAGTACATCGCAGCCGCGGCGAGTCAGCCAGGCGCGGGCCGATGGTGACAAAACCGATGGGGGTGCAACCACCGTGCACTCTCCGCCGCGAAGGCCAAGATCACCACCTCACCGGATCCACCTCGACAGCGACTCCACCGCGTCATTGGATCCACGAGCTTGTCGCGATCAACGCCAAGTTCTTCACGAACGATAGCAAGAAGACACTCGTACTCGCATCCAGCGCCAAAGAGAAGCGCGGCGTCAGTCAGACCAGCGCGCTGGGCCCATTGTCGACATGCGTGCGCTAGGGGAACCAGGCGACCTGCCGTATGCGGTAGGTTGCCCTGCGTTTACCCGTGAGCTGCGGCAAGTCCAGTGGCCCAGCACGAAGAATTTCAAGCCAGACGTACCCGAGAAGTACGACGGCAAGTTGCATCCGTCGGAGTTCCTCAGCATCTACACCATCGCGGTGCAAGCTGCTGGGGGGCGGGACGACAAGATCCTTGCCAACTACTTCCCGCTGGTGCTCAAGCCCAACGTCAGGTCCTGGCTCATGCACTTGCCGGACAACTCCATATCTTCCTAGGCAGACCTATGCCATCAGTTTGTCGGCGCCTTTACAGGCGGCCACAAACCTCATGGCCAGGAGAGTGATCTTCATCTGCTTGCCCAGAAGGAAGGAGAGCCCCTGCGCAAGTACGTCCAGAGATTCAGCCATGTGCAACGCAACATCCCAGATGTCCACCCTGCCGCAGTCATCAGCGCGTTCCATCAGAACGTGCGTAACCGCAGGATGCGGGAGGAGATGGCAATGTGCAAGATCAGAGACGTCAGTGAGCTGTATGCCCTGGCCGACAGGTGTGCACGTGCTGAGGAAGGGAGGAAACTCCCCGGAGAGAATACAGGAACAGGAGGATCTGACAGCGAGGATGCAGCCCCGGCAAAGAAAAACCGGCGGCGGAACAACAGGAAGAGGAAAGGCAAAGATGTGCTAGTTGTTGAGCAGTCCGGCAACGAAGGTGGCACCAAGAAAGCCAAAGCTGGTAGCTCCGGCAAGGAGGTTGCCGCATGCGCCAACTGCCAGGCTGTGGCGATCGCCGACAAGCAGGACGGCACCAACAAACAGTACTGCAAGATCCACCGCACCAAGGGCCATGACCTCCAGAGCTGCAAGAAGGTCGAGCAGCTTGTCGAGCTGCAAAAGGCCGAGTACGAGCGACGCGACAAGGAGAAAGCCCAAGGAGGTGCTGGAGGATCCGGTACGAAGCGCCCTGGCCGGGGAGGACGCCGCGGCAAGGCCAAGCAGCGGCAAGGAGACAGACCTCCCCGCGGCCGCAACAAGGATGAAGATGACGACGACGACGAAGACATGGATGATGATGAAACCAGTGAGCAGGAGTTCCAGAAAGCCACAGAGGTCTTGTGCGTTGACGGTGGTGCTTCTCTGTATACTTCACACCGCCAACTCAAGTAGTGGGTGCGGGAAGTCAATGCGGCAGAACCACCCGTTGAGTCACGCAAGCTTCTGAAATGGTCCAGCACGCCTATCATCTTTGATATTGAGGACCACCCTGATTGCACAACTGTTGTCGGGTGCTTGCCGATGTTGGTTTCACCAACTATCCGCAACCTCAAGGTCACTAAGATGCTAGTTGACGGCGGGGCCGGCTTGAACCTGATCTCCTCCGCTGTGCTCAGGAAACTCCAGGTCCCTGATAGCGAGCTCGAAGAGACCGGCACATTCCAAGGAATCAGCCCGGGAAGGAGTAAGCCGAAGGGGAAGATCACGTTGCCGGTGACATTTGGCAGCGAGTTGAACTTCAGAACTGAGAGGGTCACTTTTGACGTCGCCGATTTTCCATTGCCTTACAATGGGATTCTCGGCCGTCCAGCACTCGCCAAGTTCATGGCGGCCTCTCACTATGCGTATAACATGCTGAAGATGCCAGGCCCGATAAGTGTCATCTCTGTCCCTGGCGACAAGAAGGATGCTCTTATCTGCGCCGACAAAATCTACCGGGAAGCAGCAGCCACAACAGATCGCAAGCCACTTGCCGCCGAAGCTCCCGGGGGGAAGAAGAAGACCAAGTCCGGCAAGAATTCTGATGCTCACTCCGGCAAGCGCACCTCTTCGGAGTGCTGCGCTACCATCGAGGACGCACCACCGAGCTCCACCGGCAAGTGTAAGAAGACAATGGCAGCTCCGCCAGCGACCAAGAAGGTGTCCGCCAAGGAGGACAACACTGGTGGTACTTTCACCATCAGTGCCACTCTCGACACTAAATAGGAAAGCGCGCTCATTGCTTTCCTGCGAGCGAATGTCGATGTGTTTGTGTGGCAACCGTCTGACATCCCCGGTGTTCCCAGGAAAGTAATTGAGCACCACCTTGTCGTCTGTCCTCATGCGCGGCCCGTCAAGCAGAAAGTCAGAAAGCAAGCAGTGGAGCGCCAAGAATTCATCGCAGAAGAGATCAAGAAGTTGGAAGCAGCAGGCCTTGTCAGAGGAGTGCTCCATCCTACGTTGTTGGCCAATCCTGTAGTCATGCGCAAGGCAAACGGGAAATGGAGGCTTTGTATCTACTTTACCGATGTCAATAAAGCTTGTCCCAAAGACCCATTTCCCTTGCCGCGCATCGACCAGATCGTTGACTCCACGGCCGGATGTGACTTGCTTTCATTTCTTGACGCATACTCAGGATACCAACAGATCTTCATGGCAGAAGAGGATGAGGAGAAAACCGCATTCATCACTACCTGTGGCACGTACTGTTTCATACGGATGCCTTTCGGTTTAAAGAATGCTGGTTCAACATTTGCAAGGGTAGTCCATACTGCTTTTGAACCGCAAATACACAGAAATGTGGAAGCCTACATGGACGACATAGTGGTCAAGAGCAAGGATAAGGCAACTCTGATTCAAGATTTAGACGAGACTTTCGCAAATCTGCGCAAGATCAGCCTCAAGCTCAACCCCGAGAAGTGCGTGTTTGGAGTCCCTTCCGGCAAGCTTCTCGGGTTCTTCGTGTCTCAGCGGGGAATCGAAGCCAATCCCGACAAGATCAAGGCCATTGAGCAGATTGAAGCACCGAAGCGCGTCAAGGATGTACGGAGACTTGCCGGCTGCGTGGCGGCTCTCAGCAGGTTTATCTCTAAGTCTGCTGAGCGCGCCCTGCCGTTTTTCAAAATTTTGAAAAAGGCAGGTCCAATGAAATGGACTCCAGAAGCGGAGGCTGCGCTGCAGGACTTGAAGAGATACCTGTCCTCCACTCCAATACTTGTCGCACCTAAGCCACAAGAGAAGTTGCTGCTGTATCTGGCGGCAACCAATCAAGTGGTTAGTGCTGCATTAGTAGCGGAGAGGGAGGCAGATGATGAGCCAGCAACCACGGCGAGCGCATCCAGCGACAAGCAGGGGGCTTCCCCGACAAGCTCTGGTCCCGGCAAAGATGGATCTGCGCAGGCGCCCGAGGAGATACAGAAGAAAATGGTGCGGTGCCCAGTCTACTTTGTCAGTTCCCTTCTACAGGGGGCTAGGTCAAGGTACTCTGGTGTGCAGAAATTACTTTTCGGCCTTCTCATGGCCTCGAGAAAGCTGCGCCATTACTTCCAAGCACATGAGATAACAGTTGTCACTCGTTTTCCGCTGAAGAGGATACTGCAGAATCCAGAAGCAACAGGCAGGATTGTTGAGTGGGCACTGGAACTGTCAAGCTTTGGCCTCAAGTTTGAGAGCACTTCAACTATCCAAAGCAGAGCATTGGCAGAGTTCATAGCAGAGTGGACGCGAACGCCCGACGAAGAAATTCCAGAAACGAGCATCCCCGTCAAGGAGTCAAGCAAAGAGTGGTTGATGTACTTTGATGGTGCTTTCTCGCTGCAAGGCGCCGGTGCTGGCGTACTGCTTGTCGCACCCACCGGAGAGCACCTTAAGTACGTAGTCCAGATGCACTTTCCCAAGGAGCAAGCAACAAACAATACTGCAGAGTATGAAGGGTTGCTTGCCGGTCTCAGGATCGCGGCAGACCTTGGGATCAAGAAGCTCATTGTCAGGGGTGACTCGCAGCTTGTCGTCCACCAAGTGAATAAGAGTTATCAGAGTCCGTTGATGGAAGCTTACGTTGATGAAGTGAGGAAGCTAGAAGAGCACTTTGTCGGCCTACAGATGGAACATGTTCCAAGAGCTCAGAACGACATTGTCGATGGCCTGTCAAAGTGCGCAGCACTTAAGTTACCTGTGGAACCAGGGATCTTTGTGCTCAACCTGACTCAACCATCTGTGACGCCATCAACTGGACAGATCAAGAAGAGGAAGTAAATTTCTGGTGACTATTTTCCGCCAGAGCTTCCCGAAGCCACCGCCAAAAAGGTCCCCAAGATCAACACCAAGAGTGCTGGGGAGCAGTCTGCTCCGGCAAACCCCAGGGTTTGTTCCGTTGAAGCAGACGCTCCCGACAAGTTTTGCTCTGGCAAGCTTGCCGGCGATCGTCAAGCTCCGGCTGAGCCATAGTTTCTCGCCGTAGAAGCGGATGTTCCCACAGCAGCAGATGTGCCTTTAGTCCTTGTTGTCGAGCCACAAGCTCCAGCATGGGCACAGCAGATCGTCCGTTTCCTTCAGACAGGAGAACTTCCTGAAGAGCAAGAAGAAGCGGAAAGAGTAGCCAGGCAGTCAAGTATGTACCAGTTTGTCGACAACACACTGTACAGAAGAAGACTCAACGGGGTGAAATTGAAGTGTATTCACCGGGAAGACGGACAAAAGCTGTTGGCAGAGATACATGGAGGCATATGTGGTCACCACATTGGTGCAAGAGCGCTTGCCGGCAAAGCTTTCCGACAAGGTTTCTTTTGGCCGATAGCCCTCCAGGATGCGACTGCACAAGTAACCAAGTGTGAAGCGTGCCAGTTTCATTCCAAGCGGATACACCAGCCAGCTCAAGCTCTCCAGACGATCCCTTTATCCTAGCCATTTTCGGTCTGGGGGCTCGACATCCTCGGCCCCTTCCCCCGAGCAGTCGGGGGCTTTGAGTACTTGTACGTCGCAATCAACAAGTTCACAAAGTGGCCGGAAGTGGAAGCAGTGAGGAAGGTGACAGCACAGTCAGCAGTCAAGTTCTTTAGGTCGATTGTTTGCCGCTTCGAGATTCCTAACAGGATCATCACCGACAACGGTACGCAATTCACGAGCCGCACCTTCATGCAGTACGTCCAAGATCTTGGCGCCAAGGTCTGCTTCGCTTCTGTTGCTCACCCCAGGAGCAACGGTCAAGCGGAGAGGGCAAATGCTGAAGTGCTGCGTGGATTCAAGACCAGGACTTTCGACAGGCTGCACGGGTGCAGAAGAAACTGGATTGAGGAGCTGCCTGTGGTTCTTTGGTCGATCAGGACGACGCCAAATCGAGCCACTGGCCAGACACCTTTCGCTCTAGTCTATGGAGCAGAGGCAGTTCTCCCCACGGAACTCGTATACGGGTCGCCTTGAGTGCTCTCTTATGATGAGCTTGAGCAAGAGCAGCTGCGACAAGATGACGCACTGCTCCTTGAGGAAGACCGTCTTCAGGCTGCTGTACGAGCTGCTCGCTACCAGCAAGCTTTGCGCCGCTACCATAGCCGCAAAGTTAACGCCAGAAGTCTCAAGGAAGGTGACCTTGTTCTTCGGCGCGTCCAGTCCGCCAAGAATTCCAACAAGTTGACGCCTAAGTGGGAAGGCCCTTACCGGGTGAAACGAGTCACTAGGCCTGGCGTTGTCCGCCTTGAGACCGAAGATGGCATTCCGGTGAGCAACTCCTGGAACATTGAGAATCTTCGTAAGTTTTACCCGTAAGCCGCGGTTGCCAGACCCTGCTCCGGCAACCATCTTTTGTACAAGTCTTGCCGCTGTTGCATGTAATCCTTTGTACAAAGCCATGCGCAGACCCTGTGCATAAATAAAGCTCATGTGCTCCGCACATCTGGTCAATTTCATGCTTTTAATTTTTTGCATGAGTTATCTGACACTTTGTGCAGCGCCCACCCCCGGTAAGCAATAACGAGCCATAAGGCTCCATATCATTATTTTCTCTACTTTCTTTTTTCTCAAGGAAAGGAAGGTTCCTTCACCCACAAGTTTGCCGGGGGGGAGGGGAAGATAATGGTATGCACCAGGCGTCGTTCAAGAAAGTCTCGCTTTGCTGGGAAGCAAACGACAGAAAAGCTAAGTTGCCAAAGTTTGAGCAATCAGATGTTTTTAAATTTTGAAGTTATCTTCCTTAAACGACCATGCTTTGTATGGAAAACATGTGCGCGAAGGAACCGGCTCGTGGCTAGTTGCGCCCTTACTTTGTTTCGAGTTCGCTCAACAGTTTAAGTGTGCTGCGACTAGAGTCGCGCCCTTGCTTTGTTTCGAGTTTGCTCAACAACTTAAGAGAGCTGCGACTAATTGCGACAAGGTTTCTTGTCGGCAATGGCACTGCCAGCAGGCTGCTGACGTCCCGCACTCAGCGCTCGCGGCAAGGGTGCCTGCACCGGCAAGTTCCCTAAAAGTGTAGGGCAAAAATATACAAAGGAAGGAGTCAAGTAAAGGAAATAACGTTGCAATCAGTACCCAAAATAAGAGTTATATTACAACATAGCTTGTCGCGGCTCTAATAGACTGTTTTCATAACACGATCAGCAGCGACAAGAAAAGAAGGAAACGGGCGGCCTAGTCCACGCGATCGCCCTCAACCCTCTTGATCCCGCTCACCTTGTCCACAATGGGTGCGACAAGGTCCTTGAGCGCCTCCAGATCAGCTTCCGCCGGCAGGAATCTGAGGACGTTGGTGAGGTTGAGGCCCGGGTTGCGGAAGGCTACCTTCACCAACACTTTTTGAAGAGCTCCCGGGCAGATCTTGCGCGACTCGTCGGCCAGCTGCTTTGGGATCCTCTCCCGGAGTCGCTGAAGGGCCGTCGCCACGCCTTTGAAGAACAAGGTGAGCTTGGCGCTGGATTGGAGGTTCTCGTCGGAGGGATACCCGAGATCCTCCATTCCCAGCTGCGCCAGCTCCCTGTCAATGTCGGCGGCAGCATTCACAAGACCTTCCGTCCACTGCTCCACGATTTCTCTAAAAGCGTTCTGGGTGGCGGCAACACTCTCCAGCAGCACCTTGTCGGCCTGGATCTCCTTCTTCAAGGCCGCCTCCTGCTCCCTGGCGCCGTCCAGCGTCTTGGTCAAAGTGGTCAGCTTCAACTCAAGATCTGCGTTGGAGTCCTTGGCGGCGCTGAGCTCCTTGCCCTTCTCGGAGAGACGGACCTGCAGCTCTGCGAAGCTGTAGATGTCTTTCTCCCGCTCACGCTTGAGCGCGACGAGCTCCTCGCCGCTCGCCTTGAGGTCGGCCTCCAGCTGCGCCACCTTCATCTCCAGCTCCTTCTTGGCGGCCTCGGCGGCTGCGGCAGCATCCTCCGCTTGCTTGATAGCTCCGCCAAGTGTTTGCTCACGCGCAGCAAGCTCCTCCTCGTGGCTATCGAGGTTGACCTTCCGCTGCGCCAGTTCACCCTCCTGTGCCGACAGCTTCTCAGCGGCAAGCCACTGCTGCTCCTCGACGTCAGCCTTCTCGAGGAGGAAGGCCTTCTGCGCCTCCTCGAGCTGCTCCCGCTCCTCCGCCAGGGACCGGAGAGCTGCCTGGTTGATGCCTCGGAGCTCCGCCGCGCGCTTCTCAATGTTGGCTCCCGCCTTCGCGGCAAGCGCTTCGCGGGATTCCAGCTTGGCTTGCCGAGCGCGGTAGAGCGATAACAGCTTCCGCAGCAGCCGCTCCTCCTCAGGCTCGTCTCTGCTGCTGCTTGGCGCGTCGACTAGCGTCAGCCCAACGGAGGCAATCACCTCCACGTCAAATCTTTCTCCTTCGACTGGCGCCCTGGACGTTGACGCCCAGGGGAGGTTGATGAAGACGCCATCGCCGGCCTTCAAGTAGACGCCTGGCTGGGGCCCTTCGGAGCTCGACGCTGCGGCAGCGGCGGGAGGGTCAGCGGTCGGCGTAGCGCCTGACGCTCTTGCGGCCTCAGGGCCGTCAGTGCGATCGCCAGACCCCTCGCCAGCTGCTGCGGCGGCAGCCTTGGCGGCCTCTTCGCCGGCGGGATCATCAACGCCGGCCGCTTCTTCGGTGGCGGCGGCATCATCAACAGCAACCTCGATCTCCATCGGCTCCGCAATAGATGGATCTGACGGCCGAAAAAGGAAGAAAAGTCAAGCAAATATCCAAAAAGAAGATCAAACGAAGAAGAACCCAAGGGAAGTTTAGAAGCAAGAAGTACCTGTACCAGGCTCGGCAGTTGGGATCTCCGCTGCCGGGGGGTCGCTGGTAATGTCCCTTGCCGGAGACTTCTCCCTTGCCGAAGAACTCTCCCTTGGTGGCGTAGTCGAAGCAGATGGCATTTTAGGGGCGGCATCCGGACGCTCCTGGTGGGGCTGCTCTGCTCCTACACAAGCCAACAGTCAGATATCAGCAAACAAAGAGTATCCATGCGCGCCCAACAGTGGGAAACAAACCATATACTTACGCTGGGGGCTGCGCTGGGGGCTGCTCTGAAGAACAGCTGCCGGGTCCGGTAAGTTTATCTCAGGCGCACCCCCTGCTGACACGGTGGGATCGTCCTCGATGACAATCACCGGGACCTTGGCTCTCTTTGCCGCTCTCTGGGCCAGAGTCCTAAAAAGGGATATATTCAGAGTAATGCAAATGAGATACAAGACAAGACAGCAAGTATTGAAGACATACAAGTACAACAAGAATCTTACTCTTCTTCTTCCTCGTCGGAGCTGAGCGCGGAGAAGTCAAAGCCTGGCCCACCTCCGGTGCGAGGAGGCGGAGGAGTAGGATCCCTTGGCCGCTTGGCGGGAGCTGGAGCGGCGGACCGGGAGGACCCCGCTCCAGTTGCCGCTGCAGCATGACGTGCCTCCGCGGCAACAGAACTTGCCGCGGTGGAGCGTGTCGTGCGGCGCGGAGGGGGTTGACTCGTCCGCCGCTCCGCTACGTCCCCGGCCTTGCGAAGACGCCTTCTTGGTGGAGCCAGGGGCTCTGCTTGCGGCAAGCTGCCCGAAGACGAAGAGGAAGAGGATCCGATCTCCAACGAGCCGCTCGTATCCTCGGTGGGCCCGCTCGGCTCGGCGTCGTGCCCGGCAGGCTCTTCCTCGCCGGCAAGCCCCTCTCGCTCGGCAAGGCTTGCCGCCTCTGCTGCCTCTGCCTCCTCCACGGTGAATCCAAACTCACCCACGGCTGCAGCTGCCGCGGCCTCTTCCAGCCTAGTGGCGATGCGCTTGATCTCCTCCTCGGTGGTGTCCCGGGTGAGGCCCCTCTGCTCATTGGCGTCGATCGACACTTCTACCAAGCCATCAAAGAACGCCTGCACGACATCATCTGCAGGCTCTATCTAGGCTGGGTCAATTCCATGCGAGTCGCACAACGGCATCATTGCACGGATGCGGTCGAGCGAGGAGTTGTTGCACAGCGGAACGACGCCCCTCGGCAACCTGAACACTTCGGGATGCTGAGGGTCGTACTTGAACAGCTCCTGGAGCATCGTGTTGAGCTCCAGGACAGTGAAGTTGAAGTTGAGGCCCGGCCGCAACCTCATGATATCCGCTGCGTTCTGGAACTCCCAGGCGGGTCTCCTCTCCTGCAGGGGGGCGATGCGGCGGCGAAGGAAATCTGCGCCAACCGCTCCTATAGTAAGCCCGACAAGCCTGAGGCGTTGGATCCGGGCGACGGCAATCTTCAGTCTGTCGTCTTCCGGGGCCAAGCTACTCCAATCACTGCCACGCACTACTGGAGTTTGGCGCTGGGCGGTAAACGGCTGCGGGTTCTCCTCGACAATCAGGCACTAGTCCGCCCTCCACTCCTCCCACTTGCTATGGAACTCTCCATCCAGAAAAGCATCCTTCTTGCCGGCTTTTGATATCCAGGCGATTCCGCCGGATAAAGGCTCTCCTTTCTCAACTCGAGGCGAAAAGAAGTGGCGGAAAAGGGCTACGTTTGGATGGATTCCGACAAATTTTTCGCAGAGATGTGCAAAAACTGCCATGGTCAGGACAGCATTGAGGGTGAAGTCAAGGAGGCGAAGCCCTAGGTGTTCATGACGTCACAGAAGAATTCAGAAAAGGGCGGGCAGAGCCCACAGTAGAAGAACAAGGCGAAGAAAGGGTACCCAGTGGGAGCTTTTTCCCAAGCGGCGGCTGGGAGTACCTTCGTGCGCGGGTGCGCCCGCGTCTCCGTCGACCAGAAGAGGTAGTAGTACTCCCTCAGATCCCCCACGGCGAGCTTGGGGGGAAGACGGCCCGCTCCTTTCGCAGTGCCGCGAGCCGCTGTGCTTCAGCCGACTTCACGACCTTCCCCTTATCGGCTTTCGTAGCCATGGCGGAAGTAGTGAGGGAGGTCGACGGTGTTGGTGGTGTTGGCGGCGATAGGGGGCGGAGCGCTGCTCTCTTTCGGCTTTGGGAAGAAGGGGAGTGGCGAAGATTTTCAAGGATGGAATAGCAACGGGCGGATGGACGAACTACCCCTGTTTCCCCTGCTTATGAGGGGGGGAGGGGGCGGACGTTCCGTTCTCCCGAATAAAGAAGCCACCCACGATCTCTCCCACGACGCCACAATCTACGCGTGCCGCTCAAGGAGGGCGCGGTGGATACGGAATAAGATACGGCGTGACCCAGGCCGCGTGTGCCCGTGCCCTGTTTTGGGCCTGGCCCAACAGCGCTTGGCACCGTGTATGACCCAGGCCCGGGGGCTCCTGTCGGTGTACTAGAGTAGGGGTACCCTAGTACCCCGAACTTGTGCACGGGCAGTCGCGGCACCCCGCGGCAAGGCTTGCCGGGCGACCGCCAAGGCCCTCTGTGGCTCCTTTTGAGCCATTCAAGAACAAAGTGTTCAAGCCAAGAAGACAAGGCCCCGGCAAGAGGAGCTTGCCGGGAAGGCCACTCAAGGCACAAGACCCCGGCAAGAGGAGCTTGCCGGGAAGGCCAACCAAGGCATCTCAAGGTACTTACCGCGACGCACCACGCGTCCCGGCGAGGCCCGGCGAGCGGCAAGCTTCCGGACGCGACAAGAGAACGACCGCGGCAAGGCACTTTGCCGCGGCAGGCTACCACTCCATACCCATGCTTCAGCACATCCACCAACGTGTCGCTCAGGGACTATCCCAAGCGTACGTGCCGAGAGGCTGTGCAGCCAGGGGTACGCGGTGGCAGACGGCGCTGACAAGATCGCCATTGTGGCGAACGGTGGCGTCCCTGACGGTCCCTTTCTGCACTGTTTGGACGACGCAGACGGGCATTTAATGCCCTTGTCCCCTGCCGTCAGGGTTAGGTAGGATACACTGTACAGGTAGCTATACCAACCGCAGCACCTTTCCATTTTTTACCCTTGTCTACGTTGCCACATGTTGGAGACCCCTTGAGCATATAAAAGGAGGCCCATGCACAACGTAGAGGAGGGGGGGACAGTAGAACACTCACGCTCGGTCTCGTTAGCTGCTGGTGCATACTGTAGCACTCAGCGCTCCCGAGCAAGAACTCAATACAAACCACAAAGCAGCAGTAGGAGTATTATCTCTCCGGAGAGCTCCGAAGCTGGGTAAGCTGCTCGTGTGCTCCGCCTCGATCTGCTCTTCGTGCGACCTCCGCCCCCCGCCGAATCGAAAGGGGCTCGGTCCCCATAGGTGCTCGTGGATCAGTTTCCCCGACAGCTATCTGACGCACCACTCAGCCTTATCGGCGCTCCTCAATCTCTCTCAAACTTTATTGGTCAGTTTGGTTCGTGACCTGACCCTCATGCCTTGATGGCTGGTACTGCCTTATGTGGATGTGAGATGTAAAATATTTTTGCCTGGCCAGGCTTGTGTGGTGCTGAAGTGTTTGGTTCATGCCTGGGCCAGGCAAAGCATCAACATCCCATCAATCAATCCATGCATCAATTATTTAATTCTAATATCCATCCATGTTGCTGTTAGCCTCGTGGCCACACGACCAGGCACGGCCAGGCGTACGAAATCGGTCGCCTGGGCCAGGCTACTTGCAGTGTCTGGAGTTCAGCCAGGCTAATTAAAGTGCAAGGGAACCCAGGCCAGGCGGGCTTTCTTTTTCATAGGGTAGAAACCAAACAAGCATGCATGAAATCCAACCACAACCCCAGGTCAGGAAAAAGATGCTCAGGATGCAAGCCAAACTTGCCTTATATCTCCTTGGTTCACACATACACATGTCTCGCTCGTGCTATACATATAGACCCATCCAACACTCTCCGCCCTTGTTCTCTCTCCATGTGACACGCACCCCCCTAAGTACAATAATCCCTCAATCCATCATAGGCGCAAGCACCCCCCCCTCCTAAGTATGATTATCTCTTACTAGCCATCAGGAACACACATATTGTCTCCTTCCATCCATACGTCTGTCTCGATATCTCTCGGGGCATCTTCTATCGCGCACACACCTTGTCACTCGATTTCCCACCCATGTAGTCCCATCACGATCTCCAGGGGATCTCTCTATTGCAAACATACACTCTATTCTCCCCATGTCTGCATTTTCTCCGTACGTCTCTCTTGACCTCTCTCCCTTGTTTTTCAGACCCCTCTTGGCCACGTGCTAGGGGTCTTGCTCTCTCGGTTCCAAACAACCACACACTATCTCCTCACCTTGCCTCCGTTGTCGAAGATGCATGTGTGATATGTTTGCATAAGACACGCATGCTTTTTCTCTACTTTTATCATGTGTTGTACATGTCTCTTTCACACACGCACACACACTTTTTTCACTCACTCACTCTCCTCTCTCTCTCTCTCTCTCTCTCTCTCTCTGTCTCTCTCTCTCTTGTTAGGGACTCTGTCACGTCCATAAGCATATGGATGTTTTGAAAAGTCAAACCTCAGAAACGTTTGACCAGGTATATGTGGAGAAACATTTACATCTGGAACGATCATTAGATTCATCACAACATGTACTTACTTCATACTATCATTTATCTTTGGTATTGTAGATATAAGTAATTTCTTTATAAACTTGGTCAAAGTTTCAAAAGTTTGACTTAAAAAAATGTTGGAACTACATTATCGAACGGAGGGAGTAGCTCTTTCTCTCTCTCTGCTATCTCTCACGGGCCTCCCCTCTCACTCGAACTCTCTATACCGACGGATTATACGCTCACTGTGTCAGCGTATAGCTCCGTATATTGTTTAGTTGACCGGTCAACCAATCCACATGCTGCCTTGTCAGCTCGTGTTCTGTATCTTCGTATGCTGGCCCATGTGGTAGTGGGTGAAAATAAGTAAACTAGAGGCCCATCTGACACACGGTGAAGTAAACAAAGTTGAAACCACTCGGGGTAGCACCCCGCACGCTAGTAAATTGAGGGCGCATTAAGGACAAACTTCTTGCACGCGAAGGACGCACTCACGCGCAATTCACCACTGCGCGGCGGCATGCACAGAAGGATGCACTCGCGCACACCCAACACACAACACACACCAGCACACGTGTACACCGGCGTCGCCGCTGGTTGAGATGGACGGCGAGGCAGCCAACAAGCAGAGGCGGCTCGAGCCAAAACCGCATCCGGCGAGCCTGGACTACATCAGCAGCCTCCCCGACGACACACTGCTCGTCATTATCGGCCTCCTTCCCACCAAATCTGCCGTGCGGACCGCCCTGCTCTCCTGGCGGTGGCGCCCCCTCTGGCGCTGCGTCCCCCTCAACCTCTCTGTCGACAGCTGCCTCTGTGACGGGGATTGCAAACGCATGGCCGCAGTCTCCAAGATCCTTTCATCGCACCCTGGGCTAGCCAAACTCCTTGACATCCGCATGTTCAGTACCAACTGCAAGGTCCAACCCAAGTTCGACGAGTGGTTCTTACCCCCGCCCTAGATCAGCTCGAGGAGCTCAGCTTTGAAGCTTTGAGAGGAAACAGAAAGAGAGAGAGAGAGAGAGAGAGAGAGAGAGAGAGAGAGTGAAAAAATATCACTAGCCAGCCAACCATATCGTATGAGCGAATGATATTGGTACCTCTTGATGACACGGAAATCTTATCTAGCCAGCTGCTCTAATATGTTCTATTCTTTTGCAGATCAAAAAAGACCAGAAAGTGAAAAATGTGCTGCACTATAACAATCTCATCGAATGCCTTGATCTCCATCTTACAGAAATTGATTTGATCGACTACTGAGGCAGCACATCTGAGATTAAATTGGCCAGGGTCTTTGTTCTGGAGGCAAGTGTGCTCAAGGTAATGAGGTTTGGCGTTCTCCGGCGCAACAATGAATGGTGTGCTAGTCACCGCAAGCGTCGAAGCCTAAATGAAAAAATCTCCGCAGAAGCTGAATTTGTTTTTGAAACATCAAGTGGCCAGAGACTCGAAAACTTATTTGCCCATTAGTGACTTGTCAGGGCGGTGGATTTTAGTTTGTACGATAATGATGCATCCACCTAAAGTAACGAAAGTTCTTACGTAAACTTCCTAGTAATTCCCTCTTCGTAGGTGCAGCATTACTCCTAACATTTGTAATATCAGTTTGAAACTTGTAATATTTCCGTGTCCTATTCCTGCGTTTTCAAAATCCTGCGAATCAAACAGGTCCTGAGTTGGTGATGATGTTGTGGCTCCCATCTTTCACCAATAGCCGTCGGATCTAGATCTGACGCATACAAACCAAGCTTCTCCATTTTTGCAAAAAGATGCCCGCACTTGTTCCCTATTTACAAACAACTCCTTGTCTCTCACAATCAGCCTCATCTCCTCCCCACCACATATAGGAGTAGAAGGACGTGGAAAAATCTGGCGCGATAGCCACTGCTGGAGCCGTCCACCCCCAATCTTGGTGTTCCGTGCAATGCACGGGCATCTACGCACGAGAAATTATGTCGAACAGGGCTAGTTGTAAGCAGGCTAGCTCTACAGCCATGATGATAGTGACTGCAGACGGTGAGGCTGACTATGGTATGCCGAACACGGCGCCTATACTCAGGTGTCATCTCTGGCACAGGGTCTTATCACTTCACTATGAGGAGCAACACGTAATAATTTGACCAACGGGTAGTACAGTGCTAGTACTCCTACTACTACATTGGTAGTACTACTACTAGTACTAGTAGCACCACCGTCTGGATTTAGGAGTACTACCACGTCCATCTGGATTTTAGTATTTGACTAGCAATATGTAGTAATGCATGTCACCAAATATGTACTACTCCCTCTGTAAATAAATACATGGTGTTTTATTCCTATCGGCGAGAGAACTTAATGTTTTTTTGCTACGCCTAACTAGAGTACTAATAGGATTACATGCAATGAACTAAACACTGCATGTCATGTTTGGTAGTCTAAAGTCATTGAAATCATGCACGGCCCACATCTCTCATTGGTTGATATGTCACGAAATAAGAAACAAGGAGGGAGTTAATGCACCGTGCCTAAGTATTTTGGGATCATTTGGCTTTCGTAAGGTGACTTACACAACATATTCGTTTACATGCATTAAAATTTTATTAGTTAAATCAAAGGTCAAAACATGGCACAAAATGCAAAGGGGACCAATAAACCAGTAAACATCAAACTTCTCTCGTTTGGCCCCAACTAGAGGTCCGGTGAGATGACTATACTACACCGGCACGGAGGGGGATGCAGCTTCATTGACTTATGGCAACTGCCTTTGGGTGAATGACACGTGGCCCCAGGGGGTGGCTGGCCCACCTATCATACAGCCAAAGGCAGGTGCAGTAGAGGGCCGAGGAGTAGTATGAAATCATACACACCTACGCACGCTAACCAAGGGCTGAGTGATCACTCAAATCGCAAGATTAGTTGACTAGAAGCTACGCTAGACCCATGGAGGCGATGAGCGCAAGCATCAGCCGGCTGTGCCAGATGGTCCACGATGCCGGCCTGCGGCCCGGCACCGAGGAACGTCTCCAGGTAGTATTGCTTGAGGCCGCCAGGGCAAGGGGCCGCTTGGACGACAGCTTCGTCTCCTTGTTCGACGAGGTCCTCGTCGGTTTCCTCGACAAGTTCACCGTAGTCAAGAAGCTTGCGGAATACTTTAACGTAAGCCTCTACCTGATGCGCCAAGGCTCTGCGATGCCCACCACCCTCAACGGCCACTATGGTAACAACCTCTTCGACGCACTGGTGGCCCTGCGACTGCCCACCGTCGCGCCGGAGAATGTCCACCTCGAGGTCACGCTCGCCGCGCAACGCATGGCGTAGCAAGACACCATCGACATAATGACCCACGTCTACGCGCAAATCATCCACAAGTACTACTACATGCAAGAGGAGGACGATAGGATGCTGGCCTTCTTGAAGCACAGGGCAACCTTGGACGGCACTGTTCAGAAGCACGTTGAGCTCGCCGCCAACGCCGCTGCTCCTCACATGCCGGTTGGTGACCAGGCACACTAGGGCGTGAGGATGTCGTTGAACGTTGATGGATCTGTACGTATTTTTATCTTTCCGTAAAATCCATGTAGTAGTATATGATACTACAGTAATTATCTTACCTTCCGCATCAACTTCATAATTTTTGTACGTACTCCATGCACGAACGGCGCCAGAAACAAACTTCTCATTACTCTAGGCAAAATCTTTATTTTTTATCTATCGGTCACGCCATGGAGTAGAACCAAAATTTACAAGTTACGAGTTCAAAAGGAAAAGCCTACCGTGTTCGCGTCGCACCCCCACACGGTTGGTCCGGCACGCCGCTCAAGCGGGAATGCGTGCGGTGTTGCATTTTCACTTACAAGTGGGACCACAGTTGAGCAGACCAACTATCGGCAAACCCCCACCCCGCCCACCACGCGATGGCTGAGAAAACAGGAGGGAGAAGAGATGGTTGTAGCACGGACTCCAAGAAAATTGGTGTTGGATGGGACTCGTGTGGGTGGCGTGTGCCGTACTGCCAGACGTGAATGATAGTTACGGCCCATGCCACCCCACTATATCGAGCCTATATCGAGGTACGTAGAACAAATTTCCTGCAGTCCGTGCTCAGCCCTCCTCTATCTCTCTTCTCAGCCAGCTAGCGGACGTGCGGAGCCCATCGTCTGTTTGCTCACATGCGGCCCCACATGTCAGTGAAAACGCAAGAGGACCCACTGAACCTGCACATCTTTCACCTCAACGTGCTGGTGATGAAAAACAAATCCAATAAAGATCTTCGGTGGCCGCTTTTGGAGTTACTCAAGATAGTAAGATTCTATTTACAGTTTAACCCAAGATGCACATCTTGTGGCTTCAACTACCACTCTATTTTATTTCATGACACGACCTGGATGCTGGATGTCCCATGTGTCGGCAAAAGGAGGAAGAACCCGACCAAATCTTCGGTTCTGCTCTCCAATTAGACTAGTTGTGCTAACTTACAAAATTTATTGTGTACTCCCTCCGTTCCGAAATACTTGACTTCCATTTGTCCAGAAATGGATGTACCTATATACTAAGACATGTCTAGATACATATATATTTTGACAAATAGAAGGCATGTATTGTGCAACGGAGGGAGTAGAATGCATGCAAGTTTTTCTATTGGGAAGAAGAGTAAATCCATATATTGATAGAGTGCAATTTAGTAGATGTTCTATCACCTTTAGCTAGTAGCACAGAGGCTAGAATGAGATTAGTGCACTTGTTGATACTCCTACTAGAATAGAGGCTAGACATGAGACTAGATGTGAGAAAGCAACGTCTACTTCTTTACACTTGAAGAAGAAAGAAGCACGCAAGATCGAGCCTCCGCAGATCAACAATGAATGCATTGAGAAGGCAGTAATCCAACTTACAGGAGTAGTAAAATGTATTCTTGTGGTTCTTGTTTTCTTTGGTCTTGCTTTTATAGTCAAAATTATCGTTGGAGTTCGTGCAAAAGGAGCTCCGTTTGGGGTCGTGCGTTGGAGTTGGCCTTACAAGTGGGACCACAATTGAGGAAACCGACTATCGGAGAACGCCCACCTCGCCCACCGCGCGATGGCTGAAGTTAGAGAAACGACGAGGTTGAAGAGATTGCTCTAGCACGGACTCCATGAAATAATATGGTGTCAGATGGATGTCATGGTGGTGGCATGTGTTGTACTCCTGGACATGAATGCTTGTTCTGGCCCATGCCACCCTACTACTCCTACTACTTACTCCTACTACATAGTATACTAGTATCGAGGATACGAGGTGCTGGTTACGTACAACGAACACATTAACATATGGCTACAGTAAAAACACCGCCCGACGCGCGAAGCATGTGAAGCTAGTACAAATAGTGTACTACTATTGTTGATTGTCCTCATCCGATAACCTGTTGCAATGCACGTACAATTATGTATTCGGAAAATATTTTTTTGCCTCGTCGCACCACTCACTCAGAGAAGCGACTTGAAAGCCATTCATAAATTTAGTAAGTTTATCACAGGCATATCATTTTATTACATACAATAGGTCATCAACCCACATTGACAATGAGGATACATTATAAATACTAAAGTTTTCACCACACAACAAATAACAAGCCATGAAATGAACTTCAACTCATCCATTCCGCAGCGTTGGAAACGATTGCTTTGAACCACAATTGATTCTCTGGGACGGGCCATCCGTTGTCGATCTGGAGACCAACGCATGACTGATCATCCAGGCTGAAGCGGCATACTATATCAGTACCAGGGTAGGGAACCACCCAAATGTCCGAGGTATAGACATAGTTGCTTGTCATAAATGTGTCAACAGCAGTTGGATCACCTTTCACCATCATCAGATAGTTTTGTCCAAGGAAGAGCGAGTTTTCTCCAAGACTATCAATTCTGTACCAGGGAGAAGGAGTTGGCGCTAGCACACTAGTAACCACCCCAAATACCATGCAACAGGTGTTGGAATAGGTCCGAAGAGTGCGACCATGGGAGACTACACCTGCTTCCTTAGGAGTAACATCATCAGTGGGCTGTATACACACAAGAAGAGGTGATCCATCGGAATTAGTTGCGAGGCTCCACAGAGTATATCGGCGCTGCTCGTCCTCATGCTCGTGATCATCACCATCATCATCTCTCCCTTGGTTATAAAAATCTTCAAGTATAGGTGGTGGGATGTTCACAGCACCTTGGAAACACAAGAAGAAGGTTAATTAGTAAAGAGAAACTTGCTAACCCGCATGCATGTGGATGAAACAATTAAAATTACAGTGGAAGATAAACGTACCGAAACAACGAGGATCCCATGCAAAAAAAGTGCCACGAGAGGTGGCAGCAAACACAAGATCCTCGTATTCAATTGCGTCACAGTACACATCCGTGTATAGAAACTGATTTTTGAGTAATATCCATCCAGTAGAACCACAAAGGACGGCAACTAGATTGTCGAAGATAGCAACAACTTGATAGTTCTTGTAATTCCAAGAGCGGTTGGGAACTCGACAAATTGCTATCTTCAGTACAAGACAGTCACCATGATCATATTTGAACGTACGTAGATCATCTGTGTGCTCAACCTCAGGGAACTCAGAGATTTTTGGAAGTGGAACCCGGTGACGAGTGTACACATTCACAAGTTCCCACTCGCAATTGTACCCAATATAAACAACCCAATCTCCATTTGCGTCAGCCCAGGACTTACCCTTAAGCGATGGCATCTTGACACCACACGTATCATTATCAAGCAGCATCAACTTGCACAAGGCGAGGTCTCCGTCGTCCGTTTGCCAGCGAGCAGGGTCATGGCGAAGAAGATAGGGGAGATCAAACTGCTCCTGGACCCTTGGGTTCCTTGCAATGATGTTATTAGTTTAGTCGAGAATGGGCTTGAACGAACCTGCCATGCTAGCCGAGGTGATGATGTCGCACCGATCAATGAGTTCCTCCACCACGTCATCTTTCAGATCGGGTCAAGAATAACGGGGTCGTTTCCGGCCTGTTCCCTCCATGGAGAAGACGATCGAACAATGGTAGAAGAAAGGGTGAAGGGCTGAAGGAAAATGGAGGAGGGAGAGGAATAGCGTGCGAAAGCAGTTCCAAATCAAGAGGGAAAGTCGAAGAGTCGATGGACGGTTGCGAGTTTTCCACGGTTCAAGAAGAGGCGCCCCGGCCTACATGTCCGTTTGGAAATACTCCTACTACTCGCCGTCATCTCACTGATATGTTGGAACGGGTACACATGTCAACGAAACATGGTGTGTAATTTCTCGTGCAAAATGCGATCTGGCCGCGTTGGCCTGAGGTGCCGCATTATTCATCGACCTTTATTTTTTAATGGCGTGCCGAGCAGTTTTGAAGCACGACTAACTGGTACTGTATGCAGAGAAAATATAAACTACTCTACCACTACCCCACCTCGAGTACTAGTAGTATAAAAAAGATATATAGGCTGGAGCTTCAGCGCTTTCTTGCTAAGGGCTACCCACTTTCTTCTCACACTACCACCCTCTCTCCAGATCTAAAAAAGACGGCCCCTCTCTCCCTCCTCACCGGTGTTCACAGATCTTCCGGGGAAGAAAAGGATGTGCAGCGTTAACGCACTCGTCGTCGGCGAGCGAGGTCACGCACTGACGACAAGGCCGTCCTATCAGACCTAGCGCCCGCGCGGGATGGCCTCCGTCCCCAAGCTCCCTGCCGTAGTGTGTGCGGAGGACGACGACCACAAGCAAAGCCACTTCCCACCGACCCTCAGGTATGCTACCTCTTTTCGAGACATAACCTTGTTCTATTGCCCCATCTGCTACGTCGTTGCATGTGGATCTTTTTCCACTCCACCATCTTCCCAATTTTCTATCCTCTACTCTGCTGGCCACGCAGACGAAAACCATAATTTGCACTATTAAAGGAAACCCTACTTCATGCAGACTAATCCATGTCTGGGTTGAATAAGGAAAGGAAGGGAGACTGTACTGTCCAAGAGAGTAGGCATCGAACCCGCATCTAGGTTGAAAAGGGGAAAATCAGTAGCTAAGGAACGAGTCTCGTGTCTCTTAGTTGAAGAAGGGTAGAAAGGCATGACAACGCAATAAAGAATAACCGGGTCGATCGGTTTGTTGTCCTCGCATAGGAAAAAGGTGGCTAAAGAGAACAAAGATGGACGTAATCCACATATGCTGCCTGGATATTTGTTGCTCTGGGCAACCATACCTCCCTCACCACTCGGCATCCGTGGAGGTACATCGTACTGGTGCGCCCACTGTCCGAATGGGCCTCCCATGCTCTTATTGCCACTTTTTATGCTGTTAATATAACGCCAGCAGTCAAGTCAAGCAATGCTACTGCTAAAGTGATGCCACATTTAACTAATGCCGCTCTCAGTCTACTGCCACCCATAAATTTAAGCAATGCCATTTAATATCACTAGATTATTTCAGGGTTAGCTGTTGATTGTGGATGTATTAAAGATTTTTCAGCTAAGGCATTCTAATGTTGTTTCACAGCCAGTATACCAACGATGAAACTTGTTACTACCTTCAGATTTTTGCACTGTTAATGCTTATAGATTACATACCTCACTTTCATGAGATAAGTTAATTTTTTGTACAGTGTCACCAAAATGCCAAGGCGCTGATGTCATTTTATTTTGGTTAAACTGCACAGACAATTATGAAGACAAGAGGAAAGGTCAAGAGTGGGCACCTCCTCCTCCGGCTGTTCTCTTGAGTAGGTCTGTATGTTTGTCTTTAATGCCTATCGACTACATACCTGACATCATGATGTAATGTTAAGTCATTTCCTTTTGTACAGTGTCATTGAATTGTCAAGGCGGTGATGGCATTTTATTTTAGTAGAACTACACAAAATTTGCTTAAAAGAAGAGGAAAAGTCAAGAATGGCTCACTTTTCTAGAAAAAAACTATGTATGCCTTCCTGACATCAGCCGCTATTGCTTTATTTATTCCTTCAAACATGTGGTTAGAAACTGTCATGCTACCTTTTCCCATTAAGAAATTGGAATGCTTATATTTGCGAGTCTATGCTTCGACTAGTGCCACTTTTAGAGTAATCACACTTTCAATATCTATGCAAACAGGGATGCTCGATTTTAGTGGAACTGCACAAAAAGTCCAACTGGATCAACATTAGGAGCATGTTTTTTTTTCCAAACCTTTATATCCAATTGGTGGCACTACGAGTTGTTCATTACGAAGGTACATGGTTTGCTACTATCTTGCTACTATTTTTGTACTGTCATTAGATAGTAATACTAGTGGTTTGCATGTGAATTTATTGGCAGGGTGGACCTACATTGGAGGTGTAGGACAGGATTCAGTGATTGGATGCTCAATTTCGGTTGTATCGATTTCACCTCTTCCATCATTGCGAACATGGATATCCTTGGTCTGATGAAGAATAGGCGCTATATTTCTGCTCTGAACCAGCAAATCAATTCAGTATGAAATTGTCCAGGGCAAAACATAACTGTATCAGATTGTTCAGTGCAGAACATGACAGATGCTAAGCAGAAGAGACATGTTTAAACCGAAAATACAAGGTGTGGTATATGTTTACTAGCTGCTTGATATTTGTGCAGACAGAGATGTCTTCTCGTTGCTATTTGGCAAACAAACAAAGTGCCCGCAATTTTGGTTGAACTTCACAAGAGAATAGTATAGTCACTGCATGCAGTGCCATTTGAAAATTGACACAGAAAGATTGGATAGTCACTTCATGGACTGCAGAAAATTAGTAGTATACTATTTATTGGCCAACACTAGGTGCATCATTGCTTTGGTCTGATTATACAATGGGCATCATTTTGCCTAAGTTAAAGTTTGTATTCTGAAAATAGTCTCGCCGTGTGATTGAGAGAAGACCAAATCATATTGAAGTGGATGTTCCTCCATCATGTGTGGTTCATTCTCATGATTCCAGCTGTTGGTAAAACCACTTACGTTTGCAAGAGGAATTGTAGACTTCACAAACAAATTTGTCTTTCAGTCTGTACTGAATGTTGGCCAAGAGAAGCATCCATGTTAGTAGGACGAACAAATGTTTTTTCTAGATCTTTGCTTTTTGAGCTACATATTTGTATATAATCTATGAATCATTGAGATGCATTAACATGTTGATCTTATGTATGGGAATCGTACTAGTTAGTTTTAGTTGCGATGCAAGATCCGAAGTGGCTGATCTTTGCTTTTGGAGCTACATATTTGTATATGATATGTGAATCATTGAGATGCATTAACAGTTACTTATTTCTGTTCGCTCAGTGTTTACAAGTTACTGATCAATCACTAGCTAGCCTACAAATGCGCTGCTGGCAGTTTTATTTGCGACGCAAGATGCGAAGTGGCAGTTTTTTGAATAAAAATGCCTACCTCTGAAGAAACTGACAAGCTACACTATCGATCCTACACGGATAAAAATGCCTACCTCTGAAGAAACTGACAAGCTGCACTATCGATCCTACACGGATAAATAGCGGATCACGCACGCACTATCTCCTTTCCGGTTTGCAGGGCTCAATTCAAGAAACGACCTACTCGATCCTACACGAATAAATAGCGGATCACGCACGTACTAGTACTTCCTTTCCTGTTTGCAGGGCTTAATTCAAACCTCTCACCAACCAAGGTACTCCCTCCGTCCGGGATTTATTAGTCCCGTGAGCAAAGCAACAAGACAAAGGCATGGCAATAATTAACGGCATGCAGGAGTTTAAGCCTAATTAATTCCAGCAATTTTAGTGGCTGCATGCGTGCCCTCGGCTGCGACTCATTGCATGCTGCTTCGCGTACTGCCTGCAAGCGATTCTGAGTGCCTGCATGCAGCCGCCGTAATTAAGGCAGCTAACTGATGCGAAAAAAGTTGTGCTTTAAATCCGTGGAATCATTATTGACAAGGAGGGAGATGATTCGAGTGCACTCGTTTGACCGCCATGCCGGCGTGCGACCCAGACGGGACGGGACGACACAATCATAATTTCAGTTTCTCTAGTTTTCCACGGCAAGCTGGCGCGCTAAGCCATTATGCATTGAATTCCGATGACCGTCGCGCAACCTTCCGCCTATATGTCTTGTTTCCCGGCCTTCTCAGGTGCCACTGTGACCCAACTCGCCATATCCTCATAAGCCCCCACCGGCCCGACGTCGCTCGCCACGTCCGCCATGCCCTCTCCCGTCTGTGGTAGGCGACGCCGGAGGCGGTCACTGCCGGAACTAGTGTTCGGGTTTTCACCGGAAGGCAAACGGAGGGAGGAGGCATTCTATCTGTCTTTAGATGGCAATGCAGAGATCGAGGAGTTGTTGGAGCGCGACCGCATGGCGGAGGAGCAGGAGTTGTTGGAGCGCGACCGCCTGGCGAAGGAGCAGTGTATCGCTGATTTGCGCTGCCAGCGGGACATGGAGAAGCGGCGCACCGACGCTCTGAGTCGCGAGCAGAGCGCCCGCAACTGGACCGACTACATGGAGGCCGGCGCCCGGCAAATAGCCCTGGAGGCTGTCGGGCACGCACGCGTTCGCGACGCTGATTTTTACTACCAGCTCGTCAAGTGGGTTTCCCGCTTGGAAGCTGAAGCTTCGGTGGACCACGCTGGCATGGAAAGGGCCAACGTGCGTGAGCAACGCGCCCTATCGCACCTCTGGCAAGTCCGAGGCGAGGCGGAGGACGCCGGTGCCGGCGTTTAGCATGGACAGCAGATGGCGGCCGGGTACGTCTAGTTAGCTAAGAGTAAGTTAGTACTTATACGCTACTAGAGTGTTAGTGCGAGTAGATAGTTAACTTGGCTATGATGGTTCTCAACGTGGAAGTTCAGTACTCTATATGTGGATCAGACCTGTTACTTTGCTCTGAATGTTGAACTTTCTGTTTGAACGTATGGAATGGGCTGTTATTTTTTAAATGGGTTGTATTTGTCCTCCACGGTTTAGAGGCTGACTTGTGGTCCTAGCAAGTTGAAGCGTACACAATCAAGAGATGATTGTACGTGGAGAGGATGACAACAGGGACCCGCCAAGGTCATGGCAGTACGCAAGCAAGTGCCTCCTTATTTCAAGCCAATAAAAAAATGGCTCCTCCTAGTGGATTCCTGACATCTGGGTCCCATGCCATTGTCAACGTAGTCAATAAACGAGAGAATTGCACAATGAGCGGCTGACACCAGGGACCCAGCAGCTCGCCCAGTTATTTTTGTTTTGGGTTAATTTGATAAATGCCACTCCAAATCTGGTGTATCCGAGAAATGCCACTGCTATTTCCAAACTTTGAAAAATGCCATTTCATGCCATTTCTAGTGGCATTTTTCGAAGTCTGGAGTGGCGTTTTTCAAAGTTTGCAAACTGCAGTGTCGTTTTTCAAAGTTTGCAAAAAATTTAGTGGCATTTTTCAAAGTTTGGAAATTGCAGTGGCATTTTTATGAATCGCCATAATTGGAGTGGCACTTATCTAATTTGTTTTTGAGACGGAAGCAGGGTGCCAACTGGGCTGTGAGGGACACTCTGGCCTGTCTAGACAGCCTTTTCTTTTATGTTTACCACAAACCAGCCCAGTAGTTATTTTTCTTTCTGAAAATGGCTAGCCCAGTTCTTTTGTGATTTGTCAAGTAAGTCGCTTTATCAGGCCTGTTGGGCTGCAAATCTTTCAAGACGAGGAGAGCTTCATTCGGCTGGACGAGAAAATGGCCTATCAGTAATGAGAAATGGGTTGTACATTTTTAAAACACATCAAACCGGCAATTATTTTCAAATATCTTTTTTTCATTTCGAGATTTTAAATTGCATTGATTTTTATGCGTGGACAATTTATTGGATTTTATATTGATATACATTTATTTTTAAAATCAGTCTGAATGTGACTCGAAATTTCGGGATTAAAAACAGTTCACACCACACCGACATATGCAAAATTTCGTATAATTTTTTAACCGTGGCCACAATATGGGCTGTAATGCTAACATAAAGAATATGGGATCCAAAAAACCCCGTAAGAATTAGCAAATGGGCTGTAAATTATTTGAAATAATGGCAGATGGGTTGTATGATGTTTTCCACAGATTTGAGGCTTTCCACAGATGGCCTGTATATTGTTGGATGTCCATCCAACGGCCGTCCTGCTTCTTCAATCTCTGCTCTTCCTGCTCCAGCCGCTCAAACAAGCGCGGGCGAGACTGCCTGCTCCCTCCTCCCCGCGACCGGCTGTGCTGCCGCGCACGCCTCACCGCCCCACCGTACTCCCATCGCTGGCCTAGCCATCCCTCTACTCACCCACACCTGCTGTTATTCTCTGGCGACGGCAGACGAACCAGTAAACCCTCGTACAGTCATACTCCGCTCCGCCTGGGAAACAAAAACAATGGCTGAGTCTTCCCTGCCTCCGTGTCGTTCCCTTCCTAGGCCTCGCCGTCGTCCACCGCCCTGGTGCTCTCGGCGTGGCGTGGTCAGCGTGGTCAACGACCGACATGCATCTAAAGTGGACTGTACGTGGAGAGGCTGACAGCTGGGTCCACGGCCGCACGCAAGGAAATGCCTCCTTATTACACGCAAAATAATGATTTCCTCCACCTGACATCTGGGACCAACCAAAACGGCCTCTGTATTTCGCAAAAAAAATGTTACCACCGCTGACAGCTCGGACCCACCAGCTATATCTTCGCACGCAAGGAAGTGCCTCCTTATTACGCACAAAAAAAATGAATACTCCCCCTGCTAGCTGGGACCCAGTATAGTGGGCCTACTAAGTTGACGGGGACGAAGGGCTTTGTCAACTTAGTCAATATGCACGATTCTAGCTCGACTGACCGTATGATGTCCATCCAACGGCCGTAGTGCTTCTTCAACCTCTGGTCTTCTTGCTCCAGCCGCCCAAAGCAGCGCTGGTCGTGCCGCCTGCTCCTGCCTCCCATGGCCGGCTGTGCTGCCGCAGAGGCCTCACCGCCCCCATACTACTCCCACCGCTGCCAGGCCATTCCTCCACTCCACTCACCCACACCCCCTGTTATTCCACGGCGACGGCAGCGCAGCCGAACAAGTGAACCCTCGTACTCCTCTCCGCGTGGGCATCCACTATCGCGTCTTCCCCGGCTCCGTGGCGTCCCCTTCCTAGGCCTCGCCATCGTCCATCGTCGTGGTGCTGTCGGCACGGCGCGGTCAATGTGGTCAACGACCGAATTCCATCGGAAGAATACTGTACGTGGAGAGGCTGACAGCTGGGTCCACGGCAGCCGCAAGGAAGTGCCTCCTTATTACGCGGAAAATAAGTATTCCTCCATCTGACAGCAGGGACCCACCGGACGCACACCAGTATATCGCGAAAAAACATTTGCCCCTGATTGCTGGGACCCACCCGACGGGCCACCGTATTTCACGAAAAAAACATTCCCCCTGCTGTCAGCTCGGACCCACCGGAAGTGCCTCCTTATTACGCACAAAAAAATTAATACCCCCTGCTAGCTGGGACCCACCTTAGTGGGAGGCTGACTTGTGGGCCTACTAAGTTGACGGGGACGGAGGGCTTTATCAACTTAGTCAATATGCAGATTCTAGCTCTAGTGACCATACGATGTCCAACCAACGGCCGTAGTGCTTCTTCTACCTCTGGTCCTCTTGCTCCAGCCGCCCAAACCAGCGCCGGTCGTGCCTCGTGCTCCTACCTTCCGTGGCCGGCTGCGATGCGGCGGAGGCCTCACCGCCCCCTACTACTCCCACGCTGGCCAGGCCATCCCTCTACTCACCCACACCCCCTGTTATTCTGCGGCGACGGCAGCCTCACACCGCAAGGAACCAGTGAACCCTCATACTCCTCTACGCGTGGGCATCCACTGCCGCGTCTTCCCCGGCTCCGCGTTGTCCCCTTCCTAGGCCTCGCCGTCGTCCACCGGCCTGGTGCTGTCGCCGCGGCGTGGTCAACGTCGTCAAGGAACGGCTTCCATCGGACATGGACTGTACGTGGAGAGGCTGACAGCTGGGTCCACGGCCGCAGTAAGGAAGTGCCTCCTTATTACGTGGAAAATAATTATTCCTCCACCTGACAGCGGAGACTCACCGTATGGGCCACCATATTTTGCGAAAAAAATATTTGCCCCTAACTGCTGGGACCCACCAGCTACATCTTCGCACGCAAGGAAGTGCCTGACAGTCGGCACCCACCTGGTCGAAGCGTACGTAGCGTTGTCATTCTAGTCGCGAACGTGTATGTGCATATATACTTGTCGATGTAGAGGCGTGCACGTGTCGTAGTAGAGGCGCGCACGTAGCATGTACACGTACATACAACGGACAGGGTGCAAGAAAGAAAATACGGCCACGTATGTGTACATACGGGCGGGGTTTCGAACGCCTACTCGCGCATACGTACGTCCAGGGCTCGTGTACATGGCTGGGTCGGAACGGAGAAACAGCGTCGTCGTTGTATTCATGGGGAGGCAACGGAATGCCTCGTGTTCATGGGGAGGCAACGGAATGCGTCGTGTTCATGGGGAGGCAACAGAATGCGTCGTGTTCATCGGGAGGCCTGGCGTACCGCAGAACGGAGGAAATGGCCTTGTGTTCGACCGGCCATGTTCGAAACGGGATCCTGTTCATTGGGAGGGGTCTGGCGTACCGCAAAACGGAGGAAACGGACCTCCGATGGTCAAAACGGGGGTCCTGTTGATCGAGAGGGGTGTGGTGTACCGCAAAACAGACGAAACAGACTTGTGTTGGAGCGCCACGGTCGAAACAGGGGTCCTGTTCATCGGGAGGGTTGTGGCGTACCGCAAAACGAGACTCCACGGGATACTGTTCATCTCCACCGTAGACCGCCTCCAGCCTCCACGAGCTACTGTTCATCCACCGTCGACCTCCTCCAGCCTCCACGTGCGACTGTTCATCCACGGGCTCCTGTTCATCCAGCCTCCACCGTGCGCTACTCCACTGGCTATTGTTCAACCAGCCCTCTCCACGGGCTCCTGTTCAACCACCCCTCCACGGGCTACTGGTCATCCTGCCCTCCACCCTCTACTGTTCATCGTGCCCTCCACGGGGTGGTCCTGTTCATCCAGCCCTCCACGGGGTCCTGTTCATCCATCCCCAACCGGCTCGATTGATCGCGGTCCTGTTCATCCAGAGGCAACACCACGGGGTCCTGTTCATCCACCCCCACCGGGAACTGTTCATCCAAACCCCCCGCAACTCTCATTGTTCATCCAGAGGCAGCATCAATCGGCTTCAGTTAGCAGCAGTAGCGAAGGAATCGCTCGATCGGGTTTAGTTAACAGCCATCGATCGATCGCTCGGGTTCAGTAACACGTAGCCTGCAGTACAATTGCTCGGGTTCAGTTAGAGCCCAATGCCTCGCTCGCGTTCAGTTAGAGCCAACGCCTAGCACACACACGCGTACGTGTACGAGAGAAACGCACATCGCTCGGCTCCCGACCTCCCACCGTAACCGGGAACTCCCCGAAATTTTCCCCCCCTCGCTTCTACCACGGTTTTTTCCGTCATGGACGGCCCAAAGAATGTCATGCAGCTGCGTCTCCGGCCTGCCTAGGACGAAAAGCCCATTTTCTATCATGATTTTTTGTCATAGAAGTAGGAGCCCACCACATCTATGATGATACCGGGTTTTGTCACAATTATCGTCATAGAAGTGTCATATGTATGACAGGAAAAAAATTTGTTCGGACCAAAGTGTCACGGATGTGTCTTTTTTTGTAGTGTTGGAAGGGAAAAGGAGGAAGAACACAAGGCACAAATCACTCAAACAAACCCAATATCACATCCGCTAGGGTAGCACACAAGGGATCCACAAGATTACATGAACAATTCAAGGAAAATAGCACTAGGTAAGTTCTTCCCACTAGGTGAGGTCTTGATCTTGATCTCCTTCAAGAGGAGGGCTTGATAATCCCAAGGATTCTTCCCAAAGAGGGGTCTTGATCTCCAAGAGGAGGAGGATACAAGGAGGAAAGCTCTCTTTGGTGTTCTAAAATACATTGCTATCCCTAGAAAGGAGGTGGAGGTGGTCTATTTATAGTCTAAGCCACTAAGGGGTAAGTGGGAGAGGGATACAAGGACAAAGGCCCACGGCTGCGCACAGGCAGAGCGGTAGTACCGGATCTCGGGCGGTAGTACCGCTTGTAAGAGGTAGTGCTGCTTGGACTGGGCGGTATTACCGGACCCGGGTCGCTCGAGCACAGGAGTTTGCCGAGTTGAGCGGCAGTAGAGCGGACGTTCAGCGGTAGTACCACTTGGATGGTCTTAGCGGTAGTACCGCTTGTTGGCGGTAGTACTGCTCGTTCCAGGTGTTCTTCCTCCTGCTCTTCCATGCTTCTCTCGCGGATGGTGTAGACGTACACTTGCGCTCGCACTCCTCCTCGACATCCATGATGTTACGACAATACCTAAGCATGAACACTGAAGGAGTGTCAAGTAGCATACCATCGTCGATGGCGTCAAGTGAGCACGTGTAAAGGAGACAATTCACCTTTGTGTGTGTGAAGTAGATGTCGCACGTGTCACTTGCCAAACAAACTCTTGACATGGTGATGTCCGTAGGATGCTGCGCATCAAGGGGTGTCCCAACTTAGCCCATCACAAGATCTCGCGGTCAACGAAGGATATTCCTTCTCCCGGGAAGACCCAATCAGGCTCGGAATCCTGGTTACAAGACTTTTCGACAATGGTAAAACAAGACCAGCAAGACCACCCGACTGTGCAGACGAATCCCGATAGGAGCTGCACATATCTCATTCTCAGGGCACACCGGATGAGACAAGCTACGAGTAAAACCAGACCTCGAGTTTCCCCGAGGTGGCCCCGCAGGCGGCTCGGTTCGGACCAACACTCAGAGGACCACTGGCCCGGGGGGCTAAAATACAGATGACCCTCGGGCTCGCAAAAACCCAAGGGAAAAGGCTTAGGTGGCAAATGGTAAAACCAAGGTTGGGCCTTGCTAGAGGAGTTTTATTCAAAGCGAACTGTCAAGGGGGTCCCATAAATCTCCAACCGCGTAAGGAACGCAAAATCAAGGAATATAACACTGGTATGACAGAAACTAGGGTGGCAAGAGTGGAACAAAACACTAGGCATAAGGCCGAGCCTTCCACCCTTTACCAAGTATATAGATGCATTAATTAAATAATAGATATTATGATATCCCAACATATGCATGTTCCAACATGGAACCAACTTCATCTTGGCTGAGCAAAAGCAGTAACTTAGCCAAACAACGGTTTGCTAGGAAGGTGGGTTAGAAGCTTGACATGGCAATATTGGAGGCATGATAAACAAGTGGTAGGTAGCGCAATCATAGCGATAGAGCGAACAACTAGCAAGCAAAGATAGAAGTGATATCGAGGGTAATGGTCATCTTGACTGAAATCCCGCTAGGAAGAAGAACGAGTCCATGAAGAAGACAAACGGATGTAGTCGAAGGAATCCTCACAACTCCGGAATGAAACCGAAGCTAACGAGAGAAGCAAACCGGAAATAAGCAAGCAACACGGTAAACACACAAGCATAAACATGGCATGATGCAAAATCAAGTATGATGCATGTCCGGTTTAATGAGGCATGGCATGGCAAAGTGCACAAGCAACACTACACATTAAGTGGAGCTCAATATGCAACGAGTTGCACATTGACGAAACACCACATTCAAGTTATTTAGTTTGCTCTCGTTTATGTACCCAACAATATTAAATGTTATTAAACATGGCAAGTGGTGAAGCATAATAAAACTACTTATCTAGGCAAGTTTAAATGAGGCCGGAACAACAAGCAACAATTTTGGTAAATCCTCATGTGTATATAGCAATTTAATGCAAACAACAATTTAAAACATTTTAAATGTTGTTATCATGTTGTGCATGACATTTACAAGTTTCATGCAATTTTATGAAAATGTTAGCATGAGCATATCATGAAGCATTTGTCTCCGTGGTGGAAAGAAAGTGTGCCACGACAACTACAACCGAAATTGTACCACGGCAACATTCTGATGATCCGGCAACTCGATTGAGATACCGATGCAAAAGAGAAGTGTGCGGATGTGTGAAACACACAAGAGATGGTGGGGTAATCCTGGTAACCGGGTGTCCCACATGATGGTGGCAAGGAAATGAGGAACGTGCAAGGATCAATTCGGACACGATTCGAACATGAGCAACTCATACATCAAAATCATTTGTTCACGGACGGTCGTCTTGGGGTTATACCTTTGAAACGTGCCTTTTGGGACGGACGGGTTCGGTGGGATGTAGTTGTTCACGGGTCGTCGTGGGAAGTAGTCGTACACGACAATGGTAGTGGAAGTACTGGTTCACGAGTCGAAGAGGAAGTAGTCGTTCATGTTTGTAGATGTTCGGGGTCGTCGGTAGTTGTACACAAATGTTGTTGGACATGACGGGTCCGAGGTCTCCAGGCGTAGTGGTACTTGGCGTCTCATCATGTAGTCATTTTTCCTAGTCGGACTTGACAAAATGCACACCGCCGGTAGTCGTGGTACTTGGCAGCAGAAACACACGGCCTGGGTACACGAACTTGGCATAGGTATGTTCTTCGGGGATGGCCTTGGAGCTTGCCAGCGTGGTTGCGGGCTACTGTTGGCGAAGCAGGGGAGCGGTTGGGCCTGGCGCAACGCCGTGTGTGGTCAATGCACGGGGGCGGGACGACGTGCACGAGCAAGACGAGCACTTCGATCGATGCAGGGGAGCTGCGGGTGGCGAACTTGGTGTGGAGATGACCCTTGGTGATGCGCGCATGGAGGGGACGAGAGGATCCGACCCAACGCGAGCAGATCTGGCGATCTCCGGTGACGAACGTAGCAGGGCGGCGATGTGGAGCTTGATGGCAGGGACTCAAAGCGTGGCTCCGACCGCGCCGGGAATGGCAAAGACGAGTGGATCCTAGTCGGCCGGCAAACAACAGCGCGAATGGAGCTCAGGGGTGGAGGAGCTTGGGCATGGGACTTCAAGGTGAGGAGGAGGCCACAACAGGAGGTTGATGACGCACAAGTATAGGGGATCTATTGTAGTCCTTTGAATTAGTAAGAGTGTCGAACCCAACAAGGAGCAGAAGGAAATGATAAGCGGTTTTCAGCAAGGTATTTTCTGCAAGCACTGAAATTATCGGTAACAGATAGTTTTGTGATATGGTAATTTGTAACGGGTAACAACTAATGAAAGTAAACAAGGTGCAGCAAGATGGCCCAATCCTTTTTGTAGCAAAGGACAAGCCTGGACAAACTCTTATATAGAGAAAAGCGCTCCCGAGGACACATGGGATTTATCGTCAAGCTAGTTTTCATCACGCTCATATGATTCGCGTTCGTTACTTTGATAATTTGATATGTGGGTGAACCGGTGCTTGGGTGTTGTCCTCGCTTGGACAAGCATCCCACTTATGATTAACCCCTATTGCAAGCATCCGCAACTACAAAATAAGTATTAAGGTAAACCTAACCATAGCATGAAACATATGGATCCAAACCAGCCCCTTACGGAGCAACTTATAAACTAGGGTTTAAGCTTCTGTCACTCTAGCAACCCATCATCTACTTATTATTTTCCAATGCCTTCCTCTATGCCCAAACAATGGTGAAGTGTCATGTAGTCGACGTTCACATAACATCACTAGAGGAAAGACAACATACATCTCATCAAAATATCAAACGAATACCAAATTCGCATGAGTACTTATAGCAAGACTTCTCCCATGTCCTCAGGAACAAACGTAACTACTCACAAATCATATTCATGTTCATAATCAGAGGGGTATTAATATGCATAATGGATCTGAACATATGATATTCCACCAACTAAACCAACTAGCATCAACTACAAGGAGTAATCAACACTACTAGCAATCCACAAGTACCTATCTGAGGCTTTGGAACAAAGATTGGATACAAGAGGTGAACTAGGGTTTGAGAGGAGATGGTGCTGGTGAAGATGTTGATGGAGATTGACCCCTCCTGATGAGAGGATCATTGGTGATTATGATGGCGATGATTTCCCCCTTCCGGAGGGAAGTTTCCCCGATAGAACAGCTCTGCCGGAGCCCTAGATTGGTTCCACCAAGGTTCCGCCTCGCGGCGGCGGAGTTTCTTCCCGAAAGCTTGCTTCTGATTTTTCATCGAACGAAAGACTTCATATAGCAGAAGATGGGCACCGGAGGCCTGCCAGGGGGCCCACGAGGCAGGGGGGCATGCCCAGGGGGTAGGGCGCGCCTCCCACCCTCGTGGCTAGGATGTGGCCCCCTCTGGTATTTTCTCCGCTCAGTATTTTTTATTAATTCCAAAAATGACTTCCGTGAAGTTTCAGGACTTTTGGAGCTGTGCCGAATAGGTCTCTAATATTTGCTCCTTTTCCAGCCCAGAATTCCAGCTGCCGGCATTCTCCCTCTTCATGCAAACCTTTTAAAATAAGAGAGAATAGGCGTTAGTATTGTGACAGAATGTGTAATAATAGCCCATAATGCAATAAATATTGATATAAAAGCATGATGCAAAATGGATGTATCAGAGGTTGGAGGTGGAGTGGCAGGAGGCGCGGCGGCGCGAGATGAGGAGAGGGAGACGAGCAAGAGGAGGGGGGTCGAGCGTCGGGCACGGGGGATCAAGCAGAGCTCTCCCTTGCTAGATGCGTGCGTCTGTGGGTGGCGACATAGGGGAACGAGAGGGGTTGAGGGGTCAAGCGACTAGGGTTAGGAGGGTTAGGTGGGCTGCGGGGATGGTTGGGCCTAGATGGTCAGACCCAAGAGGCCATCTGGGTTGCTGGGCTCTCTGCTCCCTCTCTGTTATTTTCTAATAGCAGAAAAAGAAAGAAAGAAAAGAGAGAAAGGAAAGATTAGGGAAGGAACTTGGGCATGCGGATAATTTTTCTGGACTCACAAAAGTGCGCTTGGTCCGAGAAAATAGAAGTTGGCACGAATGCAAGATTTAAATTCAAACTCATTTGAATATACTTCAAATGGGTTTGAATTTGGACTAGGTTTTAGAAGTGCTCAAAAATATTGAGAATATAGAAAGAGCCTCGATAGATGGGAAAAGAATTATAGGCAAGGTTAGAGAGTCAAAACTTGAAGAAGGAAAGGAAGGGATTTAACATGCACGTGTGTTGTGGTAAATTCCAAATTAATGGAATATAATTTTATAGCTCCCTAATAATATCAGGAGACTTTGATATGTTTTAAAGAGAATTTCACCATGTGAATTCCCTTGATTTAATTGGATCGAAGATCCATGCAACTTGTTTAGCTGAGTTTAAAAAAAGGAGGGGGGGCAAGATGACATGATGCAATGCACATGATGCAGAGATGAATGCACGAACAAAACAAAATGCAAAACGAAAGACAAAAACCCAACCACGATGGAAATATCATATCACATAGCCGAAAATGGCAAGAGTTGGAGTTACAATTATGCAATGTTACATCTGGGGCGTTACACGATGTGCATTATCGAGAGGGCCCAGAGATACCTCTCCGACAATCGGAGTGACAAATCCTAATCTTGATCTGTGCTAACTCAACAAGTACCATCAGAGACACCTATAGAGCACCTTTATAATCACCCAGTTACGTTGTGACGTTTGGTAGCACACGAAGTGTTCCTCCGGTATCTGGGAGATGCATAATCTCATAGTCATAGGAACGTGTATAAGTCATGAAGAAAGCAATAGCAATATACTAAACGATCAAATGCTAAGCTAACGAAATCAAGTCAATCACATCATTCTCTAACGATGTGATCTCATTAATCAAATGAAAACTCATGTTAATGGCTAGGAAACTTAACCATCTTTGATTCAACGAGCTAGTCAAGTAGAGGCATACTAATGACACTCTCTTTGTGTATGTATTCGCACATTTACTAAGTTTCCGGTTAATACAATTATAGCATGAATAATAAACATTTATCATGATATAAGGTAATATAAATAACATATTTATTATTGACTCTAGGGCATATTTCCTTCACCTCCATGGTGGCATGCAGATCTTTATGAAGACCAGAAGCATACAAGACTAGATGAATAACTAGAAGACGAAGATCCTCGGCAAGATCCTTGCCAAGGATACCCACGAGACCCCCGGCAAGACCCTTGACGAGGACGACCACGATGCCACGGCAAGACCCTTGCCGGGGCCCCGACAAGACTCTTGCCGAAGACATCCGCGGGGCCGCAGCCAGGCCAACATCTGCCAAGAATCCGCCGTCGTTCCCATGCAGCTCCCAGCCCACCAACTAGGGGAGGACCTGCATGGCGACGTGCGACCTCTAGGCCAACATAGCAAGCACCTGCGTGGTGGCATGCAGATCTTCGTGAAGGCTCTGCCACCGCACCAACTCAGCATCTAGCCAGCCAGCGTGGCACTACCGGCCTCATCAGTTAGGACGCGAGTCGAAGCCAGACGATGCGGCGAAAGCTGGGACGAGCTTCCTTGTCGTCCCCGATAAAGCAAGAAGGGCACATCGGCAGCGCATTAAATGTGTTTGTCCTATGGTGCCAGAGGATAAACTCGACCCCTGTATAGCTTTCCACCTCCTGTGTGCCACTGTGGCAGCCACTTTGTCTATAAAAGGAGGCCTGCAACATACTGGGAGAGGATTCAGACTTTTTGGACCCTGCATGCCTTGTAGCTAGTCCAAGAACACCAGATAAACGGAAACCAGTAGGAGTAGGGTATTACGCATCACTTGTGGCCCGAACCTAGATAATCCCCCGCGTTGATCTCTCAATCCCGCTCTTTCCACAGCCCCGCGCCCACGAACCGTAGTAAAAGGATTCCTCGTGATCCCGTAGGTGTCGTTTCCCCTGACATGTTTGGCGCGCCAGGTAGGGGGCGCCAGCCGTGGAAATATGGTTTTGGAGCCGACGCGTCGACTCTTTCATGGGGATGGCTCGAAGAACAACGATCAGCCGACCTCTGGTGCCGTCCGCAGCTTCGACAGCCATCCGCGTCGCCCTGGAAAGATAAGTCACACAAAATTTTGGCTAATTTCATTTATATAAGTATGTCTCCCTCGAAAGATCTCTTTCCTTGTAAGGGAAACCTGCACGCAATGGGACCCTTCTGCTATTGGCAACACCCTTGTCTCTGTCTCGAGTCCGCTCGACAGGTCATGTGGCCGCGCTGAGAACAGCAAGGTGGCCTACCCGCTACCAGCAGCGCTCTTGTCCTGTTTCAAGTCTGCTCGACAGTTCAAGCGACTGCGCTGGCGGCGGCAAGGTGGTTTGCCCGGCACCAAGCGCCCTTCCGGTAGGGTGCTAAGGATCCGTCCTCAAAGCACCATGGCATGGGTTTACACGCCGGCAGACTTATCTCAGCAAGCGTAAGGTGCAAACATACAAAGAAAGATCTAACAGGAAGACAGCCTACGTGAAAGTACTGTAGAGTTATATTACATCAAATAATCACAGCACTTCTAACTTAAGATAAAATTGTCTTGGTCTTGAACTTGCAGCGGCGACGAGAAACGGGGTGCCTAGTCCGGGCGGTGGCCCTCCACCCTCTCAACTCCATCGACGCAGTAAATGATGGGCTTGATACACTCCCTGAGCACCATGAGGTCCGCCTCCTCCGGCAAGCTCTCCAACATGTTGGCAAAGTTGACGGTGGGGTTCTAGAAGGCCACCTTCGTGAGCACCTTGGTTAGGGCGCCCCTGTAAAGCCTCTGGGACTCGTTGGCCAGATAAGTTGCCCGGTTGGAGCGGAGCTGCTCCAGGGCTCCAAGAACGCCCTTGAAGAATAAGGTCAGTTTGGCGTTGGGACTCACGTTCGGCTCCGGGGCGTACCTCACATTTGGCATCTCCATGGCAACCAGCTTCATGGTGGCCCTGCTGGCGACATCGGCGAGGCGGCCAACCCAACGGTTTATGCCCTCCGTGTACTCCTTGTGTTCGGCTGCGTCATTCCTCCGCAGCTGCCTCTCCTCCTCCAGGTCCTTGGTCAGGGTCTCTTCCCGGGCCCTGACCTCTAAAAGCATCCCCTCAAGACCCTCCAGCTTCAGCTTCAGGTCTTTGAAGGAGTCGTTGGCCTTGGAGAGCAGCTCGGCCTTGCCGAGGACTGCGGCCTGCGCCTGCACCAAAGTGCCGTTGAGCATGTCCTTCTCCTTTGCCAGCTCCAGGACATGTTCCTTCAGCACATCCTGCTCCACCTCTAGCTCCTTCACCTTGCTGGCATGGACCTGGGCCTGAGCATTGAGTACCTCCTTGTGCCTCTGCTCCAGCTCCTCGGTCCACTGCATGGAAAGCTTCTTGACCTCCTCATCCTTGCCGCGGAGGGTGGCAGCGAGAGCCTCCTCGGCTTTCTCGACATCGGCCTGCTATAGGATAAGCTCCTGTTTGCGCTCATCCAACAGATCCTGGGCAACCTTCAGTTCCTCGTAGGCCTGGCGGAACCAGGCATGCCTCTCGGCGATGCACCCCGCGAGATCCGCCTCCGCCTTGTCCACCGCCGCCATCCTGGACTTAACCTTGTCGAGGCAGGCATGGTGAAGCGCCTGGAGCTTCTGGAAGTTGGCGCTCATGGCCCAAAGGAGCTACTCCTTCTGGGAACCGCCACCACCAGCGCTCGGTTCGTCAACAACCTCAAGCCCGGCGGCGGAGAGCACCTCGTCATCAAACACCTCCCCCTCTATGGGCGCCCTAGTGCTCGCCATCCCTGGGAGGTGGACAAATAGGTCATCGCTCACCTTCAGGTACTTGCCCGAGCCAGAGGCAGCGGAGGAGGAAGGTTGGTTGTCAACCACCCCTCCCCGGCAGGCCCCGTGTTGGCCTCCTCGGCAGCGGCCTTGCCGGCTTCCCTGGCAGGCCCCTTGGCGGCCTCCTCGGTTGCGATCTTGTCGGCCTTGGCCTCGGTGTCCCTGGCGACCTCCTCGATGAAGGTGTCGATGTCCTCCCTGTCCACCAAGGAAGGGTCTGGATACCAGGAAGGGGAATGAGGCGCAGCCAAGGTCAAGGTTTAAAAAGAAGAAGAAAGAACAGGGACAGAAAGCAAATAACTCACTCGCACCGGGCTGGGAAGAAGTGGCGCCCTCCCCGCCAGCATGCGTTGCCGGGCCAGAACCCCTGGCACCCAAGTTCGCCTCCTGCTCTTCCATATGCGTGGGCTCGGTGGTGGATGCCTTTGCCAGGGATGCCCCTCGGGGCGGCATGGTTGAGAGGGGCGGCGTGTTGGCGGTGGCACTCGGCGGCTCCTCCTGCTTGCCATTCTTCTCCTGTAAACCCGCAAGATCAGCGTCAAAGATTCACACCCCAAAGTTCATCAATGGAGGATTAAGTGATGAGCTTACGCTGGGGACTGAAGCGGGCGCTACGCCGGGGGCTGCTATCCACCAGCAACGGCGTATGCGAAGTACCCGCCGGGGGCTTGTCACCCGTCAAGGCCTTGTCCCTCTTCGCCACCCTCTAGGCCAGTGTCTCCACATCCTTGTGAAGATAACACCAAATCAAAGAAGGATAACATTGGAGTGACGTCAGGAGATGATGCGGGGGGCGAAATGCTTAGTCTTCCTCCACCAGCTTCCTCTTCCTCGCTGGAGTGAAAGATCCAAGGTCAAACTCGGCCCCCAAGGTGCTGTCCGAAGGGGAAGGAGATGGGGTCTGGTATAGCTTGGACGAGGAGGAAGCAGTCGCCTTCCTCTTCGCCACCATGGCCTTCGCCGCCTTCGTCACTCCTGCGGCCTTCATCGCCCTCGTCTCGCGCACGAGCTGCTCCTGGGGCGGCTGCCGCTGCGTGATCCTGCCGGGACGGACCGTCTCACCGGAGCTGGCCCGCCTCAGGACGCAATGCCTCCCCGCGACCGGGGGGTCGTTCACCTTGACCTCCTCTTCGGATGACTCGTCGCCCGCATCTTCAACAAGGGGGCCTCGGCGTTGGTGCCGCTAGCCTCCCCGGCAGACTCCGCCCACTGGGCGAGCTCCCTCTCCTCCGCGGCCGCGTCGGCCTTGTCCTCCATGCCGCCAGCGCTGTCGGCCTCCCTGGCGAGCGCCGCCTCCGCCGCCCTGGCGGCTATGTAGTCTAGCTCCGCCTGGGTGGTGTCCTGGATGAGCAGCGGCTCGCTGCGGACGTAAGCCTCCGACAAAGTGTCGAAGAACTCCTGCATCTTCTCTGCTGGCGGCTCGGCCCAGGACGGGTCAAGGCCGTGCGCGTTGAAGTTCGACATCATGGTGATGATAGAGGACTGGCGAGAGTTGTTGCTCAGCGGGACCACTCCCGCCGGCAACCCAAACAGGGGCCCCTTGATGGCCTTGCCGGCCTTCGCGACCTTGCCACTCCTCTCCACCCTGTCGTCACTATCCATGTCGAACTGCAAGAGCCTTTGACAGAAATGGGCATGCTCCATCACTGTGAAGTTATGCTTCAGGCCAGGGCGGAGCCTCATGAAGTCGGCCGCATTCCTGAAGTCCCAGGCCGACCTCCCCTTGTTGTGTAGCGGGGTGATTCAGCGACGGATGAAGTCCGCACAATCATATTAAGGGTGAGCCCGGCCGTGGAGTGGCGATGAATCCTGGTGGTGATGATCGAGAGCTTCCTTTCGTTGACGTCGAGGTCGCTCCAGTCCTGGCGGCGGGTCGGCGGGCTTTGACGAACCCGGCAGAACTACGGCGGGTCCTTCTCCTTGATCCCGCACCACCGGCCCCGCCAGTCCTCCCACCTCTCCTTCTGGGCACCCTCCGAGTATGTGCCTTTCTCTAGGGTGCTCGGGATCTAGGCGATGCTCCCAAAGATGGCGCCCCCTGGTTGGATGCGAGGGTAGAAGTAGTGGCCGAAGAGCGCCGTGCTGGGGAGCACGCCGGCAAAGCCCTCGCAGAGGTGGGAAAAGAGATCCAGGCACGCCACGGCATTCGGCGTGAGATGCAAAAGATGGAAGCCGTAGGTGTGCATGACGTCATTGAAGAAGTCAGAGAAAGGGGGGCTAAGGGAGTCCTGGATTAGGGGGTATCTGGACAGCCAGACTATATCCTTTTGTCGGACTGTTGTACTATGAAGATACAAGATTGAAGACTACGTCTTGTGTCTGGATGTGACTCTCCTTGGCGTGGAAGGCAAGATTGGCGATACGGATATGTAGATCTCCTCCCTTGTAACCGACCCTGTGTAACCCTAGCCCCCTCCGGTGTCTATATAAACCGGAGGGTTTAGTCCGTAGGACAACAACAATCATACCATAGGCTAGCTTCTAGGGTTTAGCCTCTACGATCTCGTGGTAGATCAACTCTTGTACTACTCATATCATCAAGATCAAGCAGGAAGTAGGGTATTACCTCCATAGAGAGGGCCCAAACCTGGGTAAACATCGTGTCCCCTACCACCTATTACCATCCGCCTTAGATGCACAGTTCGGGACCCCCTACCCGAGATCCGCCGATTTTGACACCGACTTTGGTGCTTTCATTGAGAGTTCCACTGTGCCGTCACCGTAAGGAAGGATGCCTAGTCTCGTTGTCAAGGACAACGTTACCTCCGGAGGAGCCCTGGTTGTCGGCCAAACTCTTCGACTTGACGGTTTCGTCATGACCGCCCGTTCGACTGCTGCACCGATGATGACTTCTCAGGTCATCGAAAACAGCCTCCACGTCGGCTTGGAACTTGCCGAGCAAATGGATCCAATGGAGCTCTCTTCCCTAAACGAGCTCTTGGATCGCATCGCCGCTTGGGGAGTCACTATGGACTCTGATCGGATTGGGCTTAAACCCGACCAAAGGGACATTAACTCTCTGTTGGTCACCCATCAGATAGCGATGGTGGAGGAACAATGCGGCAACTCTTCCTCTATCTTGAGGACAAACTATGTCCGGATTCCCGAGCTTTCTGAGCTGGATACCCGTTTACGAAAGGACATCACCCAAGCCTCGAACCTAGAATCAGGCAGCGGGCCAAACCTATCGCGCGACATCCCGAAGCCCGAACTTCCAAGATCGGAAACTCCCCTGCCCCTGGGTCTCAAATCGGGTCAGGGTTCGGACTCAAATCCACCCACCCACCCAGATATAAGCGATCTATCCCACATTAGACAAGAGCCCTAGGAAACAGTACATCACTATTGGGCCAGATTCCTCCTTGTAATGAACAAGGTCAAGGACTGTCGCGAGGAAGACCCAATCACATTCTTCTGCAATAATTGCATGGACAAGGGAATCCTTAACGCCATAAGTTGCCGTGACATAGCACACTTCGCTGACTTGGCGGCCATAGTACAGAAGTACTGTGCGATGGAAAGTGCCTGGAAAACCGAAACAAAATTTTGGGACAATTCGGCTCGGACTAAACACCCAGTCCGAATTAAAAGGGTGCATCCTCATAAGTAGCCTGATTCAATTACCAAAAAACAAAATCCGACTACAGGGCGTGGAATCGTATTGGAGGGATGGCTTAATGGACCCTGCAAAATTCACAGTACAGCGGATACCATACCAACACACAGCCTTAGAGCATGTTGGGTACTCCGGCAGGTGGCCAAGAGTGGTGAGGATCTCCTCATTCAAAATACCGCAGAGCACCATCCCGTGGATTACAATATAGTATTAACAGCCTTCGAGACGTTCGCCTCAAATAATAGGCGCAAGCGAACACTCCGCAGCCTTGCCGAAATCTTCTAGGTGGCAGCAATAAACCCATGGATCGACACGGCTATCACCTTCAATGCTAGTGACGAACCTAAATTCCGAACAACCCGAGCACCAGCCCCATTGGTCCTTAGTCCAATTGTCGACGACTTTCGGCTCACTAAAGTTCTCATGGACAGTGGCAACGGACTAAACCTCATTTATGAAGAAACTCTTCAAAAAATGGAAGTAGACAGGAACCGCATTGAGCAAAGCAGCACAACTTTCAGAAGAATCAAACCCAGTCGGGAAGCATGTTGCACTGGAAAAATCACACGAGATGTTGTATTCGGCACGCCATAGAATTATAGGTCTGAAGAAATCACATTCCAAGTGGCCCCATTTAGTAGCGGATACCACGCCCTTTTAGGGCGGGAGGCATTCACAATCTTCCAAGCCATACCCCATTACGGGTACATGAAGCTCAAAATGCCTGGGCCCAATGGAATCATCACTCTAGCTAGTGATCCGGACATAGCGCTCTGTGCCGAAAACAAAACAGCCGCACTGGCCCTCGAGGCATTATCCGAAGCCCTTGCGGCAGAGGAGTTAACTGCGCTACGCTCCATCATGGACAAGGATAACGTGATACTCGACAAGAGATCCAAGTCCACCTCCTTCAAACCAGCGGATGAAATAGTCAAATTCCAAGTCCACCCAACAGACCCCACAAAAGCAACCTCCATCGGGGCACAGTTAAACCCCGCTATGGACGCCGCACTACGGGAGTTCCTGCACGAGAATTGGGACATATTTGCCTGGCATCCTTCAGATATGCTAGGAATCCTGCACGGATTGGCCGAGCATAGCCTTAACATTCTAAAAGGATTCAAGCCGGTCAAGTAGACTCTTCGGCGTTTCTCTGAACATAAGAGACAAGCTATGGGAGAGGAACTAGCCAAGTTATTGGAGGCCGGATTCATCAGAGAAATAAAACACCCGGGCTGGCTAGCAAACCTGGTGATGGTACCAAAGAAGGACAAATCCTGGTGCCTATGCGTCGATTCCAAGGACCTCAACAAGGCTTGTCCGAAGGATCCCTTCCCCCTCCCTCGCATGGATCAAATTATCGACGCTATCGCAGGACATGACTCATTGTGCTTCCTCGATGCATACTCCGGCTACGTCCAAATTAAAACGGCAGAGTCCGACCAAGCCGCAACGGCATTCATCACGCCATACGTCCCCTTCTATTTCAACATAATGCCTTTTGGGCTTAAAAACGTCGGTACAACATATCAACGCATGATTCAGACATGTCTGGAAAAGCAGATCGGCAAAACAGTGGAGGCATACATAGACCATGTGGTCGTTAAAACCAGACACGTCGATTCTTTAATAAATGACTTGAGGCTCACATTCAACAATCTCTGAACATACGACATCAAGCTCAACCGAGAAAAATGCGTTTTTGGCGTACCCGCCGGAAAGCTCCTGGGTTTTATCGTCTCCAATAGAGGAATTGAAGCAAATCCGGCTAAAATCCGAGCCGTGTCACAGTTGGCCATCCCAACTGACCTCACGCAAATCCAGAAGTTAACTGGATGCATGGCGGCCCTAAGCCTCTTTATCTCCCGCTTAGGAGAAAAGGCATTACCGCTTTATCGCCTCCTTCGGCGCACCAAACACTTCGAGTGGACGGACGCGTCCATGGACGGACTGGAAGACATAAAGGCCATCCTGTCCACCAACCCAATCCTGGCCGCGCCAGGCATTGGCGAACCTATGCTGCTATATATAGCGGCAACTCATCAAGTTGGAAGCGCAGTGCTCGTCGTCGAACGAGAAACAGATGGACACAAATTCCCCCTTCAAAAGCCGGTATATTATGTATCCACTGTCCTCACTCCATGCAAATCACGGTACCTGCATTATCAAAAGATAGCATATGCGGTATTCATGGCATCCCGGAAATTACGACACTACTTCCAAGAGTGTTCAATTAGAGTGGCCTCGGAAGTGCCACTGAATGATATAATAAACAACCGCGACGCCATGGGCCGGATTGCCAAATGTCCCATTGAGCTCCTCCTGTTCGACATAACGTATAAACCTCGGTGAGCCATTAAGTTGCAGGTATTGGCCGATTTTGTCGCCGAATGGACATAAGCCAAAGTCCCTAAAGAGTACGACGCATACTCCAATTGGATTATGCACTTCGACGGCTCTAAAATGCCGGCTGGTCTGGGGGCTGGCATCATCTTGACGTCCCCTACCGGAGATACAGTCCAATATGTACTCCAAATACTATGCACAGACTCCAACAATGCAGCCGAATACGAGGCCCTGTTACATGGTCTCCGGATGGCAGTTTCCATGGGCATTCGATGCCTGGAGGTGCATGGGGACTCGAACCTCGCAATATCCCAAATAAATGGAGACTTCTATGCCAAAGATCCAAAAATGGCGGCTTATCGCAACGCCGTCCTCAAGATGTCAGCTCGTTTCGAGGGTCTCGAATTCCACCATGTGGCTCGGGAAAACAATCAGGCGGCGGATATCCTCGCCCGTATCGGCGCTAACCGCGATACGGTCCCACCCAACATCTTCTTGGAAAGCATGTTTAAGCCATCCGTGGTATGGGAAGGGGACACCAGTCAAAATATTCCGGACCCGGCTACAACGCCAGATACCGAACACTCTGACATAATCGGAGGCTCTGCCACCGAAATAACACCTTCAGCCCACGTAATAATGGTCGTCATCGCCCCATGGACTGAACCATTCCTGGACTACCTAACTAGGCAGGAACTTCCCGAAGACCAAAATGAGACACGCTGCATTGTGCGGCGATCTAAAGCCTACAAGGTCCATGAGGGAGAGCTTTATAAGAAAAGCACCACCGGAGTCCTTCAAAGGGGCATCTCCGAAGAGGAAGGGCGGAAGCTTGTGACAGAAATCCATGCCGGACTCGGTGGCCACCACGCCGCAGCCCGGGCCCACGTAAGTAAGGCCTTCCATACAGGATTCTATATGCCGACGGCCCAGGCGGATGCAGAGGACTTGGTCCAACGCTGCGTCGGTTGCCAGCTTTTTGCCAACCAAAGCCATATGCCACCCGTCGCCCTACAAACAATCCCCATTACCTGGCCTTTTGCGGTCTAGGGGCTCGACATGGTGGGACCCCTTAAAGGGGGAACCCATAAGAAAAAATACTTACTGGTCATGGTGGATAAATTCACCAAATGGATAGAAGCCAAACCCGTTAAAACGGCTGAATCCGGACCGGTGATAGACTTCATATCCGGGGTTGTACACCGTTATGGCGTCCCCCACAGCATCATCACTGACAACGACACAAACTTCATGGCCGACGAGGTAAAACTATGGTGCAGCAACATGGGCATCAAGCTCGATTATGCTTCTGTCTATCACCCACAAACTAACGGTCAAGTCGAGCGAGCAAATGGTCTTATCATGAGCGGCATCAAACCCAGATTAGTGTGGTCCTTAAAGGAATCTAACACGCACTGGGTAGAGGAGCTCGACTCAGTACTCTGGGGGCTGCGGACCACGCCGAATCGCACTAACGGATACACACCGTTCTTTATGGTGTACGGCGCAGAGGCGGTTCTGCCCTGCGACGTAATTCATGACTCACCTCGAGTGCGCATGTATGAAGAAAGAGAGGCCGAGCTCGATCGGCAGGACAGTTTGGACGCCCTCGAGGAGGCGCGTGATATGGCAAAAGCCCGTTTCACATTCTATCAGCAACAGGCTTGAAGATACCAAAGCAGAGAAGTACGGGCCCAAACTTATAATGTTAGCGAGTTAGTTCTACGCCTGCTGGAGAAGAAAAAGAACAAGCTCAAGCCCAAATGGGAAGGTCCCTTCATTATTGACCAAGTTCTGACCGGCGTAGTGTACCGCCTGCGGGATGCATCAGACAATCGACTCGAGCCAAACCCATGGAACGCTGCCAGACTCCGAAGATTATACGCCTAGTGCTGGACTCTATGTTCGTCTCACCCCTGTCCATTTTTTGCATATAAGTTATCTGTCTCCTCTCTCTTTTTTCTTCTTTCTCCTCACGGCCTTAACAGGCTAATTTGTGTCTTGTCTACACAATCTTGACGCGCTACCGCGCTCATTATACCTGGGGGCTTCTTAAACAAAAGCTTAATTATTTTCCTGGGCTTCATGCCCCTCACATGTGTTATTCTTCCGCATGTACCTTTTTTCGCCATTATATGCATCGATATGACTTATGTTTTGGCCAAGCTGGGTTGCCTGGCTCTTGTATTTGTGCCCTACATTCCAGTTAATTCGGCTAGGGCATAAGGGGAGCACCTCTGCGATTGTTACTGCCGGGTCAGCCGGATGTGTACCTCACACTGGGTGAAGCCGAAAGCTAGTGTTCTTAAGGGAATATTCGGTCGGTGAACAAAAGATGACTTTTATCTATTTTTCCACTTGCCCCCAGATGTTTTTTGACTGTGTCTCTTCTCGCAGTTCGGATATGCACATTAGGGCATGCGTACCCAGGGAAAGGAACCCTTAACGGAACTATTCTCCCTGGAAGATGTTTCTTACTATCCATGTAATATAACATAACTAGTTGGGTACTTGTCTATTCAAGCACTTATGACCCCTACGCCTGGTCTCCACGCGTACCCCGGTTTTTACATAACTGAGCGGGTATTCGGATACACTCCAAACTATCGGGTCCCGAGGTCGAAGCGAAAAGGTCCGCCATGACAAATGATTTACAATCCGGCTAGAGACATTCTACATGTCATTTAAATTACACAGTCACTTAGACTGATTAAATTCTTCTTCTATGCCATCCAACAGGTTGTCTAGCCTACATTCCTATTGGGAATACTTCGCGGCTAATTCTACTTGGTGATACACAAAACTGACGGGGATCTCTTTCCCATCGGGCCCCACAGGTCCGACCTCGGCCATGTGGTTTGGGTCAGCCTTGGTATACCGTGTCTTCACCATGGCCCAGGCCTCCCTGACACCTTGACGGCACGCCGATATCTTCCGTAATCGGAACCGCTGCCGCGCTCCCTTGAGCTTCTCCGCAAGATCTCCAATGCCTTCGGGCAGGGAGACGGATGGCCACAAGGCCTGGGCAATACCTTGCACCACCCGTCGAACTTGTTCATGCAGTTGTGAGAGCTCTGGTAGAAGATCACCCACAGACCCGGGCATCTCCTCCGCGGGATGACCCGTCAGCATACCTGCAGACACAACTATGTTAGCCGGATTCTTCGCCGAACTCTTTTTAAAGTTCGTTCAAGCACTTACTAAAAATGCCGCCTCAAAGCCGCTTATTCTCCTTCACGGTGTCCGACAGCTGGGCGCGAACATCCTTTAGTTCCACACTCAGCTGGGTATTGGCTGTCGGCGTTCTAGGAACGGGGGTCCCCAGACTTGCCTGCCTGCGGCGTGGCTCAAAGGGGGGCCCAGCACGGCCCATCTTCATCAACACAAACCCAAGACCCTTGCAAGGGGCCAAGCCTCGCGGGGCGGACGACACAGAGCTTCCTCAGGCGCGGCCTCATTAGGCTGGCTCGCGAGGAGCGGACAGATCAAGGTGGGGTACCTCACGAGGTGCCCATGATGCAAGCCATGACGACCAAGGGCGCCAGGCGGGCGCCAGCCCGCGCAGTGTCCTCCTTTCCTCTTTGGTGCAAAGGGGGTAAGCGCAGGCGAGAGCATCAAGCAAAGGCACCCGTTTCGGTGCAACGAGACCAAGACAAGTCCAACGGAAGGAAGGAAGTCATTGTGGAGCCCAAGCCAGCGTCACCACCAGAGCCTTTGGCAGGCGAGGACCAACTTTAGTCAGGATAAGTGTACCAGATGTTCCCCTTCAAAATGGCCAATTGTTGGCGCCCTTCCCGCTCAATATTTGGGAAGAGGCCCAGGGCCTTGGCCTATAAATAGGACTAGCCACCCCCAGGGTAGAGGGAGAATTCGGATTGGAATCAGCTAGGATCCAGAGAATCAATTAGAGAGAGAGAGAAGGGTGACTGAACTCCTCCTAGCAGTTCATCCCCCCAGCCAAGAACAGACCCCCGCGAGGCTGTTCTTCGTTGTATTGTTCATCATCATCAGCCCAAGAGGCAATCCACCACACCACCACACTGGAGTTGTGTATTACACCACATCAGTGGCCCGAACTAGTATAAACCCTATGTCTCTTGTGTTGTTCTTCTCATAGCTTAGATCCTTGCAAGGCGGAGGGGTGCAGGTAGGAAGAAGGCGTAATCTCCGCGCGCACCCTAGAGTTCGAACCTCAAGGGTCTGCCAGAACCCGAAGTCCGACATTGGCGTCTCGGAGATTATTTTTCTCCTGGATGACGCGCGTAAGCACGCGCTCACCAGCATTTAGCTATAGATCAGCACGTTGCGCATCCCCTGGCACGGCTTCCGGATTTGCTCCGGAGTCATCTGCAACATCTATTGTTAGATTTGCATGCATGCCGCATACTTTCTAGTACCTGCCATTCTTTGCAATGGAAACAATAGTTACCAGTGGGGGCCTTCTTGGACTCTTTTCCTGCGGCAACAGCGGCCTGAGGTTGGGCTTTGCATTCTTCTAGCTCTTGAGACAATTGGGTATTCTTCTCTGTAAGTACCTGCACAAATAATGATCCTTAAATTAGTTGTGCCAACTGTTTCAAGTCTCAGGGGCTACATACAGATCCGTGGCACTGGCAAGACCATTTTGAGCAGCACGGATGAACCCGTCACCTGAGTTGAAGGAATCAAAAGCCTCTTCGGATAAACAAGCGTCGCGGAGTACGGCCGGACGGCGCCTGTGATTCATGGCACTCTCCAATTCGGAATTTGTAGCAGATATTTTATCCGCATCGTCTGTCGGAGGAGCATCTGGCGGGTGCCCTGTGTTAGCTTCCGCTTCTGTGTCCGGCCCCGGAGCCCAGCTAGTAGAGGCGTGATCGACGGCCTCTCCGGATATAGTCAGGCGAGCGTTTTTCCTTCATCGAAACATGGGTGTTATTACATTTTAAAATGTGATGATCACGGAGTTAGGCTTTGTATAATACCTATGTGTCGCCGTCTCCGTCCGGACCACCTTCCTTTTCAGCCTGCCCGGCTTCGGCGCCCCTTGTTGGCGATTCGCCACGGGCTCAGCATGGCGTCGTCATCATCATGTCCGGCGACCAGGCGGGCAACCCAGATCCATGGGCGGCATGGCCCGCCCACACAGAGCGTTCGCCTCGGGCGACCCCGTGCCCCAGGCAGCTCGCGGTCCGCAAGGCGCTGCGGGCCGCGGGCGACGCGGACAGGCTTCGACGGCTCTCACATCACGGCAGGCGCGGTCGGCAGCAAGGGCCTCCAATCACGCCACGACCACGACACCGTACACTCGCCGGGAGCAGGCGAACTCGAGAGCCGCGCTCATGGTGGCCCAAGAGCTGCTGCAGTGCAAGCTGCTGGAGGGCGGCCGCGACGTGTTGCTGGAGCGGGTGGCAGAGCTCCTGGGCTTTGCTGCCTCGGGGGCTCACCCCTTCTGCATCCAGCTCCCGACTCAAGCCCAGGGCGGCCCACGCGGGGGCTCCGCGCGTGCCCACGGGCTCCAAGGACACTCCAACGCCAGCGAGGCTGTCGGCACCGGACCGGCGGCGGCGCTGCCCCCGCTCCCAGTCCGCGAAGAAGAAGGACTCGACGTGGCCCACGGCCACAGCGGGAAGCCGCGGTACCACCCCACGGTGGGTGCGTCAAGCAGAGCTGCATGGCATGCGGAGCACTACGGCGTGGCCTTCGGGATGACGGCGCCAGAAGAATACGTGCCCCACATGGTAGACCAAGGGTGCCCTCATGAGGGCGAACAAGGCTCGCTCCTCACCCCAACCTGGGGGGACGAGGCGCCAGAAGCTGAGCTCTTCCAGGAGCCCCAAGACGGTCCCACTGGCCACGCTGGAGGCAACGAATATCGGGTACCACTAATTCCCCAGGAGCAGGCATACGCTAATCATGGATCGCAGGAGGTGCAGGTCGCCACAGCAAACAGCTGCCCCGCTCCCGCGGTCTCCTACCCCTCGGGAGGAGGGCGCAGGGGGCTGCAGGAGAGGGGCAGAGATCCGACATCACCACCGCGACATTCGGAGGAAGGCGTTCTCAGGAGGTAGGCCCTCCGCTGGGGAGGTGCCTCAGGGCCTGCCCCTGGCGGAGGACTCGTGGTCGTCGGAGGAACCGCTGGCGATCGCTCTACCCCATCGGCGGCGTCCTGGTTTCCGGTCGTCGTTGATGGCACTAGTGTGTGGCGCAAGGCGGGGCCCTCGTTTGGCGATATGAAGCAAGGCCGGTACCTGTGAAGAAGGCCCAGTGCCTGTGAAGCTCGCCACCCTGTGACACTCTCACGTAATAATGAGTGGGGCTGTACACGCCCCGGAGTCTCAGGGTGTTGGGGACCGTAGTAATTTCAAAAAAATTCCTACGCACACGCAAGATCATGGTGATGCATAGCAACAAGAGGGGAGAGTGTTGTCTACGTACCCTCGTAGACCGAAGCGGAAGCATTGACGCAACATAGAGGAAGTAGTCGTACGTCTTCCCGATCCGACCGATCCAAGCGCCGTTACTCCGGCGCCTCCGAGTTCTTAACACACGTACAGCTCGATGACGTTCCCCAGGCTCCGATCCAGCAAAGCTTCGGGGATGAGTTCCGTCAGCACGACGGCGTGATGACGATGATGATGTTCTACCGACGCAGGGCTTCGCTTAAGCACTGCCACGATATGACCGAGGTGGAATATGGTGGAGGGGGGCACCGCACACGGCTAAGGAACGATCACAAAGATCAACTTGTGTGTCTATGGGGTGCCCCCTGCCCCCGTATATAAAGGAGTGGAGGAGGGGAGGGTCGGCCCTCTCTATGGCGCGCCCTAGGGGAGTCCTACTCCCACCGGGAGTAGGATTCCCCCTTTCCTAGTCCAACTAGGAGTCCTTCCATGTATTAGGAGTAGGAGACAAGAAAGGGGAAGAGGGAAGAGAAGGAAGGAGGGGGCGCCGCCCCTCCCCCTAGTCCAATTCGGACTAGCCAATGGGGGGGCGCGCGGCCTGCCTCTCCCTCTCCCCTAAAGCCCAATAAGGCCCATATACTTCTTCCCCCGTATTCCCGTAACTCCCCGGTACTCCCGAAAATACCCGACTCACTCAGAACCTTTCCGATGTCCGAATATAGTCGTCCAATATATCGATCTTTATGTCTCGACCATTTCGAGACTCCTCGTCATGTCCTCGATCACATCCGGGACTCCGAACTCCTTCGGTACATCAAAACTCATAAACTCATAATATAACTGTCATCGAAACCTTAAGCGTGCGGACCCTACGGTTCGAGAACAATGTAGACATGACCGAGACATGTCTCCGATAAATAACCAAAAGCGGGACCTGGATGCCCATATTGGCTCCTACATATTCTACGAAGATCTTTATCGGTCAGACCGCATAACAACATACGTTGTTCCCTTTGTCATCGGTATGTTACTTGCCCGAGATTCGATCGTCGGTATCCAATACCTAGTTCAATCTCGTTACCGGCAAGTCTCTTTACTCGTTCCATAATACATCATCTCGCAACTAACTCATTAGTTGCAATGCTTGCAAGGCTTAAGTGATGTGCATTACCGAGAGGGCCCAGAGATACCTCTCCGACATTCGGAGTGACAAATCCTAATCTCGAAATACGCCAACCCAACAAGTGCCTTTGGAGACACCTGTAGAGCACCTTTATAATCACCCAGTTACGTTGTGATGTTTGGTAGCACACAAAGTGTTCCTCCGGTAAACGGGAGTTGCATAATCTCATAGTCATAGGAACATGTATAAGTCATGAAGAAAGCAATAGCAACATACTAAACGATCGGGTGCTATGCTAATGGAATGGGTCATGTCAATCAGATCATTCAACTAATGATGTGACCTCGTTAATCAAATAACAACTCTTTGTTCATGGTTAGGAAACATAACCATCTTTAATTAACGAGTTAGTCAAGTAGAGGCATACTAGTGACACTCTGTTTGTCTATGTATTCACACATGTATTATGTTTCCGGTTAATACAATTCTAGCATGAATAATAAACATTTATCATGAAATAAGGAAAGAAATAATAACTTTATTATTGCCTCTAAGGGCATATTTCCTTCAGTCTCCCACTTGCACTAGAGTCAATAATCTAGTTCACATCGCCATGTGATTTAACAGCAATAGTTCACATCACCATGTGATTAACACCCATAGTTCACATCGATATGTGATCAACACCCAAAGGGTTTACTAGAGTCAATAATCTAGTTCACATCGCTATGTGATTAACACCCAAAGAGTACTAAGGTGTGTTCATGTTTTGCTTGTGAGAGAAGCTTAGTCAACGGGTCTGCCAAAATTCAGATCCGTATGTATTTTGCAAATTTCTATGTCTACAATGCTCTGCACGGAGCTACTTTAGCTAATTGCTCCCACTTTCAATATGTATCTAGATTGAGACTTAGAGTCATCTAGATTAGTGTCAAAACTTGCATCGACGTAACCTTTTACGACGAACCTTTTTGTCACCTCCATAATCGAGAAACATATCCTTATTCCACTAAGGATAATTTTGACCGCTGTCCAGTGATCTACTCCTAGATCACTATTGTACTCCCTTGCTAAACACAGTGTAGGGTATACAATAGATCTGGTACACAACATGGCATACTTTATAGAACCTATGGCCAAGGCATAGGGAATGACTTTCATTCTCTTTCTATCTTCTGCCGTGGTCGGGTTTTGAGTCTTACTCAATTTCACACCTTGTAACACAGACAAGAACTCTTTCTTTGACTGTTCCATTTTGAACTACTTCAAAATCTTGTCAAGGTATATACTCATTGAAAAACTTATCAAGCGTCTTGATCTATCTCTATAGATCTTGATGCTCAATATGTAAGCAGCTTCACCGAGGTCTTTCTTTGAAAAACTCTTTTCAAACACTCCTTTATGCTTTGCAGAATAATTCTACATTATTTCCGATCAACAATATGTTATTTACATATACTTATCAGAAATGTTGTAGTGCTCCCACTCACTTTCTTGTAAATACAGGCTTCACCGCAAGTCTGTATAAAACTATATGCTTTGATCAACTTATCAAAGCGTATATTCCAACTCCGAGATGCTCGCACCAGTCCATAGATGGATCGCTGGAGCTTTCATATTTTGTTAACACCTTTAGGATCGACAAAACCTTCTAATTGCATCGTATACAACTCTTCTTTAATAAATCCATTAAGGAATGCAGTTTTGTTTATCCATTTGCCAGATTTCATAAAATGCGGCAATTGCTAACATGATTTAGATAGACTTAAGCATAGATACGAGTGAGAAACTCTCATCGTAGTCAACACCTTGAACTTGTCGAAAACCTTTTGCGACAATTCTAGCTTTGTAGATAGTAACACTACCATCAGCGTCCATCTTCCTCTTGAAGATCCATTTATTTTCTATGGCTTGCCGATCATCGGGCAAATCCATCAAAGTCCATACTTTGTTCTCATACATGGATCATATCTCAGATTTCATGGCCTCAAACCATTTCGCGGAATCTGGGCTCATCATCGCTTCCTCATAGTTCGCAAGTTCGTCATGGTCTAGTAACATGACTTCTAGAACAGGATTACCGTACTACTATGGTGCGGATCTCACTCTGGTTTACCTACGAGATTCGGTAGTAACTTGATCTGAAGTTACATGATCATCATCATTAGCTTCCTCACTAATTGGTGTAGAAGTCACAAGAACAGATTTCTGTGATGAACTACTTTCCTATAAGGGAGAAGGTACAATTACCTTATCAAGTTCTACTTTCCTCCCACTCACTTCTTTCGAGAGAAACTTCTTCTCTAGAAAGTATCCATTCTCAGCAATGAATGTCTTGCCTCTGGATCTGTGATAGAAGGTGTACCCAACTGTCTCCTTTGGGTATCCTATGAAGACACATTTCTCCGATTTGGGTTTGAGTTTATCATGATGAAACTTTTCTTATAAGCATCTCAACCCCAAACTTTAAGAAACGACAACTTTGGTTTCTTGCCAAACCACAGTTCAGATTGTGTCGTCTCAACGGACTTAGATGGTGCCCTTTTAAACGTGAATGCAGCTGTCTTTAATGCATAATCCCAAAAGATAGTGGTAAATCGGTAAGAAACATCATAGATTGCACTATATCCAATAAAGTGCGGTTATGATGTTCGGACACACCATTATGTTGTGGTGTTCCAGGTGGCATGAGTTTTGTGAAACTATTCCACATTGTTTTAATTGAAGGCCAAACTCGTAACTTAAATATTCTCTTCCACGATCAGATCGTAGAAACTTTATTTTCTTGTTACGATGATTTTCCACTTCACTCTGAAATTCTTTGAACTTTTTAAATGTTTCAGACTTATGTTTCATCAAGTAGATATACCCATATCTGCTCAAATCATCTGTGAAGTTCTGAAAATAACGATACTTGCCACGAGCCTTAATACTCATCGGACCGCAAACATCAGTATGTATTATTTCCAATAAGTTTGTTGCTCGCTCCATTGTTTCGGAGAACGGAGTCTTAGTCATCTTGCCCATGAGGCATGGTTTGCAAGCATCAAGTGATTCACAATCAAGTGATTCCAAAATTCCATCAACATGGAGTTTCTTCATGCGCTTTACACCAATATGACCTAAACGGCAGTGCCACAAATAAGTTGCACTATCATTATTATCTTTGCATCTTTTGGCTTCAATATTATGAATATGTGTATCACTACGATCGAGATCCAACAAACCATTTTGTTGGTGTGTATGACCATAGAAGGTTTTATTCATGTAAACAGAACAACAATTTATTCTCTTACTTAAATGAATAACCGTATTGCAATAAACATGATCAAATCATATTCATGCTCAACACCAAATAACACTTATTTAGGTTCCACACTAATCCCGAAAGTATAGGGAGTGTGCGATGATGATCATATCAATCTTGGAACTACTTCCAACTTTCATCGTCACTTCACCCTTAACTAGTCTCTGTTCATTCTGCAACTCCCGTTTCGAGTTACTAATCATAGCAACTGAACTAGTACCAAATACTGAGGGGTTGCTATGAACACTAGTAAAGTACACATCAATAACATGTATATCAAATATACCTTTGTTTACTTTGCCATCCTTTCTTATCCACCAAATACTTGGGGTAGTTCCGCTTCCAGTGACCAATCCCTTTGCAGTAGAAGCACTAAGTCTCAGGCTTAGGACTAGACTTGGGTTTCTTCACTTGAGAAACAACTTGCTTGTCGTTCTTATTGAAGTTCCCCTTCTTACCTTTGCCCTTTTCTTGAAACTAGTGATCTCGTCAACCATCAACACTTGATGTTTTTCTCGATTTCTACCTTCGTCAATTTCTGTATTACGAAGAGCTTGGGAATCGTTAAAGTTATCCCTTGCATATCATAGTTCATCACGAAGTTCTACTAACTTGGTGATGGTGACTAGAGAATTCTGTCAATCACTATCTTATCTGGAAGATTAACTCCCACTTGATTCAAGCGATTGTAGTACCCAGACAATCTGAGCACATGCTCACTAGTTGAGCGATTCTCCTCCATCTTTTTGCTATAGAACTTGTTGGAGACTTCATATCTCTCAACTCGGGTATTTGCTTGAAATATTAACTTCAACTCCTGGAACATCTCGTATGGCCCATGACGTTCAAAACGTCTTTGAAGTCCCGATTCTAAGCCGTTAAGCATGGTGCACTAAACTATTAAGTAGTCATCATATTGAGCTAGCAAAACGTTCATAACGTCTGCATCTGCTCCTGCAATAGGTCAGTCACCTAGCGGTGCATCAAGGACATAATTCTTCTGTGCAGCAATGAGGATAAACCTCACATCACGGATCCAATCCGTATCATTGCTACTAACATCTTTCAACACAATTTTCTCTAGGAACATATCAAAATAAACATATGAAAGCAACAACGCGAGCTATTGATCTACAACATAGATATGCTAATACTACCAGGACTAAGTTCATGATAAATTAAAGTTCAATTAATCATATTATTTAAGAACTCCCACTTAGATAGACATCCCTCTAATCCTCTAAGTGATCACGTGATCCAAATCAACTAAACCATAACCGATCATCACATGAAATGGATTAGTCTTCAATGGTGAACATCATTATGTTGATCATATCTACTATATGATTCATGCTCGACCTTTCGGTCTCCGTGTTCCGAGGCCATATCTGCATATGCTAGGCTCGTCAAGTATAACACGAGTATTCCGCGTGTGCAAAACTGGCTTGCACCCGTTGTAGATGGACGTAGAGCTTATCACACCCGATCATCACGTGGTGTCTGGGCACGACGAACTTTGGCAACGGTGCATACTCAGGGAGAACACTTCTTGATAATTTAGTGAGAGATCATCTTATAATGCTACCGTCAATCAAAGCAAGATAAGATGCATAAAAGATAAACATCACATGCAATCAATATAAGTGATATGATATGGCCATCATCATCTTGTGCTTGTGATCTCCATCTTCGAAGCACCGTCATGATCACCATCGTCACCGGCGCGACACCTTGATCTCCATCGTAGCATCGTTGTCGTCTCGCCAATCTTATGCTTCTACGACTATCACTACCGCCTAGTGATAAAGTAAAGCATTACAGGGCGATTGCATTGCATACAATAAAGCGACAACCATATGGCTCCTGCCAGTTGCCGATAACTGGGTTACAAAACATGATCATCTCATACAATAATTTAGCATCATGTCTTGACCATATCACATCACAACATGCCCTGCAAAAACAAGTTAGACGTCCTCTACTTTGTTTGTTGCAAGTTTTACGTGGCTGCTACGGGCTTAAGCAAGAACCAATCTCACCTACGCATCAAAACCACAACGATAGTTTGTCAAATAGACTCCGTTTTAACCTTCGCAAGGACCGGGCGTAGCCATACTCAGTTCAACTAAAGTTGGAGAAACTAACACCCGCCAGCCACCTGTGTGCAAAGCACGGCGGTAGAACCAGTCTCGCGTAAGCGTACGCGTAATGTCGGTCCGGGCCACTTCATCCAAAAATACCGCCGAACCAAAGTATGACATGCTGGTAGGCAGTATGACTTATATCTTCCACAACTCACTTGTGTTATACTCGTGCATATAACATCAAACCATAAAAACCTAGGCTCGGATGCCACTGTTGGGGAACGTAGTAATTTTAAAAAAATTCCTACGCACATGCAAGATCATGGTGATGCATAGCAACGAGAGGGGAGAGTGTTGTCTACGTACCCTCGTAGACCGAAGCGGAAGCGTTGATGCAACATAGAGGAAGTAGTCGTACGTATTCCCGATCCGACCGATCCAAGCGCCGTTACTCCGGCGCCTCCGAGTTCTTAACACACATACAGCTCGATGACGTTCCCCGGGCTCCTATCCAGCAAAGCTTCGGGGATGAGTTCCGTCAGCACGACGGCGTGATGACGATGATGATGTTCTACCGACGCAGGGCTTCGCCTAAGCACTGCAACGATATGACCGAGGTGGAATATGGTGGAGGGGGGCACCGCACACGGCTAAGGAACGATCACGAAGATCAACTTTTGTGTCTATGGGGTGCCCCCTGCCCCCGTATATAAAGGAGTGGAGGAGGGGAGGGCCGGCCCTCTATATGGCGCGCCCTAGGGGAGTCCTACTCCCACCGGGAGTAGGATTCCCCCTTTCCTAGTCCAACTAGGAGTCCTTCCATGTATTAGGAGTAGGAGACAAGGAAGGGGAAGAGGGAAGAGAAGGAAGGAGGGGGCGCCGCCCCTCCCCCTAGTCCAATTCGGACTAGCCAATGAAGGGGGGGGCGCGCGGCCTGCCTCTCCCTCTCCCTTAAAGCCCAATAAGGCCCATATACTTCTTCACCCGTATTCCCATAACTCCCCGGTACTCCCGAAAATACCCGAATCACTCAGAACCTTTCCGATGTCCGAATATAGTCGTCCAATATATAGATCTTTACGTCTCGACCATTTAGAGACTCCTCGTCATGTCCCCGATCTCAGCCGGGACTCCGAACTCCTTCGGTACATCAAAACTCATAAACTCATAATATAACTGTTATCGAAACCTTAAGCGTGTGGACCCTATGGTTCGAGAACAATGTAGACATGACCGAGACATGTCTCCGATAAATAACCAATAGCGGGACCTGGATGCCCATATTGGCTCCTACATATTTTATGAAGATCTTTATCGGTCAAACCGCATAACAACATACGTTGTTCCCTTTATCATCGGTATGTTACTTGCCCGAGATTCGATCGTCGGTATCCAATACCTAGTTCAATCTCGTTACCGGCAAGTCTCTTTACTCGTTCCGTAATACATCATCTCGCAACTAACTCATTAGTTGCAATGCTTGCAAGGCTTAAGTGATGTGCATTACCGAGAGGGCCCAGAGATACCTCTCCGACATTCGGAGTGACAAATCCTAATCTTGAAATAAGCCAACCCAACAAGTACCTTTGGAGACACCTGTAGAGCACCTTTATAATCACCCAGTTACGTTGTGATGTTTGGTAGCACACAAAGTGTTCCTCCGGTAAACGGGAGTTGCATAATCTCATAGTCATAGGAACATGTATAAGTCATGAAGAAAGCAATAGCAACATACTAAACGATCGGGTGCTATGCTAATGGAATGGGTCATGTCAATCAGATCATTCAACTAATGATGTGACCTCATTAATCAAATAACAACTCTTTGTTCATGGTTAGGAAACATAACCATCTTTGATTAACGAGCTAGTCAAGTAGAGGCATACTAGTGACACTCTGTTTGTCTATGTATTCACACATGTATTATGTTTCCGGTTAATACAATTCTAGCATGAGTAATAAACATTTATCATGAAATAAGGAAATAAATAATAACTTTATTATTGCCTCTAGGGCATATTTCTTTCACAGGGGTGCCGGCCTCAGGCCCTGGGGCTCCCTCCCACGCCCAGTGGCAGCACTTAGCTCCGCGCTGGTGAGAAGACGTCCAAGACTAGATTAGGTGCCGGACGCGGCCTTTGTCTGCTTTCGTTGCCTTTTCCTTTGATTGTCACTTTCCCCCACTGGATTTAAGTTGAATTCGAATTTGAGATTTGCGTGTGTTTGGGGAAGGGGTGCTTAGTCTCGTTCGAGCAATTTCTCGTGTTTTGATGACCACTTCGCCTTAGTTGCCTCCCCTCGTGAGCCCCTCGCGAGCCGGGTCAGGCCCAGCTTGCGCGCAGCCCAGACTGCCGCCGCCGCGTCATCTCAGGAGGGTTATTAACTACAGATCCTATGGATTCGATCGGGGAACACTCGGGACACCACAGCCTCCCACAGGCTACCTTAGGGCTCGCGTGGAACAAAGGTAAACTAGCCAACAAGCACGTCGCTTAGCCAACCGCTTGGCATGGGCGCATGGGCAATGTAACATCTACTAATACGATGAATGCAAGTTTTACATGAGGGGCTCCCCCTCCCAAAATGCTCTCACAGCTATCAGGCCACAACTTGAGTTCTATTCATGCAGGGTACAGAAGCACGAACGATGGATAATCAGTCGGATAAATCCCCCAATGCGTCCTCAGGAGCGCCTCCCGAACCGTTGTTGGCGTCGTTGGGCTCGCTGTCGCTGTCTGCGTTGCCGCCAGCGGCGTCAGGGCCGTTCACCACGCCGCCCTTGTCGGCAGCCACGATCACACCGTCGTTGTCTGAAGCGAAGGCCCTAACAAGAGCATCCACATTGTCTTCCACCCAGTGCGCCAGGTCGTCTCGGACGGCCTGGGGGACTGGGGCGATGGCAGCGTCGAAATAGAAGTGGGGATCCATGTTCCTGAGGTGGCCGAAGACGCGAGAAAAGGCGCGCCCGAGCAGGGCGCAGCTCCTCTCCTCCACCAACCCGTCGGCCCTGACCGACTGCGCCTCCAGCTGCGTCACCACGTCGGTGAAGAACTGAAGGTTGCTGGCGTAGTTGACTGCGTGCGACTCGCCGACAGCCGCCTCACAGATGTTACCTGTCGGTGTACTAAAGTAGGGGTACTCTAGTATCCCGAACTTGTGCACGGGCAATCGCAGCACCCCGCGGCAAGGCCCGCCGGGGGACCGCCAAAGTCCTCCGCAGATCCTTTGAAGCCATCCAAGAGCAAAGTATTTAAGACAAGGAGACAAGTCCCCGGCAAGAGGAGCTTGCCGGGAAGGCCATTCAAGGTACAAGACCCCGGCAAGAGGAGCTTGCCGGGAAGCCCAACAAGAGCATCTCAAAGGACCTGCCGCAGCACGCCACGCGTCCCGGCAGGACCCGGCGAGCGACAAGTTCCCGGGCGCGACAAGGCAACGGCCGCGACAAGGCACTTGCCACGGCAGGCAGCCACTCTGTACCAGCGCTCCAGCTCACCCACCTATGTGTCGCTCCGGGACCCTTCCCAGCGTACGTGGTGGGAGGCTGTGCAGCCAGGGGTACACTATGGCATGCAGCGCTGACAGGATCGCCATCGTGGCGAGCGATGGCGCCCCTGACGGTCCCTTTTCTGCATCGTCTGGGCGATGTAGACGGGCATTTAATGCCTCTGTCCCCTGCCGTTAGGGTTCGGTATGATACACTGTGTAGGTAGCTGTACCTACCGCAGCATATTTACACTTTTGCCCTTACCTACGTTGCCACCTGTTGGAGACCCCTTGAACATATAAAAGGAGGCCCATGCACAACGTAGGGGGGGATCGATCCTCAGAGAAGCGCTCGGTCTCGTTAGCTACTCGAGTGTACTGTAGCACTCGGCGCTCCCGAGCAAGAACTCAATACAGTCCACAAAGCAGAAGTAGGAGTGTTATCTCTCCGGAGAGCTCCGATGCTGAGTATAAACCTTCCCCCGCATGTCTCGCCTCGATACGCTCTTCGCGCGACCTCCGTCCCCCCGCCGAACCGAGAAGGGGCTCCATCCCCATAGGTGCTCGGGGAGCCCAGGAAAACCCCGGCATCTCTGGCGCGCCAGGTAGGGGGCGTCGAGGTTGTGTGAACCTGATCCGGCGTTCACGCGAGATGAATCTTCATCGACTTCATCAACATGCCGCCGAAGAAGAAGGCTTCGGAGGCGGCTGCGCCGTCCGTGTCGAATCCACCGCCGCCGCAGCAAACGGCTGGCGGGGAGAACGCTGGCGGTGGAACCGGCGCCGACGAGGGAGCCCATGGTGCCAACAAGTCCAAAGACAAGACCGCGCTTCCTGCTGGCGGCGTAGTCGGCTCCCACGACGACCGGGCGTCCGTAGACGCACCGCGCCCATCTCAAGAGGTGCAGGACCAACATCGTCGTGGTACTCACGGTACCATACGCTCGCTGGACCCAAATCGAGCTAGCGGATCCCGGGACGCTCAAGGCCAACATGCACGCCGACGTGCTGGCGCAAGCGAGGCACGGTCGCCTGGATGGAATACTGCTCCTTCCAACATGGTTGGGAGCCCGAGCATATCCCGCTCCTCGCACCGTTCGCCACTGCTACCCGCCACCCCAGCAGAAGCTCTAGCGCGAGCTCAACTGCTCCTAGACTTCCCTCCAGCGCCAGACAAGATCGACGACTGGAGGCCACCATTCAGAGTCTCATCGGCTTCGCCAACAGCGATACTCCGCGGCCAGCGACCACATCGCAGCCGCGGCAGGCCAGCCAAGTGCGAGCCGATGGCGAGAAAACCGGTGGGGGTGCAACCACCGTGCACTCTCCGCCCCAAAGGCCAAGATCGCCGACTCGCCGGGTCCGCCACAACAGCGACTCCACTGCTTCCTCAGATCCGCGAACTCGTCGCGATCAGCGCCACGTTCTTCACGAACGATAGCAAGAAGACGCCCGCACCCGCATCGAGTGCCGGAGAGAAACGCGGCGTCAATCAGACCGACGCGCTGGCCCCACTATCGATATGCAAGCGCCAGGGGAACCAGGCGACCTGCCGTACGCGGTAGGTTGCCCTGCGTTTACCCGTGAGCTGCGGCAAGTCCAGTGGCCCAGCACGAAGAATTTCAAGCCAGACGTACCAGAGAAGTACGACGGCAGGCTGCATCCTTCGGAGTTCCTCAGCATCTACACCATTGCAGTGCAGGCTGCCGGGGGGCGGGACGACAAGATCCTTGCCAATTACTTCCCTCTGGTGCTCAAGCCCAACGTCAGGTCCTCCGGGGCTGCAGGACTTGAAGAGATACCTGTCCTCCACTCCAATACTTGTCACACCTAAACCACAAGAGAAGTTGCTGCTATATCTGGCGGCAACCAATCAAGTGGTTAGTGCTGCGTTAGTAGCGGAGAGAGAGGCAGATGATGAGCCAGCAACCGCGGCAAGCGCGTCCAGCGACAAGCAAGGGTTCCCCGACGAGCTCTGGTCCCGATGAAGATAGATCTGCGCAGATGTGCGAAGGGATACAGAAGAAAATGGTGCAATGCCCAGTCTAGTTTGTAAGTTCCCTTCTGCAGGGGGCTAGGTCGAGGTACTCTGGTGTGCAGAAGTTGCTTTTCGGCCTTCTTATGGCCTCGAGAAAGCTATGCCATTACTTCCAAGCACATGAGATCACAGTTGTCACTCGCTTTCCGCTGAAGAGGATACTGCAGAATCTAGAAGCAACAGGCAGGATTGTTGAGTGGGCATTGGAACAGTCGAGCTTTGGCCTCAAGTTTGAGAGCACTTCAACTATTCGAAGCAGAGCATTGGCAGAATTCATAGCAGAGTGGACGCCAACACCTGACGAAGAAACCCCAGAGACGAGCATCCCCGTCAAGGAAGCAAACAAAGAGTGGCTGAAGTACTTTGATGGCGCGTTCTCGCTACAAGGCGCCGGTGCTGGCGTGCTGCTTGTTGCACCCACCGGAGAGCACCTCAAGTACGTGGTCCAGATGCACTTTCCCAAGGAGCAAGCAACAAACAATACTGCAGAGTATGAAGGATTGCTCGCCGGTCTCAGGATCGCGGCAGACCTTGGGATCAAGCAGCTCATTGTCAAGGGTGACTCGCAGCTCGTCGTCCGCCAAGTAAACAAGGATTATCAGAGTCCGTTGATGGAAGCTTACGTTGATGAAGTGAGGAAGCTGGAAGAGCGCTTTGTCGGCCTACAGATGGAACATGTTCCTAGAGCTCAGAACGACATCCCTGACGGCCTGTCAAAGTGCGCGGCATTTAAGTTACCTGTGGAACCAAGGATCTTTGTGCTCAAGCTGACTCAACCATCCGTGACGCCACCAACTGGACAGAGCAGGAAGAGGAAGTTGATTTTTGGTGACTATCTTCCGGCTGAGCTTCCCGAAGCCACCGCCAAGAAGGTCCCCAAGATCAACGCCAAGAGTGCTGAGGAGCAGTCTGCTCCGACAAGCCCCAAGGTTTGTTTCGTTGAAGCAGATGCTCCCGACAAGTTTCGCTCCGGCAAACTTGCCGGGGATCATCAAGCTCCGGCTGAACCGCGGGTTCTCGCCGTAGAAGCGGATGTTCCCGCAGCAGCAGATATGCCTTTAGTCCTTGTTGTCGAGCCGCAGGCTCCAACATGGGCACAGCAGATCGTCCGTTTCCTCCAGTCAGGAGAACTTCTCGAAGAGCCAGAAGAAGCGGAAAGAGTAGCCCGGCAGTCTAGTATGTACCAGTTCGTTGACAATGCACTGTACAGAAGAAGGCTCAACGGAGTGAAATTGAAGTGTATTCCCCGGGAAGATGGACAGAAGCTGTTGGCAGAGGTGCATGGAGGCATATGTGGTTAACACATTGGCGCCAGAGCACTTGCCGGCAAAGCGTTCCGGCAAGGTTTCTTTTGGCCGACAGCCCTCCAGGATGCAACTGCACAAGTAACCAAGTGTGAAGTGTGCCAGTTCCATTCCAAGTAGATACACCAACCAGCTCAAGCTCTCCAGACAATCCCTTTATCCTGGCCATTTTCGGTCTGGGGGCTCGACATCCTCGGCCCTTTCCCCCGAGCAGTCGGGGGCTTTGAGTACTTGTACGTCGCATTCAACAAGTTCACAAAGTGGCCAGAAGTGGAACCAGTGAGGAAGGTGACGGCACAGTCAACAGTAAAGTTCTTCAGGTCGATTGTTTGCCGCTTCGGAATCCCTAACAGGATCATCACCGACAACGGTACACAATTCACGAGTCACAACTTCATGCAGTACATCCAAGACCTTGGCGCCAAGGTCTGCTTCGCTTCTGTTGCTCACCCCAGGAGCAACGGTCAAGCAGAGAGGGCAAACGCTGAAGTGCTGCGTGGACTCAAGACCCGGATTTTCGACAGGCTACACAAGTGCGGAAGAAACTGGATCGAGGAGCTGCCGGTGGTTCTTTGGTGGATCAGAACGACGCCAAATCGAGCCACTGGCCAGACACCTTTCGCTCTAGTCTATGGAGCAGAGGCAGTTACCCCCACGGAACTCGTATACGGGTCACCTCGAGTGCTCGCTTATAATGAGCTTGAGCAAGAGCAGCTGCGGCGAGATGACGCGCTGCTCCTTGAGGAGGACCGTCTTCAGGCTGCTGTACGAGCTGCTCGATACCTGCAAGCTTTGCACCGCTACCACAGCCGCAAAGTTAAAGCCAGAAGTCTCAAGGAAGGCGACCTTGTTCTTCGGCGTGTTCATTCCACCAAGAATTCCAACAAGTTGATGCCGAAGTGGGAAGGCCCTTACCGGGTGAAACGAGTCACGAGGCCTGGCGTTGTCCGCCTTGAGACCAAGGATGGCATTCCGGTGAGCAACTCCTGGAACATCGAGCATCTTTGTAAGTTTTACCCGTAAGGCGCGGTTGTCCGACCCTGTTCGGCAACCACCATTTTGTACAAGTCTTGCGGCTGTTGCATGTAATCCTTCGTACAAAGCCAGGCGCAGACCCTCACCATAAACAAAACTCACGTGCTCTGCACACCCTGTCAATTTCATGCCTTTCTGCATAAATTGTCTGACACTTTGTGCAGCGAGCCCCCCTCGGTAAGCAATAACGAGCCATAAGGCTCCATACTATTGTTTTCTCTTTTCTTTTTCTCAAGGAAAGGAAGGATCCTTCGCCCACAAGTTAGCCGGGGGGGATGGGAAGATAATGGTATGGACCCGGCGCCGTTGAGGAAAAATTTCGCCTTGTCGGGGAGCAAACGACAAAAAAGCTAAGTGCCAAAGTTTGAGCAATCAGATTTTTTAACTTTAAGTTATTTTCCTTGAAACGGCCATGCTTTATATGGAAAACCCGTGAGCGAAGGAACCAGCTCGTGGCTAGTTGCGCCCTTACTTTGCTTCGAGTTCGCTCAACAGCTTAAGTGTGCCGCGACTAGAGTCGCGCCCTTACTTTGTTTCGAGTTCACTCAGCAACTTAAGCGAGCTGCGACTAGTCGCGACAAGGTTTCTTGTCGGTAATGGCACCGCCAGCAGGCTGCTGACGTCCCGCACTCAGCCCTCACGGGAAAGGTGCCTATGCCGGCAGGTTCCCTAAAAGCGTAGGGCAAAAACATACAAAGGGGTGAATCGAGTAAAGGGAATAGCATTGCAATCGTGTCATGAAACAAAGTTATATTACAAGATAGCTTGTCGCGGCTCTAATAAACTGTTTTCATAACATGACCAGCGGCGACGAGAAAAGAAGAAAATAGGCGGCCTAGTACGCGCGGTCGCCCTCAACCCTCTTGATCCCGCTCACCTTGTCCACAATGGGTGCGACGAGGGTCTCAAGCTCCTCCAGATCAGCTTCAGGCGGCAGGGACCTGAGGACGTTAGCGAGGCGGAGGCCCGGGTTCGGAAGGCCACCTTCATCAGCACCTTTTTGAGAGCTCCCGCGCAGATCTTGCGCGACTCGTCGGCCAGCTGCTTTGGGATCCTCTCCCGGAGTTGCTGGAGGGCCGTCGCCACGCCTTTAAAGAACAAGGTGAGCTTGGCGCTAGATGGGAGGTTCTCGTCAGAGGAATACCCGAGATCCTCCACCCCCAGCAATGCCAACTCCTTGTCGATGCCTGCGGCAGCGCTCACAAGGCCCTCCGTCCACTGCTCCACAGTTCCCCTGAACTCATTCTGGGTGGCAGCGATGTTCTCCAGCAGCGCCTGGTCGGCCTCGATCTCCTTCTTCAAGGCCACCTCCTGCTCCTTGGCGCCGTCCAGCGTCTTGGTCAAAGTAGCCAGCTTCAGCTCACGGTCAATGTTGGAGTCCTTGGCGGCGCCAAGCTCCTTGACCTTTTCGGCGAGACGGCCCTGCAGATCGCCAAAGGTGTAGGCGTCCTTCTCGCGCTCATGCTTGAGCGCGGCAAACGCCTCACCGCTCGCCTTGAGATCAGTCTCCAGCTGCGCCACTTTCGCCTCCAGCTCCTTCTTGGCGGCCTCGGCAGCTGCGGCAGCGTCCTTTGCTTCCTTGAGGGCTCCGCCGAGTGCTCACTCGCGCGCCGCAAGCTCCTCTTCGTGGCTGTCCAGGCTGGCCTTCAGCTGCACCAACTCACCATCCCGCGCGGATAGCTCCTCGGCGGCGAGCCGCTGTTGCACTGCAACCTCTGCCTTCTCGAGGATGAAAGCCTTCTGCGCCTCATCGAGTTCACCCGCTCCGCCGCCAGCGACTGGAGAGCCGCCTGGTTGAGGCCTCGGAGCTCCTCCGCGCGCTTCTCCACGTCCACCCCCGCCTTCGCGACAAGCGCTTCGCGAGACTCCAGTTTGGCCTGGCGGGCGCGGTAGAGCGACACCAGCTTCCGCAGCAGTCGCTCCTCCTCGGGCTCGTCGCTGCTGCTGCTTGGTGCGTCGACCAACATCAGCCCAGCGGAGGCAAGCGCATGCACGTCGAAGCTTTCTCCTTCGACTGGCGCCCTGGACGTTGACGCCCAGAGGAGGTTGATGAAGATGCCAGCGCCAGCCTTCAAGTAGACCCCTGGCTGGGGTTCCTCGGAGCCTGATGCTGCGGCAGCGGTGGGAGGATCAGCCGTCGGTGTAGCGCCTGTCGCTCCTGCGGCCCCAGGGTCGTCAGTACGATCGCCGGACCCCTCGTCAGCTGCTGCGGCGGCAGCCTTGGTGGCCTCTTCGCCGGCAGGATCATCAGCGCCGGCCGTTTCCTCGATGGCAGTGGCGTCGTCAATAACGACTTCGGTCTCCATCGGCTCCACAATGGATGGATCTGACGGTCGGAAAAAGAAGAAAAGTCAAGCAGATATCCAAAAAGAAGAACCCAAGGGGTGTTTAGAAGCAAGGAGTACCTGTACCAGGCTCGGTGGTGGGGATCTCCGCTGCCGGGGGTTCACTGGTACCGTCCCTTGCCGGAGATTTCTCCCTCGCCGGGGAAATCTCCCTCGTCGGGGACTTCTCCCTTGCCGGGGAGCTCTCCCTTGCCGGAGAATTCTCCCTTGGCGGTGTAGTCGAAGCAGGTGGCACGTCGGGGGTGGCCTCCGGGCGCTCCTGGTGGAGATGCTCTGCTCCTACATAAGCCAACGGTCAGATATCAGCAAGCAAAGAGTATCCGTGCGCGCCTAACAGCTGGAAGTAAACCATATACTTACGCTGGGGGCTGCGCTGGGGGCTGCTCTGAAGAACAGCCATCGGGTCCGGCAAGTTTATCTCGGGCGCACCCCCTGCTCCCATGGAGGGGTCATCCTCGATAACGATCACCGGGACCTTGGCCCTCTTTGCCATTCTCTGGGCCAGCGTCCTAAAAAGGGATGAGTTCAGAGTAAGGCAAATGAGATACAATACAAGACAACAAGTATTGAAGACATGCAAATACAACAAGGATCTTACTCTTCTTCTTCCTCGTCGGAGGTGAGCGCGGAGAAGTCAAAGCCTGGCCCACCTCCGGTGCGAGGAGGCGGGGGAGTGGGATCTCTTGGCCGCTTGGCGGGAGCTGGGGCGGCAGGCCGAGAGGACCCCGCGCCAGTTGCCGCTGCAGCGTGAGGTGTTCCCGCGGCAACAGAACTTGCCACGGTGGAGCGTGTCGTGCGGCGCGGCGGGGGTTGACTCAGCCGCCGCTCCGCTACGTCCCCGGCCTTGCGAAGACGCTTTCTTGGTGGAGCCGGGGGATCTGCTTGCGGAGCCGGAGGCTCTACTTGCGGCAGGCTGTCCGAAGACGAAGAGGAAGAGGAGCCGATCTCCAACGAGCCGATCGTGTCCTCGGCGGGCCCGCTCGGCCTGACGTCGTGCTCGACGGACCTCCTCTAGCCGGCAAGCTCCTCTCGGTCGGCAAGGCTTGCGCCTCGGCTGCCTCTGCTTCCTCCACGGTGAACCCAAACTCGACCGCAGCGGCGGCTGCCGCCGCCTCTTCCATCCTGGTGGCGATACGCTTGAGCTCGTCGTCGGTGGTGTCCCGGGTGAGGCCCTTCGTCTCGTCGGCGTCGACCGGCACTTCTATCAAGTTGTCGAAGAACGCATGAACGACATCATCCACAGGCTCTATCCAGGCTGGATCAATTCCGTGCAAATCGCACAGCGGCATTATTGCAAGGATGCAGTCGAGCGCGGAGTTGTTGCACAGCGGAATGACGCCCTTCGGCAACCTGAACACTTCGGGATGCTGCGGGTCGTGCTTGAACAACTCCTGGAGCGTCGCGTAGAGCTCCATGACAGTGAAGTTAAAATTAAGACCCGGCCGCAACCTCATGATATCCGCCGCATTCTGGAACTCCCAGGCGGGTCTCCTCCTCTCCTGCAGGGGGGCAATGCGGCGGCGGAGGAAATCTGCGCCAACCGCTCCTACAGTAAGCCCGGCAAGCCTGAGGCGCAGGATCCGGGTGACGGCAATCCTCAGTCTGTCATCTTCCGGGGCCAGGCTACTCCAATCGCCGCCGCGCACTACTGGGGTTTCGCATAGAGCAGTAAACGGCTGGGGGTTCTCATCGACAATCAAACACCAGCCAGCCCTCCACTCCTCCCACTTGCTGCGGAACTCTCCTTCTAGATAAGCGTCTTTCTTGCCGGCCTTCGAGATCCAGGCGATCCCGCCGGATAAAGGCTCTCCTTTCTCAACCGGAGGCGAAAAGAAATGGCGGAAAAGAGCTACGTTTGGATGGATCCTGACAAAGTTTTCACAGAGATGTGCGAAAACTGCCATGGTCAGGACGACATTGGGGGTGAAATCAAGAAGGTGGAGCCCGTAGGTGTTCATGACATCGCAAAAGAATTCAGAAAAAGGCGGGCAGAGCCCGCAATAGAAGAACAAGGCGAAGAAGGGATACCCGGTGGGATACTTATCCCAAGCAGTGGCTGGGAGTACCCTCGTGCACGGATGCGCCCGTGTTCCCGTCGACCAGAAGAGATAGAAGTCTTCCTTCAGCTCTGCTACCTCGAACCTCGGAGCAAATATTGCCCGCTCCTTTCGCAGCGCCGCGAGCCGCTGCGCCTCAGCCGACTTCGCCTTCTCGGCCTTCGGGGCCATGGAGGGAATCGAGAAGGAGGACGACGGCATTGGTGGTGCTAGTGGCGATGGGGACGGAGCTCTGCTCTCCTTCGGCTTTGGGAAGAAGGGGAGTGGCGGAGATTCTCGAGGAAGGAACAGCAACGGGCAGATGGGCGAACTGCCCCTGCTCCCCCTGCTTATAAGGAGGGATGGGGGCGGACGTTTCGTCTTTCCGAGTAAAGGAACCACCCACGACCTCCCCGACGACGCCGCAATCGACGCGTGCCGTTCGGGAGGGCGTGGTGGATGCAGAGCAAGGTACAATGCGACCCAGGCCGTGCGTGCCCGTGCCCTGTTTTGGGCCTGGCCCAACAGCGCTCGGCACCGTGTCCGGCCCAGGCCCGGGGGCTCCTGTCGGTGTACTAAAGTAGGGGTACTCTAGTATCCCGAACTTGTGCACGGGCAGTCGCAGCACCCCGCGGCAAGGCCCGCGGGGGGACCGCCAAAGTCCTCCGCAGATCCTTTGAAGCCATCCAAGAGCAAAGTATTTAAGCCAAGGAGACAAGTCCCCGGCAAGAGGAGCTTGCCGGGAAGGCCATTCAAGGTACAAGACCCCGGCAAGAGGAGCTTGCCGGGAAGCCCAACAAGAGCATCTCAAAGGACCTGCCGCAGCACGCCACGCGTCCCGGCAGGACCTGGCGAGCGACAAGTTCCCGGGCGCGACAAGGCAACGGCCGCGGCAAGGCACTTGCCGCGGCAGGCAGCCACTCTGTACCCGCGCTCCAGCTCACCCACCTACGTGTCGCTCCGGGACCCTTCCTAGCGTACGTGGCGGGAGGCTGTGCAGCCAGGGGTACACTATGGCATGCAGCGCTGACAGGATCGCCATCGTGGCGACCGATGGCGCCCCTGACGGTCCCTTTTCTGCACTGTCTGGGCGATGTAGACGGGCATTTCATGCCTTTGTCCCCTGCCGTCAGGGTTAGGTATGATACACTGTGTAGGTAGCTGTACCTACCGCAACATATTTACACTTTTGCCCTTACCTACGTTGCCACCTGTTGGAGACCCCTTGAACATATAAAAGGAGGCCCATGCACAACGTAGGGGGGGATCGATCCTCAGAGAAGCGCTCGGTCTCGTTAGCTGCTCGAGTGTACTGTAGCACTCGGCGCTCCCGAGCAAGAACTCAATACAATCCACAAAGCAGCAGTAGGAGTGTTATCTCTCCGGAGAGCTCCGAAGCTGGGTAAAAACCTTCCCCCGCGTGTCTCGCCTCGATCCGCTCTTCGCGCGACCTCCGCCCCCCGCCGAACCGAGAAGGGGCTCCATCCCCATAGGTGCTCGGGGAGCCCAGGAAAACCCCGGCATTACCCAAGGCTGTGTTGGCTCTCTCCCGGAGCGTGGTGAGCAAGGGGCCGTGCTCATGCTCCAGGATCCGCCGTTGGCGTATCTCGTCCTCATTCTGGTGCGCGACGGCTTCAGCCTCCTCCACCCGATGGCGAAGAAGGAGCACCTCGGCCTGGGAGGTGGTTGACTCCCCTTGCGCCACCTCAAGGACGGCCTGAAGAGCATCGGCCCGCCGCGTCGCTTCCTCCAGCTTGGCCCTCAAGGCAGCAGTCCTACCTTCAGCCTCGACCTGGATCAACTCCAGCCTCCCCTCGAACTCGCACTCGAGGTTCAGGTGCGCCGTCGCCACCCGACGCCTGACCTCCTCCAGAACACAGGCTTCATGTGCAGCGACATCATCCTCCGCCTGCGTCACCAAGCGCTCCCTCGTCTCCAGACGCTCGTACTCACGCGTGCGTTCGGCGGCTTCCAGCGTCAGTGCCTCCTCACGCTTCTGGAGCCCTGCCAGGTCGCCAGAGGCCACCTTCATCGACGCAAGGGCTGCCTCGCGCAGCTCCACTTGCTCTTCCAGTGAGTGGCACCAGGCTAGGAGCTCCCGAGCCCGCTCCTCCGCCGCCTCTCGCCGCCGGTCAGCTTCCCGGGCCTCGTCAGCGGCCCGAGATTGGGCCTCCCGAGAGGCCGCCAACGACGCCTTGGCCTTTTCATCGTCAAGATCGCGCTGATGGCGCGTAAGGGCGACGGCGCCCTCCAGCTCGCGCCTCTCTGCAGCCAGGCGCAGGCCCTCGGCCTCAAGGCGCGCGTCTTCATTAGCAAGCTCCTCACCAAGCAGGTCCACCGCGTCTGCCGCCCTTCGAAGGAATCCTTGGCGAAGAGCGCGACGCTCCCGAGCGCGCTCGTGCACGTCTTCCACACCATCACCTGCCCCAAGCAAGCGCCGGAGGCCATGAATCGGCACTCCCCCTCCGGGCAGGGGGCTGGGGGCTGGCACCCTCGCGACGGTCGGGCAAACCACGCCAGAAGCCCGGCCTAGAGCCAGCTCGTCCCCAGATGAAGAGCGCAGGGAGCGCCTCAGCCAATCTCAGTCCACGACCAGGCGAGAAGCCCACGGCAGGCTGGCTATGCCACGAGAAGGCCTGCGAAGGAAGACCGTGGGGTGCGCAGGGCCACGATGCACCTCGGGACGGTCCGCCCCTCCGATCGCCCTCACTATAAGGGTTGTGCTACTCGGAGCACTTGAGGACGGTGGAGGGAGCGAAACCAAGGGGGACGGCACCTTAGCCATCTTCGCGAGGTCGGCTGGAAGGGGCCTGCGGAACAAGGATCAGTAAGAGCAACAGAAAGACCGGGAGCTGGAAAAGGAGAAGGCTTACTCATAAGTGGCGAAGTACTTCCTACGCTTCAGCAGGCGACAAGGGTAATCATCGCCCAGGGCCTCCCTTTTCTTCCGGAGGGCCTCAAAATCCACGCGAAAGCGGCCAAGAGCTGAGCGCAGGGATCAAGTTGAGACGAAGACGGAGCGTCAAGGCGATCCATGTCAGGGGCGCCTGCCTGATGCGCGCTGCCGATTGCCTCACCAAGAGAAGCAGACGAAGCCTCAGGGGCCTCAGCCGCAGGCGCTGAGGGCAGCTGCTCGCCGCTCTCAGCCTCAGCGGCACGGGCCCCAGCAGATGCTCCCTCATGAGCATCACCCGGCGCTGTTACCCCGTCGGGAGGCCCCTTGGCCTCTGGCGCCTCATGCCTCCCTGCCCCGCCACTTGAGGAAGAATCGCCTTGGCCGCCTGGAAGGGCAGTCACCATCACTGGGTTCTCGCAAGGCCCCTGGAAGCCGGCGGGGCGCGGCCCCCATTCATCAAAGATAGGCATCTGATTCACAAAATCGTCCCTGTTCTGGCAGAGGTACAGAAGGGCCCCACCCTGCTGGATGCTGCCCGGGTTGGGGTGACCAGTCAGGATCAAGAGCACAGTCCTCAGCACTTCATGCGTCAGGTCCTCTTCCTGGAGCCTCATACAATCACCACGCCCGCTGAAGGTCCACATCCGGCGGGAGTGGCGTTGGAGAGGAGCAATGCGGCATAGACGGAACTCCTTCACCACCCTTGGCGCTGTCACGCCGATCGACTTTAAGAACGCGAAGCAGTGCCAGACGAAGGTGAGCCGGGGGCTCTCGAGCGTCTCCTGGCCCCAGCCTGAATTGGGGACAGCAGGCGAAGTTGGCTTCGACAACAGGGGGCTGGGCACCCCAACATCCACATAGAGCCACCGCTCGCGGAACCCAGCCGAAGGCGAAGCGAGCCTAAAGTCGATCCCTGAGCCCGCCGTCTCAGACGTGGCGACGGAGCTAACGCACGCCGAGCACTGGGTAGGGTCGACAAGGTGCAGAGAGAAGAAGTGACGCAGCAAGGCAACCGAAGGAGCGATGCCCATCATTGCCTCGCAAACAAAGGCGAAGACCGAAAGAAGGGTGATGGATTCAGGACCCAGATGCATCTTGTGGATCTGGTAGTGGGAAAGCACGACATTGAAGAAATCAGAAAAGGGGTAACCAGACCCGCCCACAGGGCATCAGCAAAATACTGGACCCCGGTGATTATCCTATCGGTGGGGAAGTGAGACGTGGGCCAGGCCGTCGTCCTCCCGCATTCATTCAAGATAGTAGCCAGAGCCGAGCTGACCTTGCCCAGGACCTCTCCATTGATTATGATCGACCGGCCGACGGCAGGGTCCACAAACGGCGGCGAGCGAGGCGGAGGCGTGGGTTTCTTCCCTGTTCCCTACTTCGTCGGAGCCATGGCGATGGGAAGGGGGAGGGAACGTTCGAGATTGGGTTGAAAACAGGAGCTGGAGTTCGAGCGGAGGAAGGATAGAGGGTGCTCGAACAAAAGAAAGGGAGCGGCTGTGTACAACTACGAATCCGCCTAACATGGCGCGGAATAAGGGGCGTGGGGGAACGGTGCCGCCCACGTCCAATCAACCGCCACGCGGCGCCCAAGGCCGCAGGCTGTTAGGGCCCGCGGCGGTTCGCCCTTGTCCTTTCGCCTCCCTGCACGGCCAAGTCCGGGCGCGCCTTGGGCCCGGGGGCTACTGTCGCGTTCTGGGAACAGGGGTCCCCAGACTTGCCTGCCTGCGGCCTACGATCTGGCTCAAAGGGGGGCCCAGCACGGCCCATCTTCATCAACACAGACCCAAGACCCTCGCGAGGGACCAAGCCTCGCAGGGCGGATGACACGGATCTTCCTCAGGCGCGGCCTCATCAGGCTGGCTTGCGAGGAGGCGGAGAGATCAAGGCGGGGTACCTCACGAGGTGCCCATGACGCAAGCCATGACGACCAAGGGCGCCAGGCGGGCGCCAGCCCGCGCAGTGTCCTCCTTTCCTCTTTGGTGCAAAGGGGGCAAGCGCAGGCGAGAGCATCAAGCAAAGGCACCCGTTTCGGTGCAACGAGACCAAGACCAGTCCAACGGAAGGAAGGAAGTCATTGTGGAGCCCAAGCCAGCGTCACCACCAGAGCCTTTGGCAGGCGAGGACCAACTTTAGTCAGGATAAGTGTACCAGATGTTCCCCTTCAAAATGGCCAATTGTTGGCGCCCTTCCCACTCAATATTTGGGAAGAGGCCCAGGGCCTTTGCCTATAAATAGGACTAGCCACCCCCAGGGTACAGGGAGAATTCGGATTGGAATCAGCTAGGATCCAGAGAATCAATTAGAGAGAGAGAGAGAAGGGTGACTGAACTCCTCCTAGCAGTTCATCCCCCAGCCAAGAACAGATCCTCGCGAGGCTGTTCTTCCTTGTATTGTTCATCATCATGAGCCCAAGAGGCAATCCACCACACCACCACACTGGAGTGGGGTATTACACCACATCGGTGGCCCGAACCAGTATAAACCCTGTGTCTCTTGTGTTGTTCTTCTCATACCTTAGATCCTTGCGAGGCGGAGGGGTGCAGGTAGGAAGAAGGCGTAATCTCCGCGCACACCCCAGAGTTCAAACCTCAAGGGTCTGCCGGAACAAGAAATCCGACAATGGCGTCTTGGAGATTATTTTTCTCCCGAATGACGTGCGTAAGCACGCGCTCACCAGCATTTAGCTATAGATCAGCACGTTGCGCATCCCCTGGCATGGCGTCCGGATTTGCTCCAGAGTCATCTGCAACATCTATTGTTAGATTTGCATGCATGCCGCATACTTTCTAGTACCTGCCATTCTTTGCAATGGAAACAATAGTTACCAGTGGGGGCCTTCTTGGACTCTTTTCCTGCGGCAACTGCGGCCTGAAGTTGGGCTTTGCATTCTTCTAGCTCTTGAGACAATTGAGTATTCTTCTCTGTAAGTACCTGCACAAATAATGATCCTTAAATTAGTCGTGCCAACTGTTTCAAGTCTCAGGGGCTACATACAGATCCGTGGCACTGGCAAGACCATTTTGAGCAGCATGGATGTACTCGTCACCTGAGTTGAAGGAATCAAAAGCCTCTTGGGAGAAACAAGCGTCACGGAGTACGACCCAGCGACGCCTGTGATTCATGGCGCTCTCCAATTCGGAATTTGTAGCGGATATTTTATCCGCATCGTCTGTCGGAGGAGCATCTGGCGGGTGCCCTGTGTTAGCTTCCGCCTCCGTGTCCGGCCCCGGAGCCCAGCTTGTAGAGGCGTGATCGACGGCCTCTCCGGATATAGTCCAGCGAGCGTTTTTCCTTCATCGAAACAAGGGTGTTATTACATTTTAAAATGTGATGATCACGGAGTGAGGCTTTGTATAATACCTCTGTGTCGCCGTCTCCGTCCGGACCACCTTCCTTCTTAGCCTGCCCGGCTTCGGCGCCCCTTGTTAGTGATTCGCCACGGGCTCAGCATGGTGTCCCAATGTCGCTGTACTAGAGTAGGGGTACCCTAGTACCCCGAACTTGTGCACGGGCAGTCGCAGCCTCCCGCGGCAAGGCTTGCCGGGCGACCGCCAAGGCCCTCTGTGGTTCCTTTTGAGCCATTCAAGAACAAAGTATTCAAGCCAAGAAGACAAGGCCACTCAAGGCACAAGACCCCGACAAGAGGAGCTTGCCGAGAAGGCCAACCAAGGCATCTCAAGGTACTTACCGCGATGCACCACGCGTCCCGGCAAGGCCCGGCGAGCGGCAAGCTTCCGGACGCGACAAGACAACGACCGCGGCAAGGCACTTTGCCGCGGCAGGCTACCACTCCGTACCCACGCTCCAGCACATCCACCAACGTGTCGCTCAGGGACTATCCCAAGCGTACGTGGCAAGAGGTTGTGCAGCCAGGGGTACGCGGTGGCGAACGACGCTGACAAGATCGCCATCGTGGCGAATGGTGGCGTCCCTGACGGTCCCTTTCTGCACTGTTTGGACGACGCAGACGGGCATTTAATGCCCTTGTCCCCTGCCGTCAGGTTTAGGTAGGATACACTACATAGGTAGCTGTACCAACCACAGCACCTTTCCATTTTTACCCTTGTCGACGTTGCCACCTGTTGGAGACCCCTTGAGCATATAAAAGGAGGCCCATGCACAACGTAGGAATGGGGGGGAGAATAGAACGCTCACGCTCGGTCTCGTTAGCTGCTGGTGCGTACTGTAGCACTCGGCGCTCCCGAGCAAGAACTCAATACAAACCACAAAGCAGCAGTAGGAGTATTATCTCTCCGGAGAGCTCCGAAGCTCGGTAAACTGCTCGTGTGCTCCGCCTCGATCTGCTCTTCGTGCGACCTCCGCCCCCTAGCCGAACCGAAAGGGGCTCAGTCCCCATAGGTGCTCGCGGATCAGTTTCCCCGACATCTTTGGCGCGCCAGGTAGGGGAGCGTCGAGGTTGTGTGAACCTGATCCGGCGTTCACACGAGCTAGATCTTCATCATCTTCATCAACATGCCGCCAAAGAAGAAGGCTTCGGAGGCGGCTGCTCCGTCCGCAACAAACCCACCACCGCCGAAGCAAACGGCTGGTGGGGAAGACGCCGGCGGAAGAACGAGCGTCGACGAGGGAGCTCATGGTGCCGCCAGGTCCAAGGACAAGGCTGCGCAGACCTCGGCGTCCGCACATCCATCGCGCTCATCTCAGGAGGCACGGAACCGGCAGCGACATGGTACTCACAGTACCATCCGCTCGCTGGACCCAGATCGAGTTGGTGGATCTCGGGATGCTTAAGGCCAGCATGCACGCCAACATGCTGGCACGAGCGAGGCACGGTCGCCTGGACGGGATACTTCTCCTTCTAACATAGTTAGAAGTTCGAGCATATCCCGCTCCACACACCGTTCGCCACCGCTACCCGCCACTCCAGCAGAAGCTTTGGCGCGAGCCCAACTGCTCCTAGATTACCCTCCAATGGCGGACAAGATCGACGACTGGAGGGCCACCATTCAGAGTCTCATCGGCTTTGCCAACGGCGACACTCCGCGGCAGCCGAGTACATCGCAGCCGCGGCGAGTCAGCCAAGCACGGGCCGATGGCGACAAAATTAGTGGGGGTGCAACCACCGTGCACTCTCCGCCGCGAAGGCCAAGATCGCCACCTCACCGGGTCCACCTCGACAGCGACTGCACCGCGTCATTGGATCCACAAGCTCGTCGCGATCAACGCCAAGTTCTTCACGAACGACAGAAAGAAGACGCTCGTACTCGCATCGAGCGCCGAAGAGAAGCGCGGCGTCAGTCAGACCAGTGCGCTGGGCCCACTGTCGATGTGCGTGCGCCAGGGGAACAAGGCAACCTGCCGTATGCGGTAGGTTGCCCTGCGTTTACCCGTGAGCTGCGGCAAGTCCAGTGGCCCAGCACGAAGAATTTCAAGCCAGACGTACCCGAGAAGTACGACGGCAAGTTGCATCCGTCGGAGTTCCTCAGCATCTACACCATCGCGATGCAAGCTGCTGGGGGGCGGGACGACAAGATCCTTGCCAACTACTTCCCGCTGGTGCTCAAGCCCAACGTCAAGTCCTGGCTCATGCACTTGCCGGACAACTCCATATCTTCCTGGGCAGACCTATGCCATCAGTTTGTCGGCGCCTTTACAGGCGGCCACAAACCGCATGGCCAGGAGAGTGATCTTCATCTGCTTGCCCAGAAGGAAGGAGAGCCCCTGCGCAAGTACATCCAGAGATTCAGCCATGTGCAACGCAACATCCCAGATGTCCACCCTGCCGCAGTCATCAACGCGTTCCATCAGAACAAGCGTAACCGCAGGATGCGGGAGGAGATGGCAATGTGCAAGATCAGAGATGTCAGTGAGCTGTATGCCCTGGCCGACAAGTCTGCACGTGCTGAGGAAGGGAGGAAACTCCCCAGAGAGAATACAAGAACAGGAGGATCTGACAGCGAGGATGCAGCCCCGGCAAAGAAAAGCCGGCAGCGGAACAACAGGAAGAGGAAAGGCAAAGATGTGCTAGTTGTTGAGCAGTCCGGCAAAGAAGGTGGCGCCAAGAAAGCCAAGGCTGGTAGCTCCGGCAAGGAGGTTGCCGCATGCGCCAACTGTCAGGCTATGGCGGCCGCCGACAAGAAGGACGGCACCAACAAACAGTACTGCAAGATCCACCGCACCAAGGGCCATGACCTCCAGAGCTGCAAGAAGGTCGAGTAGCTTGTTGAGCTGCAAAAGGCCGAATACGAGCGACGCGACAAGGAGAAAGCCCAAGGAGGTGCTAGAGGATCCGGCATGAAGCGCCCCGGCCGGGGAGGACGCCACGACAAGGCCAAGCAGCGGCAAGGAGACAGACCTCCCCGCGGCCGCGACAAGGATGAAGATGACGACGACGACGAAGACATGGACGATGCCGAGACCAGTGAGCAGGAGTTCTAGAAAGCCATAGAGGTCTTGTGCGTTGACGGCGGTGCTTCTCTGCATACTTCACACCGCCAACTCAAGCAATGGGTGCGGGAAGTCAATGCGGCAGAACCACCCGTTGAGTCACGCAAGCTTCTGAAATGGTCCAGCATGCCTATCATCTTGGATATTGAGGACCACCCTGATCGCACAACTGCTGTCGGGTGCTTGCCGATGTTGGTTTCACCAACTATCCGCAACCTCAAGGTCACTAAGATGCTAGTTGACGGCGGGGCCGGCTTGAACCTGATCTCCTCCGCTGTGCTCAGGAAACTCCAGGTCCCTGACAGCGAGCTCGAAGAGACCGGCACATTCCAAGGAATCAACCCAGGAATGAGCAAGCCGAAGGGGAAGATCATGTTGCAGGTGACATTTGGCAGCGAGTTGAACTTCATAACTGAGAGGGTCACTTTTGACGTCGCCGATTTTCCATTGCCTTACAATGGGATTGTCGGCCGTCCAGCACTCGCCAAGTTCATGGCGGCCTCTCACTATGCGTAACATGCTGAAGATGCCAGGCCCGATAAGTGTCATCTCTGTCCCTGGCGACAAGTTTTGCTCCGGCAAGCTTGCGGGGGAACATCAAGCTCCGGCTGAGCCGCAGTTTCTCGCCGTAGAAGCGGATGTTCCCACAATAGCAGATGTGCCTTTAGTCCTTGTTGTCGAGCCACAAGCTCCAGCATGGGCACAGCAGATCGTCCGTTTCCTTCAGACAGGAGAACTTCCCGAAGAGCAAGAAGAAGCGGAAAGAGTAGCCCGACAGTCAAGTATGTACCAGTTTGTCGACAACGCACTGTACAGAAGAAGACTCAACAGTGTGAAATTGAAGTGTATTCACCGGGAAGATGGACAGAAGCTGTTGGCCGAGATACATGGAGGCATTTGTGGTCACCACATTGGCGCAAGAGCACTTGCCGGCAAAGCATTCCGGCAAGGTTTCTTTTGGCCGACAGCCCTCCAGGATGCAACTGCACAAGTAACCAAGTGTGAAGCGTGCTAGTTCCATTCCAAGCAAATACGCTAGCCAGCTCAAGCTCTCCAGATGATCCCTTTATCCTGGACATTTTCGGTCTAGGGGCTCGACATCCTCGGCCCTTTCCCCTGAGCAGTCGGGGGCTTTGAGTACTTGTACGTTGCAATCAAGTTCACAAAGTGGCCGGAAGTGGAAGAAGTGAGGAAGGTAACAGCACAGTCAGCAGTCAAGTTCTTCAGGTCGATTGTTTGCCGCTTCGGGATCCCTAACAGGATCATCACCGACAACGGTACGCAATTCATGAGCCGCACCTTCATGCAGTACGTCCAAGATCTTGGCACCAAGGTCTGCTTCGCTTCTGTTGCTCACCCCATGTCGGGGGGAATCGGCTTCCTCGAACACCTATGGGGACCGAGCCCCTTTCTTGGTTCGGCAGGGGGCGGAGGTCGCACGAAGAGCGGATCGAGGCGATGCACAGAAGGGATTTTACCCAGCTTCAGGCCGCAAGGATGCGTAAAACCCTACTGCTGCTTTGTGGATTGTATTGTGTTCTTGCTCGGGAGCGTGTGGTGCTACAGGACACGCGAGCTGCTGGCGAGAGAGAGCGTGGCGATGGGTGTCCTCCTTCTCCTACGTGCGCATGGGGCCTCCTTTTATATGCTCAAGGGGTTACCCACAGGTGGCAGCGCAGGTGGGGGCAAAAATGGGAGACTGCTGTAGTGGGTAAAGCTGCCTGCACAGTGGCTGTACAGTGCTATCATACCTAACTCTGACGGCAGGGGACAAGGGCATTAAATGCCCGTCCGCATCGCCCAGACGGAGCAGGGAAGTGGACCGTCAGGAGCGCCACCGTTTGCCACGATGGCTACTCTGTCAGCGTTGCTTCGCCACCGCATGCCCCTGGCTGCGCAGCCTCTCGCCACGTACGCCTGGAATGGCCCCAGAGCGACGCGTGGGTGGATGAGCTGGAGCGCAGGCGCGGGGTGGTGACTTGCCGCGGCAAGCGCCTTGCCGCGGCTGATGTCTGGTCGCGCCCGGGAGCTTGTCGCTCACCGGTCCTTGCCGGGACGCGGAGCGCGATGTAGCAAGTATCTTGTCGTGCCTCGGTCGGCCTTCCCGGCAAGCTCCTCCTGCCGGGGTCTTGTGCTTCGAGCGGTCGTCCCGGCAAGCTCCTCTTGCCGGGGCCTGGCTCTCTTCGGGTGGCCTTCCCAGCAGGCTCCGCCTTCCGGGGCCTTGGCTCAAATACTTTGTTCTTGGATGGCCCAAAAAGGGACCACGGAGAGTCTTGGCGATCGCCCGGCAAGCCTTGCCGCGGGGTGCTACGACTGCCTGTGCACAAGTTCGGGATACTAAGGTACCCCTACTTTAGTACACCGACACCCCAGGAGTAACGGTCAAGCGGAGAGGGCAAATGCTGAAGTGCTGCGTGGACTCAAGACCAGGACTTTCGATAGGCTGCACGTGTGCGGAAGAAACTGGATTGAGGAGCTGCCGGTGGTTCTTTGGTCGATCAGGACGACGCCAAATCGAGCCACTGGCCAGACACCTTTCGCTCTAGTCTATGGAGCAGAGGCAGTTCTCCCCACGGAACTCGTATACGGGACGCCTCGAGTGCTCGCTTATGATGAGCTTGAGCAAGAGCAGCTACGACAAGATGACGCGCTGCTCCTTGAGGAAGACCGTCTTCAGGCTGCTGTACGAGCTGCTCGCTACCAGCAAGCTTTGCGCCGCTACCATAGCCGCAAAGTTAACGCCAGAAGTCTTGAGGAAGGCGACCTTGTTCTTCGGCGCGTTCTGTCCGCCAAGAATTCCAACAAGTTGACGCCAAAGTGGGAAGGCCCTTACCGGGTGAAACGAGTCACTAGGCCTGGCGCTGTCCGCCTTGAGACCGAAGATGGCATTCCGGTGAGCAACTCCTGGAACATTGAGCATCTTCGTAAGTTTTACCCGTAAGGCGCGGTTGCCGGACCCTGCTCCGGCAACCATCTTTTGTACAAGTCTTTGGCTCCATATCATTATTTTCTCTACTTTCTTTTTTCTCAAGAAAAGGAAGGTTCCTTCGCCCACAAGTTTGCCGGGGGGAAGCGGAAGATAATGGTATGGACCAGGCGTCGTTCAAGAAAGTCTCGCCTTGCCGGGAAGCAAACGACAGAAAAGCTAAGTTGCCAAAGTTTGAGCAATCAGATGTTTTTAATTTTTAAGTTATCTTCCTTAAACGACCATGCTTTGTATGGAAAACCTGTGCGCGAAGGAACCGGCTCGTGGCTAGTTGCGCCCTTACTTTGTTTCGAGTTCGCTTAGCAGTTTAAGTGTGCTGCGACTAGAGTCGCGCCCTTACTTTGTTTTGAGTTCGCTCAACAACTTAAGCGAGCTGCGACTAGTTACGACAAGGTTTCCTGTCGGCAACGGCACTGCCAGCAGACTGCTGACATCCCGCACTCAGCGCTCGCGGCAAGGGTGCCTGCGCCGGCAAGTTCCCTAAAAGTGTAGGGCAAAACATACAAAGGAAGGAATCAAGTAAAGGAAATAACATTGCAATCGCTACCCAAAATAGAGTTATGTTACAAAATAGCTTGTCGAGGCTCTAATAGACTGTTTTCATAACATGATCAGCAGCGACAAGAAAAGAAGAAAACGGGCGGCCTAGACCACGCGATCGCCCTCAACCCTCTTGATTCCGCTCACCTTGTCCACAATGGGTGCGACAAGGTCCTTGAGCGCCTCCAGATCAGCTTCCGCCGGCAGGGATCTGAGGACATTGGTGAGGTTGAGGCCCGGGTTGCAGAAGGCCACAGATCTTGCGCGACTCGTCGGCCAGCTGCTTTGGGATCCTCTCCCGGAGTCGCTGAAGGGCCGTCGCCACGCCTTTGAAGAACAAGGTGAGCTTGGTGCTGGATTGGAGGTTCTCGTCGGAGGGATACCCGAGATCCTCCATCCCCAGCTGCGCCAGCTCCCTGTCAATGTCGGCGGCAGCATTCACAAGACCTTCCGTCCACTACTCCACGGTTTCTCTAAAAGCGTTCTGGTTGGCGGCAACACTCTCCAGCAGCGCCTTGTCGGCCTAGATCTCCTTCTTCAAGGCCGCCTCCTGCTCCCTGTCGTCGTCCAGCGTCTTGGTCAAAGTGGTCAGCTTCAACTCAAGATCTGCGTTGGAGTCCTTGGCGGCGCTGAGCTCCTTGCCCTTCTCGGAGAGACGGACCTGCAGCTCTGCGAAGTAGTAGACGTCCTTATCCCGCTCACGCTTGAGCGCGACGAGCTCCTCGGCGCTCGCCTTGAGGTTGGCCTCCAGCTGCACCACCTTCATCTCCAGCTCCTTCTTGGCGGCCTCGGCGGCTGCGGCAGCATCCTCCGCTTGCTTGATAGCTCCGCCAAGTGTTCGCTCGCGCGCGGCAAGCTCCTCCTCGTGGCTATCGAGGTTGACCTTCCGCTGTGGCAGTTCACCCTCCTGCGCCGACAGCTTCTCAGCGGCAAGCCGCTACTGCTCCTCGACGTCAGCCTTCTCGAGGAGGAAGGCCTTCTGCGCCTCCTCGAGCTGCTCCCGCTCCTTCGCCAGGGACCGGAGAGCTGCCTGGTTGGTGCCTCGGAGCTCCACCACGCGCTTCTCAATGTCGGCTCCCGCCTTCGCGGCAAGCGCTTTGCGGGATTCCAGCTTAGCTTGCCGAGCGCGGTAGAGCGACAACAGCTTCCGCAGCAGCCGCTCCTCCTCAGGCTCGTCGCTGCTGCTGCTTGGCGCGTTAACCAGCGTCAGCCCGGCAGAGGCGAGCACCTCCACGTCAAAGCTTTCTCCTTCGACCGGCGCCCTGGACGTTGACACCTAGGGGAGGTTGATGAAGACGCCATCGCCGGCCTTCAAGTAGACGCCTGGCTGGGGCCCTTCGGAGCCCGACGCTACGGCAGCGGCGGAAGGGTCGGCGGTCGGCGTAGCGCCTGACGCTCCTGCAGCCTCAGGGCCGTCAGTGCGATTGCCAGACCCCTCGTCAGCTGCTGCGGCAGCAGCCTTGGCGGCCTCTTCGCCAGCGGGATCATCAGCGCCGACCGCTTCTTCGGTGGCGGCGGCATCATCAACAGCAACCTCGGTCTCCATCGGCTCCGCAGTAGATGGATCTGACGGCCGAAAAAGGAAGAAAAGTCAAGCAGATATCCAAAAAGAAGATCAAACGAAGAAGAACCCAAGGGAAGTTTAGAAGCAAGAAGTACCTGTACCAGGCTCGGCAGTTGGGATCTCCGCTGCCGGGGGGTCGCTGGTACTGTCCCTTGCCGGAGACTTCTCCCTTGCCGGAGAGCTCTCCCTTTGTCGGAGGATTCTCCCTTACTGGAGAACTCTCCCTTGGCGGCGTAGTCGAAGCAGATGACATGTCAGGGGCGGCCTCCAACGAGCCGGGGGCTCTGCTTGCGGCAAGCTGCCCGAAGACGAAGAGGAAGAGGAGCCGATCTCCAACGAGCCGCTCGTATCCTCGGCGGGCCCGCTCGGCCCGACGTAATGCCCGGCAGACTTCTCCTCGCTTGCAAGATCCTCTCGCTCGGCAAGGCTTGCCGCCTCTGCTGCCTCTGCCTCCTCCACAGTGAACCCAAACTCGCCTGCAGCTGCACTTGATCTCCTCGTCGGTGGTGTCCCGGGTGAGGCCCCTCTGCTCATCAGCGCAGATCGGCACTTCTACCAAGCCATCGAAGAACGCCTGCACGATGTCATCTGCAGGCTCTATCCAGGCTGGGTCAAATATATGCGAGTCGCACAGCGGCATCATTGCACGGATGCGGTCGAGCGAGGAGTTGTTGCACAGCGGAACGACGCCCCTCGGCAACCTGAACACTTCGAGATGCTGTGGGTCGTAGTTAAATAGCTCCTGGAGCATCGCGTTGAGCTCCAGGACAGTGAAGTTGAAGTTGAGGCCCTGTCGCAGCCTCATGATATCCGCCATGTTCTGGAACTCCCAGGCGGGTCTCCTCCCCTCCTGCAGGGGGGCAATGCGGCGGCGAAGCAAATCTGTGCCAACCCCTCCTACAGTAAGCCCGGCAAGCCTAAGGCGTTGGATCCGGGCGACGGCAATCTTCAGTCTGTCGTCTTTCGGGGCCAAGATACTCCAATCACTATCGCGCACTACTGGAGTTTGGCGCTGGGCGGTTAATAGCTGCGGGTTCTCCTCGACAATCAGGCACCAGTCCGCCCTCCACTCCTCCCACTTGCTGCGGAACTCTCCATCCAGATAAGCATCCTTCTTGCCGGCTTTTGAGATCCAGGCGATTCCGCCGGATAAGGGCTCTCCTTTCTCAACTCAAGGCGAAAAGAAGTGGCGGAAAAGGGCTACGTTTGGATGGATTCCGACAAAGTTTTCGCTGAGATGTGCAAAAACTGCCATGGTCAGGATAGCATTGGGGGTGAAGTCAAGGAGGCGGAGCCCGTAGGTGTTCATGACGTCACAGAAGAATTCAGAAAAGGGCGGGCAGAGCCCGCAATAGAAGAACAAGGCGAAGAAAGGGTACCCAGTGGGAGCCTTTTCCCAAGGGGCAGTTGGGAGTACCTTCGTGCGTGGGTGCGCCCGCGTCTCCGTCGACCAGAAGAGGTAGTAGTACTCCCTCAGATCCCCCGCGGCGAGCTTAGGGGGGAAGACGGCCCGCTCCTTTCGCAGCGCCGCGAGCCGCTGCGCTTCGGCCGACTTCACGACCTTCCCCTTATCGGCTTTCGGAGCCATGGCGGAAGTGGTGAGGGAGGTCGACGGCGTTGGTGGTGTTGGTGGCGATAGGGGGCGGAGCGCTGCTCTCTTTCTGCTTTGGTAAGAAGGGGAGTGGCGAAGACTGTCAAGGACGGAATAGCAACGGACGGATGGACGAACTACCCCTGTTTCCCCTGCTTATAAGGTGGGAGGGGGCGGACGTTCCGTTTTCATGAATAAAGAAGCCACCAACGATCTCTCCCACGATGCCACAATCTACGCGTGCCGCTCAAGGAGGGCGCGGTGGATACGGAATAAGATACGGCGTGACCCAGGCCGCGTGTGCCCGTGCCCTGTTTTGGGCCTGGCCCAACAGCGCTTGGCACCGTGTATGGCCCAGGCCCGGGGGCTCCTGTCAGTGTACTAGAGTAGGGGTACCCTAGTACCCCAAACTTGTGCACGGGCAGTCGCAGCACCCCGCGGCAAGGCTTGCCGGGCGACCGCCAAGGCCCTCTGTGGTTACTTTTGAGCCATTCAAGAACAAAGTATTCAAGCCAAGAAGACAAGGCCCCGACAAGAGGAGCTTGCCGGGAAGGCCACTCAAGGCACAAGACCCCGGCAAGAGGAGCTTGCCGGGAAGGCCAACCAAGGCATCTCAAGGTACTTACCGCGACGCACCACGCGTCCCGGCAAGGCCCAGCGAGCGGCAAGCTTCCGGACGCGACAAGACAACGACCGCGGCAAGGCACTTTGCCGCGGCAGGCTACCACTCCGTACCCACGCTCCAGCACATCCACCAACGTGTCGCTCAGGGACTATCCCAAGCGTACGTGGCGAGAGGCTGTGCAGCCAGGGGTACGCGGTGGCGAACGACACTGACAAGATCGCCATTGTGGCGAACGGTGGTGTCCCTCGCGGTCCCTTTCTGCACTGTTTGGACGACGCAGACGGGCATTTAATGCCCTTGTCCCCTGCCGTCAGGGTTAGGTAGGATACACTGTACAGGTAGCTGTACCAACCGCAACACCTTTCCATTTTTACCCTTGTCTACGTTGCCACCTGTTGGAGACCCCTTGAGCATATAAAGGGAGGCCCATGCACAACGTAGGGGATGGGGGACAATAGAACGCTCACACTCGGTCTCGTTAACTGTTGGTGCGTACTGTAGCACTCAGCGCTCCCGAGCAAGAACTCAATACAAACCACAAAGCAGCAGTAGGATTATTATCTCTCCGGAGAGCTCCGAAGCTGGGTAAACTGCTCGTGTGCTCCGCCTCGATCTACTCTTCGTGCGACCACTGCCCCCCGCCGAACCAAAAGGGGCTCGGTCCCCATAGGTGCTCGTGGATCAGTTTCCCCGACATCTTTGACTCTCTTTCAGCTTTGGGAAGAAGGGGAGTGGCGAAGATTGTCAAGGACGGAATAGCAATGGACGGATGGACAAACTACCCCTGTTTCCCCTGCTTATAAGGGGGGAGGGGGCGGAAGTTCCGTTTTCTCGAATAAAGAAGCCACCCACGATCTCTCCCACGATGCCACAATCTACGCGTGCCGCTCAAGGAGGGCGCGGTGGATACGGAATAAGGTACGGCGTGACCCAGGCCGCGTGTGCCCGTGCCCTGTTTTGGGCCTGGCCCAACAGCGCTTGGCACCGTGTATGGCCCAGGCCCGGGGGCTCCTGTCGGTGTACTAGAGAAGGGGTACCCTAGTATCCCGAAATTGTGCACGGGCAGTCGCAGCACCCCGCGGCAAGGCTTGCCGGGCGACCGCCAAGGCCCTCTGTGGTTCCTTATGAGCCATTCAAGAACAAAGTATTCAAGCCAAGAAGACAAGGCCCTGGCAAGAGGAGCTTGCCGGGAAGGCCACTCAAGTCACAAGACCCCGGCAAGAGGAGCTTGCCGGGAAGGCCAACCAAGGCATCTCAAGGTACTTACCGCGACGCACCACGCGTCCCGGCAAGGCCCGGCGAGCGGCAAGCTTCCGGACACGACGAGACAACGACCGCGGCAAGGCACTTTGCCGCGGCAGGCTACCACTCCGTACCCACGGTCCAGCACATCCACCAACGTGTCGCTCAGGGACTATCCCAAGCATACGTGGCGAGAGGCTGTCCAGCCAGGGGTACGCGGTGGCAAACGGCACTGACAAGATCGCCATCGTGGCGAACGGTGGCGTCCCTGACGGTCCCTTTCTGCACTGTTTGGACGACGCAGACGGGCATTTAATGCCCTTGTCCCCTGCCGTCAGGGTTAGGTATGATACACTGTACAGGTAGCTGTACCAACCGCGGCACCTTTCCATTTTTACCCTTGTCTACGTTGCCACCTGTTGGAGACCCCTTGAGCATATAAAAGGAGGCCCATGCACAACGTAGGAAAGGGGGGAGAAGAGAACGCTCACGCTCGGTCTCGTTAGCTACTGGTGCATACTGTAGCACTCAGCGCTCCCGAGCAAGAACTCAATACAAACCACAAAGCAGCAGTAGGAGTATTATCTCTCCGGAGAGCTCCGAAGCTGGGTAAACTGCTCGTGTGCTCCGCCTCGATCTGCTCTTCGTGCGACCTCCGCCCCCCCCCCCCCCCCCCGCCGAACCGAAAGGGGCTCGGTCCCCATAGGTGCTCGTGGATCAGTTTCCCCGATGGTATGGACCAGGCGTCGTTCAAGAAAATACCGCCTTGCCGGGAAGCAAAAGATAGAAAAGCTTAGTTGCCAAAGTTTGAGCAATCAGATGTTTTTAAATTTTTCAGTTATCTTCCTTAAACGACCATGCTTTGTATGGAAAACCTGTGCGCGAAGGAACCGGCTCGTGGCTAGTTGCGCCCTTACTTTGTTTCGAGTTCTCTCAACAGTTTAAGTGTGCTGCGACTAGAGTCGCGCCCTTACTTTGTTTCGAGTTCCCTCAACAACTTAAGCGAGCTGGGACTAGTTATGACAAGGTTTCTTGTAGGCAACGGCACTGCCAGCAGGCTGCTGACGTCCCGCACTCAGCGCTCACGGCGAGGGTGCCTGCGCCGGCAAGTTCCCTAAAAGCATAGGGCAAAAACATACAAAGGAAGGAATCAACGACAAGAAAAGAAGAAAACGGGCGGCCTAGTACACGCGATCGCCCTCAACCCTCTTGATCCCGCTCACCTTGTCCACAATGGGTGCGACAAGGTCCTTGAGCGCCTCCAGATCAGCTTCCGCCGGCAGGGATCTGAGGATGTTGGTGAGGTTGAGACCCGGGTTGCAGAAGGCTACCTTCACCAACACTTTTTGAAGAGCTCCCGCGCAGATCTTGTGTGACTCGTCGGCCAGCTGCTTTGGGATTCTCTCCCGGAGTCGCTGAAGGGCCATCGCCACGCCTTTGAAGAACAAGGTGAGCTTGGCGCTGGATAGGAGGTTCTCGTCGGAGGGATACCCGAGATCCTCCATCCCCAGCTGCGCCAGCTCCCTGTCAATGTCGGCGGCAGCATTCACAAGACCTTCCATCCACTGCTCCACGGTTTCTCTGAAAGCGTTCTGGGTAGCGGCAACACTCTCCAGCAGCGCCTTGTCGGCCTGGATCTCCTTCTTAAAGGCGGCCTCCTGCTCCCTGGCGCCATCCAGCGTCTTGGTCAAAGTGGTCAGCTTCAACTCAAGATCTGCGTTGGAGTCCTTGGCGGCGCTGAGCTCCTTGCCCTTCTCGGAGAGACGGACCTGCAGCTCTGCGAAGCTGTAGACGTCTTTCTCCCGCTCACGCTTGAGCGCGGCGAGCTCCTCGCCGCTTGCCTTGAGGTCGGCCTCCAGCTGCGCCACGTTCATCTCCAGCTCCTTCTTGGCGGCCTCGGCGGCTGCGGCAGCATCCTCCGCTTGCTTGATAGCTCCGCCAAGTGTTCGCTCGCGCACGGCAAGCTCCTCCTCATGGCTATCGAGGTTGACCTTCCGCTGTGCCAGTTCACCCTCCTGCGCCGACAGCTTCTCAGCGGCAAGCCGCTGTTGCTCCTCGACGTCAGCCTTCTCAAGGAGGAAGGCCTTCTGCACCTCCTCGAGCTGCTCCCGCTCCTCCGCCAGGGACCGGAGAGCTGCCTGGTTGATGCCGGGGAGCTCTGCCACGCACTTCTCAATGTCGGCTCCCTCCTTCACGGCAAGCGCTTCACGGGATTCCAGCTTGGCTTGCCGAGCGCGGTAGAGCGACAACAGCTTCCGCAGAAGTCGCTCCTCCTCAGGCTCGTCGCTGCTGCTGCTTGGCGCGTCGACCGGCGTCAGCCCAGCGGAGGTGAGCACCTCCACGTCAAAGCTTTCTCCTTCGACCGGCGCCCTGGACGTTGACGCCTAGGGGAGGTTGAATAAGACGCCATCGCCGGCCTTCAAGTAGACGCCCGGCTGGGGCCCTTCGGAGCCCGACGCTGCGGCAGCGGCGGAAGGGTCGGCGGTCGGCGTAGCGCCTGACGCTCCTGCGGCCTCGGGGCCGTCAGTGCGATCGCCAGACCCCTCGTCAGCTGCTACGGCGGCAGCCTTGGGGGCCTCTTCGCCGGCGGGATCATCAGCGTCGGCCGCTTCTTCGGTGGCGGTGGCATCATCAACAGCAACCTCGGTCTCCATCGGCTCCGCAATAGATGGAACTGACGGCCGAAAAAGGAAGAAAAGTCAAACAGATATCCAAAAAGAAGATCAAACAAAGAAGAACCCAAGGGAAGTTTAGAAGCAAGAAGTACCTGTACCAGGCTCGGCAGTTGGGGTCTCCGCTGCCGGGGGGTCGCTGGTACTGTCCCTTGCCGGAGACTTCTCCCTTGCCGGAGAGCTCTCCCTTGTCGGAGGATTCTCCCTTACCGGAGAACTCTCCTTTGGCGGCGTAGTCGAAGCAGATGACATGTCAGGGGCGGCCTCCGGACGCTCCTGGTGGGGCTGCTCTGCTCCTACACAAGCCAACAGTCAAATATCAGCAAACAAAGAGTATCCATGCGTGCCCAACAACGGGAAGCAAACCATATACTTACGCTGGGGGCTGCGCTGAGGGCTGCTCTGAAGAACAGTTGCCGGGTCCGGCAAGTTTGTCTCGGGTGCACCCCCTGCTGACACGGTGGGATCGTCCTCGATGACAATCATCGGGACCTTGGCTCTCTTTGCTGCTCTCTGGGCCAGTGTCCTAAAAAGGAATAAGTTCAGAGTAAAGCAAATGAGATACAAGACAAGACAGCAAGTATTGAAGACATCCAAGTACAACAAGAATCTTACTCTTCTTCTTCCTCGTCGGAGCTGAGCGCGGAAAAGTCAAAGCCTGGCCCACCTCCGGCGCGAGAAGGCGGAGGAGTAGGATCCCTTGGCCGCTTGGAGGGAGCTGGAGCGGCGGACCGGGAGGACCCTGCTCCAGTTGCCGCTGCAGCGTGAGGTGCTTCCGCGGCAATAGAACTTGCCGCGGTGGAGCGTGTCGTGCGGCGTGGCGGGGGTTGACTCGTCCGCCGCTCCGCTACGTCCCTGGCCTTGGTGGAGCCGGGGGCTCTTCTTGTGGAGCCGGGGGCTCTTCTTGCGGCAAGCTGCCCGAAGACGAAGAGGAAGAGGAGCCGATCTCCAACGAGCCGCTCGTATCCTCGGCGGGCCCGCTCGGCCCGACGTCATGCCCGGCAGACTTCTCCTCGCCGGCAAGATCCTCTCGCTCGGCAAGGCTTGCCGCCTCTGCTGCCTCTGCCTCCTCCACGGTGAACCCAAACTCGCCCGCAGCTGCGGCTGCCGCCGCCTCTTCCAGCCTGGTGGCGATGCGCTTGATCTCATCGTCGGTGGTGTCCCGGGTGAGGCCCCTCTGCTCATCAGCGCAGATCGGCACTTCTACCAAGCCATCGAAGAACACCTGCACGACGTCATCTGCAGGCTCTATCCAGGCTGTGTCAATTCCATGTGAGTCGCACAACGGCATCATTGCACGGATGCGGTCGAGCGAGGAGTTGTTGCACAGCGGAACGACGCCCCTCGGCAACCTGAACACTTCGGGATGCTGTGGGTCGTACTTAAACAGCCCCTGGAGCATCGCGTTGAGCTCCAGGACAGTGAAGTTGAAGTTGAGGCCCGGCCGCAGCCTCATGATATCCGCCGCGTTCTGGAACTCCCAGGCGGGTCTCCTCTCCTGCAGGGGGGCAATGCGGCGGCGAAGAAAATCTGCGCCAACCGCTCCTAGAGTAAGCCCGGCAAGCCTGAGGCGTTGGATCGGGGCGACGACAATCTTCAGTCTGTCGTCTTCCAGGGCCAAGCTACTCCAATCACTGCCGCGCACTACTGGAGTTTGGCGCTGGGCGGTAAACGGCTGCGAGTTCTCCTCGACAATCAGGCACCAGTCCACCCTCCACTCCTCCCACTTGCTGCGGAACTCTCCATCCAGATAAGCATCCTTCTTGCCGGCTTTTGAGATCCAGGCGATTCCGCCGGATAAGGGCTCTCCTTTCTCAACTCGAGGCGAAAAGAAGTGGCGAAAAAGGGCTACGTTTGGATGGATTCCGACAAAGTTTTCGCAGAGATGTGCAAAAACTGCCATGGTCAGGACAACATTGGGGGTGAAGTCAAGGAGGCGGAGCCCGTAGGTGTTCATGACGTCACAGAAGAATTCAGAAAAGGGCGGGCAGAGTCCGCAGTAGAAGAACAAGGCGAAGAAAGGGTACCCAGTGGGAGCCTTTTCCCAAGCGGCAGCTGGGAGTACCTTCATGCACGGGTGCGCCCGCGTCTCCGTCGGCCAGAAGAGGTAGTAGTACTCCCTCAGATCCCCCGCGGCGAGCTTGGGGGGGGGGGGAGACGGCCCGCTCCTTTCGCAGCGCCGCGAGCCGCTGCGCTTCGGCCGACTTGACGACCTTCCCCTTATCGGCTTTCGGAGCCATGGCGGAAGTGGTGAGGGAGGTCGACGACGTTGGTGGTGTTGGTGGCGATAGGGGGTGGAGCGCTGCTCTCTTTCAGCTTTGGGAAGAAGGGGAGTGGCGAAGACTGTCAAGGACGGAATAGCAATGGACGGATGGACAAACTACCCCTGTTTCCCCTGCTTATAAGGGGGGAGGGGGCGGACGTTCCGTTTTCCCGTGCCCTGTTTTGGGCCTGGCCCAACAGCGCTTGGCACCGTGTATGGCCCAGGCCCGGGGGCTCTTGTCGGTGTACTAGAGTAGGGGTACCCTAGTACCCCGAACTTATGCACGGGCAGTCGCAGCACCCCGCGGCAAGGCTTGCCAGGCGACCGCCAAGGCCCTCTGTGGTTCCTTTTGAGCCATTCAAGAACAAAGTATTCAAGCCAAGAAGACAAGGCCCCGGCAAGAGGAGCTTGCCGGGAAGGCCACTCAAGGCACAAGACCCCGGCAAGAGGAGCTTGCCGGGAAGGCCAACCAAGGCATCTCAAGGTACTTACCGCGACGCACCACGCGTCCCGGCAAGGCCCGGCGAGCGGCAAGCTTCCAGACGCGACAAGACAACGACCGCGGCAAGGCACTTTGCCGCGGCAGGCTACCACTCCGTACCCACGCTCCAGCACATCCACCAACGTGTCGCTCAGGGACTATCACAAGCGTATGTGGCGAGAGGCTGTGCAGCCAGGGGTACGCGGTGGCGAACGACGCTGACAAGATCGCCATCGTGGCGAACGGTGGCGTCCCTGACGGTCCCTTTCTGCACTGTTTGGATGACGCAGACGGGCATTTAATGCCCTTGTCCCCTGCCGTCAGGGTTAGGTAGGATACACTGTACAGGTAGCTGTACCAACCATAGCACCTTTCCATTTTTACCCTTGTCTACATTGCCACCTGTTGGAGACCCCTTGAGCATATAAAAGGAGGCCCACGCACAACGTAGGAAAGGGGGAGAATAGAACGCTCACGCTCGGTCTCGTTAGCTGCTGGTGCGTACTGTAGCACTCGGCGCTCCCGAGCAAGAACTCAATACAAACCACAAAGCAGCAGTAGGAGTATTATCTCTCCGGAGAGCTCCGAAGCTGGGTAAACTGCTCGTGTGCTCCGCCTCGATCTGCTCTTCGTGCGACCTCCGCCCCCCGCCGAACCGAAAGGGGCTCGGTCCCCATAGGTGCTCGTGGATCAGTTTCCCCGACACCCAAGGACCTTCCCTGTAAAACACCGTACAGATACGGTAGGTGAAGTGTATAAAAAGTGATACTTCTCAATGTTTGGGACTCTGGTCTCACTTACCTGCGAGGCAGGGAGTAGCCCAGGATAGTCGGCTATAATAGCCACCATGGCCTAATCGCAATTTAATTGATAGAATATCCTGTCAATCAGCTCCTCAAATATGTCCGGGTCCTCTGGTTGTGGAGGTGGGCTGTTGATCTCCCTTACAGCCTCAAGCAGTTCCTACGATGAACTGGAAAGCTAAATATTTATTGCAAAAGTGTGTAAAGGATGGGTATAAAAAGAGGCAGCTTACCCAGCTCGGAGGGTTGTACATGGAGAATCCATCCCGTGGCTTGATGCGGAGGAACTCCTCTTCCTCTCCCATGTACAAACCGGACAGAATTTTTGCTAGAGCGGCAACTGAGTCCGGCCCCTTACGACCGCAGCGGGTGGCATCATCTTCCCCGTTGAAGTGCCACATGGGGTGGCCTCGATACTGAAGTGGTTGCACCCCCCGCATAATGCATATCGACATAACCTTGATTATGGTCAGTCCTGATTGAGTCAACATCTTTATCCGGCCCATCAGGTAAGAGACGTCTCTATGATCTTCCTCCTGAGGGCTCCGTGGTCACCAACTTAGGCGTTTCTTCAAAGGGGCATTATCAAACTCAGGAAGGCCAATCGAAATAGGATCCAGGAGGGGGACGTCCTCCATATAAAACCATTCTGAAGGCCAGTCTTCGGACGTCTTCTTCAGGGTACCGGATAAGTATACGGTCCCAGCGATGCGCCATATTTCGGCCCCGCCCACTTGATATATTGACCCCCTCTGAGTACGGGGCACAAGGCAGAATAGCTTCTTCCACAACGCGAAGTGAGCTTCGCAGCCCAGAAACAGCTCGCAAAGGGCCACATAACCAGCAATGTGTAAGATGGAGGCAGGGGTTAGATTATGCAACTGGAGGCCGTAAAACTCTACGAGTCCTTGGAGGAACGGATGGATTGGAAATCCAAGTCCCTTAATAAATAAGGAACGAGGCATACCCGCTCCCCCTTGGAGGGGTTGGGAAAGCTCTCCGCTTGCTCCCCGCCATTGTAGGTGGCGAGCCCGGCTTGAACGGGGACCATATACGCTGGAGGGAGAAATCCCTGGGTCTGTAGCTCCACTAATTGACTGTGCGGGACGGAAAACTTCTTCCAATCTCCGGGCTTAGGGCTACGGGAGCGATATGAGGAGCTGCACTGACCGGCCATGTTGGAATGGATTTTTTTTGGGCGCGCTCCGATGGATGCTCGCTGAGGGAGAATGGTGTGATTTGGATCTGAGAATCCCCGTCTCTTTAAATAAGCAGCTTGTTCACATAGCTGGGGTGGTAAATGTAAAAACGCCCTGGCCTCTCGCCATTCGTTCGACACGTGGAAGATGGCCATTATTGGATGTGGAAGCCAAGAAGTGCAGCGTTTATGAGAATTCGGACACGGTTTAACAAGTATTCGGGATTTGGAGAAGAACCCGCCTTGCAATGCCGAAGACAATCTGCGCACCGGACTCATCATCATTGAAGCCTGGTTCGGGGGCTACTGAGGGAGTCCTGGATTAGGGGGTATCCAGACAGCCGGACTATATCCTTTGGCCGGACTGTTGGACTATGAAGATACAAGATTGAAGACTTCGTCTTGTGTCGGGATGGGACTCTCCTTGGCATGGAAGGCAATCTTGGCAATACGGATATGTAGATCTCCTCCCTTGTAACCGAATCTATGTAACCCTAGCCCCCACAGGTGTGTATATAAACTGGAGGGTTTAGTCCATAGGACAACAACAATCATACCATAGGCTAGCTTCTAGGGTTTAGCCTCTACGATCTCGTGGTAGATCAACTCTTGTACTACTCATATCATCAAGATCAATCAAGCAGGAAGTATGGTATTACCTCCATAGAGAGGGCCCGAACCTGGGTAAACATCGTGTCCCCTACCTCCTGTTACCATCCGCCTTAGACGCACAGTTCGGGACCCCCTACCCGAGATCCTCCGGTTTTGACACCGACAGGGGTAGAGCCCGCAAGAGAAGAAATCGACGAAGAAGGGGTACCGATTTGGGCCGTCCTTGGCAAAATTGGCGGGGACGATGCGCGTGGCAGGGTGCCCCGTCGTCTTCCTCCCCCACAGGGGCAGGAAGAGGTTCTTGAGGTGGACCGCATCGACCGTCGATGCGAAGTAGGCGAGCTGCGTCCGCCACACGGCCGACTCGCTCACCGGCGCCTCCTTCTCCCCGGCATCCTTGGCCGCTCCCTTTCCCATGCTGGTTTTGGGCGCCATGCCATCTGGAAGGGGGTGAAGGATCAAGAGAAATGGGGGCGGTGGTTGCAAGCAGAGGCAAGAATTTTGAATCTTTCGCCCGGGGAAGAAGAGAGGAACGGTGGTTCCAAGATTGGAAGAGGCGCAGAGGGTAAATGAGAACGCACCTGCGGTTTTTCCTTTGTTTTGAGGAAGGCACGGGCCGCCTCTTTACCATTTACTACGATGTGACGAATGAGGGCAGCAACCGCCCCACGTCACACATGATCCCCATGTTGCACATTCAACGCAAGTCATGGGGAAGCGCAACAAGCGAGGGAGTTACTCTGGTAAAAACTCCACCGCACGCGTGCCCGCACACCGTTCTGGGCCTGGCCCAATAACGTCCCGCGGTTATATGTGGCCCAGGCCCGGGGGCTCCTGCGATGTACAAAAGTAGGGGCCCCTTTTTGTACCCCTTTACTTGTGCATGGGCAGTCGCAGCCCCACGCCCCTGGCCACGCTTGGCGGGGCATAGGAAGCAAAGGCACAAGACGACTAGATCAACGCCAAGCCGGAAACACAAAGAGCAGAAGGGTGAGGTGGAATCCCCCAGCAAGGTCCTTGCCAGGGCGGCCTCCACAACCCCGGCAAGAGCCTTGCCGGGGCAACTTGCCCAACGCCAGCAGGGCAGCCACCCTTGAGCGTGAGAGTTCTGACGCCCTCAAACCACATTGGAACCAAGGCTCAGAGGCGCCTCCATGGTGGCATGCAGATCTTTGTGAAGACCAGAAGCATACAAGACTAGATGAATAACCAGAAGATGAAGATCCTTGGCAAGATCCTTGCCAAGGATACCCGCGAGACCCCCGACAAGCCCCTTGTCGGGGATGACCACGATGCCACGGCAAGACCCTTGTCGGGGCCCCGGCAAGACTCTTGCTGGAGACATCCGCGGGGCCGCAGCCAGGCCCACATATGCCAAGACTTCGCTGCCGTTCCCATGCAGCTGCCAGCCCACCAACTAGGCGAGCACCTGCATGGCGACGTGCGGCCTCTAGGCCAACTCATCAAGCACCTGCGTGGTGGAATGCAGATCTTCGTGAAGGCTCTACCACTGCGCCAACTCAGCAGTCAGCCAGCCAGCGTGGCACTACTCGCCTCATCAGTTCGGACGCGCGTCAAAGCCAGGCAAGGCGGCGACAGCTGGGACGAGATTCCTTGCCATCCCCGATAAAGCAAGAAGGGCACGTCGGCAGCGCATTAAATGCGTTTGTCCTATGGTGCCAGAGGATAGACTCGACCCCTGTATAGCTTTCCACCTCCTGTGTGCCACTGTGGCAGCCCCTTTGTCTATAAAAGGAGGCCCGCGGCATACTGGAGAGGATTCGGACTTTTTGGACCCTGCACGCCTTGTAGCTAGTCCAAGAACACCAGATAAACAGAAACCAGCAGGAGTAGGGTATTACGCATCACATGCGGCCCGAACCAGGATAATCCCTCCGCGTTGATCTCTCAATCCCGCTCTTTCCACAGCCCCACGCACGCCAACTGTAGTAAAAGGGATTCCTCGTGACCCCGTAGGTGTCATTTCCCCCGACATGCCCATCAATAGATATCAATGTGAGTGAGTAGGGATTGCCATGCAATGGATGCACTAGAGCTATAAGTGTATGAAAGCTCAACAAAAGAAACTAAGTGGGTGTGCATCCAACTCGCTTGCTCATGAAGACCTAGGGCATTCTGAGAAAGCCCATCATTGGAATATACAAGCCAAGTTCTATAATGAAAAATTCCCACTAGTATATGAAAGTGACAACATAGGAGACTCTCTATCATGAAGATCACGGTGCTACTTTGAAGCACAAGTGTGGAAAAAGGATAGTAACATTGTCCCTTCTCTCTTTTTCTCTCATCATTTTTTGGTGGGCTTCTTTGGCCTCTTTTTTTTGGCTTCTTTGGCCTCTTTTATTTTTCTTCCATCCGGAGTCTCATCCCGACTTACGGGGGAATCATAGTCTCCATCATCCTTTCCTCACATGGGACAATTCTCTAATGATGAAGATCATCACACTTTTATTTACTTATAATTCAAGAATTACAACTCGATACTTAGAACAAATATGACTCTATGTGAATTCCTCCGGCGGTGTACTGGGATATGCAATGAATCAAGTGTGACATGTATGAATGATGAATGGTGGCCTTGCCACAAATACAATGTCAAGTACATGATCATGCAAGGCAATATGGCAATGATGGAGCGTGTCATAATAAACGGAACGGTGGAATGTTGCATGGCAATATATCTCGGAATGGCTATAGAAATGCCATAGTAGGTAGGTATGGTGGCTGTTTTGAGGAAGGTATATGGTGGGTGTATGATATCGACGAAAGGTGCGCGGTATTAGAGAGGCTAGCAATGGTGGAAGGGCGAGAGTGTGTATAATCCATGGACTCAACATTAGTCATAAAGAACTCACATACTTATTGCAAAAATCTATTAGTTATGAAAACGAATTACTACGCGCATGCTCATAGGGGGATAGATTGGTAGGAAAAGACCATCGCTCGTACCCGACCGCCACTCATAAGGAAGACAATCAATAAATAAATCATGCTTCGACTTCATCACATAACGGTTCACCATACGTGCATGCTACGGGAATCACAAACTTTAACACAGGTATCTCTCAAATTCACAACTACTCAACTAGCATGACTCTAATATCACTATCTTCATATCTCAAAACAATCATAAGGAATCAAACTTCTCATAGTATTCAATGCACTTTATATGATAGTTTTATTATACCCATCTTGGATGCTCATCATATTAGGACTAATTTTATAGAAAAATCAAATAATATCAGTGAAGCATGAGCGATCAATAATTTCTATAAAATAAAACCACCACCATGCTCTAAAAAGATATAAGTGAAGCATTAGATCAAAATTATCTAGCTCAAAAGATATAAGTGAAGCACATAGAGTATTCTAATAAATTCTGATTCATGTGTGTCTCTCCAAAAGGTTTGTACAGCAAGGATAATTGTGGTAAACTAAAAAGCAAAGACTCAAATCATACAATACGCTCCAAGCAAAACACATATCGTCATGTGGTGAATAAAAATATAGCCTCAAGTAAAGTTACCGATAGACGAAGATGAAAGAGAGGATGCCTTCCGGGGCATCCCCAAGGTTAGGCTTTTAGTTGTCCTTGAATTTTACCTTGGTGCCTTGGGCATCCCCATTCTTAGGCTCTTGGCACTCCTTATTCCAAAATCCATCAAATCTTTACCCAAAAACATGCAAACTTCACAACACAAAACTTAAACAGAAAATCTCATGAGCTCCGTTAGTGTAGGAAAACAAACCACCACCTGAAGGTACGGTAATGAACTCATTATTTATTTATATTGGTGTTAAACCTGCTGTATTACAACTTCTCTATGGTTCATACCCCCCGATACTAGCCATAGATTCATCAAAATAAGCAAACAACACACGAAAAACAGAATCTGTCAAAAACAGAACAGTCTGTAGTAATCTGTATCAAACGTATTCTTATGTAACTCCAAAAATTCTGAAATAAATTGGTGGACGTGGGTAATTTATCTATTAATCATATTAAAAAAGAATCAACCAAAAATCACTCCCCACTAAAAAATGGTAGCTAATCTCGTGAGTGCTAAAGTTTCTGTTTTTTACAGCAAGATCGCAAAGACTTCACCCAAGTCTTACCAAAGGTTCTATTTGGCACAAACACTAATTAAAACATAAAAGCACACATAAACAGAGGCTAGATGAGTTATTTATTACTAAACATAAACAAAAATCAAGGAACAAAAATAAAATTGGGTTGCCTCCCAACAAGCGCTATCGTTTAACGCCCCTAGCTAGGCATAAAAACAAGAATAGATCTAGGTATTGCTATCTTTGATATGCAATTCTTCAATTGAACACTTATAACCCTTAGGAGTTTCTTTATTTTTATTTATGATCAAACTCCTAGGCAAGAAATCAAGAAATTCATTTGTAGCAAAAGGTTCCTTAATGATAGCGAAAAATTTGGGGTGAACACTTATTGATTTGAGATCTTTATTCTCCTTACTAGAAGATTCACCCTTATTTTTAGGAACATACATAAAATTGGCAACTTTGGTAGCAGGAGGATTTGAAGTGTTTCTCATGGCAGAAAAGGCATACCCTAAGTTGGTAACAATATCCTCAAGTTTATCAATTCTACTGGAATCTGGATCTATCTTTTCATTAACTATGGGTTATTTTTCTCTAAAAAAATTCAGAGTAACTCCTACCTTAGATCCATATTGGGTAATTTGGTTGTGGATATTTTTATCCAAATTCTCGATCAACTCTACATATTTTTATCCAAACAAATCTATCATAGCATTTTAAGAATCAAAAGTATGGCTACCCAAGAAATTCGCTACGGTAATGGTATCAAGAATATATCTGTTCCAAAGAGTGATGCCTACATAAAAATTGCGAAGAAGAACAGAAGTAGATTGCTTCGTAGAAGATCTATTCTGAGCAGTGCAAATTCTATACCAATCATCTTTTAGATTTTCTCCACCCATTTGTTTAAAATTAAGAACTTCATTATCGGGAGTGCTAACAATGATAGAAGGACTGGCCATGACGGCGAAACAAACGATCTAACACACGGACACACGGGAAGCAAGCAAAAAGAGGCAGACGAAAAAGGGCGAATAAAACGGCAAGGCTGAAGTGGGGGAGAGGAAAACGAGAGGCAAATGGCAAATAATGTAATGCGAGGGAGACGAGGTTTGTGATGGGTACTTGGTATGTCTTGACTTGAGCATAGATCTCCCCGGCAACGGCGCCAGAAATCGGCAAGTTGACGGGAGAACAAATCTTGACTTGACTTGGCGTAAACCTCCCCGGCAACGACGCCAGAAATCCTTCTTGCTGCCTCTTGAGCATGCGTTGGTTTTCCTTTGAAGAGGAAAGGTTGATGCAGCAAAGTAGTGTAAGTATTTCCCTCAGTTTTTGAGAACCAAGGTATCAATCCAGTAGGAGACTACATGCAAATCGTCTAATACCTGCACAAACAATCTAGAACCTTGCAACCAATGCGATAAAGGGGTTGTCAATCCCTTCACGGCCACTTGCAAAAGTGAGATCTGATAAAGATAATAAGATGAACATTTTTGGTACTTTTGTTGTATAGAATGAAAAGTAAAGATTGCAAAATAGATAGTAAACTAGAATTATAGATCGGAAACTTATATGATGTAAAGTAGACTCGGGGGCCATAGGTTTCACTAGTGGCTTCTCTGATGATATCAGATATTACGGTGGGTGAACAAATTACTATCGGGCAATTGATAGAAAAGCGCATAGTTATGAGAATATCTAGGCATGATCATGAACGTAGGCATCACGTCCGTGTTAAGGAGACAGAAACGATTCTGCATCTACTACTATTACTCCACACATCGACCGCTATCCAACATCTGGAGTATTAAGTTCATAAGGACATAGTAACACATTAAGCAAGATGACATGATGTAGAGGGATAAACTCAAGTAGTATGATATAAACCCCATCTTTTTATCCTCGATGGCAACAATACAATGAAGGAAATATGCCCTAGAGGCAATAATAAAGTTGTTCTTTATATTTTCCTTATATCATGATAAATATTTATTATTCATGCTAGAATTATATTAACCGGAAACTTAGTACATGTGTGGATACATAGACAAACAGAGTGTCACTAGTATGCCTCTACTTGACTAGCTCGTTGAATCAAAGATGGTTAAGTTTCCTAGCCATAGACATGAGTTGTCATTTGATTAATGGGATCACATCATTAGAGAATGATGTGATTGACTTGACCCATTCCGTTAGCTTAGCACTTGATCGTTTAGTATATTGCTATTGCTTTCTTCATTACTTATACATGTTCCTATGACTATGAGATTATGCAATTCCCGGATACCGGAGGAACACTTTGTGTGCTACCAAACGTCACAACGTAACTGGGTGATTATAAAGGTGCTCTAGAGGTGTCGCCGATGGTACTTGTTGAGTTGGCATAGATCGAGATTAGGATTTGTCACTTCGATTGTCGGAGAGGTATCTTTGGGCCCTCTTGGTAATGCACATCACTATAAGCCTTGCAAACAATGTGACTAATGAGTTAGTTGCGGGACGATGCATTACGAAACGAGTAAAGAGACTTGCCGGTAACGAGATTGAACTAGGTATTGAGATACCGACGATCGAATCTCGAGCAAGTAACATACCGATGACAAAGGGAACAACGTATGTTGTTATGCGGTTTGAGCGATAAAGATCTTCGTAGAATGTGTAGGAACAAATGTGAGCATGCATGTTGCGTTATTGGTTATTGACCGGAGATGAGTCTCGGTCATGTCTACATAGTTCTCAAACCCGTAGGGTCCGCACGCTTAACATTCTGTGATGATTTGTATTATGAGTTATGTGATTTTATGACTGAAGTTTGTTCGGAGTCCCGGATGAGATCGAGGACATTACAAGGAGTCTCGAAATGGTTGAGACGTAAAGATCGATATATTGGAAGGCTATATTCGGACTTCGGAACGGTTACGAGTGATTCAGGTATTTTTTTTGAGTACTGGAGAGTTACGGGAATTCGTATTGGGCCTTAATAGGCCATACGGGAAAGGAGAGAAAGTCCTCAAGGGTGGTCTCGCCCCTTACCCATGGACTGGTCCGAATTGGACTAGGGAAAGGGGGCGCCCCCTTTCTTCCTTCTCCTTCTCCCTTCCCCTTTTCCTATTCCATGTGGGAGGTAGAATCCTACTTGGACTAGGGAGTCCTAGTAGGACTCCACACTTTGGGCGCGCCCTATGAGCGCCGGCCTCCTCCTCCCTCCATCCTTTATATACATGGCAAGGGGGCCCCCCATAGACACACAAGTTGATCATTGATCTCTTAGCCATGTGCGGTGCCCCCCTCCACCATAATCCACCTCAGTCATATCGTCGTAGCGCTTAGGCGAAGCCCCGCGCCGGTAGCTTCAACATCATCGTCATCACGCCTTCGTGCTGACGAAACTCTCCCTCGACACTCTACTGGATCGTAAGTTCGTGGGATGTCACCGAGCAGAACGTGTGCAGATCGCGGAGGTACCGTACGTTCGGTACTAGGATCGGTCGATCGTGAAGACGTACGACTACATCAACCGCGTTGTCGTAACGCTTCCGCTTTCGGTCTACGAGGGTACGTGGACAACACTATCCCCTCTCGTTGCTATGCGTCACCATGATCTTGCGTGTGCATAGGAATTTTTTGGAAATTACTACGTTCCCGAACATATAATACGTGCCTTGCTTCCCCTGCTGTCGCTGGGAAGGGACACCACAAGATTGAACCCAAAGCTAAGCAGTGCTCCCATTGCAAGAAAGGTCAATGTAGTAGGCCAAACTAAACCGATAATTTGAAGAGACTTGCAAAGATATCAAATCATGCATATAAGAATTCAGAGAAGAGTCAAAAGTTGTTCATAGATAATCTTGATCGTAAACCCACAATTCACCGATCACTGCAAACACACCACAAAAAGTATTACATCGAATAGATCTCCATGAACATCGAGGAGAAATTTGTATTGAGAACCAAAGAGAGAGAAGAAGCCATCTAGCTAATAATTATGGACCCAAAGGTCTGTGGTAAACTACTCACACATCATCAGAGAGGCTATGGTGTTGATGTAGAAGCCCTCCGTGATCGAATCCCCCTCCGGTAGGTCGCCGAAAAAGCCCCAAGACGGGATATCATGGGTACAGAAGGTTGCGGCAGTGGAAAAGTGGTTTCGTGGCTCCACTGGATGTTTTCAGGGTATAAGAGTATATATAGGAGAAAGAAGTAGGTCGGTGGAGCTACCGGGGGCCCACGAGGGTGGGGGCGCGCCTAACCGCCCTGGGCGCGCCCTCCTGCCTTGTGGCCGCCTCGTTGCGTCTCTGACTTCCACTCCAAGTCTCATGTGTTGCATTTGTTCCAAGAAAGATCCTCGCGAAGGTTTCGTTCCGTTTGGATTCCGTTTGATATTCCTTTTCTGCGAAACACTGAAATAGGCAAAAAAATCTGCAACTGGCTCTGGGCCTCCGGTTAATAGGTTAGTCCCAAAAATAATATAAAAGAACATATTAAAGCCCATTAAACATACAAAACAGATAATATAATAGCACGGGACAATAAAAAATTATAGATATGTTGACGTATCAGTATTCCAGAACCGCAACTATAAAATTGTGACGACAACACCTCGGAGCTCAACTCCCCGGGACACTGCCACAACCCCTAAATGTCAAGAGGCACCAAGAACAATGTTCTCGTCACAAGAATATCAGAACGATCCCAGGATACCCGCGTGATCCTAAAAAAATCATGAAATTTGAGGAGTGGAAAGTCAAAACATCTACGTCAGGAGGCCTCAACAGAGCAACGAAGGGACTGAGGAGTAAAAGAATCCTACTCTCCGATATATATAATCCTAAGACTCAAAACATTTTGTTCTAGACTCAACAACGTCAGTGATTCGATCAAGCAGGGGACTCCTAAGTCGGGGATGGCTCTGATTACCAACTTGTAACGCCCACGATGCGGCTATATCTCCCACTAATGAGGCACGACTTAGAGGCATAACCGCATTGTGGTCTTGTCACAAGAAGGGTCATCTTCACACAATCCCATGTAATGAGAAAGAAAGGGATAAATAGAGTTGGCTTACAATCGCCACTTCACACAATGATCAATTAATTCATAGATCATTCAGAGTACACTCATAGTCCGACTACGGACAAATTCAAATAAAAGAAGATAAACCCAAATGCTAAATCCTGATCGTCCCAACTGGCACCACTACCAATCATCCGGAAACGAAACATAGTAATAGCCAAGGTCCTCGTCAAACTCCCACTTGAGTTCGGTAGCATCACCTGCACTGGTATCATCGGCACCTATAATTGTTTTGGTAGTATCTGTGAGTCACAAGGACTCAGCAATCTAAAAACCCGCGAGATCAAGACTATTTAAGCTTATGGGTAGGATGAGGTAATGAGGTGGAGTTGCAGCAAGTGCTAAGCAAATATGGTGGCTAACATACGAGTACGAGATTCATACATAACCGAAACCGTGTTCACTTCTCGGACTCCGCCGAAAAGAGACCATCATGGCTACACACGTGGTTGATTCATTTTAATTAAGTCAGGTGTCAAGTTCTCTACAACCGAATATTAACAAATTCACATCTACCACATAACCGCGGGCACGGCTCTCGAAAGTTTATACCCTACAGGGGTGTCCCAACTTAGCCCATCACAAGCTCTCATGATCAACGAAGGATATTCCTTCTCTTGGAATAACCTGACCAGACTCAGAATCCCGGTTACAAGACATTTCGGCAATGGTAAAACAAGTCCAGCAAGACCTCCCGATGCACTGACCTAGCCTGATAGGAGGTGCACGGTCTCGTTCTCAGGGTACACCGGATGAGCGAAGCGTACATGTATAAACCAGATACCCCAAGTTGCCATGGGGCGACCCCGCACGGTGCTATTGTTTCGACCAACACTCAGAGGAGCACTGGCCTGCGGGGGGGGGGGGGGGGGGAGGGTGGGGGGTTAATATAAAGATGACCCTCGGGGCTGCAGCTCCTAAGGGAAAAGAAATAGGTGGTAGGAAAATGGAAAACTAATGTTGGGCCTTGCTGGAGGAGTTTATTCAAAGCAAACTGTCAAGGGGGTCCCATAACCCCAACCGCGTAAGGAACGCAAAATCAAGGAACATAACACCGGTATGACGGAAACTAAGGTGGAAAGAGTGGAACAAAACACCAGGCATAAGGCCAAGCCTTCCACAGTTTACCAAGTATATAGATGCATTAATTAAATAAGAGATATTGTGATATTCCAACATAATCATGTTCCAACATGGAGCAATCGTCAACTTCACCGGCAACTAACAACGCTATAAGAGGGGTTGTGCAAAAGCGGTAACATAGCCAAACAACGGTTTGCTAGGAAGGACGGTTAGAGGCTTGACATGGCAACATGGGAGGCTTGATAAACAAGTGGTAGGTAGCACGACATAGCGATAGAACGATCAACTAGCAAGCAAATATAGATGTGATATCAGGGGTAATGATCATCTCGCCTGAAATCCCGCTAGAAAGAAGATCGAATCCATGAAGTAGACGAACCAACGTAGTCGAGTGAATCCTCACAACCGCAACATAACTGGAACTATCAAGGAGAAGCACAACCGGAAAGAAGCAAACATCATGGTAAACAATCATCACATAAACATGGCATAATGCACAATCAAGTATGATGTATGTCCGGTTTAATGATGCATAGCAATGCAAAGTGCAACAAACAACACTACAAATTAAGTGGAGCTCAATATGCAATGAGTTGCATATTGACGAAACGCCACAACAATTATTTAGCTCTCTCCCCTGTAATCTACTCAACAATATTAAATGTTGTTAAACATGGCAAGAGGTGAAGCATAAGTAAACTAACTATTTATGCAAGTTAAATGTGGCCGAAAATAACAAACAACAATTCCGGAAAATCCTCATGTGCATATTTCAAATTTTGTACTGTTCTGCCCTAATTCATATTTTGAAGTTGTTAAACATCAACATAAAGTGCACCAAGTTATTCTATGCATTTTTTACCCCATTTACATATAAATTTTATTTAATTCGAAGCTACGGTTATTTAGTTATTAAATAAATCATTTTAGCATGGCATTTGAGCAAATTAATGCAAATAGCAAGTTAAACATTTTTAACATGGATGAAAGTTGCATATTATGAAACTAGTGCATGAAAATATACTTATTAGCAATTTTAAACTAAGGGCCTTTTTGTAAAAAATGAAGTGCACTGGTTAATTAGCAAAAATGTTTTGCGGGAAAAAACATGAATCAGGCCGAATCTGGCTACCCAACATGCACAAGAGAGGGGCGGGTGCTGCTCACCGTGGGCCAATGCCCAGCTCTGTGGAGGTGGGAGCTGGGCCCCGGTCAACGGGCAAAGGGGAGGCCGAAGTTGACGAAGTGGTCAACGCGAGGCGCGGGCGAGCGAGCGCCTCGTCCTCTGGTCGTCAGGAAGCAGAGCATCGGCGGCATCTCGGCGCGGCTGCAGGCAGCGCGGATCCGGGGGAGGACGGCGGATCCGGTCGCAGACGGGGATGAGGCAGCCGGGTCTTGAGGATGGCGGCGCTGAACTCCATCAGGCGGCCATGGATGGGACCTGCTAAGCACCATGGCTACGGGGTGAGGGAGAGGAACGAGGGGAATTTAAAGAAAATGGGGAAGGGAGAGGAACGAGGTCTCCAGTGGCGAGGTTCGGGTCAAGGCAGGAGAAGGAGGGTCGGGGAGGTCCTGTGGTGGCGACGAAGCAGAGGGCAACATGACTTGGGGCTCCATGGCCACGGCGGAGCTCCTGCGGGTGCTGTTCCAAGACAGGAAGAGAGGTCATGGAGGGAGAGAGAAAAAGGAGGTGAAGCAAGGAGGCAGAGGAGGACCGGCAGGGTGGAGCTCCGGCGGTGGCTGTCCTCGGCCAGGGAGGAGGCAGGAGCCAGGGGCGCGTGAGAGGTGGTGTTCCGGCATGGAGGCGAGCTCGGAGATTAGGGTGCTAGTTGGATGGCTGCGTGTGGGTCGCAGACAAGGGGATCGAGGAGGTGGCGCTGGAATATGCGGTTGGATGGATGGATCGATGTAATTTGGTGGGGATTGGCCAGTGCATGGGATGGATGGATGGGACAAGGCTAGGGTTAGGGTATGATCTAATTTTTGTAAGTGTGTGGACTATATATATAGGGAAAGAGAACTAGGTTAGGACCCTCTGATTAAATCAGACGGCCGAGAATAAATAGGCTAGGGAGTCCGATTAAAGAACCGAAGATATTTTAGGGATGCTTGGGGATGATCCAAATCCAACGGTAACGACAACCCGGGTCGGGTTCAGGATAGCTTTTGGACGCGCGTGAGGGGTTTGAGTATTGTGCAAAGAGGGTCAAACAGTTGGGCAACAAAAGAATGGTTGGTCTCGAAAGGGACAACGGAGGCAATGGGGAGAAGAGGGGACTAAGAACGGATGCAAGTTTTAAGAAAACATGCAGATGCAATGCGTATGATGCCATGACGAAAGCAACAACAACAAAATAAAACACACGACGACAATGAAGAACATGGAAGACTTCTGGAGCGTCGGTCTCGGGGCGTCATAGGCGTGCCCCCACGGCTTGTCGTCTCCTCGTGTGCTATTCAGACTACTTATTTTCTAATTTTTTAAATATTTCAAAATGGAGTAAAATTTCCATTGGAGAAATTTTGGAGTCGGTTTACTTACCGTATCACATACCTATTGCTTTTTCAGGGCTCTGGAGCATTCTGGAAATTTTCCCTTATGTACTTCTCCGGTGTTATGGTATTAATAATATTTGTTTCAACATGTATGGTAGTACCGAAGATATAAAGTTTGATTCTTTGCCCATTTACCACCTTCGAGTTGGTACCCTCAGCATTGTTGATCTTGATGGCACTGGAACAATAAACTTCCTCGATAATGTAAGGACTTTCCCATTTAGATAGAAGTTTACCTGCAAAAAAATCTTAAATGAGAGTTGTATAGCAATACATGGTCATCTACATTAAATTCACGCTTTTATATCCTTATGTCATGCCATCTTTTAACTATTTCTTTAAATAATTTGGCATTTTCATAGGCTTGGGTTCTCCATTCATCAAGTGAGCTAATGTAATATAGCCTCTTCTCACCGGCAAGTTTGAAATCATAGTTGAGCTCTTTAATTGCCCGATAAGTCTTATGCTCAAGTTCAAGAGGTAAGTGGCCTGCTTTTCCGTAAACCATTTTAGAGGGATACATATCCATAGGACTTTTATAAGCAGTTTATAAGCCCAAAGTGCATCATCGAGTTTCTTAGACCAATTCTTCCTGGATGTATTAACAGTCTTTTGCAAGATCAATTTTATTTCTCTATTACTTAATTCTACTTGACCACTAGACTGCAGATGATAAAGAGATGCAATTCTATGGTTAACATCATAGTTGCTAAGCAATTTACAGAAAGCACCATGAATAAAGTGTGAACCACCATCAGTAATTAAATATCTAGGGAGTCCAAACCTTGGAAAAATAACTTCTTTAAGCACTTTAATGGAGGTGTTATGATCAACACTACTAGTTGGAATAACTTCTACTCACTTAGTAATGTAATCAACAGCAACCAAAATATGTGTTTACCCATTGGAGGAAGGAAAAGGTCCCATATAATCAAATCCCAAACATCAAATGGTTCAGTAACAAGTGAATAATTCATAGGCATTTCCTATCGTCTACTAATTTTACCAATTCATTGACATTCATCACAAGATAAGAAAAACTTACGAGCGTTTACGAAAAATGTAGGCCAATAAAAATCAGATTGCAATACCTTGTGTGCAGTTCTATCTCTAGCTTGGTGTCTTCCGTAGGCCTTGGAGTGACACTTGCATAGGATTTGTTCCTGTTCATGCCGAGGTACACAACGCCTAATAAAACCATCTACTCCTTCTTTATAAAGGTGTGGTCATCCCAAAGATAATGTCTTAAATCATATAAGAACTTTTATTTTGTTGGTATGTAAAACTAGGTGGTATAAATTTAGCAACAATATAATTAGCATAGTCTGCATACCATGGAGTACTATGAGAAGTATTTACAACAGCTAATTATTCATCAGGAAAGCTATCATCAATCGGTAGTGGGTCATCAAGCATACTTTCTAACCTAGACAAGTTGTTTGCTACGGGGTTCTCAGCTCCCTTCCTATCAATAATATGTAAATCAAATTTTTGTAGCAGGAGAACCCATCTAATAAGTCTAGGTTTAGCATCTTTCCTTTCCATGAGCTATTTAATAACAACATGATCAGTGTGAATAGTTACTTTGGAATCAACAATATAAGATCTGAACTTATCACAAGCAAACACAACTGCTAAAAATTATTTTTCAGTAGTAGCATAGTTTCTTTGAGCATTGTCTAGAGTTTTACCAGCATAATGGATAACATTTAACTTCTTACCAACTCTTTGTCCTAGAATAGCAAGAATAGCGTAATCACAAGCATCAGACATAATTTCAAAGGGTAGGTTCCAATCAAGTGGTTGAACAATAGGTGTATAAATTAAGGCTTTCTTAAGTATTTCAAATGCTTCGACACAATCATCATCAAAAACAAATGGAGCATCTTTTTGCAAGAGATTAGTAAGAGGCCTTGAAATTTTAGAGAAGTCTTTAATAAATCTCCTATAGAAACCAGCATGACCAAGGAAACTTTGTATACCTTTGATATCTTTAGGACATGACATTTTTTCAATAGCTTCAACTTTAGCTTTATCAACTTCAATGCCTCTTTTGGAGATTTTATGCCCCAAGACAATACCTTCATCAACCATAAATTGGCACTTCTCCCAATTCAAGACAAGATTAATTTCTTCACATCTCTGCAAAACTCAATCAAGGTTGCTTAAGCAATCATCAAAAGAAGTTCCATAAACAGAGAAATCATCCATGAAAACCTCAACAATCTTTTCACAAAAGTCGTAGAATATAGCAGTCATACATCTTTGAAAAGGAGCAGGTGCATTGCATAAGCCAAAAGGCATACGTCTATAAGCAAAAGTACTAAAAGGGCATGTAAAAGTAGGTTTTTTCTTGATCCTATTATAACACAGGTATTTGGGAAAAACCAGAGTAACCATCTGGAAAGCAGAAATGTGTATGTTTAAGATAGTATTTCTAGCATTTGATCAATAAGTGGCAGACGATAATGTTCTTTCCTAGTAGCTTTATTTAATTTTCTAAAATCAATTACCATTCTATAACCTGTAACAATTCTTTGTGGAATCAATTCATTCTAATCATTAGGAACAACAGTAATGCCTCCCTTCTTAGGGACACAATGAAAAGGGCGTACCCATCTACTATCAGCAATAGGATAGATTATCCCTATGTCCACAAGCTTTAATATCTCATTTCTTATCACTTCCTTCATCTTAGGGTTCAACCATCGCTGATGAGCAACAACTCGTTTAGCATCAGGTTCCATATTAACTTTGTGCTGACATAGAGTGGGACTAATGCCCTTAAGATCATCCAGATTATATCAAATATCAGCACATTGCTTTCTTTGAGTTTTCAATAATTTCTTTTCTTCATGCTCTGAAAGGTTAGAACTAATAATAACAGGATATATCTTATTTTCATCGAGATAAGCATGTTTCAAAGTATCAGTTAATTGTTTAAGATCAAACATAGGATCACTCTTGGGTGGTAGAGGATCTCGACGAGTCTCAACCGAAAAATTGTGTTTGAAAACGGGCATTTGTTGAAAGAAAATCTTGTCTAATTCCTCTGTTTCATTCATGAACATATCATTTTCGTGGTCTAGCAAATATTGTTCTAGAGGATCAGAAGGAGGCACGGCAATAGAAGCAAGGCCAATAATTTCATCTTTACTAGGCAATTCTTTATCATGGGGTTGTCTACGAAATTTGGAGAAATTAAACTCATGAGACACATCCCCGAAACTTACACTAATAGTTTCTTTCTCACAATCTATTTTAGCATTAACAGTGTTCAAGAAAGGACTACCAAATATAATGGGGCAAAAATCATCTTGTGGGGAACCAAGACCTAGAAAATCAGTAGGGTATTTTATTTTCCCACACAAGACTTCAACATCTCTAACAATCCCAATTGGTGAAATAGTATCTCTATTACCAAGCTTAATAATAACATCAATATCTTCTATTTCAGCCGATGCAATATCATCATAATTTATTGGTATAAAGTAAAGGGAATTGCATTCACACGAGTACCCAAATCACATAACCATGATAAAAATGATCTCCTATCTTAATAGAGACAATAGGCAAGCCAATAATAGGTCCATGTTTATCTTTATCATCCGATTTAGCAATTCTAGCAGCTTCATCACAAAAATAAATAACATGCCCATCAACATTATCGATGAAGAGATCTTTAACCATAGCAATACTAGGTTAAACTCTAATTTGTTCAGGGGGTGTGGGTGTTCTAGTATAACTCTTACGAACTATAGATGAAAGCTTTAGCATGTTCTTTTATCCGAACAGGAAAAGGTAGTTTCTCAATGTAAGCAATAGGAATAACCGGATCAACATTATAAGTAATGGTTTCTTCTTAAGCTTTAATAGGTTCTACCACTTTTACTTCAATCAGAGGATGATATTTAAACCACTTCTCATTAGGGAGATCAACATGAGTAGCAAATGATTCACAAAAAGAAGCTACTATCTTAGAGTCAAGTCCATATTTAGTGCTAAATTCACGAAAAGCATCGGTATCCATAAAAGATTTAACACGATCAAACTTAAGGTTTATACCTGACTCCTTACCTTCATTGAGCTCCCAATCTTCATAGTTGTGTTTAATTCTTGGGAAAACTTTGTTTTTGCCACTCTAGCTTTTGCCAATTTTGCTTATGCCACTCTAGAATTTGACATCTCATTTTTGCCACTCTTGGCTTTTGACAATACATCACAAATGCCATTCCATGGCAAAAAGATAATTTTTCATTTCACTTTTGCCACTCTTAGATTTTGACAATGTATCATAATTACCACTCTGAAAATTTTGCTTTTGCCACGGAATGGCAAAAGTGATATATTGTCAAAAGCTAAGAGTGGCAAAAGTGAAATGTCAAATTCTAGAGTGGCATAAGCAAAGTTGGCAAAAACTAGAGTGGCAAAAACAAAGTTTTCCCTTAATTCTTTCCAATAAATCCCATTTGAATTCAATAGTGTTCTTCATAAAAGAACCATTACAAGAATTATCGTGAATTGATCATTACGAGAAAGTAGAGCATAAAAATTCGGAATAATAGTTTCTCTTGAGAGCTCATGATTGGGGCATGAATATAACATTGACATAAGCCTCCACCAAGCTTGAGCGAAACTTTCTCCTTCACGAGGCCAAAAATTATATATATATATCACGATCAACCAGATGCATATGATAAAACTTCTGATGAAATTCCAATTACAATTGGCTGTAATTGCAAGCTCCAATACCATCACATAGCATATACCATGTAAACGCCTTTCCCTTCAAAGATAAAGGGAATACTTTCTTCTTGACTTCATCCTTGGGTAAACCTGCAAGCTTAAATAATCCATAAACGTCATCCACATAGTTAGATGCAAATCAGGTTGTAGTGTTCCATCTCCTACATAAGGATTAGCTAACTGTTTCTCTATCATACCCGAAGGAATTTCATAATAAATATTTTCAGTAGGTGCAGTAGGTCGAGGAGCAACTTCTTGCTCTACCGGTCGAGGTGAAGATACCTTGAAAAAGCCCTTGAAAGGATTATTTTCCATAGTGACAAGTGACAGTAAATTTCAGCACGTTATATAAATTTTTCCGTACCAAATTCCGCTCACCAAAGGCGCTTCACTCCCAGGCAACGGCGCCAGAAAAGACTCTTCATGACCCACAAGTATAGGGGATCTATCATAGTCCTTTCGATAAGTAAGAGTGTTGAACCCAATGAGGAGAAGAAGGAAATGGGTTTTCAACAAGGTATTTTCTGCAAGCACTGAAATTATCGGTAACACATAGTTTTGTGATAAGATCCTTTTTGTAGCAAAGTATAAGCCTGGACAAGCTCTTATATTAAGCAAAGCGCTCCCAAGGACACATGGGAATTATTGTCAAATTAGTTTTCATCATGCTCATATGGTTCGCATTCTTTACTTTGATAATTTCATATGTGGGTGGACCGGTGCTTGGGCGCTGCCCTTACTTGGACAAGCCTCCCACTTATGATTAACCCCTGTCGCAAGCATCTGTAACTACGAAAGAAAAATTAAGATAAATCTAACCATAGCATGAAACATGTGGATCCAAATCAGCCCCTTACGAAGCAACACATAAACTAGGATTTAAGCTTCTATCACTCTAGCAACCCATCATCTACTTATTACTTCTCAATGCCTTCCTGTCGGCGTCAAAACCGGCGGATCTCGGGTAGGGGGTCCCGAACTATGCGTCTAGGCAGATGGTAGCAGGAGATAAGGGACACGAAGTTTTACCCAGGTTCGGGCCCTCTCGATGGAGGTAAAACCCTACGTCCTGCTGGATTAATATTGATGATATGGGTAGTACAAGAGTAGATCTACCACGAGATCGAGGAGGCTAAACCCTAGAAGCTAGCCTATGGTATGATTATTGTATGTTGTCCTACGGACGAAAGCCCTCCGGTTTATATAGACACCGGAGAGGGTTAGGGTTACACAAAGTCGGTTACAATGGTAGGAGATCTAAATATCCGCATCTCCAAGCTTGCCTTCCACACCGAGGAAAGTCCCTTCCGGACACGGGACGAAGTCTTCAATCTTATATCTTCATTGTCCAGGAGTCCGGCTGAAGGTATAGTCCGGCCATCCGGACACCCCCTAATCCAAGACTCCTAAGTAGCCCCCGAACCAGGCTTCAATGACGACGAGTCCGGTGCACAAATTGTCTTCGGCATCGCAAGGCGGGTTCTTCTCCAAACTCCGTGTACCTACTGAATAATGTCTGGTCTCTTGCGAATGTAGCGCTCCTTGGCTTCTACGCCCAATAATGGCCGCCTTCCACGTGTCAAACGAATACGAAAAGTCTGGGCGTTTTTACACTCACACCCATAGCAGCGTAAATGAGCCGCCTATTTAAAGGGATGGGGATTTTGATCCAAACCACATCTTCTCCCTTCCGCGAGTATTCATTAGAGCGCATCCAACAAAGGCCCATTCCACCATGGCCAGCCGTTGCAACTCCTCCTCTCGCCCTTCGAGTCCTAAGCCCGGAGACTGGGAGAGGTGCTCCATCCCGCATAGCGAGCTAGTATCGCTTCAGACCAAGGGATTTCTCCCTCCGGCCTATATGGTCCCAGTTCGAGCCGGAATCGCCACCTACAACGGTGGAGGGCAAGCGGAGAGCGCCCCCAATCCCTCCAAAGGAGAGTGGGTATGCCTTGTCCCTTATTTAATAAGAGGGCTCGGATTTCCAATTCATCCGTTTCTCCGGGGGCTCCTGGAGTTCTATGGTCTCCAACTGCACAACCTCACGCCTGCCTCCCTATTGCACATCGCGGGCTTCGTAGCCCTATGCGAGTTGTTTTTGGGTGTTAAGGCTCATTTCGCGCTGTGGAAGAGGCTATTCTGCCTGGTGCCCCGTTCTTAGGAGGGGTCAATATATCAAGTGGGCGGAGCCGAAGTGTGGCGCATCGCCGGGACCGGATATTTATCCGGAACCCCAAAGAAGGCGTCCGAGAATTGGCCTTCGGAATGGTTTTATATAGAGGACGTCCCGCTGCTGGATCCTATTCGGATCGGCCTCCCTGAGTTCGACAATTCCTCCCTGAAGAAGCGCCTAAGCTGGCGTCCAAGGAGCCCTCAGAGGGTAAGTGACAAGGACGTCCTTTACCTGATGGGCCGGATAAGATTATTAGCTCATTCCGGACTAACCATGATCGGGGTCATAGCCATATGCATCATGCGGGGGGTGCAGCCGCTTCAATATAGGGGCCACCCCATGTGGGATTTCAACGGGGAGGACGACGCCACCCGTCACGGCCGTAAGGGGCCGGACTCGGATGCCGCTCTGATAAAGATCTTGTCCACTTTGTACAAGGGAGAAGAGGAGGAATTTCTCCGTGTCAACCCTCAGGGTGGATTTACCATGTATAATACTCCAAACTAGGTAGGTGGGCACTTTCACTTGTCCATCCGTTTTGTATTCCTACTGTCAAGTATATAGTTTGACGACTTCAACGCAGGAACTGCGCCAGGCTGTTAAAGAGATAAACAGCCCCCCTCCACAACCCGAGGATCCGAGACGGAACCTCGACCCGGCCTCCCAAGAGGATCCGGACATATCTGTGGAGCTAATTGATGGGGTATTCCATCAATTAAGCAAGTACAATGCCTTGGTGGCCATTACGGCCGATTACCCAGGGCTACTCCCAGCCTCCCAGGTAACTGAGACCAAAATCCCAGTACTTTGTGTCGGATCGCGGATTCTGGCAGACCCTTAAGGTTCGAACTCTGGGGTACGCGCGGAGATCTGCCCTCTACCTCTCCGTCTCGTAAGGATCTAACTACTACAAGAACAACACAAGAGACACAAGGTTTATACTAGTTCGGGCCACCATTGTGGTGTAATACCCTACTCTAGTTTGTGGTGGGTGGATTGCCTCTTGGGCTGATGAAGAAGAACAGTACAAGGGGGGAACTGCGTCGCGAGGGCCTGTTCTTGGCTAGGGGATGAACTGCTAGGGGGAGTTCGATCGCCCTCTTCTCTCTCTAGATGCTGGATTCGATCCTGTACCCTGTGGGTGGCTAGTCCTATTTATAGGCAAAGGCCCTGGGCCTCTTCCCAAATATTGAGCTGGAAGGGCGCCAACAATCGGCCAATTTGAAGGGGAACATCTGGTACACTTATCCTGAATAAAGTTGGTCTTCGCGTGGCAAAGGCCCTGTGGTGACGCCGTCCTGGGCTCCATGGTGACCTCCTTCCCACCGTTGGACTGGTCTTGGTCTCGTTGCACCCAAATGGGTGCCTTTGCTTGATCCTCTCGCCTGCGCTTGCCCCCTTTGCACCAAAGAGGAAAGGGAGATGCTGCGCGGGCTGGCGCCCGCCTGGCACCCTTGGTCGTCATGGCTTGCGTCATGGGCACCTCGTGAGGTACCCGCCTTGATCTCTCCACCTCCTCGCGAGCCAGCCCAAGGAGGCCATGCTTGAGGAAGCGCCGTGTCGTCCGCTTCGCGAGGCTTGGCCCCTCGCGAGGGTCTTGAGCCTTGTGTTGATGCAGATGGGCCACGCTGGGCCTCCATTCGGGCCACGCCGCAGGCCGCAGGCAGGAAATTCTAGGGACCCCCGTTCCCAGAACGCCGACAGTAGCCCCCGGGCCCGAGGCGCGCATGGACTTGGCTGTGCCGAGAGGTGAAAGGGCAAGGGCGAAGCGCCGCGGGCCCTAACAGCCTGCGGCCTTGGGCGCCGTGTGGCGGTTGATTGGACGTGGGCGGCACTGTTTACCCACGCTCCCTTATTCTGCGCCGCGCTAGGTTGCCCCACAGTTGTACACAACCGCCCTTTTCCCTGATGCTTGACCGTCTCCTGCTCTTCCTCCCTCCGAACTCTGACCCTTGCTTCCAATCCCATCTCGCATCTCCTCTCTTCCACCCGCCGCCATGGCTCCAAAGAAAGGGAAGGGGAAGAAGCCTGCGGCTCCATCTCGCCCGCTGTCGCCGGTGGCGCCTGCTGTCGGCCCCTCAATCATACTCAACCTGGAATGCCTGGGCAAGCTCAGCCCGGCTCTGGCCACCGCCTTCAACGAGTGTGGGAGGACGAGGGCGTGGCCTATGTGTCACCTCCCCACTGATAGGATAATCACCGAGGTCCACTACTTTGTCGATGCCTTGTGGGCGGGTTTGGTGCCTCCCTTCTCCGATTTCTTCAACGCCATCCTCGATCATTATCAGATCCACATGATGCATCTGGGTCCTGAGTCCATAGCTCTCCTTTCAGTCTTCGCTTTTGTTTGTGAGGCGATGGTGGGATCCCTCCTTCTGTTGGCCTGCTGCGCCACTTCTTCTCCTTGCATCTTGCCGACCCCACGCAATGCTCGGCATGCGCGAGCTTCGTAGCTTCGCCCGAGACCGCAGCCTCTGGTATCGACTGCAACCTCCCTCTGCCTTCAGCCGGGTTCCGCGAGCGGTGGTTGTATATCGATGTCGGGGTACCCAGCCCCCGGCTCATGAAGCCGACATCGCCTGATGTGCCTAATTTGGGCTGGGGCCAGGAGACGCTCATAAGTCCCCGGCTCGCCTTCGTCTGGCACCGCTTCATGTCCCTGAAGAAGCTTGGCGTAACGGCGCCCAAAGTGGTGAAGGAGTTCCTATTGCGCCGCATTGCCCCTCTCCAACGCCATTCTCGTCGAATGTGGGCCTTCAGCGGACGTGGTGACCGCATGAGGCTTCAGGAAGAAGAGCTGATGCCCGAGGTGCTGAGGAAGGTGCTCTTGGTCCTGACAGGCGATCCCAACCCCGGGGTGTCCGGCAGGGGGGAGCCTTGTTGTACCTCTGCCAAAACAGGGATGACTTCGTGAGGCAGATGCCCCCCTTCGACGAGTGGGGGCTACGCCCTGTCGGACTCCAGGGGCCTCGCGAGAACCCTGTGGTGGTGATTTCCCTTCCGGTCGGCCTGGGTGAATCCTCCTCAAGCGGTGGCGCAGGGAGGCAGGAGACTGCGGGGGTCGAGGGAGCCGCAGACGATGTGACCGCACCTGGCGATGCTCTTGATGGGGCAGCTCACGAGGTCCGTGCTGCCGAGGCCACGGGTGAGGCGCTGCCGCCTCCAATACTTGAGGCCGAGGCTCCTGAGCCCCCGGCCGTGATCTCTGACGAGGCAACCGCCCGTGCGTATCAGGCATGCGCCCTCGACGCAAGTGGCCTTGGCACTCCGTCCTCTTTGCAGGCTGATTCCTGTGCATCTCTCCTGGGCCATTTCCGTGTGGACTTTGAGGCCCTCCGGAGAAAAAGGGAGGCCCTGGGCGACGACTTGCCTTGCCGCTTGCTGAAGCGCCGGAAGTACTTTGCTGTCGATGAGTAAGCCTTCTCTGTTTCTGTTCCTTATCCTACTTGCCGCATCCGCTGATCCTTGCTCTGCAGGCCTCTGCCTACTGAGCTCGATGAAGCCGCCGGGTCGACGCCTTCCTTGACTCCGTCTCCTCCGCCACCCCTGGGTGTCTCGAGCAGCACTGCCCTTGTGGTTTGGGCAGGTGACGGCGAGGACCGCCGGATAGCGCGCGGTGACTCTCCCGTTCCCGCGATCTCCTTCCGCGGGCCTTCCCTCGACATAGGCAGCCTGCCGTGGGCTTCCCGTCTGGTCACGGGCTGCGACCGGCTGAGGCACCTCCGGGTCCCTTCTCCTGAGGTCAGGTTGGACTCAGGTCGGGCTTCTGATGCGGCGCGGCCGGCCATCATGAAGGCGCCAGCCCCCAGCCCCCTGCCCAGGGCCGGAGCGATGATCCGAGGTCCTCGACGCCCGCTTGGGGTGGATGATGGCGTGGCAGACGTGCTTGAGTGTGCTCGGGAGCGCCGTGCCCGTCGCCACGAATTCCTCCGGAGGGCGAGTGGCGCCGTAGACCTGCTTGGGCAGGAGCTCGCTGAGGAAGACGCGCGCCTGGAAGCCGAGGGCCTGCGCCTGGCCGCAGAGCGGCGCGAGCTGGAGGCAGCCGCTACCCTCGCGCGTCGTCAGCGCGTCCTTGATGACGAAGGTGCGAAGGCGTCGCTGGAGGCTTCTCTGGCGGCTCGGTCTCAGGCCGTTGAGGAGGCCCGAGGAGCAGACCGACGGCGAGGAGCAGCAGAAGAGCAGGCTCGGGAGCTCTTGGCCTTGTGTCGCTCGTTGGAGGAGCAAGCGGAGCTGCGCGAGGCAGTCCTTGCATCGATGGAGGTGGCTTCTGGCGACCCGGCGGAGCTTCGGAAGCGCGAGGAAGCGTTGGTGCTGGAGGCCGCCAAACGCGCTCGCGAGCACGAGTAGCTGGATACGAGGGAGCGCCTAGTGACGCAGGCGGAAAACGATGTCGCCGCGCGAGAAACGCGTGTCCTGGAGGAGGTTTGCCGTCGGGTGGCGACAGCGCGCCAAGGCCTCGAGCGTGAATTCGAGGGGAAGCTAGGGATGATCCGAGTCGAAGCTGAGGGTAGAACCGCCGCCTTGAGGGCCCAATGGGATGAGGCCACGCAACAAGCGGACGACTCCCGGGTCGCCCTTGAGGCAGCGCAGAAGGAGCTGGCCACCTCCCAGGCCGAGGTGCTCCGCCTTCGCCAGCGTGTGGAAGAGGCCGTGGCCGTCGAGCGTCAGAATGCCGACGAGATACGCCAGCGGCAAGTCCTGGAGCACGAGCACGGCCCCATGCTCACCAAGCTCAGGGAGAGGGCTAACATTGCCCTGGACAACATCTGTGAGGCTGCCGTGGGCAAGCCGCACACGATTAACTACGCCGGCAACCTGCAGTTCTTCACCACCGTGGTGACACAGCTGGAGGCACGATCAGTCAAAGCCGAGAGGTTTGTGGAGGAGAGGAGTCGCGCCCTGCTCGGGCGCGCCTTTTCCCGCGTCTTCAGCCATCTTCGGAACATGGATCCCCACTTCGACTTCGACGCCGCCATCGCCCCAGTCCCCCACGCCGTTCGAGGTGACCTGGCTGAATGGGTGGAGAGCAACGTAGATGCTCTTGTCCGGGCCTTCACTTCTGATGATGACGATGTGGTGGTGGGCGCCGACGAAGGTGGTGTGGTGGAGGACCCCAATGCCGCTGATGGGGGCGCGGAAAACGAAGGTGAGTTCAGCGACGCCAGCGACAGCTCGGGAGGCGCCTCCGGGGATGCATAGGGGGACTTGTCAGATTGATCATGTAATATCCCTGTCTTTCTACCCTGCATAGATAGAACTCAGGCGTTTGGCCTGACGGTTGTGAGAGCGTTTTGGGAGGGGAGGCCGCTCATGTAAAAACTTGTACCCATTATATCAATGGTAATTAAATCGCACGCGAGCCCAACGGTAGGCTGGTTTTACCCTTGTTCCTCGCTGTCTCCGGAGCTGCTTGCTGGAGGGCGTCACGTCTCGGGTGCTTCTTAGTTGAACCCTCAGGACGTGGGGTTGTTGTTGACTGGAAACCCCACAGGCGTGGGCCTTCTTCACAGGCTCAGGGCCTTCTCCCGAGCGGGACGGCTTCACAGGCGTTCGCCTTCTTTACAGGCTCAGGGCCTTTTCCAAAAAGAGATGATCTTCACAGGCATTCGCCTTCTTTACAGGCTCAGGGCCTTCTCTTGAGCGGAACGGCTTCATAGGCATTCGCCTTCTTCACAGGCTCCGGGCCTTCTCCCGAGCGGGATGGCTTCACAGGCATTCGCCTTCTTCACAGGCTCCGGGCCTTCTCCCGAGCGGGACGGCTTCACAGGCATTTGCCTTCTTCACAGGCTCCGGGCCTTCTCCCGAGCGGGACGGCTTCACAGGCATTCGCCTTCTTCACAGGCTCCGGGCCTTTCATGAGAAAACGATCTCCGCAAGCACCAAAGGTCACCTCGCGAGGGAGCGACAGCGGCAGTCTGGGTTGTGCTCGAGCTAGGCCTGGCCCGGCTCGCGATGGGCTCAAGAGGGGAGGCAGCTGTGATGAGATGGTGACCAGAACGCGGGAAACGATTCAAACAAGACCAAGCACCCCTTCCCCAAACGCACGCAAAGCTCAAATTCGAATTCAACTTAAATCCAGCGGGGGAAAAAGGTTACAACCAAAGGAAGAAGGCAATGAAAGCAAACAAAAGGGCCGCGTCCGGCACCTAATCTAGTCTTCGACGTCTTCTCACCAGCACGGAGCTGAGTGCTGTCCACTGGGCGTGGGAGGGAGCCCCAGGGCCTGAGGCTGGCACCCCTGAGACTCCGGGGCGTGTACAGCCCCACTCATTATTACGTGAGAGTGTCACGGGGCGGCAAGCTTCACAGGCACTGGGCCTTCTTCACAGGAACCGGCCTTGCTTCATATCGCCAGACGAGGGCCCCGCCTTGCGCCACACTCTAGTGCCACCAACGACGACTGGAAACCAGGACGCCGCCGGTGGGGTAGAGCGGTCGCCAGCGGTTCCCCCGACGACCACGGGTCCTCCGCCCGGGGCAGGCCCTCAGGCGCCTCCCCAGCGGAGGGCCTATCTTCTAAGAACGCCTTGCTCCGAACGCCGCGCTGGTGATGTAGGATCTCCGCCCCTTTCGTGGAGCCCCCTGCGTCCTCCTCCCGAGGGGTAGGAGGCCGCAGGAGCGGGGCAGCTGCTTGTTGCGGCGACCCGCATCTCCTGTGATCCATGATTAGTGTATGCCTGCTCTTGAGGAATTAACGGTACCCGATAGTCGTTGCCTCCAGTGTGACCGACGGAGCCGTCCTAGGGTTCCTGGAAGGGCTCGGCCTTTGGCGTCTCGTCCTCCCAGCTGGGGATGAAGAGTGAGCCCTGTTCGCCCCCGTGAGCGTGCCCTTGGTCCATCATGTGGGGCACGTATTCCTCTAGCACCGCCACCCCGAATGCTGTGCTGTAGTGCTCCATGCGCCATGCGGCGTTGCTTGTCGTGCCCACCGCGGGGTGGTAGCGTGGTTGCCCGCTGGCGCCGTGGGCCGCACTGTGCCCCTCTCCTTCGCGCGCCGGGGGCGGGGGTAGCGCCACCGCCAGTCTGGTGCCGGTGGATTCGCCGGTGCTGGGGTAGTCTTGAGGCCCGCGCGGGTGCGTGGGGCCCCCTCGTGCGCCGCCCTGAGCTTGAGGTGGAAGCTGGACGCAGAAGGGGTGAGCCCCCGAAGCGGCGAAGCCCAGGAGCTCGGCGACCCGCTCTAGTATCACGTCGCGGCCTCCCTCCAATAGCCTGCACTGCAGCAGCTCCCGTGCTACTGTGAGCGCGGCCCTCGAGTTCGCCTGTTCCCGGCGGGTGTACGGTGTCGTGGTTGCGGCGTGATTGGATGCCCTCGCTGCCGACCGCGCCTGTCACGGTGTGAGGGTCGCAGAAGCTTGCCCGCGTCACTCGCGGCCCGTAGCGCCCTGCGCACCGCGAGCTGCCTGCGGCGCGGGGTCGCCCGGAGCGGGAGGCTCCGCGTAGATGGGCCATGCCGCCCATGGGCCTTGGTTGCCCACCTGGTCGCCGGACATGGTGACCACGATGCAACGGGAGACGGAGCGATGGCAAGGCAGATTCCGGCGCACCCCTACCTGGCGCGCCAAATGTCGGATCACGGGTTCCGACAGACCCTTAAGGTTCGAACTCTGGGGTGCGCGCGGAGATCGTGCCCTCTACCTCTCCGTCTCGTAAGGATCTAACTACTGCAAGAACAACACAAGAGACACAAGGTTTATACTAGTTCGGGCCACCATTGTGGTGTAATACCCTACTCTAGTTTGTGGTGGGTGGATTGCCTCTTGGGCTGATGAAGAAGAATAGTACAAGGGGGGAACGGCCTCGCGAGGGCCTGTTCTTGGCTAGGGGATGAACTGCTAGGGGGAGTTCGATCACCCTCTTCTCTCTCTAGATGCTGGATTCGATCCTCTACCCTGTGGGTGGCTAGTCCTATTTATTGGCAAAGGCCCTGGGCCTCTTCCCAAATATTGAGCGGGAAGGGCGCCAACAATCGGCCAATTTGAAGGGGAACATCTGGTACACTTATCCTGACTAAAGTTGGTCTTCGCCTGCCAAAGGCTACGCCGTCCTGGGCTCCATGGTGACCTCCTTCCCACGGTTGGACTGGTCTTGGTCTCGTTGCACCGAAATGGGTGCGTTTGCTTGATCCTCTCTCCTGCGCTTGCCCCCTTTGCACCAAAGAGGAAAGGGAGACGCTGCGTGGGCTGGCGCCCGCCTGGCACCCTTGGTCGTCATGGCTTGCGTCATGGGCACCTCGTGAGGTACCCGCCTTGATCTCTCCGCCTCCTCGCGAGCCAGCCCAAGGAGGCCATGCTTGAGGAAGCGCCATGTCGTCCGCCTCACGAGGCTTGGCCCCTCGCGAGGGTCTTGAGCCTTGTGTTGATGCAGATGGGCCACGCTGGGCCTCCATTCGAGCCACGCCGCAGGCCGCAGGCAGGCAAGTCTGGGGACCCCCGTTCCCAGAACGCCGACACTTTGAAAAGGGACCCGTCCTCGCGTGCTTTCGATGACTGTATGACAACCGTGTTTTGCAGAGGAGGTCCTTGAGGCGGGAGGCCGGGCCTGCGGCGGCCAACCAACGAGGGGCTGCGGGGCCCCGTGGGATAAAAAGAAGTGTAGTCCGGACCGAGGTGCCGGCGCAAAGGTATAGCGCGCCTTTTTATTCCCAGGTGTTATTCCTTCAAGGCATATTAACACTCGTGCTTTGTTCAGGACAAAGAGACCTCGCCGGACTATATCCAGACAGGCTGCCAATCATGCCTCCACCAGCCAGGCTCCACAGCCTGGTCCGGAGGCGGAGGCGAACACGAGGCGCGCACCGGACGCTCCTCCGACAGAGGATGCGGACAGGCTGTCTGCCACCCATTCCGAGGTGGAGAGTGCCATGAACCACAGGCGTTGCCGGAAAGTTCTTTGCGACGCTTGTTTCTCCCAAGAGGTATTGGATGCCTTCAATTCGGGAGACGCGTATCTCCGTGCCGCTCAAAATGGTATAGCCAGAGCCACAGAGCAATATGTAAAAGACATACGGGTGAGAAAATTTAATGGTTATATATATCAGTAGCCCCCGAGACTTGAAGCAGCTAGAATAACTGATTTAAGGATCGTGTAATACGCAGGTTCTTTCAGAGAAGAATACCCAACTGTCCCAGGAGCTAAAAGAGTGCAAAGCCCAACTTGAGGCCGCACTAGCCGCGACGAAGGAGCCCAAGGAGACCCCCTCTGGTAATATATGCTTCAAAAAGATAAGTGTGAAGTGCGGCATATGTGCAAATCTGACAAATGAAATTACAGATGGCGCCGGACTAGATCCGGACAAGCAACAACTCCTACGCCGGCTAAAGGCTGGCGAGAGTGTGCTAACAAAGGTGAGGCGGGAGAAGAATGATCTTCAGGATGCCAACACCAAGCTGGGTGTTGAACTGAAAGATGTTCGTGCCCAGCTGTCGGACTCCGTTAAGGAGAATCAGCGGCTTCGACGCGGCATATTTAGTAAGTGCTCGAACGAACTTTGAAAAAAGAGTTCGGCGAGGAAGTCGACTAACAGGTCGTCCTGCAAAGGAGATGCCCGGTTCTACGGGTGACCTTCTTCCCGAGCTCTCGCAAGTGCACGAGCGAGTTCGGCAGGCGATGCAAGGCGTTGCCCAAGCCTTATGGCCATCCCTCTCCATGCCCGAGGGCCATTGGAGAGCTTGCAGAGAAGCTTAAGGGAGCGCGGTGGCGCTTCCGATTGTGGAAGATATCACCCTGCCGTCAAGGCGCTAGGGAGGCCTGGGCCATGGTGAAGACGCGGTACACAAAGGCTGACCCAAACCACATGGCCGAGGTCGGAACTGTGGGGCCCGATGGGAAGGAGATCCCTGTAAGCTTAGTATACGGCCAAGTAGAATTGGCCGCAAAGTATTCCCAGCAGGACTGTAAATTAGACAGCCTGTTAGATGGTATTGAAGAGGAATACGATCAGTCAGAATGACTATGTAATTTAATTGACATTTGTAATGCCTTCTAGCCGGATTGTAGATCATTTGTCATGGCCGACCTTTTCGCTTCAACCTCGGGACATGACGGTTCGTAGTGTGTCTGAATACCCTTGCGGTTGTATAAGAACCGGGTATGCATGGAGACCAGGCGTAGGGGTCATTAGTGCTTGAACAGACAAGTGCCCAACTAGTTATGTTATATTACATGGTTAGTAAGAAACATCTTCCAGGGAGAATAGTTCCGTTAAGGGTTCCTTTCCCTAGGAGGCATGCCCTAAAGTGCATGTCCATTCTGCGAAAAAGACGCAGGAAAAATCGTCTGGGGGCGCATAGATAAATAATTGGAAAAATCATCTTTTAGGTCACCGACCGAATATTCCCTTAAGAAAGCTAGCTTTCGGCTTCACCAAGTCTGAGGTACACATCCGGCTGACCCGGCAGTAACAATCACAGAGGTGCTCCCTTTACCACCTAGCCGAACAATCGGGAACGTAGGGGTAAGCACAGGAGCCAGGCAACCCAACTTGGCCAAAACTTAAGTCATATCGATGCATATAATGGTGAAATAAAAGGTACATGCGGAAGTGTGACACATGTGTTGGGCATAAAGCCCGTGTGAATAAGCTTCTGTTAAAAGAAGCCCCCAGGTTTAATGAGTGCGAATAGCACGTCATGTGATGAGCCTTTTAAGGCTATAAGAGGAGAGGAGAAGGAGAGAAATATAAGACATACAGTATATAATAAATGGACAGAGGAAGGAGACGAACACAGAGACCGGGGCTAGGCATAGAATCTTCGGAGACGGGCTGCGTTCCATGGGTTCGGCTCGAGTCAATTATCCGATGCATCTCGCAGGCGGTACGCTCCACCAGTCAAGACTTGGGCTTGAGTTTGTCATTTTTCTTGTCCGGCAGACGTAGAACTAATTTGCCAACATTGTAATTTTTGGCCGTACTTCTCTGCTTTGGTATCTTCGAGCCTGCTGTTGATAGAATGCGGAACGGGCTATGGCCACGTCACATTCTTCATCCAATGCATCCAAACTATCATGTCGATCGAGCTCGGCCTCTCTTTCTTCGTACATGCGCACCCGAGGTGAGTCATGAATTATGTCGCAGGGCAAAACTACCTCTGTGCCGTACACCATGAAGAATGGCGTATATCTGGTGGTGCGATTCGGCGTGGTCCGCAACCCCCAGAGTACGGAGTCGAGCTCCTCTACCCAGTGCGTGTTAGATTCCTTAAGGGACCGCACTAATCTGGGTTTGATGCCGCTCATGATAAGATCATTTGCACGTTCGACCTGTCCGTTAGTTTGTGGGTGATAGACGGAAGCATAATCGAGCTTGATGCCCATGTTTTTGCACCAGAGTTTTACCTCATCGTCCGTAAAGTTCGTGCCGTTATCAATGATGGTGCTGTGGGGGACGCCATAACGGTGTATGACCCCAGATATGAAGTCTATCACCGGTCCGGATTCGGCCGTCTTAACAGGCTTGGCTTCTATCCATTTGGTGAACTTATCCACCATGACCAGTAAGTGTCATCTAGTCGATGTTCACATAGCACCATTAGAGGAAAGACAACATACATGTCATCAAAATATCGAACGAATACCAAATTCACATGATTACTTATAACAAGACTTCTCTCATGTCCTCAGTAACAAACGTAACTACTCACAAAGCATGTTCATGTTTAAGATCAGAGGGGTAATGGATATCATTAAGGATCTGAACATATGATGTTCCACCAAATAAACCAATTAGCATCAACTACAAGGAGTAATCAACACTACTAGCAACCCATAGGTACCAATCTGAGATTTTGAATACAAGAGATGAACTAGGATTGGAGAGGAGATGGTGCTGGTGAAGATGTTGATGGAGATTGACCCCCTCTCAATGTGAGGATCGTTGGTGATGACGATGGCTTCGAGTTCCACCTCCGGGAGGGAAATTTCCCCTATAGAATAGCTCCGCCGGAGCCCTACATTGCTTCTGCCTAGGTTCCTCCTCGAGATGGCGGCGCTTCATCCCGAAAGCTCTCTTCATATTTTTCCATGTCAAAAGACTCCATATAGCAGAAGATGGGCACCGGAGACCTGCCAGGGGGCCCACAAGCCCTAGGGGCGCGCCCCCCAGGCTTGTGGCCACCTGGTGGGTCCCCTCTGGTAGTTTCTTGGCCCAATAATTCTTATATATTCCAAAATAAATCTTCATAATTTTCAGGACATTTGGAGTTGTGCAGAATAGGTCTCTCACATTTGCTCCTTTCTAGTCCAGAATTCCAGCTACCAGCATTCTCCCTCTTCATGTAAATCTTGTAAAATAAGAGAGAAAAGGCATAAGTATTGTACCATAATGTGTAATAACAGCCCATACTGCAATAAATATCAACATAAAAGCATGACACAAAATGGTCATAGCATCTTGTTTTCCCTTAGAGTTTCGAGTTCTGTTCACAAGTTGTCACGCCGCCGGCGCCACCAGATGGTCATATCTTCATTGTTGTTTCCATATACCACCACCACCATCTTCCATACCGCTGCATATACATTCGCCTATCCACCACCAATCCGAGTCTACACATACATCACCTGTCCACCACCAATCCGAGTCCACATATACATCCGCCTGTCCACCACCAATCCGAGTCCACATATACACCCGCCTGTCCAGCACCAATCCAAGTCCACATATACATCCGCCTATGCACCACCAATCCGAGTCTTTTCATATTAGGTTTGTTTTCAAGATCCATCTATTTTCATATTCGTGTTTCCTTGCCTCAGTAAGTTTCAAAATAAATCGGTGACCCCCGGGCAGTTTTTAGGCCAAAATTTCGGTGACTGAATTTTTTCCCTATCCTGTTTTTAGGTCCCAGGGAGCGTTTTGAGACACTTGCCATCACAATGATTTTTTGTTGCACTTTTTGGTAGCCACTCCCCTGATTTCTGAAAAAAACAAAAAAAGTGCCTATCCTATTATTTGGATTTGGGAAGAGTTTTGAGACACTCGCCATTATAGTGTTTTTCCGCTAAAAAAAGAGCGCCAATAAATAGTGTGATTTTCCCTTGTTTTTGTGTAGCTTCATGATTTTGTTAGTGTCCTAGGCTCGCATCTCTAGCACGGCCGGTCTAGCCTAGGACTAGCACAGTATCGTCGTTGAGCATTTATTCAACTTTGCATCTCTGAATTGATTATTGCTGACATTTTTTTGCTACCGTATCATAAGCCTTCCCAGCTCTACATACATCTACATCATTCATTTGACACCACCTGGCAATCACTTTGTCCAAGCTTTGAGAGTCTTGACTACAATGGTTGCAGATCACCACCGGCTGCTGGGTAAGAACTGGTAACAATTTGAGATTTGGTTGACGGATTTGTGACACCCCACCACCGCCACTTTCTACTAGTTTGTAGGATCATTTTCTTGTGTGTTTCTATTGTTATTAACAATGGCAGGATCACAAGCCGACGAGATTGACTGGGAGAACATGACGAAGTAGCTTCATGATAAATTTCAGGAAATGTTAGGTCAATAGGCAGAAGACGCGATGGCCAACTTTGGAAAGGCACTGGAGAGGATTGATGACATTGAGAAGACAACTTACACCAAGTTGGATGCCAAGTTCGATGAAGTACTCGCACGTCTACCACAACCACCACCCGCATCTGCTGCACCATTGCAACAACATCAACAACCACCACTTAGTGACCCGGCAGGGCGAGCGCAGCGTGTTTCTCTTGAGCTAGGACAAAGTTCTGGTGCCGCTGCTACTACTGTTCATGCTGTTGTAGCTCCTGCTGCTACTTCAGTGGAGGAGGACTATTACGAGGATGAGGTTGATAAAAATCAGAACTACGTGCAACCACCAGCACCACCACCACCAGGTCGTCCTCATGCATATAATCGCAATGATAGGGCTGCTGCATCACCACCTCAGGTGTGAGATCCTTATAATCTTCCTAAACTGAAATTGAATATTCCACCATTTAAGGGTAGATATGTTCCTGATATACATCTTACTTGGGAGTTAGAAACTGAACAACATTTACATGTTTACAATATCTCGAGGAGAGATGCGTTGCTGCTGCTGTTTGTGCTATCACTAGTTTTGCATGTGTATGGTGCTCTGAACATTGTAGATTATATCCTGTTCCAACTACTGGGATGCTTTGAAAACTGTTATGCGTACTCGTTGGGTTCCACCATATTATCAACGTGAATTACTTCAAAAACAATAGCATTTGAGACAAGGAAAAAATTCTACAGAGGAGTATTATCAGGAATTATTAACTGGCATAATTAGATGTGGTATTGTTAAGGATAATGAGGCTATGCTTGCTCGTTTTATGGGTGGATTAAATAGATAGGTACCGACCATTTTAGAGCATAAGTAGTATGACAATATCACTTGTTTATTCCATCTTCCTTTCAAAGCTGAATGTGAAGTGCAGGATCGACAGGCATTGGCGCGAACTAGCTTTTCTGCAGGTCGACCTTCATCATGGACACCGTGTGCGTCCTCTACTTCCACACGTTCTGCTTCACCGGCACCTCTATCAGCTACAACCACCAACCGTGATAGAAGAAAGCAGGCACAACCACCTGATGAGGACATCAATACCATTGTTACACCCAACCCCTGCTGCTATGCATACTAGACCATTTACTAGAGCTCGCGCACACCAATTAAATTACCAGGTACTTTGTTTCTTGTTAATGATTCTAATGTTCATGAGAATATGATGCTGCCTAAATTGGATGCATTTGTGTTGATTACTAATGAAGGCCCTAGCATGGATAAGATGGATGAACACTGGAGTAGGATCAAGCATGGAGATGAAGGCGCGTGCGAAGGGATCCAGAATGGCATTTCTAGTGAATATTTGAGCACTTTGAGGCCTCTGTGATAACCTACAAGGACATGGACGAAATATACAAGATGCCCCTTCATAAATTTCGGCCATAGTTTATTTCAGGTGATGTGCCACCTTATTTTTGGGCCAGGCCCATGTAATTTCGAAATACAACTTCCTAGGTTGTTTTTAGAGTCTGTATGTGTGGGGAAACAAAGTTAGGGTTAGTTTCGGACCCCTCCTACAGGTGGTGCATAATATTTTCTGTATTTGATTTGTTGAATTTTCGGTTGCATCATCGTGTCAACTTGCTGGTCTTTGTGTCTAGTTTCCCTTAGAGTTTCGAGTTCTGGTCACAAGTTGTCACCCGTCGCCGCACCATCTTCATTGTTGTCCACCACCAATCCGAGTCCACACATACATCCGCCTATCCACAACCAATCCGAGTCCACACATACATCCGCATGTCCACTAATGTCTACTATGCAACTTTATCCTTGTAGACGTTGTTGGGCCTCCAAGTGCAGAGTTTTGTTGGACAGTAGAAAATTTCCCTCAAGTGGATGACCTAAGGTTAATCAATCCGTTGGAGGCATAGGATGAAGATGGTATCTCTCAAACAACCCTGCAACCAAATAACATAGTCTCATGTGTCCCCAACACACCCAATACAATGGTAAATTGTATAGGTGCACTAGTTCGACAAAGAGATACGGACGTGATGCCTATGTCCATGATCATGCCTAGATATTCTCATAACTATGCGCTTTTCTATCAATTGCTCCGCAGTAATTTGTTCACCCACCGTAATATATGCTATCATGAGAGAAGCCACTAGTGAAACCTATGGCCCCCGGGTTTACTTTACATCATATAAGTTTCCGATATATAATTCTAGTTTAATATTTATTTTGCAATCTTTTTTCCAATCTATACAGCAAAAATACCAAAAATATTTATCTTATTGTCTTTATCAGATCTCACTTTTGCAAGTAGCCGTGTAGGGATTGACAACCCCTTTATCGCGTTGGTTGCAAGGTTCTTGATTGTTTGTGCAGGTACTAGGTGACTTGCATGTAGTCTCCTACTGGATTGATACCTTGGTTCTAAAAAACTGATGGAAATACTTACGCTACTTTGTTGCATCACCCTTTCCTCTTCAAGGGAAAACCAACGCATGCTCAAGAGGTAGCAGGCAACGATAAGGCAAGGGGCGCGCCCTGGGGGGGGGGGGGGCTCCGCCCACCCTTGTGGTTTCCTCGGGACTCCTCTTTGATAGCTTTTCATTCCAGTATTTTTTATATTTTCTAAAAATATTCTCAGTAAATTTTCACCTCGTTTCGAGAAATTTTATTTCTGCACAAAAAAATGACACTACGGTAGTTCTGCTGAAAACAACGTCAGTCCGGGTTAGTTCTAATCAAATCATATAAAATTATTGTAAACATGGCATGCATACTTCATAAATTAGAGATACGTTGGAGACGTATCAACATCCCCAAGCTTAATTCCTAGTCGTCGAGTAGGTAAATGATAAAAGAAATAATTTATCAAGTGTGAATGCTAGCAAGTGCACAAGTTTGATCAATGATAATTTCAATCACTTTTTTAGCATCATTATATATCATAACAACAGATCATATCATAAAGCTTCTCATGATCAAGTATCCAGCTATTCACATGTTAAATCATAGACCATAAACTTTCTTGAAAACTAACAAACTGTGTTCTCAGTCATCAAACAATTGCAATTCATCTTATTTTGAGGAAGGTTCTATGTAAGAGCTTTGATTTAGCAAATCCCACATACTCAACTATCATATAGTCTTCCATTATTTCTACCACTCAAACCATGTTTTTAGAACAAATAGCATCAATTGAACACAAAGAAAGATAGGGGCTTAATGTTTCGCCTCCCAACTTATTTATCATACAGATAATTGTCAACAATAATAATTCATGATCAAATATATTTGAATGACCATCAAAAGTTTGTAAAACGCTTATTTTCCCCTACAATAAAAGATCATACATATTTAGGAGCAATTATTATTGCTTTTTGTACCGATAGCAACTTACTTGAAGGATCTTATTCAATCCATAGGTAGATGTGGTGGACACTCATGGCATGAAATGGGGTTTAAGGGTTTTTGGATGCACAAAAAGTATCTCTACTTAGTACAAAAATTTTGGCTAGCAAAAGATTCTAAGAAGCAAGCACCACATGTTGGAGGATCCAAAACAATATAACTTCTATACCCAAACATAACTCAGTATGTTGTCTTTCTTGTCCAACTTCAACTAATTTGATCAAGTTTGAAAATAATTAATGGGGCTCACAATCATACAATATGTCCAAGATAGTATATTTATATGTGAAAAGTCTCTTCCTTCAATATTCTTTCATGAATTGCTCAAGTGACCAATACTAAGTTTGCTAATTTCCAATAAATTTACCACCTCTACTTCTTATATGTGAAGTCATTACTCCCCATGGTATAAGCATATGAAGCATATATAATTTCATATTTATGGTATTCAATTCATTCAACCATTTACTCATAGGATATAAAAGAAGCACGTGAGTAAATGACAAACTACTCCAAGAAGATATAAGTGAAGATCAATGAGTAGTCAAATAATTAAGTAGCTATGTGAAGACTCTCTCTCATAAATAAAATTTAGATCTAAAGTACTTTGTTCAAACAGCAAGCAAAACAAAATTAAATGACATTCTAAAAATAGCACACATCGTGTGAAGAAGCAAAACTTAGGCTCAACCAAGATTGATCGATAGTTGTTGAAGAAGAAAGGTGGGATGCCAACAGGGGCATCCCCAAGCTTAGATGCTTGAGACTTCTTGAAATATTAACTTTGGATGCCTTGGGCATCCCCAAGCTTTAGCTTTTGTATCTCCTTAATTCCTTTCATATCGTGGTTTCCCTAAATCTTAAAAACTTAATCCACACAAAACTCAACAAGAACTCATGAGATAAGTTAGTATAAATCAATGCATAAACCTTATTATTCTCTACTGTAGCAAATCACTAAAATTATTATTTAACATTGCATACTAAATGCATCTGCATATTTAATACTCCCATCCTCAAATAGAATCATTAAACAAGCAAACATAACAACAATCTGTCTAAATAGAACAGGTGCAAAGAATGCAAGAGGAATCATACTTCCCTAACTCTAAATATTCTGAAAAATTACCACACTATAGAAAATTTGTTGTTACTCATTTTGTAAATATTTCAGGATTTTATCACGTTCTGAATTTCCAGAAGAATTCAAACAATGGTAGAGAACTTTCTGTTTTCAAAACAACAACATATAGACTTCTAAAATACGCATCGTAAAGGCTATACTTGACCTTTTTATTGAACTAAAAGATGAAAAAAATTATTCTAAATAACAGCAAGTAAAGCCTAATAAAATAAAATGATGCTCCAAGCAAAATACGTATCATGTGGTGGATAAAATTATAGCTCCAAGTAAGGTTACCGATAAACAAAGAGGAAAGAGGGGATGCCATACGGGGAAACCCCAAGCTTAGGATCTTGGTTGTCCTTGAATTTTACCTTGGGGTGCCTTGGGTATCCCCAAGCTTGGGTTCTTTCCACTCCTTATTCCTAGTCCATCAAAACTTCACCCAAAACTTGAAAACTTCACAACACTAAACTTAACAGAAAAATCGTAAGCTCTGTTAGTATAGTAAAGCAAATCACCACTTAGGTACTATTGTGAACTCGTTCCAAATTCATATTGGTTTTATATCTACTGTATTCCAACTTCTCCATGGTTCATACCCTTCGATACTACCCATAGATTGATCAAAATAAGAAGACAACACAGTGAAAACAGAATTTGTCAAAAACAAAACAGTCTGTAGTAATATGGAAACTTTCCATACTTCTGTAACTCCAAAATTTCTGCAAAATAAGGACAATCTAGGCAATTTGCATATCAATCTTGTGTAAAAAATTCAGATCAAAAGCACATTCTAGTGAATTTTCAAAATTCCTGGACTGAGAGAAAAAGTTTCTGTTTTTGCACGGGATCAAGTTAACTATCACCAAAGACCATCCAAAGTTCTTACTTGGCTGAAACACTAATTAAAACACCAAAACACAATTACTGCAGAAGTAATATTGTGTAATTATTGAAAAACAGAAGCAAAAACACGAAACACAAAACAAAATTGGATTGCCTCCCAACAAACGCTATTTTTTAACGCCCCTAGCTAGGCATGATGATTTCAACGATGCTCACATAAAAGATAAGAACTAAAACATAATGGGAGCATCATGAAGCATATGACTAGCACACTTAAGTCTAACCCACTTCCTATGCATACGGATTTTGTGAGCAAATAATTCATCAAAACAAGAAACAACTAGCATAGGAAGGCAAAACAAGGATAACTTCAAGACTTTCAACACAAAGAGAGGAAACTTCATATTATTGAGATATGTAAAAGCAAAAGTTCGTCACTTATAATATTTTTTAGTAGCATCATGAATGAATTCAACAATATAACTATCACATAAAGCATTATTTTCATGATGCACAACCCTATAAATTTTATTACTCTCCACATTAGCAAAATTCTTCTCATTCATAGTAGTCGGAGAAAACTCAACAAAATTACTATCATGTGAGGCATAATCCAATTGAAAATAAAATCATGATGACAAATTTCATGGTAATCATTATTCTTTATAGCATACATGTCATCACAATAATCATCATAGGTAGCAACTTTGTTCTCGTAATCAATTGGAATCTCTTCCGAAATAGTGGAATCATCACTACATAAAGTCATGACCTCTCCAAATCCACTTTCATAAATATAATCATCGTAAATAGGAGGCATGCTATCATCATAATAAATTTTCTCATCAAAACTTGTGGGACAAAAAATATCATCTTCATGAAACATAGCATCCCCAAGTTTATGGCTTTGCATATCATTAGCATCATGGATATTTAAAGAATTCATACCAGCAACATTGCAATCATGCTCATCATTCAAAGATTTTATACCAAACATTTTATTGACTTCTTCTTCTAATACTTTGGCACAATTTTCCTTTCCATCATTTTAAAGAAAGACATTAAAAAGATGAAGCATATGAGGCAACCTCAATTCCATGTTTTGTAGTTTTCTTTTACAGACTAAACTAGTGATAAAATAAGAAACTGAAAGATTCAATTGCAAGATCTAAAGATATATCTTCAAGCACTAACCTCCCCGGCAACTGCGCCAGAAAAGAGCTTGATGTCTACTACGCAAATTTATCCTCGTAGACGTTGTTGGGCATCCAAGTTTAGAGTTTTATAGGACAGTAGAAAATTTCCCTCAAGTGGATGACCTAAGGTTTATCAATCCGTGGGAGGCGTAGGATGAAGATGGTATCTCTCAAACAACCCTCCAACCAAATAACAAAGAGTCTCGTGTGTCCCGAACACACCCAATACAATGCTAAATTGTATAGGTGCACTAGTTCGGCGAAGAGATAATAATAGAAGTGTAATATGTATAGTAGATATAGGTTTTTGTAATCTGAAAATATAAAAACAGCAAGGTAGCAAGTGGTAAAAGTGAGCGAAAACGGTATTGCAATGCTCGGAAAGAAGGCCGAGGGTTCATACTTTCACTAGCGCAAGTTCTCTACAATGATAACATAATTAAATCATATGGCAATCCCTCAGTGTGTAATAAAGAGTCACTCCAAAGTTCCTATCAAGGAGAACATAAGATGAAATTCCTTGTAGGGTACGAAACCACCTCAAAGTTATTCTTTCCGATCAATCCATTGAGCTATTCCTATAAGTGTCACAAACTGCCCTAGAGTTCGTAGTAAAATAACACCATATGACACACATCAGTCAACCCTAATGACACCTAGATACTCCAATGTCACCACAAGTATCCGTGGGTCAATTATACAATATGCATCAAAAACTTCAGATTCATAATATTCAATTCAACACAAAGAATCTCAAAGATTTCCCCAAGATTTCTACCAGAGAAATAAGATGAAAACGTGCATCAACCCCTATGCATAGATTATCCCAATGTCGCCTCGGGAATCCGTGAGTTGAGTGCCAAAACATACATAAGTGAATCAACAAAGCACCCCATTGTCACCAAAGATATCCCATCCCAAGACATACATCAAGTGTTCTCAAATCCAATACTCAATCCAACATAAGGACACCTCAAAGAGCAAGACTCAATTCATCACAAGAAGGTAGAGGGGGAGAAACACCATATGATCCAACTATAATAACAAAGCTCGTGGTACATCAAGATCGTGCCAAATAAATAACATGAGAGAGAGAGAGAGATCAAACACATAGCTACTGGTACATACCCTTAGCCCTGAGGGTGAACTACTCCCTCCTCATCATAGAGAACATCGGGATGATGAAGATGGCCACCGGTGATGGTTTACCCCTCCGGTAGGGTGCCAGAATGGGCTCCCTATTGGTTTTTCATGCCTACAGAGGCTTGCGGTGACGGAACTCCCGATTTGGATTTATTTCTAAGGTTTTTGGGATTTATAAGAGGTGTTGGCATCGGGGACTATTCAAGGGGGCCATGAGGCGACGACGAGGCAGGGGGCGCCCCACCCTTGTGGTCACCTCAAGACTCGTTTTTCGTTGTACTATTTTTTTATATTTTCCAAAAATATTCTCCTTAAATTTTTAGCTCGTTCCGAGAACTTTTATTTCTGCACAAAAAAGACACCACTTTAGTTCTGCTGAAAACAGCGTCAGTCCGGGTTAGTTCTAATCAAATCATACCAAAATCATATAAAATTATTGTAAACATGGCATGAATACTTCATAAATTATAGATACGTTGGAGACGTATCAGCATCCCCAAGCTTAATTCCTGCTCGTCCTCAAGGTGGTAAATAATAAAAGAAATAATTTATGAAGTGTGAATGCTAACAAGTGCACATGTTTGATCAATGATAATTTGAATCAATTTTTCTAGCATCATTATATATCATAACAATAGCCCATATCATATAGTTTCTCATGATCAAGTAACAAGCTATTCACATGTTAAACAATATACGATAAACTTTCTTGAAAACTAACAAACTATGTTCTCAGTCATCAGACAATTGCAATTCATCGTATTTTCAGCAAGGGTCTATATCAGAGCTTTGATTTAGCAGATCCCACATACTCAACTCCCATATAGTCTTCCATGATTGCTACCACTCAAAAAATATTTTTAGAAAAAATAGCATCCATGGAACACAGAGAAAGATAGAGGCTTAATGTTTCGCATCCCAACTTATTTATCTTTTAGATAATTGTCAACAATAATAATTCATGATCAAATATATTTGAGTGGCCATATATGCTTAGATCTTTCCCCATCACATGATGCTTGCCAACTAAAGAGTAGGTTGTAATGAGAAGGAATACTACTGACTCTTGCATAAGAGTAAATACATGGAAGTATAAGATAAGACCTTTGCAGAGGGAAGCAGAGTTGTTATGCACTTTTTAATTTTGGATATGCAAACCCTTAATGCAAAGGAACGTCACGTTGTATTGCCCTTTGTGATAGCAACCTTTATTATGCAGTCCATCACTTTTATTTCTTGACGATCACAAGTTTGTACAATGCTTATTTTCCCTTACAATAACAGATCATACATACGTAGGAGCAATTTTTATTGCTTTTTGCACCGATGAAAACTTACATGAAGGATCTTATTCAATCCATAGGTAGATATGGTGGACACTCATGGCGTGAAACAGAATTTAAGGGTTTTTGGATGCACAAGTAGTATCTCTACTTAGTACAAAATTTTTGGCTAGCAAAAGATTCTAAAAAGCAAGCACCACATGTTAGAGGAACCATAAGAATATAACTTCTATACAAATATACCCAAACATAACTCAGTATGTTGTCTTCCTTGTCCAACTTCAACTAACTTGATCAAGTTTGAAAATAATTAATGGGGCTCACAATCATAGAATATGTCCAAGATAGTATATTTATATGTGAAATCTCTCTTCCTTCAATATTCTTTCATGAATTGTTCAAGTGACCAATACTATGTTTGCTAACTTCCAATAAATTTACCACCTCTACTTCTTATATGTGAAGTCATTACTCCCAATGGTATAAGGATATGAAGCATATATAATTTCAGATTTATGATATTCAATTAGTTCAACCATTTACTCATAGGATATAAGAGAAGCACGTGAGTAAATGACAAACTACTCCAAAAATATATAAGTGAAGATCAATGAGTAGTCAAATAATTAAGTAGCTATGTGAAGACTCTCTCTCATAAAGAAAGTTTAGATCTAAAGTACTTTATTCAAACAGCAAGCAAAACAAAATATAATGACATTCTAGAAATAGCACACATCGTGTGAAGAAGCAAAACTTAGGATTAACCAAAACCGACCGATAGTTGTTGAGGAAGAAAGGTGGGATGCTAACCGGGGCATCCCCAAGCTTAGATGCTTGAGACTTCTTGAAATATTAACTTGGTATGCCTTGGGCATCCCCAAGCTTTAGCTTTGTGTATCCTTAATTCCTTTCATATCACGGTTTCCCTAAATCTTAAAAACTTCATCCACACAAAACTCAACAAGAACTAATGAGATAAGTTAGTTTAAATCAATGCATAAACCTTATCATTCTCTACTGTTGCAAATCACTAAAATTATTATTTAACATTGGATACTAATGCCTATGCATATTTAAAACTCCCATCCTCAAATAGAATCATTAAACAAGCAAACATATGCAAACATAACAACAATCTGTCTAAACAGAGCAGTCTGCAAAGAATGCAAGAGGAATCATACTTCCCTAACTCCAAAATTCTAAAAAATTACCACACTGTAGAAAATTTGTTATTACTCATTTTGTAAAGATTTCAATATTTTATCACGTTCTGCATTTCCAGAAGAATTAAAACAACGATAGAAAACTTTCTGCTTTCAAAACAACAACATATAGACTTCTGAAGTAAGCATCACAAAGGCTATACTTGACCTTTTTATTGAACTAAAAGATGCAAAACATTATTCTAAATAATAGCAAGTAAAGCCTAATAAAATAAAATGAAATTCCAAGAAAAACACATATCATGTGGTGGATAAAAATATAGCTCCAAGTAAGGTTACCGATAAACAAAGAGGAAAGAGGGGATGCCATTCGGGGAATCCCCAAGCTTAGGATCTTGGTTGCCCTTGAATTTTACCTTCGGGTGCCTTGGGTATCCCCAAGCTTGGGCTCTTTCCACTCCTTATTCCTATTCCATCAACACTTCACCCAAAACTTGAAAACTTCACAACACAAAATGAGGGAGTCCTGGATTAGGGGGTGTTCGGATAGCCGAACTATATCTTCAGCCGGACTCCACGACTATGAAGATACAAGATTGAAGACTTCGTCCCGTGTCCGGAAGGTTCTTTCCTTGGCGTGGAAGGCAAGCTAGGCATGCCGATATTCAAGATCTCCTACCAATGTAACCGACTCTGTGTAACCCTAACCCTATCCGGTGCCTATATAAACCGGAGGGTTGTAGTCCGTAGCAAGAACACATCATAACCACTCATAGGCTAGCTTCTAGGGTTTAGCCTCCTTGATCTCGTGGTAGATCTACTCTTGTACTACCCATATCATCAATATTAATCTAGCAGGAGTAGGGTTTTACCTCCATCGAGAGGACCCGAACCTGGGTAAAATAAAGTGTCCCTTGTCTCCTGTTACCATCTGACCTTGACGCACAGATCGGGACCCCCTACCCGAGATCCGTCGGTTTTGACACTGACATTGGTGCTTTCATTGAGAGTTCCTCTATGTCGTCACAATCAGGAAGGATGCCTTTTCCCGTCTTTAAAGACGGCGCCGTCACTGAGGGAGATTTGGCTATCGGCCAATCCCTCCGGCTGGGTGGTTTTCTCATGACCGCCCGTTCGGCCATTACGCCGATGGTGACCTCTCGGGTCATCGAAAACAATCTCCGCGTCAGCTCGGAATTGGCCGAGCAGCTAGATTCGGTGGAGCTCTCCTCCATAAACGAGCTCCTGGATCGCATCGCCGCCTTGGGGGTCGCTACAAACTACGACCAGGTTGGGCCTAAACCCGATCTAAGGGAAATCAACTCTCCCCAAGCCACCCATCATGTTGCTGTGGTGGAAACACAATGCGGTGACCCTTCATCAATCTTAAGGACCAGATACGTCCGAATTCCGGAACCCTCCATGCCGGATATCCACGAAGGGGAGGATACAACCCAAGACCTGGGCTTGGAACCAGGCAAACCGGAAAGCATACAGGACTCCGGATCTCGGAATCCAGAGGTCGTTCGGCCTCCGAACAGCAAACCGGGCGAAGTATCAGATCTAATGAATTCCGCCCGTCCGATCTTAAGCGATCTCTCCCGAATCAAGCAGATGCCCGAAGAAACAATACATCATTACTGGGCCAGATTCCTCCTGCTTATGAACAGGATAAAGGACTGCCACGAGGGAGACGCGATTTCAATCTTCTGCAGTAACTGCACGGACAAGGGGATACTCAACGCCATAAGTCGTCGTAATATTACGCGCTTTGCTGACTTGGCATCCATAGTACAAAAATACTGTGCGATGGAAAGTGCTCGGAAAACCAAAATTAACTTTTGGGATAATCCGGCCTTGAATAGCAATCCCGTCCGAATCAAAAGGGCGCACTACAGCAAAGCGCCCGGATTAAATAAAAAATCAAAACCCTCTAGGGGGCACGGAACCGTGCTAGAAAGGTGGCTCGATGGACCCTGCAAAATTCATAGTACAGAGAATGCCACCCCAACTCACAGCCTCAGGGCATGTTGGATACTCCGGCAGGTGGCCAAAATTGGCGAGGACCTCCTAAATCCAGAGGTCGAAGGAAACCAGCCCGAGAATTTCAGTACCGTTCTCACAATCTCCAAGACTTTCGCATCAAATAACATGCGAAAAAGAACACTTCGCAGCCTCGCCGAAGTCTACCAAGTAGCGACCATAAATCCATGGAGCAATACTGCCATCACCTTCAATGCGAGCGACGAACCTAAATTCCGAACAGCCAGAGCGCCAGCCGCATTGGTTCTCAGTCCCATAGTGGACGGCTGTCGCCTCGCAAAGGTACTTATGGACGGAGGCAGCGGATTGAACCTCATCTATGAGGAAACCCTCCAAAAGATGGAAATAGACTGGAACCGCATTGAGCGAAGCAGCACAACCTTTAGAGGAATAATCCCCAGTCAGGAAGCGCGCTGCACCGGAAAGATCACACTAGATGTGGTATTCGGCACGCCGGATAATTACAGGTCCGAACAAATCACGTTCCAGGTGGCCCCGTTCAGAAGCGGATATCACGCTATATTAGGACGAGAGGCATTCACAGTTTTCCAAGCCATACCCCATTACGAGTACATGAAGCTTAAGATGCCGGGGCCAAACGGAATTATCACTCTTGCTAGTGATCCGGACATAGCACTCCGCGCCGAAAACAAGACAGCCGCATTGGCCCTCGAGGCACTATCTGAAGCCTTAGCGGCCGAAGAGCTGACGGCGCTGCGATCCACGGTTAGCAGGGATGATGTGATACTCGATAAGAGATCCAAATCCACATCCTTCAAACCAGCGGACGAAATAGTCAAATTCCAGGTCCACCCAACGGACCCAAATAAAACAGCCTCCATCGGGGCACAATTGAGCCCTGATGTAAACGCCGAACTGCGCGAGTTCCTACGAGAGAACTGGGATATTTTCGCTTGGCACCCCTCAGATATGCCAGGAATCCCACGCAGGCTGGCCGAGCACAGCTTAAATATCCAGAAAGGATTCAAACCTGTCAAACAAACCCTTCGGCGTTTCTCCGAACCAAAGAGACAGGCCATGGGAGAGGAGCTAGCCAAATTATTGGAGGCCGGATTCATTAGAGATATCAAACACCCGGACTGGCTAGCAAACCTGGTAATGGTACCAAAGAAGGACAAATCCTGGCGCCTGTGTGTCGACTTCAAAGACCTTAATAAGGCCTGCCCAAAGGATCCCTTTCCCCTCCCTCGAATTGATCAAATCATCGATGCCACCGCAGGACACGATTCCCTGTGTTTCCTCGACGCATACTCCGGTTACCATCAAATAAAGATGGCAGAATCCGACCAAGCTGCAACAGCATTCATCACGCCATACGGCCCATTCTGCTTCAACACAATGCCCTTTGGGCTCAAAAACGCCGGCGCGACATATCAGCGCATGATTCAAATATGTTTGGCAAACCAGATCGGCAAAACAGTGGAGGTGTACGTAGATGATGTGGTCGTTAAATCAAGACACATCGAATCTCTAGTAGACGACTTGAGACTTACATTCGACAACCTGCGAAAATACGACATCAAGCTCAATCCAGAAAAATGTGTTTTTGGCGTCCCAGCCGGAAAGCTCCTGGGCTTTATTGTATCCGGCAGAGGAATTGAAGCAAATCCAGCTAAAATCCGAGCTCTGTCACAATTGGATGTCCCAAAAGATCTCAAGCAAATTCAGAAACTCACCGGATGTGTGGCGGCCTTAAGCCGCTTCATCTCCCGCTTGGGAGAAAAGGCACTACCCCTTTACCGCCTCCTTAGGCGCACCGAACACTTCGAGTGGACGGACGCTGCCACGGCCGGACTCGAGGAAATAAAGGTCATCTTGGCAAGAAACCCCGTCCTGGCCGCGCCGAATACCGGCGAACCCATGCTATTGTACATTGCCGCAACCCATCAAGTTGTTAGCGCAGTACTCGTCGTCGAACGGATAACGGACGAACACAAATTACCCCTTCAAAGGCCGGTTTACTATGTGTCCACTATCCTCACACCATGCAAATCACGGTACCCGCATTATCAAAAAATCGCATACGCGGTATTCATGGCATCCCGGAAGCTACGACACTACTTTCAAGAGTGTTCTATCACAGTAGCCTCGGAAGTGCCACTCAACGATATTATCAACAACCGCGATGCAACAGGACGGATAGCAAAATGGGCCATAGAGCTCCTCCCGTTTGATATAACCTACAAGCCATGGCGAGCAATTAAATCGCAAGTCCTAGCCGACTTCGTCGCCGAATGGACAGAGGCCGAACTCCCTAAAGAGTACGGCACGTACTCAAACTGGATCATGCATTTTGACGGCTCCAAAATGCTGGCCGGAATGGGAGCTGCCGTCGTTTTGACGTCCCCTACAGGAGATACAGTTCAATATGTACTCCAAATTATGTACACGGACTCCAACAATGCAGCCGAATACGAGGCCCTTCTACATGGCCTCCGGATGGCGGTATCCATGGGCATTCAACGCCTGGAAGTACACGGGGACTCAAACCTCGCGATATCCCAAATAAATGGCGACTTCGACGCCAAAGACCCAAAAATGGCAGCTTATCGCAATGCCGTACTAAAAATGTCAGCTCGGTTCGAGGGACTGGAGTTCCATCACATAGCCCGAGAAAATAATCAGGCAGCGGACGTCCTGGCACGCATTGGAGCAAAACGAGATGCAGTCCCCCCAACATCTTCTTAGAAAGATTATTCAAACATCCGTAACATGGGAGAGGGAACCCTCGGATAATAGCCCGGGCATAACCACACAACCCAATGCCGAACAATCAGACATCGGCGGCCCCGCCACCGAAATTACATCCTCAGCCCACGCAATAATGGCAGTCATCGCCCCGTGGACGGAACCATTCCTAGCCTACCTTACTAGGCAGGAACTCCCCGAGGACCAAAACGAGGCACGCTGCATAGTGCGGCGATCTAAAGCATATAAAGTCCACGAGGGAGAGCTATATAAGAAAAGCACTACAGGAGTCCTTCAAAGGTGTATCTCCGAAGAGGAAGGGCGGAGTCTGTTGGCTGAAATTCATGCCGGACTTGGTGGCCATCACGCCGCGGCTCGGTCCCTTGTAAGCAAGGCTTTCTGTACTGGCTTCTATTGGCCGACGGCTAGAGCAGACGCTCAGGACCTAGTCAAACGGTGCGTCGGTTGCCAGCTCTTTGCCAACCAAAGCCATATGCCACCCAACGCCCTCCGAACTATCCTCATCACTTGGCCTTTCGCGGTCTGGGGGCTCGATATGGTGGGACCCCTTAAAGGCGGAACCCACAAGAAAAAATACTTATTGGTCATGGTGGATAAATTCACCAAATGGATAGAAGCCAAGCCTGTCAAGACGGCTGAATCCGGACCTGTGATAGACTTCATATCCGGGGTCATACACTGTTATGGTGTCCCCCACAGCATTATCACCGATAACGACACAAACTTCACTTCTGATGAAGTAAAGCTGTGGTGCAAAAACATGGGCATTAAGCTCGACTACGCTTCTGTCTATCACCCACAAACTAACGGTCAGGTCGAACGTGCAAATGGTCTCATCATGAGCGGCATCAAAGCCAGACTAGTGCGGTCCCTCAAGGAATCTGATATGCACTGGGTAGAGGAGCTCGACTCCGTACTCTGGGGGCTGCGAACCACGCCAAATCGTACCACCGGATTCACGCCATTCTTTATGGTGTACGGCGCTGAGGTGATTCTGCCCTATGACATAATTCATGACTCACCTCGAGTGCGCATTACGAAGAAAGAGAAGCCGAGCTTGATCGGTAGGACAACCTGGACGCCTTAGAGGAAGAGCGTGATGTGGCTAAAGCCCGTTCAGCATTCTATCAACAGCAAGCTCGAAGATATCAAAGCAGAGAAGTACGGGCCAAAAATTACAACGTTGGTGAACTAGTTCTGCGCCTGCCGGATAAGCAAAAGAACAAACTCAAGCCCAAATGGGAAGGTCCATTCATAATCGACCAAGTCCTAACTGGTGGAGCGTACCGCCTGCAAGATGCGTCGGACAACTGACTCGAGCCGAACCCATGGAACACCACACGTCTCCGAAGATTCGATGCCTAGCGCCGGACTCTGTGTTTGTCTCCTTCCTCTGCCCATTATTTACATTTATACCTTTTTTTACTTTGTCTACTACTCTTTTCTTTTCTAGCCCTTAAAAGGCTCATTATGTGACGCGCTATCCGCGCTTCTTAAAACCTGGGGGCTTCTTTAACAAAAGCTTGTCTATATGGGTTTCACACCCAACGCATGCGTCAGACTTCCGCATGCACCTTTTCTTCGCCATTATATGCATCGATATGACTTAAGTTTTGGCCAAGCTGGGTTGCCTGGCTCCTGTGCTTACCCCTACGTCCCCGATTGTTCGGCTAGGCGGTAAAGGGAGCACCTCTACGATTGTTACTGCCGGATAAGCCGGATGTGTACCTCAGACTGGGTGAAGCCGAAAGCTAGCGTTCTTAAGGGAATATTCGGTCGGTGAACTAAAAGATGAACCTTTTTATTTTATACATGCCCCAGATGATCTTCTGCATTTGCAGTCCGGACGTGCACTTTAGGGCACGCCACCCCAGCGAAAGGAACCCTTAACGGAACTATTCTCTCTGGAAGATGTTTCTTACTAACCATGTAATATAACATAACTAGTTGGGCACTTGTCTGATAAAGCACTAATGACCCCTACGCCTGGTCTCCATGCATACCCCGGCTTTTATATAGCCGTTATGGTATTCGGACACACTCCGGACCGTCAGGTCCCGAGGTCGAAGCGAAAAGGTCGGCAACGACAAACGATCTACAATCCGGCTAGAAGGCATTACACATGTCAATTATAAATTACATAGTCATCTTGACTGATCGTATTCCTCCTCTATACCATCTAACAGGCTGTCTAATTTACAGTCCTGCTGGGAATACTTTGCGGCCAGCTCTACCTGGCCATACACCAAGCTCACAGGGATCTCCTTCCCGTCAGGCCCCACTGGTCCGACCTCGGCCATGTGATTGGGGTCAGACTTTGTAAAGCGGGTCTTCACCATGGCCCAGGCCTCCCACGCGCCTTGTCGGCAGGCTGATATCTTCCACAACCGGATGCGTCACCGAGCTCCCGTCAGCTTCTCCGCAAGCTCTCCAAGGCCCTCGGGCGTGGAGTGGGCAGGCCATAAGGCCCGGGCAACCCCTTGCATTGCCTACCGAATTCGTTCGTGCAGTTGCAGGAGTTCGGGGAGAAGGTCACCCGTAGAACCAGGCATATCCTCTGCAGGACGACCTGTGAGCGTACCTATAGACATAATTCTGTTCTTCGTCTTCCTTGCTGAACTCCTTTTTTTCAAAGGGTTCGCTCAAGCACTTACTAAATATGCCGCATCGAAGACGCTGATTCTCCTTCGTGGAGTCAGATAGCTGGCCACGAACGTATTTCAGTTCAACATCCAGCTTGGTGTTGGCATCCTGAAGATCATTCTTCTCTCGCCTCACCCTTGTCAACGTACTCTCGCCAGCCTTTAACTGGCGTAAGAGTTGTTGCCTCTCCGGATCTAGTCCGGCACCATCTGCAACATTAATTGTCAGATTCGCACATAAGCCGCACAATACCAATCTCTCAACGTATATCGTACCTGAGGGGGTCCTTTTGGGCTCCCCTGTTGCGGCTAGTGGGGCCTCTAGTTGGGCCTTGCACTTTTCCAGCTCCTGGGACAGCATGGTGTTCTTCTCAGTAAGAACCTACATATTATATGATCCTTAAATCAGTTAGTTTAACTGTTTCAAGTCTCGGGGGCTACTGGTATATATATATTTAAATTTTTCTTACCCGTATGTCTTTCACATACTGCTCCGTGGCTCTGGCTAAACCATCTTGAGCAGCACGAAGGTACGCATCTCCCGAATTGAAGGCATTTAAGGCCTCTCGGGAGAAACAAGCGTCGCGTAGAACTGTCCGGCGACGCCTATGGTTCATGGCGCTCTCCACTTCTGAAGTTGTGGTAGATAGCCGGTCCGCATCCTCTGTTGGAGGAGCGTCCGGCGCAAGCCTGGTGTTCGTCCCCGCCTCCGGAACAGACGTTGGAGCCTGGCTGGTAGAGGCGCGGTTGGCGGCCCCTCCGGATGTAGTCCGGCGAGGCCTCTTCGTCCTGGAAACAGTACGGATGTTAACATGCCCTGATAGAATAACGCTAGGAAGACAGAGGGCGCGTTATACCTTTGTGCCGAACTCTCAGTCCGGACTTCACCCCTTTTTACCCCACGGGGCCCGGCGGCTCCTCGTTGGCTAGCCGCCGCAGGTTCGGCCTCCCTCCTTGGAAATCTCCCCTGTAAAATATGGTTGTCGTCAGAAACGCCGGAATATGTAAGGGCGGAATCTCTCTTGCGGGAACAAACACTCCGGTTTCCGTCACCTGGGAGGCCGGGATTAACCCGGGATAATCAGCCATAATGGCCACCAAGGTATTATCTTTGCTTAACTGGTGGAACACCCCGTCAAGGAGCTCCACCGATATGTCCGGATCCTCTTTGGAGTCTGGATCGAGGGACCGTTCTGGGTCCTTAGGCTGCGGAGGGCAGCTGTTGATATCCTTTACCTCCTGTCGAAGCTCCTGCATTGAAATCACTAGATTACGTATCTAGTCATGGGAGCATTAAATAAGCGGGCAAGTGCGATTGTTCACTTACCCAACTTGGAGGTTCATACATAGTGAATCCGGCCCACGGGTTGACGCGGAGGAAGTCCTCCTTTTCTCCCTTGTACAAAGATGTTAGAATCTTTACTAGAGCAGCAGCTGTGTCTGGCCCTTTGCGGTCGTAACGGGTGGCGTCATCCTCCCCGTTGAAATCCCACATGGGGTGGCTCCTATATTGAAGCGGCTGCACCCCCCGCATAATACATGCAGCCATGACTCCAATCATGGTTAGTCCGGAATGAGCTAATAGTCTTATCCGGCCCATCAGGTAAAGAACGTCTCTGTTGCTTTCTCTCTGAGAGCTCCGCGGACGCCAACTTAAGCGTTTCTTTAAGGGAGCCATGCTGAACTCAGGGAGGCCGACCCAGACAGGGTCCGACAGCGGGACATCGTCGATGTAGAACCATTCTGAAGGCCAGTCCTCGAACGCCTTCTTTGGGGTTCCGGATAGGTATCCGGTCCCGGCGATGCGCCATATTTCGGCTCCGCCCACTTGGTATATAGACCCCTTCTGAGAATGGGGCACCAAGCAGAACAACCTCTTCCACAGCGCAAAATGAGCCTCGACACCTAAAAATAGCTCGCAAAGGGCAACAAAGCCTGCAATATGTAGCACCGAGCCAGGTGTGAGGTTGTGCAGCTGGAGGCCGTAGAACTCCAGAATCCCGCGGAGGAATGGATGAATTGGAAATCCCAGACCCCTTAATAAATAAGGGACGAGGCACACCCACTCTCCTTTAGAAGGATTGGGGATGCTCTCCGCTTGCTTGCCGCCGTTGTAGGTGGCGAGTCTGGCTCGGACCGGGACCATATATGCTTGGGGAAGGAATCCTTTGGCCTGCAGTGACACTAGCTCGCTGTGTGGGATGGTGCAACTCTCCCAGTCTCCGGATTCGGGGCTGGAGGGGCGAGGGGAGGAGCTACGATGGCTGGCCATGTTGGAATGGACCTTTGCTGGAGACGCTCTGATGATAACTCGCGGGGAGAAGAAGATGTGGTTTGGATCTAGATCCCCATCCCGTTAAATAGGCGGCTCGTTTATATGACCAAGGGTGTGAATATAAAAGCACCCCTGGGCTTTTCGCATTCGTTCAGCACGTGGAAGATGGCAATTATTGGGCATCGAGACCGAGGAGCGCTACGGACATTATTCATACAGGAACACAAGATTCGGAGGGGGAACCCGCCTTGCAATGCCAAAGACAAATTTGCGCGCTGGACTCGACGTCATTGAAGCCTGGTTCGGGGGCTACTGAGGGAGTCCTGGATTAGGGGGTGTTCGGATAGCCGAACTATATCTTCAGCCGGACTCCAGGACTATGAAGATACAAGATTGAAGACTTCGTCCCGTGTCCGGAAGGTTCTTTCCTTGGCGTGGAAGGCAAGCTAGGCGTGCCGATATTCAAGATCTCCTACCAATGTAACCGACTCTGTGTAACCCTAACCCTATCCGGTGCCTATATAAACCGGAGGGTTGTAGTCCGTAGAAAGAACACATCATAACCATCATCATACTCATAGGCTAGCTTCTAGGGTTTAGCCTCCTTGATCTCGTGGTAGATCTACTCTTGTACTACCCATATCATCAATATTAATCTAGCAGGAGTAGGGTTTTACCTCCATCGAGAGGGCCCGAACCTGGGTAAAATAAAGTGTCCCTTGTCTCCTGTTACCATCCGACCATGATGCACAGATCGGGACCCCCTACCTGAGATCCGCCGGTTTTGACACCGACACAAAACTTAACAGAAAACTGGTAAGCTCTGTTGGTATAATAAAGCAAATCACCACCTAGGTACTATTGTGAACTCATTCTAAATTCATATTGGTGTTATATCTACTATATTCCAACTTCACCATGCTTCATACCCTTCGATAGTACCCATGGGTTCATCAAAATAAGAAAACAACACAGTGAAAACAGAATAACAGAATCTCTCAAAAACAGAACAATGTGTAGTAATATGGAAACTTTTCATACTTCTTTAACTCCAAAAATTCTGAAAAATTCATATCAAAAGCACATTCCAGTGAATTTTCAAAATTCCTGGACTGAGAGAAAAAGTTTCTGTTTTTGCACAGAACCAAGTTAACTATCACCAAAGACCATCCAAAGTTCTTACTTGGCTGAAACACTAATTAAAACACCAAAGCACAATTACTGCAGAAGTAATATTGCGTAATTATTGAAAAACAGAAGCAAAAACAAGAAACACAAAATAAAATTGGATTGCCTCCCAACAAACGCTATTGTTTAACGCCCCTGGCTAGGCATGATGATTTCAACAATGCTCACATAAAAGATAAGAACTTAAACATAATGGGAGCATCATGAAGCATATGACTAGCACACTTAAGTCTAACCCACTTCCTATGCATACGGATTTTGTGAGCAAATAATTCACCAAAACAAGAATCAACTAGCATAGGAAGGTAAAACAAGGATAACTTCGAGACTTTCAACACAAAGAGAGGAAACTTCATATTATTGAGATATTTAAAAGCAAAGGTTCCACTCTTATAATATTTTTCAGTAGCATCATGAATTAATTCAACAATATAACTATCACATAAAGCATTATTTTCATGATGCACAACCCTAGAAATTTTATTACTCTCCACATAAGCAAATTCTTCTCATTCATAGTAGTGGGAGAAAACTCAACAAAATTACTATCATGTGAGGCATAATCAAATTGAAAATAAAAATCATGATGACAAGTTTCATGGTAATCATTATTCTTTATAGCATACATGTCATCACAATAATCATCATAGGTAGCAACTTTGTTCTCGTAATCAATTGGAATCTCTTTCAAAATAGTGGAATCTTCACTAAATAAAGTCATGACCTCTCCAAATCCACTTTCATAAATATAATCATCATAAATAGGAGGCATGCTATCATCATAATAAATTTGCTCATCAAAACTTGTGGGACAAAAAATATCATCTTCATCAAACATAGCATCCCCAAGCTTATGGCTTTGCATATCATTAACATCATGGATATTTAAAGAATTCATACCAACAACATTTCAATCATGCTCATCATTCAAAGATTTTATACCAAACATTTTATTGACTTCTTCTTCTAAAACTTTGGCACAATTTTCCTTTCCATCATTTTCAAGAAAGACATTTTTTGAAGCATATGAGGCAACCTCAATTCCTTTTAGTTCAAGAAAGACATTTTTTGAAGACATTTTTTGAAGACATTTTTTGAAGCATATGACATTTTTTGAAGCATATGATAATAGTTTGTGGCGCCATTGCCGGGGAGGTTAGTGCTTGAAGGTATATCTTTAGTTCTTGCAATCGAATCTTTTAGTTTCTTGTTTTATCACTATTTAAGTTTATAAAAGAAAACTAAAAAATGGAATTGAGTTTGCCTCATACGCTTCATCTTTTTAATATCTTTCGTGAGAATGATGGAAAGGAAAATTGTGCTCAAATGCTAGAAGAAGAAGTCTATAAAATGTTTGGCACTAAATCTTTGAATGATGAGCATAATTGCAATGTTGTTAGGATGAACTCCTTGAATATCCATAGTACTAATGATGATTGCACCAGTCATTATGAAAATGTCTCTTATAAGCATGTCAACTTTTGTGGAGTGCACAGAGTTTGCAAGTACACACCAAATAGGGAAGATAGATTTTGCAACAGGCATAAGTATTTAGAAACCAAATGGTTGCAAGAAAGGCTAGATGTTTGTGCTGAAATTTAAAATTTCTTCACCATACTTGTGAACTTTACAGTGAACATGGTCATTTAAATCTCCAATGCAAATTGTTTCATGATCGAATCGTGTCGAAAAATTGTGATGACTTGATTTCCCTTGCACATCATAATGAACTTAGTTTTCTTTTGGGTTATGAAGAAATGAAACGTATAACTAAGCATATTCCAGAATATAACCTTGAGAAATTCCTCGATATTGATCTAGAAGAAATTTTTATGTATTGTGCGGTGAATTGCATTAACAATCATTATATTGCCAATTACATAAAGAAAAGAAAATAAATATAGGATGAAGAGAATACTATTGAAAGGGAAGAGGCTTCCCAATATCCTCCTATTATTTCTTATGATGAATCAGGTAACGAGGAGGAGCGTTCTATCCAACCAATCTCATCAATAAGGAGCTCAAAAAAGAGGGTTAAACCCACACATGAGGTGAAAAAGAAAAAGAAAAGATGGAGAAGCAAAGGTGAAAAGGTATCCCTCCCAAATGATGTTGCTCCTATTACTCATTGTGATGATGATAATTGCTATACTATTGGTGCTATTCATACTATTGATGATGAGAGTGACTATGCTTATGATATGAAAAGGCCCAAGCTTGGGGATGCTATGTTTGATGAGAATGACATGTTTGAGAATATATTTGCTGCAATTAATGTTTGTCCCAAGATTGGGGATGGTATGTTTAATGAAGATGATATTTTTAGCCTCCCAAGTTTTGACGAGCAAATTTGTTATGATGATAGCATGCCTCCTACTTATGATGATTATATTGATGAAAGTGGGTTTGGAAGAGTGTCAACTTTAGGAAGTAATGATCCCACTATTTTGGAGGATGTTGAATCTTATTATGATAATTATGAAAGTGGATTTGGAGAGGTCATGAATTTATTTAGTAATGATTCCACTATCTTGGAAGAGGTTTCAAATGATTATGATGAGAACAAAGTTGCTACTTATGATGATTATTGTGATGACACTTATGCTATAAAAATTAGTGATGATTCTATTCATAAAACTTGTCATGATTATGATTACCCTTTTTCTGAACATTACTTTTTAATATGTAAACAATTTATAGTATTCGAGTTTCTTATGATACTCTCACTATTCCGAATGAGAAGAAAATTACTTATGTGGAGAGTAATAAAAATTCTATGCTTGTAGATCATGAAAAGAATGCTTTACGTGGTGATTATTCTGTTGAATTCATTCATTATGCTACTGAAAATTATTATGAGGGAGGAATATATGCTTGTATGAGTTGCAATAATATCAAGTTTCCTCTCTATGTGCTTAAAGTTTTGAAGTTATGCTTGCTTTGCCTTCCTGTGCTACTTTATTATTGCTCCCATAAGTTGTTTGCTCACAAAATCCCTATACGTAGGAATTGGGTTAGACTTAAATGTGCTAGTCATATTCTTCATGATTCTCTCTTAATGTTCCAATTCTTATCTTATATGTGAGCATCATTGAAATTATCATGCCTAGCTAGGGGCGTTAAATGTTAGCGCTTGTTGGGAGGCAACCCAATTTTATTTTAGTTGTTTGCCTTTTGATCCTTATTAGTAATAAAGAATCTATCTAGCCTCTGGTTAGATGTGGTTTTATGTTTCGATTAGTGTTTGTGCCAAGTAGAACCTTTGGGAAGACTTGAGTGAAGTCTTTATGATCATGCTGTAAAAAATACAAACTTTAGCGCTCGCAAGATTAGCTACCATGCTTTACTGGAGAGCGCTTTTAAGTTGATTCTTTTTGAAGATGATTAATAGACAAACTCCTCAGGTCCACCAATGTATTTAAGAATTTTTGGAGTTCCAGAAGTATACGTTTGATGTAGATTACTATAGACTGTTCTATTTTTTACAGATTCTGTTTTCTATGTGTTGTTTGCTTATTTTGATGAATCTATGAGTAGTATAGGAGGGTATGAACCATAGAGAAGTTATAACACAGTAGATATTACACCAATATGAATTTAGAATGAGTTCACAACAGTACCTAAGTGGTGATTTATTTTCTTATACTAACGGAGCTTACGTGTTTTCTGTTGAGTTTTGTGTTGTGAAGTTTTCACGTTTTGGGTAAAGATTCGATGGACTATGGAATAAGGAGTGGCAAGAGCCTAAGCTTGGGGATTCCCAAGGCACCCCAAGGTAATTTTCAAGGACAAACAATAGCCTAATCTTGGGGATACCCCGGAAGGCATCCCCTCTTTCGTATTCGTTCATCGGTAACTTTACTTGGAGCTATATTTTTATTTACCACATGATATGTGTTTTGCTTGGACCGTCATTTTATTTTCTTTTGTTTTTCTTCCTGTATGAATAAAATAAAAAGATCTGAAATTCTTAAATGTTAGAGAGTCTTCACATAGTTGCATAATTATTCAACTACTCATTGATCTTCACTTATATCCTTCGGAGTAGTTTGTCATTTGCTCTAGTGCTTCACTTATATCCTTTTAGAGCACGGTGGTGGATATACTTTGAAGAAATAGATGAACTCTCATGCTTCACTTATATTATTTTGAGAGTCCTAAACAACATGGTAATTTGCTTTGGTTATGAATTTAGTCTTAATATGATGGGCATCCAAGATGGGTATAATAAAAACTCTCATATAAAGTGCATTGAATACTACGAGAAGTTTGATTCCTTATGATTGTTTTGAGATATGAAGATGGTGATATTAGAGTCATGCTATTTTAGTAGTTGTGAATTTGAGAGATACTTGTGTTAAAGTTTGTGATTCCCGTAGCATACACGTATGGTGAACCGTTATGTGATGCAGTCGGAGCATGATTTATTTATTTATTGTCTTCCTTATGAGTGGCGGTCGGGGACGAGCGATGGTCTTTTCCTACCAATCTATACCCCTAGGAGCATGCACGTCGTACTTCGTTTTGATAACTAATAGATTTTTGCAATAAGTATATGAGTTCTTTATGACTAAGGTTGGGTCCAAGGATTATACGCACTCTCACCCTTCCACCATTGCTAGCCTCTCTAATAGCCCACACCTTTCGCCGGTATCATACACCCACCATATACCTTCTTAAAATAGCCACCATACCTACCTATCATGGCATTTCCATAGCCATTCTGAGATATATTGCCATGCTAATTTCCACTATTTCGTTTATTATGACATGCTCCATCATTGTCATATTGCTTTGCATGATCATGTAGTTGACATTGTATTTGTGGCAAAGCCATCGTTCATAATTCTTTCATACATGTCACTCATGAGTCATTGCACATCCCGGTACACCGCCAGAGCCATTCATATAGAGTCATATTTTGATCTATGTATCGAGTTGTAATTCTTGAGTTGTAAGTAAATAAAAGTGTGATGATCATCATTATTAGAGCATTGTTCTAGTGACGAAAGGATGATGGATACTATGATTCCCCCACAAGTCAGGATGGGACTCCAGACTAAAAAAAGGGGGCCATAAAAAAAGAGAAAAGGCCCAAATAAGAAAATAACAAAAAATGAGAGAAAAAGAGAGAAGGGACAATGCTACTATCCTTCTACCACACTTGTGCTTCAAAGTAGCACCATAATCTTCATGATAGAGATTCTCCTATGTTGTCACTTTCATATACTAGTGGGAATTTTACATTACATAACTTGGCTTGTATATTCCAATGATGGGCTTCCTCAAAATGCCCTAGGTCTTCGTGAGCAAGCGAGTTAGATGCACACCCACTTAGTTTCTTTTATTGAAATTTCATACACTTATAGCTCTAGTGCCTCCGTTGCATGGCAATCCCTACTCACTCACATTGATATCTATTGATGGGCATCTCCATGGCCCGTTGATATGCCTAGTTGATGTGAGGCTATCTTCTCTTTTTTTGTATTATCCACAACCACCATTCTATTCCACCTATAGTGCTATGTCCATGGCTCACGCTCATGTATTGCGTGAAGATTGAAAAAGTTTGAGAACATTAAAAGTATGAAACAATTGCTTGGCTTATCCTCGGGGTTTTGCATGATTTAAATATTTTGTGTGATGAAGATAGAGCATATCCAAACTATATGAATTTGTAGGGATAGCTTGCTTTGGCCATGTTATTTTGAGAGGACATGATTACTTTGTTAGTATACTTGAAGTATTATTGTTTTCATGTCAATATTAAACTTTTGTTTTGAATCTTATGGATCTGAATATTCTTTCCACAATAAAGAAGATTACATTGATAAATAGGTTAGGTAGCATTCCACATCAAAAATTCTGTTTTTAAACCTACTCGAGGACGAGCAGGAATTAAGCTTAGGGATGCTTGATACGTCTCCAACATATCTATAATTTTTGATTGTTCCATGCTATTATATTACCCATTTTGGATGTTTATGGGCTTTATTATACATTTTTATATTATTTTTGGGACTAACCTATTAACCGGAGGCCCAGCCCAAATTGTTGTTTTCTTGCCTATTTCAGTGTTATGAAGAAAAGGAATATCGAACAGAGTCCAAATGGAATGAAACCTTCACGAGAGTTATTTTTGGAACGAAAGCAATCTGGGAGACTTGGAGTAGACGTCATGGAAGCTTTGAGGTGGTCACGAGGCAGGGAGGCGCACCCCCACCCTTGTGGCTCCCCTTACCGACTTCTTTCGCCTATTTAAGTCCGTATACCCTAAAAACATCGGGGAGTAGAGTAGATCGGGAGTTCCGCCGCCGCAAGCCTCTGTAGCCACCAAAAACCAATCGGGAACCTGTTCCGGCACCCTGCCGGAGGGGGAATCCCTCACCGGTGGCCATCTTCATCATCCCGACGCTCTCCATGACGAGGAGGGAGTAGTTCACCCTCGGGGCTGAGGGTATGTACCAGCAGCTATGTGTTTGATCTCTGTCTCTCTCGTGTTCTTGAGATGGTACGATCTTGATGTATCGCGAGCTTTGCTATTATAGTTGGATCTTATGATGTTTCTCCCCCTCTACTATCCTGTAATGGATTGAGTTTTCCCTTTGGAGTTATTTTATTGGATTGAGTCTTTAAGGATTCGAGAACACTTGATGTATGTCTTGCATGTGCGTATCTGTGGTGACAATGGGATATCACGTGATTCACTTGATGTATGTTTTGGTGATCAACTTGCGGGTTCCGTGACCTTGCGAACTTATGCATAGGGGTTAGCACACGTTTTCGTCTTGACTCTCCGGTGGAAACTTTGGGGCACTCTTTGAAGTACATTGTGTTGGTTGAATACATGAATCTAAGATTGTGTGATGCATATCGTATGATCATACCCACGGATACTAGAGGTGACATTGGAGTATCTAGGTGACATTAAGGTTTTGGTTGATTTGTGTCTTAAGGTGTTATTCTAGTACGAACTCTATGATAAATCGATCCAAAAGAATAACTTTGAGGTGGTTTCGTACCCTACAGTAATCTCTTCGTTTGTTCTCTGCTATTAGTGACTTTGGAGTGACTCTTTATTGCATGTTGAGGGATAGTTATATGATCAAATTATGTTATTATTGTTGAGAGAACTTGCACTAGTGAAAGTATGAACCCTAGGCCTTGTTTCAACGCATTGCAATACCATTTGTGCTCACTTTTATCATTAATTACCTTGCTGTTTTTATATTTTCAGATTACAAAAACCTATATCTACCATCCATATTGCACTTGTATCATCATCTCTTCGCCGAACTAGTGCACCTATAAAATTTACCATTGTATTGGGTGTGTTGGGGACACAAGAGACTCTTTGTTATTTGGTTGCAGGGTTGTTTGAGAGAGGCCATCTTCATCCTACGCCTCCCATGGATTGATAAACCTCAGGTCATCCACTTGAGGGAAATTTGACACTATCCTACAAACCTCTGCACTTGGAGTCCCAACAACGTCTACGCGAAGAAGGTTGTGTAGTAGACATCAGCCCTAAGGGTGAACTACTCCCTCCTCATCATGGAGACCGCTGGTATGATGAAGATGGCCACCGGTGATAGTTTCCCCTACGGTAAGGTGCCAGAATGGGCTCCCGATTGGTTTTTCGTGGCTACAGAGACTTGCGGTGGCGTAACTCCCGATCTGGATTTATTTCTAAGGTTTTTGGGATTTATAGGAGGCGTTGGCGTCGGGGACTAGTCAAGGGGGCCCACGAGGCAACGATGAGGCAGGGGGCGCGCCCACCCTTGTGGTTGCCTCAAGTCTCCTCTCTGATATCTTTTTGTTCCAGTATTTTTTATATTTTCCAAAAATATTCTCCGTAAATTTTCAGCTTGTTCCGAGAACTTTTATTTCTGCACAAAAAAGACACCACCGTAGTTCTGCTGAAAACAACATCAGTCTAGGTTAGTTCTAATCAAACCATATAAAATTATTGTAAACATGGCATGAATACTTCATAAATTATAGATATGTTGGAGATGTATCAGTATCCCCAAGCTTAATTCCTGCTCGTTCTCGAGTTGGTAAGTAATAAAAATATATTTTATGAATTGTGAATGCTAGCAAGTGCACGTGTTTGATCAATGATAATTTGAATCACTTTTTCCAGCATCATTATATATCATAACAGTAGCCCATATGATATAGCTTCTCATGATCAAGTAACAAGCTATTCACATGTTAAAGCATATACCATAAACTTTCTTGAAAACTAACAAACTATGTTCTCAGTCATCAGACAATTGCAATTCATCTTATTTTCAGCAAGGGTCCACGTAAGAGCTTTGATTTAGCAGATCCCACATACTCAACTATCATATAGTCTTCCATGATTGCTACCACTCAAAGAATATTTTTAGAACAAATAGCATCCATGGAACACAGAGAAAGATAGGGGCTTAATGTTTCACCTCCCAACTTATTTGTAATATAGATAATTGTTCACAATAATAATTCATGATCAAATATATTTGAATGGTCGTATATGCTTAGATCTTTCCCCATCACATGATGCTTGCCAACTAAAGAGTAGGTTGGAATGAGAAGGAATACTACAGACTCTTGCATAAGAGTAAATAAATGAAAGTAAAAGATATGCCCTTTGCAGAGGGAAGCAGAGGTTGTCATGCGCTTTTTAATTTTGGATATGCAAACCCTTAATGCAAAGGAACGTCACGTTATATTGCCTTTTGTGATGCAACCTTTATTATGCAGTCCATAACTTTTATTTCTTTAGGATCACAAGTTCATACAATGCTTATTTTCCCTTACAATAAAAGATCATACATACTTAGGAGCCATTTTTATTGCTTTTTGGACCAATGAAAACTTACATGAAGGATCTTAGTCAATCCATAGGTAGATATGGTGGACACTCATGGCATGAAACAGGGTTTAAGGGTTTTTGGATGCACAAGTAGGTTCACTACTTAGTACAAACATTTTGGCTAGCAACAGATTCTAAAAAGGAAGCGCGACGTGTTGGAGGATCCATAAGAATATAACTTCTATACAAATATACCCAAACATAACTCATTATGTTGTCTTCCTTGTCCAACTTCAACTAATTTGATCAAGTTTGAAAATAATTAATGGGGCTCACAATCATAGAATATGTCCAAGATAGTATATTTATATGTGAAATCTCCCTCCCTTCAATATTCATTCATGAATTGTTCAAGTGACCAATACTAAGTTTGCTAACTTCCAATAAACTTACCACCTCTACTTCTTATATGTGAAGTCATTATTCGAAGATCAAGTCTCCTCGGATGTTGGTGACATAGTTTAAGTTCCCGAAACTGATGATGACCAGGGGCGTAGCTGTCGATCTGCTTGATGTGGCCACTCAAGTTGGCACACAGCGTGAAGCCGCCGAATACGAAAATTTGGCCGGGGAAAAAAGTCTCCTTCTCGGTGGCATTGTTGTACATGATCGATGGAACCATCGAGCCTTCTGACGACGGCCTAGTGGAACTCTCAATGAAAGCACCAATATCGGTGTCAAATTCGGCAGACCTTGGGTAGGGGGTCCCGAACTATGCGTCTAAGGATCAAAGGTAACATGAGGCAGGGGACACGATGTTTACCCATGTTCGGGCCCTCTTAACGGAGGTAGTACCCTACTTCATGCTTAATTGATTTTGATAAGTATACGGGTTACAAGAGTTGATCTACCTTGATATCGTAATGGCTAAACCCTAGATTTCTAGCATGTATGATTATGATTGCCTCTACGGACTAAACCCTCCGGTTTATATAGACACTGGAGGGAACTAGGGTTGTACATAGTCGGTTTACAGAGAAAGGAATCTTCATATCAGAACGCCAAGCTTGCCATCCACGCAAAGGAGAGTCCCATCCGGACACGAAGAAAAGCCCTCTATCTTGTATTTTCACAGCCCACCAGTCCGGACCATGTCACATAGCCCGGACGCCCGGGGACCCCCTAATTCAGGACTCCCTTAGTAGCCCCTGAACCAGGCTTCAATGATGATGTGTCCGGCACGCACATTTATCTTTGGCATTGCAAGGCGGGTTCCTCCTTTGAATACTTCAAACTAGTTGATCAAAAGAACTATATTCAGCTCTATTTAATAGTTACAATCTGCAACCGCAAGGGTATAATACTTAATCAAAAAGCATGGTATGTCTTTACTGACAACTTTGCTAGTGAGACGTCACGTCTGGCCACTTCATTATTTCGAATTGTTTTTCGACCTCCCGTTTCGCGTTTCGAGACGCAACCTCCAGTGACACGTCTTGTCAAAGCAGAGATCGTGCCCCCTTATTACGGGATTCTCATCAATGAGGGCATGGGTAATCCAACCATGCCATCCACACGACCCCTTGGGAGTAGGCAAATTTTAAGGCCATGGAGTGGGCGCTTAACATTCACTGCCTTTATAAGAGGATAAGGATCCACCTTTTTACCCCATGCCTTCTTCCTCTTCAGCCCATCCGCCCTCGAGCTCCAGCGCCTGAGCTTCAATCCTTTCCATCCCCAGCAAACACTCCAGCCATGTCCAGATCTGCAGCGCAGGGCAAGTGGATGGCCTGCTCCGTCACAGAGGGGAACATCAAGGAACTCCGGGAACCAGGGTACCTAGCCAAGGAAATCACCCACCGGCTTCCAGCCAAAAAGCAGATGGTCCCCACTCCGGAGCCCAATGAGAGGGTAGTATTCATCCCCCACTTTCTTCGTGGATTAGGGTTTCTTCTCCATCCTTTCGCCCGTGGTCTCATGTTTTACAATGGGCTAGATTTCCATGATCTAGCCCCGAATTCAATGTGTGGCTCAAGGTCTTCAAAGTGAAACCAAAAGTGGTTGCGGTCAACATGCGGAGTGCGGCGGTGCTATGGTGAGCAAGCTTCCCAACGTCACCTGGCCCAAGGGCACCTTTGTGGAGACCGTGAAGGGATGGCAACAGGGGTGGTTCTATATCACGAAACCTCGTGACACCACATGGGCCGCCCCTCCTGAGTTTAAGTTCGGGCCTCCAATGCGACTCACATCCTGGCTCAACAAGGGCCTAGATTGGGCGTCGTCCGATGAGGTGATGACGCTGCAGAAGCGCGTCAAGAGTGTGATAGACAAGAACACCAGTCTTGCCAGCGTGATCTAGGTGATGCTTTTTCGCCGGATTCTCCCCTGCCAACGCCGGACTCAGTATCTGTGGGAGTTCGATCCGGCCGGTCCCCGAACCCTGCAGCGATTCTTCATCACAACGAACGAAGACATATGGAAGCTGCTTTTCAAGGCCCAGAGGTCATGGCCGAAGACGACCGAAGACCTCGGCCTCAACCGCACTCATCCGGCCACTCTCGTAAGTTTTCTGATAGCCTTAATTTGTAGACCCAACGAGTATATTGAGCTTTCCGTTCTCCTCACGGGGCTGGATGAACAAGGCGGAGCGGATCCACTGCTCGGCTCCGCTACCCGAAGACCCAACCATTCCTCCGCTAACGAGGATGCTGGTTCCGGCGTTGTATCAGGCACCGGAAAAGAAGGCCAAGAAGGAGGGCAAGGAGGCCAAAGGTGTCCTCCGCCGTAAAGGTACTTCAGATGTAGTGTCCAAAGATACCGAAACTCTCTCCTCTCATGACGATGATGAAGAGGAGGAGTAAGAGAGCAATTCTCCCCTTAAGGGGGGGAAGAATAAAAGGGGGGCTTCCGTGGATCTAGAGGCGGAGGCGTCCAAGAAAGGGAGAATCTCCCATACTGATGATTCCGAATCGGACGCCGTCGACATCCCTGAGTGGCGCCCCAGGCCGAAGCCCCTGGCCGAATCATAAGTATTCAAACGTACTGTACATATATCCGGCTTTTCGCCTTGTGCTTTTAACACATTGAATTGCGTGCTGCAGTCCAGCTCGTAACCTCCCCTAGCGATCCTCATCTTCTGGGAATTCGCTGGGTCCGAACATGATGGAGAGCGAGTCACCTCCGTCGGCCTCCCCCGCCCCACTGCTATGGACAACATTGAAGTGTTGTCCTGAAGGACCCTTCCGGGTCAAGGAGAGGTGCGGTATGAAGGAAATATGCCCTAGAGGCAATAATAAAAGTTATTGTTTATTTCCTTATTTCATGATAAATGTTTATTTTTCATGCTAGAATTGTATTAACCGGAAACATAATACATGTGTGAATACATAGACAAACAGAGTGTCACTAGTATGCCTCTACTTGACTAGCTCGTTGATCAAAGATGGTTATGTTTCCTAGCCATAGACATGAGTTGTCATTTGATTAACGGGATCACATCAGTAGGAGAATGATGTGATTGACTTGACCCATTCCGTTAGCTTAACACTCGATCATTTAGTATGTTGCTATTGCTTTCTTCATGACTTATACTTGTTCCTATGACTATGAGATTATGCAACTCCCGTTTACCGGAGGAACACTTTGTGTGCTACCAAACGTCACAACGTAACTGTGTGATTATAAAGGAGCTCTACAGGTGTCTCCAAAGGTAGATGTTGGGTTGGCGTATTTCGAGATTAGGATTTGTCACTCCGATTGTCGGAGAGGTATCTCTGGGCCCTCTCGGTAATGCACATCACATAAGCCTTGCAAGCATTGCAACTAATGAGTTAGTTGCGAGATGATGTATTACGGAACGTGTAAAGAGACTTGCCGGTAACGAGATTGAACTAGGTGTTGGATACCGATGATCGAATCTCGGGCAAGTAACATACCGATGACAAAGGGAACAACGTATGTTGTTATGCAGTCTGACCGATAAAGATCTTCGTAGAATATGTAGGAACCAATATGGGCATCCAGGTCCCGCTATTGGTTATTGACCGGAGACGTGTCTCGGTCATGTCTACATTGTTCTCGAACCGTAGGGTCCGCACGCTTAAGGTTTCGATGACAGTTATATTATGAGTTTATGAGTTTTGATGTACCGAAGGAGTTCGGAGTGCCGGATGAGATCGGGGACATGACGAGGAGTCTCGAAATGGTCGAGACGTAAAGATCGATATATTGGACGACTATATTCGGACATCGGAAAGGTTCTGTGTGGTTCGGGTATTTTCGGGAGTACCGGGGAGTTACGGGAATACGGGGGAAGAAGTATATGGGCCTTATTGGGCTTTAGGAGAGAGGGAGAGGCAGGCCGCGCGCCCCCCCATTGGCTAGTCCGAATTGGACTAGGGGGAGGGGCGGCGCCCCCTCCTTCCTTCTCTTCCCTCTTCCCCTTCCTTGTCTCCTACTCCTAATACTTGGAAGGACTCCTAGTTGGACTAGGAAAGGGGGAATCCTACTCCCAGTGGGAGTAGGACTCCCCTAGGGCGCGCCATAGAGAGGGCCGGCCCTCCCCTCTCCACTTCCTTATATACGGGGGCAGGGGGCACCCCATAGACTCACAAGTTGATCTTCGTGATCGTTCCTTAGCCGTGTGCGGTGCCCCGCTCCACCATATTCCACCTCGGTCATATTGTTGCAGTGCTTAGGCGAAGCCCTGCATCGGTAGTACATCAAGATCATCACCACGCCGTCGTGCTGACGAAACTCGTCCCCGAAGCTTTGCTGGATCGGAGCCCGGGAACGTCATCGAGCTGTACGTGTGTTAAGATCTCGGAGGCGCCGGAGTAACGGCGCTTGGATCGGTCGGATCGGGAAGGCGTACAACTACTTCCTCTACGTTGCGTCAACGCTTCCACTTCGGTCTACGAGGGTATGTAGACAACACTCTCCCCTATCGTTGCTATGCATCACCACGATCTTGCGTGTGCGTAGGAATTTTTTTGAAATTACTACGTTCCCCAACACGGTAAGCCATCAAGGCGGGGTCTGCCGAGAACATGGGGGAACCGACCCCCATGGAGACTGGGAACGGGGGCCATGTCCAATTTGGCCCCCAACCAAATGTCATTCCGGAGACCCACACGGCTCTGGAATCAGGTGAGCAGCCTCCTTCAAAAGAAGGGGGCGTGTCAACTCCAACGGCGACCTCTGTCAATCCGGAGGCGCCGGACACTCTGTTAGAATCGCTTCAAAGCGCCTCCATTGTGGAGGAACATCGCACCCTTATGGGTATGGTGGTTGAAAAGGTTCAGTCCGCTAAAAGCGGATTTGACGAGGCCTATACTAGCCTTCTAAGAGGATTTGAGGTATGTGATGTAATACTTTTTAGGTATGTAAAAGGAATGCCTGTGTATAGATAGTATCCCCTGAGACTCTATTCGGTGTTCGGAAAGAAAGGCCGAACAGAGGATCGAATAGTTCTCGCAGGAGATTAACATTCTTATCTATTTGAACAAAACAGGTTGCGATGTTGGCGGTAGCTTCCCATGCCGCCGAAGTGTCCGAAGTGATGCGGAAATTAGAGGAAAGGCAAGGTATGTGATACCGAAACACATCTTAAATGATATCAGCTCTAATCTGTTATCTGAATGAGTTTTATGATTATACTCGTAGCTAACGCGTCGGAAGTCGAGACCCTCAAGAGTGCACTGGCCGAGGCCAAGAAGGAGGCAGAGGAGGAATGAGCCGCCTGCCTAAAACATGAATCAAGGGTGGAGGAAGTCCAACAAGAGCTTAAGGATGCCATAAGCAAATGTGAATCCTTGGAGCGCAAGATTTCGGATCAAGATTCCGAACTTGCTAAGGCCCTTCAAAGCGAGAAGGAAGCCCGGGTTGAACCCCAAGGTTCCCGCCGGGAGATCCAAGAGGCTAAGCAGATCATGGTGGGTAAGGCCTTTAATATGCAGAGCAGATTTGTAAGAAGGTACATCTTACTGACCTGTGTTTGGAGTTCTCCAGAAGCGTTTGTGGATCTACCCTGGAGCATTGCTGATGCTACGGAGTTCTTCCGAGCCGAAGAGGGGAGCTCGATCGAGAAGCTATTCTGGTCGCAGTACCTTGCACCAGAGCATCCACTGCCCTTTAGTGATCAACTGAAATAGCTGACAAAACTGCATAGGGTGGCCAAATTGTTCATGAAGGATATTATAGTCTGTCTTTGGCCATCCGAACCAATACCCAGCAGCTATTTCGGGCTCGTGAAGCAGCTAGTCAATGCCTGCCCCAGCTAGATGTCATAAAGCGGTCGGTCTGCCTCGAAGGTGCCTGGATGGCCTTCTCTAGTGTCAAGGTGCAGTGGGCGAAGATGAATGTCGTCTAGCTTGCAACCGAGGGACCGCCCGCAGGCAAGGAGCATCGCATGCTGGAGCGGTATTTTGATCATGTCTTGGAAGGATCCCGCATTGTAGAGGTCCAATGTTTGAAGGACATTATTTTTGAATGAATGTATCCGTGCTGCCCGAACTTTATATTATGAAACAAGGCTTATGTATAATACATTGCTTGTTTTACCTCAAATTATTTTCCTCCCGTGCGGCCGTTTACGGTATTTGAGAGTTGGCCAGTCGTCGGCTTCAGCCCCCACGTAGGTAGTATGGGGGTGTTCGGAATAGCACCTGAACACACTTGACCCAACGATTTGGTCCTTGAAGGAGGTGTTAGTGCAGCGAACCAGGCAATCAGACTATGTGGCTTTATCACTCTCACTTAGCCATAGGAGTTTGACAATGAGATTGTAGGCGCAACCCCTGGTATTATTTGATTATCCGAATTTGGGTGTTGTAGACGCCTGACCGGGTATAAACCGGTCCTTCACGTAATGCGGAAAAATTTGCAAGATAATTAGTCACCGAATAGCTGACCAGCTCTCGCCGCACCATGACAGTTAGTTTTCGGCCTTCTCTACTAAGGTGTTTATCCGGATGAACCAGAAACACAATCACTGTAGTTCTCCCTTTAATACCTTAGCCGAATGAGCGGAACGTATGGCAGTAACCACAGGAGCCGGGCAACCCAACTATTGACCAAAGACATGATTCAGAGCTGATGCATATAATGCGATATTCGTGATGCCAAATTGTACTATAAAAGTGTTCGGACTTATTTTAATTGTCTACCAAAATAAGCATTACAGTCTTCTTGCTTAAACATAAAGTTATCAAACTCATCCAAGCACTGACTAGCCATTTTAGTAGGAGGGACTTTAGCTTTATCATATCTATAGAGAGAATTTACCTTTACTATCTGTGTCGGGTTATCAAGATCAGGAGGTTCTTCAATAGGTAATGGATCAAGATCATATGTTTCTTCGACAGGCGGTAAATTAAGACCATGTATTTCTTCAATAGGAGGTAAATTCCTAACATCTTCAGCTTTAATACCTTTTTCTTTCATAGATTTCTTTGCCTCTTGCATATCTTCAGGACTGAGAAATAGAACACCTCTCTTCTTCGGAGTTGGTTAAGAAATAGGATCATTAATTGGAGCAGGAGCTGGCTCAGGAGGTGCCCAATTATTTTCATTCGTCAACATATTATTCAATAGAATTTCAGCTTCATCCGTTGTTCTTTCCCTGAAAAGAGAACCAGCACAACTATGCAGGTAATCTCTAGAAGCATCGGTTAGTCCATTATAAAAGATATTAAGTATTTCATTTTTATTAAGAGGATGATCAAGCAAAGCATTAAGTAACTTGAGAAGCCTCCCCCAAGCTTGTGGGAGACTCTCTTCTTCAATTTGCACAAAGTTGTATATTTCCTTTAAAGCAACTTGTTTCTTATGAGCAGGGAAATATTTAGCAGAGAAGTAATAAATCATATCATGGGGACTAAGCACACAACCAGGATCAATAGAATTAAACTATATCTTAGCATCACCTATCAGATTTCGGGTTTTGGCAGACCCTTAAGGTTCGAACTCTGGGGTGCGCGCGGAGATTCTGCCCTCTACCTCTCCGTCTCGCAAGGATCTAACTACTGAAGGAACGACACAAGGAACGCAGAGTTTATACTAGTTTGGGCCACCATTGTGGTGTAATACCCTACTCTAGTTTGTGGTGGGTGGATTGCCTCTTGGGCTGATGACGATGAACAGTACAAGGGAGAACAGCCTCGCGAGGGCGTGTTCTAGCTGGGGTGATGAACTGCTAAGGGAGCTCAGCCGCCCTTCTCTCTCCCTCTCTCTCTTTGCTCGTATTCTGGATACCAGATCCTCTACCCTGGGTTTGGCTAGTCCTATTTATAGGCAAAGGCCCTGGGCCTCGTCCCAAATATTGAGCGGGAAGGGCGCCAACAATTGGCCAATTTGAAGGGGAACATACAGTACTCTTATCCTGGCTAAAGTTGGTCCTCGCCTACCAAAGGCCCTGTGGTGACGCCGTCCTGGGCTCCACGATGACCTCCTTCCCACCGTTGGACTGGTCTTGGTCTTTTTGCACCGAAATGGATGCCTTTGCTTGATCCTCTCACCTGCGCTTGCCCCCTTTGCACCAAAGAGGAAAGGGAGGACACTGCGCGGGCTGGCGCCCGCCCGACGCCCTTGGTCGTCATGGCTTGCGTCATGGGCACCTCGCGAGGTACCCTGCCTTGATCTCTCCGCCTCCTCATGAGCCAGCCTGACGAGGTCGCGCCTGAGGAAGCACCGTGTCATCCGCCCCGCGAGGCTTGGCCCCTCGCGAGGGTCTTGGGTCTTGTGTTGATGAAGTTGGGCCGTGCTGGGCCTCCCTTGACCCGCGCCGCAGGCCGCAGGCAGGCAAGTCTGGGGACCCCCGTTCCCAGAACGTCGACATCACCCTTTAATGAGAACGGAAATATTTTAAGTATATAAAAGTAACGAGATCTCTCATCATTAGTGAATAGGGTGGCTATATCATTTAATTTAGTAAGATGTGCCACAACAGTTTCAGATTCATAGCCATGGAAAGGATCAGATTCAACCAAAGTAATTATATCAGGATCAACAGAGAATTCATAATCCTTATCGGGAACACAAATAGGTGAAGTAGCAAAAGCAGGGCCAGGCCTCATTTTATCTCTAAGTGATTCCTTGTTCCATTTAATTAATAGCCTCTTAAGTTCACAACTATCTTTGCAAGCTAAAATAGCGGCAGAAGATTCCATTTCAAAAAATAACCTTCAGGAATAACAGGCCTATCTTCATCATCACTTTCATCAATATAATCAGATTCAATAATTTATTTCTCTCTAGCCCTAGCAATTTGTTCATCAAGAAATTCACTAAGGGGCACAGTAGTATCAAGCATATAAGTAGTTTCATCATAAGTATCATGCATAGCAGAAGTGGCATCATCAATAACATGCGACATATTAGAACGAATAGCAGAAGCAGGTTTAGGTGTCGCAAGCTTACTCATAACAGAAGGTGAATCAAGTGCAGAGCTAGATGGCCATTCCTTACCTCCCCTCGTAGTTGAGGGATAAATTTTTGTTTTCTCGTCTTTCAAGTTCTTCATAGTGTCCAGCAGATATAAAACCCAAGTGACTCAAAGAATAGAGCTATGCTCCCCGGCAACGGCGCCAGAAATTGGTCTTGATAACCCACAAGTATAGGGGATCGCAACAGCTTTCGAGGGTAGAGTATTCAACCAAAATTTATTGATTCGACACAAGGGAGCCAAAGAATATTCTCAAGTATTAGCAGCTGAGTTGTCAATTTAGCCACACCTGGATAACTTAATATCTGCAGCAAGGTATTTAGTAGCAAAGTAATATGATAGTGGTGGTAACGGTAACAAAAGAGTAATGAAAGCAAAGTAATATTTTTGGTGTTTTGTAGTGATTGTAACAGTAGCAACGGAAAAGTAAATAAGTGTAAACCAGTATATGGAAAGCTCGTAGGCATTGGAACAGTGATGGATAATTATGTCGGATGTGGTTCATCATGTAACAGTCATAACATAGGGTGACACATAACTAGCTCTAATTCATCAATGTAATGTAGGCATGTATTCCGAATATAGCCATACGTGCTTATGGAAAAGAACTTGCATGACATCTTTTGTCCTACCCTCCCATGGCAGCGGGGTCCTAATGGAAACTAAGGGATATTAAGGCCTCCTTTTAATAGAGAACCGGAACAAAGCATTAGCACATAGTGAATACATGAACTCCTCAAACTATGGTCATCACCAGGAGTGGTCCAGATTATTGTCACTTCAGGGTTGCCGGATCATAACACATAGTAGGTGACTATAGACTTGCAAGATAGGATCAAGAACACACATATATTCATGAAAACACAATAGGTTCAGATCTGAAATCATGGCACTCGGGCCCTAGTGACAAGCATTAAGCATAGCAAAGTCATAACAACATCAATCTCAGAACATAGTGGATACTAGGGATCAAACCCTAACAAAACTAACTCGATTGCATGATAGATCTCATCCAACCCATCACCGTCCAGCAAGCCTACGATGGAATTATTCACGTACGGCGGTGAGCATCATGAAATTGGTGATGGATGATGGTTGATGATGACGACGGCAACGAATCCCCCTCTCTGGAGCCCCGAACGGACTCCAGATCAGCCCTCCCGAGAGGTTTTAGGGCTTGGCGGCGGCTCCGTTCGTAAAACGCAATTATTTCTTCTCCTCTAATTTTTTCTCCCCGAAAGCAAATATATAGAGTTGGAGTTGGCGTCGGAGGAGCTCCAGGGGGCCCACAAGGTAGGGGGCGCACCCTAGGGGGGCGCCCCCACCCTCGTGGACAGGGTGTGGGCCCCGCGGTCTTCATCTTTGGCGAGGATTTTTTATTATTTTTAACTTGATGTTCCGTGGAGTTTTATGTCATTCCGAGAACTTTTGTTTTCTGCACATAAAACAATATCATGGCAATTCTGCTGAAAACAGCGTCAGTCTGGGTTAGTTCCATTCAAATCATGCAAGTTAGAGTCCAAAACAAGGGCAAAAGTGTTTGGAAAAGTAGATACGACGGAGACGTATCAATCCTGGGCAACCTTCAGCTCCTCATGGGCCTGGCAGAACCAGCCATGCGTCTCGACAACGTGCCCCGCGAGGTTCGCCTGCGCCTTGTCCACCACCGCCATCCTCGACTTTGCCTTGTCCACCGAGGAGGCGCCTAGATGCCAAGAAGGAGAATGAGGCAGAGCCAAATCAAAGTTCAAAAGAAGAACAAGGAAGAATAGGGATGGGAAGCAAGCAAACTTACCAGACCGGGCTGGGAAGAAGTGGCACCCTCCCCGCCAAAGTTCGTTGCCGAGGTGGAACCACTGACACCCAACTTCGTCTCCTCCTCCTCCATATGCGTGGGCTCGGCGGTGGATGCCCTTGCCGGGGACGCCCCTCGGGGGGGCATAGTCGAGAGGGGTGGCGTGTTGGGGTGGCCCTCGGCAGCTCCTCCTGCTGCCTTTCTTCTCCTGCAAACCCGGCAAGATCGGCATCAAAGATTCACACCCCACAGTTTATCAATGGAAGAGTGAGTGGTGGACTCATGCTGGGGGCTGAAGCGGGGGTTGCGTCGGGGGCTGCTGTCCGGGCTGCTCTCAACCACAAGTGGCGTACTCGAAGTACCCGCCCGGGGCTTGTCGCCCGTTGAGGCCTTGACCCTCTTCGCCACCCTCTGCGCCAGCGCTTCCGTGTCCCTGAGAAGACAACATCAAGTCAAAGAAAGATGACACATGAGTAAAGTCAGGAGATAATGTGGGGGGGGGAGAGATACTTACTCTTCCTCCACTGGCTTTCTCTTCCTCCTTGGGCTGAGAGACCCAAAATCGAAGACGACCTCCATGTCGACATCTGCGGGAGGAGGGGAAGAGGATGGTGTCCGGTGACGCTTGGACGAAGAAGAGGCAGTCGCTTTCTTCTTCGCCACCGCGGCTGTAGGATCGGAAGTATGTCTAGAGGGGGGTGATTAGACTACTTGACCAAATAAAAACTTAACCTTTTCCCAATTTTAGTTCTTGGCAGATTTTAGCAACTTTAGGACAAGTCAAGCAATCATCACACAATTCAAGCAAGCATGCAAAGAGTATATAAGCAGCGGAAAGTAAAGCATGCAACTTGCAAGAATGTAAAGGGAAGGGTTTGGAGAATTCAAACGCAATTGGAGACACGGATGTTTTTTCCGTGGTTCGGATAGGTGGTGCTATCCTACATCCACATTGATGGAGACTTCAACCCATGAAGGGTAACGGTTGCGCGAGTCCATGGAGGGCTCCACCCACGAAGGGTCCACGAAGAAGCAACCTTGTCTATCCCACCATGGCCATCGCCCACGAAGGACTTGCCTCACTAGCGGTAGATCTTCATGAAGTAGGCGATCTCCTTGCCCTTACAAACTCCTTGGTTCAACTCCACAATCTTGTCGGAGGCTCCCAAGTGACACCTAGCCAATCTAGGAGACGCCACTCTCCAAGAAGTAACAAATGGTGTGCTGATGATGAACTCCTTGCTCTTGTGCTTCAAATGATAGTCTCCCCAACACTCAACTCTCTCTCACAGGATTTGGATTTGGTGGAAAGAAGATTTGAGTGGAAAGCAACTTGGGGAAGGCTAGAGATCAAGATTCATATGGTAGGAATGGAATATCTTGGCCTCAACACAAGGGTAGGTGGTTTTCTCTCAGAACATATGAGTTGTAAGTGTAGATGTGTTCTGATGGCTCTCTCCACGAATGAAGAGGAGGTGGAGGGGTATATATAGCCTCCACACAAAATCCAACCGTTACACACAATTTACCAATCTCGGTGGGACCGAATCAACAAACTCGGTTGGACCGAAATAGTAAACCTAGTGACCGTTAGAGATTTTCGGTGGGACTGACATGCAACTCGGTAGGACCGATATGGTTAGGGTTAGGGCATAACATAATCTCGGTGAGACCTCTTAGACAAACTCGGTGAGACCGATTAGACAAACTCGGTGAGACCGATTTGGTAATTAGCTAACCAGAGAGTTGGCCAGGTAAACTCGGTGGGACCGATTTGCTCTTTCGGTGAGACCGAAAAGTTACAAAAGGGAAACAGAGAGTTTACATTGCAATCTCAGTGGGACCGATCCGCTCTTTCGGTGAGACCGAAAAGTTACGAAAGGGAAACAGAGAGATTGCAATCCCATCTCGGTGAGACCGAGATCCCTATCGGTAGAACCGATTTGCTAGGGTTTGGAAGTGGCTTATGACAAGTGATACTCGGTGGCGCCGCATAGAAAGAATCGGTAGGACCGAGTTTGACTTGGAGTTTAGGTCATTTGTGGATATGGGAAAGTAGTTGAGGATTTTGGAGCATATCATTAAGCACATGAAGCAAAAGGCTCATTAAGCAACACCTCATCCCTCCTTGATAGTATTGGCTTTTCCTATGGACTCAATGTGATCTTGGATCACTAAAATGTAAAATGAAGAGTCTTGAGCTTTTGAGCTTGAGCCAATCCTTTGTCCTTAGCATTTTGAGGGTTCCACTTTCACCATCCATGTCATGCCAATCATTGAGCTTTCCTGAAATAATTGTCTTGAAATAGCATTAGCTCAATGAGCTATATGTTGTTATGAATTACCAAAACCACCTAGGGATAGTTGCACTTTCAATCTCCCCCTTTTTGGTAATTGATGACAACATATAGATCAAAGCTTCGACAAATGATAATAAGAATGAATTATATCGTCGCTTTGAGAAGTATGTGATAAGTAAGAGCTCCCCCTAAATTTGTGCATATTTAAAATTTGCTTTGGACTGCAAATGCACAAAGAGTTAGAATTATGGGTTACTCTTTCATGTCACATACATCTTGGTGGAGCGCTCAAAATGATAATAATGAAATACATGCACTCATCACCAAGGAAAAGTGAATGACCACATAAGATAGATAAGATATATCAAGCATGCATAAGTGTAGCTTATGATCAAACACATGATCATCAATGTCTCACAAGCATATCAAACTATCTCGACCAAAAGCAAACAATGTTTGAAAAACCACCAAATAAAGCAAGAGATAAAAAACAACACACTCTCTCTCGAAGCCTATGATCTATACATTTTTCTCCCCCTTTGGCAACAAGTTACCAAAAAGTTCCTAGAAAATGCATAGTGCTAGATCGACACTCAGGCTTGATCTTCTGGTGGTGGTGGAGTCTGGATCACTCCAAGGAAGAAGGCTTCCATAGACGTGGTTGGAGTTGGAGCTGGAGTAGATGCCGGAGCTGGTTGGACTGGTGCTGTGGCTGGAGCTGAGGCGGTGGCTCTTGTGTCAGGAACTGGCACTGCAGACGATCTCGGACCTCGTGGCACTCTGGCAAATGCATCAGTGGTAGTCTTCCCCTTCCTCTCCTGCATGTCATCTTGAACTTGCTCCACTGCTGTTTGAATCTCTGTCACCTTGACATCCAAGTCATAGAACTTTTGTTCTATGATTCTCTCTAAGCTCTCCTGGTTCTGAGTGAGGGTGGCCAGACCTTTCTCAATTCTTAGGGTGGATGCAACCAGGTAACTGAGCTGCTCTTGCTTGTTTTTCAAGAAATACTCAGATGCCTCCTCTTGAGTTGGCATCTTGGCAGCTTTCTCCTTCCTTGCCTTCTCCTTCTTACCTTGTGCTTGGGCTGATGATGGTTAATTTTCATTCATCACAACTTGGTTGTCCTTGAAATCTAGATGAATAGGCAAATGTTCCTTGTCCAACAAGTATGTGTCTGTGCCCATTCTTGAGTTAATCAACATTTGGATCTGAGGGGCATAACCACAGCTCCTCTTCTGATCTGCTGCAGTCCTCTTGATAGTCTCTACTATGAGGCTCATGACCTTGAATTTCTGAGGCACATCAAATATATGTAGCAGGTTAATGGCATGACCTCTGATCATCCCGTGATCTCCAGACTTGGGCAAAAGTGTGTGCCTAAGGATCCAGTTGATCATAGGCAGTCCTGACAACAAGTGTTTTACAGACCCAAACTGGTGAGTGTCAAGATCATCTGCTGGAATCTCCTTGTACATATTTTCCATAGTGTTGTGATCCATATTTTTCTTGGCATAGACATCCAAGTCATCTTCATTTTCCTCTGGGGCATTGATCAACCTTGCCCATTCCTCAACGGTTGAGTGGTACCTTGTACCTTCAGACATCCATGTGATCCTTCCATCTGGATAGAAGTGTGTTGTGGAGTAGAATTGCATGATCAGCTCCTCACTCCACTCAACAAAGTCAGCTACTCCACATGCCTTGAAGCTGTCTTGCACTCCAGGGTAGTGCTATTCATTGTCCTTGATGTATTCCCAGTCGACCCATCTCATATCACACACAATGGGCTTCTTGTCTAACAAGACTGTCTCATAGAAGTCCTGTTGTTCCTTAGTGTGGAACCTGTAGTCAACAGCAGTCCTCCTCCTGGTAGCATATGGATCCTCTGCTCTCCACTTTCTTAGCCCAGAGTCTCTTCTGATCTTCATATCCTCAGCCACAGGATGAGCATCATTGTGGTCTAGGATCTTGGGCTTCAACTTTCTCAGCACTTGGCCTTCCTCTTCTTCTGCAGTGTCAGGCACTGGGGCCTTGTTCTTCTCAGCAGCTGGAATGCTCCTTGTATTTCTATTTGGTTTTGGCTTTGGAGCTGGCTTGGCCTTGGATGCAGCCTTGGGGGCTTCCTTGGGCTTAGATGCAGTAGCCCCTGATCTTACAGCATCACCCATCAACTTGGGTGCCTTAGGTGCTGGTGCAACATCCTCTTCTTCTTCCTCATCAGAAGAATCTCTCCTCATAGAAGGCTTGCCAACAACTCTGGCAGTGGTTGTTCTAGCTCTCTTCTTTTTCTTGTCCTGGCCAATTTCTTCCTCTTCAGATTCCATGGTGAATTTTATAGTTTCCTCAGGAACAACCTTCCTAGGCTTGGAGGTAGGAACTCTCCTAACAGGTGCTTTCTTGTGCATTCCTGGCTTGATGGCTGCAGCTGAGCCATACTCCTTCTTGAGCACAACTCTCTTGGAAGTTGCTTCCTCCTCTGCCACATAGTCCTCATCCTCTGATTCTGAGGTTCTCTTTTTCCTTTGTCTTGTGGCAGCTTTTCGCAGGTTGCTGGGGGTGCTCCTACTGCCTTCATCTGAAGAGCTGGAGGGACTAGTGCCCTCACTCATCTGCACTGGTTGTTCTGATATGTTCTGGCTATCACTCTGGTCTGACATGATGAACAAGCTGACTGCTGACCCTGTGAATAGTTTATAGATGAGGTAGAGTGGATGAGCATCACAAAATGCAGAGATTTCTGCAAAAGAATGATTCAAAAACTTAGTTTTAGTTTCCCACAGAAAGCATTTCGGATCTACCGATTTTAAAACTCGGTGATACCGAAGCAGTTTTTGGAACCTAAACTAGTGAACTCGGTCAGACCGAGTCACAGTTCGGTGGCACCGAGACTGCTAGGGTTTCACAAAGTTCCAAAATCGGTCACACTGATTAGCAATACTCGGTCAGACCGAGTCTCACTTGTGCAATGGCATAAGCCAAATCGGTGAGACCGAGTTTTTCAACTCGGTGGGTCTGAGATGGTTTCGGCGGAAACCTAACCCTAAAATTTTCGAATCAAACCTATTCTACAAGTTCATTGACTGGATAGGAGTTTATCAAACATGGCTAGAATCAATATGATCACAATGTGCTAGGAATCGGATTGGGGAATAGCACAAAGATCGAGTCCATACCCTAGTTCGGCGGAGACTCGCTACGGCGGCAACGCCGAGGTTGATTCTCGTTGACAGCGACGGAGACCAGCGACTGGAGGCGGCTGGCGGCGAGGAAACGATCCGGAGACCACGTTGGCAGAGCGAGCTATCGCGCGGGGCGAAGGGGTTTGGAGAAATTTCCAAATTTTTGCCCGTGTCTATATAGCGCGACCCTGCCGGTGTAACCGAGTGGAACAACTCGGTGGCACTGAGATGCAAAACTGTGTACAGTTATTACAACTCGGTGGGACCGAATGGTTCAAATCGGTTGCACCGAGATCGAAAACATAGATCAACTTAATGATCTCGGTAAGACCGAAAGTGGGGTATCGGTCAGACCGAGAATCACAAAGAGGTTTTGGAAGTTTAAGTCTATGACGAATCGGGGACTCCGAGTGCTCCTCACACAGAGTGGTTCAAATCTGACTTGATCAATTTTGTGATGTAGAATGAATAGAGTTTGAGACGAGAAAAGCATAGATAGCTAGAGAAGGTTCTTAGGCATTCTTGTCCATCCACTTGGCAAAAGAAAAATAAAGCCAAACAATCAAAACAACAAGTGGATGTCCTCGAATGAGTAAAATATGCAACCACAATGCTCACACAATAAAATGGCAATTGAAATATGTGACAAAGCATGCACAACCAATTCTAGCATCTATCAAGCAATTGGCGATGACTAGGTCATCTATATATGAGTATATTGACATAGGAGTCAAATGAAAACATTTGATCATAGGTCATACTCACCGTTTAAGCTCAAGTGGGGTTACCACTTTTACATAAAGCATTGTTGTGTTCACATCATTAGAGTTGCTTTAACTCAAGTCTTAGAGTAAAGCTCCCCCTAGATGTGATATCCCCCCTAAGAGGGATGAACTAACTTTGGGTTTTGTCGATGATGACTTCATGTAGATGTTGAAGAAGTGGATGCTCAATGTAGATCACTTGGAGCTGTCCTTTTGAGTGAATTGCAGTTTCAATACCTACATGGGTTAGTCCCACAAGGAACAAACAAGGATATCCATAGACATAGAGTGATGCACACACAAGATGATGTCTATGAAAGCTTTTAGGTTACCTTGTCCCTTGTCTTACTAACAAGAGGGTTTGTGACTCCTTGAACTAGTGCAAGATGTGGAAGTTGATTGCACTTGTTCTTCCCAAAATGATAAGAGTGAAGTATGTTGGCGGAGTCACCCTCAAGAACTCTCTAGTTCTTCTTCTTTTGGATCCACACCATCTTGATGGGAATCCTTGGAGTTGTAGTCGTACTTGATGAAGTGGAACTTGAAGTAGTCTTGGGAATCCACTTGACTAAGGTCTTGGGAGCTTCTTCAAATGCATCAATTTCCTCTTGAAGCATGTCCTTGCCTTTTTGCTTGTAGTCTTGTGGTGGAAGGTCATCTTGAGTTTGTGTCCCCTTGAAAGAAGTAGGATCATACTTCTCTTGTTGAGGAACAAACTTTGTCTTGGGGTATTGATCTTCTTCCCACTCAACTCCATTGGCATTGAACTTTCATCCAAAACCAACACCTTGATTCTTCCGGTGCCTTCCTTGCTTGCGTACAATCTCCTCGAATTGCTTACTTCCGGCAATGCTTTTGTACACTCCTTTCTCTATGATTCCCTTCAATAAGCTATTTTCTTCCTCAAGTGTAACTTGGCTAAGAGAATCGTTAGTGGAATCAAGAGAACTACTAGAAGCAACAATATTGGATTTAACATGATCATTGTTACTACTAGAGGAAGAATCTTTCTTGTTCTTGTTATTAGACTTGACTTGAGGCATGTAAGTGGATAAGAGTAAACGCTTGGCAATGTAAGAAGAACTTTTCTTGCGGAGATCATCATTGATTGCCTTTAAAAACTCATGCTCTTGCTCAAGATTGAGCTTTTCAAAGCGTAACTTCTCATGAGCTCTTAAAAGTTCTCGATGATCTTCGAAGATAGTTTCATGAGCTAACTTAAGACTGTGTAGTTCTTTAGTTAGAGCCTCAATTTTCTCCGTATCATTGTCATTCGTTTTATCTTGATTAGCATGATTAATTGATGTTTCATCATAGTATTCGTCACTAGAGTTGTCAACAAGTAAATCATCATCACCTAACAAGTCATCTTCATCACTATTGAAATCAACATACTCAGGATGAGTTACCTTAGGACCTTTGGCCATGAAGCATCTTCCAATTCCTTCATTTGGTGAGTCAAATATGTCGTAGGAGTTGGTTGACACAAGTGCTAGACCGGCAACACCTTCATCTTGAGTATATTCGGAATCGGAGTGATAACTTCTCTCGGAGTGGTTGTCGGAGTTGGAGCCGGATACCCATTCACCAACATGAGCTTGATGTCTTCGTTTTGTGTAGCTCCTTGATGATTTTTCCTTTCTTTCTGAATCCTTGCTCATTCGTGAGTATCTTCGTTCATAACGATCATGTCTACTTCTTCTCTCTCTTGATGGTGATTCTTCTCTTTTGCCTCTTCTTTTTGGAGAATCTTCTCTTCTTTTGTAGGGAGCCGTACACTCATTGGAATAGTGTCCGGGTCTTCCACAATTGTAGCAGTTTCGCTCTCGACTAGAAGATCTTTTGTCATTGTAGGACCTTGACTTGGAGATTCTATCTTTGCTTCTACTCTTGTAGAACTTGTTGAAGTTCTTCACCATTAGGCTCAATTCTTCGTTGAAGTTTTGTTTCTCACTTGATGATGTGGGGACTTCACATGAGGCTTTGTAGACACCACTTGATTTGTTATGAAGTTCCTCTTTATCCTTGAGCGACATCTCATGAGCAACAATTCTTCCAATGACCTCCGTTGGCTTGAGATCTTTTTAATTGGGCATCATTTGGATCAATGTGCACACGGTATCATATTTTCCATCCAAGGCTCTTAGGATCTTCTTGATGATGAATCTGTCGATCACCTCTTCACTCCCTAAGCCGGCAATCTCGTTTGTGATGAGAGAAAGCCTAGAGTACATTTCAGCGACACCTTCACCATCCTTCATTTTAAACTTGTCAAGTTGACTTTAAAGCACATCTGTAAGTGCATCTAGTGCCCCTTAGTGATTTTGGTGTATTGAAGACTTATAGGTTAAGTATCTATGTGTTTATGAGTGTACACAGGTCTATAAGTCTACGAGGAGTTTGATATTTACAGAGAAAGTCGACCCCTAAAAATGAAGTTCTTCGACTGAAGACTTTGATATTTTGAAGACTTTCTGAAGACTTTGAAAGTGAAGAAATTGGTGTGACCTTGAAGACTTGGTATTCATTCGAGGAACATGAAGCGTGAAGACTTTTGTTTTCGTAGTTTCATTTTCTCTTTCTTGAGTCATAGGAAACACCGTACTGTTAAAGGGGGTCGAGGAAATACTAAGGAGAAAATTTTCGTGTGATGCTCAACTCAAATCCTACACCTACCAATCCCTTCGAGTGAAGCCATTGGAAATATCATACAATTCAGTCAATTTCTTCAGTGACAGAGACGCAGTTCTTCTGGTCACTGAGGACTTTGCTCTAACTGAGGAGTTAGGAATTCGCCAGTGCGAATTGCCTACACTGTGAGGAACATGATAGCCCTGAGGAATTTGTACCTCAAATTTCCGACCGTTGTTGTGCTACACGCCAGCTGTCCCAAAATATCTTGTCCACCTACCGGTCATATCATTGAAGGGGATTTATGTCTTATCATGTCGGGCTGCTCCCTAGGCTATAAATAGCCGCCCCCTACAACCACTAGCTGGTTGGCTGCTCCGCGAAAACTTGACACTTGTCATTTGAGAGCAACCCATCCTCCGAGGACTTTGAGCAAAAATCATCAAGTGAGGAAAATCCAAACCCAAACCCAAAACACCTACAAACCCAAAGTGATTGAGCATCACTGAAGAGATTGATCCTGCGTGGATCCGACGCTTGTTACCTTTGAAGACTGTGCTTCTTCCAGACGGTTAGGCGTCAAGGTCTAGAGCATCCAAGAGGAATTGTGGATCGCGGAGTGACGAAGTCTGTGAAGGTTTGGAAGTCACCTGAAGACTTACCACGAGTGATTGGGCGAGGACTGTGTGTCCTTACCTCAAGGAGAATACGATGAGGACTGTGTGTCCGGGACTAGGTGTGCTCAAGTTTAAATACTCAGCCGCTCCAACCAGATGTACAACTGAGGCAGCAGTTGGAACTGGTCTACCAAATCATTGTCTCCACCAAGCTTACTGGTTCTATTTCCTCAACACTTCCATTTCCTCATTACTGTGTTATGTGTTTGTTCATATCTGTGTTTGAAGACTTTGACTGAAGACTTTCTCAATTTCCTTAGTTCAATTTCTTCAGTCTGTTTGTCTTCATCTTGTGCTATCCTGTGTTTACGCTTTTTGTACTCTGAGTTTGTCTTCATTTCATCATGATGACCATGCATGTATTCTACTATGTTTACCTCTGAGTACTTATTCCGCTGCTAGTAGTTCTTCGCTAAGGAATTTCCTCACGAGCAAATTCCTCAGTGAAGAATTTCATAAAAATCGCCTATTCACCCCCCTCTAGTTGATATAAAGCACTTTCAATTGGTATCAGAGCCTGGTACTCCCTTGTTCTGTGTGATTTTGGTTTAACCGCCTGGAGTTTTAGTTATGTCGACCGCAGGTATGATCAAGGTCTCTGCTGGGTGTCCTACCTTTGATGGGATGGACTACCCCTACTGGAAGAACAAGATGCGCATGCATCTTGAGGCAATTGATAACGATCTCTGGTACGTTGTGGAAAATGGTGTTCCCTCCGTCACTCCCTCACTGAACGCTACCGATGTGAAGAGATTCAAGCAACTTGATTCACAAGAGAAGAATATCATATGTGGCCATCTGAGCAAAGGACAGTATGGTAGAGTGAGTGCTTTGGAAACTGCTAAGCTTATCTGGGATAGGCTGTCCAAGGTTAATGAAGGAGTTTCAACTCAGCGTGACTCTCGAGTTGATGTTCTTCGCAATCTCTTCAACCGCTTCAAAAGACTCGACAATGAAAATGTGCAGCAAACCTTCGATCGCCTCACTGACATCTCAAATGAGCTTCAAGCACTTGTTGCCACTGACATCACCAACCATGAGGTGGTGAAGAAATTGTTGAGATCGCTTGATTCCTCATTTGACACTCTGGCACTGATGATACAAGAGCGTGGTGATTACAAGTCACTTGACCCCGCTGATATCCTCGAGAGGCTAAACACTCATGAGTTCCAGCTTGCTGAAAAGAGAGATCTCTACGGTTCGAGCTATAGCAGATCACGTGCACTGAAGGCCAAGGTAGTATCTGAGTCCGAGGATGAAAACTCTGGTAGCAGCCTTGGTGATCCTGAAGAACTGAGTCATGATCTAGCACTGTTTATGAAGAAATTCCAGAAGTTCTCAAGACGTGGTCGCTTTGGAAAACCTTCAAGGAGCAATGATTCCTCATCCAGTGACTACAAGAAGAGGCTTTGTCACAAGTGCAAGAAACCAGGACATTACATTCAAGATTGTCCTCAGCGGGAAAAGGAATCAAAGAAGAAGAAATACAAGGATTATAGTTCTGATGATGCGAAGAAAAAGAAGAAATCCTCAAAATCTTCATCATAAAAATCCTCGAAGTCTTCGTCTCATAAGAAGAGCAGCTCCAAGAAGGCTCGGGCATTCATTGGCAAGGAAATGGACTCTGAGGCTGAATCTAAAGAAAATGAGGAAGAGGAACAATCTGAAGATTCTGAGTCTGGTGTGGCAAGCCTAGCTCTCGCTACTGCATTCGTCAGCAAATCCATCTTCAACGCTGAAGAAAGTGATCTCACCAACAGGGCTGATGAAGGCAGTGATGACTACGCTCCCACCTATTGCTTCATGGCAAAGGGTGCCAAGGTACTCAAATACGCCTCCTCTGAATCTAGCGATGATGAATCTGATGAAAATCTTAACCCTAGCTACTCTAAACTTGCTAAGATTGCTGTGCAACAACAAAAGGCTTTTGAAAAGGTTCAAAACATGCTAGACAAAAGTCATGATATGTTGGGTGAAGAATTGGATCGCACTAAGGCCTTAACTGAAAATCTTCAGAGACTTCAGACCAGGTTTGACAACCTTCAAAGTCATCATAACACTCTCTTATCTGATCATGAGAAGCTTTCTTATGAATACCTTCAAAAGAAGCAAGATCTTGAGAAGCTAAGAGTGAGTTATGAAGATCTTCAGAAGGAGCGCGATTCATTACTTGCTCAACAAATCAGCGCTGCTCAGGAAGAATTCATTCCTCCATGTTTAAAATGCATTGAACGAGAATCTGCTAATTCCTCACCTGAATGTTCAAATGCTTCAAATGTTACAAATTCTTCACCTGCCTCTGCTATCACTAATTCCTCATCTGAGGACATTGCTAGTATTACTGACGATGCAGGACTGAAGGAATCGTACGTGACAGGCATGTACAAAAGCCTCAAAGGGCATCAGACTCTTTGTGATGTGCTTAAAAATCAGATCCTCAACAGGAACCCTAGGAAAGAGGGTATTGCCTTTGAGAGGAAACTCAATGCTGATGGTACATAATGGAAGCCTGAGCAGTACCCCAAAACCTCATGGGTTGCTGCAAAGGGACCTCCAGTTGATCCATCTAATTTATCTGGCTATACATGTGAATCTTCTCATTCTTCTGATGAGTCAATTGACTCTAACTATAAACTGTTCAAAAATCAGAATGGTGAAGTATTTGCTAGATATGTTGGCAGTAACTGCAGGAACGATTCCCCTGAGAAGAAAATCTGGGTTCCCAAAAGATGCCTTGAAAGTCTTCAGGTGAATGTCCTCATGACACCACGTGTGAAGAAAAAGAACCTTAGATCAAATTCTTCATATGAACCAAATTTTTCATATGGATCCAAGTCCTCATACGGACCAAATTCCTCAAGGGGATCAAATTCCTCACATGGATCAAAGTCCTCATATGAACATCATCGTGCTAACAACTCTGTTTCACAGGGAAGAGCCAAGGGCTATGAATATGAGCATTATTCTTCAAATTATTATGTTCATAAGTCCTCGAAGAATTTCTCTACTTATGCATATGCTTACCCTAACCGCTCTTATGTGAAACAAAATGGTTTGGCTGCTTTGCCACCATTCTCATATGGAGCTCGCAGAGTGATGAACTCTTTGCCACCCCTTCAGATGTGGGTGGTGAAGAAAAAGAACTAATCTCTTCTGCAGGGTCAGGTCTCCAGACGTGCAATAACGTATGAAGAATTTGCTGGGGACCTAACAAAATGCCTGAAAGGACGCAGGCTAACCATGATGAAATGAACTTTCATTTCACACGTCCTCCCTCTGTTTTATCTGTCTTACTGCTTGATAAAATTGATCTGATGAATTGTGATATCATATTGTTCACTGCTGAAGTATATGAGGTCGTAAGTTGCACTAATTCATCTGCAGGATGATCAACCCAAAGCCACTGAATGGGTACTTGATAGTGGATGTACAAATCACATGACCGGTGACAGGAATCTGTTGATGGATCCTCCCTTATCAGCGTCACACATGAAGCATATCATCTTCGCTGATAAAAGCAAAAGTCAGTGTCGATGTACTAAAGTAGGGGTACCTTAGTACCCCGAACTTGTGCACGGGCAGTCGTAGCACCCCGCGGCAAGGCTTGCCAGGCGATCGCCAAGACTCTCCATGGTCCCTTTTTGGGCCATCCGAGAACAAAGTATCTGAGCCAAGGCCCCAGCAGGAGGAGCCTGCCGGGAAGGCCACCCGAAGAGAGCAAGGCCCCGGAAAGAGGAGCTTGCCGGGACGACCGCTTGAAGCACAAGGCCCCGGCAAGAGGAGCTTGCCGGGAAGGCCGACCGAGGCACGACAAGAAACTTGCTGCGACGCGCTCCGCGTCCCGGCAAGGACCGGTGCGCGACAAGCTCTCGGGCGCGACAAGGCATCAACCGCGGCAAGGCGCTTGCCGCGGCAAGTCACCACCCCGCGCCTGCGCTCCAGCTCATCCACCCACGCGTCGCTCTGGGGCCATTCCAGGCGTACGTGGCGAGAGGCTGCGCAGCCAGGGGCATGCGGTGGCGAAGCAACGCTGACAGAGTAGCCATCGTGGCAAACGGTGGCGCTCCTGACGGCCCCTTTCCTGCAATGTTTGGGCGACCCAGACGGGCATTTAATGCCCTTGTCCCCTGCCGTCAGAGTTAGGTATGATAGCACTGTGCAAACAGCTGTACCCAACACAGCGTTTTCCAGTTTTACCCCCGCCTACGTTGCCACCTGTGGGTAACCCCTTGCACATATAAAAGGAGGCCCCATGCGCAACGGGGGGGGGGAGAAAGAGGCCATTCGCGCTCGGTCTCGCCAGCAGCTCGCGTGTACTGTAGCACCACACGCTCCCGAGCAAGAACACAATACAAAACCACAAAGCAGCAGTAGGGTTTTACGCATCCGTGCGGCCCGAAGCTGGGTAAACCCCTTGTGTGCATCGCCTCGATCCGCTCTTCGCGCGACCTCCGCCCCCCGCCGAACCAAGAAAGGGCTCGGTCCCCATAGGTGTTCGAGGAGGCAGATTTCCCCCGACATCTTTGGCGCGCCAGGTAGGTGGCGTCGAAGTTGTGTGAACCTGATCCGGCATCCGCACAGGCTAGATCTCCATCATCTTCATCGACATGCCACCGAAGAAGAAGGCTCCGAAGGTGGCTGGTCCGTCCGCGTCAAACCCACCGCCCTTGGAGCAAACGGGTGGTGGGGACGGCACCGGCGGCGGAACGAGCGTCGTCGAGCCAGCTCATGGCGCCGCGGCGTCCGAACATGCACCGAGCTCACGGTGCCCCGGCGTCCGAACATACGCCGACACCTCTCGGCGCAGGTAAGCCCTGGTATGACCAGGCAACCTTTCGCTCTATTCCATGGAGCGGAGGCAGTTAGCCCCACGGATCTCGCATACGGGCCACCTCGAGTGATCGCTCACGCTGAGCTCGAGCAAGAGCAGCTGCGACATCTTTGACGCGCTGCTCCTCGAGGAGGACCGTCTTCAGGCCGCTGTGCGAGCTGCTTGCTACCAGCAAGCTTTGCGCTGCTTTTATAGCCGCAAGGTTAGTGCCAGAAGTTTCGAGGAAGTGGGAAGGCCCTTACCGGGTGAAACAAGTCGCCGGGCCTGGCGCTGTCCGCCTTGAGACCGAAGATACCACTCCGGTGAGCAACTCCTGGAACGTTGGGCATCTTCGTAAGTTTCGCCCGTAAGGCGCGGTTGTCGTACCCCATTCGGCAACCACCCTTCTGTACAAAGTCTTGCCGCTGTTGCATGTGATCCTTTGTACGGAGCCAGGTGCAGACCCTGTGCGCAGATTGAGTTTATGTGCTCCGCGCATGTTGTCGACCTCATGCTCTTTATTCTTTGCATGCATTATCTGACACTCTGCGCAACACTGACCCCCGGTAAGCGATGGCGAGCCCCATGTTTCGCCTTGCCGGAAAGCGACCTTGCCGGGCAGCGAGCCACGGAAAAGCTAAGTTGCCAAAGTTTGAGCAATCGAGTTTTTAAACTTTAAGGTTATCTTCCTCGAACGACCGTGCTTTGTATGAAAAACCTGTGCGCGGAGGGACCGGCTCGTGGCTAGTTGCGCCCTTACTTCATTTCGAGTCCGCTCAACGACTTAAGTGTGTTACAACCAGAGTGGCATCCTTACTTTGTTTCGAGCTCGCTCGGCAGCTTAAGTGTGTTGCGACTGCAATCGCAACACTTACTTTGTTTTGAGCCTGCTCAACAATTTAAGTGAGCTGCAGCTAGCCGCGGCAAGGTTTCTTGCCGGTAATGGCGCCGCTGGCGGGCTGCTGATGTCCCGCACTCAGAGCCCGCGGCAAGGCGGAGGCCTACGCCGGCGAGTCCCCAAAAGCGTAGGGCAAAAACATACAAAACACGGGATCAAGTAGAGGAGATAACAGTGCAATCACCGCCTAAGATAAAGTTATATTACAAGATAGTTTGTCGCGGCCCTAATGAATCGCTTCCATAACTTGGCCAGCAGCGACAAGAAAAGAAAAGGGGAGGCGGCCTAATCCACGCGGTCGCCCTCGATCCTCTTGATCCCGACTACCTTCTCCACAATGGGCGCGACGAGAGCCCTGATCTCCTTGAGGTCAGCGTCTGCCGGCAGGGATTTGAGGACGTTGGTGAGCCTGATGCCGGGGTTGCGGAAGGCGATCTTCACCAACACCTTCTCGAGGGCTCCGGCGATGGCATCACGCGTCTCGCCGGCCATCTGCTCTGGGATCGCGTTCCGGAGATGCTGAAGGGCCGCCACCACGCCTTTGAAGAACGAAGTGAGCTTGGCGCTAGGTGGGAGGTTCGCGTCTTAGGGATACCCGGTCGGATACTCCTTCTGAGCGGCGGCGGGAAGAACCCTCATGCGCGGATGCGCTCGCGTCCCCGTTGACCAGAAGAGGTAGTATTCCTCCCTCAGGACCAGCGCGTTGAGCTCAGGGGGGGAAGGTCGCCTGCTCCTTTCACAGCGCCTCAAGCCGCTGCGCCTTGGCCGACTTCACGGCCTTCCCTTTCCCCTTGTCGCCCTTCGGGGCCATGGCGGAATGAGGGAGGGAGGTCGACGGCGTCGGTAGCACTGGTGGCGACGGAAGGGGCGGAACGCTGCTTCTCTTGGGAAGTGGCGGAGATTTTCGAGGAATCGCAACTGGCGGGTGGGCGGACTGCCCCTGTTTCCCCTGCTTATAAGGGGGGAGAGAGGGGGCGTTTCGCCTTTCCGAATAAACAAATCACCTGCGACGTGACGCATGCCCGCGGGGTTTAGCCCCGCGCACGCCGCCCACGTCACGCACGCCTCTCCCCACGATGCCGCGCTCGACGCGTGCCGTTCGGGGAGGACGTGGTGGATGCAGAAGCAGATGCAGCGTGACCCAGGCCACGCGTGCCCGTGCACTGTTTTGGGCCTGGCCCAACAACGCTCGGCACCGTGTATGGCCCAGGCCCGGGGGCTCCTGTCGGTGTACTAACGTAGGGGAACCTTAGTACCCCGAACTTGTGCACGGGCAGTCGTAGCACCCCGCGGCAAGGCTTGCCAGGCGATCGCCAATACTCTCCATGGTCCCTTTTTGGGCCATCCAAGAACAAAGTATTTGAGCCAAGGCCCCGGCAGGAGGAGCCTGCAGGGAAGGCCACCCGAAGAGAGCAAGGCCCCGGCAAGAGGAGCTTGCCGTGACGACCGCTCGAAGCACAAGGCCCCGGCAAGAGGAGCTTGCCGGGAAGGCCGACCGAGGCACGACAAGAAACTTGCTGCGACGCGCTCCGCGTCCCGGCAAGGACCGGTGAGCGACAAGCTCCCGGGCGCGACAAGGCATCAACCGCGGCAAGGCGCTTGCCGCGGCAAGTCACCACCCCGAGCCTGCGCTCCAGCTCATCCACCCACGCGTCGCTCTGGGGCCATTCCAGGCGTACGTGGCGAGAGGCTGCGCAGCCAGGGGCATGCGGTGGCGAAGCAACGCTGACAGAGTAGCCATCGTGGCAAACGGTGGCGCTCCTGACGGCCCCTTTCCTGCAATGTTTGGGCGACCCAGACGGGCATTTAATGCCCGTGTCCCCTGCCGTCAGAGTTAGGTATGATAGCACTGTGCAAACAACTGTACCCAACACAGCGTTTTCCAGTTTTACCCCCGCCTACGTTGCCACCTGTGGGTAACCCCTTGCACATATAAAAGGAGGCCCCATGCGCAACAGGGGGGGGGAGAAAGAGGCCATTCGCGCTCGGTCTCGCCAGCAGCTCGTGTGTACTGTAGCACCACACGCTCCCTAGCAAGAACACAATACAAAACCACAAAGCAGCAGTAGGGTTTTACGCATCCGTGCGGCCCGAAGCTGGGTAAACCCCTTGTGTGCATCGCCTTGATCCGCTCATCGCGCGACCTCCGCCCCCCGCCGAACCAAGAAAGGGGCTCGGTCCCCATAGGTGTTCGAGGAGGCAGATTTTCCCCAACAGTCAGGTATTGGGTCTAGGTAAGGTTGCTATCACAAAGGATCGACACATGGACAAAGTCATGCTTGTTGAGTCCTTAGGATATAATCTTATGTCTGTCTCAATGCTTTGTGATCTTGATATGGTTGTTGTCTTTGGCAAGTACCATTGCGTTGTGATTATGGAAGCTGACAATTCCAAAGTCTTCGAAGGCTTTAGGAGAGGAGACTTGTATATTGTTGATTTCTCTGCAGATTCACAACCAGCCGTGTGCCTACTTGCAAAAGCTTCAGAAGGATGGCTATGGCATCGACGACTTGGTCATGCAGGCATGGGGAATTTGAACACACTTGCAAAAAGAAGCATGTCATTGGCATTGAGAATGTCAAATTCCTCAAGGATCACTTGTGCGGTCCTATGAAGCTGGAAAGATGACAAAGGCCAAGCATCCAGCGAAGACTATCATGACCACTACTCGTCCATTCGAATTGCTTCACATGGATCTCTTCGGTCCTAATCATTATTCTTCTGTTTCAAATGAAGCATCTCAATATGGCTTTGTTATTGTTGATGATTACTCTCGTTACACATGGGTACACCTTGTCTCTTACAAACATGAAGTGCAGGAAATCTTCAAACGATTTTCCTTGAGGGCTTCAACCAACTTTGGTGTGAAGATTAAGCACATAAGAAGTGACAATGGCACTGAGTTCAAGAATTCGGGTCTCGATGACTATATTGATGAACTTGGTATTACTCATGAGTTATCTGCTCCTTATACTCCTCAACAGAATGGCGTCGTGGAGCGCAAGAACAGGACTCTTGCTGAGATGGCTCGCACTATGCTCGATGAGTACAAAACCCCTCATCGTTTCTGGGTTGATGCAATTGATACTGCGTGCCATATCATCAACAGAGTATATCTTCACAAATTCTTCAAGAAGACTGCCTATGAACTCCTCACTGACAAGAAACCCAATGTGAGTTATTTCAAAGTCTTCGGTGCTAAATGCTGGATTAGAGATCCTCATCACAACTCTAAATTTGCACCAAAAGCACATGAAGGTTTCATGCTTGGTTACGGAAAGGACTCGCACACCTACAGGGTCTTCAACAATGTTCTTCACAAGATTGTTGAAACTGTAGATGTGCGGTTCGATGAAACTAATGGCTCGCAAAGAGAGCACCTACCTTATGTGTTAGATGAACCTGCACCTGAGGATTCTATCAAGCACAAGGCTACTGAAGATGTCATTCCTACTGAAGAATCTGCTGAGGAATTCATTCCAGAACGTGAAGAACGTCGAGCTGATGCACCTGAAGAAAATGCTGAGGAAATTGATGGTGAAGAAAATGCTGGTTAAATTCATCAACGACAACCAGCTCATCCTCGCGTTGCAAAAGAAGTGCAAGTGGAGAAGATCATCGATGACATTAGAGCACCAGGTCCTCTCACACGCACAAAAGCTTCACATCTATCTAACTTTTGTGGGCACTTTGCTTTTGTCTCTATCACAGAGCCCGCTAAGGTAGATGAAGCGTTTCTGGAGCCTGAGTGGATTCAGGCCATGCAAGAAGAATTACATCAGTTCAAGCTCAACAACATATGGGAACTAGTCAATCGTCCTGATCCTCGCAAGCATAACATCATTGGCACAAAGTGGATCTACCGCAACAAGCAAGATGAAAATGGTGTTGTGGTGAGGAATAAAGCACGACTAGTAGCTCAAAGCTACACACAGGTTGAAGGAATTGATTTCGATGAAACTTTTGCACCTGTTGCTAGACTTGAGGCTATTCGCATATTGCTTGCTTATGCTAACCATCATGATATCATCTTACACCAAATGGATGTGAAAAGTGCATTCCTCAATGGTAAGCTTGAGGAAGAAGTATATGTTGCTCAACCACCAGGTTTTGAAGATCCAAAGCATCCCGACAAAGTCTTCAGATTTAACAAGGCCCTCTATGGCCTCAAGCAGGCCCCACGGGCGTGAATATCAAATGTCTATGATGGGAGAGTTGAAATTCTTCTTAGGTCTTCAAATTCGTCAACAGCGAAATGGCATATTCATATCTCAGGAGAAATACCTCAAGGATGTCCTGAAGAAATTCGGCATGCAAGATTGCAAAGGCATCAAAATTCCTATGCCCACAAATGGTCATTTATGCACTGATGAAAATGGTACTGACTTCGATCATAAGGTATACCGCTCCATGATTGGTTCTTTATTGTACTTATGTGCATCTAGGCCAGATATAATGCTTAGTGTTTGCATGTGTGCACAATTTCAAGCTGCACCGAAGGAATCACACCATAAGGTTGTGAAGCATATTCTTCGATATCTAGCTCACACACCAACACTAGGATTATGGTATCCCAAGGGCTCGGATTTTGATCTCATTGGATATTCTGACTCTGACTATGCTGGTGACCGTGTGGACCGCTAGTCAACATCTGGTACTTGTCATTTCCTCAGACGATCCTTGGTCTGTTGGTCCTCGAAGAAACAGAACTGCGTATCACTTTCTACTGCTGAAGCTGAGTACATTGCAGCTGGTTCTTGCTATGCTCAACTGCTATGGATGAAGCAAACGCTCAAGGACTATGGCATCAACGTGAAGAATGCACCTCTCCTCTGTGACAATGAGAGTGCCATCAAGATTGCTCACAACCCAGTTCAGCACTCGAAGACAAAGCACATTCAGATTCGTCATCATTTTCTTCGTGATCATGTGTTGAAGGGCGACATTTCTATTGAGCATGTGAAGACTGAAGAACAGCTAGCCGATATCTTCACTAAGCCCTTGGATGAGAAGAGATTTAGCACGTTGCGGTGTGAGCTAAATATCTTAGAATCTTCGAATGTACTTTGAAAATGCACTCATCCTAACACTTATGCAAAATTGATGACTTAGATGTACAACACATGAAGAAACGTTTTTCTTCAATCAATGAAGAATAACACTCTAAGTGTGAAGAAACTAATGAAGAATTTGATTCTCAGAACCCTACGACAATTGTACGCGGTGTCTGAAATCATCATTCTTACACGGTGGGTCACGCCACCACAATAGTTGAAAATCTTCAATTTGAGTTTTTTCCTCAACTTTTGAAATTCCTCAGTTTTTCAAATTCTTCAAACTTTACAAAGTCTTCACTTGTGCCGTCGTTTTTCTTCATTGGCTATATATATGTCCTCTACAACATTCACTTATAACTATTTCTTCAAGTTGGATCTTTTCTGCTAAGTGAATGTGATCGGACCCTTCCCCTCTATGCTATACTCAATCCAATCTGTTCACAAATTCTTCATGTGCGTTCTATTTGAAACTCGTTCAAATTCTTCACTGTGTCCTTGTCAGCTGAAGAAATTGCGAACGGAACGTTAAAACTAATCTTATCCAAACTTTCGGTTTTGCCGCTCATACCGTTCCGCATCCCACGATGCATTATTTTATTCACCCTCGATCTTACACGATCTCCACTACACAGTACGTGGGTGACACATGTCGCAAGAAGGAGAACGACCAGGGGCACGTTCGTCCTAAATCTTCGGACGAGCAGTTGTTTCACCGCGGCTATAAATACCCCTATCGCCATCCTCACTTCTTTTACCCCGCTCGATCTCACTCCCTCACTCGATCTTTCCAAACCCTAGCGTCGTCGTTACTCCATCGTCGCCGGTGAGGAAGAGCTTCACTGCCTCGACCTCGTCACCGTCGTACTCGCGCCAACCGTGGAAATCTTCACCTCCGCCGCCGCCGTAGACGTCTTCCTCCGCCAAGTTAGGGCGTGGAAGATCTGCATCGACGAACTTCACTGTTCCAACTCCTAGTTCGTCGTGTTCTTCGTTCAGGGTAATTAAAAGCTAATTTTCCTGCCCTCGTTGATTCGAAATTTTACTACAAAATCTTCAAAGGTGTTTTATTCTTCAAATCCTCACACACAAAACACCTCACATGTTATCTGTTCTTGATTCATTTCCCTAAGCCTCATTTTCTTCAAGATTCCTCAATTGTGTGGATCCTCGATCTATACAACTCTGGAACCTAAGATATAAAGCGCTTAGTGAAATTCCTCAAGACGAATCTGGTCAAATTCCTCAAACTTGTTCTTTATGAAAAACCCTCTGAGAACGCATATGAACTCTTCAAATTCCTCGCAACTATACTCTGTTCACAGGTACACATGTCCGCTGCTGAATCATTAGGTTCTCATCAACTTAACTCATTTGCAGCGTTCCTCGAAGAAAAGTTGCATACTTCTTCAGAGAATTCAATTGTTCAAATTCCTCATCTGAAGAAAATGGCTTAAGGTAAAAGGCCATAGAAAGGAGGAAAGAAGCCTGAGGTTATGACAGCTTTTGAAATACCTGAGGACATCTATGATGAGTACTGCACGCCTGATGAAGCCAAGTTTGGCAAAGAAGATAAAAATCAGCGCAAGGTGCGAATCCAGAGGATTGAACGGAGATGGGCACGTGAATGGAGGGAGTACAGATATGTTACTCCAAAGTACATGAAGAAATTCGCAGTAAACCCTCCATGCCAAAGACCTCCATTGGCACCTGGCCAATTGGCTGATCCCACCGGCATCAAGCGTGGTGAGGAATTTCCTAAAGAATGGGCCAAGCGCCAAGCTAAACTGGCAATGCAAGCCAGAGAAGCAGTGAGGAAATTCAATGAAGACTCTGCTGCTGCTACTGCTACTGCCACTGAGGTCTCGGTCAAGCCGAAGAAAGCAATGCTCAAGAAGCCCGCTCGCAAGCCAAGTGCTTCAACATCAATGCCCTCACGGCCAAGTTCCTCAGCTGCGCCCTCACGGCCAGAATCTTCAAAATCTTCAAAGCAAATTCCTCATGTTGCTCCTGCTCCACCAAAGTCCTCAGCTGTCCCTACAAAGTCCTCAGCACCTGTGCATCTGGCCTCGTGCCAAAGGACGACTGACATCTCTATTGCCTCTGGTGTCTCAGCTAGTTCTTCAGCTGCACCAAATTCCTCAGCAAGACCCTCACTGCTGAAGAAAAAGGCTACTGCTAGACGCGGAAATCGCCCAAGTCCCAACAAGAAGCAGGTAGTCTTCATTGTGCCATCTGATGATGATGAAGCTGATGAAGAAGAACTTACTAAAATCATCAGGGACCGACAAGAACGGGCTGCTAAAGCCAAAGGCACACCTGTGCCCCTGCTATTGGATCCAAGGGCGATCCTAGATTATATTGATCTCTGGCATAAGGATCCTAACACACCTATGCCTGATTTCAAGCTGACACCTGGTCAAAGTCACATGTTGACTCACTTCATCCAAGAGGAGAAGTGGAAATATGATAAGGCCAGAGAGATCAAGAAATCGCAGTACCGCAAAGAGAAGCTACTGAGGAAAACGTTCTCAAAATGAAGCCTAAGGAACTCGTCAAAATACAGGCTGAGATCAAAGCCCTCAGCGACAACTTTGACTCGTACTATGCTGATTGGCAAGGAGCCAAGGTCAGATTTGTGAGGCTGACTGATACCTTCACCAAGGGTGCAGCCTCAACACAACAAATTCCTCAAGCTAAAGCATCTGTTCAGCAAACTGAAGAACATGCCAGCACCGCTGATGAAGTTTAGGCTGCTGAAGAAAATGCTAGTTCCAGGGCTGATGACTCTGCTCCAGCCACTGAAGAAATTGCCAGGGCATCCACTAGTGGTGCGCCTGAAGAAAATGAAGAAACCAGGGCAACTGCATCAGTTGCTCCTGAGGAAAATCAACCAGATTCCTCAGCTCCACCTGCGCCTACGCCAACTCCAATTCTTTCATCTGCATTAGATGTGAAGAAAACCAAGGCCGCAGAGCGAGCTGCTGTGAAGAAAAGGAAAGCATCAACTGCTTCAGAATCTTTAGCTCCCAAGAAGATGAAGCCAATGACCAGCTCGTTTGCTAATCCCATTGATGCCATTCCTATCTCCTCCGTGCCATCAAAGGACCTTGTTCCTTTTGGTGAAGATTCTGAGATCCCTAGTGGATCAGATGAAGAAACTCAATCTGCTGCTTCGTCAGAGCAGATTGATGAAGAAATTGAAGCGGATGCAATCCCTTCAACCCCAATGGTCTCATCACCAATGCCTCAGTTTGATGCTGAAGAGGCTGGTGTTGAAGAAATTGATGAAGATGTGGATATTGGAAGCACCACTCCAGTGATGAATGATGACTTTTGGGAAAGTCAGCATCCCAATTCCCCACTCTTCACTCCCCTGCAGCAAATTCCTCACTCTCCTTCACCAACAGTAAAATTGGGCTCTGAAGAAACTCATCCCACTGCATCTGTGAATGAAGAAATTCCAGCCACTAGTGCTGAAGAAACTGCTGCTGAAACTGACAAGGTGACTGCACCTGAGGAACATCCTGAAATTCCTCAGCCTGAAGAACCTGAGATTGTGATTCCTGAGGTCGTGATGCAACTCACTGACACTCCTCTGCCAAGGCCAAAGGATCCGTTCTCACGAAAACAGAAATTCAAGGCTGAAGACTTCTATGGCGAGCACGTATTCTTCACTGAATACAACCCATATGACTCTGCTCGCATAAGGAAGAGGCGTTTCTGGACTGCCAGCCAAGCAAATTTCTATTCCTCAGTGCTTTACAACAAAGACAAAGTCTTCGACCATGCTCATATTCCTCACATGGATATGGAGTCTTTGCCGTGCTTCACGCCAGTGCTCAGTGTTCTTCACGACGCTGGGCTGCTCAATTTCTGCACATATATATGCGACTGGAATGAAGAACTTATTCTTCAATTCTGTGCAACGTTGCACATCACCGGCAACTCTTAAGATATCAATTCATGGGTTTTGGACTAGATGACTGAGAACACCCATTATAAGGCCCCTGCATCTGAATTGCTTCGGGTCCTTCCTCTGAGTCCACCCACTGAAGATGCTTGCTGTGTGTACAACGAACCTGAGCTTTCAAATCACTATATGCAAGTGCTGATGAAGCCTTTGAAGCCAGGGCAAGCTCCTAGAACCAAATTCCTCGTCAAGGAGTTGTTGTATGTGCCAAGGACTGTCTATCCCATTCTGACGAAGACAATGAGTCCCATCAAAGGCCATGACTCGACTGATGAAGAAGTCGTTGGCATCATGAAGAATCTGCTTTTCAACATCATTCATGGCGTTCCCGTCAACTTCCATGATTTCTTCATGAGGACTCTGGCCAACATTGCTATGTCACCATTTGAGCTGAAGCCTTATGCACCTTGGATAATGAAATTCATCAGGACAAGGTCTTCACTCAACTACAAAGCTGAAATGCTCAACCACTACAGCTACTTGCCTCCCGTTGAAGTCCTCAAACGGACATTTTCCTCAGCTGAAGAAAAGGGCAAGGCCACTGCTGTGATAGATGAAGGCATTCGTCCATTGGATGGTCAATTTTGCAAAGCTGCATCCTACTCCACCAATGATGACTCTGCCACACATGACTCTGCTGCTAACACTGCCAAGCCAAATCCTCAAGCCACAGCACCCATGGTGATGACTGACCGTGAGTTACTCCTTAGTCATCATCAAAAGGTTGATCACAATCACAAATGGGTCAAGCATCAGTTTGGTTCAATTCTTCACAACATGACTTCCACACACAATGCAGTGAAGAAAAACCACTACTACCTTCATGAAACCCTCAACCGCACCTGGGCTGTTCTATCTCAAGTGTACAGTGCTGAAGACTTGGAGAAAATGGGTCTCAAAGAAGACTTTGACTGGTTTGCACCTCCTCCGAAGAAATACAAGAAGGTCAAGGTTCCTTCTTTGGTGTCCAGTTCATATTCTTCATCGCGTGCGACTGATGAAAATGAAGATTTGTACGACACTGCAGCAGGCCCTACTTCAACGACCGACCCCAACAACGCTGGCACTCCTTCATCAACTTGAAAATCTTCAGGGGCGTTAGTCCTCAGTTTCGATCCTTTTGGTCATTTGATGACAAAGGCGGAGAAATCTGAGTTAGTCTTCAAGCGAGTCTATAATAAGGGCATATTCGTTTTTTTAGTTACAACTCTCGTTCTTCCGAAACTTTTATTGGATCGAGTTGTAATCTTAAGTCCGATGGTGCGCTGATACTTTTGTTGCACTATGCTTTGATACTATTGATGCGCTATTCTGCATGCTTATTCCTCATTAATATTATCGCACGCATGCTGAATTACATCAGGCACCATATTTCATCATGCATTTCAAATTCTTCATATTATATATCAAATGCGTGTATGAATTACAAGATATAGGGGGAGATCTCCATGATTCAACTCTTCAAGTGTGCATTGCTTCAAAGGAAATTCGTCACTATGCACATCTTCAGGGGGAGTTCTTCTATATCTTGCAATCAAATTCCTCAATATCAGTAGTTACACTTCATATATTTATCCCCGTTGAAAACTTAACCTATGTTGTCATCAATCACCAAAAAGGGGGAGATTGTAAGTGCATCTAGTGCCCCTTAGTGATTTTGGTGTATTGAAGACTTATAGGTTAAGTATCTAATGTGTTTATGAGTGTACACAGGTCTATAAGTCTATGAGGAGTTTGATATTTACAGAGAAAGTCGACCCCTAAAAATGAAGTTCTTCGACTGAAGACTTTGATATTTTGAAGACTTTCTGAAGACTTTGAAAGTGAAGAAATTGGTGTGACCTTGAAGACTTGGTATTCATTCGAGGAACATGAAGCGTGAAGACTTTTGTTTTCGTAGTTTCATCTTCTCTTTCTTGAGTCATAGGAAACACCGTACTGTTAAAGGGGGTCGAGGAAATACTAAGGAGAAAATTTCCATGTGATGCTCAACTCAAATCCTACACCTACCAATCCCTTCGAGTGAAGCCATTGGAAATCTCATACAGTTCAGTCAATTTCTTCAGTGACAGAGACGTAGTTCTTCTGGTCACTGAGGACTTTGCTTTGACTGAGGAGTTAGGAATTCGCCATTGCGAATTGTCTACACTGTGAGGAACATGATAGCCCTGAGGAATTTGTACCTCAAAATTCTGACCGTTGTTGTGCTACACGCCAGCTGCCCAAAATATCTTGTCCACCTAACGGTCATATCATTGAAGGGCATTTATGTCTTATCATGTCGAGATGCTCCCTAGGCTATAAATAGCCGCCCCCTATAACCACTAGCTGGTTGGCTGCTCCGCGAAAACTTGACACTTGTCATTTGAGAGCAACCCATCTTCCGAGGACTTTGAGCGAAAATCATCAAGTGAGGAAAATCCAAACCCAAACCCAAAACACCTACAAACCCAAAGTGATTGAGCATCACTGAAGAGATTGATCCTGCGTGGATCCAACGCTTGTTACCTTTGAAGACTGTGCTTCTTCCAGACGGTTAGGCGTCAAGGTCTAGAGCATCCAAGAGGAATTGTGGATCGCTGAGTGACCAAGTCTGTGAAGGTTTGGAAGTCACCTGAAGACTTACCACGAGTGATCTGGCGAGGACTGTGTGTCCTTAGCTCAAGGAGAATACGGTGAGGACTGTGTGTCCGGGACTAGGTGTCCTCGAGTTTAAATACTCAGCCACTCCAACCAGGTGTACAACTGAGACAGCAGTTGGAACTGGTCTACCAAATCATTGTCTGCACCAAGCTTACTGGTTCTATTTCCTCAACACTTTCATTTCCTCATTACTGTGTTATGTGTTTGTTCATATCTGTGTTTGAAGACTTTGACTGAAGACTTTCTCAATTTCCTCAGTTCAATTTCTTCAGCCTGTTTGTCTTCATCTTGTGCTATCATGTGTTTACGCTTTTCTGTACTCTGAGTTTGTCTTCATTTCATCATGATGACCTAGCATGTATTCTACTATGTTTACCTCTGAGTACTTAATCCGCTGCTAGTAGTTCTTCGCTAAGGAATTTCCTCACGAGCAAATTCCTCAGTGAAGAATTTCATAAAAATCGCCTATTCACCCCCCTTCTAGTCGATATAACGCACTTTCAACATCCAATTTGGATTCCTTGACAGAGTCGGTACCTTCGTGAATATCAATCAAAGTATCCCAAATTTCCTTTGCATTCTCAAGACGGCTGATTTTGTTGAATTCTTCGGGGCACAATCCGTTGAAGAGAATATCACAAGCTTGAGCGTTGTATTGTAGCATCTTCAACTCATCCGCGGTAGCTTCACGGTTTGGTTCTTTCCCATCGAAGAAGTCACCTTGCAAACCAACACACACAATAGCCCAAACGGCGGGGTTATGTCCAAGAATATGCATTTTCATTTTATGCTTCCAACTAGCAAAATTTGTACCGTCAAAGTAAGGACCTCTACGGTGATAATTTCCCTCGCTAGATGCCATACTCTCCTAGGTTGTGAAACCAAGGCTATGGCCACCAAAAGCTATGGAAATCAAAGCAAATGGAGACCAAAGCTCTGATACCCCTTGTAGGATCAGAAGTATGTATAGAGGGTGGTGATTAGACTACTTGACCAAATAAAAACTTAACCTTTTCCCAATTTTAGTTCTTGGCAGATTTTAGCAACTTTAGGACAAGTCAAGCAATCATCACACAATTCAAGCAAGCATGCAAAGAGTATATAAGAAGTGGAAAGTAAAGCATGCAACTTGCAAGAATGTAAAGGGAAGGGTTTGGAGAATTCAAACGCAATTGGAGACACGGATGTTTTTCCCGTGGTTCGGATAGGTGGTGCTATCCTACATCCACGTTGATGGAGACTTCAACCCACGAAGGGTAACGGTTGCACGAGTCCACGGAGGGCTCCACCCACGAAGGGTCCACGAAGAAGCAACCTTGTCTATCCCACCATGGCCATCGCCCACGAAGGACTTGCCTCACTAGCGGTAGATCTTCACGAAGTAGGTGATCTCCTTGCCCTTACAAACTCCTTGGTTCAACTCCACAATCTTGTCGGAGGCTCCCAAGTAACACCTAGCCAATCTAGGCGACACCACTCTCCAAGAAGTAACAAATGGTGTGTTGATGATGAACTCCTTGCTCTTGTGCTTCAAATGATAGTCTCCCCAACACTCAACTCTCTCTCATAGGATTTGGATTTGGTGGAAAGAAGATTTGAGTGGAAAGCAACTTGGGGAAGGCTAGAGATCAAGATTCATATGGTAGGAATGGAATATCTTGGCCTCAACACAAGGGTAGGTGGTTCTCTCTCAGAACATATGAGTTGGAAGTGTAGATATGTTCTGATGGCTCTCTCCACGAATGAAGAGGAGGTGGAGGTGTATATATAGCCTCCACACAAAATCCAACCGTTACACACAATTTACCAATCTCGGTGGGACTGAATCAACAAACTCGGTCGGAGCGAAATAGTAAACCTAGTGACCGTTAGAGATTTTCGGTGGGACTGACATGCAACTCGGTAGGACCGATATGGTTAGGGTTAGGGAATAACGTAATCTCGGTGAGACCGATTACACAAACTCGGTGAGACCGATTTGGTAATTAGCTAACCAGAGAGTTGGCCATGTAAACTCGGTGGGACCGATTTGCTCTTTCGGTGAGACCGAAAAGTTACAAAAGGGAAACAGAGAGTTTACATTCCAATCTCGGTGGGACCGATCCGCTCTTTCGGTGAGACCGAAAAGTTACGAAAGGGAAACAGAGAGATTGCAATCCCATCTCAGTGAGACCGAGATCCCTATCGGTAGAACCGATTTGCTAGGGTTTGGCAGTGGCTTATGACAAGTGAAACTCGGTGGCGCCGGATAGAAAGAATCGGTAGGACTGAGTTTGACTTGGAGTTTAGGTCATTTGTGGATATGGGAAAGTAGCTGACGATTTTGGAGCATATCATTAATCACATGAAGCAAAAGGCTCATTAAGCAACACCTCATCCCTCCTTGATAGTATTGGCTATTCCTATTGGCTTGAGCCAATCCTTTGTCCTTAGCATTTTGAGGGTTCCACTTTCACCATCCATGCCATGCCAATCATTGAGCTTTCCTGAAATAATTGTCTTGAAATAGCATTAGCTCAATGAGCTATATGTTGTTATGAATTACCAAAACCACCTAGGGATAGTTGCACTTTTAGTGGCCTTCACCGCCTTCTTCGCTGTCGCGGCCCTCGTCTGGTGCATGGACTGCTCCTGGACCTGTTTCCGCGGCACGGCCCTACAAGCCCGAACTGGTTCGCCAGAGCCAGCCCGGCACAGGGCGCATCTCCTCCCTGGGGCCGAAGGGACGTCGGCCTCGGCCTCCCCCTCGGTCGACTCCTCAACCACATCATGGACAAGAGGAGCCCCGACGCCGACACTGCTGGCCTTCGCAACAAACTCTACCCATCTGGTGAGCTCCTTGTCCTCCACGGCCGCGCCGGCCTTGTCCTCCATGGAGCCAATGCTGCCGGCCTCCCGGGCAAGCTCTGCCTCCATCGCCGTGGCGGCAATATAATCCAGCTCCTGCTTGGTGGTATCCCGGATAAGCGCTGGCTCATCACGAACGTACCTCTCCGACAAGCTATCAAAGAAGTCCTGCACCTGCACTGCTTCTGGCTCGACCCAGCTCGGGTCAAGGCCGTGTGCATTGAAGTCCGTCATCATAGCAATGATGTCGGTCTAGCGAGAATTGTTGCTCAGCGGGACCACTCTTGCCGGCAACCCAAAAAAGGGCCCCTTGACGGCCTTGCTGGCCTTCGCGGCCTTGCTGGTCCTCTCAGCCATGCCGTCGTGGTCCACGTCGAACTGGAAGAGCGTCTGGCAAAAGTGGGCATGCCCCATCACCGTGAAGTTGTGATTCAAGCCAGGGCGGAGCCTCATGATGTCAGCCGCGTTCTTGTAATCCCATGCCGGCCTCCCATTGTTATGCAATGGGGCGATCATCCGGTGGATGAAATCGGCACGAATCATTTCAAGGGTGATCCCGGCCACGGTTAGGCGATTGATCCTGGTGGTGGCGACTGTGAGCTTCTTATCATTGGCGTCGACGTTGCCCCAGTCATCTCTACAGACCGGCGGCACCTGAAGGACCCGACAGAACTCCTGCGGATTTTCCTCTTCAATCCAGCACCATTGGCCCCGCCACTCTTCCCACCTCTCCTTTTGGGCGCCCTCCGGGTACGTACCTTTCTCCTGGCTCCTTGGGATCTAGGCGACACAGCCAGAGATGGCGCCTCCTTTCTGGATATGAGGGTAAAAAGAGTGGCGGAAGAGCGTCATGCTGGGATGCACTCAGGCGAAGCCCTCACAGAGAAGGGCAAAAATGGCCATGCACGCCACCACATTTCGGGTGAAATCTAGAAGGTGGAAGCCGTAGGTGTGCATGACATTATTGAAGAAATCGGCGAAGGGGGGCAGAGACCGCAGGAGAAGTAGTCAACAAGGAAAGGATACCGATTCGGGCCAGCCTCAGCGAAATCAGTGGGGATGATGTGCATGGCCGGATGCCCCGTCATCTTCGCCCCCAACTGGGGCTTGAAGTAGTCCCTGAGATGGACGGCATCGACCGTAGAGGGGAAGTAGGTGTACTGCATCCGAAGCGCCGCCAACTCACTCTCCGACGCATCCTTCTCCCCGGCATCCTTGGCCACTCTCTTGCCCCTACTGGTTTTCGGCGCCATGGTAGCCGAGGGGGGCGAAGAATCAAGAGCAATGGGGGGGGGCAGCGGCGGGCAGAGGCAAGAGAGTTTTTTGCTTTGAGGAAGAAGAGAGGAACGGCGGTTCCGAGCTTGAAGAGACACGGAGGGTAAATGAGCAGCGCGCCTGCAGTTTCCCCTTTCATTTTTGGGGAAGGCGCGGGCCGCCTCTTTACCATTTACTGCGATGTGACGCATGAGGGCAGCAACCGCCCCACGCATGACCCCCATGTCACACACGACCCCCAAGTCGCGCATTCAACGCGGGTCGTAGGGAAGCGCAACAGGCGAGGGAGTTACTGCGGTAAAAACTTCACCGCTCACGCGCCCGTGCACCATCCTGGGCCTGGCCCAATAACGCTCCGCGCTTATATGTGGCCCAGGCCCGGGGGCTCCTGTTGGTGTACAAAAGTAGGGGTCCCTTTTTGCACCCCTTCACTTGTACGCGGGCAGTCGTAGCCCCACGCCCTGGCCACGCTTGGTGGGGCAGAGGAAGCAAAGGCACAAGATGACTAGATCAACGCCAAGACGGAAACACAAAGAGCAAAAGGGCGAGGTGGACTCCCCCTGTAAGGCCCTTGCCGGTGCGGCCTCCACATCCCCGACAAAAGCCTTCCCTGGGCAACTTGCCCAGCACCAGTAGGGCTGCCACCCTCGAGCGTGAGAGTTCCGATGCCCTCAACCACATTGGAACCAAAGCTCAGGAGGCGCCTCCATGGTGGCATGCAGATATTTGTGAAGACCAGAAGCATACAAAATCAGATTTGAATTAGAAGATGACAATCCTTGGCAAGATCCTTGACGAGGATACCCACGAGACCCCCGGCAAGCCCCTTGCCAGGGAAGACCACAACACCACGGCAAGACCCTTGCCAGGGCCCCGGCAAGACTCTTGCCAAAGACATCCGCGGGGCCTCAGCCAGGCACACATCTGCCAAAGCTCCGCCGCTGTTCCCATGCAGCTGCCAATCCATCAACTAGGCGAACACCTGTGTGGCGACATGCGGCCTCTAGGCCAACTCAGCAAGCACCTGCTTGGTGGCATGCAGATCTTCATGAAGACCCTACCACCACGCCACCTTAGAAGCCTACCAGCCTATGTGGTGCTTGTCAGATTTCGGGTTCCGGCAAAACCCTTGAGTTTCGAACACTGGGGTGCGAATGAAGAACTCTCTCTCCCTAGATCGCTCTCGTAGCAATCGCAAGGCCTATCTCGACGAACCCAGAGAACAGGAGACACAAGAGTTTATACTGGTTCAGGCCACTGATGTGGTGTAATACCCTACTCCAGTGTGGTGTGGTGGATTGCCTCTTGGGCTGAGGATGAACAGTTACAAGGGAAGAACAGTTGTAGGATGTGGGGTTCCGGCAAAACCCTTAAGGTTCAAACACTCGGGTGCGCGCAAAGTCTTTCCATCCTACCGATCTATGCCCTAGCTCGCTAAGATCTCGCGGATGAACTCGACGAACTCGCAACACAGAGAGACGCGAGGTTCATACTGGTTCGGGCCACCGTTGTGGTTTAATACCCTACTCCAGTGTGGTGGTGGTGGATTGCCTCTTGGGCTGATGATGAACAGTACAAGGGAAGAACAGCCTCCTGAGGTTGAGGTGTTCTTGTGAGTAGGCTCTCGATCGGGTCAGATCAAGCTGAGATGAGATTCGATTGCCTCTACTGTGGTGGCTAGCTCTACTTATATTGGCCCTGGTCCTCTTCCACAATGTTGAGAGGGAAGGAAGCCAACAACGGCGGGCGAATTTGAAGGGGGAAAGCTAGTACAAGCTATCCTGACAAAAAGTGGCCTTCGCCTTCGAAAAGCTCTGTGGTGACGCCGTCTTGGGCTCCACGATGACCTCCATCTCACCGTCCTCCTGGTCTTGGTCTCATTGCACCAATATAGCAACCTTTGCCTGATGCCTTGGTACTCTTCACCTGCGCTGGCCTCCTTAGCACCAAAGAGGAAATAAGGACGCTGCACGCTGGCGCCCGCCTCGTGTCGTTCGTCATGGCTCACGTCATGAGAGCCTCGTGAGGTTTGCCCTGCCTTGATATCTCCGCTCCTCGTGAGCCTGCCTGGCTAGGCCACTCCTGAGGAGGTCTTGCGTCGTCCGCCTCGCCAGGCTTGGACCCTCGTGAGCGTCTTGGATGCCTTGTTGATGAAGATGGGCCGTACGGCCTGCTGGCTGAGCCACGCTGTGGGCCGCAGTCAGGCAAGTCTGTGGACCCCCGTTCCCAGAATGTCAATAGTAGCCCCCAGGCCCAAGGTGCGCTCGGGCTTGGCTTCACGGCGAAGCCAAGGTCAAGTTCAGAGCATTGCGGGCCCCTAAAGCCTGCGGCCTTAGTTGACGCATGGCGGTTGATTAGACATGGGCGTCTCAGCTTCCCCACGCTACCTCGGCAACTGCATGACTTGACAAGTCCCGGTGACATGCAAGGAAAACCATCATTACCTGTGATCGTGGGAGACGCCGGTTGGCCTCCTTCCGCTATAAATGGGGAGGGGGAGCGGAACCCCCGTCGCCCATCTCTTCCTCGCTTGCTTGCTTCTTCTTCCCTGCTCCATTGGTGACAACAATGGCGCATATCAGAAGGTTTTCTGCCGAAGAAAAAGGAAAGGATCGCCATGATGATCCAGGGCCACTTCCGCCGAAGAAGAGGTCGATCCATCGCCGTGACGAAGCGGCGATGCAGGTGGTGACGAGGCCTTGGTGCGAGCGGCATCCTCCGGGGTACCCGCTACCCTTGTACGCCCGAGCCGAGGGCTCGGGAGGACGAAGTGACGAGCAGTGCCGCCCATGCTGTATCTGGGGGCGTCGTGCCACGGCGACGCGTGCCGTCGCTGTAGGATCGGAAGTATGTCTAGAGGGGGTGATTAGACTACTTGACCAAATAAAAACTTAGCCTTTCCCAATTTTAGTTCTTCGCAGATTTTAGCAACTTTAGGACAAGTCAAGCAATTATCACACAATTCAAGCAAGCATGCAAAGAGTATATAGCAGCGGAAAGTAAAGCATGCAACTTGCAAGAATGTAAAGGGAAGGGTTTGGAGAATTCAAACGTAATTGGAGACACGGATGTTTTTCCCGTGGTTCGGATAGGTGGTGCTATCCTACATCCACGTTGATGGAGACTTCAACCCACAAAGGGTAATGGTTGCGTGAGTCCACGGAGGGCTCCACCCACGAAGGGTCCACGAAGAAACAACCTTGTCTATCCCACCATGGCCATCGCCCACGAAGGACTTGCCTCACTAGCGGTAGATCTTCACGAAGTAGGCGATCTCCTTGCCCTTACAAACTCCTTGGTTCAACTCCACAATCTTGTCGGAGGCTCCCAAGTGACACCTAGCCAATCTAGGAGACACCACTCTCCAAGAAGTAACAAGTGGTGTGTTGATGATGAACTCCTTGCTCTTGTGCTTCAAATGATAGTCTCCCCAACACTCAACTCTCTCTCATAGGATTTGGATTTGGTGGAAAGCAGATTTGAGTGGAAAGCAACTTGGGGAAGGCTGGAGATCAAGATTCATATGGTAGGAATGGAATATCTTGGCCTCAACACAAGGGTAGGTGGTTCTCTCTCAGAACATATGAGTTGGAAGTGTAGATGTGTTTTGATGGCTCTCTCCACGAATGAAGAGGAGGTGGAGGGGTATATATAGCCTCCACACAAAATCCAACCGTTACACACAATTTACCAATCTCGGTGGGACCGAATCAACAAACTCGGTCGGACCGAAATAGTAAACCTAGTGACCGTTAGAGATTTTCGGTGGGACTGACATGCAACTCGGTAGGACCGATATGGTTAGGGTTAGGGCATAACGTAATCTCGGTGAGACCGATTACACAAACTCGGTGAGACCGATTTGGTAATTAGCTAACCAGAGAGATGGTCAGGTAAACTCGGTGGGACCGATTTGCTCTTTCTGTCACGTCCCTAGTTCTGGTATGATCTAGGCTTGCCTGTGCATCATGTTTAAGTTCCAAATGAATTTGAAATGGGGTATGTTTCAAACCCTAGCACCAAAGCAAATTCAAATAGATGCAAATTAAAAATGGAATTTCAGTTAACCCAAAATGCTTTTCAAAAATGTTCATGGTCTTTGGAAAATGTTGCAAACAACAACCAGAGGTGATGCACATGTTTGCTAAACATTTTGGATTTTTGAATGAACCCATATGTATTTGAATTGGAGCTATTTGAAATAATATAAATATTTTGAAGGCTCCAAAAATGTTGGAAATTGGTGAGGGCCTCTGGTATATTATAACCAGTGGCCACAAGGAATCTCAACATTTTTATAATTGTGCTAGTATTTATTCTAAGTCAAAACAAATGTCAGAAATAGAAAAGAAAAACAAAAAAATGGAAAAACCCCTACCTGGGCCACCTGCTGGCCTGGCTCTGTGCCGGCCCAGCCGACTGGCCAGCGCCAGTCGTCCCCTACATCTGCCAGTAGGCAGAGGAGGGAGACAGCGCACGCGCGCGCGAGGCGCCACGCCGTCACCTGCTTGCCGCCGAGCCGCTGGACGCGTGGATGAGTTCCTCCTCGTCGCCACGCACCCCCCTGACCTCTCCTTCACTCTCCCGTGCCTTCTCCCCTCCTCTGCTCTCTCTCCCTCTAGCAACCGAACGCTGCCGTCGCCGCCGTTTGCTGCTGCCGCGGCCACCGCCTCCCCCTCGCTTCTCTGACCAACCCACGAGCTCCGCCTAGAACCCGAGCACCTCTCCGCCGACCCACGCAAGGCCAGAGGACCCCAAGACGACGCCACGACCCTTCTTCCCCGTCCACGGCCGTCGGATGCCGCCGCCCGATTCGTCGTCCACAGGGCCTCCCCGAGCTCGCCGTCTGCTTCAACCGACTCCCTGTGAGCTCCTGCCCGTTTTCCCTCCCTCGTTCTGCTCGTTCCCGTGCTGTTGCACCCTCGCCCATGTGCCTGAGCACAGCCGTCCGCCATGGCCGCTGCCCTGCTTGCTGTCGAGCTCCTCCCGCTCTGCTCTGTCGCCCTCCGTGCTCCTGGTGACCCCAGGGAGCCGTAGACCCCCTCATATGGGCACCCCTGGCTCCGTAGCCCCGTGCCACTCAAACCCATAGCTCCGGCCGCCGCCGCGAGCTCGTTTCCGGCTAGCTCCGGCCACCCCGCGCCCTCCCGCATGCCTCCCCTGGATGCGCTAGAGCGCCAGCAGCCCATAGGAGCAAGCCGCACCCCCAGCCGATGCCTGTAGCGCCGCCCCGACCAACTCCGGCGAGTTCCCGCCGCTGCTGTGGTCGCCGGCGTCACCTGCTGACGTGGCGCCGGTTAATTAGCGCTAATGACCCAGCTAACCACCCCTAGAGCCACTGCCATGTGGGTCCCAATGCCTAAACTAATTAGTATTATTTCCCTATTAGATTAACACTAACCACAGTGGGCCCCGTCTGTCAACGTTGACTTGGCCACGTCAGCTTTGACCGGGTCCCACATGTCAGCCTCCGTAGCTGACTCTGTGTCACTGACCAGTAGGCCCCACTGGTCAGGTTTGACCTGGAGGCGCCCCGTTGACCTGCTGACGTCATGATGATGTCAGGCTGACGTAGTAATCCCTTTTCTGGAATTTAAAAAAATCTTAAATGATTTGTTTAATTCAAAAAATAGCCAAAACTTTGGAAAATCATAGAAATTAATCTATAGCTCCAAATGAAAAGATTTATATATGAAAAATGATCAGAAAAATCCAATCTATCCATCTGTACTGGTTTCATGCATGTTAATGCAACTTAAACCTGCTGTTTATATCAAAACATGATAAGGCACTATTTAAATTCATAATTTGAGTTTGGGATTGAATCTTTGGTTCAAAATGACCCAAACCCATTTGGTTGTAGTTGCATTAGGCCAACACACTCATATTACCATGTCATGAGCATGCATCATATTGTGCATTGCATTGATTGTGTTTCTTTCTCAGTTGCCGGTATCGCCCCCTCTCGATAGACGAATTCCGACGACGAGTTCGATGACACCGATGAAGAACTATACTATCTTCAGAAGTGCCAGGCAAGCATAACCCCCTTGTTCATTCCGGTACAATCCCACTCTCTCGCTCCTGCTCTCTTTTACTGCATTAGGACAACAACGATTCAACTGTTACTTGCTGCGGTAGTTGAACCCCTTATCCTCTGCATGACCTGTCATTGCCACAGTAAATAGATGAAACCCACTAGCATGAGTAGGAGTTGTTTGAGCCCTGATGTGCCTACTCATTCATGCTTGTTGTCATGCCTGCTACTGCTTAGATTTGAGTCGGGTCTGACTCATCAGGAATGAATTGGAATGTGGTGAACATGTCCTACTGTTGAGAGCTAAGTGTGTGAACACGATTTGGTAAAGGTAGCGGTGAGAGGCCATGTAGGAGTACATGGTGGGTTGTCTCATTGCAGCCGTCCTCAGGAACTGAGTTCTGTGTTTGTGATCCATGAACAGTTACTACCACACATTGGAATGCTTAAGTGCCCCTCTCGACTTATTAATCAACTTGATCTCTGTCCAGGAGTTGCAACTAGTTTCTGGTGTTTGTAGGTAGTGTTAGTAGTCTACCAAGTGGTACCCTGTACAGGTGGGCTTGGGACAGACTAGGCACCGTGGCCGGGTAAACCAAGCGTCGCCCGTTTGGTGGGCTTGGAACCTTGTACACATCGTTTGGGGCCGTGAGCGACACCCCGGCCGGATCTCCTTGCGGATGGAACCCGAATAGGCGATAAACCTGGACTAGAGACTTGTGTGGTTAGTCAGGTCGTGGCCGACTCCCTCGCCCGGCTTCCGCTTGAAGGTTGCCGAGGTACATGATGTGTACAGGGCGATAAGTGGCGAGAGCGTGTGTGAAGAAGTACACCCCTGCAGGGTTATCATTATCTATTCGAATAGCCGGATTCCTCGGATATGGAAACTTGGACCCCTTGCATAGTTCATAGACAAGTGAAAGTGGATACTCTAAAATGCGCAAGATAAGCGTGAGTGCTATGGGTGGCGTCCCCGTAGGGAGACGGGAGCGGATCCATAGTGGTGTATTGATATGGTGAATATGTGGACTCGTGTGCGCCACTTCAAAAGAGTTACTTGCAGTCGTAGTTCAGGATAGCCACCGAGTCAAAGCTGGCTTGCTGCAATCAAACTCCACCACCCCCTTTTGATACTGATGCATATGTAGTTAGTTCTGATGTAAGTCTTGCTGGGTACATTTGTACTCACGTTTGCCTATTTTATGTTTTTGCAGAGAGACTTCAGTCTCGCTAGTAGTACCGCTTGGACTTCGATGTTTAGCTTGATACCTCAGCTACGATCTTGTGCCCTCGGCAGGATCTGGTAGATAGTCAGGCTTCTAAGCCTTTTTCATTTGTAGATGTCTGTACTCAGACATGTTAAGCTTCCGCTTGTGCTTTGACTTGTATGCTCTGAGTGTTGGGTCATGAGACCCATGTTTGTAATATCTCGCTCCTCGGAGCCTAATGAATAAATACTTTGAGTCGTAGAGTTATGTTGTGATGCCATGTTGTATTTACTCATATCGGGCATATTGTGTGTATGATTGAAATGCTTGGTATGAGTGGGATCCGACTATCTAGTTGTTTATCCTTGGCAGCCTATCATATGGGGAAATGTAGTCTAGTGCTTCTGAGCGATAGTAGTCCGCTGCAGCCCGGTTCACCGGAGTCCTGCTAGCCCAGCACTACTGCTTGGGACACTTGACTGGCCGGCATGTGTTTCACTTCGTTCCTGTGTCTGTCCCTTCGGGGAAATGTCACGCGGTGACATCCGGAGTCCTGCCTAGCCTGCTACATCCCGGGTTACCGGAGTCCTGTTAGCCCAGTGCTACAGCCCGGATTCACACGTTGTTGACCGACATGCTCAAAGTTGATTCATGTATGCTTGTCCCCATGGGTTAGTGCCGCTTTGGGTTCACGACTAGCCATGTCGTCCCGGGTTCTTCGTCATATGGATGCTAGTGACACTATCATATACGTGAGCCAAAAGGCGCAAACGGTCCCGGGCCAGGTAAGATGGCACCCGTGGGAATACCGTGCGTGAGGCCGCAAAGTGATATGATGTGTTACATGCTAGATCGGTGTGACTTAGGATCGGGGTCCTGACACTTTCGGTGAGACCGAAAAGTTACAAAAGGGAAACAGAGAGTTTACATTGCAATCTCGGTGGGACCGATCCGCTCTTTCGGTGAGACCGAAAAGTTACGAAAAGGAAACAGAGAGATTGTAATCCCATCTCGGTGAGACCGAGATCCCTATCGGTTGAACCGATTTGCCAGGGTATGGCAGTGGCTTATGACATGTGAAACTCTATGGCGCCGGATGGAAAGAATCGGTAGGACCGAGTTTGGCTTGGAGTTTAGGTCATTTGTGGATATGGGAAAGTAGCTGAGGATTTTGGAGCATATCATTAAGCACATGAAGCAAAAGGCTCATTAAGCAACACCTCATCCCTCCTTGATAGTATTGGCTTTTCCTATGGACTCAATGTGATCTTGGATCACTAAAATGTAAAATGAAGAGTCTTGAGCTTTTGAGCTTGAGCCAATCTTTTGTCCTTAGCATTTTGAGGGTTCCACTTTCACCATCCATACCATGGCAATCATTGAGCTTTCCTGAAATAATTATCTTGGAATAGCATTAGCTCAATGAGCTATATGTTGTTATGAATTACCAAAACCACCTAGGGATAGTTGCACTTTCAATCTCCCCCTTTTTGGTAATTGATGATAACATATAGATCAAAGCTTCGACAAATGATAATAAGAATGAATTATATCGTCTCTTTGAGAAGTATGTGATAAGTAAGAGCTCCCCCTAAATTTGTGCATATTTAAGATTTGCTTTGGACTGCAAATGCACAAAGAATTAGAATTATGGGTTACTGTTCCATGTCACATACATCTTGGTGGAGCGCTCAAAATGATAATAATAAAATACATGCACTCATCACCAAGGAAAAGTGAATGACCACATAAGATAGATAAGATATATCAAGCATGCATAAGTGTAGCTTATGATCAAACACATGATCATCAATGTCTCACAGGCATAACAAAGTATCTCGACCAAAAGCAAACAATGTTTGAAAAACCACCAAATAAAGCAAGAGAGAAAAAACAACACTCTCTCTCTCTCTCGAAGCCTATGATCTATACATTTTTATCCCCCTTTGGCAACAAGTTACCAAAAAGTTCCTAGAAAATGCATAGTGCTAGATCGACACTCAGGCTTGATCTTCTGCTGGTGGTGGAGTCCGGATCACTCCAAGGACGAAGGCTTCCGTAGACGTGGTTGGAGTTGGAGCTGAAGTAGATGCTGGAGGTGGTTGGGCCGGTGCTGTGGCTGGAGCTGAGGCGGTGGCTCTTGTGTCAGGAACTGGCACTTCAGACAACCTTGGACCTCGTGGCACTCTGGCAAATGCATCAGTGGTAGTCTTCCCTTTCCTCTCCTGCATGTCATCTTGAAGTTGCTCCATTGCTGTTTGAATCTATGTCACCTTGACATCCAAGTCATAGAACTTTTGTTCTACAATTCTCTCTAAGCTCTCCTGGTTCTGAGTGAGGGTGGCCAGACCTTTCTCAATCCTCAGGGTGGATGCAATCAGGTAACTGAGCTGCTCTTGCTTGTTTTTCAAGAAGTACTCAGATGCCTCTTCTTGAGTTGGCATCTTGGCAGTTTTCTCCTTCCTTGCCTTCTCCTTCTTAGCTTGTGCTTGGACTGACGATGGTTCATTTTCGTTCATCACAACTTGGTTGTCCTCAAAATCTAGATGGATAGGCAAATGTTCCTTGTCCAACAAGTATGTGTATGTGCCCATTCTTGAGTTAATCAACATCTGGATCTGAAGGGCATAACCACAGCTCCTCTTCTGATCTGCTGCAGTCCTCTTGATAGTCTCTACTATGAGGCTCATGACCTTAAATTTCTGAGGCACAACAAATGTATGTAGCAGGTTAATGGCATGACCTCTGATCATCCTGTGATCTCCAGACTTGGGAAAAAGTGTGTGCCTAAGGATCCAGTTGATCGTAGGCAGTCCTGACAACAGGTGTTTCACGGACCCAAACTGGTGAGAGTCAAGATCATCTGCTGGAATCTCCTTGTACATATTTGCCATAGTGTTCTGATCCATCTTTTTCTTGGCATAGACATCATCTTCATTTTCCTCTGGGGCATTGATCAACCTTGCCCATTCCTCAACAGTTGAGTGGTACCTTGTACCTTCAGACATCTATGTGATCCTTCCATCTGGATAGAAGTGTGATGTGGAGTAGAATTGCATAATCAGCTCCTCATTCCACTTTGTGAGCTTCTGCCCAACAAAGTCAGCTACTCCACAAGCTCTGAAGCTATCTTCCACTCCAGGGTAGTGCTCTTCATTTCCCTTGATATATTCCCAGTCTACCCATCTCATATCACACACAACTGGCTTCTTGTCTAACAAGACTGTCTCATAGAAGTCCTGTTGTTCCTTAGTGTGGAACCTGTAGTCAACAGCAGTCCTCCTCCTGGTAGCATATGGATCCTCTGCTCTCCACTTTCTTAGCCCAGAGTCTCTTCTGATCTTCATATCCTCAGCCACAGGATGAGCATCATTGTGGTATGGGATCTTGGGCTTCAACTTTCTCAGCACTTGGCCTTCCTCTTCTTCAACAGCTTCAGGCACTGGGGCCTTGTTCTTCTCAGCAGCTGGTATGCTCCTTGTATTTCTCTTTGGTTTTGGCTTTGGAGCTGGCTTGGCCTTAGATGCAGCCTTGGGGGATTCCTTGGGCTTAGATGCAGTTGCTCCTGATCTTATAGCATCACCCATCAGCTTGGGTGCCTTAGGTGCTGGTGCAGTAACCTCTTCTTCTTCCTCTTCTTCATCAGAAGAATGTTGTTCAAATTCAGCCATGGGATCAATTTTCTTGCACCATCTGCCTCTTTTCCTTTCCTTCTTTGTTTCAGCAGCAAACTGGCTCTTTGGGTGCAGGCTGCTCAGGAATCTTTGTTGAGGCTCTGGCCTTTGGCATGGGCTGCCTGCCTGCTGGCCTTTTGACCTTTAAGCCTGGCTTGGTGCTCTGTCTTGAGCCATGCTCTTTCTTGAGTTCAACTTTCTTGGAAGTTGCTTCCTCCTCTGCCACATAGTCCTCATCCTCTGATTCTGAGGTTCTCTTTTTCCTTTGTCTTGTGGCAGCTTTTGGCAGGTTGCTGGGGGTGCTCCTGCTGCCTTCATCTGAAGAGCTGGAGGGACTAGTGCCCTCACTCATCTGCACTGGCTGTTCTGATATGTTCTGGCTATCACACTGGTCTGACATGATGAACAAGCTGACTGCTGACCCTGTGAATAGTTTATAGATGAGGTAGAGTGGATGAGCATCACAAAATGCAGAGATTTTCGCAAAAGAATGATTCAAAAACTTAGTTTTAGTTTCCCACAGAAAGCATTTCGGATCTACCGATTTTTAAACTCCGTGATACCGAAGCAGTTTTTGGAACCTAAACTAGTGAACTCGGTCAGACCGAGTCACAGTTCGGTGGCACTGAGACTGCTAGGGTTTCACAAAGTTCCAAAATCGGTCACACCGAGTAGCAATACTCGGTCAGACCGAGTCCTACTTGTGCAATGGCATAAGCCAACTCGGTGGGACCGAGTTTTTCAACTCGGTGGGTCCGAGATGGTTTCGGTGGAAACCTAACCCTAAAATTTTCGAATCAAACCTATTCTACGAGTTCATTGACTGGATAGGAGTTTATCAGACGTGGTAAGAATCAATATGATCACAATGTGCTAGGAATCGGATTCGGGAATAGCACAAAGATCGAGTCCATACCCTAGTTCGGCGGAGACTCGCTTCGGCGGCAACGGCGGGGTTGATTCCCGTTGACGGCGACAGAGACCAGCGACTGGAGGCGGCTGGCGGCGAGGAGACGATCCGGAGACCATGTTGGCAGAGCGAGCTATCGCGCAAGCGAAGGGGTTCGGAGAAATTTCCAAATTTTTGCCCGTGTCTATATATAGCCCGACCCTGTCGGTGTGACCGAGTGGAACAACTCGGTGGCACCGAGATGCAAAACTGTGTACAGTTATTGCAACTCGATGTGACCGAATGATTCAAATCGGTTGCACCGAGATCGAAAAAATAGGTCAACTTAATGATCTCGGTAAGACCGAAAGTGGGGTATCGGTCAGACCGAGAATCACAAAGAGGTTTTGGAAGTTTAAGTCTATGACGAATCGGGGACTCCGAGTGCTCCTCACACAAAGTGGTTCAAATCTGACTTGATCAATTTTGTGATGTAGCATGAATAGAGTTTGAGACGAGAAAAGCATAGATAGCTAGAGAAGGTTCTTAGGCATTCTTGTCCATCCACTTGGCAAAAGAAAAATAAAGCCAAACAATCAAAACAACAAGTGGATGTCCTCGAATGAGTAAAATATGCAACCAACATGCTCACACAATAAAATGGCAATTGAAATATGTGACAAAGCATGCACAACCAATTCTAGCATCTATCAAGCAATTGGCGATGACTAGGTCATCTATATATGAGTATATTGACATAGGAGTCAAATGAAAACATTTGATCATAGGTCATACTCATCGTTTAAGCTCAAGTGGGGTTACCACTTTTACATAAAGCATTGTTGTGTTCACATCATTAGAGTTGCTTTAACTCAAGTCTTAGAGTAAAGCTCCCCCTAGATGTGATATCGCCCCTAAGAGGGATGAACTAACCTTGGGTTTTGTCGATGATGACTTCATGTAGATGTTGAAGATGTGGATGCTCAATGTAGATCACTTGGAGCTATCCTTTTGAGTGAATTGCCCTTTCAATACCTACATGGGTTAGTCCCACAAGGAAAAAACAAGGATATCCATAGACATAGAGTGATGCACACACAAGATGATGTGTATGAAAGCTTTTAGGTTACCTTGTACCTTGTCTTACCAACAAGAGGGTTTGTGACTCCTTGAACTAGTGCAAGATGTGGAAGTTGATTGCACTTGTTCTTGCCAAAATGATAAGAGTGAAGTATGTTGGCGGAGTCACCCTCAAGAACTCTCTAGTTCTTCTTCTTTTGGATCCACACCATCTTGATGGGAATCCTTGGAGCGGTAGTCGTACTTGATGAAGTGGAACTTGAGGTAGTCTTAGGAATCCACTTGACTAAGGTCTTAGGAGCTTCTTCAAATGCATCGATTTCCTCTTGAAACTTGTCCTTGCCTTTTTGCTTGTAGTCTTGTGGTGGAAGATCATCTTGAGTTTGTGTCCCCTTGAAAGAAGTAGGATCATACTTCTCTTATTGAGGAACAAACTTTGTCTTGGGGTATTGATATTCTTCCCACTCAACTCCATTTGCATTGAACTTTCGTTCAAAACCAACACCTTGATTCTTCCGGTGCCTTCCTTGCTTGCGTACAATGTCCTCGAATTGCTTACTTCCGGCAAGGCTTTTGTACACTCCTTTCTCTATGATTCCCTTCAATAAGCTATTTTCTTGCTCAAGTGTAACTTGGCTAAGAGAGTCGTTAGTGGAATCAAGAGAACTACTAGAAGCAACAATATTGGATTTAACATGATCATTGTTACTACTAGAGGAAGAATCTTTCTTGTTCTTGTTATTAGACTTGACTTGAGGCATGTAAGTGGATAAGAGTAAACGCTTGGCAATGTAAGAAGAACTTTTCTTGCGGAGATGATCATTGATTGCCTTTAAAAACTCATGTTCTTGCTCAAGATTGAGCTTTTCAAAACGTAACTTCTCATGAGCTCTTAAAAGTTCTCGATGATCTTCGAAGATAGTTTCTGAGCTAACTTAAGAGTGTTTAGTTCTTTAGTTAGAGCCTCAATTTGCTCCTTATCATTGTCATTCATTTTATCTTGATTAGCATGATTAATTGACGTTTCATCATAGTATTCATCACTAGAGTTGTCAACAAGTAAATCATCATCACCTAACATGTCATCTTGATCACTATTGAAATCAACATACTCAGGATGAGTTACCTTAGGACCTTTGGCCATGAAGCATCTTCCAGTTCCTTCATTTGGTGAGTCAAATATGTCGTAGGAGACACTGCTCGACAGTTGGTTTATGAATACCCAAAGGTAGCCCCAAGTATGTAAAAGGGAATTGTCCCCTAGCACATTGCAGTGTGTTGGTGAAAATCTCCACTCTGTCTTCCCCAATGTTCAGAGGTACCATTATAGACTTTGCATAATTAACCTTAAGACCCATTGCTGTAGCAAAATTATTTAGGAGAGCTTTGAGACAAATCAGGTGTCTGGCATTTGCTTGCATGATGACCAAAGTATCATCAACATATTGAACAATTGGAAAATCTGGGCAGGAGTTGACCTGAAGTGGAGATGTAATAACATTTAGTCGCATGGCCCTGTTCAAAATACTCTGAAGTAGGTCTGCAGCAAGAACAAAGATTAGTGGAGAGTAAGGATCTCCCTGTCTCACTCCTCTCTTGATGTAAAACTTCTTCCCTGGCACTCCGTTTAGCATGACAGCAGAAGAGGCTGTAGTAAATAGCATCTGCATCCATGTAATCCATCTCTCCCCAAACCCTTTTGCTCTGAAGATCTCAATGATTGCTTGATGTTCAATTGTATCAAAGGCCTTTTCAAAATCAAGTTTAATTACTAGCAGTTCCTCTTTTAATTTATGGCATTGGTGTATATATTCATATGCCCATCCTAAACAGCCTTGAATTACTCTGTCCTTGAGGAATCCATATTGATTGATGTGAACCAATTTCAGAATAATTTTCTGTAGTCTATTAGCCAGCAATTTTGTGATGATTTTAAGTACCCCATTTAACAGAGAGATAGGCCTGAAATCATTGGGAGTGAGAGGAACTTCAATTTTTGGAATCAGAGTAATGTAGGATGTATTTATACTCTCCAAATTCATACCAGCATGGAAGGCCATGATGAGGTCAATGACATCCTCTTTAATAATATCCCAACATGCTTTAATGAACTCATTGTTGAAACCATCTGGGCCTGGTGATTTATCTGATGGTAAGTTATTTACTACCTCCTCAATTTCCTCCCTGGTGAACTGTTCCTCTAATTGAATAAAAATTTGAGGATCCACTGTTTGGTTATATAAATCATGGAGATCAAAATGCATAGTGTGTCCAGTAGATTGTCCAAGTCTGTTCTTGAAGGCTTCCCATAAAATAGCAGCTTTTCCTTCATGCTCTGTAACTTCCACTTGGTCTGTATTCAACAACATAGCAATTTTATTATGCCCATGATTAATGGAAGCCTTTGTGTGAAAAAATTTAGTGTTTTCATCTCCAAATTTAACCCCTTTAATTTTGCCTCTCTGTTTCTAGTAAATCTTCTGGTTATTAAGAACAGTCAGCAAGTACTCCTTGAGCATAGATCTGCAGTTGGCCTCAAATAAAGAGAGGTTTCTGAATTCTTCCACCAAGTCCCAAAAGAATATGCATGCACTGAGGTCTTCAATTTGTTTTTTCATGCAGGACAGACTTCTAGCCCACAACTTCAAAGCTCTTTTGAGGTTTTTAAACTTGGCATTAATCTTTTTGGCTTGATCAGTACATCCTACTGGAATATTCCAAGCTGATTGCACCACTTGCTTAAAGGAGCTGTGTTTTAACCAGTAGTTCTCAAACCTAAAAACCTTTGATTTAGGAATATTTGTGCAAATTTTGATCATGCATGGCAGGTGGTCAGAAATTGGCTTTGCCAAAGGGAGGGCCATGGAGTTAGGGTAACTGGTCATCCAGGCTGCAGAGGTGAAGAACCAGTCCAATTTTTCAAGGAGAGGGGATTCCTGCATATTACTCCAGCTATAGTGTCTTCCTTTCAAAGGTAGCTCAATCAGTCCCAGGTTACTGATGGCTTCATTAAATAAGAGCATCTCATTAACATCTCCACCTGGTTTTTTCTATTTTCTGGTGTTCTGATGAAATTAAAGTCACCCATGACTATCCAATCCACATCACTTGGCATTTGAATGTTGCTAAACCAATCAATAAACTCAATCTTTTCCTCATGTCTGCAAGGCCCATAAATGTTTGAGAGGATCCACTTGTTTGCAGAAATATTACATGTGAATTGAATGGAAATAGAGAATTTGTTTTGGAAAAGTAACTCTCCTGTGAACAAAGAACCATTCCATGTAGTGAGAATGCCACCAGAGGCCCCAATAGAAGGTAAGAATTCAAATTTAGTGAACCTCTGTGGACAAAAGTTGTGAATATATGCAAGGTCAAAAGTTTCTCTCTTTGTTTCCTGAATACAAACTACTCCAGCAGCACTTTCTTCTAGTTTTTGTCTAATAGCCAGCCATTTGTCTTGAGCATTAATACCTCGAATGTTCCAGTTAAGAATATTCCAAGATCTGTTGTTATTCATGGTTAACCAAAAAAGGGGTTATATCTCTGTATCAAGATCCATCTCTTGATAACCACCTGAGCATTACATTGTGCCTGTAAGAATAGCTGTGTAACAAGAGGGCATAGAACTTTTCCATGCAACATCCATAAAGGAAAGATCATAAGCAACCATTGCAATGCAACCAGGATTGATAACATAGCAGTTCTGACAAGTAACTTAGTCTCAGTGGTTTTACTGCAGTGACAATGTTCAGGTTGCCACAAAATAACCCTCACAGGTCCAGGGCTTCTCATCTTACAAAAGCTACTACCTCCATTGCACATAACACAGGTAGTCTTAGGATAATAACAAAACATAGTGCAACAGGAGGGCCTATAACTATTACAGCACCCTATCATTATTCAAATCTTGGTTGGATTTCAGCTCCAGTGGCCTTGGACACCTTGGCCACCTCCTCTTGCCCTTTCTTTTTGGGTCTCTTGGATAACTTTTCCTGGAGCTCTTCCTCAGACACCTTAAAGAAAGATTTTGTCAAGTTCTTAACCACTTTATTGTGAATAACAGGGGGAATGGCATTGCAAGGTAAGCAGGATTGAGCATCACATATTTTCCTTCTATAACTGTCGGGGGAAATCGGCCTCCACGAGCACCTATGGGGACGGAGCCCCTTGTCGGTTCGGCAGGGGGCGGAGGTGGCACAAAGAGCAGATCAAGGCGACACACACACAACGATTTTACCCAGCTTCGGGCCGCACGGATGCGTAAAACCCTACTGCTGCTTGTCTGGTTGATTCGAGTTCTTGCTCTGGAGCGCAAGAAGCTACAGTAAGTTGGAGCTGGATGTAGACGAGGGTCTACTGGGTGTCCTCCTTTCGGTCCCCTCTCCCTCATCCTCCCTTTTCCCTATGTGCGCATGGGCCTCCTTTTATATGCTAAGGGGTTTCCCACAGGTAGCGACGCAGGTGAGGGTAAAAATGGCAAGGAACTGTGCGAACAGTGGCCGCACAGTGCTATCGCACCTAACTCTGACGGCGGGGGACAAAGGCATTAAATGCCCGTCTGGATTGCCTGAACAGTGCCGAGGCGGACCGTTAGGGGCGCCTCCGCTTGCCACAGGGGCGACTTTGCCAATGTCGCATGCCACCGCGCGCCCCAGGTTGCCCGGCGCCCCGCCACGTGCCTCTGGGGAAGCTCCAGAGTGACGCGTGGGCAGGTGAGCTGGAGCGCATGCCTGAGGTGGTGGTTTGCCGCGGCAAGTGGTTTGCCGCGGTGGTTGCCTTGCCGCACCTGAGAGCTTGTCGCTCGTCAGGCCTTGCCGGGGCGCGCGGTACGCCGCGGCGGGCTTCTCTTGGGGTGCCTTGGTTTGGCCGTCCCGGCGAGCTCCTCCCGCCGGAGCCTTGGTGCTTCGGCTTAGTCGTCCCGGCAAGCTCCTCTTGCCGGGGCCTTGCCGCCTTGGCCCGGCAAGCTCCTCTTGCCGGACCTTGCCTTCTTGGCCCGGCAAGCTCCTCTTGCCGGGGCTTGGTCTTCCAGGCTTGATCACTTGGCCTTCGTCCGGCCCAGAAAGGGCCGTGGAGACTCTTGTCGCTCCCCTGGCAAGCCTTGCCGCGGGACGCTACTACTGCCCGTGCACAAGTTCGGGGTACTAAGGTACCCCTACTTTAGTACACCGACAGGAGCCCCCGGGTCTGGGCCATACATGGTGCCGAGCGTTGTTGGGCGAGACCCTAACAGTGCACGGGCACGCGTGGCCTGGGTTGCGCTGCTCCTTAACTCCGTGCTCGTCGCGCCCTCCCCAAGTGGCGCGCGCTTATCGCGGTGTCGTGGGGGGCGAGGCGTGCGTGACGTGGGTGGCGTGCGTGGGGCTTGAGGCCCGCAGGCACGCATCACGTCGGGCACGATTCCTTTATTTGGAAAGGCGAAACGTCCACCCCCACTTTCAAGTGGGGGGAGACGTGGAGGCGCGGCTTGGTGAACGAACGGGGTCGAGGCGCGGCTTTCGGGGCGCCCGCCCCCACGATCATGGGGTGGGGAGAGGTCGCCTCATCTGTCGCCTCGGCCCTGCTCGCCCGCCACGCGTCCTCCATGCGCTTGGGGTTGCGGTGGTGGAGGCAGGAAACCGGGCCGACGCGGGTCGAAGTAGAGGGTCGGCCCCGTCGCCTGCCCTTCCTCTGCTTTGATTGGTTGGGCGGGGCGGCCGAGCCCCCACTCCGCCCCTTTATAAGGAGCGGAAGGGGGTGATGAGGGTCCGCACTCCTTTCTTCTTCAAGGGCTTGGTGGGGGTGCTCCAGCATCTCCGGGAAACGATCCCAGAGCAGTTGGCCAAGGAGACGCGGGAAGCCGTCTCCGGGGCCCTCGAGAGGGTGCTGGTGAAGATCGTCTTCCGCAACCCCACCATCAGGCTTACCAACGTCCTCAGGCACCTGCCGGAAGACGCCGACCTGACGGAGATCAGGGCCCTCGTCACCCCCATTGTGGAAAGGGTGGCCGGGATCAGGAGGGTCGAGGGCGACCGCGCGGATTAGGCCGCCCACCTCTTTCTTTTCTTCCCTTGTCGCTGCTGAGCATTTCATAGAAACAGCTGATTAGAGCGGCGGCAAGTCATTTTGGAATATAACTTTTATCTTAGGCAGTTCATTGCGCTATTATCTCCCTCGTTCGACTTTGTGCTTCGTACGTTCGCGCCCTACGCTCCCAGGAACTTGTCGGCGCAAGCCTCCGCCTTGCCACGGGTGCCGAGTGCGGGACATCAGCAACCCACTGGCGGTGCCTCCACCGGCAAGAAACCTTGCCGCGGCTGGCGCACCTCACTTAAAATGTTGAGCAGGCTCAGGGCGAGGTAAGCGTGGCGACTGCAGTCGCAGCACACTCAAGCTGCCGAGCAAGCTCGAAACAAAGTAAGGACGCCACTCTGGATGTAGCACACTTAAGTCGTTGAGCGGACTCGAAACGAAATAAGGGCGCAACCAGCCACGAGCCGGCCCTTCCGCGCACAGGTTTCCCATACGAAGCTCGGTCGTTCGAGGAAGATAACTCAAGGATAAAAAGGAGCTTAATTGCTCAAACTTTGGCAACTTAGCTTTTCTGTTGTTTGCAGTCCGGCAAGGCGCAGCTTCCTCGGGCGACGCCCAGCCTATCCTGTCATCCCCCCTTCTCGAGGTAAGGGAATAACGAGGGCTCGGGGCTTCACGGCCTGCCATCGCTTGCCGGAGCCGAGTGCTGCACAATCGTGTCAAAAAATGCATGCGCAAAGTGGAGAGGCGCGAAATCGACAAGATGTGCGGGGCACATAAGCTATGCTTGGGATCTGCACTCGTCTCTATACCAAGGATTACATGCAACTGCGGCAAGACTTGGACAGAGAGGATGGCCGACGGAACGGGTTCCGACTGCTGCGCTGGCAAGGTCCCTCCCACGGTCGGCGTCGACTCGTTTGGATCTTGGCGGCCTGGGCGCGCCGAAGAACGAGGTCGCCTTTCCCGCAACTTCCGGCGCTAACTTCTGCGGCTACGGGAGCGGCGCAGAGTTTGCTGGAGGCGAGAAACTCGCTCAGCGGCCGGAAGGCGGTCCTCCTCAAGGAGCAGCTGCTCTTGCCCGGGCTCTGCGCGAGTGGGTACTCGAGGAGGGCCGTGCACGAGTCCGTGAGGAGGAATGCCTCCGCTCCAACGGGTTGGAGCGGAAAGGTACCTGGCCATACCTGAGCTCACCTGTGGTCGCCAAATCTGGTTCGCACAATCTCGACGCGCCCCTACCTGGCGCGCCAAAGATGTCGGGGGAAATCGGCCTCCACGAGCACCTATGGGGACGGAGCCCCTTGTCGGTTCGGCGGGGGGCGGAGGTGGCACAAAGAGCAGATTGAGGCGACACACACACAACGATTTTACCCAGCTTCGGGCCGCACAGATGCGTAAAACCCTACTGCTACTTGTCTGGTTGATTCGAGTTCTTGCTCTGGAGCGCAAGAAGCTACAGTAAGTTGGAGCTGGACGTAGACGAGGGTCTACTGGGTGTCCTCCTTTCGGTCCCCTCTCCCTCATCCTCCCTTTTCCCTACGTGCGCATGGGCCTCCTTTTATATGCTAAGGGGTTTCCCACAGGTAGCGACGCAGGTGAGGGTAAAAATGGCAAGGAACTGTGCGAACAGTGGCCGCACAGTGCTATCGCACCTAACTCTGACGGCGGGGGACAAAGGCATTAAATGCCCGTCTGGATCGCCTGAACAGTGCCGAGGCGGACCGTTAGGGGCGCCTCTGCTTGCCACGGGGGCGACTCTGCCAACGTCGCATGCCACCGCGCGCCCCAGGTTGCGCGGCGCCCCGCCACGTGCCTCTGGGGAAGCTCCAGAGTGACGCGTGGGCAGGTGAGCTGGAGCGCATGCCTGAGGTGGTGGTTTGCCGCGGCAAGTGGTTTGCCATGGTGGTTGCCTTGCCGCACCTGAGAGCTTGTCGCTCGTCAGGCCTTGCCGGGGCGCGCGGCGCGCTGCGGCGGGCTTCTCTTGGGGTGCCTTGGTTTGGCCGTCCCGGCGAGCTACTCCCGCCGGGGCCTTGGTGCTTTGGCTTAGTCGTCCCTGCAAGCTCCTCTTGCCGGGGCCTTGCCGCCTTGGCCCGGCAAGCTCCTCTTGCCGGACCTCGCCTTCTTGGCCTGGCAAGCTCCTCTTGCCGGGGCTTGGTCTTCCAGGCTCGATCACTTGGCCTTCGTCCGGCCCAGAAAGGGCCGTGGAGACTCTTGTCGCTCCCCTGGCAAGCCTTGCCGCGGGACGCTACTACTGCCCGTGCACAAGTTCGGGGTACTAAGGTACCCCTACTTTAGTACACCGACAATAACCATTGTTATCCCTTTTAATTCTATCACTTCTTCTTACCTGAGTTTCTACCAGTGGCTCTTTCTCTCTTCTTTTCTTAGAAGTGGCTTCTCCAGGAGGCAGAAAGATGACTTTGTTTGGGGACACCTGCTGCAGAGGGCTGCCAGCTCCACTTGAAGAAAGGGCAGCTGGACTAATCCCTTCATTTTCTTTGCCCACATACTGAAAGATCTCCTTACATGTTATGGCCTGTGAGGTTATGCATCCATTAGGGATGTGAAAGAGGAAAGTCTCTTCATTGTCACAGTTTTCAATAAGCAAATTCCATAAATTAGACTTAAGCAGATGGATTGTCCAGCCAAACTTATCTGGTGTCCGGAGGAGGTGTATTATGAAGTTGAACCAACTTACTGGGATTTCAATCTTGAAAGTACTTTTGTCTCCATGGGTTGCTTGGGCAAAGTTTTGAATCCAAAGGTCCAGACCTTCTTCAGAAATTAAGTGAGAACCATCAATAATATCCAGTGCATGTTGCTTAGCAAGTGAATGTAAATCAATCATATGTGAAGAAGTAGAGGGTAAAGTCCTCTCTGAAATACCTTTAGTACTGAAATTGGAGGATGTTCCTCCCTGAGGTATTGGCACATCCTCTTTCCCTTTGTCCAAAGCAGACAAAGACTGTGGCTGGGAGCTTGGTGCTTCAGCAAAAATGTGGGCAGCAGTATCAGATGTTTGTTCAATGGGAGCAGCAGCAGTCCCCTCATCTAACAGTGTCTGTTGCAGCTGATTATTGTGAATAGCAGAAGAAGTTTCTCCCCTTTCTTTGACTGCAGGATGGATAGGATCTTCAGTGTCGACCAGTGGCCCTACAGACATGTCTTGCTGCCCATCCTGGGCTTGCAAGTTGTTATCCAATTGCAGATCTTCTTCTTCATGATCTGCCTGGTAGGCTAGAGCAATGTTTAGCAGCCCCAAGGCCATAGGCTGCTCTTGCATGGCCTGATTTACCTCCTCACTTGCTGAATGAGTGAGAGACAGTAAGCCATCAGACAGAGAGACAGTTGTAGTGATACTGCTATTGGGGTGCCCATCATCTTGCTGCACTGGAATTTCAATATGTTGTTGCATTGGCGCCACCGGGTCCTGTTGTGGAAAAGCCCATTGTTGCTCCTGCTCATCTTGCTCAATAGGATCCTCCCATGCATCCCAACCCTCGTTCTGAATGTGAACATTGTGCACTGGCAAAGGCTGGAAACCTGGAAAGTCATTAGCATGTTGGGTCCACACCCTCAGGTGGTATTGGGTCCTCGTCAGCTGGCCCCCCACCCAACATCTCCTCTAAGAGCACTTCAACTGAGCTAGTCCATGATTCTTCCTCAAATCTTTCGCCCTCAGACCATCTGATACTTTTAGGTATATCAATAAGTTCAGTCACCCTAGCCTTAACCAGAATTTTTCCTCTTAAAGCATCCTCTCTTTCCCAGCTTATGATTCTTCCCCACTTGGAGATTGCAGCAGCAATGTCATCCGTATTACAGAAATCAAACGGAACACCAACAAACAGCAGCCAACAAGTCCTATTGAAATTGAGTCTACGCCAGTTTCTGCCCTCATTGTGCTTGGTAAAGGAAATAAACACATCTCCAAATGCAATCGGGCTCTGCCTAATGAGTCTGTCTCTATCTCTGACATGCAAGAACTGGACGTATGCTTCTCCGAAAGGACAAGGCTGGATCTCTCTAAACCCAACATGCGCCTCCTCTTGGAAAAACTCCTCTAGAACTTCACGGGCATTAGGGAAGAATACCTCATTAGGATGTGGATGGATGGAGGCTATCGCCCAATCTTCATGTTGCCGCGGTCGATGTGGAAGAATGGCTCGAGAAACCCCCGTTCTTCCCTCGATTTCTTGTATCTGGAAACCTTCTGGCACAAACGGGAGAGGGTCTATCGGAATGTTGGCCATTAGATCACTCCCCGATGAGGTAGCAACTATAGCCCTCGCCGGTGACAAGGTAGAACCAGGCGAGCTTGTCAAGGTGGTAGCAGAGGAAGAAGCAGAGTTGGTAGGTGTAGTGGAATGCGAGGAGGCAAGCGACGGTCTCGGTTGGAAATTTGGGAAAAGGTCCTTGACTGGCTCCTTAAATGACGAGACTTGCCTTACCGGTGCTTCTAGCCCAATGCAGTGGAACCAGGCCTCAACGGCACCCTCAGCCCAAGCTTCTGCTGGTGGGCTAGGGAAAGAACCAAATTTAATGAAAGGCCAAAGCCCAGAAAGGTTTGGGGTGGTACAGTTGCGTGCAAAATGCCCTGTGTTCCCGCATGCATGGCAGGTAACGTACGACGTCCCATGCATACGTGAAGCATACTGAGGCTCAATTTGATGCTCATTAACACCATGATTAGGCTGTGATGAAGATGCGGTATTAGCTGAATTAAATCCGTCATGAATAGGCCCTGATAAACGCTCAAAAACTGACCGGCCGTGTTGGACCACCGAGCTGTAAGTCCGGCGATCACCGGAGTTAGGGACGAAGGCACGCCCATTTCTGCCCACTAGAGTCCACTCATTGTCAAGTTCCGCATAATAAGCACGCTCTTCTCTAATCCAATTAGGACAGCCGAAATTCCAAAGACTAAAGACCATCTCAAAATCTTTTTCCACAATTTTACCTGCATTGTAAATCTCTAAACCCACTGACTTTGAGGCCACCGAAAATTGGAAAGATCTATTTCTTAAGAAGCGGACTCTAAATCCTTGAGTATATCCTCCAAACATAGCAAGGAGAGAAACACTAACCGTGTGCACATCAAGCTTGAACGAAGCCCGTGAGAAAGAAACCACCATGGTGAACTCCTTTTGGCGAAAACCCGGGGAGAAAACCACTGGGTGACCAAACTTGGATCTCATATCTGCCTGGAATTTCTTGCCACGATCAAAGTTTAGGGCAAAAGGAGCCATCGAGGATCTTATGGTGGCTGCCGAGGCCGGAGTTAACAGAATTGCAAAAAGGCTTGCAGGCCTTTCTACCTTCATGACCCAAGAAGGGAAAGTTCTTTTGGTCAAATCAGTGCTTTCTTCTCTATCTATTTTCTTCATGAGCTGCCTAGACATTCCTGTAACAATTAAAAAGCAGATTATTAAATATCTGAGACACTGTCTGTGGAGGAGCTCTGACATGGAGGATAGAAGGCCAGCTCTGGTAGCCTAGCACACGGTTTGCAGACCAAAAAATCAAGGAGGATTGGGCATTCTGGATATATACATTCACAATAAAACACTTTTAATAAAAATCTGCACAAATTCTCCAATAGACATGATATACCTTGGGTCCAACTAATCTGGGAAAGTTATTACTCTCAAGGGCAACTCCCAGGAAATAATATGATTGGCTCTTTCTGGTGGAAATCAAACTTGGCTCTTATAGATCAATACAAAGTTATGGCAAGGTGCAATGTGGGAGATGGAAGAACTGCTCTTTTTTGGGATGATTTATGGCATACTTCAATTTTCAAACATACTTTCCAACACCTACACTCCTTTGTCAGGAATCCTCATGCTACTGCACAAACAGTAATCAACACAGAGTACTTTCAGGACCTGTTTCACTTACCACTCACAATTGAAGCCTATGAGAATTTTTGCAAATGGAGGACATTTGCATCCAAGCAAGACAATCTGAACATATAGATGCCCTGGACACCTGGAGTTACATTTGGGGGAATGAATTCTATTCCTCAATCAAGGCCTACAAAGTACTGATTGGACACAAGCAAGTCCCACCACACTTCAATTGGATATGGAATTCATCCTGTCAGCCAAAGCATAAGGTATTTTTCTGGAAACTACTTCATGATAGAGTAAATACAAGGAACCTACTCAGGAGGAAAAGCTTTGTGCTGGAAGCTTACAATTGTGCTGTTAGAGACTGTCAACAAGAAGAAACTCTTCATCATCTGTTTTGGGGCTGCCCTTTTGCTCAACAATGCTGGAACTACATCTGTCCTACTAGAACTCCAAATTTATCAGTCCTCGAAGCCTTTCAAGACCTCAAGAATAAGCTGCACTTCCCCTTCTTTATGGAGATCATCATACTTGGATCCTGGGCCATTTGGATAACCAGAAACAACAAGATATTTGAGAATATTACTCCAACTTTCCAAGGCTAGAAGTGCATCTATTTAGAGGAGCTCAAACTTCTGAAATATAGAATGAAGATTAGACATGAGAGAATGTTCTCTAACTGGCTGGAGTCTCTGTTGTAATTTCCTTTGTTTACCCTCTTTTCCTAGTTTCTCTTGTTTTCTTCTTTTCTTTTTTCCTCTTTGCTTTTTATAGGGCTTACCTCAAGCCCTTAAGACTACTTTGTTTCTTTCTATTATAATAAAAGTTGCAGTGGGGTGTTTACCCTACTGTTTATAGTAAAAAAATGTCGTAGGAGTTGGTTGACACAAGTGCTAGACCGACAACACCTTCATCTTGAGTATATTCGGAATCGGAGTGATAACTTCTCTCGGAGTGGTTGTCGGAGTCGGAGCCGGATACCCATTCACCAACATGAGCTTGATGTCTTTGTTTTGTGTAGCTCCTTGATGATTTTTCCTTTCTTTCTGAATCCTTGCTCCTCCGTGAGTATCTTCGTTCATAACGATCATCTCTACTCCTTCTATCTCTTGATGGTGATTCTTCTCTTTTGCCTCTTCTTTTTGGAGAATCTTCTCTTCTTTTGTAGGGAGTCGTACACTCATTGGAATAGTGTCCGGGTCTTCCACAATTGTAGCAGTTTCGCTCTCGACTAGAAGATCTTTTGTCATTGTAGGACCTTGACTTGGAGCTTCTATCTTTGCTTCTATTCTTATAGAACTTGTTGAAGTTCTTCACCATTAGGCTCAATTCTTCATTGAAGTTTTGTTTCTCACTTGATGATGTGGGGACTTCACATGAGGCTTTGTAGGCACCACTTGATTTGTTGTGAAGTTCCTCTTTATCCTTGAGTGACATCTCATGAGCAACAATTCTTCCAATGACCTCCGTTGGCTTGAGATCTTTGTAATTGGGCATCATTTGGATCAATGTGCACACGGTATCATATTTTCCATCCAAGGCTCTTAGGATCTTCTTGATGATGAATCTGTCGGTCATCTCTTCACTCCCTAAGCCGGCAATCTCGTTTGTGATGAGAGCAAGCCTAGAGTACATTTCAGCGACACCTTCACCATACTTCATTTTGAACTTGTCAAGTTGACTTTGAAGCACATCCAATTTTGATTCCTTGACGGAGTCGGTACCTTCGTGCATATCAATCAAAGTATCCCAAATTTCCTTTGCATTCTCAAGACGGCTGATTTTGTTGAATTCTTCGGGGCACAATCCGTTGAAGAGAATATCACAAGCTTGAGCGTTGTATTGTAGCATCTTCAACTCATCCGCGGTAGCTTCACGGTTTGGTTCTTTCCCGTCGAAGAAGTCACCTTGCAAACCAACACACACAATAGCCCAAACGGCGGGGTTATGTCCAAGAATATGCTTTTTCATTTTACGCTTCCAACTAGCAAAATTAGGACCATCAAAGTAAGGACCTCTACGGTGATAATTTCCCTCGCTAGACGCCATACTCTCCTAGGTTGTGAAACCAAGGCTATGACCACCAAAAGCTATGGAAATCAAAGCAAATGGAGACCAAAGCTCGGATACCACTTGTAGGATCGGAAGTATGTCTAGAGGGGGTGATTAGACTAGTTGACCAAATAAAAACTTAGCCTTTTCCCAATTTTAGTTCTTGGCAGATTTTAGCAACTTTAGGACAAGTGAAGTAATTATCACACAATTCAAGCAAGCATGCAAAGAGTATATAGCAGCGGAAAGTAAAGCATGCAACTTGCAAGAATGTAAAGGGAAGGGTTTGGAGAATTCAAACGCAGTTGGAGACACGGATGTTTTTCCCATGGTTCGGATAGGTGGTGCTATCCTACATCCACGTTGATGGAGACTTCAACCCACGAAGGGTAACAGTTGCGCGAGTCCATGGAGGGCTCCACCCACGAAGGGTCCATGAAGAAGCAACCTTGTCTATCCCACCATAGCCATCGCCCACGAAGGACATGCCTCACTAGCAGTACATCTTCACGAAGTAGGCAATCTCCTTGCCCTTACAAACTCCTTAGTTCAACTCCACAATCTTGTCGGAGGCTACCAAGTGACACCTAGCCAATCTAGGAGACACCACTCTCCAAGAAGTAACAAATGGTGTGTTGATGATGAACTCCTTGCTCTTGTGCTTCAAATGATAGTCTCCCCAACACTCAACTCTCTCTCATAGGATTTGGATTTGGTGGAAAGAAGATTTGAGTGGAAAGCAACTTGGGGAAGGCTAGAGATCAAGATTCATATGGTAGGAATGGAGTGTCTTGGCCTCAACACAAGGGTAGGTGGTTCTCTCTCAGAACATATGAGTTGGAAGTGTAGATGTGTTCTGATGGCTCTCTCCACGAATGAAGAGGAGGTGGAGGGGTATATATAGCCTCCACACAAAATCCAACTGTTACACACAATTTACCAATCTCGGTGGGACCGAATCAACAAACTCGGTTGGACCGAAATAGTAAACCTAGTGACCGTTAGAGATTTTCGGTGGGACTGACATGCAACTCGGTAGGGCCGATATGGTTAGGGTTAGGGCATAACGTAATCTCGGTGAGACCGATTACACAAACTCGGTGAGACCGATTTGGTAATTAGCTAACCAGAGAGTTGGTCAGGTAAACTCGGTGGGACCGATTTGCTCTTTCGATGAGACCGAAAAGTTACAAAAGGGAAACAGAGAGTTTACATTGCAATCTCTGTGGGACCGATCTGCTCTTTCGGTGAGACCGAAAAGTTACGAAAAGGAAACAGAGAGATTGCAATCCCATCTCGGTGAGACCGAGATCCCTATAGGTAGAACCGATTTGTCAGGGTTTGGCAGTGGCTTATGACATGTGAAACTCGGTGGCACCAGATGGAAAGAATCGGTAGGACGGAGTTTGGCTTGGAGTTTAGGTCATTTGTGGATATGGGAAAGTAGCTGAGGATTTTGGAGCATATCATTAAGCACATGAAGCAAAAGGCTAATTAAGCAACACCTCATCCCTCCTTGATAGTATTGGTTTTCCTATGGACTCAATGTGATCTTGGATCACTAAAATGTAAAATGAAGAGTCTTGAGCTTTTGAGCTTGAGCCAATCCTTTGTCCTTAGCATTTTGAGGGTTCCACTTTCACCATCCATGCCATGCCAATCATTGAGCTTTCCTGAAATAATTATCTTGGAATAGCATTAGCTCAATGAGCTATATGTTGTTTTTTCAGACTATACACAGTAGGGCAGAACCCCACTGCAATTTTTATATTATTAAAAAGAGATCCAATAGTACAAAAGGCTTGAGATAAGCCAAAACAGAAGGAAAGAGAGAAAGAAAAAGAAAAAGAAAAAGAAAGAAAAGAAATAGGAAAGGAAAAAGAAAGAGGGAGAGAGGCAGGAAGCTAGCAGCTACTATAAAACAAAATATTACAGGACAAGGTTGTCAAGCTAGAGACAGAAAGTTGAAGCATAGCTCTTCTTAATTCTGAACCTTAGCAAATTGAGTTCCTCCAAGAAGATGACTTTCCATCCCTGAATGCTTGGTTGGATGTCTTGAAAAATGAGGTTGTTCCTAGAGATACAGATGGCCCATGAAGCTAGGATGATGATTTCCATGAAGAAAGGCACATGAAGTTTTAGTTTTAGATCAGCAAAAGCCTCAAGAACTGAGACATTTGCCTGCCTAGTAGGGCAAATCATGTCCCAACACTGTGCAGCAAAAGGACATGTCCAAAAGAGGTGTTGAAGTGTTTCCTCCTGCTGGCAATTGTTTACAGCACAATTGTAGTTGTCTAAATGAAAAGTTTTCCTTCTAAGAAGATTCCTGGTATTGAGTCTGTCATGTAGTAGCCTCCAAAAGAACACCTTGTGCTTGGGTTGACAAGAGCTATTCCAAATCCAGTTAAATTGGTGTGGTACTATTTTAACTCCCATCATTAGTTAATATGCCTTTGCAACAGAGAATTGATCACTTCCCCAAATATAGCTCCAGGTGTCTGTATATTCCAGATATTCAGAACCCCTCAAAGTTATACAAATGTCTTCCATTTCCTCCAATTCTTGGAAAGCTTGCACTGTCAATGGTAAGTGATAGAGATCCTCCAGAAATTCAGTGTGAATAATGGTATGCATAGTGGAGTTTCTATTCTTCACAAAAGAAAACAGATGAGGGAACATGTCCTGAAGGCAGGCTGAGTGCCAAAGATCTAACCAGAAAAAGGCACTTTTTCCATCTCCAATGTGGCATCTGGCCATGGATTTGAAATTTTCAATGAGCTTAAGATTAGCTTTCCACCAAAAGGATCATATCCATCTATTGCCAGGTAGTGAACCATCACTGTAATGTGTTTCCCAGATCAAATTAACCCATGGAGTGTTATGTCTGTTATAGAACTTGTGCAGATTCTTGAGAAGCAAAGCTTTGTTTTGGACAAAGATGTCCATTACTCCCAAACCTCCTTGATCCTTTGGCCTACAAACAGTATTCCAAGCCACCATTGCAGGCCTATGGTCCTCCAAATCAGGGCCTCTCCAGAGGCAATGCCTCAACAACTTAATTGCTTGGGCTTTAATGGTGACAGGAACATCAAGACATCCCATAAGATAAATCAACAGGGAGTTGAGCACAAATTTTACCAACAATAGTCTCCCAGCCATTGTCAAAAAAGAAGATAAGCCCATAAGTTTCTTCTGTAGTCTTGTGACCATAGGTAGACATTGCTCCACAGTAGGTTTATAAATACCCAGAGGTGCACCCAAATATTGGATAGGAAAGAATTCCCTTTTACATTGGAAAGTGTTGGTTAGAATTTCAACTTTCTCCTTAGGTACATTGAGTGGGATGAGGCTAGATTTAGAGTAATTGACTTTCGGTCCAGTAGCATCTGCAAAAGTATTGAGTAGGGCTTTGAGGTAGTGCAGTTGTTTGGCATCAGCTTGAAGGAGGACCAAAGTGTCATCTGCATATTGAACTATTGGGAAATCAGGGCAGGATTTCACTTGCAGAGGTGAGGAGAGTAAACCCATTTGCATGGCCTTGTTGAGGATTGACTGGAGAAGATCTGCAGCAAGTACAAACTACAGTGGTGATAAAAGGTCTCCTTGTCTCACACCTCTGAGGCAATAATTTTTTTTACCAGGAACACCATTTAACAGAATGGCAGATGAGGCAGAGGTGAACACCATTTTGATCCAATTAATCCATCTATCTCCAAAACCTTTAGCTTTTAAGATATCCAGAATTTCCTGATGTTCTATGGTGTCAAAAGCTTTTTCAAAATCCAATTTCAGTTCAATAATCTCTTCCTTTGATTTATGGCACTGATGCAAGTATTCATAAGCCCAACCCAAGCACCCATGCAAGTATTCTATATGTTGTTATGAATTACCAAAACCACCTAGGGATAGTTGCACTTTCAGTCGCCCCTGGGGTCCACGCCGCGGACTCCTCGCGTGAGTTGGTGCTGTGGGCGCTGATGCCTCCAAGCTCTAGGATCCGCTTCCCGTGATTCTTCTCCTACGTGATGCCGCCGATTGGGACCTCTCGAGCTCTGGCTGCAGCACGCCGACTGCAGCGCTCCGGCTACCGGAGCGGAGATCGAAGCGGTCCCCACCGGCAAGATCTTCTTGACCCGTGGCTGGGGGAAGATCGCACGGGTCTGTCGCGCGAGGGGCGCCCTCGCAATCCACTTCGAGTACGATGGCGCCCCCATGCTCTTATTCAAGGTCTTCAATGTCGAGGGCCGCCGCCTGGAGTGCTACCCTGGAGAGGAGTGCCAAGCCGACGCGCGCTCCGCTCGCGGCTACTCCAGTGGCAGCCCTTGGGAGTCCAGCAGGTCTCCTAAGCTTTACGAGACTCCGAAGATGAGCGACGACAGCTACATGCCCCCGAGCTCTCGCCGCGCTTGAAGTAGGGCCGCGGCGTCAGGCCGTCGCCGCCGCTGATCTGGATGGAGTTGGCGCCGACCTCACGTGGCCCACTCTTGATGATGGTGTCGGCCACAAGAGGGTGTAGATAGGATTCCCCTTAGTGTCAACTTTTGTTTCCTGCGAAGAATCATGAATTTTGCCGTGGGGGCATGTAAGGGTCTATAATGTCTTTTGTGCTTATCTTCCTGGTTATGAGAATTTGGTGAAAGCATGTCCCGTTAAGGTTCGGTCCGCCCTTTCTTTCCTCCCGATAGCTTGTTGCTCTACGCTGACAGGTCCCGGTCCCCAGGCAGGCTACAGCCATCGCTGGTATGCTAGGTCGCGATGCCGTGGTCAAGGCCAGGAGGTGTGTGGCCCGAGGTCTAGTAAGAGCCCCTAAGGAGCGATGCTCGGGAGGTCCCCCTTAGCGTTCAAGCAGCCATGGTAAGGCGAGAAAGGGAGTCGACATGGCCGCAACGGGGTTGCGGCTAGGCGAGCGTGGTCATCAGGCCCTAATATTTGGCCGGTCCGGGAGCGAGACTTATCTTGTTGACTTTGTGGCGACTCCTGATGTTGCGCTGGAACTACGCGCCTACTCGTGCGACACAGCTAGGTTGAGGGAGTCCTGGATTAGGGGGTGTTCGGATAGCCGAACTATATCTTCAGCCGGACTCCAGGACTATGAAGATACAAAGTTGAAGACTTCGTCTCGTGTCCGGAAAGATCTTTTCTTGGCGTGGAAGGAAAGCTAGTTGTGCGGATATTCGAGATCTCCTACCATTGTAACCGACTCTGTGTAACCCTAACCCTATCCGGTGTCTATATAAACCGGAGGGTTGTAGTCCGTAGGACAACCATCATCATACACAATCATACCATAGGCTAGCTTCTAGGGTTTAGCCTCCTTGATCTCGTGGTAGATCCACTCTTGTACTACCCATATCATCAATATTAATCTAGCAGGAGTAGGGTTTTACCTCCATCGAGAGGGCTCGAACCTGGGTAAAATAAAGTATCCCTTGTCTCCTGTTACCATCCGACCTTGACGCACAGTTCGGGACCCCCTACCCGAGATCCGCCGGTTTTGACACCGACATAGGTCGTCCCGTACGAGTTTCCTTTCCCTCATGCTCTCCTTAGTGCTCTACGTCCTCAGGTCCCGGCCCTCGAGCGAGCTTAGCCGCCGCTGGTATGCCAGGTCGCGATGCCGTGGTCAAGGCCAGGGGGTGAGGGCTGGAGAGCCAGTAAGAGCTCCTGAGTCGCGGTGCTGCCAGTAGGAGCCCCCCTTTTAACGCGCAAGCGAAATGCACGAGAGATAAGGAGGCTCGCGGTGCCGCCTTCTATCCGTTTCGCGGGATCCCTGTGAACAGGCACAAGAAGAAACACGGGTTGCCGTTACAGCTGTCAGCCTGTCGCTGGTTGCTCTAGATGAGGTGAAGGCACTAAGGGCCTGGTGAGGTGACATGCACGGGGCATGCGCGAGCCAGAGCTCGACCGCTCGGGTTTGTCGACGTGGCAGGGACGAACCCATGCATCAGCGCCGTGCCTGCGTGGAAGCCCCGGGGAAGGCGATGATCGAGCGGGTGATAACAGCTGGCAGGTTAAGCATGGAGAGCAGATCAACTTGGATAAATGCAGGAAGATACATGCCACCGGGTCTGGCCCGAGCGGCTTGGGGATAATGCAGCCTGAGGGGCGCCCCAAACAAGGTAAGCTAAAGACATAAGCAAAAGGGATACATGCCACAGGGACGGACCCATGTGGCCTGGGAATAATGCAGCCCGAGGGGTGCTCCCAGCTAAACGAGCTTGGATGATGTCACCTGGTTCTGTAGACGAAGTAGAGTTGGTACAGCTGAAGGCGTGCGTTGAAGAAATGACTCCTCATGAGGCACCGGGGCCCTGAGCCTCGGGAGGCTCTGGGGGCTCGAGAGGTTCCCGGAAGACCGTCTCCATTTCCTCCAGGACGGCGTGGCATCTGGCCTCTTGAGCCGCCAGGACACGTTGCACGTTGTGCTGATAGGCTGACGCCACGCTCAGCAGGCCGAAGGGCATGCGAACGTAGCTGTGTGGTGGGCCCTCGCAGCGGCCCACACGCGATGGCCAGAAGCGCTCCTGAGATGCGGCCCTGATGAGCCCTAGGACGTCGACGTAGACGCGTAGCTCGGCATCCTCGCCTGGATGGGGAGCTGCGCCTTGTGGGCGGCTGTCGCCATGCATGGCTCTTGCTTCTTGCAGTTCCTGGGTGATCTTGGTGATGATCTCCTGGGTGGTGGGCACTCCTTTCCCTGTGCTCTCCTGAGGGACACGTGCCGCGAAGCACGCCTCCAAGTGGTGCCGAAGCGCCTCCCTCGTGAGGTTGGCAAGGTCTGAGGCCCTCCAAAAGAGAACCCCCGAGCCCTGCCCGAGGAGGGCGCCGGGCGCGCCTTCCTATGCGACGGAGGGAGGCGCCCCTCGAACGGGCGCTGATCCTGACGAGGCTCCTGCCACGACGCCATCCTCCTGAGGTCCTGCACGGAGCGGCTGCTTCTTCCTTGGAATGGCCTCCTGAGGGCCTTCATTTCTGCTGTCGGGGTCGTCGATTGCTGCGGCTTGAAAGGTGCGCTCGAGGGAGCACACCGCATCCCTCTCTTCACACGGGATCGTGATGATTCCTCCGCTTCCTGGCATCTTGAGAACGTTGTAGCCATGATGGGGTGACTGCCATGAACTTGGCCTGGGCTGGATACCCGAGGATGGCATTGTACGGCAGGCAGATTTGCGCGACGTTGAAGTCGATGAGCTCAGTGCGGTAGTTCTTGTGCTCCCCGAAGGTGACAGGTAGGCGGACCTGCCCTATCAGTGTGGTGGAACCGTCGGTCACCCCTGAGAAAGGCTTGGTGGGCTGGAGCTGTTCATATGGCACTTGGAGGTCGTCGAACGTGTCGACAGATAGGACATTGGGTCATGCGCCACCGTCGATGAGGGTCTTGGTGATCTGCACATTGTTGATGACTGGGAAACAAAGCATTGGGAGGGCGCCAGCAGTGGCTGCGCACTTGAGCTGATCTGCTGAGTTGAAAGTGATGGCACCTTGGGACCATCTGAGCGGGCGCGTGGCCTCGAGCCTGGGGAGCACCGCGTTCACCTCTCGAGCGAACTGTTTCAAGATGCGCTGAGAGGTTGGGTCCTGGGCGCCGCCCAAGATGCAGGTGATTGCACGCGGCTCCTAGAAGCCCCCAGCCCGCTCGTCCTGGTGGTGGTCGTCATTCCTTCTTGGTGGCGGCAGCGGGCGAAGACCGGCGTTGCCCTGGGGGCAATCCTCTCGAGGCGGGTCCCTCCAGGCGCCCTCGCGAGGTTGGTCCTGCCAGCGGTCCTCACGAGGCCGGTCGCGCCACTCCTGGCAAGGACCATGGTCGTCCAAGCGTCCGCCTCCACGTCCTCCTCTGCGGTCGTAGCCCCGGTCGTTGCGTTCGGGCGTCGACCGAAGCGACCTTCACGTATGGCTCTGAGCTCTTGACAGTCGCTGGTATTGTGGATGTTCAGGTTGTGGAAGGCGCAGAACGGTCGGATGCCATGGTCGTCCCAGAGTCCGCCTTCACGTCTTTGGCCTTGGCCTTCTTCTCCTCTGCACCCACGGGCGGTAGCTCAAGGAGAGAGAGGTGCCCCACCTCAGCTCTTGCGCACTTGGTCGCCAGGTTGAACAACTCCTGAGAGGTGCAGAGCTCCTCGTGGATGCCGAGCTCTTCCTTCATCTTGACGTCACGGACACCATCGGCGAACGCGGAGATGATGGCCTCGTCCGTGACCTTGGGGATCTTGAGGTGGGTGTTGTTGAAGCGCTGGATGTACTTCTGAAGGGTCTCTCCTGGTTGTTGCTTGATGCGGCCTAGATCACCCGCGGTCGATGGGCGGTCGCGAGTGCCCTGAAGTTGGCGATGAAGCGGTGGCGCATCTCGTCCCAGGAAGAGATCGAGCCATGCTGCAGGTTGAGGAGCCAGGAGCGGGCCCCATCCTTGAGAGCCATGGGAAACCAGTTCGCCATGACTTTTTCGTCGCCGTTGGCCACTTCGATGCTTAGCTCATAGAGATGCAGGAACTCCGCGTGGTCGGCGGTGCCATCGTAGTGAGGAGGCAGGTCTGGCTTAAACTTGCCCGGCCAGGCGACGCTACGCAGCTCAGGGGTGAAGGCGCGATAGCCAGCCGTGGTTGCTCGGGCTCGCTTTGGAGGTGGAGCTTGGTCTTGATGAGGTCTGCGCTGCGCCGCTGCAGGCGGTGCGCGGTCTTGACGAGGTGGCGCGGGGAGCACAGGTGCAGCTTCTCGCGGCCGGGAGATTTCCTGGCAGCTTCTCTCTTCGTGCGCGGGCACTGGACATGGTGGACCATGCCGCGGAGCCGCGTGCCTTTATGCAAATGCACCGTCTTGGGGCAGAGGTTGTGGAGGCATGCCATGAGCCTCGTCGCCCATGGCTGGTTGAGGGGGAGGTAGAGAGGGACGGCGCCGGGGAGCCCCCTACGGCACGAACGAGCTCGGCGATGATGTCAAGCCACTCCTCATAGAGGTCGTCGACGGGGCGGTAGCGCAGGAGTTCGTTCGCCGCGAGGAGCGCGGCGCGCGTCAGACGAAGAACCGGCATGGGTCAGTGATGGAGTGGCGGTGCGGCCGTCCTGCGGCACCGAAGGATGCAGCGAAAATGCTTGCTGCTCGTTCCCCGCTGGGACGGTGGCGGCGTTGGTGGCGGGTGACGGGGAACGACGAGGTGGCCCGCCGACTGGGGCCGTCTGAGCGACGCGGGCGGTGAGGGCAGCCCGACGCTCAGCTCGAGCACGGCGAGCGTCTGCTATGGAGACGGTGTAGCGACGAACTGATGGAAGGGAAGCTACGGCGCACCCCCACCTGGCGTGCCAAATGTCGGATGTGGGGTTCCGGCAAAACCCTTAAGGTTCAAACACTGGGGTGCGTGCGAAGTCTTTCCCTCCTACCGATCTACGCCATAGCTCTCTAAGATCTCGCGGACGAACTCGACGAACTCGCAACACAGAGAGACACGAGGTTTATACTGGTTTGGGCCACCATTGTGGTGTAATACCCTACTCCAGTGTGGTGGTGGTGGATTGCCTCTTGGGCTGATGATGAACAGTACAAGGGAAGAACAGCCTCCTGAGGTTGAGGTGTTCTTGTGAGTAGGCTCTCGATCGGGTCGGATCAAGCTAAGATGAGATTCGATTGCCTCTACTGTGGTGGCTAGCTCTACTTATATAGGCCCTGGTCCTCTTCCCACATGTTGAGCGGGAAGGGAGCCAACAACGGCGGGCGAATTTGAAGGGGGAAACCTAGTACAAGCTATCCTGACAAAAGTGGTCTTCGCCTGCGAAAAGCTCTATGGTGACGCCGTCTTTGGCTCCACGATGACCTCCGTCTCGCCGTCCTCTTGGTCTTGGTCTCGTTGCACCAATATAGCAACCTTTGCTTGATGCCTCTGTACTCTTGGCCTACGCTGGCCTCCTTAGCACCAAAGAGGAAATAAGGACGCTGCGCGCGCTGGCGCCCGCCTGGTGTCGTTCGTCATGGCTCACGTCGTGAGAGCCTCGTGAGGTTTGCCCTGCCTTGATATCTACGCTCCTCGTGAGCCTGCCTGGCTAGGACACTCCAGAGGAGGTCTTGCGTCGTCCGCCTTGCCAGGCTTGGACCCTCGTGAGGGTCTTGGATGCCTTGTTGATGAAGATGGGCCGTACGGCCTGCTGGCTGAGCCACGCAGTGGGCCGCAGGCAGGCATGTCCGGGGACCCCTGTTCCTAGCATGCCGACAACAGCCTCATGAGGAGAGGTGTCCTTCTGCTTGGTGAACTTGTGAGGCTATGGATGGAATGGCTCTGATCCCGGATCAGATCAAGTTGCCTCCTATGGTGGTGGCTAGTCCTATTTATAGAGGCCCTGGTCCTCTCCCCAAATATTGAGCGGAAAGGGATCCAACAACGGCCAAATTCGAAGGGAGACAATTAGTACGAGTTATCCTGACTAAAGGTGGTCTTCGCCTGCCAAAGGCTCTGGTGGTGACATATCAAGCGTCGCTTCAACTCCATTCGTGAAAGTGTTCAAAATGGAGACATAGAGATTTGTAAAGTACATACGGACCTGAATGTGGTAGATCCGTTGACTAAACCTCTCCCTAGAGCAAAACATGATCAACACCAAAATTCCATGGGTGTGCGACTCATCACAATGTAACTAGACTATTGTCTCTAGTGCAAGTGGGAGACTGTTGGAAATATGCCCTAGAGGCAATAATAAAAGGATTATTATATTTCCCTGTTCATGATAATTGTCTATTGTTCATGCTATAATTGTATTGTCCGGAAATCATAATACATGTGTGAATACATAGACCACAATATGTCCCTAGTAAGCCTCTAGTTGACTAGCTCGTTGATCAATAGATAGTCATGGTTTCCTGACTATGGACATGGGGATGTCATTGATAACGGGATCACATCATTAGGAGAATGATGTGATGGACAAGACCCAAACCTAAGCATAGCACAAAATATCGTATAGTTCGTTTGCTAGAGCTTTTCTGAATGTCAAGTATCATTCCTTAGACCATGAGATTATGCAACTCCTGGATACCGTAGGAGTGCTTTGGGTGTATCAAACGTCACAACGTAACTGGGTGACTATAAAGGTGCACTACAGGTATCTCCGAAAGTGTCTGTTGGGTTGGCATGAATCGAGACTGGGATTTGTCACTCCGTATGACGGAGAGGTATCTCTGGGCCCACTCGGTAAGACATCATCATAATGAGCTCAATGTGATCAAGGTGTTGTTCACGGGATGATGTGTTGCGGGAACGAGTAAAGAGACTTGCCGGTAACAATATTGAACAAGGTATCGGTATACCGACGATCGAATCTCGGGCAAGTATCGTACCGCTAGACAAAGGGAATTGAGTACGGGATTGATTAAGTCCTCGACATCGTGGTTCATCCGATGACATTATCGAGGAGCATGTGGGAGCCAACATGGGTATCCATATCCCGCTGTTGGTTATTGACCGAAGAGTCGTCTCGGTCATGTCTGCATGTCTCCCGAACCCGTAGGGTCTACACACTTAAGGTTCAGTGACGCTAGGGTTATTAGGAAGACTTGTATGTGATTACCGAATGTTGTTCGGAGTCCCAGATGAGATCCCGGACGTCACGAGGAGTTCCGGAATGGTCCAGAGGTGAAGATTTATATATGGGAAGTTGTCATACGGACACCGGGAAGTTTCGGGGGCATATCGGTATTGTACCGGGGCCACCAGAGAGGTTCCGGGGGTCCACCTTGAGGGGCCAGCCCTCTCGGAGGGCCTCATGGGCCACAAGGGGCAGGGAACCAGCCCCTGGAGGGCTGGGCGCGCCCCCTTCCCTTGGGCCCATGCGCCTAGGGTTGGGGGGAAACCCTAGTGGGGGCGCCCCCCTTGCTTGGGGGGCAAGCCCCCCTCCCTGGCCGCCCCCGCTCTAGATCTCATCTAGAGGGGGCCAGCCCCCTTGCCCCTTCCCCTATTAATTGTGGGGGTGAGGGGAGGGCAGCAACACACAACAAGGCGCAACCCCTCCCCTCCCCAACACCTCTCCTCCTCCATCACGCGCTTGGCGAAGCCCTGCCGGAGTACTACTTCTCCACCACCACCACGCCGTCGTGCTGCTGTTGAAGTCTTCTTCCTCAACCTCTCCTTCCCATTGCTGGATCAAGAAGGAGGAGACGTCGATCGTCCCGTACGTGTGTTGAACGCGGAGGTGTTGTCCGTTCGGCACTTGGTCATCGGTGATCTGAATCACGGCGAGTACGACTCCATCATCCACGTTCTTCTTGAACGCTTCCATTGCGATCTACAAGTGGTATGTAGATGCTCTCCTATCCCCTCGTTGCTAGAATACTCCATCGATAGATCTTGGTGATGCGTAGGAAAATTTTAATTTCTGCTACGATTCCCAACAGTGGCATCATGAGCTAGGTCTATGCGTAGTTTCTATGCACGAGTAGAACACAAAGTAGTTGTGGGCGTCGAATTGTCAATTCTTCTTGCCGTTACTAGTCCTATCTTGGTTCAGCGGTATTGTGGGATGAAGCGGCCCGGACCAACCTTACACGTACGCTTACGTGAGACCGGTTCCACCGACTAACATGCACTAGTTGCATAAGGTGGCTGGCGGGTGTCTGTCTCTCCCACTTTAGTTGGATCGGATTCGATGAACAGGGTCCTTATGAAGGGTAAATAGAGATTGACAATTCATGTTGTGGTTTTAATGTAGGTAAGAAACGTTCTTGCTAGCAACCTATAACAGCCACATAAAAACTTGCAAAAATAATTAGAGGACGTCTAACTTGTTTTTGCAGCAAGTGCTTTGTGATGTGATTTGGCCAGAAGTTGTGATGAATCATGTATGTGATGTATGAGATGATCTTGTTATTGTAATAGGAATCACGACTTGCATGTCGATGAGTATGACAACCGGCAGGAGCCATAGGAGTTGTCTTAATTTATTTATGACCTGCATGTCAACTTAAATCGTCATGTAATTACTTTACTTTATTGCTAAAGCGTTAGCCATAGTAGTAGAAGTAATAGTTGACGTGACAACTTCACGAAGACACGATGATGGAGATCATGGTGTCATGCCGGTGACAACGATGAACATGGCGCCCCGAAGATGGAGATCAAAGGAGCGAAATGATGTTGGCCATATCATGTCACTATTTGATTGCATGTGATGTTTATCATGTTTTTACATCTTATTTGCTTAGAACGACGGTAGCATAAATAAGATGATCCCTCATTAAAATATCAAAAATGTGTTCTCCCTAACTGTGCACCATTGCTAAGGTTCGTCGTTCCGAAGCACCACGTGATGATCGGGTGTGATAGGTCCTTACGTTCGCATACAACGGGTGTAAGCCAGATTTACACACGCAATACACTTAGGTTGGATTGACGAGCCTAGCATGTACAAACATGGCCTCGGAACACGGAGGACCGAAAGGTCAAACATGAGTCGTATAGAAGATATGATCAACATGGAGATGTTCACCGATGATGACTAGTCCGTCTCACGTGATGATCGGACACGGCCTAGTTAACTCGGATCATGTATCACTTAGATGACTAGAGGGATGTCAAATCTGAGTGGGAGTTCATTCATTAATTTGATTAGATGAACTTAATTATCATGAACTTAGTCTAAATCTTTACAATATGTCTTGTAGATCAAATGGCCCACGGTAATGTCACCCTCAACTTCAACGCGTTCCTAGAGAAAACCAAGCTGAAAGATGATGGCAGCAACTATTCGGACTGGGTCCGGAACCTGAGGATCATCCTCATAGCAGCCAAGAAAGATTATGTGCTAGAAGCACCGCTAGGTGATGCACCATTCCCAGAAAACCAGGACGTTATGAATGCCCATCAGTCACGTACTGATGATTACTCCCTCGTTCAGTGCGGAATGCTTTACAGCTTAGAACCGGGTCTTCAAAAGCGTTTTGAGAAACACGGAGCATATGAGATGTTCGAGGAGCTGAAATTGATTTTCCAAGCTCATGCCCGGGTCGAGAGATATGAAGTTTCCGACAAGTTCTTTAGCTGTAAGATGGAGGAAAATAGCTCTGTCAGTGAACACATACTCAAGTTGTCTGGGTTGCACAACCGCTTGACTCAGCTGGAAGTTAATCTCCCGGATGAGGCGGTCATTAACAGAATCCTTCAGTCGCTCCCACCTAGCTACAAGAGCTTCGTGATGAACTACAATATGAAGGGGATGGAAAAGACCATTCCCGAGTTGTATTCAATGCTGAAATCTGCAGAGGTGGAGATCAAAAAGGAACATCAAGTGTTGATGGTGAATAAAACCACTAAGTTCAAGAAAGGCAAGGGTAAGAAGAACTTCAAGAAGGACGGCAAGGAGGTTGCCGCGCCTGGTAAATCAGTTGCCAGGAAGAAGTCAAAGAATGGACCCAAACCTGAAACTGAGTGCTTTTATTGCAAGGGAAATGGTCACTGGAAGCGGAATTGCCCCAAGTACTTAGCAGATAAGAAGGCCGGCAACACTAAAGGTATATGTGATATACATGTAATTGATGTGTACCTTACCAGTGCTCGTAGTAGCTACTGGGTATTTGATACCGGTGCCGTTGCTCATATTTGTAACTCAAAACAGGAGCTGCGGAATAAACGGAGACTGGCGAAGGACGAGGTGACGATGCGCGTCGGGAATGGTTCCAGGGTCGATGTGATCGCCGTCGGCACGCTACCTCTACATTTACCTACGGGATTAGTTTTAAACCTCAATAATTGTTATTTAGTGCCAAGTTTGAGCATGAACATTGTATCTGGATCTCGTTTAATGCGAGATGGCTACTCATTTAAATCCGAGAATAATGGTTGTTCTATTTATATGAGTGATATGTTTTATGGTCATGCTCCGATGGTTAATGGTTTATTCTTAATGAATCTCGTACGTGATGTTACACATATTCATAGTGTGAATACCAAAAGATGTAAAGTTAATAACGATAGTCCCACATACTTGCGGCACTGCCGCCTTGGTCACATTGGTGTCAAGCGCATGAAGAAGCTCCATACTGATGGACTTTTAGAGTCTCTCGATTACGAATCATTTGACACGTGCGAACCATGCCTCATGGGCAAAATGACCAAGACTCCATTCTCAGGGACAATGGAGCGAGCAACCAACTTGTTGGAAATCATACATACAGATGTGTGTGGTCCAATGAGCGTTGAGGCGCGCGGAGGCTATCGTTATGTTCTCACTCTCACTGATGATTTGAGTAGATATGGGTATGTCTACTTAATGAAACACAAGTCTGAGACCTTTGAAAAGTTCAAGGAGTTTCAGAGTGAGGTTGAGAATCAACGTGACAGAAAAATAAAGTTCTTACGATCAGATCGTGGGGGAGAATATTTAAGTCGCGAATTTGGCACACACTTAAGAAAATGTGGAATCGTTTCACAACTCACGCCGCGTGGAACACCTCAGCGTAACGGTGTGTCCGAACGTCGTAATCGCACTCTATTTGATATGGTGCGGTCTATGATGTCTCTCACAGATCTACCGCTATCATTTTGGGGATACGCTCTAGAGACAGCCGCATTCACTTTAAATAGGGCACCGTCTAAATCCGTGGAGACGACACAGTATGAATTATGGTTTGGAAACAAACCTAAGCTGTCGTTTCTGAAAGTTTGGGGTTGCGATGCTTATGTCAAGAAACTTCAACCTGAAAAGCTCGAACCCAAATCGGAAAAATGCGTCTTCATAGGATATCCCAAAGAAACAGTTGGGTATACCTTCTACCTCAGATCCGAAGGCAAGATCTTTGTTGCCAAGAACGGGTCCTTTCTAGAGAAAGAGTTTCTCTCGAAAGAAGTAAGTGGGAGGAAAGTAGAACTTGATGAAGTACTACCTCTTGAAAATCAGAGTAGCGCAGCTCAGGAAAATGTTCCTCTAGTACCTGCACCGATTCAAGAGTATGTTAATGATGATGATCAAGATACTTCTGATCAAGCTCCTACTGAACTTCGTAGGTCCACAAGGACGCGTTCCGCACCAGAGTGGTACGACAACCCTGTCCTGGAAATCATGTTGTTGGACAACGGTGAACCTTCGAACTATGAAGAAGCGATGGCGGGCCCAGATTCCGACAAATAGCTAGAAGCCATGAAATCCGAGAAAGAATCCATGTATGAAAACAAATTATGGACTTTGACAGACTTGCCTGATGATCGGCGAGCGATAGAAAATAAATGGATCTTTAAGAAGAAGACAGACGCGGATGGTAATGTGACCATCTATAAAGCTCGACTTGTCGCTAAGGGTTATCGACAAGTTCAAGGGGTTGACTACGATGAGACTTTCTCTCCCGTAGCAAAGCTGAAGTCCGTCCGAATCATGTTAGCAATTGCCGCATACTATGATTATGAGATATGGCAAATGGACGTCAAAACGGCATTCCTTAACGGCTTTCTTAAGGGAGAATTGTATATGATGCAGCCGAAAGGTTTTGTCGATCCTAAGAATGCTAACAAAGTATGCAAGCTCCAACGCTCTATCTATGGGCTGGTGCAAGCATCTCGAAGTTGGAACATTCGCTTTGATGAGATGATCAAAGCGTTTGGGTTTATGCAGACTTATGGAGAAGCCTGCGTTTACAAGAAAGTGAGTGGGAGCTCCGTAGCATTTCTCATATTATATGTGGATGACATACTATTGATGGGAAATGATATAGAATTCTTGGAAAGCATAAAGGCCTATTTGAACAAGTGTTTTTAAATGAAGGACCTTGGAGAAGTTGCTTATATATTAGGCATCAAGATCTATAGAGATAGATCGAGACGCCTCATCGGTCTTTCACAAAGTACGTACCTTGACAAGATTTTGAATAAGTTCAAAATGGATCAGTCCAAGAAGGGGTTCTTGCCTGTATTGCAAGGTGTGCGACTGAGCACGGCTCAATGCCCGACCACGGCAAAAGATATAGAAGAGATGAGTGTCATCCCCTATGCCTCAGCCATAGGGTCTATTATGTATGCCATGCTGTGTACCAGACCCGATGTGAACCTTGCCGTAAGTTTGGTAGGTAGGTACCAAAGTAATCCCGGCAAGGAACACTGGACAACGGTCAAAAAGATCCTGAAGTACCTAAAAAGGACTAAGGATATGTTTCTCGTTTATGGAGGTGCCGAAGAGCTCGTCGTAAAGGGTTACTTCGACGCCAGCTTCGACACAGATCTGGATGACTCCAAGTCACAAACCGGATATGTGTATATTTTGAATGGAGGGGCAGTAAGCTGGTGCAGTTGCAAGCAAAGCGTCGTGGCGGGATCTAAATGTGAAACAGAGTATATGGCAGCCTCGGAGGCAGCACAAGAAGCAGTCTGGGTGAAGGAGTTCATTACCGACCTAGGAGTCATACCCAATGCGTCGGACCCGATGACTCTCTTCTGTGACAACAGTGGAGCAATTGCCCTTGCGAAGGAGCCCAGGTTTCACAGGAAGACCAGGCATATCAAGCGTCGCTTCAACTCCATTCGTGAAAGTGTTCAAAATGGACACATAGATATTTGTAAAGTACATATGGACCTGAATGTGGCAGATCCGTTGACTAAACCTCTCCCTAGAGCAAAACATGATCAACACCAAAATTCCATGGGTGTGCGATTCATCACAACGTAACTAGACAATTGTCTCTAGTGCAAGTGGGAGACTGTTGGAAATATGCCCTAGAGGCAATAATAAAAGGATTATTATATTTCCCTGTTCATGATAATTGTCTATTGTTCATGCTATAATTGTATTGTCCGGAAATCATAATACATGTGTGAATACATAGACCACAATATGTCCCTAGTAAGCCTCTAGTTGACTAGCTCGTTGATCAATAGATAGTCATGGTTTCCTGACTATGGACATGGGGATGTCATTGATAACGGGATCACATTATTAGGAGAATGATGTGATGGACAAGACCCAAACCTAAGCATAGCACAAAAGATCGTATAGTTCGTTTGCTAGAGCTTTTCTGAATGTCAAGTATCATTCCTTAGACCATGATATTATGCAACTCACAGATACCGTAGGAGTGCTTTGGGTGTATCAAACGTCACAACGTAACTGGGTGACTATAAAGGTGCACTACAGGTATCTCCGAAAGTGTCTGTTGGGTTGGCATGAATCGAGACTGGGATTTGTCACTCCGTATGACGGAGAGGTATCTCTGGGCCCACTCGGTAAGACATCATCATAATGAGCTCAATGTGATCAAGGTGTTGTTCACGGGATGATGTGTTGCGGGAACGAGTAAAGAGACTTGCCGGTAACGAGATTGAACAAGGTATCGGTATACCGACGATCGAATCTCGGGCAAGTATCGTACCACTAGACAAAGGGAATTGAGTACGTGATTGATTAAGTCCTCGACATCGTGGTTCATCCGATGACATTATCGAGGGGCATGTGGGAGCCAACATGGGTATCCAGATCCTGCTGTTGGTTATTGACCGAAGAGTCGTCTCGGTCATGTCTGCATGTCTCCCGAACCCGTAGGGTCTACACACTTAAGGTTCAGTGACGCTAGGGTTATTAGGAAGACTTGTATGTGATTACCGAATGTTGTTCGGAGTCCTGGATGAGATCCCGGACGTCACGAGGAGTTCCGGAATGGTCCGGAGGTGAAGATTTATATATGGGAAGTTGTCATACGGACACCGGGAACTTTCGGGGGCATATCAGTATTGTACCGGGGCCACCAGAGAGGTTCCGGGGGTCCACCTTGAGGGGCCAGCCCTCTCGGAGGGCCTCATGGGCCACAAGGGGCAGGGAACCAGCCCCTGGAGGGTTGGGCGCGCCCCCTTCCCTTGGGCCCATGCGCCTAGGGTTGGGGGGAAACCCTAGTGGGGGCGCCCCCTTGCTTGGGGGGCAAGCCCCCCTACCTGTCCGCCCCCCCCCCCTCTAGATCTCATCTAGAGGGGGCCGGCCCCCTTGCCCCTTCCCCTATGAACAGTGGGGGTGAGGGGAGGGCAGCAACACACAACAAGGCGCAGCCCCTCCCCTCCCGAACACCTCTCCTCCTCCGTCACGCACTTGGCGAAGCCCTGCCGGAGTACTACTTCTCCACCACCACCACGCCGTCGTGCTGCTGTTGAAGTCTTCTTCCTCAACCTCTCCTTCCCCTTGCTGGATCAAGAAGGAGGAGACGTCGATCGTCCCGTACGTGTGTTGAACGCGGAGGTGCTGCCCGTTCGGCACTTGGTCATCGGTGATCTGAATCACGGCGAGTACGACTCCATCATCCACGTTCTTCTTGAACGCTTCCGTTGCGATCTACAAGTGGTATGTAGATGCTCTCCTATCCCCTCGTTGCTAGAATACTCCATGGATAGATCTTGGTGATGCGTAGGAAAATTTTAATTTCTGCTACGATCCCCAACAACACCGATATGGAAACCTTTTCCTGATGCCTCGGGACTCCTCGCCGCCTCTTGCCTCTTTAGCACCAAAGAGGAAACGGGGACACTACGCGCGCTGGCACCCGCCTGGATCCCGCCTGGCGCCAGACGTCATGGATTGAGTCATAGGAACCTCACGAGATGTCCCTTGCGTTGATCTCTCCGCCCCTCACGAGCCCGCCTAGTGAGGCTGCCCCCATGGAGGTCTTGCGTCGTCCGCCTCGCGAAGCTTGGCCCCTCGTGAGGGTCTTGAGTGTTTGCTGGTGAAGATGGGTCGTACAGGGCCGCTGGTGGAGCCACGCGGTGGGCTACAGGCAGGCAAGTCTGGGGACCCCCGTTCCCAGGAGACCGACAGTAGCCCCAGGTCCCAAGGCGCGCTCGGATTTGGCTTCGAGGCGAAGCCAAAGGGCAAGTGCGGAGCGTCGCGGGCCCCAACAGCCTGCGGCCCCGCTTGACACGTGGCGGTTGATTGGACGTGGGCATCTCCGCTTCCCCACGCTGCCTTGGCAACTGCCTATCTGACAAAAGGCTGGCACGGGCAACACTTGCTTTCATTACTTTCCTTCATCTTGCTCCAGATCCCCTTTCTCGCCCCTTGCTTTCGAAATCTCCAGATTTTCTTCAATCCCCTTTCGAACTAGCTACTAATGGCGCCCCGGAAGGTCAAGGCTTCTTCATCACCCGCCTGGGACAAGCCGGCTCTGGAGGCGCCCAATGTTTCGGAGAAGAACCTCGCCGCCATGCGCCTACTGACGGCTGGGGAGAACAACGAGAAGGGGAAGACTGAGCTCCGGGCTAGCTCCACCGAGCTCGAGGCTTTGAAGAGCACCTTCTACCGCTTCTTCATGAGCAGCATCGTCACGGGCCTGGTCCCCCCTTCTCCGAGTTCTTCTATGTCGTTCTCTATGATTACAGGTTGCATGCCCTCCATCTCCATCCCAACTCCATTCTTCTCTTGTCAATCTTTGCCTTCTACTGTGAGGTGTATGTCGGGGTGATGCCGTCCGTGGCACTGCTGCACCACTTCTTCTTCCTTCAAATCAACGACAGACACACCTCTGGGTGCGCCAACTTCATTGCAGCCGGCAAGGCCAACGCGATCTCGAAGGCCGGAAAGAAGGCCAATGGCTTCAGGAGCAAGTGGGTCATGATGGATGCCAAGTGTGTCCACCCACGGTTGAAGCTGCCGAGAGATGCCCTAATCTGACGAGGGGTGGTCCCGCATGATGCCTACTGACGACCGGACGAAGTCGGTGCTGGAGAAGATGACCGCCGACCTGAAGTCGGGCAATGCGAAGGCAGCGAAGTTGACGGGGGGCATGCTCTTGAGGGAGTTCCTGATGCTGCGGGTGGCTCTGCTCCAGGCGCACTCGCGCCCCTTGTGGACGCTTGGGGGCGAAGAAGACAAGCTTCGCTTGAGTCCGGAGGCCCTGTCTGACGAAGAGCTGGTTGTGGCTCTCCGCCTCATGGTCGGGGACGACCAAGAGTATCCGCCGAGTGCCTTCGTTCCCTTGTTCTACCCATGGCTCTTACGGGTATGCCGCGCGCCTGGATCCTGGGCTTGCCGGAGTCTTCAGTGGCCTCCTAGGAGGAGCTGTGCGGCCTCTTCGTCGCACGTTTCGCGAAGCCAGCGCCCCACGCCGTCACGACACTCCTCGGCGGCTCGCAGGCGCTGGCCTTTGACCACCACATCAAGTAGTTCTTTCACCATATGGGTGTCGCCCACGTGCAGCCGGGAGCTCCTCTGGGCTGGGTGGCGCATAAGGCCGACCTCACCTTTGACTCAAGGGATCACCCCCGCGACCACGGTCGGCGCCGGCGCGCACCCAATGCTCTGCACCCCCACCATCTACAACGTAGCGGTCACCAGGACCCTCATTGACGGCGGCGCGAGCCTGAATGTCCTCTCCGTGGAAGCATTCGACCTGCTTCATGTGCCCCACGGCTGGCTCCGCCCCACCAAGCCTTTCTCTGGGGTCGTTGATGACTCCACCTGCCCCCTGGGCAGATCCGCCTCCCCGTCACCTTCGGCACCCGCGACAACTACCGCACAGAGCTCATCGACTTCGACATCACCCACATCGTCCTTCCTTACAACGCCATTCTCGGGTACCTGGCCTTGGCCAAGTTCATGGCGGCAACCCATCCTGGCTACAACCTCATGAAGATGCCGGGAAGCGGCAGCATCCTTCCATGGCGGGGGACACAAAGGACGTGCTCTCGGCCCTCAAGCTCGCCTTCAGGACCGCGACGGCTATGCCGCCAAGCGGGGAGGGAGCCCCGGAGGGCCCTGGGGCTCCACCGGCAAAGAAGAAGCAGTTGTTTTCTCAAGATCGGGCCGAAAAGAAGCAGGTAGTGGTAGATGAAGATGGGGGATCGGGCTCTACCTTCACCATAGGCACCAGCCTCCCTCCAGACCAAGAAGAGGCGCCGCTCAGCTCCCTTCGCGTGAACAAGGACGTGTTCGCATGGGAAGCGGCGGACCTGGTCGGGGTCCCATGAGGGGTAATCAAGCGCCATCTGATGGTGTGCCCCAACGCACGCCCTGTAAAGCAAAAGGCGCAGAGGCAAGCCCTGAGAAGCATTCATTCATCATGCAGGAGGCCCGTCAGCTGCAGGAGGCCGGCGTCATTTGGGAAGTGCGGCACCCATATTGGCTCGCGAACCCGGTCATCGTCCCCAAGAAGGGCGGGAAGGAGTGCATGTGCATTGACTTCACCAACCTCAACAAGGCCAGTCCTCAAGACCCCTTCCCTCTCCCGCTCATCGACCAAATCGTCGGCTCCACCGCCTAGTGCGATTTACTATGCTCCCTGGACGCCTTCTCGAGCTATCACAAAATCAAGATGGCGGTGTAGGATGTTGAGAAGACGACTTTTCTGACCCCGTGTGGGGTGTACTGCTACACGTGCATGCCGTTCGGGCTGCGCAGTGCTGGAGCAACCTTCCAGTGGCTAATGCACATCGCCTTGGGCCAGCAGCTCACGAGGAATGCCGAGGCGTACGTCAACGACATAGTGGTTAAATCTCGGGAGGCGAGAACACTTATCAAGGATCTGGAGCAGACTTTCGCCAGCCTGCGCAAGGTAAACCTGCGGCTCAAACCAGAGAAATGTGTGTCCGGTGTCCCAACAGGCAAGCTGCTGGGTTTCCGGATGTCCCACAGAGGGATCGAGGCCAACCTAGAGAAAGTCAAAGGCATTGAAAGGATGAGCCCGCTGCAAACCCTCAAGGAGATGCAGAAGCTAGCGAGCTATGTAACCTTGCTCGAGCGCTTCATCTCCAAGCTGGGGGAGCGTGCCCTCCCCTTATTCAAGATGATGGAAATGAAGGGCCCGTTCAAGTGGACTCCGGAGGCTGACACAAGCTTCCAAGACCTCAAGAAGTACCTCACCAGCCCTCCTGTGATGGTCGCACCGCGTCCACTTGAACCTTTGGTTCTCTACCTACTGCCACGCCTCACTTTGCCAGTGCAGCGCTGGTGGCGGTCCACGAGGAGCGCCCGACCAAGGGCTCGCGGGGCAGCACCTAGCACCCGGTTGAGGCGCTGCGGCCCCAGGACGGCACTCCTGAGGCCTCGGCCACCCCATCGGTCAGCAGGGCTCCTGAAGGTGGCGCCCTCAAGGCCGTGGCGGCCCCGACAGATGATAAGGCTCCTGAGGCCCCCTAGCCTCGGGAGGAACAGGACTCCGCCAATGCCTCCACCCTCGTCGAACACCCGGTGTACTTGGTCAGCACGGTGCTGCGCGATGTGCAGGGCGCGCTACCCCATGCCGCAGAAGCTGTTGCTCGCGCTCCTTGTCGCCTCCTGAAAGCTACGCCACTACTTCCAAGGCCACCCCATCAAGGTTGTCTCAGCTTACCCCGTCGAGAGGGTGCTCCGGAGCCCTAACACCGCGGGGAGGGTCGACAAATGGAACATTAAACTACAGGCATTCCAGTTGGAATTCAGCACCACCAGGATCATCAAGGGTACGGCCCTCGCCAATGTCGTGGCAGAATGAACTGACATTCCTGATCGAGAAGTGGGCGAGGACCGTTCCCTCTCGCCCGTAAATGAAGCACCGGATGGTTGGGTCATGTACTTCGACGGTGCATTCACGCGTCAGGGTGCGGGGGCTGGAGCCTTGCTCATCTCCCCCACCCAGGACAAGCTCTACTACGCCGTGCAGCTCTGCTTCCAGCAAGGAGAGAAAGTCTCCAACAACATCGCGGAATACGAAGGCCTAATCACTGGCCTCAAGACTGCGGCATCTTTGGGGTTAAGGCGCCTCACCATCAGGGGCGACTCCTAGCTCCTCGTCAACTTGTCCAACAAAGCATACAAGCCAAAGGACGGGCACATGGAGGGATACCTCGAGGAGGTACGCAAAATTGAGAAACGATTCTTGGGCCTGGAATTGCAGCACGTGCCATGCGGCACGAACAAGGAGGCGGCCGACATCGCTAAGAGGGCATCTCGGCATCTACCTCAGGAGCTTGGCGTCTTTGAGGAACGGCTTTTCAAGCCATCGGCAGCCCCCCCCCCTGCGGGACCAGCATCGCCTCGAGAGGAGCTTCCTCCAGCACCCCCCTCAGGCGCCCCAGCTTGGGGCCCAACCTCGGGAGCCAAACTGATCCTCGTGCTTGAGCCTCGGGAGGGGTGCTGGACCGAGGAGTTCAAGGCGTACCTGCTCCAAAGCATCGTGCCGGAGAAGGAGGAAGACGCAGAGCATGTGGCCTGCCAGGCCACTGCGTGCTACATCTAGGACGGTGAGCTCTACTGAAAGCGGCCAAATGATGTTTCTCTAAGATGCATATCTAGCGAGCAGGGGTGCGAGTTGTGGGCCGACATACATGACGGGGACTGCGGGCATCACTCTTCATTGCGCACCCTGGTGGGCAAGGCGTTCCACAGTGGATTCTACTGGCCCACAGCGCTCAGTGATGCCACCGAGCTGGTAAGATCCTGTGATGCATGTCAGTTCCATGCCAAGTAGATCCACCAGCCCGCTCAGGGCCTCTAGACCATCCCGCTCTCATGGTCGTTCGTGGTCTGGGTGTTGGACATCCTGGGTTCCTTCCCTCGAGCGCTTGGGGTCTACCGCTACCTCTACGTCACCATTGATAAGTTCACAAGTGGGCCGAGGTAGAGGCCGTCCTCACCATCCCGGCTGGCTCGGCCATCAAGTTCATCAAGGGCCTCATGAGCCGTTTCAGGGTTCCTAATCACATCATCACCGACAATGGCTCGCAATTCACTAGTGACCTTTTCAAAACATATTGTGCTAACCTTGGAACGCAGATATGCTACGCTTCGGTGGCACACCCTCGGAGCAACGGCCAGGCTGAGCGCGCCAACGCAAAGGTCCTGAGAGACCTCAAGGCAAGGACCTTCGAGAAGAAGCTCGAGGCCTACGACAGGGGCTGGCTCGATGAGCTCCAGTCAGTGGTGTGGTCCATCCGCACCACCGCAACCAAGCCAACGAGCAAAACTCCATTGTTCCTCGTCTACGGAGCTGAAGCGGTTCTCCCTCACGAGGTCACGCATCACTCCGCGCGGGTCGTGGCCTTTGACGAGGCATGCCAAGATGCCTCGTGGGGGATGGACCTCGTGCTGGGGGAGGAACGCCGCTGCTAAGCCTCGCTCCGAGCAGCGAGGTACAAGCAGGCGCTGCGGCGGTACCACTGTCGTAGCGTCCGATCTAGGACGCTCAAGGTGGGTGATCTCGTCTTGAGGTGGGTGCTCTCCAGGGAAGGGCTGCATAAGCTCTCGCCCATGTGGGAGGGCCCGTTCAGGATCACCCATGTCTCCAAGCCTGGCGCGCCGCGCCTAGACACGTAGGACGGGATCCCCATCCAGAATGCCTGGAACATCCACCACCTCCGGAAGTTCTACCCATGAAGCAAGGACCCGCGCCTGTGAAGGTCTCCGCTCGTGACACTCTTAGGTAGTAATGAGTTGGGGATGTACATGCCCCGGAGTCTCCTGAGCGCCTCCCATGGGCCTCATGGGGGCTCCCACCCATGTCCTAGTGGAGGCCCCATGCTCCGCGCTGGTGGGAAGACAAGAAGACTAGTCTAGGTGCCGGACGCGGCTTTTCTTTTGCTTGCTTTCTGTAGCTTGTTTGCAACTTCTTGAATGAAATTTGGAGCTTTCGTGTCTTTCATTTGCCAGGGTTGGAAATTCTCTCTTCTTGTTTTTGTTCGCCTTTCCAGTCGCGTCTTGGGAGGAGCTGCAGTTGCCTGTCGCTCTTCCTCGCGCGTCCCATGCGCGGGGGCTAGGTATGGTATGCGTGCCTGGGCTCGCCCACGACCACACCACGCCGATGCCTTGCCGCCCCAGCTTTGGCGCCCTTAATCCTCGCGAGACGCCCTCAAACGAGCTCGTGGACATGCGCGCCCTCTTAAGTCCGTGCCTCCGATCATCGCAACATGGTGCGCTAGCCACAACCAATCCATACTCGGGAGCTTGTCTGAGGTAGGACGAGGCACCTCATAAGGTTTTCTAACCCTGCAGCTACACGACGTCTCCTGAGGCTCAACGACTCTCAGGTCTTCAAGAAGGTAGCTCCAGAAGATGCCCTTGGAAAGGCACGTCCTCGTGACATAAGAGCCGATCGCAAACACATCAAGCAAAGTTACCCGAACCGCACCTAGTGGAAACGCAAATATCATGGTATAATATAAATAAGCGTAGCATAACGGCGCAAGCAACATGGTTCATTACACGCCCTAGCAGGGCCCTCTACTTTTTTGATGCAGGAGAAAAGAGGAAACAAAATCAAGTCGCATGACTACGGCAACTCCTGAGGCTCGGCCCCAGCAATACCCGAGCTCAGTCGGAGTCTTCCTCTTGTTTCACTAGGGTGCGCCGATGATGCGGCTCGTCGGCCTCTTTGGTTCGGGCCCGGCGGCGTGGCGGCTCGTCGTAGTCACCATTGCTCGTGCTCTGGCCCGAGGAGGAAGCCCCTCTACTGGAGCCGGCACGGCCATCGCCAAGGGCAAGCTCACCAGCAGCGGCACCGTTGCTGTCGCCCTCATCGTCGTTGTCGCTCTCCGAGAAGCACCCCAGATGCCGTCCGCTCTCCCCGAAGACCCTGACATAGAGGGTCGCATCGCCGTCATAATTGAAGTGGAGGGTGCACCTCCCGTGCAGGCCGCTCGCACGGGAAAATGGTTGCCACCCGCGGTTCAAGAATACATTAACGGTTGCGGTGACTTCGACATCCACCCACGAGGCCTTGCTGCACCAGCCGTCGGCCTGTGACCAGAGGCCGCCACGCCCTCCAGTCGGCAGCGTGCTCATGAAGGAGCGTGGAAGCTAGAACCAGATGCCCCCTCGCCTCTTTGACCAGACGACGAACTCTACAGGCGCGTCGGCTGAGTGGGAGCGCGATCCCGGTGGCCGGACGATCGCCGTGCACCTCCCCCCATCGCCGAGGTCGCCCTATCCATGGCAGCCCCTTCCACGGGAGGAAGCCCCACCACGGCTGCTAGAGGCAGTGCCGGCCGTCGGAGGAGCGCGCCCGCGCCCCCGAGGGGCTGCTACCGGGGTCACCACGTGCTTCCGAGGCCACCCACGACCTCTCTTTGGTGACGGCGAGCCCAGCCCCTCCTTGGGGGCTTTACCCTTCTCCGCCGCGGAAAACCTCCTTGTTGGCGCCATGGACGCTTCGACAAGACAGCGAGACAAGGAAGAAGAAGGAAGAGTGGGCAGCGAGAAGATGGAGATGAGCAGGGGGCTCCGCCCCTCTACCCATTTATAGCTAGAGGGAGTCCAACCGCCGGCCTCCCGATCTCCAGTAATGATTATCTTTTTGCATGCAGCAGGCTCTTGTCAAGTTGAATAGTTGCCGAGGCAGTGAGGGGAAGCGGAGAAGCCCACGTCCCATCAAGCGCCACGCGTCGACCGGGTCCGCAGGCGGTTGGGGCCCGGGGCGCTTCGCCCTTGCCCATTGGCTTTGCCTCGAAGCCAAGTCCGAGAGCGCCTTGGGCCCAGGGTCTACTGTCAGCGTTCTTGGAACCGGGGTACCTAGACTTGTCTGCGTGCGGCCCACAATGTGGCTCCATCGACGGCCTGGTACGGCTGATCTTCAGCACCAACAACACAAGACACTCGTGAGGGGCCAAGCCTCGCGAGGCAGACCACGCCAAGACCCTCAGAAGGAGCGGCCTCCTTAGGCTGGCACCTGAGGAGCGGAGATTTATATGTCAGCCCTCACCTCGCGAGGTTCGGATGATGCAAGCCATGACGAGCAAGGCCAGGCAGGCGCCAGCAGGCGCAGTACAGCAGGTTTTCTCTTTGGTGCTAAAGAGGCAAGTGCAAGCGCAGAGTCCTGAGGCATCAACAAAAGGTTTCCATTTCCATGCTACAAGACCAAGACTTCCAGGACGGCAGGATGGAGATCATCGTCGAGCCCACCACGGTGTCACGACCAGAATCTTTGCACGCAAATACCACCTTTCGTCAGGATAAGATGTACTAGTTGTCTCCCTTCGAATTTGGCTGTTGTGGGATCCCTTCTGTAACGCCCCAGATGTAACTTGCCATATTTGTAATCCAACTCTTGCCATTTTCGGCTATGTGCTATGATATTCCCTCCGTGGTTGGGTTCTCTCCGTTTTGCATTTTGGTCATGTCATGCATTTCATATCATGTCATCATGTGCATCGCATTTGCATACGTGTTCGTCTCATAAATCCGAGCATCTTTCCCGTTGTCCGTTTTGCAATCCGGCGCTCCTATGTCTCCCGGCGTCCCCTTTTACATTTCTTCATGAGCGGGTATTAAACATTCTCGGAATGGACCGAGGTTTGACATGTGGCCTCGGTATAACACCGGTAGACCGCCTGTCAAGTTTCGGGTCAATCGGAGTTCGTTTGGTACTCCAACGGTTAACCGGGTAACCGTGAAGGCCTCGTGTGTGTTGCAGCCCAACACCCCTTCAAAACAGCCCAATAACCCATCTAAGTCACTCCCATGTCCTCCGCCGTTCGATCACGATCGCGTGGGCGAAAACCGCACTCCGTTTGGAGCCTCCTAGCTCCTCCTATCTATAAAAAGGCCTCCCCCTCCTCCATTTGCGGGCAAAACACCCCCAAACCCTAGCGAATAGCCCCGCGCCGCCGCCGGACGCGTCCGTGCCGGACCGGACGCGTCGCCGCCGCCACCCGCGCCACCCAGGGGCTGCCACGTGGCCCCCGGCCACCGTGCAGCGCCCCGGCCCGCCGAGCCCGCGGCGAGCCCGCGCCGGGCCGCGCCGGGCCCAGCCGCCCGCAGCCTCGCCCGCTCCTCCCCGCGTCGTGCCCCGCGTCGCCGGAGCCGCCGTCGCCCGCTCCTCCTCCGCCCGCCTCCCTCCACGCGCCCGCCGCCGACTGCCGCCGCCGTCTCCGCCGCCCACGCCGGCCACCGCCGGTCTCCGCCTCCTCCGCGTCGACGCCGGCCGGTCCCGCGCCGCCCGCGCCGCCCCCGCGCTCCGCCGGCGCCGGATCCGGCGAGATCCGGTCGCCCCGGCCTCTCCTCCGCCTTCCCCGGCCGGCCGCCGGCGAGATCCGCTCGCCTCGGTTTGCGTGCTCGCGAGAGGTTGACTTTTTCGTTCCCCCCAAAAACTGCCAAGTCCTTTGTCTCCTTCATTATCAGCTCCTGTTCATAGCCACGTAACTTTGCATCTGTAGCTCCGTTTCACGCGTATAATATGTCATTTTGTTCGCCTCGAAGAGTTCAACATTTTGTTCCATTGCATCATTTTCATTTGAAGTCATCTTGATGCCCGAAATTCTGTTAGAAGAGGGCTAGTTGATGTTAGTGGCTAGATCTTATCTGAACATGCACTTTTGTCATTTTTGCCATGATTGATGTGTACCTCCTATGAAGTTGAGTCCTACATGAGTTTTGTAATATGCCATGTACCTATCCAGAGAATTTTGCCATGTATTTTTGTGATCTATGTGGTGACTAGCACAAGCATGCAAACTAGGTCACTTGATGTTGCTGATTTCAGAGACTTAGTGATTTCACTAAGTCCCTGACTGCTGTTATTTTTATGCCATGTGTTCATGTTGTTTCCGAGAGATCTATGCATAATTTGAGCATGATAAGTAAGGGAGTTTTGAACTTGAGTATTTGCTCTATCCATCCGTGCCTTTGTTTGCAATTATGGAGTGCCATAGCTTGAGTCAATTGAGCTCTACTTTTGCTTCAAAATGTTGCTGGCAGATTGTTTACGTGTTATTCGATTTTGCCAAGCTTGGTGTAGTTGATACTTGCATGATATGATGTTATTCTTGCCATGTATAGTTACTATGCCATGTCTTCTTGATGTATGTATGCTTAGTTTATCATGAAATGCTCTGTAGTGAGTGCATCAAGCTCACGAACATGCCTAGTCGTTATTAGTTTTCTGCCATGTCCAGTTTTCTGCTAAGTCTGAAACCTGTAACGAAACTTGCTTATTTGACATGGGTGTAATCATATTTTCTGATCCTTTTTGGCTTATGGTCAGTAAGATACTTTTGTCAAGTGCTATGTGTAGATTCATGCCATGCCTTTATTTGCTATGTTCTGAACCTTTAGCATGTTGTTTCGTTGCTCTGAACATGTCATCCTGATGTTAGTTTTCTGCTATGTTGTTAATTTCACCAAGTCCGAGAACCTGTTATCTTGTGCACTTTTGCCATGATGGTTTGGACCTGTTATGATGCGATTGAGCCATAGCTCAGTGTTCATCTTTTGTCGTGCATCTTGAGTAGATTACTTTCATATGCTTTGTTGCCATGTTTGGGTGCAGTAGCTTAATTAATTGTTGCTTGCTAAGTAGCATCATGCTGTTTATGGCAGATTCGTGTCATTCTTGTATTGCTTGCCATTTGCAAACCGTGCATCCGATTCCGGTGATCTTTATATCGATTTCAACCGAAATCACCTCATCTATCCAGTGGCATGCTTGGTTTGCCAAGATTATGCCTTGTTCATCCTTGTCCTTCCGGAGCATGCAATCGCATTGCATATCACCTCTCGCATATCATGCCATGTTTTGCATCATGTTGCTTGCGCATTGCATCGTGGTTGATATTGGTTTCTTTGCTTGTTCTCTTGTCTTGGGTAGAGCCGGGAGACGAGTACGTGAACGAGGAACCTGTTGAGAACGCTTTCGAGGACCAAGCTTTCGACAACTCTGAGAACCTTGCAGGCAAGATGTCCATACCCTCGAAATCACTTCTATCTTTGCTTGCTAGATTGCTCGCTCTTTTGCTATGCCTATGCTGCGATACCTACCACTTGCTATATCATGCCTCCTATATTGCCATGTCAGCCCCTAACCATCCGTGTCCTAGCAAACCGTTGTTTGGCTATGTTACTGCTTTGCTCAGCCCCTCTTATAGCGTTGTTAGTTGCAGGTGAAGATGAAGTTTGTTCCTTGTTGGAACATGGACTTGTTGTTCCTTGTTGGAACATGTTTACTTGTTGGGATATCACAATACCTCTTATTTAATTAATGCATCTATATACTTGGTAAAGGGTGGAAGGCTCGGCCTTATGCCTGGTGTTTTGTTCCACTCTTGCCACCCTAGTTTCCGTCATACCGGTGTTATGTTCCCGGAGTTTGCGTTCCTTACACGGTTGGGTGATTTATGGGACCCCCTTGACAGTTCGCCTTGAATAAGACTTTTCCAGCAAGGCCCAACATTGGTTTTACCATTTGCCACCTAAGCCTTTTTCCCTTGGGTTCTGCAGACTCAAGGGTCATCTTATTTTAACCCCCCGGGCCAGTTCTCCTTCGATTGCTGGTCCAAACTAGAGCATCGTGCGGGGCCGTCCCTTGGCAACTTGGGTTATGTTGGCTCCTGTACGCTTCGCTTATCCGGATGTGCCCTGAGACCGAGATATGTGCAGCTCCTATCAGGATTTGTCGGCACAATCGGGCGGCTTTGATGGACTTGTTTTATTGCTGTTGAAATGTCTTGTAGTCCGGGATTCCGAGATTGATCGGGTCTTCCCGGTAGAAGGAATATCCTTCGTTGACCATGAGAGCTTATCATGGGCTAAGTTGGGACACCCCTGCAGGGTATTATCTTTCGAAAGCCGTGCCCGTGGATATGAGGCAGATGGGAATTTGTTGATGTCCGGTTGTAGAAAACCCGAAGTTGACCTTTACTAAAACACATCAACCGCGTGTGTAACCGTGATGGTCTCTTCTCGACGGGGTCCGGGAAGTGAACACGGTTGTTGGAGTTATGTCTGACGTAGGTTGTTTCAGGATCACTTCTTGATCACTTCTAGCTTCACGACCGTGCTTTGCCTTCTCTTCTCGCTCTCTTTTGTGCGGTAGCCACCATATGCTAGTCGCTTGCTGCAGCTCCACCTCACAACCCCTTTTTCCCACCTTTAAGCTTAAATAGTCTTGATCTCGCGGGTGTGAGATTGCTGAGTCCCCGTGACTCACAGATATTATCACCACAGTTGCAGGTACCAACGATGTCAGTGCAGATGACGCGACCGAGCTCACTTGGGAGTTCGACGAGGAACGTGGCCGTTACTATGTTTCTTTTCCAGATGATCAGTAGTGGAGCCCAGTTGGGTGATCCGGGGATCTGTTTAGCATTTGGGGTAGTCTTCTTTCATTTTGGTACCATAGTCGGACCTTGAGTGTAATCTGTTTGATGGATGTTATTTATGTACTTGTGTGAAGTGGGGGTTGTAAGCCAACTATGTATCTTTCCCCTTTATTTATTACATGGATTGTGTGAAGATTACCTCACTTGCGACATTGCTTTCAATGCGGTTATGCCTCTAAGTCGTGCCTCGACACGTGGGAGATATAGCCGCATCGAGGGCGTTACACCTTCCCACCTTCATTTTGGGAAGAGGACCAAGGCCACTATAAATATAGCCTAGCCACCACCATAGAAGGAAGGACAGAGGATCCAGACCATCCACACCCTCACCAGCTCACACAAACACAAGAACACACCTCCTGACGTTGTTCTTCCACTATAATAGTTCATCCTCAGCCCACCTCGAGGCAAATCCACCACAAAGCAGGAATAGGGTATTACACCGCAAGGTGGCCCGAACCTGGGTAAACTGCCTTGTCTCGTTCTTCTTCAGTTCATCGCACGCACCCCAGAGTTCGAATCTATCTTGGGTCTGCGAAGCCCCGAATCTGACAGTAACTCTTTTTGTGGTTAGTTTGTTGGGATCCGATGAACTTTGAATTATGATCAGATCTATGGTCTTATCCATGAAAGTTATTTGAATCTTTTGATCTTTTATATGCATGATTACTTATAGCCTCTTATTTCTTCTTAGAATCTTTGGTTTAGTTAGGCCAACTAGATCGATTTTCTTTCCATGGGAAGTGGTGCTTTGTGATGGGTTCGATCTTACGGTGCTCAGTCCCAGTGACACAAGGGGAAATGACATGTATGTACCATTGCTATCAAGTATAAGAAGATGGGGTCTATTCCTACATGACTAGATCTTGTCTACATCATGTCATCGTTCTTATTGCATTACTTTGTTTCTCCATGAACTTAATTCCCTAGATGCATGCTGGATAGCGGTCGTTGTGTGGAGTAATAGTAGTAGATGCAGGCAGGAGTCGGTCTACAAATATTGGACGTGATGCCTATATAATTATCATTGCATGGATATCGTCATGATTATTTGAAGTTCTATCAATTGCTGAACATTAATTTGTTTACCCACCGTACACTATTTTTCTCGAGAGAAGCCACTAGTGAAATCTACGACCCCTGGGTCTCTTCTTTATCATATTTTCCTTTGAGATCTATTTTTATTTTCTTTTATTCTCAGACCTATTAATCCAAATACCCAAAAATACCTTGCTGCAATTTACTGTTATTTATTTATCTCGCGTTCCCGCGAGATCTATTTATCCAATCTACTACAGTATTATCTATTTATTTACCCGGTAGGGATTGACAACCCCTCTTTTACGTTGGGTTGCAAGTATTTGTTCTTTGTGTGCAGGTATTATGTCTACTACGCAAACTTCTTCTTGTAGATGTTGTTGGGCCTCCAAGTGCAGAGGTTTGTAGGACAGTAGCAAATTTCCCTCAAGTGGATGACCTAAGGTTTATCAATCCGTGGGAGGCGTAGGTTGAAGATGGTCTCTCTCAAACAACCCTGCAACCAAATTACAAAGAGTCTCTTGTGTCCCCAACACTTCCAATACAATGGTAAATTGTATAGGTGCACTAGTTCGGCGAAGAGATGGTGATACAAGTGCAATATGGATGGTAGATATAGGTTTTTGTAATCTGAAAATATAAAAACAGCAAGGTAACTAATGATAAAAGTGAGCGAAAACGGTATTGCAATGCGTTGAAACAAGGCCTAGGGTTCATACTTTCACTAGTGCAAGTTCTCTCAACAATAATAACATAATTGGATCATATAACTATCCCTCAACATGCAACAAAGAGTCACTCCAAAGTCACTAATAGTGGAGAAGAAACGAAGAGATTATTGTAGGGTACGAAACCACCTCAAAGTTATCCTTTCTGATCGATCTATTCAAGAGTTCGTAGTAAAACAACGTGAAGCTATTCTTCCCATTCGATCTATCATAGAGATCATACTAGAATAACACCTTAAGACACAAATCAACGAAAACCCTAATGTCACCTAGATACTCCAATGTCACCTCAAGTATCCGTGGGTATGATTATACGATATGCATCACACAATCCGTTCGATCTATATCTTCTACCAGGAGATCTTTAACCATAGCAACACTAGGTTCTATTTGATTTGTTCAGCAGGTTTGGAGGTTCTAATATAACTTTTCTTAACCACAGTTGAAACTTTAGCATGTTCCTTTATCCTAACAGGGAAAGGTGGTTTTTCAATATAAGCAGTAGGAACAACTGGATCAACATTACCGGAAAAGGCTTTCACCCCGCTTTATAAATAAATCAAACCACCACAAGCAAACGGTACTACAAATGTTCACGCACACACACACACACACACACACACACACACAAAGTCGCACAACCTAGAGTATAAAGGGGTTCTGCTAAGGGCACGGCTCAACAAGCCCTGAAAACAAAAACAAAGGCGGATAAACCGCAGCAGCAAATAAGAAGCTAATCCGGCTCAGGTGGTGGAGGAGGGAGCGGCGGCGCCTAATGTCTGCTAGAACTACGTCTGTATTTCCCCAAAGAGGAAGGGATGATGCAACACAACAGCGGTAGGTATTTCCCTTAGTGATGAGATCAAGGTTATCGAAGTAGTAGGAGAACCAATCAACACTACGTAAACAACATCTGCACACAAATAATAAATACTCGCAACCCGACATGTTAAAGGGGTTGTTAATCCCTTTCGGGTAACTGAGCTAGAAATTGGCAAAAGCACCGGATAAAGTTGTAATAGATTGGATAAATAGATCTCAAATAAAATAAAGTGCAGAAAAGTATTTTTGTATTTTTTGTTTAATAAATCTGAAAAATAAAAGCAAATAAAAATAGATCGCAACGGCAAATATAATAACGAAGAGACCCGGGGCCCGTAGATTTCACTAGTGGATTCTCTCGAGAAAAATAGCAAACGGTGGGTGAACAAATTACTGTTGGGAAATTGATAGAACTTCAAATAATCATGACGATATCCAGGCAATGATCATTATATAGGCATCACGTCCAAGATTAGTAGACCAACTCCTGCCTACATCTACTACTATTACTCCACACATCGACCGCAATCCAGTATGCATCTAGTGTATTAAGTTCATGGGAAAATGGAGTAATGCAATAAGAACGATGACATGATGTAGACAAGATCTCTTTATGTAAAAATAGACCTCATCTTATTATCCTTAATAGCAACGATACATATGTGTCGGTTCCCCTTCTGTCACTGGGATCAAGCACCATAAGATCGAACCCATTACAAAGCATCTCTTCCCATTGCAAGATAAATAGATCAAGTTGGCCAAACAAAACCCAAATATCAGAGAAGAAATACGAGGCTATAAGCAATCATGCATATAAGAGATCAAAGAAGACTCAAATAACTTTCATGGATAAAAAGATAGATACGATCATAAACTCAAAGTTCATCGGATCCCAACAAACACACCGCAAAAAGAGTTACATCATATGGATCTCCAAGAGACCATTGTATTGAGAATCAAAAGAGAGAGAGGAAGCCATCTAGCTAGTAACAACGGACCCGTAGGTCTACAAAGAACTACTCACGCATCATCGGAGAGGCACCAATGGACATGATGAACCCCTCTGTGATGGTGTCTAGATTGGATCTGGTGGTTCTGGAACTTGCGGCGGCTGGAATTGATTTTCGTCGACTGCCCTAGGGTTTCTGGAATATTGGGGTATTTATAGAGCAAAGAGGCGTGCGGGAGGCCACCGAGGTGGGCACAACCCATCTGGGCGCGCCTGGGCCTCCAGGCGCACCCTATTGGGGGTGCCCCCCTCGGGGCACCCCAGGTGTTTCTCCGGCCCACTGGATGTCTTCTAGTCCAAAAAAATCCACAAAACGTTTCGCTGCGTTTGGACTCTGTTTGGTATTGATTTCCTGTGATGTAAAGAAAATGCAGAAAACAGCAAATGGCACTGGGCACTATGTCAATAGGTCGGTACCAAAAAATGATAAACAATGATTGTAAAACATCCAAGAATGATAATATAACAGCATGGAACAATCAAAACTTATAGATACGTTGGAGAGGTATCAGCATCCCCAAGCTTAATTCATGCTCGTCGTCGAGTATGTAAATGATAAAAACAGAATTTTTGATGTGAAATGCTGCCTAACATGTTCATCACATATTCTTTTCTTTATAGCATGGACATTTGGACTTGGTTCAAAGCAATAGTCTAGTTTTGACATGATAATTTCAATACTCAAGCATATCAACAAGCAACCATGTATTTCAAAATATCAACGCTAAAATAAGTTATCCCTATCCCATTATGCTCAAGCATTGATCCATTCATGAAACACACTCGCATATTAGCTACACCCAATGCTCAAGTACGATCATAGTGCCCCTTAGTTGATGCTTTATAAGAGAAGATGGAGACTCAAATTAAAAATAAAAATTGCATAAAGTAAAAGAAAGGCCCTTCGCGGAGGGAAGTTGGGATTTGTAGAGGTGCCAGAACTCAAAGGGAAAAACATAGAGATAAAAACATTTTGGGAGGCATGTTTTTCCTGTCAATGAAAACGATTGAGTAGTTCCCAATACTTTCCATGCTAGATAATCATAGGCGGTTCCCAAACAGAAATTAAAGTTTATTCCTTTTTCAACCATACTTTCACTTTCCATGGCTAGCCATATCCACGAGTGCCTTCCATACCAACACCTTCCAAAGAATTTATTATTTGACAACATAAAGTAAATTCATTTTTCATTTCGGGACTGGGCATCCCTAATACCTTTTCCTTACTCTCATGCAATGACAAGTGAATAAACACTCATCGTGACAATAACATATCTAGCATGGAAATATATTAGCGACCCCCTACCGTTTCATGAGCGGTAAGAGCACACAAAAGAGAAGTTTGTTTTGAAAATTAGAGATGACACATATAAATTAGCTTAGAATGACAAAAGAATACCGCATATAGGTAGGTATGGTGGACTCATGTGGCAAATTTGGTTTAAAGGATTTTGGATGCACAAGCAGTGATCATACTTAGTGCAAAATGAAGGCTAGCAAAAGATTGAGAAGCGACCAACTGATAGAGGCGAGGGTGTCCCGATCTTTCGATGAGATGATAACTATCAATTTGGTGGAGATGACTTTGACGATCCGACTACAAACGTGCACGACGTTGCGCCTTAGCAATCGCTAAACCAACTCCGAGAGGTTATTGACCATGCCGCAGCACAATCAACCTGACCACGAAGGTCTATCCCTGCAAGCAATCGAAAAACGAGCAATAATATGATAAAGCAATCTGAATATTGCGAATATATATGAAGTATTGATAATGGTGGGAATCTATAAGCGGTCTTGGTCTGGTTGTTGGACACAAACGAAGTACATGAAGTTGCAATGGCTAACTTTTAACTAAACAAATCCCAAGGAAAAAGCTACTAGATGGATCTACTTATATAGGAGCAAGGGGTGGCGGCCGAGGAGGTGGGAGGACGTCCCAAGGCAGCCTAAAACCAACCCTAGGTCGTACAAGGCTCATGGGCCCAAGTGGAGGTGATGCAACACCTTTGGACTTGTTGTTTGACTCGGATTCTGCTGCAGCGTCAGAATGTTTCGTCCATATCTCAACGCTCCGGATGGATTTAAAGGTGATTCCAACTGGTTTGGAAAGAGGATGAAATCTACTTTCAACCAAAAAAAGAATCACCCAATTCGGAGTCTGTATGAAAAAGTTCTTGGCGTTTTGAGTCAGGTATGTCTGTGGAGTCTGAATCTGAATCCAGAACGTGAGAGACTTGGACTCTATCTTCTCTTGGCCCAAAAGTGACGTGAGAGGACTTTTTGAACAGAACTTAAACTTCTCCTTTTCCCCTATCTTCATATGAGGATTGTACAAATGTCCCATACACCTGCAATTAGACAAAACACAAAAGTGTGTTAAGTATTTTTGTTCTGGATAATATAAATAGATTATTGAACAGTTGACACTAGAAATCACCTGACAAATATGCACGTATGCAATATTTTTGGTTGTATCCAAGGTAGTCATGTCCTCATCATCTCTTGATAGAGGCGAGGGTGTCCCGATCTTTCGATGAGATGATAATTATCAATTTGGTGAAGACGACTTTGACGATTCGACTACAAACATGCACGACGTTGCGCCTTAGCAATCGCTAAACCAACTCCGAGAGGTTATTGACCACGCCGCAGCACAATCAACCTGACCACGAAGGTCTATCCCTGCAAGCAATCGAAGAACGAGCAAGAATATGATAAAGCAATCTGAATATTGCGAATATATATGAAGTATTGATAATGGTGGGGATCCGTAAGCGGTCTTGGTCTGGTCGTTGGACACAAACGAAGTACACGAAGTTGCAATGGCTTACTTTTAACTAAACAAATCCCAAGGAAAAAGCTACTAGATGGATCTACTTATATAGGAGCAAGGGGTGGCGGCCAAGGAGGTGGGAGGACGTCCCAAGGCAGCCTAAAACCAACCCTAGGTCGTACAAGGCTCATGGGCCCAAGTGGAGGTGATGCAACACCTTTGGACTTGTTGTTTGACTCGGATTCTGCTGCAGCGTCAGATTGTTTCGTCCATATCTCAACGCTCCGGATGGATTTAAAGGTGATTTTAATTGGTTTGCAAAGAGTTTGAAATCTACTTTCCAACAAAAAAAGAATCACCCAATTCGGAGTCCGTATGAAAAAGTTCTTGGCGTTTTGAGTCAGGTATGTCTGTGCAGTCTGAATCTGAATCCAGAACATGAGAGACTTGGACTCTATCTTCTCTTGGCCCAAAAGCGACGTGAGAGGACTTTTTGAACAGAACTTAAACTTCTCCTTTTCCCCTATCTTCATATGTGGATTGTACAAATGTCCCATACACCTGCAATTAGACAAAACACAAAAGTGTGTGAAGTATTTTTGTTTTGGATAATATAAATAGATTATTGAATAGTTGACACTAGAAATCACCTGACAAATATGCACATATGCAATATTTTTGGTCGTATCCAAGTTAGTCATGTCCTCATCATCTCTTGATAGAGGCGAGGGTGTCTCGATCTTTCGATGAGATGATAACTATCAATTTGGTGGAGACGACTTTGATGATCCGACTACAAACGTGCACGACGTTGTGCCTTAGCAATCGCTAAACCAACTCCGAGAGGTTATTGACCACGCCGCAGCATAATCAACCTGACCACGAAGGTCTATCCCTGCAAGCAATCGAAAAACGAGCAATAATATGATAAAGCAATCTGAATATTGCGAATATATATGAAGTATTGATAATGGTGGGGATCTGTAAGCGGTCTTGGTCTGGTCGTTGGACACAAACGAAGTACACGAAGTTGCAATGGCTAACTTTTAACTAAACAAATCCCAAGGAAAAAGCTACTAGACGGATCTACTTATATAGGAGCAAGGGGTGGCGGCCAAGGAGGTGGGAGGACGTCCCAAGGCAGCCTAAAACCAACCCTAGGTCGTACAAGGCCCATGGGCCCAAGTGGAGGTGATGCAACACCTTTGGACTTGTTGTTTGACTCGGATTCTGCTGCAGCGTCAGATTGTTTCGTCCATATCTCAACGCTCCGAATGGATTTAAAGTTTATTCCAATTGGTTTGGAAAGAGGATGAAATCTACTTTCCAACAAAAAAAGAATCACCCAATTCGGAGTCCATATGAAAAAGTTCTTGGCGTTTTGAGTTAGGTATGTCTGTGCAGTCTGAATCTGAATCCAGAACGTGAGAGACTTGGACTCTATCTTCTCTTGGCCCAAAAGTGACGTGAGAGGACTTTTTGAACAAAACTTAAACTTCTCCTTTTCCCCTATCTTCATATGTGGATTGTACAAATGTCCCATACACCTGCAATTAGACAAAACACAAAAGTGTGTGAAGTATTTTTGTTCTGGATAATATAAATAGATTATTGAATAGTTGACACTAAAAATCACCTGACAAATATGCACGTATGCAATATTTTTGGTCGTATCCAAGGTAGTCGTGTCCTGATCATCCTCCCCTTCTTAAAAACAAAGCCGTCCTCGGCGTTGCTCAATCTGAAATGTGGCTAACAAAAGAGACAAGGTGTACATGTTGTATATGTATATGTCATCCATTTTTACTTCCCGTGGATTTTCCACATATGACACATGTATACATGAGTAACTTTTATAGTTAATAAAATATAAAGCCAAAATATTATCACAAGAAGTAGAAGGCATGAAAGTATTGCAACTCAGTTTGCACATATAAGTGAAGCTCTTATTCATATGAAAAGATTGACAATATTCATCATTAAACCATCCCAATATTGGTGAATAAACCTTATTTGCATCAAATTTACATGCTACAACATGCTTAAATAAGCAAACATGCAATAAGTCATTTGACACAGAATCATCACCAAGATTAGAGGTCATATCAAAATGATTAAACATTGGTTCTTTTGCATCAACAGTTAATTCATTGGGTGCACTCAAAATTGTTGGTATTTCAGTTGTTTGATCACATGACGCATTCATGACAGTAACATGATTCTCTAAAATAGGTGATGCGCTCAAATCAACAGGTAACTCAACACATAATGTATTCAAGTTAACTAGGCATGCATCATTCTCATGTGAAGTTATATCATCAATACCTTTACAGTTACCTTGTCGCAAAGATGTAGCTGATGTAGGTACGGATGATGGCAATGTACCATACTCTTGAGATGATGTCGCGCTCACAATGTGAGGTGTGGCTTCTCTAATAGGTGCAACGGTGGAGGAACCAAGCGGTGGTGGTGAGCATGAACTAGAATAGTAGTTGTTGTAGTCACCCAATGCATCCTCCTGTAACTGTCTCTCAAAGGTACAAGCACAAACATACATACCAGCAATGCAACGAGGAATATACTGAAATCGTGCCTGAATATCATGGTTCAAACCACCAAAAAATCTATTCATTGTATCATCCTCAGATTCTTCTATGTCACAATGATGCATATAAGATTTGAACTCTTGGTAGTAAGCATGAACAGTGTTGTTGCCTTGTTTAAATTGTTCAAATTTGCGAAGCAATTCAGGACGATAGTAAGGAGGGAAAAATTGTTGTCTCATTACATCTTTCAAATCTTTCCAAGTTGTGGGTTGGTTATCAATGTTTTTCTTACAATGCACACTCCACCAAACAGAAGCAAAACCAATAAATGCTCTAGTGGCAGCTCGTACTCGCTCAAGTTCAGAAACGTCATGGTGACTAAAAACTTGTTCTACTTCAAGCTCCCAAGCTAGATAAATAGCAGGATTAAATTGACCCTCAAATGATGGTAAAGAGATAACCTGACCATGTGCTTGTGTGTGTTGTCCCAACTCTCGTGATGGTGATGATGTGTCCGTCGTCCAAGAACTTCTGTCTCCGGAACCTGTCATGATTAGTGTCGGCGTTCTGGGAACGGGGGTCCCCAGACTTGCCTGCCTGTGGCCTGCGGCGTGGCTCAAAGGGGGCCCAGCACGGCCCATCTTCATCAACACAAACCCAAGACCCTCGTGATGGGCCAAGCCTCGCGGGGCGGACGACACGGAGCTTCCTCAGGCGCGGCCTCATCAGGTTGACTCACGAGGAGGCGGAGAGATCAAGGCGGGGTACCTCACGAGGTGCCCATGACGCAAGCCATGATGACCAAAGGCGCCAGGCGGGCGCCAGCCCGTGCAGTGTCCTCCCTTTCTTCTTTGGTGCAAAGGGAGCAAGCGCGGACGGGACGATCAAGCAAAGGCACCTATTTCGGTGCAACGAGACCAAGACCAGCTCCGTGACAAGGAGGAAGTCACCGTGGAGCCCAAGCCAGCGTCATCACCAGAACCTTTGGCAGGCGAGGACCAACTTTAGTCAGGATAAGTGTACCAGATGTTCCCCTTCAAAATGGCCAACTGTTGGCGCCCTTCCCGCTCAATTTTTGGGAAGAGGCCCAGGGCCTTTGCCTATAAATAGGACTAGCCACCCCCAGGGTAGAGGCATCTAGGAAGGTCGGAACACCTAGCAACCCGGCAATCAGCTAGATAGGCATCAGAGAGAGAGAAGGACGATCGAACTCCTCCTAGCAGTTCGTCCCCCAGGCCAAGAACAGACCCTCGCGAGGCTGTTCTACCTTGTAGTGTTCATCATCACCAGCCCAAGAGGCAATCCACCACACCACACTGGAGTAGGGTATTACACCACATCGGTGGCCCGAACCAGTATAAACTCTGTGTCTCTTGTGTTGTTCTTTTAGTAGTTTAGATCTTTGCGAGGCGGACGAGTACGAGTAGGTAGGAAGCGTAATCTCCGCGCGCACCCCAGAGTTCAAACCTTAAGGGTCTGCCGGAACCCAAAATCCGACATTTGGCGTGCCAGGTAGGGGTGCGCCGGAATTCGTCTTCCGCCGCTCCGTTCTCCTCCGACCATCGCATCCATGTCTGACGCTCGTCGGGCCCGCGCTGAGCGCCGAGCCGCTCTTGCTTCCCGCGTCACCCAGACGGCCCCCGTCGGCGGGCGTCCTCGCCGTTCCCCGTCGCCTACCATCAATGCCACCACTGGCCCGACGGGGAACAAGCAGCAAGCGTCGTCCCAGCATCCTTCCGTGCGGCGAGACGGCCGCACCGCTACTCCCTCGCTCACCCCAGCTGGTTCTTCGTCTCGCGCGCTCCGCGCGCCCTTGGAGGCCCGAGCGGCGCTCATCGCGCCAAACAAGCTCCTGCGCTACCGTCCCATCAGCGATGTCTACGAAGAATGGCTCGACCGCGTCGCCGAGCTCGTCCTCTCCTGCACCATCTTTCCAGCTGCACCGAACCCCACCCCGCGCGGGCGACGAAGCTCCGAGGGCACCTCAGCCGCCTCCTCGCCAAGGAGACGCCCCGACCGCAAGGCGCGTGGCCCCTGGCTGGAACCCGCTACGCCAGGCACCAGCCCCGCAAGAACAGAGCTGCCAAGAAGTCCCTTGCCCGCAGGAAGCTGCCCGGGCGCTCCCTGCTCTATCACATCGCGATCGCGCTCCTGCTCCCGCATGTCAAGACGCCGCGCTGCCCCCAGCTGCGGCGCACAGGGACCCATAGGACCAAGCTCTCCGTCACCCAAGGCCTCCTACGACCATGGCGGGCTGCCGCGCCTTCACCGCCGAGCTACGCTGCGTCGCGTGGCCCGGCAAATTCAAGCCACACCTGCCTCCACGCTACGACGGCACGGCCGACCCTGTGGAGTTCCTCCAGCTCTATGAGCTAGGCATCGAGGCTGCCAACGGAAACGAGAAGGTCATGGCAAACTCGTTTCCCATGGCGCTCAAGGACGAGGCCCGCACCTGGCTCCTGAACCTGGCCCCAGGCACAATCTCCTCCTGGGACCAGATGCGTACCCGCTTCATCGCCAACTTCCAAGGTACCCGCGACCGACCGCCCGCCGTGAGCGACATGCGCGGCATCAAGCAACAACCCGGAGAGACCCTGCAAAAGTACATCCAGCGCTTCAACAGCGCACGCCTCAAGATTCCCAAGGTGTCCGAGGAGGCCATCATCTCAGCCTTCTCCGACGGCGTGCGCAACGTCAAAATGAAGGAGGAGCTGGCGATGCATGAAGACCTGTGCACTTCCTTGGAGCTGTTCAACTTGGCGACCAAGTGCCCCAGGGCTGAGGAAGGGCGCCTCTCCCTCCTCGAGCTGCCTGCCGCAGACCCAGAAGAGAAGAAATCCAAGGCCAAGGACGTGAAGCGCAAGGGGGCTGCCATGCTCGCGGCAGAACCAGACACCAAACGGGGCAAAGATCAGCCCGAATCCTCCAGGGGGCAGTCGGTACTGTGTGTACCATGACCTCCACACCCACAACACCAACGAATGCCAAGAGCTCCGAGCCGTGCGAGAAGGAAGGATCGGTCGTCGCCTCGACTGCGTCGACAGGGGCTACGGTCGAGGAGGAGGAAGAAACGCAGGACGTTAGGAAGACCGCGGCTCACGCCAAGGGTGGCGCGACCAACCTCGCAAGGATCGATGGAGAGACCCGCCTCGCGAGGGAGACTGGAGGGATCAGCCTCGCGAGGATCGCCCGCAAGGTAACGCAGGCCTCCCTCCGCTGTCGCCTCATCCAAGAAGAAACAAAGACCGCCACCAGGACGAGGGGGCTGGGGCTTCCAGGAGCCACGCGCGATCGCCTGCATCCTGGGCGGAGCTCAAGCCCCAGCCTCTCAGCGCATCTTCAAGCAGTTCGCCCGCGAAGTGAATGCAGTCCTCCCCAAGCTCGAAGCCACACGTCCTCTCAGGTGGTCGTCATGCGCCATCACGTTCAGCTCAGAGGATCAACTCAAGTGCGCAGCTACAGCCGGAGTTCTCCCGATGCTTTGTTCCCCAATCATCAGCAACGTGGTGGTCACCAAGACCCTCATCGATGGCGGGGCAGGGCTCAACGTCCTGTCCGTGGAAACATTCAACAACCTCCAAGTGCCTTACAATCAGCTTCGGCCAACCAAGCCTTTCTCCGGAGTCACTGACGGCTCCACGGTCCCGATCGGGCAGGTCCGCCTCCCTGTGTCACAGCCCTAGAATTTGCTTGTCATTAGTTGCATCAAGGCATTCATGTCATCATGTTTAAATTTCTCAGAAAGTTGAAATGGGGATTGATCAAACCCTAGCACCTAAAAGAAATCAAATAGGTTCAAATAAAATCTTTTTCAAAGAACCCAAAATGCCATTGAAAATGTTCATGATTTTTGTTAAGGGTGAAAACCTCTGCCAAAAATTATGCAAATATTTTCAGGCCATTCTGGATATTTGAATTAATTCATAAAGTATTTGAATTGGGGCATTTAATTGCTATACATATTATTAAATGCTCCAACAATTCTGAAAATAGCTAAGGGCCTCTGAGAAAATTCAGTTATTGCCCATAATTATTTTCAGAATTTATAGAAATGATTTGGTGTTTTTACTAAACCAAAAACAAATTGCAAAAGTAGAAAACAGAAACAAATTGAAAGGCAGAAGACTTACCAGGCCCTTACCTAGCGCCCACCAACCGGCCCAGCACCCTAGCTGGCTGGCCCAGCCCAGCAGGCCCAGGTGCCAGTCGTCCCCAACCTCCTGCCAGTGGGCAGGAGGGCGCGTGCCGTCGTGCGCTGGCCACGCGCCGGGCCACCTCCTGCTTCCCGCCGCTTCCTCGACGCCCTGGGGGCGCCACGCACTCCCCTGACCCCTCTCACTTCTCCCTGGACTCCTTCCCCCTCCTCTGCTCTCTGCTCCGCGCCGCCCGAGCGGAGCTCGTCGCCATCGACGCCGCTCACCGTAGCCACCACCTCCTCCTCAACCTCTCTCCACGCCCAGAAGCTCCGCCACTTCGCCCACGACCCCCTCGCGGAGCCACGCATCGCCGGATGCTCTGTTGCCTCGCCACCGACCCATCTTCCCCGCGCACGGCCGTCGGATCGCCATCGTCATTACGTCGCCGTCCGTGCCTCCCCGAGCTCGACGGCTGCACCAGACGACTCGCGGTGAGCCCCGTCATGTTTCCCCTCTCTCCATTCGCTCGCCCCCATGCCGTACCCGCCGTCCCACCACAACCGGAGCTCGCTGCCGCCGGCCATGTTGCCGTCGCGGCCATGGCTTGTTTCGGTCGCGTCCGAGCACGCAGTTGAACCCCTGGGGTTCCCAGAAGCCTCTAGGGCACTTCACCTAGCCCCTCCGTGCACCGTAGCCTCACGCATGGCCGAGGCCGAACTCCGGCCGCCGCTGTCAAGCTCGCCGGCGTCGTTTCCGGCCTCCCCGCACCCAACCGCCTGCACCACCGGATGCGGCACACTTCCAGCTCGCCATAGGACCAAGCCGCATGCTCAGCCGACAACCACAGCGCGATTCCGGCGCGCCTCCGCCTCGTTGGATGGTCGTCACCGGCCAAACTCTGGCGTGCTGACGTGGACGGATTAGATTAGTCTAATTACTGTGATTAGCCTAACTAAAGCTCCTGACAGCGGGCCCTACCACTGGTCAAACCCCAGTCAGCGCTAGGTTTGACTGGGATTAGTCCTTGTGTCACTGACGTGTGGACCCCGCGCGTCAGGTTTGACCTGGGTCAACCCAGTTGACCTGCTGACGCAGTGCTTTCGTCATGCTGACGCAGTATATGTTTTCTAGCTTTTTTATAATCCAAGAAATCCAGAAAATTGCCTAAACTTCTAAAAATCATAGTAATTCAACCGTAGCTCCAAATCAAATAAGTTATATATGAAAAATTATCAAAAAAATCCAAAGAATCTGTTTATGCCATTTCCATGCATGTTAGAGCAACTTATGCCCTATGTTTAGGACAATTCAATTAAATGACATTTAAGAGAGCACATATGGAGTTTGAAATTGAACCTAGTGTTCAAACCAAGTTCATTTAAACTGCTCAGGACACTTGACTGGCCGGCATGTGTTTCACTTTGTTCCTGTGTCTGTCCCTTCGGGAAAATGTCACGCGGTGACATCCGGAGTCCTGCCTAGCCTGCTACAGCCCGGGTTACCGGATTCCTGTTGGCCCAGTGCTACAGCCCGGATTCACACGTTGATGACCGACATGCTCGATGTGATTCATGTATGCCTGTCCCCATGGGTTAGTGCCGCTTTGGGTTCACGACTAGCCATGTCGGCCCGGGTTCTTCGTCATATGGATGCTAGCGACACTATCATATACGTGAGCCAAAAGGCGCAAACGGTCCCGGGCCAGGTAAGGTGGCACCCGTGGAAATACCGTGCGTGAGGCCGCAAAGTGATATGATGTGTTACATGCTAGATCGGTGTGACTTAGGATCGGGGTCCTGACAGCGTTGGTATCAGAGCCTGACTGCTATGTTGAGTTCGTGATCAAGTTGGTTCTCTTATAAATCACCTCTTCTCCAAGAATCTGTGTTCGATACCCCTGAGCTAGTTGGTTAAGCTAAACAACAACTTGGAGAGCTGAAAGATAAAAGCTTGTCCGACTTAGTTCATGTTAAGGGATATCCTTTTGTGTGTGTGTGTGTTGCAGAAAGATTATATCTCCATCGATTGGTCCTCGTGATCAGTTGTTCGATCTATTGCCTTGTCAAAACTATGACTTGAGTATGGGCTATCGTCAAGTCAAATCAGAACCAACGATGTGCGTAATGTTGTCTTACTCGTGGTTGATCCCTCGAGCTTACACTATTATATCTTTTGGTCTGGCCAATGCTATCACCGTGTTCACATGATGGTGGAAGTCCAGTGATATGGAAATTCCGATGAGTTGTTGTTGAGCCCATCAGCAGCATTTTGTCTCCCCCATGGTTCATGTTGAACATTACACTAGTATTGGAAACTTGTAAGCAATGCCTTCATGTTCCGTTCATGAAGCATATGCTTGGATGGAAGAAGTGACTTCCTCGAATTCATGTGCATTTGGTGTACGTTGCCGCCATGAATTTGAGAAAGGTTTGTTTTGTTTCCTCTGGAATCATCCCAAGTTAGTCACGCATATGTGCGAAGTACTCTATGGTTTGATAGGTTGGCCGCCTCCATTCCATATGTGTTCCTAGCACACCAAGCCACTGATTGACTTGATCAAGGATAAGAAGTTCAGCGATAAGTGCACAAGGACTTCGATATCCTCGATGATGGTTCCCCACCTGAACTCGGTAGTGTTTTATTATAAGACTACCACGTGGTCATGCTTGTCTTGGATAGCGTGTTCATAGGTTTGTAGCAAAACCAGCTCATGCTTTGGAGCTTGCTATCGTAGTTCATCTCCCGGGAATCCTGCAACGCCATCTCGTCGAATTGTGTTGCAAACTTTCATTTTTCTTTCTAGACTTGATGGGTCTGGGTTATCCTGTTACCAACCAGATCTGAATCTCAGGCAGATATGATGGTTGGAACTTTTCCAAGATCTATGATGTAGGTCCCGACAAGGTTGATGTCTGGCCGACACACCTAGCCGGAAGATCTATCATTATAGTATCTGGATTGAACTATTTGACCATCTTCTCCATGAGGATTCTGTGCGACTTATTCTAGAAGTTGCTCCCTAGGGATCCTTGTGCTGTCAGTTTCCTTGATTATACCATAACCATTCAAGCAGTGGAATCACTCTCGTCTATTGAGTTTTCTCCCTAGTTACTAGAATCATTCCCAGCATTTGCCTTTTATTCCATCTTGCACCGCCGTTGTGCCATCCTACCTTGGGTCCCCTCCATTTCCGGTGATAAGCAAAAGTCATCCATTGCATTGTCTTCAATAAGGTAGTCCACATCATCCATTCTAGCCCGAGTACGTCATTTTTTTCGAGCTCCGTCAAACGATCATTCGTAAATTGCCTCAGGCTGGTGAGAAGAGTTCCAATGATCTATGGATCAAAAGTAATTCTTTTTGCCACCCGCTGTCCCACCACAACCGGAGCTCGCTGCCACCGGCCATGTTGCCGTCGCGGCCATGGCTTGTTTCGGTCGCATCCGAGCACGCAGTTGAACCCCTGGGGTTCCCAGAAGCCTGTAGGGCACTTCACCTAGCCCCTCCGTGCACCGTAGCCTCGTGCATGGCCGAGGCCGAACTCCGGACGCTGCTGTCAAGCTCGCCGGCGTCGTTTTCGGCCTCCCCGCACCCAACCGCCTGCACCACCGGATGCGGCACACTTCCAGCTCGCCGTAGGACCAAGCCGCATGCTCAGCCGACAACCACAGCGCGATTCCGGCGCGCCTCCGCCTCGTTGGATGGTCATCGCCGGCCAAACTCCGGCGTGCTGACGTGGACGGATTAGATTAGTCTAATTACTGTGATTAGCCTAACTAAAGCTCCTGACAGCGGGCCCTACCACAGGTCAAACCCCAGTCAACGCTAGGTTTGACCGGGATTAGTCCCTATGTCACTGACGTGTGGACCCCGCGCGTCAGGTTTGACCTGGGTCAACCTAGTTGACCTGCTGAGCAGTGCTGTCATCATGCTGACGCAGTATATGTTTTCTGGCTTTTTTTTATAATCCAGGAAATCCAGAAAATTGCCTAAACTTCTAAAAATCATAGTAATTCAACCATAGCTCCAAATCAAATAAGTTATATATGAAAAATTATCAGAAAAATCCAAAGAATCTGTTTATGCCATTTCCATGCATGTTAGAGCAACTTATGACCTCTGTTTAGGACAATTCAATTAAATGACATTTAAGAGAGCACATATGGAGTTTGAAATTGAACCTAGTGTTCAAACCAACTTCATTTAAACTGCTGCTAGTTGCATTAGCTCAAACACATTCATTTTGCCATGTCATGACCATGCATCATATTGTCGCATTGCATTGATTGTGTTCTTTATCTATTGCCGGTAATTGTCCCCTCTCGATAGACGTGGTTTCGACGATGAGATCGATGACACCGATGAAGAACTGTAATATCTTCATAAGTGCCAGGCAAGCAAAACCCCCTTGTTCATTCCGATACAATCCCACTCTCTCACTCCTGCTCTATTTTACTGCATTAGGACAACAACGATTCATCTGTTACTTGCTGCGGTAGTTGAACCCCTTTATCCTTTGCATGACCTGTCATTGCCACAGTAAATAGATGAAACCCACTAGCATGAGTAGGAGTTGTTTGAGCCCTGATGTGCCTACTCATTCATGTTTGATGTCATGCCTGCTATTGCTTAGAGTTGAGTCGGGTCTGATTCATCGGGAATGAATTGGAATGGTGTTGAACATGTCCTACTGTTGTGAGCTAAGTGTGTGAACACGATTTGGTAAAGGTAGCGGTGAGAGGCCATGTAGGAGTACATGGTGGGTTGTCTCATTGAAACCGTCCTCAGGAACTGAGTTCTGTGTTTGTGATCCATGAAACAGTTACTACCACACATTGGGATCCTTAATTGACTCTCTCGGCTTCTTGATCACCCTTGTCCTCTGTCCAGGAGTTGCAAAGTAGTTTCTGGTGTTTGTAGTATGCTGGGGGCCGCACGCAGTGCTGACCGTAGGGGTGGGCTGTGTTGCGGTAGGCACGTGGCCGGGCCAGCCGGGCGCCCGTTTGGTGTCTCAGAACCCTGTACACATCGTTCGGGGCCGTATGTGGAAACCTCGGCCGGACTCCCTGCGGATGGAACCTGAATAGGCGATAAACCTGAACTAGAGACTTGAGTGTTTAGGTAGGCCGTGGCCGACACCCTCGCTGGGCTTCCGCTTGAAGGTTGCCGAGTACATGTCGTGTAAACGGCGATAAGTGGTGAGAGCGTGTGTGAAGAAGTACACCCCTGCAGGGTTAACATCATCTATTCGAATAGCCGTGTCCGCGGCAATGGACTTCTGGGTTGCCTATAACAGTTCATAGACAAGTGAAAGTGGATACTCTAAAATGCGCAAGATAAGCGTGAGTGCTATGGATGGCGTTCTCGTAGGAAGACGGGAGCGGATCCATAGTGGTGTATTGATATGGTGAATATGTGGACTCGTGTGCGCCACCTCAAAAGAGTTGCTTGCAGTCGTAGTTCAGGATAGCCACCGAGTCAAAGCTAGCTTGCTGCAGTTAAACTCCACCACCCCTTTGTTGATACCGATGCATATGTAGTTAGTTCTGATGTAAGTCTTGCTGGGTACATTTGTACTCATGTTTTCCTGTTTTATGTTTTTGCAGAGAGACGTCAGTCTCACTAGTAGTCCCGCGTGGACTTCGACGTTTAGCTTGTTACCTCAGCTACGATCTTGTGCCCTCGACAGGATCTGGTAGATAGCCAGGCTTCTCAGCACTTTTCATTTGTAGATGTCTGTACTCAGACATATTAAGCTTCTGCATGTGTTTTGACTTGTATGCTCTGAATGTTGGGTCATGAGACCCATGTTTGTAATATCTCGCTCCTCGGAGCCTAATGAATAAATACTTGAGTCGTAGAGTTATGTTGTGATGCCATGTTGTATTTGCACATATCGAGCATATTGTGTGTATGATTGAAATGCTTGGTATGTGTGGGATCCGACAATCTAGTTGTTTATCCTTGGCAGCCTCTCTTATGGGGAAATGTAGTCTAGTGCTTCCTTGAGCCATAGTAGTCCGCTACAGCCCGGTTCACCAGAGTCGTGCTAGCCCGGCACTACTGCTCAGGACACTTGACTGGCCGGCATGTGTTTCACTTCGTTCCTGTGTCTGTCCCTTCGGGGAAATGTCACGCGGTGACATCCGGAGTCCTGCCTAGCCTGCTACAGCCCGGGTTACCGGAGTCCTGTTGGCCCAGTGCTACAGCCCGGATTCACACGTTGATGACCGACATGCTCGATGTGATTCATGTATGCCTGTCCCCATGGGTTAGTGCCGCTTTGGGTTCACGACTAGCCATGTCGGCCCGGGTTCTTCGTCATATGGATGCTAGCGACACTATCATATACGTGAGCCAAAAGGCGCAAACGGTCCCGGGCCAGGTAAGGTGGCACCCGTGGGAATACCGTGCGTCAGGCCGCAAAGTGATATGATGTGTTACATGCTAGATCGGTGTGACTTATGATCGGGGTCCTGACAGCGTCGGTATGGGAGCCTGACTGCTATGTTGAGTTCGTGATCAAGTTGGTTTTCTTATAAATCACCTCTTCTCCAAGAATCTGTGTTGGATACCCCTGAGCTAGTTGGTTAAGCTAAACAACAACTTGGAGAGCTTAAAGATAAAAGCTTGTCCGACTTAGTTCATGTTAAGGGATATCCTTTTGTGTGTGTGTGTGTGTTGAAGAAAGATGATATCTCCATCGATTGGTCCTCGTGATCAGTTGTTCGATCTATTGCCTTGTCAAAACTTTGACTTGAGTATGGGCTATCGTCAAGTCAAATCAGAACCAACGATGTTCGTAATGTTGTCTTACTCGTGGTTGATCCATCGAGCATAAACTATTATATCTTTTGGTCTGACCAATGCTATCACCGTGTTCACATGATGGTGGAAGTCCAGTGATATGGAAATTCCGATGAGTTGTTGTTGAGCCCATCAGCAGCATTTTGTCTCCCCCATGGTTCATGTTGAACATTACACTAGTATTGGAAACTTGTAAGCAATGCCTTCATGTTCCGTTCATGAAGCATATGCTTGGATGGAAGAAGTGACTTCCTCGAATTCATATGCATTTGGTGTACGTTGCCGCCATGAATTTGAGAAAGGTTTGTTTTGTTTCCTCTAGAATCATCCCAAGTTAGTCACACATATGTGCAAAGTACTCTGTGGTTTGATAGGTTGGCCGCCTCCATTCCATATGTGTTCCTAGCACACCAAGCCACTGATTGACTTGCTCAAGGATAAGAAGTTCAGCGATAAGTGCACAAGGACTTCGATATCCTCGATGATGGTTCCCCACCTGAACTCGGTAGTGTTTTATTATAAGACTACCACGTGGTCATGCTTGTCTTGGATAGTGTGTTCACAGGTTTGTAGCAAAACCAGCTCATGCTTTGGAGCTTGCTATCGTAGTTCATCTCCCGGGAATCCTGCAACGCCATCTCGTCGAATTGTGTTGCAAACTTTCATTTTTCTTTCTAGACTTGATGGGTCTGGGTTATCCTGTCACCAACCAGATCTGAATCTCAGGCAGATATGATGGTTGGAACTTTTCCAAGATCTATGATGTAGGTCCCGACAAGGTTGATGTCTGGCCGACACACCTAGCCGGAAGATCTATCATTATAGTATCTGGATTGAACTATTTGACCATCTTCTCCATGAGGATTCCGTGTGACTTATTCTAGAAGTTGCTCCCTAGGGATCCTTGTGCTGTCAGTTTCCTTGATTATACCATAACCATTCAAGCAGTGGAATCACTCTCGTCTATTGAGTTTTCTCCCTAGTTACTAGAATCATTCCCAGCATTTGCCTTTTATTCCATCTTGCACCGCCGTTGTGCCATCCTACCTTGGGTCCCCTCCATTTCTGGTGATAAGCAAAAGTCATCCATTGCATTGTCTTCAATAAGGTAGTCCACATCATCCATTCTAGCCCGAGTACGTCATTTTTTTCGAGCTCCGTCAAACGATCATTCATAAATTGCCTCAGGCTGGTGAGAAGAGTTCCAATGATCTATGGATCAAAAGTAATTCTTTTTGCCACTTAAGGGAATAGTTCTTCGAGTCACCTTTTCTAAAGTGCCCCATTACGGGATCATGGCAACTATTTCCTCGCAACCTTAACACCATCCACCATCTTTCTAAGCATGGAATTGTTGCCCACCAAATCAAACCCCGTCGCTTGTTCTCCATCCCTCTCGATGTGTTTCGTGTCTCAGCTCGAGAGATGTTTCAATGTCTCACTCGATGAGTGATCCTGAGTTGTTCGATCTTCGAGAACATCGATCCTTCTAGAGTTTTCCCTTTCCTCTCATTGTCATGTTAGTTGGAGTTCTCAGAGCAAGACATCGAGACAAAGATGGTGATCACGTCAACGTTCCTATGCAGTGCAACCTGGATCGTGAAGACAGTGTTAGCTTGTGCTCCCACTGTCTTCTTACCTCACGTCTTGAATCTCGGGACGAGAGTGTAGGCATCTAACCCAACTTGTAGGAACACATCACAAGATAAGGCCCATTGCCAGGCGCAACCCGCCTAGAGGTAGGGCCCCGTGAGTTCCGCGCTGGCTCACGGGTGCCCAGATACACCTCACCAGGCCCTACCGTGCCAGCCACGTGTCAGGGCGGGGCTGTACACGCCCCGAGGGCTCCTCCTGGAGGGGAGCCCCCTCCCACGTACCAGTGGAAGCACCATGCTCCGCGCTGGCTGACGACACTGCCGAGGGTGCCTATGCCCGTACACATACGGAAGCGCTATGCTCCGCGCTGGTGATAAACAACTGAGGGTGGTCCCCAGGCCGCATCAACCTCAGGGAGCCCAGAGCTCAGTGTCTGGCCTCATCGCAACGCCTCCCCCCGGAGTGCCGCGCGAGGGGGCTAGGCACGGGGGCTGCGCCTGGGTCATGCCCCGACGCACGCCACCAAGCCAGGCACCCCGGGCCTGGTTCGTCGCGTGTCTCTCCCTGAGAGGAGCCAAGGTACGAAGGCTGTTTGAGCGTCAAGGGGGGCTCCTGAGCATCGCGACTCAGAAGCCTAACTGGTCACGTAGCCCCTCACTCCCTAGTTCCGAAAGGCTAGCGCTGGGTGAGGTACGCGCGGGGCCGGGCTCTGCAGACATAGAACGATATATCCACCCGCATCTCACCGCCCTACTTGCTGTTCGTGCGCCAAGGGGGACTCCTAAGCATCGTGACTCAGGAGCCTAACTTGTCCTGTAGCCCCTCTCTCCTTTGGTCCCGTCCTGGTTTCCGGTCGGGGCTAATGCTGGGTGAGGTACGCGCGGGGCCGGGCTCTGCCGGCATAGAATGTAAGCAAGTAGGAAGGAATAGCATAAATTCAAGAAATTCAAAAGCAAATATTACAGTCCATACTGTTATCTCAACACCAAACGCAAGTTTAAACGCCTCCCCGAGGCATGATACGTGTGCAGGAATTGAAAGTAGAACAGGAGCCGCAGCCGAATCACTTGTCGACGGTGGAGCCGCGCGGAGTGGCTTCGCCTCGTGGAGCAGCAGGGTCAGCAGCGCCTGGCTTCGGCTTGGTGCTGAAGGCCCGGAACTTCCCCAGCAAAGCCTCCGCGCGACCCTTCACGGCCTCGGTAGCGGCAGCGGCACGCTCGCCGCTCACTGGCTCCAGCAGGCTGTCAAGGTCGACGTTGGGGTCGCGAAGGTAAATGTGGGTGAAGACCCACGTCAGCGCAGCAGAAGGCAGGACACGCGCCTCGGCCTCGGCCGTGGGGCCAAGGCCAAGGGCGACATCCTCAAGAGCACGCACCAGGAAGGGAAGCAGCTTGGCGGGGCCGTCCTCGGAGCCAGCCAGCGGGTACTCCAGGCCGCTGGCGTAGAACATCTCCAGCGAAGCACGAGCCTTCTCCTCCATGTCTGTGAAGGCCATGCGGTCCTCGGCAAGAACCCGGGCCTTGCCATCCAGTTCGACCTTCGTCGCCTCCAACTCCTTCTCCAGCACGCGTAGGCGGTCGCAGCGTTTCTTGAGCTTGGCCTCCTGGACCTCGACGGCCGCCTCACGAGCCTTCACACCCTCTTCTCGCTCCTGGAAAAGGCGGGCCTCTTTCGCGAGCTGGTCCCGCAGGCCTTGCAGCTCGCCCTCCAGCACCTTGCAGCGACCGCGGACGTCAGCCACCTCCCCCTGGGCTGCGTCACGAGCAGCCTTCGCTTCAAGGGTGGCCTGCCTCTCCTCATCACAAGCCGTCGAGGCCTGGACCAGCGCCACCCGTACCGAGGCGTCGAAGCGAATCCATCCTGAAGCCAACTCCAAGCGCCCGGCCAACAAGCGAGGGTCGGCGCCAAGAAGATCCTGCCGGAGCCGTTCCAGCTCGGCGGCAACGCGATCCAGAACGGCGGGAGGATTCGGAGAGACAGCAGTCGGTGGAGTAGGAGGAGAAGGCGGCGGCACAACCACAACATCTTGAGGCGAAGCCTGCTGCACCCCCGCAACTGTGATGGCGGCGGCAGGCAAAAGCACCTCAGGAGTCATTTGGGCCATGGGGGCTGGGCTCGCCCCAGCCAGCTCGGCCAGACCTCGCGAGGACGACCGGGCAGGAGAGGCCCGTGCGTCGCGGTCACCTTCCTCCGCAGGAAGAGGCACTGCGGCGGATGGAACCTCGGGAGCCCCCTTCAGTTTCTTCACCGCGGGCGCCAGCCTATCCAAGGAACGCGGACGTCAAGCCTCAGCAGCGAAACAGGAGACAAAGACAAGAGTCAAGCACTTACGGGTCGTCGCCGGTGAGCTCGGGCAGCCTCCTTCCAAACTTGAAGCCTGACAGCCGGCTGGAAGGGTCAACATCAGAAGCGGAAGGCGCGTCTGCAGACCGCCCCGGGGCCGGGGCAGACCCGCGGGAGATCAGCCCGGTCCTGTCCTTCTTTGGGATCGGGGGCGAGCTCCCGCTGCTCAGCACGTCATCATCCTCGTCGTCGTCGCTCGGAGAGAGGCGGAAAGCGCGGGGCCTGCGCCGGGAGAGGGGAGCCCTTGACTCTCCGTCAGTCGCCTCGGAGTCAGGCCCTTTCTCCCACTCCCCTCTGCCCTCCTCGTCGCTGGAGTCATTGGAGGACATGTCCACCGGACCCACGGGAGCCTCCGCGGGCACGGGCCCGTCCCCGTTGAAGGCAGGCATGGACTCCACCACCTGCTCCCAATCGTCGCGGAGGAACAAGGGCGTAGGAGCGCCCTCCAACCTCGCCACGTCGCCCCCAACTAGAGATTGGAGCACCGCGGCCAAATCTTCGTCGCCCAAGGCCGCGGGGCTCGGATGAGGCCTCCACATCGGAGGTGAGTACTGCCGAAGCGGAGCCAGCTGGTTCTCCAGGAATTCCCTCAGCAGCGATGTGCCGGTCAGCTTCGCTGCCACCATGCTGGCCGGCCTCAGATCCGCGTCCATCCTCTCCAGCACCGGCTTCGCACAGGGGTCCGTGAGTTCTGCACGGGCCCAATCACTGGACCTCGTGGGCAGCTCCTTGGGCAAGATCAGCCGCAGGTGAATGCGCCCAGCGTCTGTCAAAACCCATTTGCTCCTGAAGCCCTCGATCCTTTTCCCGGGCTTTGACATGGCAATGGCGCCACTGTACGCGATGAAGCTTGCGCACGCGGAAGGAGAACCGCGAGAGACCTAGAGGGAGAAGTAGTGGCGCAGCAAGGCCACTGAGGGTTGCACCCCTACGTGAGCCTCGCGGTAATAGGCAAAGATTGCCAAGAGAAGGACAGAGTTGGGGTGGAGATGCAGAGCCTGTAGGTTGTAATGGCGGAGGACAGAGAAGAAGAACTCGGAGAAGGGAGGCACCAAGCCAGCAGCAATGGAGCTTACAAAGAGTGGATAGAAGCTGCTTCCTCGGTCCTCAGGGATGGCGAAGCCGGCCTTGAACACCCTCACCCCGTCGATGCCCTGCGCCGCCGCCATCCAGCGCAACCGGACGAAGCTTGACTCAGACACGTTTGGCGAGTCCAGGGCAGACGAGTACCAAGCTTCGGCCGGGGACTGACGAGGCGCCATGGCTTCTAGGTCACGCGGTCAAAGTAGATCTGGAGATTTGGAGGAAAGAAGGAGAGGCGCAAGAAAGGGGATCTGAGCAGCAACCGAGGAAGCAGAAAAAGCAAAGTCGGGCGAATGCCGCTCCTTTATCAACTCGCGCGGTTGCGAGGGCGCCCACGTCCAATCAACCGCCACACAGCGCCCAAGGCCGCAGGCTGTTAGGGCCTGCAGCGCTTTGCCCTTGCCCTTTCGCCTCTCAGCACGGCCAAGTCCGGGCGTGCCTTGGGCCCGGGGGCTACTGTCGGCATTCTGGGAACGGGGGTCCCTAGACTTGCCTGCATACGGCCTGCGGCGCGGCTCAAAGGGGGCCCAGCACGGCCCATCTTCATTAACACAAACCCAAGACCCTCGCGAGGGGCCAAGCCTCGCGGGGCGGACGACACGGAGCTTCCTCAGGCGCGGCCTCATCAGGTTGGCTCACGAGGAGGCGGAGAGATCAAGGCAGGGTACCTCACGAGGTGCCCATGACGCAAGCCATGACGACCAAAGGAGCCAGGCGGGCGCCAGCCCGCGCAGTGTCCTCCCTTTCCTCTTTGGTGCGAAGGGAGCAAGCGCGGGCGGGAGGATCAAGCAAAGGCACCCATTTCGGTGCAACGAGACCAAGACCAGCTCCGCAACAAGGAGGAAGTCACCATGGAGCCCAAGCCAGCGTCAGCACTAGAACCTTTGGTAGGCGAGGACCAACTTTAGTCAGGATAAGTGTCCCAGATGTTCCCCTTCAAAATGGCCAACTGTTGGCGCCCTTCCCGCTCAATTTTCGGGAAGAGGCCCAGGGCCTTTGCCTATAAATAGGACTAGCCACTGTCGGCGTTCTGGGAACGGGGGTCCCCAGACTTGCCTGCCTGCGTCCTGCGGCGTGGCTCGAGTGGGGGCCCAACATGGCCCATCTTCATCAGCACAAGGCTCAAGACCCTCGCGAGGGGCCAAGCCTCGCGAGGCGGACGACACGGCGCTTCCTCAAGCACGGCCTCTTTAGGCTGGCTCGCGAGGAGGCGGAGAGATCAAGGTGGGGTACCTCACGAGGTGCCCATGACGCAAGCCATGACGACCAAGGGTGCCAGGCGGGCTCCAACCCGCGCAGCGTCTCCCTTTCCTCTTTGGTGCAAAGGGGGCAAGCGCAGGCGAGAGGATCAAGCAAAGGCATGCATTTCGGTGCAACGAGACCAAGACCAGTCCAATGGTGGGAAGGAGGTCACCATGGAGCCCAGGACGGCGTCACCACAGGGCCTTTGGCAGGCGAAGACCAACTTTAGTCAGGATAAGTGTACCAGATGTTCCCCTTCAAATTGGCCAATTGTTGGCGCCCTTCCCGCTCAATATTTGGGAAGAGGCCTAGGGCCTTTGCCTAGAAATAGGGCTAGCCACCCACAGAGTAGAGGCATCTAGGATCCACCGCATTCATGATCTAGAATCTGATCTAATCGAGTACCAAGGAACCAGTAGAAGCAAGTAGAGAGAGAGAGAAGGGCGATCGAACTCCCCCTAGCAGTTCATCCCCTGGCTAAGAATAGGCCCTCGCGAGGCCGTTCCCCCTTTGTACTGTTCTTCCTCATCAGCCCAAGAGGCAATCCACCCACCACACTGGAGTAGGGTATTACACCACAACGGTGGCCCGAACCAGTATAAACCTTGTGTCTCTTGTGTTGTTCTTGCATTAGTTTAGATCCTTGCGAGATGGAGACGTAGTGGGCACGATCTTCGCGCGCACCCCAGAGTTCGAACCTTAAGGGTCTGCCGGAACTTGTGATCCGACATTTGGCGCGCCAGGTAGGGGTGCGCCGGAATCTGTCTGCCACCGCTCCGCTCTCCTCCGACCGTCGCATCCATGTCTGACGCTCGTCGGGCCCGCGCCGAGCGCCGGGCCGCCATCGCTTCCCGCACCGTCCAGACGGCCCCCATCGGTGGGCGTCCTCGTCGTTCCCCATCGCCCGCCGTCAACGCCGCCACCGGCCTGGCGGGGAACGAGCAGCAAGCATCCTCTCAGCACCCGTCCGTGCGTCGGGATGGCCGCACCGCCACTCTGTCGCTCACCCCGGCCGTTTCTTCGTCGCACACGCTTCGCGCGCCCTTGGAGGCTCGAGCTGCGCTCCTCGCAGCGAACGAGCTCCTGCGCTACCGCCCCGTCAACGACGTCTACGAGGAGTGGCTTGACCGTGTCGCCGAGCTCGTCCGTGCCGCAGGGGGCTCTCCCGCGCCTCCGCGCCACTGCGCCGCACTTCGCCCCGCGTGGGCAATGAAGTCCCGAGGGCGTTCCAGACGCCACCTTTCCAAGAAGATTCCATGGCCGCAAGGCGCGCAGCTCCTGGGCGGAACCCGCTCCGTCATGCGCCGGCCCAGCAGGAACGGAGCTGCCAAGAAGTCCCGCGACCGCAAGAGGCCGCCCGGGCGCTCCTAGCCCCGGCTCGCCGAGATCCCGCTCCAGCTCCAGCATGTCAAGACCCCGCGCTGCTCCCAGCTGCAGCACATGGGGACCCACAAGGCCAAGCTCTCCCTCAACCAAAGCCTCCCGCGGCCACCGCTGGCTGCCGCGCCTACACCCCCGAGCTGCGTAGCGTCGCGTGGCCCGGCAAGTTCAAGCCGGACCTGCCTCCTCGCTACGACGGCACAACTGATTCCACGGAGTTCCTCCAGCTCTACGAGCTGGGAATCGAAGCAACCAGCGGGGACAAGAAGGTCATGGTGAACTGGTTCCCCATGGCGCTGAAGGAAGGTGCTCGCACTTGGCTCCTGAACCTGGCCCCAGGCACGATTTCCTCCTGGGACCAGATGCGTACCCGCTTCATCGCCAACTTCCAAGGTACCCGCGACCGGCCTCCCACCATGAGCGACATGCGCCGCATCAAGCAGCAACCTGGGGAGACCCTGCAAAAGTACATCCAGCGCTTCAACAGTGCGCGCCTCAAGATCCCCAGGGTGTCTGAAGAAGCCATCATTTCGGCCTTCTCCGATGGCGTGCGCGACGTCAAGATGAAGGAGGAGTTGGCAATGCACGAAGACCTCTGCACCTCCCTGGAACTGTTCAACCTGGCGACCAAGTGCGCCAGAGCTGAGGAGGGACGCCTCTCCCTCCTCGAGCTTCCTGCCATAGACCCAGAAGAGAAGAAGCCCAAGGCCAAGGACGTGAAGCGCAAGGGGGCTGTCGTGCTCGCGGCAGAGCCAGACACCAAGCGGGGCAAGGATCTGCCCGAATCCTCCAGGGGCAGCCGGTACAGTGTGTACCACGACCTCCACACCCACAACACCAATGAATGCCAAGAACTCCGCGCCGTGCGGGAAGAAAGAGTCGGCCGACGCCCTGACCGTGCTGACCGGGGCTACGGCCGAGGGGGAGGAAGGAACCCGAGGCGCTGGGAAGATCGTGGCCCACGTCCAGGCCGGCGTGACCAACCTCGCGAGGACCGCTGGCGTGACCAACCTCGCGAGGACCGCTGGCGTGACCCGCCTCGCGAGGGGGACTGGAGGGACCAGACTCGTGAGGATCGCCCTCATGGCAACCCAGGCCTGCCGCCGTTGCCACCTCAGCCAAGAAGGAATGAAGACCGCCACCAAGACGAAGGGGCTGGGGGCTTCCAAGAGCCTCGCGCAATCGCCTGCATCCTGGGCGGGGCTCAAGCCCCAACCTCTCAACGTATCTTCAAGTAGTTTGCTCGCAAAGTGAATGCAGTTATCCCCAAGCTCGAAGTAACGCGTCCCCTCACGTGGTCGGCCTGCACCATCACGTTCAGCTCAGCAGACCAGCTCAAGTGCGCGGCCACAGCCGGAGTCCTCCCAATGCTCTGTTCCCCAGTCATCAGCAACGTTCTGGTCACCAGGACCCTCATCAACGGAGGGGCAGGGCTCAATGTCTTGTCCGTGGAAACATTCGACAGCCTCCAAGTGCCCTATGACCAGCTTCAGCCAACCAAGCCCTTCTCCGGAGTCACTGACGGTTCCACAGTCCCGATCGGGCAGGTCCGCCTCCCAGTCACCTTCGGCACATACGACAACTACCGTACCGAGCTCATCGACTTTGATGTCGCTCACATCCGCCTGCCGTACAACGCCATGCTCGGGTACCCAGCTCTGGTCAAGTTCATGGCCGTGACTCACCACGGCTACAACGTCCTCAAGATGCTAGGAAGCGACGGCGTCATCACGGTGCCGTGTCAAGAGAAGGATGCAGTGTGTGCCCTGGAGCGAGCCTTTCAGGCCGCGTCATTAGAAGACCCAGATTGCGGAAGCAGGAGGCTCCCTGAAACCACCCCCAAGAAGAAGAAGACAACGTCAGGCTCGGCCCCTCAGGAGGCAGGCCCTTCAAGGCCCGCGTCTGCCCAGGGGGACCCTCCTTCAATCGCATAGGAAAGCGTGCCCGGTGCCCTCCTCAGGCAGGGCTCGGGGGCTCTCACCTGGAGGGCCACTGACCTCGCCAAGGTCACGAGGGAGGCGCTGGGGCACCATGTGGAGGCGTGTTTCGAAGCACGCTTCCCTTGAAGGGAAGCCAGGGAAAGAAGGTCAGACCAGCAGGAGTTTGTTAGCAAGGCCGTTCAAGAACTACAGGAGTCAAGGATCATGAGAGGTTGCCGTCGCCCACCAGCTGTGGCTCCCCATCCAGGCGAGGATGGTGGGCTGCGCGTCTGTGTCGACGTACCAGGGCTCAATCAGATCGCCACGACGGAGCACCTCTGGCCCTCACAAGTGGGGCGCTGCGGAGGACTGCCCCACAGCTATGTTCGCATGCCTTATGGCCTGCCGAGCATGGTTGCGGCATACCAGCGCATCATGAGGAGCATCTTGGAGGCGCAAGAAGGCAGGCGTTCCGCAGCCCTGGCGGAGATGGAGGCTGCTCACGAGGAGTCACCAGTGCCTCCGGAGCCTCCCGAGGCCCCTGGGCCTGGGGGCTCGTGAGGATCGGCTTCCGCAGCCCCCCGAGTCTGCTACACCAACGCCACTGCACCGACGACATCTTCAGGTGACATCTTTCAAGTTTCATACTCAGCTGGGAGCGCCCTCCCAGGGTTGCGTCATTCCCAGGCCGCGTGGGTCCGTCCCTGTGCCATGTATCCCTTTTTATCTTCTCAGTCGCTAGCTTGCTTTGCTGGGGGCGCCCCTCGGGCTGCACCATCCCCAGGCCGCTCGGGTTAGGCCCAGCGGCATGTATCCCTTCCGTGTTTATTTCCAATTATGCATCATGCTTGATTACTCGATGCCGTCTGCGGCGCCTTTCTTCTTCATGTCGACCATTTGCACGTTAAAGGGGGTTGCCTGAGCATCGCGACTCAGGGCTCTTACTGGCTCTCCAGCCCTCACCCTCTGGCCTTGTCCACGGCATCGCGACCTGGCATACCAGCGACGGCTGAGACAAGCTCGAGGGCCGGGACCCGAGGACGTAGAGTGCCGGCATCTAACCAGATTTTGCAGGAACACATCTCAAGATACGGCCCAGTGCCAGGCGCAACCCGCCTAGAGGTAGGGCCTCGTGAGTCCCGCGCTGGCTCACGGGTGCCCAGATACACCTCACCTAGCTTTACCGTGCCAGCCACGTGTCAGGGCGGGGCTGTACACGCCCCGGGGGCTCCTCCCGGAGGGGAGCCCCCTCCCACGTACTAGTGGAAGCACCATGCTCCGCACTGGCTGACGACACTGCCGAGGAGCGGCTATGCCCGTACACATACGGAAGCGCTATGCTCCGCGCTGGTGATAAACAACTGAGGGTGGCCTCCGGGCCGCGTTAACCTCAGGGAGCCCCGAGCTCAGTGGCCGGCCTCATCGCAACGCCTCCCCCCGGGAGCGCCGCGCGAGGGGGCTGGGCACGGGGGCTATGACTGGGTCACGCCCAGCCGTACGCCCCAGCCAGGCCCCTCGGGCCTGGTTCGTCACGCGTCTCTCCCCGAGCGGAGCCAAGGTACGAAGGCCGTTTGCGCGTCAAGGGGGACTCCTGAGCATCGCGACTCAGGAGCCTAACTGGCTCCATAGCCCCTCACTCCTTAGTTCCGAAAGGCTATGCTGGGTGAGGTACGCGTGGGGTCGGGCTCTGCAGACGTAGAACGGTAGCCCCGCCTGCATTTCATCTCGTCACCTGCTGTTCGCGCGTCAAGGGGGACTCCTGAGCATCGCGACTCAGGAGCCTAACTGGCACCGTAGCCCCTCACTCCTTAGTTCCGAAAGGCTATGCTGGGTGAGGTACGCGCGGGGTCGGGCTCTGCAGACGTAGAACGGAAATGCACCTACATCGCGCTTCCCTACTTGTTGTTCGTGCGCTAAGGGGGACTCCTGATCATCGCGACTCAGGAGCCTAACTTGTCACGTGGCCCCTCATTCCTTTGGTCCCGTCCTGGTTTTTGGTCGGGGCTAATGCTAGGTGAGGCATGCGCGTGGCCGGGCTCTGCCGGCGTAGAACATAAGCAAGTAGGGAAGAGGAACATAAAATTCAAGGAACTTAAAAGTGAATGTTACAACCCATAATGTCGCCTTGGTACCAAATGCGGAATTAAATGCCTCCTCGAGGCGTCATGCATGTGCAGGAATCGAAAGAAGGACAGGAACGATAGCGGAGTCACTTGTCGGCAGCAGAGTCGCGTGGAGTGGCTTCGCCTTGTGGGGTAGTAGGGCCGGCAGCGCCTCGCTTCGGCTTGGTGCTGAAGGCCCGGAACTTCCCTAGCAGCGCCTCTGCGCGCCCCTTCACGGCCTCGACAGCAGCAGCGGCGCCCTCGCCGCTCACCGGCTCCAGCAGGCTGTCAAGGTCGGCGCTGGGGTCGCGGAGGTAGACATGGGCGAAGACCCGCGTCAGCGCGGCGGAAGACAGGACACGCGCCTCAGCTTCGACCGTGGGGACGAGTCCGAGGGCGACATCTCCAAGAGCCTTCACCAAGAAGGGAAGCAGTTTGGCGGGGCCGTCCCCGTCGCCAGCCAGCGGGCAATCCAGGCCACTCTCGTAAAGCGTCTTCAGTTAAGCGCGGGCATCCTTCTCCATGTCCAAGAAGGCCAAGCGATCCTCGGCAAGGACCCGGGCCTTGGCGTCCAGCTCGGCCTTCGTCGTCTCCAGCTCCTTCTTCAACGCACCTAGGTGGCTGCGGTGCTTCTTGAGCTTCGCCTCCCGGTCCTCGAGCGCCGCCTCGCGAGCCTTCACCCCCTTCTCCTGCTTTTGGCGAAGGCGGGTCTCCTCTGCAAGCTGAGCACGAAGGCCTTGCAACTCGTCCTCCAGCTCCTTGCAGCGGCCGCAGATGCCAACCGCCTCTCCCAGGGCCGCGTCACGGGCAGCCTTCGCCTCGTGGGTAGCCTCCCTCTCCTCGTCACAGGACGTCGAGGCTTGAACCAGCGCTGCCCGGATCGAGGCATCGGTGCGAATCCACCCCGAGGCCAGCTCCAGGCGCCCGGCCACCAGGCGATGGTTGGCACCTAGAAGATCCTACTGCAGCCGATCCAGCCCAGCAACAGCTCGCTCCAGGATGGAAGAAGAAGGCGGAGAAGCATCAGTGCGCTTCAAGGCAGCAGGAGGAGTCGCGAAACCAGCAGCGGCGGAACGGGAGGAGAAGGTAGCGGCGGTGAGGCTGCAGTATCCCGAGGCAGAGTCTGCTGCACCTCCCCAGCCGTAGCAGCAGCACCAGGCAAGGGCACCTCTGGGGTCGACCGAGCCATGGGGGCTGCGGCCCCAGCTAGATCAGCCAAGCCCCGCAAGGGCGAGTGGGCAGGAGGAGCCTGTGCGTCGCGGTCGCCCTCCCCTGCAGGTGGAGGTGTCGTCGTAGCTCGAGCCTCAGGAGCCCCCTTCAGCTTCTTTGCCGCGGGCGCCAGCCTGCTCAGGAGAAGTAATCATCAAGCCTCGTCAACGGAACAAGAAACCAGGAATCAAGGATCAAGCACTTACAGGTCGTCGGCAGAAAGCTCCAGTGGTCTCCTGCCAAACTTGAAGCCGGAGAGCCGGCTGGAGGGGTCGACCTCGGAAGCAGAAGGCGCGTCAGCGGTTCGCCCCGGAGTCGAGGCGGACCCGCGGGGGATCAACCCGGTCCTGCCCTTCTTCGGGACGGGGGGCGAGCTCCCGCTGCCCAGCACGTCATCGTCATCATCATCATCACTCAGCGAAAGGCGGAGAGCACGGGGCTTGCGCTGGAGCGAGGGAGCCCTGGACTCTCCGTCAGTCGCCTCGGAGTCGGGGCCTGCCTCCTGCTCCTCCTCGCCCCCGTCTCCGCTGGAGTCGCCGGAAGACACGTTCACCAGATCCTCGGGAGCCACCACGGGCACGAGCCCGTCCCCGTTGAAGACGGGCATGGACTCCACCACTTACTCCCAATCGTCGCGGAGGAACAGGGGTGAAGGCGCGCCCTCCAACCTTGCTGCCTCGCCCCCGACCAGGGACTGGAGGACCGCGGTCACGTCCTCTTCGCCCACGGCTGCGGGGCTCGGGTGAGGCCTCCACATCGGGGGAGAGTACTGCTGAAGCGGAGCCAGCTGGCGCTCCAGGAACTCCCTCAGCAACGACGCCCCGGTCAGCTTCGCCGTCGCCAGGTTGGCCGGCTTCAGATCGGCGTCCATCTTCGCCAGCATCGACTTCGCGCGGGGATTCGTGAGCTCCGCCCGGCACCAGCCTTCCGAGCTCACGACCGGCTCCGTGGGAAGGGCCAACCGAGGGTCGACGCACCCGGCGTCAACCAATACCCACTTGCTCCGGAAGCCCTCGATCCTCTTCCCTGGATTCGAGATGGCCATGGAGCTGCCGCACGCGACGAAGCCCGCGCACGCAGAAGGAGAACCTTTGGAGGTCCGGAGGTAGAAGTAGTGGCGCAGCAAGGCCACTGAAGGCTGCACCTCCACATGCGCCTCGCAGTAGTAGGCAAAGATCGCTAGGAGAAGGACGGAGTTGGGGTGGAGATGCAAAGCTTGCAAGTTGTAATGGCGGAGGACGGCGAGGAAGAACTCAGAGAAAGGAGGCACCAGGCCCGCTGCAATGGAGCTCGCGAAGAAAGGATAGAAGGTGCTCCCTTGGCCTTCAGGGGCATCGGAGCCGACCTTGAACATCTGCGCCCCGTCAATGCCCTGCGCCACAGCCATCCGTTGCAGTAGGGCGAGACTCGCCTTCGACACGTTGGGCGAATCCAAAGTAGGCGAGAACCAAGCTTCGGCCGGGGCCCGGCGAGGTGCCATGGCTACCTGGGTCGAGCGGGTGGAGTAGATCTGGAAGCTTGGAGGAAGGAAGGAGAAGCGCAGGAAAGGGGATTTGGGCAGCGGATGAAGAAGGAGAAGAACAAAACCCGAGCAGATGCCACGCCTTTAGTATCCAGCGCAGTTGCAAAAGCACCCACGCCCAATTAACCGCCAAGCGGCGCCAAAGGCCACAGGCTATTAGGGCCCGCGGCGCTTCGCCCTTGCCCTTTCGCCTCTCGGCACGGCCAAGTCCGTGCGGGCCTTGGGCCCGGGGGCTACTGTCGGCGTTCTGGGAACGGGGGTCCCCAGACTTGCCTGCCTGCGGCCTGCGGCGTGGCTCGAGTGGGGGCCCAACGTGGCCCATCTTCATCAGCACAAGGCTCAAGACCCTCGCGAGGGGCCAAGCCTCGCGAGGCGGACGACACGGCGCTTCCTCAAGCACGGCCTCCTTAGGCTGGCTCGTGAGGAGGCGGAGAGATCAAGGTGGGGTACCTCACGAGGTGCCCATGACGCAAGCCATGACGACCAAGGGTGCCAGGCGGGCGCCAGCCCGCGCAGCGTCTCCCTTTCCTCTTTGGTGCAAAGGGGGCAAGCGCAGGCGAGAGGATCAAGCAAAGGCATCCATTTCGGTGAAACGAGACCAAGACCAGTCCAACGGTGGGAAGGAGGTCACCATGGAGCCCAGGACGGCGTCACCACAGGGCCTTTGGCAGGCGAAGACCAACTTTAGTCAGGATAAGTGTACCAGATGTTCCCCTTCAAATTGGCCAATTGTTGGCGCCCTTCCCGCTCAATATTTGGGAAGAGGCCCAGGGCCTTTGCCTATAAATAGGGCTAGCCACCCACAGAGTAGAGGCATCTAGGATCCACCGCATTCATGATCTAGAATCCGATCTAATCGAGTACCAAGGAACCTGTAGAAGCAAGTAGAGAGAGAGAGAAGGGCGATCGAACTCCCCCTAGCAGTTCATCCCCTGGCTAAGAACAGGCCCTCACGAGGCCGTTCCCCTTTGTACTGTTCTTCCTCATCAGCCCAAGAGGCAATCCACCCACCACACTGGAGTAGGGTATTACACCACAACGGTGGCCCGAACCAGTATAAACCTTGTGTCTCTTGTGTTGTTCTTGCATTACTTTAGATCCTTGCGAGACGGAGAGGTAGTGGGCACGATCTTCGCGCGCACCCCAGAGTTCGAACCTTAAGGGTCTGCCGGAACCCGTGATCCGACAGCCACCCCCAGGGTAGAGGCATCTAGGAAGGTCGGAACACCTAGCAACCCGGCAATCAGTTAGATAGGCATCAGAGAGAGAGAAGGGCGATCGAACTCCTCCTAGCAGTTCATCCCCCAGGCCAAGAACAGACCCTCGCGAGGCTATTCTACCTTGTAGTGTTCATCATCACCAGCCCACGAGGCAATCCACCGCACCACACTGGAGTAGGGTATTACACCGCATCGGTAGCCCGAACCACTATGAACTCTGTGTCTCTTGTGTTGTTCTTTTAGTAGTTTAGATCTTTGCAAGGCGGACGAGTACGAGTAGGTAGGAAGCGTAATCTCCGTGCGCACCCCAGAGTTCGAACCTTAAGGGTCTGCCAGAACCCAAAATCCGACAATTAGTAGAAACAAGAAACAAAATTCGAGAATAATGTTCCTATGAACTACTAGGATGTGGTTGTAAAGTGCTCACGGTAAAGCAAATATCAATATTGTCGGCGTTCTGGCAACGGGGGTCCCTAGACTTGCCTGCCTGCGGCCTGCTGCGTGGCTCAAATTGGGGCCCAGCGTGGCCCATCTTCATCAGCACAAGGCTCAAGACCCTCGCGAGGGGCCAAGCCTCGCGAGGCAGACGACATGGCGCTTCCTCAAGCACGGCCTCCTCAGGATGGCTCGCGAAGAGGCGGAGAGATCAAGGCGGGTACCTCACGAGGTGCCCATGACGCAAGCCATGACGACCGAGGGTGCCAGGCGGGCGCCAGCCCGCACAGCATCTCCCTTTCCTCTTTGCTGCAAAGGGGGCAAGCGCAGGCGAGAGGATCAAGGAAAGGCACCCATTTCGGTGCAACAAGACCAACACCAGTCCAACGGTGGGAAGGAGGTCACCATGGAGCCCAGGACGGTGTCACCACAGGGCCTTTGGCAGGCGAAGACCAACTTTAGTCAGGATAAGTGTACCAGATGTTCCCCTTCGAATTGGCCAATTGTTGGCGCCCTTCCCGCTCAATATTTGGGAAGAGGCCCAGGGCCTTTGTCTATAAATAGGAATAGCCACCCCCAGGGTAGAGGCATCTAATCCAGCATCTAGAGAGAGAGAGAAGGGCGATCGAACTCCCCTAGCAGTTCGTCCCCTAGCGAAGAACAGACCCTCGCGAGGCTGTTCTTCCTTGTATTGTTCTTCATCATCAGCCCAAGAGGCAATCCACCCACCACAAACTAGAGTAGGGTATTACACCACAACAGTGGCCCGAACTAGTATAAATTTTGTGTCTCTTGTGTTGTTCTTGCTGTAGTTAGATCCTTACGAGGCAGAGAGGTAGAGGGCACGATCTCCGCGTGCACCCCAGAGTTTGAACCTTAAGGGTCTGCCGGAACCCGTGATCCGACATTTGGCGCGCCAGGTAGGGGTGCGCCGGAGTCTGCCTTCCGCTGCTCCGTCCTCCTCCGGCTGCCGCATCCATGTACGGTGCCCATCGAGCTCGCGTCACGCCAGCGGCCCTCGCTAGTGGGCGTCCTCGCCGTCCCCCTTCGCACACCGTCAACACCACCACCGGCCCAGCGGGAGGCGAGCAACAAGAACCACCCCAGCACCTGCCTATGCGAAAGGGTGACCGCACCGCGACATCGACGCTTCCGGTCGTTGCGGCCCTCCTGGGCGGCTCGCAGGCGCCACCCACAAGCCGCCACGTCAAGCCATTTGCCCGCCAGATCAGCGCCGTTTCCGCGCGGCGGGGAGCTCCCCCGGACCGAGCGGCGCGCGAGGTTGGTCTGACCTTCAGCTCGGGGGACCACCCCGCTAACTTGGCCAGCTCGGGCGCGCTCCCCCTGTTGTGCACCCCCACCATCTGCCAGGTGGCCGTCACCAGAACCCTCGTCGATGGCGGCGCGGGCCTCAGCGTGCTCTTGGTCAAGACCTTCAACCTCCTCTGCATACCCCGGTAGCGGCTGCAACCTAGCCGATCCTTCTCGGGCGTCGGGGGCGGGTCGTCCGACTCCTTGGGAGAAATTCGGCTCCCGGTAACCTTCGGCACCTACTACAACTTCCGCACGGAGATGGTCGACTTCGACATCGCCCCCATCGGCCTCCCTTACAACACCATCCTCGGCTACCCGGCACTGGCTCAGTTCATGGCCGCCACGCACCCGGCGTACAACCTCATGAAGATCCCCGGGAGCAACAGTACCCTCACCGTGCATGGAGACACCGGGGACGCCCTGCGAGTACTCAAGCTCACCTTCAAGACGGCGGCATCGGCACAGCCCGCCGACGCGGGGACCCCTGAGCCCAAGGGGGCTGCGCCCACCAAGAAGAAGCAGTTGTTCACCCAGGACAAGGCAGAAACCAAGCAGATACCCGTCGACGAGGACGGGTCCTCCAGCGCCACTGTCACCATTGGCGCCAACCTGGGGCCTGAGCAGGAGGAGGCCCTGGTCAAGTTCCTGCGTGCAAACAAGAAAGTGTTTGCTTGGGAGCCGGATCAGTTGGAAGGGATCCCCAGGGACGTCATCGAGCACCACCTCAACGTGTGCCCAAATGTGCACCCCGTGAAGCAGAAGGCCAGGCGGCAGTCCACAGAGAAGCAGGCCTTCATCATCCAAGAGACCCACAAGTTACAAGCCGCTGGAGTCATTCGCGAGGTCCGGTACCCAGATTGGTTGGCCAACCCTGTCGTTGTGCCCAAGAAAGGGGGGAAGGAACGCATGTGTGTCGACTTCACCAACCTCAACAAGGCATGCCCGCAAGATCCGTTCCCGCTCCCTCGCATCGACCAGATCGTCGATTCCACCGCCGAGTGCGACCTACTGTGCTTTTTGGATGCCTTCTCCGGATATCACTAGATCAAGATGGCGATAGAAGACGTTGAGAAGACCGCCTTCTTGACCCCGTGCGGGGTATACTGCTATACATGCATGCCATTTGGACTGCGCAACGCAGGGGCAACCTTTCAGCGGCTGATGCACATCACCTTGGGCCCGTAGCTCGGGAAGAATGTTGAAGCATACGTCGATGACATTGTGGTGAAATCTCGAGAGGCCAGGACCCTGATACAAGACCTGGAGGAGACCTTCGCGAGCCTCGACACAGTGAACCTGCGGCTCAACCCGGAGAAATGTGTGTTTGGCGTTCCCTCGGGCAAGCTTTTGGGATTCCTCGTATCTCACCGTGGCATCGAGGCCAACCCCGAGAAGGTCAAGGCGGTCGAGGACATGAGCCCGCCGAAGACCCTCAGAGAAATGCAGAAGCTCACTGGGCGTGTGACCGCACTAGGGCGCTTCATCTCCAAATTGGGGGAACGAGCGCTGCCTTTCTTTCAGCTGATGAAGAAAAGGGGCCCTTTGAATGGACTGAAGAGGCAGATAAGGCGTTTCGGGATCTCAAGAGGTACCTAACCAGTTCCTCAGTCATGGTGGCTCCGCGTCCTCAAGAGCCCCTGCTGCTCTACCTCGCTGCCACCCCCTACTCCGCCAGCGCGGCCTTGGTGGCGGTTAGGGAGGAGCGCCAGGTCAAGACCGTAGCGGCAGCCCGAGGCAAGGCAAAAAAGGGAACAAGGAAAGCCCGAGGAAGCCAAAACCGCAGATGAGGAGGATCAACCGCCGAAGAACGCACCAGAGACAGGAGAGGCCGCACGCCCAGATGGTCCACCTCCCGAGGTCACGTCGTCCTGTGAGGTGCCCTCACCTCCCGAGGGCGCCGCGACCCAAGATGCTCTCAGCCTTGTTGAGCACCCGGTCTAATTCGTTAGCACGGTGCTACGGGACGCGAGGGCACGATACCCGATGCCTCAGAAGCTCCTCCTCGCGCTGCTAGTGGCCTCGTGCAAGCTGCGTCACTACTTCCAAGCTCACCCGATCAAGGTCGTCTCATCGTACCCCCTGGAGAGGGTGCTCAGGTGCCCTAACTCTGCCGGAAGGGTCGCTGAATGGAACTTAGAGTTGCAGGCGTTTCAGCTCGAGTTCAGCACAACTAGGGTCATCAAAGGAGCCGCATTGGCGGATTTCGTGGCGGAATGGACAGAGGCGCCAGGCCTCAAGGACAACGAGGATCGTTCCCTCTCCCCGGGGGCGAGGCGCCAGAAGGCTGGGTCATGTACTTCGACGGGGCATTCTCCAGACACGGCGCGGGGGCTGGTGCGGTGCTGATATCACCCACTCAGGATAAGCTTTACTATGCAGTACAGCTCTGCTTCCAGCAAGGAGAAAAGGTCTCCAACAACATAGCAGAATATGAGGGACTGATAGCCGGGTTGAAGGCCGCAGCGGCCCTGGGAGTGAAGCGCCTCACCATCAAAGGCGACTCGCAGCTCCTAGTCAACTTCTCCAATAAGGTGTACGAGCCAAAGGACGAGCATATGGAGGCCTACCTGGCGAAGGTCCGCAGGATTGAAAAGCAGTTCTGGGGGCTGGAGCTGAAGCACGTGCCCCGTGGCACCAACCAGGAAGCTGACGACATAGCCGGACGGGCGTCCAGGCGGCTGCCGTAGGAGCCCGGCGTCTTCGAAGAGCGGCTCTTCAAACCTTCAGCGCAGCCAACGCTATCGAGCACGGCTCAGCCTCGAGAGGAGCTCCCCCAGCCGCCAGCCTCAGGAGCCCCGGCCTGCGGACCGCCCTCAGGAGCACGCTTGCCCCTGACGATGGAACCTCAGGAGGAATGCTGGATCACAGAGCTCCGGAATTACCTGACACATGGGGCCCTGCCAGAGAAGGAGGAGGAAGCAGAACGTGTGGCGCGGCAGGCCACGGCATACTGCATCAGAGACGGAGAACTCTACCGGAAGTGACCCAATGACGTATCTCTGCGCTGCATCTCCAGGGAGCAAGGAAGGGAACTACTGGGGGACATACACGGCGGAGACTGCGGACACCACTCATCATCACGGACCCTCGTCCGCAAAGCATTCCGTAGTGGGTTCTATTGGCCCACCGCGCTCAACGATGCAATCAAACTAGTAAAGGCTTGTGAGGCCTTCCAGTTCCATTGCAAGCAGATCCATCAACCAGCGGGGAGCCTGCAGACTATACCCCTCTCGTGGCCATTCATAGTTTGGGGGTTGGATATTCTGGGCCCGTTCCCTCGGGCTCCAGGGGGCTACCGTTACCTCTACGTCGCCATTGACAAGTTCACCAAGTGGGCAGAGGTGGAGGTTGTCCGTACCATCCCCGCGGGCTCCGCGGTCAAGTTCATCAGGGGTATCGTGAACCGGTTCGGGGTGCCGAACCACATCATCATAGACAACGGTTCGCAGTTCACCAGTAATCTCTTCAAAACATACTGTGCTAACCTTGGAATGCAGATATGCTACGCTTCGGTGGCACACCCGCGAAGCAATGGGCAAGCCGAACGAGCCAACGCGGAGGTCCTGAGAGGCCTCAAGACCAGGACGTTCAAGAAGAAGCTGGAGGCCTGCGGCAGGGGTTGGTACGACGAGCTCCAATCCGTGCTGTGGTCCATCCGCACAACCGCGACCAAACCAACCGGGGAAACCCCGTTCTTCCTGGTCTACGAAGCCGAAGCAGTCCTTCCTCACGAGGTCAGGCGTCGCTCTGCGGGGGTCCTGGCGTTCGACGAGGCGCAGCAGGATGCCATGCGGGGGATGGACCTCGTGCTGGGGGAGGAACGCCGCCGGGAAGCCGCGCTGCGAGCGGCAAGATACCAACAGGCGCTACAACGATATCACTGCCGCAACATCCGCCCCAGGACCCTCGAGGTAGGAGACCTCGTACTCAGGCGGGTCCTCTCCAGGGAAGGGTTGCACAAGCTCTCCCCCATGTGGGAGGGCCCGTTCAAGGTTGTTCATGTTTCCAGGCCTGGCTCCGTGCGCTTGGAGACTCAAGAGGGGGAGCCGATCCAGAATGCGTGGAACATCCAGCACCTCCGGAGGTTCTAGCCCTAAAAGGCCCTGAGCCTGTGAAGAAGGCGAACGCCTTGAAGATCGTCTCTTTTTGGAAAAGGCCCTGAGCCTGTGAAGAAGGCGAACGCCTGTGAAGATCGTCCCTTTTTGGGAAAAGGCCCTGAGCCTGTGAAGAAGGCGAACGCCTGTGAAGATCGTCTCTTTTTGGAAAAGGCCCTGAGCCTGTGAAGAAGGCGAACGCCTGTGAAGATCGTCCCTTTTTGGGAAAAGGCCCTGAGCCTGTGAAGAAGGCGAACGCTTGAGAAGATCGTCTCTTTTTGGAAAAGGCCCTGAGCCTGTGAAGAAGGCGAACGCCTGTGAAGATCGTCCCTTTTTGGGAAAAGGCCCAGAACCTGTGAAGAAGGCGAATGCCTATGAAGCTTATTACCTCTAAGGAGAAAGGCCTGGAGCCTGTGAAGAAGGCCAATGCCTGTGAAGCTCATCGCCCCGTGACACTCTCACGTAATAATGAGTGGGGCTGTACACGCCCCGGAGTCTCAGGAGCGCCGGCCTCAGACCCTGGGGCTCCCTCCCACGCCCAGTGGCAGCACTTAGCTCCGCGCTGGTGAGAAGATGTCGAAGACTAGACTAGGTGCCGAACGCGGCTTTTTCATTTGCTTTCCGCATTTGACGTGTTCTACTTGCATCTGAAGTCTTATCGAAACTATCGCCGTTGTTGATTTGTGGTTTGTCGATTTTCGCTCCTCGTTTTGATTTTCTCTCATGAAAGGCCTCGCGAGGGATGGGACTCGAACACCCTCGCGAGCGTTTCTGCTCTAGCCGCTTAAAGGTTTCACGGCCCGGGCTCTCTACAGGAGCACCACTCTGGTCCGTGCCCCTCAGGCACCGCGACATGCACACAGGGCCTAGGTCGGTCGCCCCCCGGCTGGGGCCGCAAACTACCTACGCGAGGGCAAATAGTTGAGAAGCGCAACAACAAAATCAAGGTAATGGCTACAACGGCAATGATTCTCAACACGCCCCCACGGGGCTCCATGCAGCTGTCTTATCTTACACAGGGAGCAAAAGGAAAAGGAAAGGGCGAGCCCGGCGCGGCCCGCCTCACGTCGGCCTGCAGAGGCGACACCGGATGCCTCCGAAGCTCATGCGGACTCCCTCTCGCGCTTCACCGGGGCGCGGCGACGGGCGGATGAACAGCCACCCCCCAAGCAAGCGCTGCGGCGAGGGGGCTGGCTGCGGCCGCCGCTGGAGGAGCCGCCCGAAGAAGAGTTGGTGGAGCTTGGGGAGGACCGGGCGCCGCCATCAGAGCGGGCGTTGTCTCCTCTGTCGTCGTTGAAGCGAGGCCCCTGGCCACGGTCATCGTCCTCGGGGCAGCATCCTGCGCGGCGACCATCCTCCCCAAACACCCTCACGTAGAGGGTGCCGTCATCGTCGAACTTGAAGTGCAGGGTGCACCGTTGGCCCAGGCCGCGCGCGCGGGCAAATGTTTGCCAGCCGCGTGTCAGGGCCCCATTCCCAGAAGGGGAGACCTCGAGCGAAACCCAAGAGGCCCTACTGCAGCAACCGTCAGCCTCAAGCCAGAAGCCGCACCGGGCGCTGGCCGGCAGCTCGCTGATGAAGAAGCGAGGGAGCTGGAGCCAGGTGTTGGTCGGGTCCGCCGTCCACACGACGAACTCCGGCAGCACCTCCGCGGAGCGAAAGCATGGCTTGGGGGGCCGCGCAGCCACAGCCTGCCTCCCCTTGGCAGCCGAGCGCTCACCACCATGTGGAGAACCACCCCTGCGCGCACGAGGAGCCACAGCAGGGACCGCGGGATGCTTGCGAGGACGACCCCGGCCGCGCTTGGCTGGAGGGGAGTCGGCCCTGCCCAACTAGCCTTCCCCTTCTCCGTGCTTGAGAGCCTCTTCGGAGCCACGCGAGCGGCGACGGCGAAGGAGAGGAAGAAGAAGAGAAGCGGGAAGGGGTGGACTGGCGGAGCTTGTGCGGCCTCGCATTTATAGCCGGAAGAGGCCAACCGTCGAGCACCACGATCGCAGGTAATAATGACCCGTATCTACGCATGCAGGGACTAGTCAAGTCACGCAGTTGCCAAGGCGTCGTGGGGAAGCGGAGACGCCCACGTCTTGTCAAACCGCCACGCGGCGCCCCAGGCCGCAGGCTGTTAGGGCCCGCGGCGCTTCACCCTTGCCCTTTTGCCTCTCGGCACGGCCAAGTCCATGCGCGCCTTGGGCCCGGGGGCTACTGTCGGCGTTCTGGGAACGGGGGTCCCCAGACTTGCCTGCCTGCGGCCTGCTGCGTGGCTCAAATGGGGGCCCAGCATGGCCCATCTTCATCAGCACAAGACTCAAGACCCTCGCGAGGGGCCAAGCCTCGCGAGGCGGACGACATGGCGCTTCCTCAAGCATGGCCTCCTCAGGATGGCTCGCGAGGAGGCGGAGAGATCAAGGCGGGTACCTCACGAGGTGCCCATGACGCAAGCCATGACGACCGAGGGTGCTAGGCGGGCGCCAGCCCGCACAGCGTCTCCCTTTCCTCTTTGGTGCAAAGGGGGCAAGCGCAGGCGAGAGGATCAAGCAAAGGCACCCATTTCGGTGCAACGAGACCAAGACCAGTCCAACGGTGGGAAGGAGGTCACCATGGAGCCCAGGACGGCGTCACCACAGGGCCTTTGGCAGGCGAAGACCAACTTTAGTCAGGATAAGTGTACCAGATGTTCCCCTTTGAATTGGCCAATTGTTGGCGCCCTTCCCGCTCAATATTTGGGAAGAGGCCCAGGGCCTTTGCCTATAAATAGGACTAGCCACCCCCAGGGTAGAGGCATCTAATCCAGCATCTAGAGAGAGAGAGAAGGGCGATCAAACTCCCCTAGCAGTTCATCCCCTAGCCAAGAACAGACCCTCGCGAGGCTATTCTTCCTTGTATTGTTCTTCATCATCAGCCCAAGAGGCAATCCACCCACCGCAAACTAGAGTAGGGTATTACACCATAACGGTGGCCCGAACTAGTATAAACTTTGTGTCTCTTGTGTTGTTCTTGCTGTAGTTAGATCCTTAAGAGGCAGAGAGGTAGAGGGCACGATCTCTGCGCGCGTCCTAGAGTTCGAACCTTAAGGGTCTGCCGGAACCCGTGACCCGACAAATATCTTACAAGTTCTTACCATGCGGCAGGTGGTGACAGGCAACCAGCGGTGTCAAATAACTCTGAAGATTGTGTAAAGCGATTGCCAGGGGAACATACGTATACACGGTGTAGAAATATGTGGAGCTGGGTTGGCTATATATGGTAGCAAAAGATTAGCAATAATCAATTCAAAGATGCAATGTTGAATAAACGCTCAACGACGCTACTGCGCTGGTTCTAGGCTAGACCGGACTAGAGACGCGAGCCTAGAACACTAATGAGGTCACGGCGTAGCACAACTAGCATCAATGAAAAATACTAAGTAGCTCTGGACAGCAAGATATAAGTGAAGATCACAATGGCAGTAAAGATAATGATGAAAAACAACTGCCAAGTAGGATATACAACAACTCACTCTCCAACTTTCCTCTTGAAAAGTTTGAGCCAATTTTCTGATAACTTTTTTCAAAGAATGCTACTAACTCAAGCTTTCCAATGCAAAAAGAAACAGTCAATTCCGAATTGATATGAGGAGTCAAAAAATTCTAAAACTGGCCTGAAAAACTAGAATAAGATGTGTCCGCGAACTTCGGAGGGCAAAAAGACCTATTTAGAAGCTGATTTGAAGGTGTCAAATATTGAACTAGCCTTTGCAACTATTTAGATGCGTCTCGTCGCTAGCTTTCATTTGAGTACTCGTGGAGCCAAAACGGACTTCGGATGAGGAAGTTATGCCTGTTTTACTGAACAGTGCACAAAACAGATTCCAATCCGAATTCAACTACGAAATTGAGTCTAGATAGATCCGAATTTTTTTTTTCTCTTCTCTCTTTTTTTTTCTCACACTTCTTTTTTATTTTTCTTTCTTTTTTTCTCTGACTTTTTTTCTTTTTTTCTCTCTTTTTTTTTCTCTATCTTTTTTTTCTCTTCCTCTTTCCATGACAAACAAGATAAGATGCAGATTGGATCAAGCGAAGATGTGAACGACCTCAACTATGATTGTGACAATGAACTATGGGTAACATGTGGTGGAAATTGATGGATGATGTGGTGGACAGCGGAAGGGATAACGATGCAGCGGCGACGTGACTAATGTGAACAGAACTCCAAACTCTAAGCGAACTAGACACTAAGACCAGCAACTCGACACGGCGATGCAACCGATAATTCAATAATGCAATCAATGAAAAGAAAAATTGCAAAGGCTCAGACTGGCTTGGTGTAGGATCGGAAGTATGTCTAGAGGGGGTGATTAGACTACTTGACCAAATAAAAATCTAGCCTTTTCCCAATTTTAGTTCTTGGCAGATTTTAGCTATCTTAGCACAAGTCAAGCAATCTCCACACAATTCAAGCAAGCATGCAAAAAGAGTATATGAGCAGCGGAAAGTAAAGCATGCAACTTGCAAGAATGTAAATGGAAGGGTTTGGAGAATTCAAACGCAATTGGAGACACGGATATTTTTGGCGTGGTTCCGATAGGTGGTGCTATCGTACATCCACGTTGATGGAGACTTCAACCCACGGAGGGTAACGGTTGCGCGAGTCCACGGAGGGCTCCACCCGCGAAGGGTCCACGAAGAAGCAACCTTGTCTATTCCATCACGGCCGTCGCCCACGAAGGACTTGCCTCACTAGCGGTAGATCTTCATGAAGTAGGCGATCTCCTTGCCCTTACAAACTCCTTGGTTCAACTCCACAATCTTGTCGGAGGCTCCCAAGTGACACCTAGCCAATCTAGGAGACACCACTCTCCAAGAAGTAACAAATGGTGTGTTGATAATGAACTCCTTGCTCTTGTGCTTCAAATGATAGTCTTCCCAACACTCAACTCTCTGTCACAGGATTTGGATTTGGTGGAAAGAAGATTTGAGTGGAAAGCAACTTGGGGAAGGCTAGAGATCAAGATTCATATGGTAGGAATGGAATATCTTGAGCTCAACACAAGTGTAGGTGGTTCTCTCTCAGAACATGTGTATTGAAAGTGTAGATGTGTTCTGATGGCTCTCTGTTCGAATGAAGAGTGGGTGGAGGGGTATTTATAGCCTCCACACAAAATCTAACCGTTACACACAATCTGCCAAACTCGGTGGGACCGAATCGTTAAACTCGGTCGGACCGATTCAGCAAACCTAGTGACCGTTAGGATTTTCGGTGGGACTGAGATGCAACTCGGTAGGACCGATATGGTTAGGGTTTGGGCATAACGTAATCTCGGTGTGACCGATTACACAAAGTCGGTGGGACCGATTTTGGTAATAAGCTAACCAAGGGTTGGTCAGGTAAACTCGGTGGGACCGATCCGCTCTTTTCGGTGAGACCGAAATGTTATGAAAAGGAAACAGTGAGTTTACATTGCAATCTCGGTGGGACCGATCGCTCACTTCAGTTAGACCGAAACGTTATGAAGGGAAATAGAGAAACTGCAATCCCATCTCAGTGAGACCGAGATCCCTATCGATGAAACCGAATTGCTAGGGTTTGTGGCAACGGCTATGACATGTGAAACTCGGTGGCGCCGGATGGAAATAATCGGTGGGGCCGAGTTTGACTTTTGGTTTAGGTCAAATGTGGATGTGGGAAGATAGTTGAAGGTTTTGGAGCATATCACTAAGCACATGAAGCAAGAAGCTCATTAAGCAACACCTCATCCCTCCTTAATAGTATTGGCTTTTCCTATAGACTCAATGTGATCTTCGATCACTAAAATATAAGATGTAGAGTCTTGATCTTGAAGTTTGAGCCAATCCTTTGTCCTTATAATTTTGAGGGATCCACTTTCCTCATCCATGCCATGCCATCCATTGAGCTTTTCCTGAAATATTCATCTTGGAATAATGTTAGCTCAATGAGCTACATGTTGTTAGGAATTACCAAAAGCACCCAGGGATAGTTGCACTTTCAATCTTCCCCTTTTTGGTAATTGATGACAACATATAGATCAAAGCTTCGACAAATGATAATAAGAATGAAATATATCGTCGCTTTGAGAAGTATGTGATAAGCAAGAGCTCCCCCTAAATTTGTGCATATTTTAAGATTTGCTTTGGACTGCAAATGCACAATGAGTTAGGATCATGGGTAACTCTTCCATGTCACATCCATCTTGGTGGAGCGCTCAAAATGATAAGAATTAAATACATGCACTCATCACCAAGCAAAGTGAATGATCAAAATAAGGATATACTGATAGTAACATCCAACAAGCATTAAGTATAGCTTATGATCAAACATATGATCATCAATGTCTCACAGATTAAGGCATAGTATCTCAAGCACTCAAAAGCAAATAAAGTTTCAACCAAGAAGACAAGAGAGAACAAAATGCAAACTCTCTCTCTCTCGAAGCCTATGATCTATACATTTTTCTCCGCCTTTGGCAACAAGTTACCAAAAAGTTCATAGAAAATGCATAGCACTAAATGACTCTCGGGCTTGGTCTTCAGTTGGTGGAGTCCGGATAATGCCAAGGACGAAGGCTTCAGTTGATGTGGATGGAGCTGCTGGGGTAGGAGCTGGAGCTGGTGGAACTGAGGATGTAGCTGGTGCAGAAGTGGTGGCTCTGGTGTCAAGAACTGGCACTGCAGACGATTTCTGAGCTCTGGGCACTCTGGCAAATGCATCAGTTGTGGTCTTGCCCTTCCTCTCCTGCATATCATCCTGCAGTTGCTCCACGGCAGACTGAATCTCAGTTACTTTCACATCTAGGTCATAGAACTTTTGTTCCATGATTCTTTCCAAGCTCTCTTGGTTTCGAGTCAGGGTGGCCAATCCTTTCTCAATCCTCGGAGTGGATGCTATCAGGTAACTGAGCTGCTCCTGCTTGTTCTTCAAGAAGTACTCTGATGCCTCCTCTTGAGTTGGCATCCTGGCAGCTTTCTCCATCTTTGCCTTCTCCTTCTTTGCTTGAGCATGTGCTGATGATGGTTCATTCTCATTCATGACAACTTGATTGTCCTCAAAGTCTGGATGGATGGGCAGGCGTTCCTTATCCAGCAGGTATGTGCCTGTGCCCATCTTTGAGTTAATCAACTCCTAAATTTGTGGGGCATATCCACAGCTCCTCTTCTGATCAGCTGTTGTCCTCTTAATGGTCTCTACCATGAGGCTCATCACCTTGAATTTCTGTGGCACATCAAATATATGAAGCAAGTTTACTGCATGGCCTCGGATCATCTTGTGATCACCTGACTTGGGAAAGAGAGTGTGCCTTAGAATCCAGTTGATAGTGGGCAGTCCTGATAGAAGGAAGTGCATTGAGCCAAACTTGAAGGTATCAAGTGCTTTGTTTGGGATCTCCTTGTACATATTTGACATGGAATTGTGATCCATCTTCTTCTTGGCATAGATGTCCAAGTCATCTTCCTGCTCTTCTGGGGCATTGATCAGCTGTGCCCATTCAGCAACTGTAGACTGATATCTACTTCCTTCTGACATCCACACTATCCTGCCATCTGGATAGAAATGTGCTGTGGAGTAGAATTGCATAATGAGCTCCTCATTCCACTTTGTGAGCTTTTGCCCAACAAAGTCTGCAACTCCAGAAGCACTGAAGCTGTCATATACTCCAGGATAGTGTTCTTCATTCTCCTTGATGTATTCCCAGTCAACCCATCTCATGTCACACACTATGGGCTTCTTATCCAGCAGCACTGTCTCATAGAAATCCTGTTGTTCCTTGGTGTGAAACATGTAATCCACAGCAGTTCTTCTCCTTGAAGCATATGGATCTGCTTCTCTACACTTCCTCAGCCCTGAGTCTCTTCTAATTTTCATGTCCTCAGCCACAGGATGAGCATCATTGTGGTCTGGGATCTTGGGCTTGAGCTTCTAGAGATCTTGTCCTTCTTCTTCTTCTTCAGCAATATCAGGCACTGGGGCCTTGTTCTTTTCAGCAGCAGATATGTTTCTGGTGTTCCTCTTAGGTGCACTCTTGGGCTTGGAGGCAGCTTTGGGTGCTTCCTTGGGCTTAGATGAAGTAGCCCTTGTCCTTATGGCATCACCCATAAGCTTCTGTGCCTTGGGTGCTGGTGCAGCAACCTCTTCCTCTTCTTCTCCCTTAGAGTCTCTCCTCATGGAGGGTTTTCCAAGAACTCTGGCAGTGGTAGTTCTGACTCTCTTCTTCTTCTTATCTTGGCCACTTGCTTCCTCTTCAGATTCCATGGTAAGCTTCATGGTTTCTTCAGTTACAGCCTTCCTAGGCTTAGAAGTGGGAACTCTCCTTGCAGGTGCCTTTTTGTGCATTCCAGGCTTGAAGGCTGCAGCTATCCCATACTCTTTCTTGAGCACCTTCTTCTTAGATGTGGCTTCCTCCTCTACCACATAATCCTCATCCTCTGACTCAGAAGTTCTCTTCTTGCTAGCTCTAGTGGCAGCCTTAGGCAAGTTGCTTGGGGTGCTCCTGCTACCCTCATCAGAGCTGCTAGAGGGACTAGTGCCCTCACTCATATGAACCTGCTCCTCAGATTTGTTCTGGCTGTCACTCTGATCAGACATGTTGCAAACTCTGACTGCTGACCCTGTGAATAGATTATAGATGAGATAGAGTGGATGAGCATCACGAAATGCAGAGATTTTTGCAAAAGAATGAGTCAAAAACTCAGTTTTAGTTTTCCACGGAAAGCATTTTGGATCAACTGATTTGCAAACTCGGTGATACCGAAGCAGCTTTTAGAACCAAAACTAGTGAACTCGGTCAGGCTGAGTCACAGTTCGGTGGCACCGAGACTGCTAGGGTTTCACAAAGTCCTGAACTCGGTCTCACCGATTTGTAATTCTCGGTCAGACCGAGAACCACATGTGCAATGGTCGTGGCCGAATCGGTGGAATCGAGTTCCACAACCCGATGGGTCCGAGATGATTTCGGCGGAAACCTAAACCTAAATTTTCGAATCGCAACTATTCTACGGATTGATTTGACTGGATAGGAGTGTTTCAATTATAGCAAGAATCATAATGAACACAATGTGCTAGGAATCAGACGAGGATAGCACTATGATCGAGTCCATTAACCTAGTTCGGCGGTGGACTCGCTACGGCGGCAACGGCGGAGGCGAAATCCGTTGACGGCGGCGGAGACCAGCGACAGGAGGCGACTGGCGACGAGGAGGACGATCCGGAGACCCAGGAGGTAGAGCGAGCTTTGCGCGGGCGAAGAGGTTTCAGAGAAATTTCCTAAATTTTGCCCGTGAGTATATATAGCCCGACCCTGTCGGTGTGACCGAGTGGAACAACTCGGTGGCACTGAGATGCATAACTGTTGACAGTTACAACAACTCGGTGTGACCGAAAAGTTCAAATCGGTTGCACTGAGGTGAAAACCTAGATCGACTTAGTGATCTCGGTATGACCGAAATGGAGGAATCGGTCAGACCGAAAAGCACAAAGAAGTTTTGGAAGTTTAAGTCTATGACAAACGGGGACTCCGAGTGCTCCTCACACAGAGTGGTTTGAATCTGACTTGATCAAATTTTGTGATGTAGCATGAATAGAGTTTGAGATGAGAAAAGCATAGATAGCTAGAGAGGGTTCTTAGGCATTATTGTCCATCCATTTGGCAAAAGAAAAAAAAAGAAGACCAATCAATCAAAACAACAAGTGGATGTCCTCGAATGAGTAAAATATGCAACCAACATGCTCACACAATAAAATGGCAATTGAAATATGTGGCAAAGCATGCACAACCAATTCTAGCATCTATCAAGCAATTTGCGATGACTAGGTCATCTATATATGAGTATATTGACTTAGGAGTCAAATGAGAACATTTGATCATAGGTCATACTCATCGTTTAAGCACAAGTGGGGTTACCACTTTTACATAAAGCATTGTTGTGTTCACACCATTAGAGTTTCTTTAGCTCAAGTCTTAGAGTAAAGCTCCCCTTAGATGTGATATCCCCCCTAAGAGGGATGAACTAATCTTGGGTTTTGTCGATGATGACTTCATGTAGATGTTGAAGATGTGGATGCTCAATGTTGATGTAGATCAATTGGAGCTATCCATTGGAGTGAGTTGCACTTTCAATACCTACATGGGTTAGCCCCACAAGGAACAAGCAAGAATATCCATAGCCATAGAGTGATGCACATACAAGATGATGTCTATGAAAGCTTTTAGGTTACCTTGTCCCTTGTCTTACCAACAAGAGGGTTTGTGACTCCTTGAACTAGTGCAAGATGTGGAAGTTGATTGCACTTGTTCTTGCCAAAATGATAAGAGTGAAGTATGTTGGCGGAGTCACCCTCAGGAACTCTCTAGTTCTTCTTCTTTTGGATCCACACCATCTTGATGGGAATCCTTGGAGTTGTAGTTGTACTTGATGAAGTGGAACTTGAAGTAGTCTTGGGAATCCACTTGACTAAGGTCTTAGGAGCTTCTTCAAATGCATCAATTTCCTCTTGAAGCTTGTCCTTGCCTTTTTGCTTGTAGTCTTGTGGTGGAAGATCATCTTGAGCTTGTGTCCCTTTGAAAGAAGTGGCATCATACTTCTCTTGTTGAGGAACAAACTTTGTCTTGGGGTATTGATCTTCTTCCCACTCAACTCCATTGGCATTGAACTTTCGTTCAAAACCAACACCTTGATTCTTCCGGTGCCTTCCTTGCTTGCGTACAATTTCCTCGAATTGCTTACTTCCAGCAAGGCTCTTGTAAACTCCTTTCTCTATAATCCTTTCAATAGGCTATTTTCTTGCGCAAGTGTAACTTGGCTAAGAGAATCATTAGTGGAATCAAGAGAACTACTAGAAGTAGCAATATTGGATTTAACATGATCATTGTTACTACTAGAGGACGAATCTTTCTTGTTCTTGTTACTACAATTGACTTGAGGCATGTAAGTGGATAAGAGTATACGCTTGGCAATGTAATAAGAACTTTTCTTACGAAGATCATCATTGATTGCATTTAAGAACTCATGCTCTTGCTCAAGGTTGAGCTTTTCAAAGCGTAATTTCTCATGTGTCCTTAAAAGTTCTCGATGATCTCCTAAGATAGTTTCATGAGCTAGCTTAAGAGTGTTTAGTTCTTTAGTTAGAGACTCAATCTTCTCCTTATCATTGTCATTCGTTTTATCTTGATTAGCATGATTAATTGACGTTTCATCATAGTATTCATCACTAGAGTTGTCAACAAGTAAATCATCATCACCTAACAAGTCATCTTCATCACTATTGAAATCAACATACTCGGGATGTGATACCTTTGGGCCTTTAGCCATGAAGCATGTTCCAACTCCTTCATTTGGTGAGTCAAATATGTCGTAGGAGTTGGTTGACACAAGTGCTAGACCGGCAACACCTTCATCTTGAGTATATTCGGAATCAGAGTGATAGCTTCTCTCGAAGTGGTTGTCGGAGTCGGAGCCGGATACCCATTCACCAACATGAGCTTGATGTCTTTGTTTTGTGTAGCTCCTTGATGAATTTTCTTTTCTTTCCGAATCCTTGCTTCTCCGTGTGTGTCTTCGTTCATAACGATCATTTCTACTCCTTCTTTCTCTAGATGGTGATTCTTCTCTTCTACTTCTTCTTTTGGGAGAGTCTTCTCTTCTCTTGTAGGGAGCCGTACACTCATTGGAATAGTGTCCGGGCCTCCCACAATTGTAGCAGTTTCGCTCTCGACTAGAAGATCTTTTGTCATTGTAGGACCTTGACTTGGAGCTTCTATCTTTGCTTCTACTCTTGTAGAACTTGTTGAAGTTCTTCACCATTAAGCTCAATTCTTCATTGAAGGTTTGCTTCTCACTTGATGATGTGGGGGCTTCACATAAGGCTTTGTAAGCACCACTTGATTTGTTGTGAAGTTCCTCTTTATCCTTGAGTGACATCTCATGAGCAACAATTCTTCCAATGACTTCCGTTGGGTTGAGATCTTTGTAATTGGGCATCATTTGGATCAATGTGCACACGGTATCATATTCCATCCAAGGCTCTTAGGATCTTCTTGATGATGAATCTATCGTTCATCTCTTCACTCCCTAAGCCGGCAATCTCATTTGTGATAAGAGCAAGCCTAGAGTACATTTCAGCGACACCTTCACCATCCTTCATTTTAAACTTGTCAAGTTGACTTTGAAGCACAACCAATTTGGATTCCTTGACGGAGTCAGTACCTTCGCGCATATCAATCAAAGTATCCCAAATTTCCTTTGCATTCTCAAGACGGCTGATTTTGTTGAATTCTTCGGGGCACAATCCGTTGAAGAGAATATCACAAGCTTGAGCGTTGTATTGCAGCATCTTCAACTCTTCCGCGGTAGCTTCACGGTTTGGTTCTTTCACATCAAAGAAGTCACCTTGCAAGCCAACACACACAATAGCCCAAACGACAGGGTTATGTCCAAGAATATGCATTTTCATCTTATACTTACAACTAGAAAAATTAGTACCATCAAAGTAAGGACCTCTACGGTGGTAATTTCCCTCGCTAGACACCATACTCTCCTAGGTTATGAAACCAAGGCTATGACCACCAAAAGCTATGGAAATCAAAACAAATGGAGACCAAAGCTCTGATACCACTTGTAGGATCAGAAGTATGTCTAGAGGGGGGTGATTAGACTACTTGACCAAATAAAAATCTAGCCTTTTCCCAATTTTAGTTCTTGGCAGATTTTAGCTATCTTAGCACAAGTCAAGCAATCTCCACACAATTCAAGCAAGCATGCAAAAGAGTATATGAGCAGCGGAGAGTAAAGCATGCAACTTGCAAGAATGTAAAGGGAAGGGTTTGGAGGATTCAAACGCAATTGGAGACACGAATGTTTTTGGCGTGGTTCCGATAGGTGGTGCTATCGTACATCCACGTTGATGGAGACTTCAACCCACAGAGGGTAACGGTTGCGCGAGTCCACGGAGGGCTCCACCCACGAAGGGTCCACGAAGAAGCAACCTTGCCTATTCCATCACGGCCGTCTTCCACGAAGGACTTGCCTCACTAGCGGTAGATCTTCACGAAGTAGGCGATCTCCTTGCCCTTACAAACTCCTTGGTTCAACTCCACAATCTTGTCGGAGGCTCCCAAGTGACACCTAGCCAATCTAGCAGACACCACTCTCCAAGAAGTAACAAATGGTGTGTTGATGATGAACTCCTTGCTCTTGTGTTTCAAATGATAGTCTCCCCAACACTCAACTCTCTCTCACAGGATTTGGATTTGGTGGAAAGAAGATTTGAGTGGAAAGCAACTTGGGGAAGGCTAGAGATCAAGATTCATATGGTAGGAATGGAATATCTTGAGCTCAACAAAAGTGTAGGTGGTTCTCTCTCAGAACATGTGTACTGGAAGTGTAGATGTGTTCTGATGGCTCTCTCCACGAATGAAGAGTGGGTGGAGGGGTATATATAGCCTCCACACAAAATCTAACCGTTACACACAATCTGCCAAACTCGGTGGGACCGAATCGTTAAACTCGGTCGGACCGATTTAGCAAACCTAGTGACCGTTAGGATTTTCGGTGGGACTGAGATGCAACTCGGTAGGACTGATATGGTTAGGGTTTGGGCATAACGTAATCTCGGTGTGACCGATTACACAAACTCGGTGGGACCGATTTTGGTAATAAGCTAACCAGAGAGTTGGTCAGGTAAACTCGGTGGGACCGATTCGCTCTTTTCGGTGAGACCGAAATGTTACGAAAAGGAAATAGTGAGTTTACATTGCAATCTCGGTGGTACCGATCGCTCACTTCAGTTAGACTGAAACGTTACGAAGGGAAACAGAGAAATTGCAATCCCATCTCGGTGAGACCGAGATCCCTATCGGTGAGACCGAATTGCTAGGGTTTGTGGCAGTGGCTATGACAAGTGAAACTCGGTGGTGCCGGATAGAAAGAATCGGTGAGGCCGAGTTTGATTTTTGGCTTAGGTCAAATGTGGATGTGGGAAGATAGTTGAGGGTTTTGGAGCATATCACTAAGCAGATGAAGCAAGAGGCTCATTAAGCAACACCACATCCCTCCTTGATAGTATTGGCTTGTCCTATAGACTCAATGTGATCTTGGATCACTAAAATATAAAATGTAGAGTCTTGATCTTGAAGTTTGAGCCAATCCTTTGTCCTTATAATTTTGAGGGATCCACTTTCCTCATCCATGCCATGCCATCCATTGAGCTTTTCCTGAAATATTAATCTTGGAATAATGTTAGCTCAATGAGCTATATGTTGTTAGGAATTACCAAAACCACCCAGGGATAGTTGCACTTTCATTTTGAGATATGAAGATGGTAATATTAGAGTCATGCTAGTTTGAATTACTGTGAATTTGAGAGATACTTGTGTTAAAGTTTGTGATTCCCGTAGCATGCACGTATGGTGAACCGTTATGTGATGAAGTCGGAGCATGATTTATTTATTGATTGTCTTCCTTATGAGTGGCGGTCGGGGACGAGCGATGGTCTTTTCCTACCAATATATCCCCCTAGGAGCATGCGTGTAGTACTTCGTTTCGATAACTAATAGATTTTTGCAATAAGTATGTGAGTTCTTTATGACTAATGTTGAGTCCATGGATTATACGCACTCTCATCCTTCCACCATTGCTAGCCTCTCTAATATCGTGCACCTTTCGCCCGTATCATACACCCACCATATACCTTCCTCAAAACAGCCACCATACCTACCTATTATGGCATTCCAATAGCCATTCCGAGATATATTGCCATGCAACTTTCCACCGTTCCGTTTATTATGACACGCTTCATCATTGTGTCGGTGTACTAAAGTAGGGGTCCCTTAGTACCCCAAACTTGTGCACGGGCAGTCGTAGCACCCCGCGGCAAGGCTTGCCAGGCGATCGCCAAGACTCTCCGTGGTCCCTTTTTGGGCCATCCAGGAACAAAGTATTTGAGCCAAGACCCCGACAGGAGGAGCCTGCCGGGAAGGCCACCCGAAGAGAGCAAGGCCCCGGCAAGAGGAGCTTGCCGGGACGACCGCTCGAAGCACAAGACCCCGGCAGGAGGAGCTTGCCGGGAAGGCCGACCGAGGCACGACAAGATACTTGCTGCGACGCGCTCCGCGTCCCGGCAAGGACCGGTGAGCGACAAGCTCCCGGGTGCGACAAGACATCAGCCACGGCAAGGCGCTTGCCGCGGCAAGTCACCACCCCGCGCCTGCGCTCCAGCTCATCCACCCACGCGTCGCTCTAGGTCCATTCCAGGCGTACATGGCGAGAGGCTGCGCAGCCAGGGGCATGCGGTGGCGAAGCAACGCTGACAGAGTAGCCATCGTGGCAAACGGTGGCGCTCCTGACGGTCCACTTCCCTGCACCGTCTGGGCGATGCGGACGGGCATTTAATGCCGTTGTCCCCTGCCGTCAGAGTTAGGTATGATAGCACTGTACAGCCACTGTGCAGGCAGCTGTACCCACTACAGCATTCTCCCATTTTTGCCCCCACCTGCGCTGCCACCTGTGGGTAACCCCTTGAGCATATAAAAGGAGGCCCCATGCGCACGTAGAGGGGGGAGGGGAGGAGATCCATCGCTACGCTCTCTCTCGCCAGCAGCTCGCGTGTACTGTAGCACGACACGCTCCCGAGCAAGAACACAATACAATCCACAAAGCAGCAGTAGGGTTTTACGCATCCTTGCGGCCCGAAGCTGGGTAAAATCCCTTGTGTGCATCGCCTCGATCCACTCTTCATGCGACCTCCGCCCCCCGCCGAACCAAGAAAGGGGCTCGGTCCCCATAGGTGTTCGAGGAAGCCGATTCCCCCCGACAATTGTCATATTGCTTTGCATGATCATGTAGTTGACATCGTATTTGTGGCAAAGCCACCTTTATAATTCTTTCATACATGTCACTCTTGATTCATTGCACATCCCGGTACACCGCTGGAGGCATTCATATAGAGTCATATTTTCTTCTAAGTATCGAGTTGTAATTCTTGAGTTGTAAGTAAATAAAAGTGTGATGATCATCATTATTAGAGCATTGTCCCAGTGAGGAAAGGATGATGGAGACTATGATTCCCCCACAAGTCGGGATGAGACTCCGGATTGAAAAAAAAATGATGAGAGAAAAAGATAGAAGGGGCAATGCTACTATCCTTTTACCACACTTGTGCTTCAAAGTAGCACCATAATATTCATGATAGAGAGTCTCCTATGTTGTCACTTCCATATACTAGTGGGAATTTTACATTATAGAACTTGGCTTGTATATTCCAATGATGGGCTTCCTCAAAATGCCCTAGGTCTTCGTGAGCAAGCGAGTTGGATGCACACCCACTTAGTTTCTTTTCGAGCTTACATACACTTATAGCTCTAGTGCATCCGTTGCATGGCAATCCCTACTCACTCACATTGATATCTATTAATGGGAATCTCCATAGCCCGTTGATACGCCTAGTTGATGTGAGACTATCTTCTCCTTTTTGTCTTCTCCAAAACCACCATTCTATTCCACCTATAGTGCTATATCCATGGCTCATGCTCATGTATTGCGTGAAGATTGAAAAAGTTTGAGAACATCAAAAGTATGAAACAATTGCTTGGCTTGTCCTCGGGGTTGTGCATGATTTAAATATTTTGTGTGATGAAGATAGAGCATGGCCAGACTATATGACTTTGTAGGGATAACTTTCTTTGGCCATGTTATTTTGAGGAGACATGATTGCTTTGTTAGTATGCTTGAAGTATTATTGTTTTCATGTCAATATTAAACTTTTGTTTTGAATCTTATGGATCTGAATATTCTTGCCACAGTAAAGAAGATTACATGGATTAATATGTTAGGTAGCATTCCACATCAAAAATTCTGTTTTTATTATTTACCTACTCGAGGACGAGTAGGAATTAAGCTTGGGGATGCTGATACGTCTCCAACGTATCTATATTATCTGCTTTGGATGTTTGTGGGCTTTCTTAAACACTTTTATATTATTTTTGAGACTAACATATTAACCCAGAGCCCAGTGCCAGTTTCTGTTTTTTCCCTTGTTTCAGTGTTTCGCAGAAAAGGAATATCAAACGGAGTCCAAACGGAATGAAACCTTCAGGAGTGTGATTTTTGGAATGAACGTGATCCAGGAGACTTGGAGTTGAAGTCAAGGAAGCTTCGAGGTGGCCACGAGGCAGGGAGGTGCGCCTACCCCCTGGGCGCACCCCCCACCCTCATGGGCCCCTCGTGGCTCCCCTAACCGATTTATTTTGCCTATATATATCCATATACCCTAAAAACTTTGGGGAACAGAATAGATCGGGAGTTCCGCTGCCGCAAGCCTCTGTAGCCACCAAAAACCAATCGGGACCCTGTTCCGGCACCCTGCCGGAGGGGGATCCCTCATCGTGGCCATCTTCATCATCCCGACGCTCTCCATGACGAGGAGGGAGTAGTTCACCCTCAGGGCTGAGGGTATGTACCAGTAGCTATGTGTTTGATCTCTCTCTCTCTCGTGTTCTTGAGGTAATACGATCTTGATGTATCGCGAGCTTTGCTATTATAGTTCAATCTTATGATGTTTCTCCCCCTCTACTCTCTTGTAATGGATTGAGTTTTCCCTTTGAAGTTATCTTATCGGATTGAGTCTTTAAGGATTTGAGAACACTTGATGTATGTCTTCTCGTGCTTATCTGTGGTGACGTAGAGCACTAAGGAGAGCATGAGGGAAAGGAAACTCGTACGGGACGACCTATGTCGGTGTCAAAACCGGCGGATCTCGGGTAGGGGGTCCCGAACTGTGCGTCAAGGTCGGATGGTAACAGGAGACAAGGGACACTTTATTTTACCTAGGTTCGGGCCCTCTCGATGGAGGTAAAACCCTACTCCTGCTAGATTAATATTGATGATATGGGTAGTACAAGAGTGGATCTACCACGAGATCAAGGAGGCTAAACCCTAGAAGCTAGCCTATGGTATGATTGTGTATGATGATGGTTGTCCTACGGACTACAACCCTCCGGTTTATATAGACACCGGATAGGGTTAGGGTTACACAGAGTCGGTTACAATGGTAGGAGATCTCGAATATCCGCACACCTAGCTTGCCTTCCACACCAAGAAAAGATCCTTCCGGACATGGGACGAAGTCTTCAACTTTGTATCTTCATAGTCCTGGAGTCCGGCTGAAGGTATAGTTCGGCTATCCGAACACCCCCTAATCCAGGACTCCCTCAGTAGCCCCTGAACCAGGCTTCAATGACGACGAGTCCGGCGCGCAGATTGTCTTCGGCATTGTAAGGCGGGTTCCTCCTCCAAGTTCTTCAAGAAGATTATAAACACCACAGAATAGTGTCCGGCTCTGCAAAATAAGTTTCCACATATTGCCATACAAAGAATAATATTAACACAAGTCGAATCCGCTGACGTATTCCGCAGTGCGCCATAACACTGCGGCCAAGCCCTTTATATAAATTATTTTCATTGCTCCACCTCAGCTCGTTTAGCGAGGCGGTTTCCTTGGCACGTCTTGTCGAAGCAGAGATCATGTGCCCCCTTTAATGGGATTCTCATTAATACGGACGTGGGTAACCCAACCACGCCATTTACCGCGGCGTTTGGGAGGCAAGTGAGTTTTATTAGGTAGGTGAGGACGCCTAACCGTACCTGCTTATATAAAGGGATAAGGATTCACCTTTTTAACCTACGCCTTCTTCCTCCTTTGCCAATCCATCCCTCGCGCACTCAAGCTCCAGTGCCCAAGTCCGCTCTTCCTTCCTCAACCTTCTCCAACAATGTCCGGAGCGGGAGGCAAGTGGATGGTCTCCTCCGTTACGGAGGCTCAAGTAAAAAGGTTAAGGAAAGCCGGATACTTGTCCAAGGACATCCCGCATCGGCTTCCTGATAAGGGGCAGCTTCTTCCTACCCCAAGGCCCCATGAGAGGGTAGTTTTTCTTCCCCACTTCCTCCGTGGACTGGGCTTTCCACTTCACCCATTTGTCCGGGGGCTCATGTTCTACTACGGCCTGGATTTCCACAATCTGGCCCCGAACTTCGTTCTCAACATCTCGGCGTTTATCGTCGTGTGTGAGGCCTTTCTCCGCGTCCGCCCCCACTTCGGCCTCTGGCTCAAGACCTTCAACGTCAAGCCCAAGGTGGTGTTCGGCACCCAGGCGGAGTGCGGAGGCGCTATGGTTGGCAAGATAGCCAATGTCCTCTGGTTCGATGGCTCTCTCGTGGAGTCCCTAAAGGGGTGGTAGGCTGGGTGGTTTTACATCACCGAGCCCCACGATCCGAAATGGGTCGCGGCCCCCGAGTTCAGATCCGGACCCCCCACGCGGCTCATGTCCTGGAAAGAGACAGGCCTGTCATGGGGCAACGAGGAGGAAGTGACTGGGTTGCAAACATGCATCCAGTCCCTGGTGAACAAGCCAATCAGGCTTGCCAATATAGTCCAGGTCATGCTCGTTCGCCTGATCCTCCCGTGCCAAGAACGGGATTTTACTTTGTGGGAATTCGACCCGGCGCACCACAAGACCCTCAGTAGGCTCTTTGACACGACGTATGAACACGTCTGGAAGGTGCTGACCAAAGGCGCCGAGTCCCCCACATCCGCCTACGAGGATCGCGCATACAGCTCGCAGCGTAACGCTGCCGAGGTAAGCTATCTATACCTTTGATAGGTTCGTTAAGCTCTTCTTCATAGATTATCTCTATGCGGGATCTAAACTCCCTTTCACCTTTGACAGGCTTGGCAGGAGATATCCGGACCGATTAACTGTCCGGCTCCTCTGCCCGAAGACCCGGCCCCAGCTCTCTTGGTGAAGCTAATGGCTCCGACACCTTACGTGGTGCCGGAGAGGAAGGCCAAGAAGAAGAAAACCACCGGGACTCGAAAAAGTTCCCGCAACATGGTGGTGTCTGACTCGTCGTCCGACGAGTCCGCAACGCCCTCCTCTCGCGAAAACGGGGAGGAGGAACAAGGAAGCTCTCCCCCTCCAGCGAGGGGAGCAAAGAAGAAGAAGGCCACCCCAACGGGGGAGGCCGAGGGGTCAAGGAAAAGGAAGACCCCTCCGCCGGACTACTCCCACGACGCCGAAGAGGGCGGAGAGGAGTGGCCGGACAGAACCAAGCGTCCGGCGAAATCGTAAGTATTTATATACCAGGGTGATTCATGATATTCATTTAGTGTGCGGCTTTCCCTGATATCGCATGTATTTTATGCAGCCCGCCCCGGGCCGAACTCGACGACTCGTCGAGCGGCTCCCTGGATTTGTCGGACGTGAACTCTGTTCCACCCGCGGTCTCCCCCCGCGGGGCGGACGACGCCGAAGTGGCGCCCCGCCAAGCTTCGGGGCAGGAGGAGATGGTCCTGGAGGAGCCACAAGGCAATCCTCCGGACCCCAGGAGTAAAGGGGATGAAACCCCCCAGGGCTCCAAGTCCGGCTTTGTGCCGGACACCGCGCCGGACTCGACAGTCCCGGTCCGCGGTGGGCGAACTCCTTCCAAGAGGAGTAAGCCATCTGAGCCGGCGGCCTCCATCCAACCGGAGGCGCCGGACAATCTGCTGGAGGTGCTTAAGGGCGCCGCCATCGATGAGGAGCACCGTACTGTTATGAGTAGGGTGATCCAAAGGATTCAGTCCGCCAAGAGCGGACTGAATGAAGCTTGCGCCAGCCTTCTAATAGGCTTCGAGGTAAGTAAAAATATGTCAATTTGTTTACCGCATAGACAGTAGCCCCTGATGCTCTGTTCGGTGTTCGGAAAGAAAAGCCGGATAGAGGATCTAATGATTTTCGCAGGAGTCTAACAAAAAAGGTCAAATATGTGTATGCAGGCTTCACTGCTGTCCACCGCCGCACTGACTGCGCAGGTGGATGTCCTGAAACAGGACGTCGGGCGAACCGAGCAAGAGCTCGGCCTTGCCAAACGGCAGCTCGAGGAGAAGGAGGGTAAGAAATACCTAAAAAAAGAAAAAGAAGAAAAAAGGTGCCTATCGAGAGGCTTGATTGCAGAAGGAAATAACAGGATTGTATTGCTTATTGTAGGGGCCACAACCGAGGTGACAACCCTGAAGCAAGCGCTGGCTGAGGCCGAAAAGAAAACGGCCGAGGAGCACGCTGAGCGAGAAAGTCTTGGGGTTCAGGTCGGCGAGGTGCAGCAAGAGCTGCAAACTCTCATGAAAAAACATGAGGGTTTGGACCTTGAGGCAAAGGCGCAAGCATCCGAGCTCGCGTCGGCCGTCGAGACCGCCAAGAGTGCCAAGGCCGAGGCCCAAAAGGCCCTCCAAGAGTTGGAGGAGGTGAAAAAGATAGCAACGGGTAAGGCATTCTCAATGCAGAGTAGGAATATAAAAGTAAACTACCTATTACTTACCCGAATCCGGAGTTCTCCAGGGGCGTTCGCCGATCTTCCCCGGAGCGTATCCGATGCCGCCTCGTTCTACCGAGCTGAAGAGGGAAGCTCGACGGAGAGTGTGTTTTGGTCTCAGTATTCTGAGGCCGGACACCCTGTGCCCTTAAGCGATCAGCTGAAACAGCTGGTCGAGCTCCACAAGGCGGCCGAACAGGCCATGAAGGGCTTACTAGTTCGGCTGTGGCCTGGAGAGGCCCTGCCTGGGAGCTATTTCGGGTTGGTGCAGCGGCTGGTGGAGGCCTGTCCACGGCTTGAGGTCATCAAGCGCTCCGTCTGCATTGAAGGTGCCCGGAGGGCCCTTGCCCGTGTAAGGGTACACAGGGGTAAGCTGGACGGAGAGAAGCTGGTGAAGGACGGGCCACCGCAGGGGAAGGAGCATCGCAAGCCCGAGAACTACTACAAGGATGTTCTTGCCGGAGCCCGCCTTGTCGCGGATAAATGTGCTAAAGATGTAATATTTGAGTGAACTCGCTCGTTTGTATCCTGTGCGCTAAAAACTTGTTCATATGCGCAAAGCAATGCTTGTTTAATTTAAAATATTATTTTTTGTGCGGCCGTTTATCAAAAATTGAGAGATGGCGAGTCGTCGGCTTCTGCCCCCATGCCACTAGTGCTGGGGTGTTCGGGATAAACCTGAGGGCTCTTGTTCCCATAGTTGGGTCCTTCGAGGGAGGCGCTTAGCACAACGAACAAGGCAATCGGACTATAATGCTTGAACACTCTCACTTAGCCATAGAACGTTATAATTTTAAATTTCGGCGAAGCCCCTAGTTCGGAAGGCCGAATTCGGGGCGCTATCCACGCCTTTGGCCGGACATAGCCAGCTCCTCGCTCGAAGCGGCATAAGCCTTTAAGGACTCGAAAAACCTCTCAAACAGCGACCGGTCTCACGCCTTATCATGACAGTCTATTTTAGCTTTCTCCAGTGAGGTGCTCAACCCACCTGATCTGGGGCACAATCGCAGTGGTTCTCCTAGTGCTACCTTAGCCGATAGAGCGGAACATAAGGTACCAAAACATAGGAGCCGGGCAACCCCAACATGTGACCAAAATCATGACTCGGAGCCGATGCATATAGTGCTATAAGTTCGGGGTGCCGCACTTGTGAAAGTGTACGGACTTCTCACACCAGATAAAAGGGTAATGAAGCCCCTGGCGTGGTTTGCCGTACCATGGTGTACGGGTGCAATCATGTTATGTAATAAACACATATATTCACAGGGGATAATGCAAAAAATAGACAAAAAGCTATGCATTGTTTATAAAGAGGCTATTTATCAAAGCCGAATGATACAAGTAGTGTGATAAGCAAAAAACATATTAGACTATTTAACATGTCCTGACCAGGCACAGGCCGCGGAATTTAGAAACAGATATATCGCTCGAAATAGAGACCACCTGAGAGTTCCGAAATGCGGCGTAGATTTGTCTGCTTTCCTGGATCTTGCATCGTCTGTGCGGCAACGCTGCCGAACAGGTTGTCCAGAGTATGGAGTCCTGAAAGTAAAAAAGAAAAATTCGGCAGCCCCTAGTACGTTTGACACCGTGTTGTAGGCATGCCGTTAATGTGCCCCTCCCCCTGTGCCCATGGAATTTTAAGGGCGTAATTGTGTACTCGAGGTACTTGCTCTGCTATGTTGCGATGGATGGGGTCGGGGCCGTATTGCTACGCTTGCTCTGATCGTGCCAGGTGGTCTTGTTGCAGGTTACTCCGGGCGCGCTTTGCATTGTCCGGTTTTTTAACGGCCGGACTGGAGAGTTGCCTTGAAAGGCTGCTTTGTACTTCCGCAGCGAGGGCCGCCGTGTGCTCTTCCATACGGATAGAGCGTTCTGTGTTTCCGCTGACCGTAATTACTCCTCGAGGGCCTGGCATCTTGAGCTTGAGATACGCGTAGTGCGGCACCGCATTGAATTTAGCGAATGCGGTTCGTCCGAGCAGGGCGTGATAGCCACTGCGGAACGGCACTATATCGAAGATTAACTCTTCGCTTCGGAAGTTATCCGGAGATCCGAAGACCACATCAAGTGTTATCGAGCCTGTGCAATTGGCCTCTACACATGGTATGACGCCTTTAAAGGTCGTCCTTGTGGGCTTAATCCTTGATGGATCTATGCCCATTTTCCGCACTGTATCCTGATAAAGCAGGTTCATGCTACTGCCGCCGTCCATGAGGACTCTTGTGAGATGAAATCCGTCCACGATTGGGTCGAGGACCAGTGCGGCAAAACCGCCGTGACGGATGCTAGTGGGGTGGTCCCTTCGATCGAAAGTGATCGGGCAGGAGGACATGGGTTGAACTTTGGGGCGACTGGCTCCATCGCGTATACGTCCCGTAGCCGCACGCTTCCTCTCCCGCTTGGGAATGTGGGTTGCGTATATCATGTTCACCGTCCGCACTTGTGGGGGAAACCCTTTCTGTCCATTGTTGTTCGGCGGCCTGGGCTCCTCCTCGTCGTCGCTGCTCAGCCCCTTGTCCTTGTGTTCGGCTCTTAACTTGCCTGCCTGCTTGAACACCCAACAATCCCTGTTGGTGTGATTGGCTGGCCTTTCGGGGGTGCCGTAAATCTGGCAGGAGCGATCGAGTATCCAGTCCAAACTGGACGGGCCCTGGGTATTCTTCTTAAATGGCTTTTTCTGCTGACCGGATTTATAGCCTCTGAATCCGGCATTGACTGTCGTATCCTCATTGCTGTCACTGCTAACGCGGCGCTTTTGATTATTTCGACGTGACCTGCCACTTTTGTCCTTGGTATCCGAATTACCGGGCTTCTTCGATAAGTTGTTGCTGCGAGCCAGCCAGCTATCTTCGCCCGCGCAAAAGCGGGTCATGAGTGTCGTGAGGGCTGCCATGGTTTTCGGCTTTTGCTGTCCCAGGTGCCGGGCAAGCCACTCGTCACGGATATTATGTTTAAAGGCTGCTAGGGCCTCTGCGTCCGGACAATCGACTATCTGATTTTTCTTTGTTAGGAACCGTGTCCAGAATTGCCTGGCCGATTCTTCTGGCTGCTGAATTATGTGGCTTAGGTCGTCGGCATCCGGTGGCCGCACATAGGTCCCCTGAAAGTTGTCGAGGAATGCGTTCCAGGTCCTCCCAAGAACCGATTGAGTCTGCTGGTAGGCTGTTAAGCCAGTGCCGGGTTGGTCCTTTAAGCTTAAGGGGTAGGTATTTGATGGCGTGCAGATCATCGCCACATGCCATGTGGATGTGAAGGAGATAATCCTCAATCCATACTGCCGGATCTGTCGTACCATCATACGACTCGATATTGACGGGTTTAAAACCCTCTGAGATTTTATGATCCATTACTTCGTCTGTTAAGCATAGTGGGTGTGCGGCGCCCCTGTACTGGGCTATGTCACGACGCAGTTCGGAAGAGCTGTGCCTGCTGTGTTCGGCCCGGCCGGATTTATTGTGTCCGGAGTGAAGATCATCACGTGTCTTCGAGCGTCCGCGCGATCCATAGATCGATCTTGTTTGCTTTGCTTTATCCTCCAGTACGTCTTGCAGGTCTGGCTCGTTTTCCCGTGCCTTATTCGAGCGGCATCGGGGCATGGCTTGCTTAAGGGCTCGACAGGCCTCACTGTCGCGGCCACGGGGTGGCCGGTCTGCCATGTCATATGCTTCCCCCTCTGATTGGGGTAGCGGCCTGCTCTTAGGATAATTTTTGGAGGGGCGCCCGAGTTCATATTCTTCAGCCGCAAGGACTTCAGTCCATCTATCAGCTAGCAGATCTTGATCAGCTCTAAGCTATTGCTGCTTTTTCTTTAGGCTGTTGGTCGTGGCTAGAAGCCTGCGTTGAAAACGCTCTTGTTCGGCGGGGTCTGATGGTATGATGAATTCGTCGTCGTCGAGGCTTGCCTCGTCTTCGGAGGGAGGCATGTAGTTATCATCCTCAACCTCTTGCTCTGCCGCTCTCTTCTGAGGGCTGGCTTTTCCATCTTCCTGCGTCGAATCTTGCTGGTTCTGGTGTTCTTCGGTGCTATCCGGGGTAGCATTATCTCCCGTGCCGGAATCACCGTTTCTGCTATGGCGGTATTTAGAGCGGCGCCGGCGTTTTTGCGGTTTTTTCGATGTGTCGTCTTCCGCTACTCCATCGCCATCTGCATCCTTTGGAGCATCCACCATGTAATGTCATATGACGAGGTGGCGGTCCAGCACCCTACAGGTGCTGGTTCTTGTTCGTCTCCTCCTTCGTCGTCCATACCGTCGAAGTCTTCGAAGCCGAAGTCAAGCATGTCGGTTAAATCGTCGACAGTGGCTATTAAGTGGGTGGTGGGTGGGCTTTGAATTTCTTCGTAGTCCGAATCCCAACCTCGCAGACCATAGTCCGGCCTGGGATCTCCTGATAAAGAGAGAGACTTGAGAGAATTCAGGATATCACCGAAAGGTGAGCACTGAAAGATGTCCGCGACGGTGAATTCCATTACAGGCGCCCAATCAGATTTGATCGGCAGGGGCGCAGAAGGCTCGGAGTTCGGAGAAGAGTCCAGCTCTTGGAGTCCTGGGCCGTGCGGAGTACAGGGCTGGCGTTCGGCTTGATCGCCTTTGAGATCGCAGCCCCCGAGGTGACGTCCAACCGTTCATCCTCAGAGAACGCAACGGGCTCTGAGTCAAAGATCGGAGCCGGAGCGTGTGCGGCCTCCAGGGTGCTATTCGGAGGCAGAGCTATATCATGCCCCTCGAAATAGCGCGGCGCGCTTGGCTGTGGCTCGAACCCGTCGAAGATCAAGTCTCCGCGGATATCAGCCGTGTAGTTTAAGCTTCCAAACCTGACTTGATGGCCAGGGGCGTAGCTTTCGATCTGCTCCAGATGACCAAGCGAATTGGCCCGCAGAGCGAAGCCGCCGAAAACAAAGATTTGTCTAGGGAGGAAAGTCTCACCCTGGACCTCATCATTGTTGATGATCAAAGGAACCATCGGGCCTAAAAGCGACGACACAGAGGAACTCTCAATGAAAGCACCAATGTCGGTGTCAAAACCGGCGGATCTCGGGTAGGGGGTCCCGAACTGTGCGTCAAGGTCGGATGGTAACAGGAGACAAGGGACACTTTATTTTACCCAGGTTCGGGCCCTCTCGATGGAGGTAAAACCCTACTCCTGCTAGATTAATATTGATGATATGGGTAGTACAAGAGTGGATCTACCACGAGATCAAGGAGGCTAAACCCTAGAAGCTAGCCTATGGTATGATTGTGTATGATGATGGTTGTCCTACGGACTACAACCCTCCGGTTTATATAGACACCGGATAGGGTTAGGGTTACACAGAGTCGGTTACAATGGTAGGAGATCTCGAATATCCGCACACCTAGCTTGCCTTCCACGCCAAGAAAAGATCCTTCCGGACACGGGACGAAGTCTTCAAATTTGTATCTTCATAGTCCTCGAGTCCGGCTGAAGGTATAGTTCGGCTATCCGAACACCCCCTAATCCAGGACTCCCTCAGTGACTTTGGAGTGACTCTTTGTTGCATGTTGAGGGATAGTTATATGATCCAATTATGTTATTATTGTTGAGATAACTTGCACTAGTGAAAGTATGAACCCTAGGCCTTGTTTCCTAGCATCGCAATACCGTCTGTGCTCACTTTTATCATTAGTTACCTTGCTGTTTTTATATTTTCAGATTACAAAAACCTATATCTACCATCCATATTGCACTTGTATCACCATCTCTTCGCCGAACTAGTGCACCTATGCAATTTACCATTGTATTGGGTGTGTTGGGGACACAAGAGACTCTTTGTTATTTGGTTGCAGGCTTGTTTGAGAGAGACCATCTTCAACCTACGCCTCCCACAGATTGATAAACCTTAGGTCATCCACTTGAGGGAAATTTGCTACTGTCCTACAAACCTCTGCACTTGGAGGCCCAACAACGTCTATAAGAAGAAGGTTGTGTAGTAGACATCAGTGCCTTCCAAGCCTTGGTTCCAATGTGGTTGATGGTGTTGGAACCCTTGGGCTCAAGGGTGGCGCGCTCTGCTGGCGTTGGGCAAGTTGCCCCGGCAAGGCTCTTGCCGGGGCCGCGGAGGCCGCCCCGGCAAGGGTCTTGCCGGGGGAGTCCCCCTCGCCCTCTTGCTCTTTGTGTCTCTGGTCTTGGCGTTGCTTTGCCCATCTTGTGCTTTTGCTTCCTCTCTTCTTCCCTACTTAGTGTGGTCGCAGGTGCGGCTCTGACTACCCGTGCACAAGTAGAGGGGTAAAAAGGAGAGCCCCTACTTTCGTACCCCGACAGTGATGAATAAAGTATAGTTCCAAATAAAATATCGATGGTCGTTAGAAGAAATATGGGATGCCACCCGGGCATCTCCAAGCTTAGTTTCTTTGGATAATAGCTTGGGATGCCATTGGCATCCCCAATCTGAGGCTCTTCTTACCCCTTATTCCTTCATCCATCGTAACATCACCCAAAACTTGAAAACTTCAATCACACAAAACTTAACAGAACCTTCGTGAGATCCATTAGTATAAGAAATCAAATCACTACTATAAGTATTGTAGCAAACCAATTCATATTTTGTTATTGCATTATATCAACTGTATTCCAACTTTTCTATGGCAAAAACTCATCAAAGAAAACCATAGAATCATCAAAACAAGCACACAACGCAAAGAAAATAGAATCTGTGAAAAACAGAACAGTATGTAGCAATCTGGATATTTTGAATACTTATGAAACTCCAAAAATTCTGAAAATTAGGACCACTTGAACAATTTGTAAATTAATCTTCTGAAAATATAATTGGTATTTTATCATGCTCCTGTTAAAAATGATAATTATTTTCGTGAGCACAAAATTTTCTGTTTTTCAGCAAGATCAAATCAACTATCACCCAACATGATCCTAAAGGCTTTGCTTGGCACAAACACTAACTAAAACAAAAAAACACAATTATACAGTAGCATAATTGTGCAAACACTCAAGAATAGAAAGAAAAAGACAACAACAAATTTTATTCATTGGGTTGCCTCCCAACAAGCGCTATCGTTTTACGCCCTTAGCTAAGCATAACACAAGGATCTACGTATTGTCATCTTTGTTTCCAGATCCATAAGAAGCCATCATGATTGATTCATATGGTGGCCTAATTCTTGTTCTAGGGAAGTGTTCCATGCCCTTCCTTAGTGGAAATTGAAATTTAATATTGCCTTCTTTCATATCAATCACGGCACCAATAGTTCATAAAAACGGTCTACCAAGAATAATTGGACAAGACGGTTGCAATCAATATCAAGAATAACAAAATCTATGGGTACATAATTCCTATTTGCAAGAATAAAAACATCATTAATTCTTCCCATAGGCTTTTTAATAGTAGAATCCTCCAAGTGCAAATTTAAAGAACAATCTTCAATATCGGTAAGACCAAGCACATCGCAAAGAGATTTCGGAATTGTAGAAACACTAGCACCCAAGTCACATAAAGCAAAACACTCATAATTTTTAATCTTGACTTTGATAGTAGGTTCCCATTCATCGTGTAATTTTCTAGGAATTGAAACTTCTAACTCAAACTTTTCTTTCAAAGCTTTCATCATAGCATCAACAATATGTTTAGTAAAAGCTTTATTTTGTTCATAAGCATGGGGTGAATTTTCATGGATTGCAATTAAGAAATACAATCAATCGAAGAGAAACTACCATAATTAAAATCTTTGTAATCCAAAAGAGTGGGCACATCACTAGTTAAAGTTTTGACCTCTTAAAACCCACTTTTATCAACTTTCTCAACAAGATTTTCACCCTACGAATTATTGGGACGCCTTCTAGCTAAAGTTGACTCTTCTCCAGTCCCTTTTTCATCAATCTTAATTTTACTAAACAAGAAATCAATAGAAGAAACACCAATCATTTTAAGATCTTCATCACTTTTATGAAAGCAATCACTAGAAAACGCTTTTTCTAAAAATTCTCTTCTAGCTCTAAGCATAGCGGTTCTTTTCTTACTTTCATCCGTAGAAACATAAGAAGCTTTAATTGATTCCTCTACCTTAGGAACGAAAAATTTCATCTTGAGATTTTCCACATCATGAGAAATTATATCAACACTTCTAGACAAATCATCAATCTTATTCAACTTTTCTTCCAATGTGGCATTCAAAACTTTTTGAGTACTGATAAATTATTTAATATTATTCTCAAGAACAGAGGTGTTCCTATTATTATTATTATTATAAGAAGGATTACCATAGTAATTACCATAATTATTAGAGGAATTACTATGAAAAGGCCTAGGATTGAAATTACCTTTATAAGCATTGTTATTGAAATTGTTTCGTGAGATAAAATTCACATCAATGGCATCACTATTTTGCTCAATCAAAGTAGACAAAGGCACATCATTAAAATCAATAGGAGCACTTTTATTAGCAACCAATTTCATAAGAGCATCAACTTTTTCACTCAAAGAAGAAATTTCTTCAACCGGATTAACTTTTTTACTAGTAGGGGCTCTTTCAGTATGCCATTGTGAATAATTTGCTATGATATTATCAATCAATTTGGTGGCTTCACCCAAAGTAATTTACATAAAAGTACCACCCGCGGCGGAATCTAAAAGATTACGAGAAACAAAATTCAACCCCGCGTACAATTTTGGTATGATCATCCAAAGATTTAACCCATGAGTTGGGCAATTCCTTAGCATCAATTTCATCCTTTCCCAATATTGTGCAACATGCTCATGTTCAAGTTGCTTGAAATTCATGATCTGGGTTCTAAGGGAAATAATTTTCGCGGGCAGAAAATACTTACTAATAAAAGCATCATTGCACTTATTCCAAGAATCGATACTATTGCGAGGCAAAGAAGAAAACCAAATTTTTGCACGATCTCGTAAAGAAAACGGGAATAATTTCAACTTCACAACATCATTGTCCACATCTTTTTTCTTTTGCATATCGCATAATTCCACGAATGTGTTAAGATGGGACGCGGCATCCTCATTAGGAGTACAGGAAAATTGATCTTTCATAACAAGATTCAGCAAAGCGACATTAATATCACAAGTCTCCGCATTAGTGGCAGGAGGAGCAATCGGAATGCTAAGAAAATCATTCTTGTTGGTATTTAAATCACACAACTTGGTGTTCTCTTGAGTCATTGTGACTACGTAACAAGATTGCACTCAAAAACAGATCCGGCAAGAAAACAGCGAACGAAAAAGAGGGCGAATAAAACGGCAAATTTTTGTGAAGTCCCAACGAGAGGCAAATGGCAAATAATGTAAATTGCAAGGAGATGAGATTTGTGATTAGGAACCTGGTAGATGTTGATGATGTCTCCCCGGCAACGGCGCCAGAAATTCCTTTTGATGTCTGCTAGAACTACGTCGGTATTTCCCCAAAGAGGAAGGGGTGATGCAGCACAGCAACGGTAGGTATTTCCCTTAGTGATGAGACCAAGGTTATAGAACCAGTAGGATAACCAAGCAACACTATGTAAATAGCACATGAACACAAATAACAAATACTCGCAACCCGACGTGTTAAAGGGGCTGTCAATCCCTTTCGGGTAACAGCACCGGAAATTGGTAAAAGGACGGGATAAAGTTGTAACAGATTGGATAAATAGATCTCAAATAAAATAAAGTGCAGCAAAGTATTTTTGTATTTTTGGTTTAATAAATCTGTAAATAAAAGCAAATAAAAATATATCGCAAAGGCAAATATAATAAGGAAGAGACCCAGGGCCCGTAGATTTCACTAATGGCTTCTCTCGAGAAAAATAGCAAACGGTGGGTGAACAAATTACTGTTGGGCAATTGATAGAACTTCAAATAATCATGACGATATCCACGCAATGATCATTATATAGGCATCACGTCCAAGATTAGTAGACCAACTCCTACCTGCATCTACTACTATTACTCCACGCATCGACCGCCATCTAGCATGCATCTAGTGTATTAAGTTCATGGAAAAACGGAGTAATGCAATAAGAACGATGACATGATGTAGACAAGATCTATTTAAGTAGAAATAGACCCCATCTTATTATCCTTAATAGCAACGATACATACGTGTCAGTTCCCCTTCTGTCACTGGGATCAAGCACCGTAAGATCGAACCCATTACACAGCATCTCTTCCCATTACAAGATAAATAGATCAAGTTGGCCAAACAAAACCCAAATATTAGAGAAGAAATACGAGGCTATAAGCAATCATGCATATAAGAGATCAAAGAAGACTCAAATAACTTTCATGGATAAAAAGATAGATCTGATCATAAACTCAAAGTTCATCCGATCCCAACAAACACACCGCAAAAAGAGTTACATCATATGGATCTCCAAGAGACCATTGTATTGAGAATCAAAAGAGAGAGAGGAAGCCATCTAGCTACTAACAACGGACCCGTAGGTCTATAAAGAACTACTCACGCATCATCGGAGAGGCACCAATGGACATGATGAACCCCTCTGTGATGGTGTCTAGATTGGATCTGGTGGTTCTGGAACTTGCGGTGGCTAGAATTGATTTTCGTCGACTGCCCTAGGGTTTCTGGAATATTGGGGTATTTATAGAGCAAATAGGCAGTGCGGGAGGCCACCGAGGTGGGCACAACCCACCTGGGCGTGCCTGGGCCTCCAGGCGCACCCTAGTGGGTTGTGCCTCCCTCGGAGCACCCCCCCCCCCAAGTGCTTCTCCGGCCCACTGGATGTCTTTTGGTCCAAAAAAATCCACACAAAGTTTCACTGCGTCCGGACTCCGTTTGGTATTGATTTACTGCTATGTAAAAAACATGCAGAAAACAGCAACTGGCACTAGGCACTATGTCAATAGGTTAGTACCAAAAATGATATAAAATGATTATAAAATGATTGTAAAACATCCAAGAATGATAATATAACAGCATGGAACAATCAAAAATTATAGATACGTTGGAGACATATCAGCGCCAAGCAGAGAGCCATCGCGCGAAGGTCGGCAATGATGATGTTGATGGCGTCCCGGTCCTGGTGGCGACTAAGAGGCCCCCAGAGCTGCAAATATCCACACATTTTAAACATAGCGTCAGTGGCACATCGAAGAGGAACCCGCTGAATGACAAGCTTATTACGCACGGTCCAAAGAGTCCATGCAAGAACCCCAATGAGCAGCCACCTAATGTTGTCCCACATAGTCTCATGTCATGGAGAACAATATATCCCCACCAAACGCTCTCAAAACCATTTATGTCCTTTCCAAGTTTGAATAACTTTGCACTACCAAACATGTCCAAATGATCTCAAAATTTGTACACATGCTCAGATGGTCTAATAATTCACCTAGGACAAGTGGCACAAATTGGAGAGAAGGATATCATGATCAAAGTGTTCTAAAACCCTTTCTATCCAGAACCAAATTTGAACAACTCTACATTGCCAAGTGTGTCCTTTTGATCTAAATTTTAGTGGACTTGTTCAAATCATCAAATGATGACACTACACCAACTGGTGCATCAAGGAGAATAGATTTGCATGACTAGATCTTGGAAAAGCCATTTCTGCTCATTTCTAGGGTTTACAAAAGTTGCATTGGCCACCTTCTCCATTTGACCTCAAAATTGGTGGTCACTACTATTATGTGATGCCACTCACTCTTGTTAAACCTCAAATCAAGATGAGCAACCTAGGCATCTCAAACCACCATCAAACACCTTCTGACAGAAACTCAAAATCACTGTTCACACCCCTTCCACTAATCTCCATGAGCTAAAACTGTTCCCACAACCTCTCCTAGTCCCCCTCCACCTTTGGTGTGCTTCCCTGCCCGAGTGGCAATGATGAAGGTGGGAATAACCCCATTTTTCTTCCCCGGACAGCAGTTTTCCCTCTCTCTCTCTCGATCCCACCTCTCCTCCAGTGTCTCCCCAAGGCATCCAATGCCACTTTCCCATTGTTTACTTCCCCCTGCAGCTGCCAGACACAAGTGGTCGCGCCCATTCAACAAAAAGGGACGCCATACTGGCCAAAGTCGCGCTCTGGAGCGCCTGGCAGGGCGTTCGACCATTGACGCCACGTCCCCCAACCACCTCGAGCCTCGCCCTTGCGCCAGTCGAGGTGCCTCGACGTCCGCAACACGCCACCGCGCTGACCCCTCCTTTCCCTCTCTGTCCTGCCAATGTCGCGCGTGCCCAGAGCCGCTCGAGCCCGCCAATGCGCGTGCGACCTCATGGATCCACGCGGAGCTCGCCCCGCTCCCTCTCTCTCTCTCTTCCTGGCACCCTACTCCACCTCCACGAGCACCGAAGATAACCCCTCACTCTCCCCCCTTGCCGCCCGAGCCATTGCCACGGCCACCCGTGCGCCGCGTCCATGGTGAGCCACGGGTCAGCTACTTAAGGACACCCCCGAGCCCCCTCTCTACTCCTTTGGCTCTCTCTCCCTCCCGTGAACCCCCTGGACCAACCCACTCCCCTCCTCGCGCTCTCCATCCGCCACCATGTTCGGAGCCTTGCCGTCGGCCCCCGCCTAAATTTGCACCCACCACTCCTCCTTCCCTCTAGACCGCACTAGAGCACCTCCACCATCACCGCGAGCCCCTCCCGTGCTTCTCCCTCTCCTCCCCGTGGCAGTTCCGCCGAGTTCCATCACCACCGCTGGCCTCGCCCACCGTGGCCAATGACGCGCTCGCGTCTGGCCACCCCTGTGATCGTGGGGCACCTCGGAGGATGCATCACGCTCTCTTGAGCACGCCGGTACGCCAGGCGTCGCCGGAAGTGGCCGGTACCGTTGGGGAGAACACCAGCGCCCGCTCGGCCTCACCTCCCCTGCCTCTGCTCTGTTCGAGCGGGAGGTAGGAGACGGCCTAAGAACCGGGCCCCGCTCGTCAGCGACCCGGTGGGCGTGCCCCACCCGTTTAAGTGGAGACGGACCAGGAGTAAACCCGCTTGCCCCGCAGCGAAGGCGTACTCCGTCAGGGGCACCTTCGACGTCGCCCTGCCACCCGCGCAGCTGAGCCACTAGGCCGGCCCACTGCTATCTCCCGCCCAGTGCGTAGGATAAGGGTAAAACCCTTTCCCTTTTCTTTTTCTTTTTCTGTAAACTTGTAAAACCCACAAATAAATCTTATGAACTCCAAATCTAGTAATTCAAATTTCTAGTAGCTTCTAAATTCTTGATCTACCTCATGATGCATCATGCTCATTTTTTCAGAAAAGTTTCCTTCACACATATTTCACAAAACCCCATTTCCCTATTTCTGTGATGGACTTTGGAAAATCACATACAGATCATCTTTGATCCAAATGCCATGATTCAAAGTTTTAGATGCTTCTAAGTTCATAACTTAGGTTTTGAACATTTTTATTAATACTTTTTGTGCCACACAAAATAATGAGCCATTTCTTCATGTTTGTCAACTTTGCAAATCCCTAGGGAAATCATTTCAACTCCAAATCTAGTGAAACCAACTCCTAAATGTTTCTAAAATCATTCCTTGTTAAATGGGTGCCTTTGCTCATTTTTCAAAATAATTTTTCTATACACTTCTTGCAAATCCATTAATCCCTTGATTCCATCAGATTGAAATGCTCAGAAATATCCACTTATCCAATTCCAATGAAACCACTCTGGTTATTTTTCATATAACCAGAGATGTCCTAGAAAAGTCAAATTCATATTTTTAGAGCACTTTTATTTTTGCCCTGTTGTGTTGCTTATTGTGATTGTTTCCGGTGTTAGTTGACAAAGTAGATGGAGTACCTGGAGAAGGACTAGAAGACTTGAAGACTCTGATGAACCAGGCAAGCAGCCCTTTGACCATGATGAACCATTTTTCATCATAATAGCATTTTCATTGTTTCATCGAGTGCATGATATATCTTGAATGGCAACCTTGCTTGGCTTGCCTCTGATGCATACCCCATTGATACTTGCATTATTCATGACTCTATCCTTGTTTAGAGTAGTGTTGATGGGGTTGTACAAATATGCTATAGTAGTTGGGTACGCAAAATGGGCCAGGGTTATGCATGGAAATAAACAAGTGTGGTTTGACATACTTGCAAATAGCCCAAGTGGGTGCCATTAATGCCCTTAGGAGATGATGATGAACTAGGTCACTGCTTGGTGGAGAAGTAGTGTATCGGGGCTTGATGAAAGTGTTGTTTACAGAGACAGATTGGATTTAAGATTTGTCGACCGTCCCAACCAAACATGTACAACCACTCTACCCCTTATGGGACGGGGCATTATTGATTACCTAGGCCGATACTAGCATGGTGCCCACATTACTAGTGACGGGGGTAACACGAGGTCACTCTCGGGACGGGGTCGTGCTTGGATAGGCGGCCATGACTGTTTTCACAGGGCACCGGCCACATCGTTGGTCCCTGCGTGTATGTGTGATAATAGAAAGGGCAGAGTCCCAAGATCTTGATGTTTACCAATGGGTGGACCCTATGTTAGTGTCGCCTAGGGAAAGATAGTGATCGGGTGCTTCCTCCGAGTAGTTGAGGTACTGCGGGATCATGGATGACACGAAAGCTTCCCGGAACTTGTGGGTAAAGTGTGCAACCTCTACAGAGTGTCAAACTATTCCAATAGCCGTGTCCGCGGTCAAGGACAGTTGGGTGGTGCTTCTTAGACTATGTCCATATGTTTCTGGAAAACAACACAGGTTGAGTATATTGTTGATGTGATTCGTGAGGAAGTCACGATGAGCTTGAGCATGAGTTGTTCACAACTCTTTCTCAACATTAATGTCTGTAACCACCTGATACTTGTTGCAGACACATTCATGTCCTTGATATTTGTTGATCATACTTGCATGAGCAAAACTAGCTTTTCGCAAAAATGCCAATTTAGCAGTTGAGCCTTGCGTAATTATTCTGTTACCACTCTTGGGTTGCTTGCGAGTACATTCAAAGTACTCATTGGCTTGCCACTGGTTATTTTATTGGCCAGGCATGAAAGAACAGGATATATTGAAGAGTACCTTGGTGACGAACGTGCGAGCTAGGACGCTTCCCAGTCAGAATTCCTGTAGGGTTAAGGCAGATGGCATGGGTTCACGCTATCGTTGAAGATTTCTGCTACGATGATATGCTCAAGACTTGACCATAATGGTCCTACTTGTGTAAGACGGTATGTATGGATGTAAGACTCTTGTTATTCAGCTTCTATGTGTTCAGTGAGCATTGATCTCTGGGATCATTGTAGACATGCATTCATTGATCACGACTTATGAGTCGGGGTCCCCACAGAGCTGGTATCAGAGCCATCCTGACTGTAGGAAGCCTTAGTTAGCATGGTCGTTAGTTAGGGTAGGACTATTTCCAAAACTACTACTAGTTTTAAAAACTATATATACTTCTCTTCCCTTCTCAGTTTTTCGAAAACTAAGGTATACTTTCCTTGTTGATCTCTTCCCCTTCAAAACCTTTGGTCGCTAGAACCCTTATGTCCCTTACCACCGGATTCCTTGAAATCCTTATGGATAGTCTAGAAGGAGGATGCATTGTCAAACATTCACCCACATCTTCTGAACACAAGATTGGCGACACCACAACAAGACGATACCAACAGAAGATACATCCTCAAGGAATGAGGACATGAAGACCCAGAAGATGGTGACACCCTTGACACTGCCACAAGATGATGCGACCTTAGCCTATGATGATCAGGACATAGGAAATGCAAGATCATGATATACATCGCTAATAGAACAACCATGTCCTTACTGTTCTTGCATCCGCAACCACCGGTGGATGAGAACCTAGCCATTTGGTCCGCCTCACTATAGTGAGCAGGAAAAACGGTTCTCTTCATCCCCCGCTCTCGATGATGATATTGTCAACAATGTGTCCGACAGATTGGACCTCTATTATGCCTTGTTAGTGTCATTACATAAAGGAATGCCTACCTGGTACCCTCGGCGCCTTAGAAGGCAAAAGGGATCATCATGATTAAGAACACAAGAGAAGACCAAGTCAATGCCAGCTACGAGGAGCCACCTTCACCCCATCACTTCAACAGGCTTGGAGACTCTTGAGGCTCAAACTGGATCGTTTCATCGAACAACTATAGGAGACGTAGCGACACCTAAGGAAAACCCAGAAGACTGCACGAGGCACAGAGCAAAGCACAACTACTGAATCTGAGAACCCCTAGGGTAGGATGAGTTGTGTACCCCCTATGCGCAGTCGAGTCCGTATGATGGTTCGAATAGGACCATGATTGTGTGTTGCTTGTTTTTATTTGTTTGTGTTTTGATATAGGTCGCACTCTTTGCCCTAGGCAACAAGTACGCGACTATATCCCCTTCCTTACCCTATTTCTTTTGTTTGGCCCTTTTTGCACCTGTTTGTTTGCACTTGCACTATAGAACCCCCTTTAGGCATTCCCCTCCTCTATGCTACTTTTACCCTCTCATCTTTTTCATCAATTGAAGACCGGAAAGACAAGATGCACCAAGGATTCTACTATAGCAACCAACTAGCACTCAAGACCTTTAGCTACAGCCTCCTCGACTGTCAGGACCCCGATCCTAAGTCACACCGATCCAGCAGGTAACACATCATATCACTTTGCGGCCTCACGCACGGTATTCCCACGGGTGCCACCTTACCTGGCACGGGACCGTTTGCGCCTTTTGGCTCACGTATATGATAGTGTCGCTAGCATCCATATGACAAAGAACCCGGGCCGACATGGCTAGTCGTGAACCCAAGGCGGCACTAACCCATGAGGACAGGCATACATGAATCACATCGAGCATGTCGGTCAACAACGTATAAATCCGGGCTGTAGCACTGGGCTAATAGGACTCCGGTAACCCGGGCTGTAGCAGGCTAGGCAGGACTCCGGATAACACCGCGTGACATCTCCCTGAAGGGACAGACACAGGAACGAAGTGAAACACATGCCGCCCAGTCAAGTGTTCCGAGCAGTAGTGCTGGGCTAGCAGGACTCCGGTGAACCGGGCTGTAGCGGACTACTATCGCTCAGAAGCACTAGACTACATTTCCCCATATGATAGGCTGCCAAGGATAAACAACTAGATAGTCGGATCCCACTCATACCAAGCATTTCAATCATACACACAATATGCCCGATATGAGTAAATACAACATGGCATCACAACATAACTCTACGACTCAAAGTAATTATTCATTAGGCTCCGAGGAGCGAGATATTACAAACATGGGTCTCATGACCCAACATTCAGAGCATACAAGTCAAAGCACAAGCGGAAGCTTAACATGTCTGAGTACAGACATCTACAAATGAAAAAGGCTGAGAAGCCTGACTATCTACCAGATCCTGCCGAGGGCACAAGATCGTAGCTGAGGTATCAAGCTAAACGTCGAAGTCCAAGCGGTACTACTAGCGAGACTGAAGTCTCTCTGCAAAAAACATAAAATAGGCAAACGTGAGTACAAATGTACTCAGCAAGACTTACATCAGAACTAACTACATATGCATCAGTATCAATAAAGGGGGTGGTGGAGTTTGACTGCAGCAAGCCAGCTTTGACTCAGTGGCTAACCTGAACTACGACTGCAAGTAACTCTCTTGAGGTGGCGCACACGAGTCCACATATTCACCATATCAATACACCACTATGGATCCGCTCCGTCTCCCTACGAGAACGCCATCCATAGCACTCACGCTTATCTTGCGCATTTTAGAGTATCCACTTTCACTTGTCTATGAACTATGCAAGGGGTCCAAGTTTCCATATCCGAGGAATCCGGCTATTCGAATAGATAATGATAACCCTGCAGGGGTGTACTTCTTCACACACGCTCTCGCCACTTATCGCCCTGTACATGTCATGTACCTCGGCAACCTTCAAGCGGAAGCCGGGCGAGGGAGTCGGCCACGACCTGACTAACCACACAAGTCTCTCGTCCAGGTTTATCGCCTATTCGGGTTCCATCCGCAAGGAGATCCGGCCGGGGTGTCGCTCACGGCCCCAAACGATGTGTACAGGGTTCCAAGCCCACCAAACGGGCGGCGCTCGGCATACCCGACCACGGTGCCTAGTCTGTCCCAAGCCCACCTGTACAGGGTGCCACTTGGTAGACTACTAACACTACCTACAAACACCAGAAACTAGTTGCAACTCCTGGACAGAGATCAAGTTGATTAATAAGTCGAGAGGCGCACTTAAGCATCCCAATGCATGGTAGTAACTGTTCATGGATCACAAACACAGAACTTAGTTCCTGAGGACGGCTGCAATGAGACAACCCACCATGTACTCCTACATGGCCTCTCACCACTACCTTTACCAAATCGTGTTCACGCACTTAGCTCTCAACAGTAGGACATGTTCACCACATTCCAATTCATTCCCGATGAATCAGACCCGACTCAACTCTAAGCAGTAGCAGGCATGACAAACAAGCATGAATGAGTAGGCACATCAGGGCTCAAACAACTCCTACTCATGCTAGTGGGTTTCATCTATTTACTGTGGCAATGACAGGTCATGTAAAGGATAAAGGGGTTCAGCTACCGCAGCAAGTAACAGATGAAACGTTGTTGTCCTAATGCAGTAAAAGAGAGCAGGAGCGAGAGAGTAGGATTGTATCGGAATGAACAAGGGGGTTTTGCTTGCCTGGCACTTCTGAAGATAATATAGCTCTTCATCGGTGTCATCGAACTCATCGTCGAAACCACGTCTATCGAGAGGGGACAAACACCAGCAACTGAGAAAGAACACAATCAATGCAATGCCACAATATGATGCATGATCATGACATGGCAATATGCTATGATTTGAGCTAATGCATCTAGCTATTATTTAAATGAAGTTGGTTTGGATACATGATTCAAATTCCAACTCCATATATGATTATTTAAATGCCCTTTATGCAAATTGCCCTGTACAGCAACCCTAGGTTGTTCAAACATGCATGCAAATGCCATAAACAGATTCCTTGAATTTTTCTGATAATTTTTCATATATAATTTATTTCATTTGGAGTTATAGATTAATTTCTATGATTTTTCAAAGTTTTGGATAATTTCTGAATTAAACTAATCATTTAAGATTTATTTAAATTCCAAAAAAAGGATTACTGCGTCAGCCTGACATCATCATGACGTCAGCAGGTCAACGGGGCGCGGTCCAGGTCAAACCAGGACGGTGGGGCCCGCGTGTCAGTGCCTTTAGACTAACCAATTTCTGTTAGTCCTAATCCTAGGTTAATTAGCAGGGTGGGTCCCATTTGTCATCGACCCAGAGGGGTCAACTGGGCCCACCCGGGGTCAAATCCACCAGCGGCTTGACGCCGGCGAGGCCAGGGCCAGCGGAGGGGTGCGGGTTTCCTCCTCCGGCGACCAAATGGCCGGCGGAGGGCGTCTACGTGACGCGGGCGCTCGTCCGCATCGAGTAGTGGCAGTGGTTGGGCCTGAGGTGGCCGGGTTCGTCACCGGCGTTGACCTTGGCGGTCGCCGGAGCTTGGGTGAGCTCGGGGTCGACGCTACGGTGGCCGAGGAGGCTCGTGCGAGGCACCTACGTGCTCTACATGGTGCGGGAAGGGAGATGAGCACGACGGCCGGACCACTAGGTGGTCGGAGGCTCGTCGGCGGCGATCACAGACGGCGGCGCGTGCGGGCGAGCAAGATTAGGCAGCTATGGTGCGCGAGAGCGAGAACAGAGAGGGGGAAAAGGTTCGGTGGCTCACGGCGAGTGCAGGAAAGCGAACGGCGAGCTCAAAGAAGAGCCAGAGTGGTCGGGGCGGCGATGGCGATCTCGGCGGACCGAGCTTGAAGAAGATGGTGTGGCCGGCATTCGGGGGCATCCGGCGGGGCGTGGCTCGGTGGGGAGGCGTGTACGACGGAGGCGGAGCTCGTGGGCATGTCCAGGGGGAGAGGGGGAGGCAGTGGCCGCGGTGGGGCTTGTCGGCGGCGACGGACCCGCTCGGGTGGTTGAGAGGAAGAGGTACAGGGGAGAGGAGAGGCCGCGGGTGAGGGAGAGAGAGGTCAGGAGGGTGCGTGGCGTCGACCAGAGCGTCCAGAGGGGAAAGGGGGCAGCCAGGCAGGAAGGAGGTGGCCGGCGCGTGGGCGCGCGCGGCGGGCACACGCCCGTCCTCCTGGCAGAGGAGGAAGACGACAGGGGAAGGAGGCGGTGGTGGGCTGGGCCGCCAGCTGGAGTTGGGCCAGGTGGGCTGCCAGGTGAGCGCTAGGTAATTTTCTCTCTCTCTGTTATTCAGTTCCTGTTTCCTATTTATTCTATAGTCTTTAGGGCTTTATTAGAAATACTTAGACACTTCCAAAAATCATGAAACTACTCATGATCACTGTTGGGAATATATCCTACAGTAAACATTTTAGTTTATGATTATTTGGGCACTTAAAATATTTTATAGGATTTAAATGCTCAAATGCAAATACTGTATGATTTAATTCAGTGACCCCCAATTGACCTAGAAAAATGTGCAATATTTTTGGCAGAGGTTCAAGACCAATCCAAAGATGATGAACATTTTAGAGGGGCATTTTGGGTTCAGTGAAATGATTTTAGTAAACCCTAGTTGGTTTAAGGGGGGTGCTGGGGGTTCTGTCATCCCCATTTCAAAATTCCTTTGAAATCAAACATGATGCATGGATGCAGATGCCACTAGTTGCAAACAATTCTAGGGCTGTGACAACTCGACCAAGTGCAACCACGTAGAGGTATGTTACCCCTCAAGACTGGAAACCCATCCCTGGACCCTTCAAGACTTCACAAGATACCCCAGCTCAAATCCTTAGCCATGTGCTTAACCTATGGAATTGCAAAAGAACCAGTTGAGCCCCGACAACCTTTGCTTAGTACAGGGCTCATTATGGAACTAGTGGGCATAGTGAACTAGCACATTATTATCCTAATATAGCACAAGAACTGATGGTGCCATACGGAAGATCAATTTGAGGATATAGGAATAGGGGATGAATGACTTGATAAGTTTACATCAGTGACCTTGAGGGAATTATCTGAGACTTTGGTGAATCATGAGGCTTTCATATTGAAGAACTTGATGGGATCATGTTGATAAAGGAGCATAACTTTCATTACCCTGGAGTAAATTGGATTTTGTAGGACAATTATGATCGCACAATGAAATACTTGGAGGTATAAGGATTTGACTTAGCCAGGGAATATTAATAGGAGATAGTTGGCAATACGATGATGACTTGGGGAAACATGTAGGAATTTTCGTGGAACATGAGATTTGGATTAATAGGTGATCCTAGTTGAGTATAGATGCTGAGTAAGTCTACATGTTTCGGAGTAAATTGGATCTAGACCGATGATCTCGATCATGATACCATGTTTCTCGGTGGACAATAAACTAGGAAATTGGATTAATTGTCAGGGTTTATTTAGGGATCTGTATGAGCTTGACCTTGGAGTTTACTTGACCATGATGATGGAAATTGGTGGACTGACTATAGTAAGGATAGCCCTTTCAAGTATTTGGGGATTATAGGACATTAGAAGATCATGTGGAACACCATAAACATTGGAATTGTAGAATTAATGGATTATGTAGTGATTAATGGGAGTTAATGGGCTGTTGGAATTGATTCATAGGAAGGAAACAAGATCTTGGAGTGGCATACGACGTGTTTTCTTAGGATAGAGATGCATTACCTTGGACCTTGGAAGAATAGGCTGAGCACTTGGATTGTCATGTTTAACTCAAGCTTGGAAGCTTGTATACCCATGGATTTTAGGGGTAGGCATACATATGAGTTTGGGGATCGTAGACATGTATGATTTGTTAGACCCCCTCCCGGAAGTCGCGAGGATATGATGGGTGATTGGAGTTGATCTATACAAGATGATTCTTTCGGTAAGATGATGAGGTTTGTCTAAAGGACTAGGTAGTACAAATGGCAACTCAGGAATTGTGCTCAAGGATAAGATAATAAGCGTTCACTCGCACACTAGAATCCTTGAAACTCTTAAGCCCCACCAAACCACAACATGGTTGGATCATGACCACGGGCTTTGGCTCTAGGTCAAGAAGACCTTGGCAAACACTGAACCGTGACCACCACCAATGCCCCAACCTACTTTATGTACCTCGTGAACAAAGTCATCACGGAGTACTTGGACAATTTGGGTGTCTTGATTATATGATGACATACTTGTCTACCCAAAGACAGAAGAAGAGCCATTCAGTTGGTTAAGGAACATCTGAAGACCGCCATGTCAAGGGGGAAGAACTAAACCAACTGCCATCAATAAGAAGTAAACTCCTGCGTCGAAGACCATGTGTACCAACGGGTCACTCCTCTCAGAAGAACCAAGCATTTCCATGTCAAAGAGAATCTCACACCAAGATTATCGACCCCCTTTTGAGGTCACTACAAGACGAAGAGAAGGCGGTTGCCAGATGGAGTTGCCACCTGAGTTACCCACTGTGCACAACATTTTCCCACACAACATAGCCTCGGGAGTGTTTCCAACTCCCTAACTAGCCCGACCTCGACCAGGACATCGGTCACCGAGCCATCGACCCCTGGCCCAACCTGACTTACGCAAGAGACCCCTTAGCAACCTGGGTCAAGCAGAACATCATACACGAAGCCACATCATCAAGTACTTCAAGGGTAATGGAGCACCACTCGGAAGCAGAAGCAGTATGAGGACGTGAAGACTACCCCGGATCCAAGTTTCCGTATTCCTTTCCACGCCTGGTTTGGGAATCTCGGGGACGAGATTCTTGTAAGGGGGGTAGGTCTGTCACACCCTGATTTTCATGCTACAACACTTAAGCTAATCAATCATGATAAAATACGGTTTGACAAAAACTTTTCAGTGTTTTGGTCCTTGCTTGATTTGATTTTTGTGTGTTGGTTGCAAGTGCTCTAAAATTGGATAAATCCTCCTTCTCCTTGATCAAAAACCTTGCCCAATGATCATGCCATGTGTATAGGACAGAATAGTATTTTCTTACAAAAATATTTTGGCTAAAAAGTATTTTCTAAAATAGCTTTTCCAAAATCCCCTGAATTGAGACTTAAACTACAAGCACTTAATTAAGGGTGTGAAAAATCTTTCAAAAATTATATTCGAATCCTATTAGATATAGGACTCCCAGAAACCACAAAAACATTATTTAAAAGTTGTTTTACTATTTTATTTAAAGGCTTTTTCTTAAGGCCAGAAATGGTCTTTAATATGTTAAAATTATTTTAATATTTCAAAAATATTTGAGAAAATTTAGGGAGACTCAGTGGACATATATTGTCCATATATATGAGTTTCAACACATGGTCATGACCAAAATATTGGTAAAATCCCTCAGAACCCCTTCCTCGACATTTCAAGCTTTTGAAATATTTACATAGGAAATATTATCCATTAAATCCCAGAAAATTCTACCATATCATAAATGACCTACTTGAGGATCCTACATAGTCTCATGTCATGGAGAACAATATATCCCCACCAAACCCTCTCAAAACCATTTCTATCGTTTTCCAAGTTTGAACAACTTTGCAGTACCAAAAATGTACAAATGATCTCTAAATTTGTACACATGCTCAGATGGTCTAATAAATCACCTAGGACAAGTGGAACAAGTTGGAGAGAAGGATATCATGATCAAAGTGTTCTAAAACCCTTTCTATCCAGAACCAAATTTGAACAACTCTACATTGCCAAGTGTGTACTTTTGATCTAAATTTTTGTGGACTTGTTTAAATCATCAAATGATGACACTACACCAAGTGGTGCATCAATGAGAATATATTTGCACGACTAAATCTTGGAAAAGCCATTTCTGTTGATTTCTAGGGTTTACAAAAGTTGCATTGGCCACCTTCTCCATTTGACCTCAAAATTGGTGGTCACTACTATTATGTGATGCCACTCACTCCTGTTAAACCTGAAATCAAGATGAGCAACCTAGGTATCTCAAACCACCATCAAACACCTTTTGACAGAAACTCAAAATCCCTATTCAGGCCCCTTCCACTAATCTCCATGCGCTAAAAATGTTCCCACAACCTCTCCTAGTCCCCCCTCCACCTCTGGTGTGCTTCCTTGCCCGAGGGGCAATGATGAAGGTGGGAAAAACCCCATTTTTCTTCCCTGGATAGCAATTTTCCCTCTCTCTCTCTCTCTCGAACCCACCTCTCCTCTAGTGTCTCCCCAAGGCATCCAATGCCACTTTCCCATTGTTTACTTCCCCCTGCAACTGCCAGACACAAGTGGCCGCACCCATTCCGCAAAAAGGGACGCCATGCCGGCCAAAGTCGCGCTCTAGAGCGCCTGGCAGGGCGTTCAACCATTGACGCTGCGTCCCCCGACCACCTCGAGCCTCCCCAGTCGAGGTGCCTCGACGTTCGCAACACGCCACCGCACTGTCCCCCTCCTTTCCCTCTCTGTCCTGCTCGTGCCGCACGTGCCCAGAGCCGCCCGAGCCCGCCAATGCGCGTGCGAGCTCGTTGATCCACTCGGAGCTCACCCCGCTCCCTCTCTCGCTTCCTGGCGCCCTACTCCACCCCCACGAGCACCAAAGACAACCCCTCGCTCTCTCCCCTTGTCGCCCGAGCCGTTGCCACGGCCACCCGTGCGCCGCGTCCATGGTGAGCCACGGGTCAGCTACTTAAGGCCACCCCCGAGCCCCCTCTCTACTCCTTTGGCTCTCTCTCTCTCTCCCGTGCACCCCCTGGACCAACCTACTCCCCTCCTCGCGCTCTCCATCTGCCACCATGGTCGGAGCCTTGCCGTCGGCCTCGCCTAAATTTGCACCCACCACTCCTCCTCCTACCCTCTAGACCGCACTAGAGCACCTCCACCATCACCGCGAGCCCCTCCCGTGCTTCTCCCTCTCCTCCCCATGGCTGTTCCGTCGAGTTCCATCACCACCGCCGGCCTCGCCCGCCGTGGCCGATGATGCGCTCCACCCCTGCGATCGTGGCGCACCACGGAGGATGCAGCACGCTCTCTTGAGCACGCCGGTACGCTGGCGTCGCTGGAAGTGGTTGGTACCGCCGGGGAGAACGCCGGCGCCCGCTCGGCCTCGGCTCCACTGCCTCTGCTCTATTCGAGCGGGACGTAGGAGACGGCCTGAGCACCGGGCCCCGCTCGTCAGCGAACCGGTGGGTGGTCCCTGCCCGTTTAAGTGGAGACGGACCGGGAGTAAACCTGCTTCCCCCGCAGCGAAGGCGTACTCCGTCAGGGGCGCCTTCGACGTCGCCCCTGCCACCCGCGTAGCTGAGCCACTAGGCCGGCCCACTGCTATCTCCCGCCCAGTGCGTAGGATAAGGGTAAAACCCTTTCCCTTTTCTTTTTCTTTTTCTGTAAACTTGAAATCCACAAATAAATCTTATGAACTCCAAATCTAGTAATTCAAATTTCTAGTAGCTTCTAAATTCTTGATCTACCTCATGATGCATCATGCTCATTTTTCCAGAAAAGTTTCCTTCACACATATTTCACAAAACCCCATTTCCCTATTTCTGTGATGGACTACGGAAAATCACAGAGAGATCTTTGATCCAAATGCCATGATTCAAATTTTTAGATGCTTCTAAGTTCATAACTTAGGTTTTGAACATTTTTCTTAATACTTTCTATGCCACACAAAATAATGAGCCATTTCTTCATGTTTGTCAACTTTGCAAATCCCTAGGGAAATCATTTCAACTCCAAATCTAGTGAAATCAACTCCTAAATGCTTCTAAATGATTCCTTGTTAAATGGGTGCCTTTGCTCATTTTTCAAAATAATGTTTATGTACACTTCTTGCAAATCCATTAATCCCTTGATTCCGTCACATTGAAATGCTCAGAAATATCGACTTGTCCAATTCCAATGAAACCACTTTGGTTATTTTTCATATAACCAGAGATGTCCTAGAAAAGTCGAATTCATATTTTTAGAGCACTTTTATTTTTGCCCTGTTGTGTTGCTTGTTGTGATTGTTTCCAGCGTTTGTTGACGAAGTAGACGGAGTACTTGGAGAAGGACCAGAAGACTTGAAGACTCTGATGAACCAGGCAAGTGGCCCTTTGACCATGATGAACCATTTTTCATCATGATAGCATTTTCATTGTTTCATCGAGTGCATGATATATCTTGAATGGCAACCTTGCTTGGCTTGCCTCCGATGCATACCCCATTGATACTTGCATTGTTCATGACTCTATCCTTGTTTAGAGTTGTGTTGATGGGTTGTACATATATGCTATAGTAGTTGGCTACGCAAAATGGGTCAGGGTTATGCATGGAAAGAAACAAGTGTGGTTTGACATACTTGCAAATAGCCCAAGTGGGTGCCACTAATGCCCTTGGGAGATGATGATGCACTAGGTCACTACTTGGTGGAGAAGTAGTGTACCGGGGCTTGATGAAAGTGTTGTTTACAGAGACTTATTAGATTTAAGATTTGTTGACCGTCCCAACCACACATGTACAACCACTCTACCCCTTATGGGACGGGGCATTATTGATTACCTAGGTCGATACTAGCATGGTGCCCACATTACTAGTGAGGGGGGTAACATGAGGTCACTCTCGGGACGGGGTCGTGCTTGGATAGGTGGCCATGACTGTTTTCACAGGGCACCGGACACGCCGTTGGTCCCTACGTGTATGTGTGATAATAAAAAGGGCAGAGTCCCAAGATCTTGATGTTTATACACAAAGGCCGTGTACCAACAAGTGGACCCTATGTTAGTGTCGCCTAGGGAAAGATAGTGATCGGGTGCTTTCCCCGAGTACTTGAGGTACTGCGGGGTCGTGGATGACACAAAAGCTTCCCAGATCTTGTGGGTAAAGTGTGCAACCTCTACAGAGTGTCAAACTATTCAAATAGTCGTGTCCGCAGTCAAGGACAGTTGGGTGGTGCTGCTTAGACTATGTCCATATGTTTCTGGAAAACAACATGGGTTGAGTATATTGTTGATGTGATTCGTGAGGAAGTCACGATGAACTTGAGCATGAGTTGTTCACAACTCTTTTTCGACGTTAATGTTTGTAACCTCCTGATACTTGTTGCAGACGCACTCATGTCCTTGATATTTGTTGATCATACTTGCATGAGCAAAACTAGCTTTCCGCAAAAATGCCAATTTAGCAGTTGAGCCTTGCGTAATTATTCTGTTATCACTCTTGGGTTGCTTGCGATTACATTCAAAGTACTCATTGGCTTTCCACTGGTTACTTTATTGGCCAGTCATGAAAGAACATGATATATTGAAGAGTACCTTGGTGACGAACATGCGAGCTAGGACGCTTCCCAGTCAGAATGCATGTAGGGTTAAGGCAGATGGCATGGGTTCACACTATCGTTGAAGATTTCCGTTGTGATGATATGCTCAAGACTTCACCATAATGGTCCTACTTGTGTAAGACGGTATGTATGGATGTAAGACTCTTGTTATTCAGCTTCTGTGTGTTCAGTGAGCATTGATCTCTGGGATCACTGTACACATGCATTCGGTGATCACGACTTATGAGTCGGGGTCCCCACAGGGTCCCCCTTCCTAACCCCACATAAGGTGGGGAAATAGGGCATGATCTCCCCATTAATGCTCACCGCGGTGGGCCCAGAAGTCACCATCTGCATGACCCGGGTGACCCATCGATCATCAAACCCTTTCCTGAGCAACACTTCCCAAAGGAAGGACCATCTAACCATGTCGTAGGCCTTGTGGAAGTTAATTTTCAGGAAGACTGCTTTGAGGTTTTTGGACCGGACCTCATGCAGGACTTCGTGAAAGACAAGGACCCCATCCAAGATATACCAGTCGTGTATGAAGGCAGATCGATCCGGGTGGGTGATGCGGTCAGACAAAGGGGCCACCCTATTGGCGTACCCCTTTGCGAGAATGCGGAAGATCACATTGATCACCATGATAGGACGGAACTGGCAAATGTCCGTGGCGCCAAGCACCTTGGGAATTAAAGTGATGATCCCATATTTAAGGCGATGCAGGTCGATGGAATCCACATAGAACTCCTCAAAGAGGGCCATGACCTCCTGTTTTATGGCGGACCAAAAGGTATGGAAGAACTTCACTGGCAAACCTTCAGGACCCGAGGCGGACGAAGGATTCATTCCTTTAGTCACGAGCCAGACTTCCTTCTCAGTGAACGAAGCCGTGAGGGCAACAATATCCACGCTCGAGATGCACTGCGAGCCTACCCAAAAGTGGGGTGCAAGTGCGAGGCCCCCCTAGGGGGCGGAGAAAAGGGATTTATATAAGCCATCTACATGGGTAGGGATGTCGTCCGGACGCTGAAGGAGGGTCTCCCCATCCCATAGAAAGGGGATGGTATTATGCCGCCGACGGCCATTGGCGATCGCCTGGAAGTAGGCGATATTGGCGTCCCCTTTGAGGACCCATTTTCGGGTTCCCCGTAGGCACCAATAGGCCTCCTCATTGGTGTAGATGACAGTGAGTTGGTCCTCAAGGTCGTATCGAAGCATCCACTCATCAGGGTATAAGCCCACCAAATCAGCCTGGAGGTCCAGCGCCTGGATGGAGTCAAGGAGGACCTTATTTCGGTCACGAGGTCCCGACCTAGGTTCGCGCCCTAGCCCTTCATGAACTAGCGGGAGCGTTTGGCACAGAAGTGCTAGTCGTCCACCGCAGAGATGGCCCTGTGAGGGGCGAGCCAAGCCTCCAGCCAGCGGGTGCGAACGGCCTCGGCAAAACCATTCTGGTTAAGCCAGAACGTCTTGAAGCGAAACATAGGGGCAGTGGTGTGACGCCCGGATATTTAAGCTACAGTAATCTCTGCTAACGATGCCACATCACCATGATTACCGTTGTTAATCTCTGATGAATCAACCCCGTTTGGATTCAAAATTCAAATTCAAGTTAAACGGCCAAAGTTTTAAAATATTAAACAAAAATGTTCGTTGTGTGACAAATATTGCTAAAGTAATTACATTGAAGAAAGCATAATTTTACAAAGTGCCGAAGTGCTTTGAACTAAAAGTAAAACAGTAAAAGAAAAATAAATAAAAAGAAAGGAAACAAACAGAAAATAAAACAAAAGAAACCACCTCGCTCCCCATGGGCCTCGGCCCTTCCCACCCAACCGGCCACCCCTGGCCTATAGGCGACCCCCGCACCCCAGAAACCCTAACCCCCCCCCCCCACTCCTCTCGATCCCCACTCCCTCTCCACCTACCGATCCAATCTGGATCGGGGACGAAACCCCACTCCCCTCGCTCCTCCCCGCTCCCCACGACGCTCGCTCTCCCTCCCCCATTGATCCAGATCGGGGGCTCGACCCCGCTGTGCTCCCGACGCTGCCCGTCGCTCCGAGACCCCCCTGCCTGACGGCTCTCCTCCTCCCCAGCGTCTGCATTGCGCCGTCTCCGTCCTCGTCATCGACCATCGCGACCCCGAGCTCCGGCGCCTCCCCGAGCTCATTTTTAGCACAACTACAGGGCCCCATGAGCATGCTCCCCCCATCCCCCTCTCTTCGTTCGCCGTACGGTGCCGTTCCGCCCGCTGTGGCGACCACCTACGCCACCCCGCTGCTCTGCTGTTGCTCACTGCCCGCGCCCGCGGTAGTCGCGGCCGCCTTCGAGCCCCACTTGCTGGGCGCGCCCCTCATCTGGTGTGTGCTCGCGCCGCCCGCATCCTGTCTCGCCGGCGCCGGCGCCCCACTGCTGCGTCGCTCTGCACCTTGTCGCATGGCCGCGCCCGGGTCCCGTCCCCGCTCGCGCTTGCTCACCTGACCACCGTCCGCCCCTGCTCGCCGCGGCCCACAACTGCCGCTGCACTCCACGGCCGCCGCCTGCTGTCCCGCTCGCCGCGCCGCCCTACTCCGGCTGCGGCCGTGGCCGCTAGCGCCGGGCCGCAGTGCCCGCACGGGCAAGGTCCATAACCCACGCGCCCGCATCGCCGTGCGGCGGAATCGCCCAGCACCCGTTTGGCCCTATGAGCCACTACCAAACGGGGCCCACTGCCTAGAACGTAAAAAAATGATGAAAATAAAATTAGTAAAAGTAATAATTAATTAATTAATTAGTTAGTGAATTAATTAAGTTAATTAATTTGGTTTAACTAAACTAATCAGAATTAGTTAACCTAATCAAGTAATTAAGCTAACTAACCTGTTTAGTTAATCTCAGTCAATGACAAATGGGACCCACCCGTCAGCTTGACTGGTCAACGGTCAAAGCTGACCGCTGATGTCATGCTGACGTCATAAATACAATTTTGAATTAAAATAATCAAATAAATTCTAAAAATGATTTAAATCTTTTAAAATTAATATAAAATAAACCGTAGCTCGGATGGAAAAACTTTGTACATGAAAGTTGCTCAGAACGACGAGACGAACCCGGATACGCAGCCCGTTCGTCCGCCACGCACCCCTAACATATCAAACTCGCAACTTTCCCCCTCCGGCCCCTCTGCCCGAAAACGCGAAACACCGGGGATACTTTCCCGGATGTTTCCCCCCTTCACCGGTATCACCTCATACCGCGTTAGGGCACCCCTAGCACCGTTACTTGTCATGTCATGCATCGCTATGCATCTGTTTGCTTAAATATTTATTGTTTCTTCCCCCTCTTCTCTCGCTAGACACCGAGACCGACGCTGCTGCTACCCAGTACGACTACGGAGTTGACGACCCCTCTCTCTTGCCAGAGCAACCAGGCAAGCCCCCCCTTGATCACCAGATATCGCCTACTCTCCTCTATACTGCTTGGATTAGAGTAGTGTAGCATGTTACTGCTTTCGTTATTCCTATCCTGATGCATAGCCTGCCCTTGCTACTACTGTTGATACCTTTACCTGCAATCCTACCTGCTTAGTATAGGATGCTAGTATTTCCATCAGTGGCCCTACATTCTTGTCCGTCTGCTGTGCTATACTATCGGGCCGTGATCACTCGGGAGTTGATCACGGGTATATACTACTTTATACATGATACATGTGGTGACCAAAGTCGGGTTGGCTCGAGGAGTACCCGCGAGTGATTCACGGATTGAGGGCTGAAAGGACCTTTGTCCCGACGGCCCTCTATGTGGATCTTTGTGGCGGAGCGGCAGGGCAGTTTGAGGCTACCTGGGTGAGAGGTGGGCCTGGCCATGTCGGCGTTCGCCGATACTTAACACGCTTAACGAGATCTGGGTATTTGATTTGAGTCTGGCCATTTGGTCTATACGCACTAACCAGCTACGCGGGAAAGATATGGGCACTCGGCGTCGTGGTATCAGCCGAAGCCTTCTTGACGTCAGCGATTGAGCGGCGCGCGCCGGATTGGACTAGAACGCCACTAGGCTAGGTCTGCTTCCGGCCGCCCACGCAACATGCAAGTGTGCTCAGGGCGATGGGCCCAGACCCCTGCGCGCTTAGGTTTAGACCAGCGTGCTGGCCTCTCTGTTGTGCCTAGGTAGGGCTGCGATGTGTTGATCTTCCGAGGCCGGGCATGACCCAGGAAAGTGTGTCTAGCCAAATGGGATCAAGCGTGTTGGGTTATGTGGTGCACCCCTGCAGGGAAGTTAAACTATTCGAATAGTCGTGATCTTCGGTAACAGGACGGCTTGGAGTTGTACCTTGACCTTATGACAACTAGAACCGGATACTTAATAAAACACACCCTTCCAAGTGCCAGATACAACCCGGTGATCGCTCTCTAACAGGGCATCGAGGAGGGGATCGCCGGGTAGGATTATGCTATGCGCTGCTACTTTGAGGACTTCAGTCTACTCTCTTCTATATGCTGCAAGACGGAGGCTGCCAGAAGCGTAGTCTTCGACAGGATTAGATATCCCCCTCTTATTCTGGCATTCTGCAGTTCAGTCCACTGATATGGCCCTTTACACATATATCCATGCATATGTAGTGTAGCTCCTTGCTTGCGAGTACTTTGGATGAGTACTCATGGTTGCCTTGTTTCCTCCTTTTCCCCATTCCTCTACCCGATTGCTGCAACTAGACGATGGAGCCCAGGATCCAGACGCCACCGTCGACGACGACTCCTTCTACACTAGAGGTGCCTACTACTACGTGCAGCCCGCTGACGACGACCAGGAGTAGTTAGGAGGATCCCGGGCAGGAGGCCTGCGCCTTGTTCGATCTGTATCCCAGTTTGTGCTAGCCTTCTTAAGGCAAACTTGTTTAACTTATGTCTGTACTCAGATATTGTTGCTTCCGCTGACTCGTCTATGATCAAGCACTTGTATTCGAGCCCTCGAGACCCCTGGCTTGTATTATGATGCTTGTATGACTTATTTATGTTTTTAGAGTTGTGTTGTGATATCTTCCCGTGAGTCCCTAATCTTGATCGTACACATTTGCGTGCATGATTAGTGTGCGATTGAATCGGGGGCGTCACAGGTTGGTATAAGAGCCGACTGCCTGTAGGAATCCCCCTTCCATACTCTTTGGCCGAAGTCGAGTCTAGACATTGCAAAACTTTTACTAACATGGCTGTGCGGCCCATGGGCCCACGTCGCCATTGGGTGGTATTAGGATCTTTTACTCCTCAATCTTTACTCCGGGATTCTGAACTCTCTTATATTCGAGTTAAACGATTTTTACTAAAATCTAACTTTAGGTACTCAAAAATACTCTCCCGGAGAGCCCCTTCAGTCCAGATGATCGTCGGCTGCACCAGAAGATTTCGAAGATACTCTTCGATATTCTCTCGAGACCTTGTGCCGTTGCTTTTGCAATTCCCTACCACCGAAATATCCTTATGGATAAATACTTACACCTATCGTGCTTAATTTTATTCCCAGTCGATCTTGTTATTACAAGATACCCCGAAATTCTCTCTAATTGTCGGGGAAACTGCCTCCACGAGCACCTATGGGGACGGAGCCCCTTTTCGGTTCGGCGGGGGGCAGAGGTCGCACGAAGAGCAGATCGAGGCGAGGCACACGAGCGGTTTACCCAACTTCGGAGCTCTCCGGAGAGATAATACTCCTACTGCTGCTTTGTGGTTTGTATTGAGTTCTTGCTCGGGAGCGCTGAGTGCTACAGTACGCACCAACAGCTAACGAGACCGAGCGTGAATGTTCTCCTCTCCCCCCCTTCTACGTTGTGCATGGGCCTCCTTTTATATGCTCAAGGGGTCTCCAAGAGGTGGCAACATAGGCAAGGGCAAAAATGGAAAGGGTGCTGCGGTAGGTACAGCTACCTACACAGTGTATCATACCTAACCCTGACGGCAGGGGACAAGGGCATTAAATGCCTATCTACGTCGCCCAAACAGTGCAGAAAAGGGACCGTCAGGGACGCCACCGCTCGCCATGATTGCGATCTTGTCAGCGCCGCTTGCCACAGTGCACCCCTGGCTGCACAGCCTCCCGCCACGTACGCCTGGAAGGGTCTCAGAGCGACACGTTGGTGGGTGAGCTGGAGCGCGGGTACAGAGTGGTTGCTAGCCACGGCAAACGCCTTGCCGCAGGCGTTGTCTTGCCGCGTCCAGGAGCTTGTCGCTCGTCGGGTCTTGCCGGGACGCGTGGCACGTCGCGGCAAGTTCCTTGAGATGACTTGGTTGGCCTTCCCGACAAGCTCCTCTTGCCGGGGCTTTGTGCCTTGAGTGTCCTTCCCGGCAAGCTCCTCTTGCCGGGGCCTTGTCTCCTTGGCTTAAATACTTTGTTCTTGAATGGCTCAAAAGGAGCCACAGAGGTCCTTGGCGGTCACCCGGCAAGCCTTGCCGCGGGGCGCTGTGACTGCCTGTGCACAAGTTCGAGATACTAGGGTACTCCTACTCTAGTACACCGATAGGAGCCCCCGGGCCTGGGCCACACACGATGCCGAGCGCTGTTGGGCCAGGCCCAAAACAGGGCACGGGCACGCGTGGCCTGGATCACGCCGTATCTTACTCCGCATCCACCGCGCCCTCCCCGAATGGCACGCGTCAATTGCAGCGTCGTGGGAGAAATCATGGGTGGTTTCTTTATTCGGAAGGGCGAAACGTCTGTCCCCTCCCTCCTTATAAGCAGGGGAAACAGGGGCAGTTCACGCCTTCCCCATAAATGGAGGGAGGCGTGGAGGCGTGGTTTTCGAGGCGTCCACTCCCCACGATCACGGGGTGGGGAGAGGTCACCTCACCCGTCGCCTCGGTTCTGTACGCCTGCCACACGGCTTCCATGCGCTTGGGGTGGCGAACGGTGGAGGCGGGAAACCGAGCTGTCGTGGGTCGAGGCAGCGGGTCGGTCCCAGTTCCCTGCTCCTTCTATGTCTTGATTAGCTGCGCGGGGCGGCCGAGCCCCCACCCTGTTCCTTTATAAGGAGCGGGAGGGGGGTGGAGGCCCGTATTCCTTCATCTCCTCTTTCCTTCAGCTTCTGCTCCCCTCTCTCTCATCCGCCATGGAGAAAGGGAACCCTGGTCCTTCAACGGTGGCGGCGAGGGTCGCCGCTAGACAACGCGTCCCTCCTTCTCCCGCACCCGTGGTGGCAGAGCCACCCGTAAGGGGAAGAGGGAGGGGGCGAGGCCGCGGGCGAGGCTGAGGGCGAGGCTGAGGCGCTCGGGGAAGAGGTGGACGGGGCGGCTCGCCGGCCTCGCCTCCGCCAGCGGTTCCTCTTCCCGTGGCGGACCATATTGGGGACGACCCTTGCGAGTTCTTCGTCAGGCTGCGTCGGCCGCCTCGTCGTCGCCTTCGTCTCCCGACTCCATTTGCGAGCGAGATGGAGTTGGATCCGCCCGAGACACTGAGGCTGCACATGAGGGGCTGTGGAATCAGCGGTACGCGAGTCCGCGTTGACTTCCCGGCCCCTAATGTGATGTATCTTGGTCGAGGGTGGAAGACGTTCGCCCGTATCCACCGCCTGACGGAGGGGCTCACCCTCCATTTTAAGCTGATGGAGGGCGGTCTCCTCTCCGTCAAGGTCTTCGGGTGCTTCGGAACTCGGGCAAGGTGCTGCGTGGAGAGCTCCTCTGATAGCGAAGACTCCTCCTCGAGCGAGAGTGATGAGGGGGACAGTGGCAGCGATGATGGGGGTAGCGGGCGGCAGGATGACGGGTCCGACTAGGTGTCGGGCGTCGCTCCGTGCGGCACCGGCGACCCCATCATCCGTGTCGCCGGCTCCTTGAGCTTCTCGGGGTCGTCTCCTTGGGCGGCTGGCGTAGGGAGGCTACGGAAGAGGAAGAGGGCGGGCGGCAAGGCCGTCAACTCAGAGTACGTGGGCGCGACGCCCTCGACGGCGTGCTGACGTCCTGCTGCCTCGTCTTCGAGCCCTGCCTCCGGTGCCGCCATCACCATCCAGCCTTTGGACGACCACCCAGATGTTCTCTTGGTGTCTTCTGCCACCTATAGCTCACCTAGGCGCCCCTTTTGCCCTTTTCGCCTCCTTGACCTACCTCCTGAAGAGAGGGACAAGAAAGGGATTACGGGCACCTTATCTCTTTTTAATTTGTAAGCCCTCGGGCCTTAGCTGCATTTAAAGCTTGTAACCCCATCATTCATGTTTTTAATTCTCCATGGACTGTACCTGAGTGGAATGTTTTTTTTGTGAAAAGGGGATGCTTGTCGGGTCACTTGTCTTGTGGGTGGAACCCACGTCAAGGAGCAAATCCTTAATATCTTTAAGATAGACACTTCTTTTCCCGGCAGCAGGCCCTGCCGTCTTCCCACGTCGCTCGACCTTTCTCACGCTTTTGGCGGAGGCAGGGATGAGGCGGGTTCAGGCTCCTCGTTTCGTCCCTTTGCTGCCGCGACTACGACCAAACCTGGCCCCAGGAACGAGCTCTAAGGCCTAGAGTTAGGGGAGCACGGTAGTTTTTAGGAAGAAACGAGGTTTCGCATACCTTAGTCCATAAGAGAATGCATGATAAGGGATGAAAAACTTATCTGAGATTGTAGCCCCCGGCAACTCTGGTTTGCCGTGGGTGAGTCTTTGTACTTGCAGCCCCCGGCAACACTGGCTTGCCGGGGTCCAGATGCTGGTCCGTCCTCCTTCTCTTTTTCGTCCTCAAGTGGTCCGGCCAGGATATGCGAGCCCTGCGAACCAAGGGAAACGAAAGAACGTCAAAGGGACGCACACCCGACCTCTAAGCTAGGGGTTAGCCACTACTAAGCACTATCAACCCTAACCAAGGACGAGACTCGATCTAGCATGCATGCTATAACTTAGGGCGCCAGCGCTTCATCTATGCTCAGGGTCTGCGCCTGGCTTTGTACAAAGGATTACATGCAACAGCGGCAAGACTTGTACAAAAGGTGGTTGCCGGAACAGGGTCCGGCAACCGCGCCTTACGGGTAAAACTTACGAAGATGCTCGATGTTCCAGGAGTTGCTCACCGGAATGCCATCTTCGGTCTCAAGGCGGACAGCGGCAGGCCTAGTGACTCTTTTCACCCGATAAGGGCCTTCCCACTTTGGCGTCAACTTGTTGGAATTCTTGGCGGAATGAACGCGCTGAAGAACAAGGTCGCCTTCCTCGAGACTTCTGGCGTTAACTTTGCGGCTATGGTAGCGGCGCAAAGCTTGCTGGTAGTGAGCAGCTCGTACAGCAGCCTGAAGACGGTCTTCCTCAAGGAGCAGCGCGTCATCTTGTCGCAGCTGCTCTTGCTCAAGCTCATCATAAGCGAGCACTCGAGGCGACCCGTATACGAGTTCCGTGGGGAGAACTGCCTCTGCTCCATAGACTAGAGCGAAAGGTGTCTGGCCAGTGGCTCGATTTGGCGTCGGCCTGATCGACCAAAGAACCACCGGCAGCTCCTCAATCCAGTTTCTTCTGCACCGGTGCAGCCTGTCGAAAGTCCTGGTCTTGAGTCCATGCAGCACTTCAGCATTTGCCCTCTCCACTTGACCGTTGCTCCTGGGGTGAGCAACAGAAGCGAAGCAGACCTTGGCGCCAAGATCTTGGACGTACTGCATGAAGGTGCGGCTCGTGAATTGCGTACCGTTGTCGGTGATGATCCTGTTAGGGATCCCAAAGCGGCAAACAATCAACCTGAAGAACTTGACTGCTGACTGTGCTGTCACCTTCCTCACTGCTTCCACTTCCGGCCACTTTGTGAACTTGTCGATTGCGACGTACAAGTACTCAAAGCCCCCGACTGCTCGGGGGAAGGGGCCGAGGATGTCGAGCCCCCAGACCGAAAATGGCCAGGATAAAGGGATCGTCTGGAGAGCTTGAGCTGGTTGGCGTATCTGTTTGGAATGAAACTGGCACGCTTCACACTTGGTTACTTGTGCAGTCGCATCCTGGAGGGCTGCCGGCCGAAAGAAACCTTGCCGGAAAGCTTTGCCGGCAAGCACTCTTGCGCCAATGTGGTGACCACATATGCCTCCATGTATCTCAGCCAACAGCTTCTGTCCATCTTCCCGGTGAATACACTTCAATTTCACACCGTTGAGTCTTCTTCTGTACAATGCGTTGTCGACAAACTGGTACATACTTGACTGCCGGGCTACTCTTTCCGCTTCTTCTTGCTCTTCGGGAAGTTCTCCTGTCTGGAGGAAACGGACGATCTGCTGCGCCCATGCTGGAGCTTGTGGCTCAACAACAAGGACTAAAGGCACATCTGCTGCTGTGGGAACATCCGCTTCTACGGCGAGAAACTGTGGCTCAGCCGGAGCTTGACGTTCCCCGGCAAGCTTGCCGGAGCAAAACTTGTCGGGAGCGTCTGCTTCAACGGAACAAACCCTGGGGTTTGCCGGAGCAGACTGCTCCCCAGCACTCTTGGTGTTGATCTTGGGGACCTTCTTCGCGGCGGCTTCGGGAAGCTCTGCCGGAAAATAGTCACCAGAAATCAACTTCCTCTTCTTGATCTGTCCAGTTGATGGTGTAACAGACAGTTGAGTCAGCTTGAGCACAAAGATCCCTGGTTCCACAGGTAACTTAAGTGCTGCGCACTTTGACAGGCCATCGGCAATGTCGTTCTGAGCTCTCGGAACATGTTCCATCTGTAGGCCAACAAAGTGCTCTTCTAGCTTCCTCACTTCATCAACGTAAGCTTCCATCAACGGACTCTGATAATTCTTATTCACTTGGCGGACGACAAGCTGCGAGTCACCCCTGACAATGAGCTTCTTGATCCCAAGGTCTGCCGCGATCCTGAGACCGGCAAGCAATCCTTCATACTCTGCAGTATTGTTTGTTGCTTGCTCCTTGGGAAAGTGCATCTGGACTATGTACTTAAGGTGTTCCCCGGTGGGTGCGACAAGCAGCACGCCAGCACCGGCGCCTTGCAGCGAGAAAGCACCATCAAATTACATCATCCACTCTTTGCTTGCCTCCTTGACGGGGATGCTCGTTTCTGGAATTTCTTCATCTAGTGTTGGTGTCCACTCTGCTATGAATTCTGCCAATGATCTGCTTTGGATAGTCGAAGTGCTCTCGAACCTGAGGCCAAAGCTTGACAGTTCCAGTGCCCACTCAACAATCCTGCCTGTTGCTTCTGGATTCTGCAGTATCCTCTTCAGCAGAAAGTGAGTGACAACTGTTATCTCATGTGCTTGGAAGTAATGGCGCAGCTTTCTTGAGGCCATGAGAAGGCCGAAAAGCAATTTCTGCACACCAGAGTACCTTGACCTAGCCCCCTGCAGAAGGGAACTGACAAAGTAGACTGGGTGCTGCACCATTCTCTTCTGTATCTTCTCGGGCTCCTGCGCAGATCCATCCTTGTCGGGACCAGAGCTTGTCGGGGAAGCCCCCTGCTTGTCGCTGGATGCGTTCGCCGTGGTTGCTGGCTCATCATCTGCCTCCCTCTCCGCTACTAACTCAGCACTAACCACTTGATTGGTTGCCGCCAGATATAGCAGCAACTTCTCTTGTGGCTTAGGTGCGACAAGTATTGGAGTGGAGGACAGGTATCTCTTCAAGTCCTGCAGCGCATCCTCCGCTTCCGGAGTCCATTTCATTGGACCTGCCTTTTTCAAAATTTTGAAAAATGGCAGGGCGCGCTCAGCAGACTTAGAGATAAACCTGCTGAGAGCCGCCACGTAGCCGGCAAGTCTCCGTACATCCTTGACGCGCTTCGGTGCTTCAATCTGCTCAATGGCCTTGATCTTGTCGGGATTGGCTTCAATTCCCTGCTGAGACACGAAGAACCCGAGAAGCTTGCCGGAAGGGACTCCAAACACGCACTTCTCGGGGTTGAGCTTGAGGCTGATCTTGCGCAGATTTGCAAAAGTCTCTTCTAAATCTTGAATCAGAGTTGCCTTGTCCTTGCTCTTGACCACTATGTCATCCATGTAGGCTTCCACATTTCTGTGTATTTGCGGTTCAAAAGCAGTATGGACTACCCTTGCAAATGTTGAACCAGCATTCTTTAAACCTAAAGGCATCCGTATGAAACAGTACGTGCCACAGGGAGTGATGAATGCGGTTTTCTCCTCATCCTCTTCTGCCATGAAGATCTGATGGTATCCTGAGTATGCGTCAAGAAATGAAAGCAAGTCACATCCAGTCGTGGAGTCAACAATCTGGTCGATGGGCGGCAAGGGAAATGGGTCTTCGGGACAAGCTTTATTGACATCGGTAAAGTCGATACAAAGCCTCCATTTCCCGTTTGCCTTGCGCACGACTACAGGATTGGCCAACCACGTAGGATGGAGCACTCCTCTGACAAGGCCTGCTGCTTCCAACTTCTTGATCTCTTCTGTGATGAATTCTTGGCGCTCCACTGCTTGCTTCCTGACTTTCTGCTTGACGGGCCGCGCATGAGGACAGACGGCAAGGTGGTGCTCAATTACTTTCCTGGGAACACCGGGGATATTAGACGGTTGCCACGCAAACACATCGACATTCGCCCGCAGGAAAGCAATGAGCGCGCTTTCCTATTTAGGGTCAAGAGTGGCACTGATGGTGAAAGTACCACCAGTGTCGTCCTCCTTGGTGGACACCTTCTTGGTCGCTGGCGGAGCTGCCATTGTCTTCTTACACTTGCCGGTGGAGCTCGATGGTGCATCCTCGACGGTAGCGCAGCACTCCGAAGAGGTGCGCTTGCCGGAGTGGGCATCAGAACTCTTGCCGGACTTGGTCTTCTTCTTCCCCCCGGGAGCTTCAGCGGCAAGTGTCTCGCGATCTGTTGCGGCTGCTGCTTCCCGGTAGATCTTGTCGGCACAGATAAGAGCATCTTTCTTGTCGCCAGGGACAGAGATGACACTTATCGGGCCTGGCATCTTCAGCATGTTGTACGCGTAGTGATAGGCCGCCATGAACTTGGCGAGCGCTGGACGGCCGAGAATCCCATTGTAAGGCAATGGAAAATCGGCGACGTCAAAAGTGATCCTCTCAGTCCTGAAGTTCAACTCGCTGCCAAATGTCACCGGCAGTGTGATCTTCCCCTTCGGCTTGCTCCTTCCCGGGTTGATTCCTTGGAATGTGCCGGTCTCTTCGAGCTCGCTGTCAGGGACTTGGAGTTTCCTGAGCACAGCGGAGGAGATCAGGTTCAAGCCGGCCCTGCCGTCAACTAGCATCTTAGTGACCTTGAGGTTGTGGATAGTTGGTGAAACCAACATCGGCAAGCACCCGACAGCAGTTGTGCGATCAGGGTGGTCCTCAATATCAAAGATGATAGGCGTGCTGGACCATTTCAGAAGCTTGCGTGACTCAACGGGTGGTTCTGCCGCATTGACTTCCCACACCCACTGCTTGAGTTGGCGGTGTGAAGTATGCAGAGAAGCACCGCCGTCAACGCACAAGACCTATGTGGCTTTCTGGAACTCCTGCTCACTGGTCTCGTCATCATCCATGTCTTCGTCGTCGTCGTCATCTTCATCCTTGTCGCGGCCGCGGGGAGGTCTGTCTCCTTGCCGCTGCTTGGCCTTGCCGCGGCGTCCTCCCCGGCCGGTGCGCTTCATACCAGATCCTCCAACAACTCCTTGGGCTTTCTCCTTGTCGCGTCGCTCGTACTCAGCCTTTTGCAGCTCGACAAGCTGCTCGACATTCTTGCAGCTCTGGAGGTCATGGCCCTTAGTGCGGTGGATCTTGTGGTACTGTTTGTTGGTGCCGTCCTGCTTGTCGACGGCCGCCACACCCTGGCAGTTGGCGCATGCGGCAACCTCCTTGCCGGAGCTACCATCTTTGGCTTTCTTGGCACCACCGTCGCTGCCAGACTGCTCAACAACTAGCACGTCTTTGCCTTTCCTTTTCCTGTTGTTTCGCCGCCGGTTTTTCTTTGCCGGGGCAGCATCATCGTTGTCAGATCGTCCTGCTCCTGTATTCTCTCCGGGGAGTTTCCTCCCTTCCTCAGCACGTGCACACCTGTCGGCCAGGGCATACAGCTCACTGACGTCTCTGATCTTGCACATCGCCATCTCCTCCCGCATCCTGCGGTTACGCATGTTCTGATGGAACGCGCTGATGACTGCGGCAGGGTGGACATCTAGGATGTTGCGTTGCACTTGGCTGAATCTCTGGATGTACTTGTGCAGGGGCTCTCCTTCCTTCTAGGCGAGCAGATGAAGATCACTCTCCTGGCCATGAGGTTTGTGGCCGCCTGTAAAGGCACCGACAAACTGATGGCATAGGTCTGCCCAGGAAGATATGGAGTTGTCCGGCAAGTGCATGAGCCAGGACCTGACGTTGGGCTTGAGCACCAGCGGGAAGTAGTTGGCAAGGATCTTGTCGTCGCGCCCCCCAGCAGCTTGCACCGCGATGGTGTAGATGCTGAGGAACTCCGACGGATGCAACTTGCCGTCGTACTTCTCGGGTACGTCTGGCTTGAAATTCTTCGTGCTGGGCCACTGGACTTGCCGCAGCTCACGGGTAAATGCAGGGCAACCTACCGCGTACAGCAGGTCGCCTGGTTCCCCTGGCGCACGCATGTCGACAGTGGGCACAGCGCGCTGGTCTGACTGACGTCGCGCTTCTCTTCGGCGCTCGATGCGAGTACGAGCGTCTTCTTGCTGTCGTTCATGAAGAACTTGGCGCTGATCGCGGCGAGCTCACGGATCTGATGAAGCAGTGGAGTCGCTGTCGTGATGGACCCGGCGAGTCAGCGATCTTGGCCTTCGGGGCGGAGAGTGCACGGTGGTTGCACCCCCACCGGTCTTGTCGCCATCGGGCCGCGCCTGGCTGACTTGCCGCGGCTGCGACGTAGCCGGCTGCCGTGGAGTGTCGCCGTTGGCGAAGCCGAATGGTGGCCCTCCAGTCGTCGATCTTGTCTGGCGTTGGAGGGAAGTCTAGGAGTAGTTGATCTCGCGCCAAAGCTTCTGCTGGAGTGGCGGGTAGCGGTGGCGAACGGTGCGAGGAGCGGGATATGCTCGGACTTCTAATTGCGTTAGAACGAGCAATATCCCGTCCAGCCGACCGTGCCTCGCTCGCGCCAGCACGTTGGCGCGCATGCTGGCCTGGAGCATCCCGAGATCCGCCAGCTCGATCTGGGTCCAGCGAGCGTATGGTACCGTGAGTACCACGACGCTGTCGGTCCTGCGCCTCCTGAGATGGGCGCGGTGGATCTACAGACGCTCGGTCGTCGTGGGAGCCGGCTACACCGCCGATGGGCAGCGCAGCCTTGTCCTTGGACCTGGCGGCACCGTGGGCTCCCTCGTCGACGCCCGTTCTTCCGCCGGCGCCTTCCCCACCAGCCGTTTGCTCCGGCGGCGGTGGGTTCGACGCGGACGGAGCAGCCGCCTCCGAAGCCTTCTTCTTCGGCGGCATGTCGATGAAGTCGATGAAGATCTAGATCGTGTGAACGCCGGATCAGGTTCACACAACCTCGACGCCCCCTACCTGGCGCGCCAAAGATGTCGGGGAAACTGCCTCCACGAGCACCTATGGGGACGGAGCCCCTTTTCGGTTCGGCGGGGGCGGAGGTCGCACGAAGAGCAGATCGAGGCGAGGCACACAAGCGGTTTACCCAGCTTCGGAGCTCTCTGGAGAGATAATACTCCTACTGCTGCTTTGTGGTTTGTATTGAGTTCTTGCTCGGGAGCGCTGAGTGCTACAGTACGCACCAACAGCTAACGAGACCGAGCGTGAATGTTCTCCTCTCCCCCCTTCTACGTTGTGCATGGGCCTCCTTTTATATGCTCAAGGGGTCTCCAACAGGTGGCAACGTAGGCAAGGGCAAAAATGGAAAGGGTGTTGCGGTAGGTACAGCTACCTACACAGTGTATCATACCTAACCCTGACGGCAGGGGACAAGGGCATTAAATGCCTATCTACGTCGCCCAAACAGTGCAGAAAAGGGACCGTCAGGGACGCCACCGCTCGCCACGATGGCGATCTTGTCATCGCCGCTTGCCACAGTGCACCCCTGGCTGCACAGCCTCCCGCCACGTACGCCTGGAAGAGTCTCAGAGCGACACGTTGGTGGGTGAGCTGGAGCGCGGGTACAGAGTGGTTGCTAGCCGCGGCAAACGCCTTGCCGCGGCCGTTGTCTTGCTGCGTCCGGGAGCTTGTCGCTCGCCGGGTCTTGCCGGGACACGTGGCGCGTCGCGGCAAGTTCCTTGAGATGACTTGGTTGGCCTTCCCGACAAGCTCCTCTTGCCGGGGCTTTGTGCCTTGAGTGGCCTTCCCGACAAGCTCCTCTTGCCGGGGCCTTGTCTCCTTGGCTTAAATACTTTGTTCTTGAATGGCTCAAAAGAAGCCACAGAGGTCCTTGGCGGTCACCCGGCAAGCCTTGCCGCGGGGCGCTGCGACTGCCCGTGCACAAGTTCAGGATACTAGGGTACCCCTACTCTAGTACACCGACACTAATGATCCGAGAATGTGTTGTGCCTACTGCCTTGCAGTTCTTGCCACATGAATATCCCTACGGATAAATACTCGTACTTACCGAGTATCCGTTCATTCCCAGTTGACTCATGTATTTCACAACAGTCTTCGAAATGCCATTCGATCTTCCGAAAATCCTCAGGAGCCTTTTGCTCTTGAAATTCTTGCTTGATTGCTTTATGGTTAATTCCATAAGTCTCGTAATCTTATTGACTTCCCTTGTCATTATCATTTGGGTCCGTTGATTCAATATGTTGTGAATGCCCGCAATCCACAATCAGGTCCTAGAATTCATCCGGCTCAGACGTCATTCTGAACAGGAGCTGGTTCTCGACCAATCTAATTGCCATCGATTGTACCACTAAGTCTATTCAACTTATTCATTTTGAATCAGACTGTTGACTTCTGGTCCCTTGATTGGAAATGGTAAATTTCTTTGCATTTGATCTTTGAATTATTCAGTTGCTTCTATAATCCAATGCCTTTGCATTGTTACTTCCTCTGGTTGTGTGCCAATGCTCACATCAACTCCACTATGGACCGTCGGATCATTTGTTGAAATATCATCTGACAGCGTCCTTCGTATACAAAAACCTCGAGAAGTTCTTTCCCTGATACCTAATGCCTTAGGTAAATTGTATCCTCTGTTTTTCAACCATGCTCTACTATCGAGCTTGTGTTATTTACTATTGAAGCTTGTGGTATATGTTTCCACGATACCCTGACGGGTTGAACCTATGCCTTCCTTAATATGTGTGAACTCGAAAGTTTTCACGAGTCATACACTTCTGGTATTTTGCCAGATAAAATTTCAACACTACAACTTCTTCGAAAGTGAGAAGTGAATGAAAGGTTATGCATTGGAGAAGTGGGAGTCGACCTTGAACTTTGTGTTCATGCCCATGGACACGATGTAGATCTTATCATTAAAGCTTCTCTTAAACTAATTATTCCTTTGGCATAAGTTCATCTTTTATCTGGGATCTGGCATTTTTCAATCGTGGTTCCGACCATGTCCTCCTTTATATACCATTTCGCATGCAAGTTTAAGCGCTTGTCTTCTGTAGAGCAATACCCCAGTCCAACCTCTACTTGATCTGTCATCGAGTATTACCCCCTCTGGTATCTCGAGATTATCACGGAACTGCATAACTTCTTATGAGTTCTTCTTCAAGTATTATTTCTCACTGATTCCAAATTTTTCCCCGGGTTCTGAGTTGTTAGACACTCAAGGACACCGACAGTGAATCGAGTCTGTACTCTGACTCAATAACTATAAGTAATTTTCATTGCTTATGAGTTTAATAATCCTTCAAGTCATTCCTAGCCCGGTTGGCTATATTATTATCGTGCTAAATTTTAACGGTGCTACCTGGTCCTTCTCGGAGCAAAATTTACGAAGATGAACTAAGCTTTTGTCAATTTCCTCGTCATATCATTTCTCCTTGAACAACAAACTTGATTTCGAGTTTGTGTCGTACCCTTGGTTTCATTAACCTTTCGCTTCATCATTCCTTTGACTTGGTGTCATCACCGATTTATTACATCTTCGTGGAGCCTCTCGACAAAATTTGTCGTGATCATCACATTTTGACTCCTTCCAGAATATCAATCAAATTCATGATGACAAGTACCATCCTTGTCCCTCGATGAGTTGTGTTATCATCGACCACTTTATTGCCTTCCGTTCAACACAAAACTTGTTCATGTTTTGTGTTATACCTTGAGTTCCCTACTATCCAACATTTGTTCTTCTTTACCTTGGAGTATCACCATCTTTTAATATCAAGGATGTTGTGAGGATTGCTCCACCTGTTGAGAATTCTTGGTATAGTGATACTTCTCATCATCACCATTCTTTCTTGGTCCTCGCGTTGATTCCAATCGGGGTACCAACAAGTGAATGGTGTTGTTTGGATTCTGCCTTTCTAGCAACCCTATTGCTTTGAAGTTAATGGCCGGCCATTCATTCTTAGACTATTGATTATTGAATCACCATTCTGACATTGGTCGTGCAGCCCAACCCATATTTCGGGCGCACCTTTCTACCAATGTCAATTGTGTATGTTTTCCTCGAACATGCTTCATCATATCATTTGATCTGACAAATGCTATCTCCTATCCACATAATTGAGGAGATGCATCTTTTTGGATACCTCGTTGAATTATCGCTGAGTCCGTCAGCCCCTTTCTCATCCTCTCCTTGGTTTAATGATGAACTCTGGTTTCGGAACTTGCTTCCATGGTTCATTTCCCGAGAATCTTAGGATGTCCTTTCGTTAATTTGTGTTGCATCTTTTCTTCTCGGGCATCCTGAGTCTGAGTTATCCTGACACCAAACAGATCTGAATCTCGGTCAGATATGATGGTTAGAACATATTTCCAGGAGTTATAACATTGATCCTTATATGACCCGGTAAGGTGATGTCATGCCTAGCACACCTGGCCGGAGGACCTATTGTTATAGTTTCCTTTTTGGCAAGCTTAGTCATTCTTCCGTGTGGAAATTGAAATGCTTATCCTATAAGTTGTTCCTGATGGATCCTTTGTGCATCCAAATTCTGACCCTTACTTGATGGCCATGTCAATGCTATCTCGAAGCATGTCTATGGTACTCCGGTCTTCAATAAGAACATTTGAAGCACAATGCTAAAATTTCCTTATCATTTGTCCTAACACCGTTGTAAGGGTAATGTCATGAAATTTCTCTACTCTTATGTAAGGGGTTTTCTACATTATATCCCGTCATGGATATCATGCTCTGCTTGTCCTTGGGAAGGATATACCCCGGAAATATATGTTTAAACAAATTTTCCTTTCCATTGTTTTCTTTAACCTTTCTTGCGATTAATATGATCTAAGCAGTAACAATTCCCTGCTTATGTAACCAACTCGGTGCACAATTCTATCAGAAAGACCCTGTTACTTTTGTTGATGACATTCCGGTAACCACCGATGGACGAGAACTTTGCCTACTGGTCTGTCTCGTTCAACGAGCAGGAAAATGGTTCTCTTCGTCCCTCGCCCTTGGTACTGATGTTGTTTCCGACATAACTGATAGGCTATCCTCAGACATGCCTTGCTATCGTGACCGTGCAAGATGTCAGCACCCTTCCTACTTTTAACCCACATGGTGGGCCCATAACCCACAGTTCCACAGGATCGAAACCTGACTCTCATGTACAACCCTGTTTCTAATGATTATTCTCCATGCTTGGCTTCGTATTTAATTCATGGGCCACCGTCCTAGTGATCTATTCTGGTATCAGACGCAATACTTACTCTCGCTACTCTGAACCCTTTCTCACTCTGGTTCAGACTTCGAGCAACTATCTATCTGCTTGGAACCTCTTATTGTACCTTCGTACCTTACTCTCGATGTATTTCTTATGTTCAACTCGAGAGGTAATCCTGTACTCATTCATGGGTTAACCCCAGATTGTTTCCCTCAAAAGCATTCTGTCGTAGCTGAGTTGCCCTTATAATTTTGTAAGTACGAGGGAGTTCCCGAAGAAATGATGACAAGTTTATCATGATGCATTGGAATAAAGAATTGAAGACATCAACGAAAGGGATTAATTTCTTCGAGAAGATCCGTTAGAATATGGTAACCAGAACTTTCCCCCTTACTCCCCTCCTAAATCTCGGGACGAGATTTCTTGTAGTGGAGGAGAATTGTGACGCCCGGATATTTAAGCTACAGTAATCTCTGCTAACGATGCCACATCACCACGATTACCGTTGTTAATCTCTGATGAATCAACCCCGTTCGGATTCAAAATTCAAATTCAAGTTAAACGGCAAAAGTTTTAAAATATTAAACAAAAATGTTCGGTGTGTGACAAATATTGCTAAAGTAACTACATTAAAGAAAGCATAATTTTACAAAGTGTCGAAGCGCTTTAAACTAAAAGTAAAACAGTAAAAGAAAAATAAATAAAAAGAAAGGAAACAAACAGAAAGGAAGCACTCGGCGTCGTGGTATCAGCCGAAGCCTTCTTGACGTCAGCGACTGAGCGGCGCGCGCCAGATTGGACTGGAACGCCACTAGGCTAGGTCTGCTTCCGGCCGCCCACGCAACATGCAGGTGTGCTCAGGGCGATGGGCCCAGACCCCTGCGCGCTTAGGTTTAGACCGGCGTGCTGACCTCTCTGTTGTGCCTAGGTAGGGCTGCGACGTGTTGATCTTCCGAGGCCGGGCATGACCCAGGAAAGTGTGTCCGGCCAAATGGGATCAAGCGTGTTGGGTTATGTGGTGCACCCCTGCAGAGAAGTTAAACTATTCGAATAGCCGTGATCTTCGGTAACAGGACGGCTTGGAGTTGTACCTTGACCTTATGACAACTAGAACCGGATACTTAATAAAACACACCCTTCCAAGTGCCAGATACAACCCAGTGATCGCTTTCTAACAGGGCATCGAGGAGGGGATTGCCGGGTAGGATTATGCTATGCGCTGCTACTTGGAGGACTTCAGTCTACTCTCTTCTATATGCTGCAAGACGGAGGCTGCCAGAAGCGTAGTCTTCGACAGGATTAGATATCCCCCTCTTATTCTGGCATTCTGCAGTTCAGTCCACTGATATGGCCCTTTACACATATATCCATGCATATGTAGTGTAGCTCCTTGCTTGCGAGTACTTTGGATGAGTACTCACGGTTGCCTTGTTTCCTCCTTTTCCCCATTCCTCTACCCGATTGCTGCAACCAGACGATGGAGCCCAGGATCCAGACGCCACCGTCGACGACGACTCCTTCTACACTGGAGGTGCCTACTACTACGTGCAGCCCGCTGACGACGACCAGGAGTAGTTAGGAGGATCCCAGGCAGGAGGCCTGCGCCTCGTTCGATCTGTATCCCAGTTTGTGCTAGCCTTCTTAAGGCAAACTTGTTTAACTTATGTCTGTACTCAGATATTGTTGCTTCCGCTGACTCGTCTATGATCGAGCACTTCTATTCGAGCCCTCGAGGCCCCTGGCTTGTATTATGATGCTTGTATGACTTATTTATGTTTTTAGAGTTGTGTTGTGATATCTTCCCGTGAGTCCCTGATCTTGATCGTACACATTTGCGTGCATGATTAGTGTACGATTGAATCGGGGGCACTTCCTCCTCAGTGAACGAAGCCGTGAGGGAAACAATATCCGCGCTCGAGATGCACTGCGAGCCTACCCAAAAGTGGGGTGCAAGTGCGAGGCCCCCCTAGGGGGCGGAGAAAAGGGATTTATATAAGCCATCTACATGGGTAGGGATGTCGTCCGGACGCTGAAGGACGGTCTCCCCATCCCATAGAAAGGGGATGGTATTACGCCGCCGACGGCCATTGGTGATCGCCTGGAAGTAGGCGGTATTGGCGTCCCCTTTGAGGACCCATTTTTTGGTTCCCCGTAAGCACCAATAGGCCTCCTCGTTGGTGTAGATGACAGTGAGTTGGTCCTCAAGGTTGTATCGAAGCATCCACTCATCAGGGTATGAGCCCACCAAATCAGCCTGGAGGTCCAGCGCCTGGATGGAGTCAAGGAGGACCTTATTTCGGTCACGAGGTCCCGACCTAGGTTCGCGCCCTAGCCCTTCATGAACTAGCGGGAGCGTTTGGCACAGAAGTGCTAGTCGTCCACCGCAGAGATGGCCCTGTGAGGGGCGAGCCAAGCCTCCGGCCAGCGGGTGCGAACGGCCTCGGCAAAACCATTCTTGTTAAGCCAGAACGTCTTGAAGCGAAACTTAGGGGCAGTGGGAGGACGGTCATCCTGAGAAGACAGGAGCAGGGGAACATGGTCCGATCCAATGCGAGTGATGGCTCGGAGGGAGGCAAGGGGGCAACGAAGCTCCCACTCAGGCGAGACCAAGACGTGATCCAGCATGGAGCGGGTCGGGTCAGCCTAGCAATTGGTACAGGTGAACCTAGCACTAATCCTATCTAATTCCCGCAGACCGAGCTCGGCAATGCAATCATTGAACATCTGCATCCGCGGGAAGTTAACTAGATCGTTGTTCTTATCCTTTGCAAAACGGAGAAGGTTGAAGTCACCACCCGCTACGACTGGAAGGCGGGCGGCGGGCGGCCGACACCTTCCTCTTGAGCTCCTCAAGGAAGGACGCCAAGCGCCGGTGGTCAGCGGGGCCATACACAATGATGATCTCCCATTTGAAGTTGAGGGCCCGCTCGAACAATTCCAGGCTTAGAAAGAACTCACCCCTATCCATACCACCTACCTCAAAGGTGGCATCCTTGACACCTAACAGGATGCCACCCAAATGCCCGGCGATCCCACTAGAAGGGAGCCAATGCCAGGCAAACAGGTGAGTGCTCAGCCGCTCAAGATCAGACAGGGTGAATTCAGTCTGCATGGTCTCTTGGGTTGCTACTATGTCAATCCGCTCCTCTCGCATGTACTCGATGAGTTGGCGGCGCCGGCCATCCTGGCCGAAACCGCAAATGTTCCAGAAGAGGGTCCGCATCAAGCCGCCATCGGGGGGCTGCTTGACCCCAGGACATGGGAGACGCTTTGGGTGCGAAGGGTGGCGGTGCAGGAACGGGTGCGGCCACGGATCTCCGGGGGGGCTGTGTGGCCTGACGAGCCGACTGGGTGGTCGTGAGGGGGCCGCTGGCCTCAGAGGAGGGCATGGTCAGGCGAGCACGGGCCTCCACCAACCGACCATCCAGGACTTCCTGGGTCCGGATAGCCTCGATCTGGACTAAGGGGGGAGCCACTTCCCCCTTGAAAACTATATCTAAGTCGGCCACGACCTTAGCTAAATGACCAAGCGGGACCGAATCCAAAGCAGAGAACGAACATGTAGAAGAGCTTGCTGGGATGACTAGGGTACCTGGCTCGAGTTTGCGGGCCGCGGTCCTGAGCTCTGCCCGCTCGGAGATGGGCAGAGCAGGGCTGCCTGCCGGCTGAGCAGCATCGATCCGGGCGCTGTGCCGTGAGGACGTCACTGGAGTCGAGGTCGAGCGTCCACGTCTGGAGTAGGCAGCAGACCGCGGAGGGTGGGGCGGAGCCGCCAATGGCGTAGATAGGATGGCGGCACCCCCACACCCCAAAGCTGGCTCACGGGGTGGGGTGGCGGGGCGAGGTTGGAGGGGACGCGCCCACCTGCACTCTGTCTAGAGTGGCACGCGCCAACAGCTCTTGTCGGGGCAAAGGGGAGGCCTGCAGGTCGGGTGGCAACAGAGACAGAACATGGGTGGGGGGCGCCGAGGGTGTCACGGGCGATGGCGAAGACTCCAGAGCGCAGATAGCCGCGGGAGGCGAAGGAGTACCCGAGGCGCTGATAACCCCAGGCGGCGACGCAACCGGCAGGATAGGAGGAAATTCCGCAAGCGGGTCGGCCGGCGAGCACGGAGAGGAAGCCGGGACAACCACCAACCCGACACTAGACGTGTCACTCGCCTCAGACTCCCCGGCGGAAGGTGCATGAGGGAGGGAGAAGGACCCCCGGCAGAGCGGCAAGGGGCAGCCTGGCTTGTGACCCGCTCTGGCTCTAGGAAGGGCAGAGGAGCCGCGGAGGGGGAGCAGAAAGGGTTGTCATCCGCCCCCTCGTCGTCATGTGAGCAGTGGGAACTGGGGTGATGGCGGCCGTGGTAGCCGTCCTGAGGTCCCGGCTGGCCGCTGGGGGGGGGGCGTCGCTGAAGCGAGGCCGACCCACATGATTGGGCGGCTCGGGTGCAATGCAAAGGTCTAAGCCCTGGTCGTTGAAGAGGACCTGAATGGTGGCACGAAGCTTGGAGGAGTCAAGGCACTTGACTTTGACCCGTACCTCCTCCTTGCGAAGGGAGAGCTCATCGACCACCACCACCTTGCCGAGGATTCGAGACATCTGACGAATGACCAATGTTTGAGAAAGTGGTAAGCATAAGCGGAGCGGAAGGCCACAGCTTAGAGCAATTGCCGCTTAAGCGCAGCTTAACCAGGATTAAGCATTTTTTTAAAATTGGCAGAATTTGGCTGCTTTTGAATAATATGCACAAGAAAATAGGAAATATAGCACATAGGCAGCTGAAAATCTAAAATAGCATATAAGGTTGAGGTTCAGTGGTTCACAAACCACAAGAAATAGCCAAATAACACATAAGGACAAGGTTCAGTGGTTCACACAACAAGCATAAATGCACAATATAGTCTTAGAGCATATAAGATAAAAGGCAGCAGCAGCCAAGCAGCAGCAACAACCAAACAAGCAGCAGTAGCAACCAAACAGCAGCAATAGCAGCATGCAAGTAGCAGTTCATGACTTCATGGATTATTCCGCATCCACATAAGTGCACCCAGTCACCACTTCATCTTCATCATCCTCGTACTCTATGTCTTCCTCCTCTGAATCTGTCTCCTCTACTTCTTCTTCGTCTGACTCAAACTCTTCATCATGGAGATCTCTAACCCTTGCACTTCGACGAAGCTCAAGTTCTTTACTGGTTCCCATAGCATCTCCAACCACACTCCAAGGTATGCCATCTGCTCCCTCATCTCCATCTGGAAACACCATGAAAGCATGATCATCTCCTCCCTCAAACAAGAAGCCTTGTGCTTTGGATGCATCAGTAGTGAGGAGAACATCAATGTTCTTCCTCTGCTTGATCTTTCTCTTCTTGGATAACGACCTTGAGTTGAACTAGATGTACACAAGCTGATTGAGGCGATCTGTTGTAAGTCTATTTCTCCTCTTGGTATGTATCTACAAGTGCCAATGCTACTAGTTAGGAACTAGTTAATATGAACTTGACAAAGCATTGGAACAAATTCGTCTTTGGAAACTAACCGACTCAAAACAACTCCAATTTCTCTCACAACCGGAAGAACTTGAGGTCAAAGAAAGGATCTTCATAGCCATGTCCTTCAGCCCTGGTGTCTCACCTCCATACATTCTCCACCAAGCCACTAGGGAGAGGAGTTTTTCATAGTCAGGAACTAATAATACTATAGGAACTTGGGTACTGGACAAAATATGCAGCAAAGTGAAAGTTTTGCAAGTAATGACTAACCAGGATTGTAGTCAAAGTTTTGGCAAGTCCTAGCAAGTTTCTTTGCAAAGGAACCCTCTCTGCTTTGGAACTTGCTTATTTCATAGTTCACAACTTGGTCTTGCATGTTTTCATCACCATGATAGAATGTCTCCACACAAGAATAAAAGGCTGTATTGATGTCAACAGAATCAAATATGTTGTCATCTGCATAGCTATAGTGTGGATTCAACAAATATGTAGTCAACTGCAGTGGGGCATCAAGCCTATCTTTCATCTTCTTTTCAACTATAGCTAACACATCTTTGTACCGCGCCTCGACGTTACCAAAGGCCTCTTTGATTTCTTTCTATGCCTTCACAATCTCTCCATACACAAAGCCCATTAAGGGTCGTGCATCACCATCAACCAACCGGAGGACCTTCACCAACGGCTCAAACCCCTTGATGCAAAGATTCACACCCTTCCAGAACAGCTTGTTGAGAATTATGGTTGTAGCATCCTTTCCTTTCTTTGAGTGCACATCTTTGATCTTATCCCACTTAGAGGAAACCACCATCTTTCTTAGTGAATCAGCCTTGTCTGCAAGGCTTTGCAAAGTGAGGAATTGGGAAGCAAATCTAGTTACTCCCGGCCTTATGATTTCTCTCTTCTTGGTGAATGATCTCATGCACTCTAAGGTGCGATGGTGCCCATACACAAATATTGTGAAAGCCTTGGCTTGATCGATTATCTTCTTGAACTTAGCTAAGTTGCCAATCCCTTGGAGCATCAAATTGACAGTGTGAGTCGCACACGAGCTCCAAAATATCTTCGGCCTCTTCACTTTTAAGAGATCCTTAGCTCCCATGTTGTTCGAAGCATTGTCAGTCACAACAAGCACCACATGTTCAACACCTAATTCTTCAATTGTCTTGTCAACTAGATTGAACATCATCTCACTTGTATGTGGTGTGTCTGATATTTCCTTTGACTTGATGAAGCTAACACCTTCCGAGCAATGTGTGACCAGATTCATAATGCTTCTCCTCTTCATGTCAGTCCAAGCATCAGTCATGAGAGAGCAACCATGCTTGCCTTTCTCAACCTCTCAGTCCTTGAGTTCACTCTTGGTTCTTGCATACTCAGACTTCAGCAAAGTCTCCCGGAGATCATATTGACTAGGTGGATCTAGATCTGCACCAAATTGACCAATGGCCTGAACCATCTGCCTAAACTCATCACTGTCAATTGCATTGAACGGTATTGCTGCATTGCATATAAGAGAGACACATCTTAGCATAGGAGGGCAGCAAACAATTGATACGTCTCCAACGTATCTATAATTTTTGATTGCTCCATGCTATATTATCTACTGTTTTAGGCAATATTGGGCTTTATTATCCACTTTTATATTATTTTTGGGACTAACCTATTAACCGGAGGCCCAGCCCAGATTTGTTGTTTTATGCCTATTTCAGTGTTTCTAAGAAAAGGAATATCAGACGGAGTCGAAACGGAACGAAATCAACTGGAGAAGTTATTTTTGGAAGGAAAGCAACCCAGGGAACTTGGAGTGCACGTCAGGGGGATACGGGCTGCCCACCAGGGTGGGGGCGCGCCCACCCCCCTAGGGCGCACCCCCCTGCCTCGTGGGGCCCCCGTGGCTCCTCCGACGTACTTCCGGCTCCCATATATATCCACGTACCCTAAAACTTCCTGAACAGAGATTAGATCGGGAGTTCCGCTGCCGCAAGCCTAATCGGGACCCTGTTCCGGCACCCTGCCGGAGGGGTGGAACCCTCACCAGTGGCCATCTTCATCATCCCGGCGCTCTCCATGACGAGGAGAGAGTAGTTCACCCTTGGGGCTGACGGTATGTACCAGTAGCTATGTGTTTGATCTCTCTCTCTCTCTCTCGTGTTCATGATTTGGCACGATCTTGATGTATCGCGAGCTTTGCTATTATAGTTGGATCTTATGTTTCTTCTCCCCCTCTTCTCTCTTGTAATGGATTGAGTTTTCCCTTTGAAGTTATCTTATCGGATTGAGTCTTTAAAGATTTGAGAACACTTGATGTATGTCTTGTCGTGCGTATCTGTGGTGACAATGGGATATCACGTGCCACTTGATGTATGTTTTGGTGACCAACTTGCGGGTTTCGCCCATGAACCTATGCATAGGGGTTGGCACACGTTTTCATCATGATTCTCCGGTAGAAACTTTGGGCACTCTTTGAGGTTCTATGTGTTGGTTTGTGTAGATGAATTGAGATTGTGTGATGCATATCGTATAATCATGCCCACGGATACTTGAGGTGACATTGGAGTATCTAGGTGACATTAGGGTTTTGGTTGATTTGTATTTTAAGGTGTTATTCTAGTATGAACTCTAGGGCTGTTTGTGACACTTATAGGAATAGCCCAATTGATTGATTGGAAAGAATAACTTTGAGGTGGTTTTGTACCCTACCATAATCTCTTCGTTTGTCCTCCGCTATTAGTGGCTTTGGAGTGACTCTTTGTTGCATGTTGAGGGATAGTTATATGATCCAATTATGTTATTATTGTTGAGAGGACTTACACTAGTGAAAGTATGAACCCTAGGCCTTGTTCACTATCATTGCAATACCGTTTATGCTTACTTTTACCGCTTGCTACCTTGCTGTTTTTATATTTTTGATTCACAAAAACCTATATCTACCATCCATATTGCGCTTGTATCACCATCTCTTCGCCGAACTAGTGCACCTATACAATTTACCATTGTATTGCGTGTGTTGGGGACACAAGAGACTCTTTGCTATTTGGTTGCAGGCTTGCTTGAGAGAGACCATCTTAATCCTACGCCTCCCACAGATTGATAAACGTTAGGTCATCCACTTGAGGGAAATTTGCTACTGTCCTACAAACCTGTGCACTTGCAGGCCCAACAACGTCTACAAGAAGAAGGTTGTGTAGTAGACATCAAGCTCTTTTCTAGCGCCGTTGCCGGGGAGGCTAGGTAAGTGAAGGTATATCTTTAGATCTTGCAATCGAATCTTTTTGTTTCTTGTTTTAGCACTAGTTAGTTTATAAAAGAAAATTACAAAAAATGGAATTGAGTTTGTCTCATACGCTTCACCTCTTTAATATCTTTCGTGAGTATGATGGAAAGGAAAATTGTGCCAAAGTGTTAGAAGAAGAATGCATTAAATTGTTTGACACTAAATACCTGAATGATGAGCATGATTGAAATGTTGTTAGTACAAATTCTTTGAATATCCATGATGTTAATGATATGCAAAGCCACAAGCTTGGGGAAGCTATGTTTGATGAAGATGATATTTTTTGTCCCCCAAGCTTTGATGAGCAAATTTACTATGATGAAAGCATGTCTCCTGTCTATGATGATTATTGTGATGAGACGTGTGCTATAAAGAATAATGATAATCATGAAACTTGTCATCTTGATCTTAATTCTCAATCACATGATAGTTATATTGTTGAGTTTGCTCCCACTATTCCGAATGAGAAGAATTTTGCTTATGTGGAGAGTACTAAATTTCCTATGCTTGTAGATCATGAAAAGAATGTTTTAGGTTCTGGTTATATTGTTGAATTCATTCATGATGCTACTGAACATTATTATGAGGGAGGAACATATGCTTGTAGGAATTGCAATAATGTCAAGTTTCCTCTCTATGTGCTTAAATTTCTGAAGTTATGCTTGTTTTGCCTTCCTATGCTAGTTGATAATTGTTCCCATAAGTTGTTTGCTCACAAAATCCCTATGCATAGGAAGTGGGTTAGACTTAAATGTGCTAGTCATATTCTTCATGATGCTCTATTCATGTTTCAATTCTTATCTTTTATGTGAGCATCATTGAAATCATCGTGCCTAGCTAGGGGCGTTAAACGATAGCGCTTGTTGGGAGCCAACCCAATTTTATTTTAGTTTCTTACTTTTTGGTTCTGTTTAGGAATAAATAATCCATCTAGATTATGTTTATATGTGCTTTTATGTTTTAATTAGTGTTTGTGCCAAGTAGAACCTTTGGGAAGACTTGGGTGAAGTCTTTATGATCATGCTGTAAAAAAACAGAAACTTTAGCGCTCACGAGATTAGCTAGAACTTTTTACTGGAGAGTGCTATTTAGTTGATTCTTTTTGAAGATGATTACTATAAAAATTCCTCAGGTCCACAAATTTATTTTAGAATTTTTGGAGATCCAGAAGTTTGCGTTAGTTACAGATTACTAAAGACTGTTCTGTTTTTGACAGATTCTGTTTTCTATGTGTTGTTTGCTTATTTTGATGACTCTATGGATAGTAAAAGAGTTTATAAACCATAGATAAGTTGGAATACAGTAGGTTTAACACCAATATAAATAAATAATGAGTTCATTACAGTACCATGAAGTGGTGTTTTGTTTTCTTTCACTAACGGAGCTCACGAGTTTTCTGTTAAGTTTTGTGTTGTGAAGTTTTCAAGTTTTGGGTAAAGATTCGATGGACTATAGAATAAGGAGTGACAAGAGCCTAAGCTTGGGTATTCCCAAGGCACCCCAAGGTAATATTCAAGGATAACCAAGCGTCTAAGCTTGGGGATGCCCCGGAAGGCATCCCCTCTTTCATCTTCGTTCATCGGTAACTTTACTTGAAGCTATATTTTTATTCACCACATGATATGTGTTTTGCTTGGAGCGTCATTTTATTTTATTTAGCTTTGCTTGATGTTTGAATAAAGTACCAAGATCTGAAATTATTAAATGAGAGAGTCTTCACATGGTTGCATAATTATTCGACTACTCATTGATCTTCACTTATATCTTTCGGAGTAGTTTGTTGTTTGCTCTATTGCTTCACTTATATCTTTTAGAGCATGGTAGTAGTTTTATTTTGAAGAAATAGATGAACTATCATTCTTCACTTATATTATTTTGAGAGTCTTAAATAGCATGGTAATTTGCTTAAAATCCTAATATGCTAAGCATAAAAGATTTGTAAGAATTCTTATGAGTGTGTTGAATACTAAGAAAAGATTGAAGCATGATAATTGTTTTGAGACATGGAGGTGATAATATTAGACCACCATTGCTAGACTCTCTAATACCGCGCACTTTTCGCCGGTATCATACACCCACCATATATCTTCCTCAAAACAGCCACCATACCTACCTATCATGGCATTTCCATAGCCATTTCGAGATATATTGCCATGCAACTTTCCACCGTTCCGTTTATTATGACACGCTCCATCATTGTCATATTGCTAGCATGATCATGTAGTTGACATTGTAGTTGTGGCAAAGCCACCATTCACAATTCTTTCATACATGTCACTCTTGATTCATTGCATATCCCGGTACACCGCCGGAGGCATTCATATAGAGTCATATCTTGTTCTAAGTATTGAGTTGTAATTCATGAGTTGTAAGTAAATAAAAGTGTGATGATCATCATTATTAGAGCATTGTCCCAGTGAGGAAAGGATGATGGAGACTATGATTCCCCCACAAGTCGGGATGAGACTCCGGACGGAAAATAAAAAAAAGAAAAAAAGAGGCCAAAAAAAAGAGAAAAGGCCCAAATAAAAAAATTAAAAAATATATTAAAAAATGAGAGAAAAAGAGAGAAGGGGCAATGCTACTATCCTTTTACCACACTTGTGCTTCAAAGTAGCACCAAGATCTTCATGATAGAGAGTCTCCTATGTTGTCACTTTCATATACTAGTGGGAATTTTTAATTATAGAACTTGGCTTGTATATTCCAATGATGGGTTTCCTCAAAATGCCCTAGGTCTTCGTGAGCAAGCGAGTTGGATGCACACCCACTTAGTTTCTTTTGTTGAGCTTTCATATACTTATAGCTCTAGTGCATCTGTTGCATGGCAATCCTTACTCACTCACATTGATATCTATTGATGGGCATCTCCATAGCCCGTTGATACGCCTAGTTGATGTGAGAATATCTTCCCCTCTTTTTGTCTTCTCCACAACCACCATTCTATTCCACATATAGTGCTATATCCATGGCTCACGCTCATGTATTGCGTGAAGATTGAAAAAGTTTTGAAAATGTTAAAGTATGAAACAATTGCTTGGCTTGTCATCGGGGTTGTGCATGATTTAAATACTTTGTGTGGTGAAGATGGAGCATAGCCAGACTATATGACTTTGTAGGGATAACTTTCTTTGGCCATGTTATTTTGAGAAGACATAATTGCTTTATTAGTATGCTTGAAGTATTATTATTTTTATGTCAATATGAACTTTTGTCTTGTATCTTTCGGATCTGAATATTCACATCGCAATTGAGAAGAATTACAATGAAATTATGCCAACTAGCATTCCACATCAAAAAGTTATCTTTTTTTATCATTTACCTACTCGAGGACGAGCAGGAATTAAGCTTGGGGATGCTTGATACGTCTCCAACGTATCTATAATTTGTTATTGCTCCATGCTATATTATCTAATGTTTTAGGCAATATTGGGCTTTATTATCCACTTTTATATTATTTTTGGGACTATCCTATTAACCGGAGGCCCAACCCAGATTTGTTGTTTTATGCCTATTTCAGTGTCTCGAAGAAAAGGAATATCAGACGGAGTCGAAACGGAACGAAATCAACTTGAGAAGTTATTTTTGGAAGGAAAGCAACCCAGGGAACTTGGAGTGCACGTCAGGGGAGATACGGGCTGCCCACGAGGGTGGGGGGGCGCTCCCACCCCCTAGAGCGCGCCCCCTGCCTCGTGGGGCCCCCGTGGCTCCTCCAACGTACTTCTGGCTCCCATATATATCCACGTACCCTAAAACTTCCAGAACAGAGATTAGATCGGGAGTACCGCCACCGCAAGCCTCTGTAGCCACCAAAAACCAATCGGGACCCTGTTCCGGCACCCTGCCGGAGGGGGGAACCCTCACCGGTGGCCATCTTCATCATCCCGGCGCTCTCCATGACGAGGAGGGAGTAGTTCACCCTCGGGGCTGAGGGTATGTACCAGTAGCTATGTGTTTGATCTCTCTCTCTCTCATGTTCATGATTTGGCATGATCTTGATGTATCGCGAGCTTTGCTATTATAGTTGGATCTTATGTCTCTTCTCCCCCTCTTCTCTCTTGTAATGGATTGAGTTTTCCCTTTGAAGTTATCTTATCGGATTGAGTCTTTAAAGATTTGAGAACACTTGATGTATGTCTTGCCGTGCGTATCTATGGTGACAATGGGATATCACGTGCCACTTGATGTATGTTTTGGTGACCAACTTGCGGGTTCCGCCCATGAACCTATGCATAGGGGTTGGCACACGTTTTTGTCGTGATTCTCCGGTAGAAACTTTGGGCACTTTTTGAGGTTCTATGTGTTGGTTTGAGTAGATGAATTGAGATTGCGTGATGCATATCGTATAATCATGCCCACGGATACTTGAGGTGACATTGGAGTATCTAGGTGACATTAGGGTTTTGGTTGATTTGTATCTTAAGGTGTTATTCTAGTACGAACTCTAGGGCTATTTGTGACACTTATAGGAATAGCCCAATGGATTGATTGGAAAGAATAACTTTGAGGTGGTTTTGCACCCTACCATAATCTCTTCGTTTGTTCTCCGCTATTAGTGGTTTTGGAGTGACTCTTTGTTGCATGTTGAGGGATAGTTATATGATCCAATTATGTTATTATTGTTGAGAGGACTTACACTAGTGAAAGTATGAACCCTAGGCCTTGTTCACTATCATTGCAATACTGTTTACACTCACTTTTACCGCTTGCTACCTTGCTGTTTTTATATTTTCAGTTCACAAAAACCTATATCTACCATCCATATTGCGCTTGTATCACCATCTCTTCACCGAACTAGTGCACCTATACAATTTACCATTGTATTGGGTGTGTTGGGGACACAAGAGACTCTTTGCTATTTGGTTGCAGGCTTGCTTGAGATAGACCATCTTCATCCTATGCCTCCCACAGATTGATAAACCTTAGGTCATCCACTTGAGGGAAATTTGCTACAGTCCTACAAACATGTGCACTTGCAGGCCCAACAACGTCTACAAGAAGAAGGTTGTGTAGTAGACATCAACAATCTATAATTCAATTGGCAAAAAACAGGGCAGCAAGCTCTTATCATGTGTATACACCCATCTTGCAATGTACTCATGTGCTCGAAGTGACCTCTCCTCCCATGCTGCCTTGTTAATCTTCATTTGCTTGAGTCTTGCTTCTCCGGATAACTTGGGGTCAATTGTACGTGTCCACTTATCTATAGGACCTAACACATGAGGTTGTGAGCTACCAATACAAGTGAGTTCATCATCATCTCGAGCTTGACCTTGAGGAGTAGATGATGCATCAATAACAACATCATCTCTCACAGCCTTCTCGTGCTCATACTTTTTTTGCTTATTTGATGCCTTTTCTTCAAAAGCTTTTAAGCAAGCTTCTTTAGCTTCTTGTGGGCACCGCAGGCAGGTCCTCACCGCATTTGAGTTTGCCGCAATGTGTTGCTTCAGCCGGTAAATACCTCCCGTGAAAATATGACTGCAGAAATTGCACTTCACTCTCTGAAGATTGTTAGGATTAACAAGCTGACCATAAGCCCAACCCATATCATCGGAATTCCTCTTCAGAATCTTTGCTCTCTCTTCTGCTGTTGTTGCTGCTGCAGTAGCACCAGCACCATCTCCTTCTCCTGACTCCATACTAGTTCAGTAGTACTAGACAAATTCCTCTTTAGTGCCTACCTTTGTAACTTTGCTATTTCTAAACAAACCACTGAACTGTTGTTGTCTGCTCCCTGCTTAAGCAAAGACCAATGAGGCAATGAATGAAACAAAAGAACTGAACTAGAAGTCTAGAACAACAAAGAAACTACTGCTGCAGTGCTGCATGCCTGCTTATGGATGAGAACTGAAGAAAACATTAGAGGAGGATGTATGGATCTAAGGAACAGAGGAGGAGGAGAGGAGCTAAGAAGAAGTAGGAGAGGAGAGGAGAGGTGAAGATCCTCACCTGAACTGGTAGGAGGGGACGTCCAGGAGGAGGAGGAGCTGCCGGTGTCCAGATCCAGTGGACTGCCAAGGAGGAGGAGGAAGAACGCCAGGAGCCGCTGCTGGATCCAGAGCAGGAGCAGCCGCCACAGAACTCTCCTCGTGCCCCTCTTGTGGATCCTATAACCTAACCCTAGCCGAACAGGCCTGTTTTGGGCCAAGCCCTTTATACCCCTTGTGGCCCTCCAGCCCAACCGTTTTCAGAGCCCATCGCTTTTCCATCGAGTAAGAGCGCTCAGCGCACGCTTAACCAACGCCTAGCGCTAAAGCGACGCTTAATCACCGCTACAAACCGCTAAAAACTGCTAAACACTAAAATCGCCGCTAAGGTCAGAAGCGAAGCATTTACTCAGCGCTCAGCGCTTAAGCGCGATTAAGCGCCGCTTAAAAACGCTTTCCCGAACATTGAGAATGACTCGCTTAGACCTCGCAATGTCTGGGAGCCCGACAATAAGGATCCATGTTGTGTCAAGGACTGCCACCGCCTTCGGGTCAAGGATCGGCTCGGTGATGTCGATGACGAGCTTGTTGAGGGCGAGGGTGATCTGATCACTGCGGGTGGCGTAGCCGTGACTGAAAGCGTCGGGGAAGACCACCGAGAACTCTATGTCGGAGATAGGGGTGACCATCCAATCCCACTGACGGTGGTACAGGTGGTTGAGTTTGGCCTCGATCATCTCGGGGGAGGCCATGCCATCTACCACCGTGACCAGTGCCTGGAGGGATGGGTGGGAGGCGAGATGTCAGGGACCTCGATATGGAAGAACCCCAACCCCTCGATCCCATGCCCATACATCATCAGCTTGTCGGAGACCGGCCTATCCGGACAGAGGAGAGCGGGGTGACCCGGGTCCTTGCAGATGTAGTAGCAGGGGGTTGACGTAGTTGACTTGAGAATGGCCCTCGACGCCGTAGTTGAAGCAAGGCAAGCGGGGGAGGCCGGAGACACGACCCGGTTGGGGGGAGGCGCCCGGGATGGGAGGCTAGCGGATGGCCTAGCCTATACCATGCCGATGCCTTTCCCTTCAAAGATAAAGGTAAAACCTTCTTCTTAGCTTCATCTCTGGGTAAACCTGCAAGCTTAAATAATCGACAAATTTCATCCACATATATCAAGTGCATATCAGGATGTTCGGTTCCATCTCCTGCATAAGGATTAGCTAGCAGTTGTTCTATCATACCTGAAGGAATTTCATAACCAATATTTTCAATAGGTGCAGTAGGTTGAGGGGTAGCTAATTGTGGTTCCGGTCAAGGTGAAGATACCCCGAACAAACCCCTCAAAGGATTGTTTTCCATAGTAACAAGTGACAGTAAATTTCAGCATGTAGTAATAATTTTTCCTTACCGATTTCCACTTACCAAGAGCGCTTCACTCCCCGGCTACGACACCAGAAAAGAGCCTTGATGACCCACAAGTATAGGGGATCAATCATAGTCCTTTATATAAGTAAGAGTGTCGAACCCAACGAGGAGCAGAAGGAAATGACAAGTAGTTTTCAGCAAGGCATTGTGTGCAAGCACAGAAATTATAAGTAACGAGTAATTTGATAGCAAGATAATTTGTAACGAGCAAGTAATGGTAACGGTAACAAAAGTGTAGCAAGGTAGCCCAATCCTTTTGATGCAAAGGATAGGCCAAAACGGTCTCTTATGATAAGCAAAGCGTTCTTGAGGGTACACAGGAATTTCATCTAGTCACTTTCATCATGTTGGTTTGATTTGTGTTCGCTACTTTGATAATTTGATATGTGGGTGGACCCGTGCTTAGGTGCTTTTCTTACTTGAAAAAGCCTCCTACTTATGATTAACCCCCTCGCAAGCATCCGCAACTACGAGAAAAGTATTAAGAATAAATCTAACCATAACATTAAACTTTTGGATCCAAATCAGTCCCTTACGGAATAGCGCATAAACTAGGGTTTAACCTTCTGTCACTCTCGCAACCCATCATCTAATAACTACTCCACAATGCATTCCCTTAGGCCTAAATATGGTGAAGTGTCATGTAGTCGACGTTCACATGACACCACTAAGGGAAGCACAACATACATACCATCAAAATATCAAACACATATCAAGTTCACACGTACAGTCAAAAAAATATCAAGTTCACATGATTACTTGCAACAAGATTTCTCCCGTGACCTCAAGAACAAAAGTAACTGCTCACAAATGATAATCATGCTCAATATCAGAGGGGTATTAAATAGCATAATGGATCTGAACATATAATCTTCCACCGAATAAACCATATAATAATCAACTACAAGATGTAATCAACACTACTAGTCACCCACAAGTACCAATCTATAGTTTCGGTACATAGATTGAACACAAGAGATGAACTAGGGTTTGAGAGGAGATTGTGTTGTTGAAGATTTGATGAAGATTGCCCTCCCTAGGATGGGAGAGTTGTTGGTGATGACGATGACGATGATTTCCCCCTCCGGGAGGGAAGTTCTCTTGCCGGAATCACTCCGCCGGAGGGCAAAAGTGCTCCTGCCCAAGTTCTGCCTCGAGACGGCGGCGCTTTGTCGAGAAAGTTCTTCCCTTATTTTTTTTCTAGGTCAAAATGACTTATATACCATAAGAGGGGCACCAGAGGTGGGCCGAGGAGGGCACAACCCACCAGGGTGCGCCTGCGCTCCCTAGCGCGCCCAGGTGGGTTGTGCCCACCTGGTGGGCCCTCTCTTGTACTTATTTGCTCCATTATTTCTTATATATTCCATAAAAAATCTTCGTAAAGTTTCAGCTCATTGGAGTTGTGCAGAATAGGTAGCCTGACATAGCTTTTTCAGGTCCAGAATTCCAGCTCCCGCTATTCTCCCTCTTTGTATGAACCTTGCATATTATGAGAGAAAAGGCATTAGAATCACTCCAAAAGGCATTATCATGCATAAAAACAATGTAAATAACAGTAGGTAAATATGATGCAAAATGGACGTATCAGAGATTATGCGTCAAGTACAGGAGCTGCTCGACAAAGGTTATATACGCGAATCTCTTAGTCCTTGTGTTGTTCCTATTATACTAGTGCCAAAAAGGATGGTACATCGCGTATGTGTGTTGATTGTAGAGGCATTAATAACATTACAATTCATTATCATCATCCTATTCGTATGCTAGATCATATGCTTGATGAATTGAGTGGATCTACAATATTCTCCAAAGCTGATTTGCGTAGTGGATACCATCAAGTTCGTATGAAATTGGGAGATGAATGGAAAACCGCCTTTAAAACTAAGTTTGGATTATATGAGTGATTAGTCATGCCTTTTGGGTTAACTAATGCACCTATTACTTTTATGATATATTAATGAACGAAATTTTACGTGTTTTCATTGGACGATTTATGGTAGTCTATTTTGATGATATATTAATTTATAGCAGATCTTTGAAGGAACATTTGGAACATTTACGTGCTATTTTTATTGCTCGACGTGTTGCACGTTTGTTTGGTAACCTTGGAAAGTGCACCTTTTGCACCGACCGAGTATATAACCTTGATTTTAAAAAGACTTTTGAGCTTGAATGTGATGCTAGTGGAATTGGATTAGGAGGTGTGTTATTACAAGATGGCAAACCTGTTGCATACTTTTCTGAAAAATTGAGTGGGCCTAGTTTGAACTATTCCACTCATGATAAAGAATTATATGCTCTTATTCGGACTTTAGAAACATGGCAACAATATTTATGGCCCAAAGAATTTGTTATACATTCTGATCATGAATCTTTGAAACATATTAAAAGTCGAGCCAAACTGAATCGTAGACATGCTAAATGGGTTGAATTCATTGAGACTTTCCCTTGTGTTATTGAACACAAGAAGGGTAAAGAAAATGTTATTGTTGATGCATTGTCTCATCATTATACTATGCTTTCATAACTTGACTTTAAAATATTTGGTTTGGAGACCATCAAAGGTCAATATGTGCATGATGTTGATTTTAGAGATGTAATGCAGAATTGTAAAGAAGGAAGAACATGGAACAAGTTCGTCGTTAATTATGGATTTGTGTTCCGTGCTAATAAGCTATGCATTCCAGCTATCTCTGTTCATCTTTTGTTGTTGCAGGAGGCGCATGGAGGAGGATTAATGGAACACTTTGGCGTGAAGAAGACGGAGGATATACTTGCTACACATTTCTTTTGGCCAAAGATGAGACGGGATGTTGAGCGTTTTGTTGCTCGTTGCACTACATGTTAAAAAACCAAGTCACGACTCAATCCTCATGGTTTATATAAACGATAATGCATATAAACTTGAGCTGCCCGCAGATTTTGGGGTTAGTCCACTTTTAACATTGCAGATTAGAAGCCTTATTTAGGTGAGGAAGATAGCTTCCGTCGAGGATGACTTCATTTCAAGAAGGGGAGGATGATGAGGACATCAATATCATTGTTACACCCACAGGCTCTGCTGCTATACATACTAGACCAATTACTAAAGCTTTCGCACGCCAATTAAATTACCAGGTACTTTGGTTTCTTGATAATGATTCTAATGTTCGTGAGAATATGATGCTGTCTAAACTGGGTACATTCGTGTTGCTTACAAATGAAGGGCCTAGCGTGGATAAGAAGGATGAACATTGGAGCAAGATCAAGCATGATGATGATGGCATGCGCAGGGAAACAAGAACGGAGTTACAAGTGATGATTTCAGAACTTTGAAGCCACCACAATAAGTGCATGAAGGCTTGGATGAAATATACAAGATGCCACTTCATAAATTCCGTCCAAAGGCTATTATAGGTGCTATTATTATTAGGCTAGACCCATGTATTTTTGAAATACTGAAGTAAGTTGTTTTTAGAGTCCGTATGTGTGGTGAAAACAAAGTTAGGGTTGGTTTCGGACCCCTCCTAAGGGGCCATGAAATCCTACCCTCTTTTATCATATATATAACCCTTAGGGCGTCGTTTAGACTTTGGGTTTTGTTTAGATTAAAGTTTGCTATAGCTGCAACTTCGCTTACTTCGTTTGTGTTCAACGACCGGACCAAGACGTCACAGAACCCCATCTTGATCAATAGAGGTTTCATCTTATATTCGCAATATCCAGATTGCGGTCGCAGTTTCTTGCTTGTTCGTCGTTTGCTTGCAGAAAATAGACCCTCATGCTCAGGTTGATCGTGCTCCGGCGTGGTCAATAACCTCTCGGAGTTGGTTTAGCGATTGCTAAGGCGCGACGTCCTCGCACGTTCGTAGTCGGATCGTCAAAGTCTACTCCACAAAAAAGATAGCCATCATATCATCGAAAGACGGGACACCTTTGCCTATATTACATCTAGTCCCCAAAAAATAACCACATGCATTGAACTCCATAGAGAAATTCAAATTGCGGGAACCTACATTATGCAAGGTAGACGTCCATCAACCTTGATTCAAGAAATTAAATATCCCTAATAAAATCCCTAATAGGAACCCTAACAAACCCCACCCAAAGTCCTAATCAACTACCGTCGCTGCAAGCAGCCCATCAAAACATGTTTCGATCGACAACGCGCTCTCCTATATGATAGGATCATGGATCAAATCATCAAAACCGAGTAAAAATCGTTTCATTTTCGTTCGAAAGATGGGAAAGAGAAGTGAGTCAAGATGACTTACCGTATATCGATGGGTCCGTGCCATCCCTCGACGAAATGCGCCCATGGCGTCTTTCTCCTCACCGGCGACAAGGGCCGCCACATGACCTATCAACCTTCGCCTTCGGTTTTGAACCTCGCCCACAGCAAATCGTTCGCGTGACGTTGCCGGTCGCGGCCCTTCCTCTCCCTTTACCAACAGATGTGATTAAGGCGCCTCTGAACATAAAATTGATCGATGCGAGGACTTATTTGCAAAAAATAGATGCGACTCGGTGACAATATGGGTCAAATGTAGACAGTGACGGTATGAGTCCACGTGAGCAAGTACAAACGTCATAACATGCCATTCTTTGAATACAATGATCGAATGACCATGATGAACAGGTTTTTTTTAGGCAATGATGAACAAGTTTAATGACCCTTAGTGCATTTTACTAAGTTGACACAAGCCTTTGTGGTCCGTTTCCGCCCATTCAATTTTTTGTTCATTCCATTTATCCAAATTTAACGCGCTCTCTTTCCGTTCTCAGAAAAGTAAATTAAAAACCAAAAACCGCGCTCTCTTTCGAATCGAAATGAAGAAAACCCCCCCACCTCATCTCGCCCACACCGCCGCCCCAAATACCTAAACCCTCGCCGCCGGCGATCTCGACGGCGTCCATGTCGCGCTCGAAGGAAAACATTTATCCTGCTCCGCCCCACTACGGCAGCTCTTCCAACCCCTCCCGACTGCTCCCTTGCAAGCGGCCGCTGCAGTCTCCATGCCCGCCGCCCCGCCGGCCGCTCGCCGATGTCACGGGCAACGCCCTGCAGCAGCCCGGATCCGCAGGCGGCGTGGAGGGCATCGATTACGGGTACATCACTCCCCTCCCCAAGGTGCCCAAGTCTTGCGGGTTCCTTCTAGAGGACGACGACATGGACGAGGCGTTCTTGCTTGAGGTGGACGCCATCTGCGAGGAGCACTCGCGGTCCATGGCCGGGAAGGATAAGGGCAGGGAGAAAGATTTGACGGTGGAGCGAGGGCCGGTCGTTGTGGCGGCAGCAACCCACGCCGGACCATTGTGCGGAACGGTATACCTTTGGTCCCTTCTAAGTTGTTTTGAAATTGGAAATAGAATAGGGAGAGCCAAGGCATATCCAAATTCGTTTATGCAAAAGGTTGATTTGTTAGGGAGAGATAAGAACCGACGAAAGGAAATGCTGACTCAATCCGAGTATAATCTGTTCTTGATGTGTTATTCTGACTAATTAGGACTGCCTAGGTGGTAATTTCAATAAAGCGCTCACGTCATTATTCTCTCTTTTGGATTGAACTTAGCTTGAGGACGCATTCTGGACGGAGGCGTATGCCATTTTTGAGGAGTGTGATGCTCAGCCTGCTGCCAAGAGCCAGGATGAGGAGCTGAAGGAGATGGTGGAAGAGGAAAGCTCGGTGCTGTCCTGTGGTGATGATTCGCTTCTGCCAGCTATATCCATCGCAGATGACTGTGTTAAGGTATGTGAATATCCATGGGGCATGTGTGCCTTTTGCTTTCATTGATCTGGTGAGGAAACTTCAGAAAATTCTACAAAGTGCTACTCCCTCCGTTTCCATAATTCTTGTCGTGGTTTTAGTTCTAATTTGAACCCGGTTCCTTTAAATCGGAAAGCATTTGTAACTTCCTTTAAGTCATGTTTTCCCCTACCTAACACTGAGAATCTTAAGAGAATAATGTTAGTTTTGTGAAATTAGAAGTGAACTAGGTAGCCGGTAAATTGCAAAGTAGCTTATCATGTTGTCTTCTTTTGAGAGAAATTCAGTTGGAGGACACTTTCTGGGAAGTCAATGCCATCAGCAAGGAGCACCATGTCACATCTTCTGAGATGAACCAGGAGCACTATGTCGCATCTTTGGCGATCAACCAGGATGAGATAGACGAGGTGTACGTACAAGATGGCTCAGTAGCATTATGTGTTGATTTCCCTCCAGTAATTTCCATTGCGGAGGAGGGAGGAGAGGTATAACTTTGCTTCTTAACTTTAGACAAGGGAAAATTCTATAGTTTTGGGGCATGATGGAATGCTTGCTTCCTGAATCTTGGAAGGAATTGAGTAGGTTTGGTCTGGAACCACATAACTAAACCAGTTTATTTGATTACTCTTCTCTTGGAGATATTAAGGTTGTTGATGCACTCTTGGGGGAGGTCGATGTCATCCATGAGGGGCAGGTTGCCATGTCTGCTGCCAAGGGCAAGGAGGAGCCTGGGGAGATGGGACTAGAAATGGAGGAAAATGAAGGGTGTGCCCCAAGGAAGTACTATGAGTATTTGCACTCCCTAAACGACAAGCAGAGGGAGGCTGCATGCAGTGATGTTGCTGTTCCGTTAATGATCGTTGCAGGTCCAGGAAGTGGCAAGGTACAATTTTTGTCTTAATTTGGATAATTTTTTTCTGGATACAATATCTTAGTTCTCATTACAGGGAATATGTATAATTATAATGTGATTAACTCTTTCCACAAAATTGGTTTTCCCAAATTCGATATCCAAAAAGTCAACTAAGACCAATAATTTCTGTTGCTTGTGTCCACCGAGACCAATTGTTTTCGTGATTTACCTTTTTTTACTAAGATGATTTAAGAAGAATAAGATTATCAGTATCAGATGAGTTAATAAGTTGATATCTTCTGTTCTTGTAACTGATATTATTTTCCCAAGAATGTTATAGCTGATATTATTTTCCCAAGGATGTTATAGCTGATATTTTGATGCAATTAATTATTGATTCCAAATGAAATCAGAACTAACATCATCTGTCCCATTACGACAGAAATCCTACCTACAAAGTAAAATATATCCCATGAATATTATTTTGGCTTGAACTCGCATCTAAAAATGTGCACCAATTGTAGTAGAAGAAACTCTGCGCAAAGGTTGCACCATTTATTCCCAAGACAGTAGCCTATATCCTTCCGGACAGTTGTAGAAGAACCGAAAGCAATTTACTCATATGTTTCACTCTGTTAGAGTACGTAATGGGCCTGGGCTGGCAGTATAGCCCGTTAGTCTTAGGGTTAATTAGAGATAAGGGTCGCTTGCTTAGGGGTCAAGTAAGCCTTGCTTGGGAGTCAAGTAAACCTCTCTATATAAAGAGAGGAGATGTATCAATCTAATCAAGCAAGAATTAAGAAGGAAATCCCTTCCATCTTGCCCGGCCATAGGCAAAAGGCCCCCGGCCGGCCCTCCCGCGCCCTCCTTCTAGCAGCGCCATAACAATTTGGTATCAGCTAGCTTCGGTTCGATCATGTCTTCACCGCTGCCCAACCCGTCTCTTTTGCTGCCGGTCACCTCGTCGCCTCCGGTGACCACCACGACCGTCGCCCGACTCCTGCCCGCGCCGGGATCTTCCGTCGCGCCCGCCCCCGCCGTCCTCACCCCGGAGGAGGTGTCCGGGGCGCTGCGGGACCTAACCTAGGCGGTCCAGGAGATCCGCCTGTTCTTGGCCGGGTCCTACAGGCCGCACCCGGCTGCGTCGCCCGTCGCCGCCACCGCGTCGCCGTGGCTGCCGTGGCAGCCGCCGCACCAGGCGGCCTCCCCCACGCTCGCCGGGACGCTGCAGCTACCATCCACCGCCACCACCGCCCCGCCCTGGCTGCAGTGGCAGCCGCCGCTGCCCCAGGGCGTCCCCGCCGCGCTCACCGGGCCGCTGCAACTGCCATCCACCGCCACCACATCCCCGCCCTGGCTGTAGTGGCAGCCGCCGTTCCTGGCGGCCTTCGCCGCGCCCGACGCTCCGCTGCAGCAGCCACCGCCGGTCAGCTCCTGCCCCGCATCGACCGCGCCGGCGGGAGTCCCGACCCACCAGATCAAGTTCCCGCCATCGCCATCACCGCTTCCCCAGGGCGTCCCCATCCAGCAGATCAAGTTCCTGCCGTCGCCGTCACCGCTTCCGGCTTGGATCACTACCCGCCACGTGTCGGCGGTGGTGAGGCTGTAGGCTGCTGCGCGCGGCCTCCTAGCGCGTCGGCGTGTGCGGGAGATGCGTGGTCTGCAGCTGCCGCTCCTCCAAATTGCCCTTCGCTGCGCAAAGGACCTCGATCTCGTCCGCTGCGTTGGGGATCTTGGGCATGCGGTTTCCCCCACGGGCGGCGGGCATGCTGTTTTTCCCGCGGGCAGTGACCTCAAAGTCTGCGACATCGACGGTTGGGGGGGCGCACCCCTCCTCGTCATTCTCCATCGCAAGCCCTCCACTCTTCCCTGTGTGGTACAGACCAACAGCTGTCCGGCGGGGAGAAGGCAGGGTGTCATCGACAGGAGCACACCGCGTAGCACCACTGCATTCCGCCGCCGGCCGCCGCGAGGGCGCCTCTGCTGGTCGCTCTTGCGACCACTTCCAGGTGGCCATACACATGCACTCCTTTTGTCCAGGTGGTGTCCACGGGATCCAGGTGTCTGTATATGTGCACGTCCGACGTGCGGATGGTGTCCACTTTTTGTTAAGGGGTCCAAAATAAAGCGTCCCAGTCCAGGTTGAGAGTAATAAAACAAGCCGAGATGTAAAAGGCTTGTTTTTAGGTGTTAGGTTTGTGTTGCGTCGAGTCATGGTTATAAGTTGGTTAGGCTGCAGCTCGAGGACAAGCTGCATGTCCAGGTGGGGTGTAGTGTTAGAGTACGTAATGGGCCTGGGCTGGCAGTATAGCCCGTTAGTCTTAGGGTTAATCAGAGATAAGGGTCGCTTGCTTAGGGGTCAAGTAAGCCTTGCTTGGGAGTCAAGTAAACCTCTCTATATAAAAAGAGGAGATGTATCAATCTAATCAAGCAAGAATTAAGAAGGAAATCCCTTCCATCTTGCCCGGCCGTAGGCAAAAGGCCCCCGGCCGGCCCTCTCACGCCCTCCTTCTAGCAGCGCCATAACACACTCTTATTTGTTTGTCTGTTTATGTAACTTTATATCGTATTTGCAAACTTCTGGCGCACTAATGTAGTGTTCAAGAAAATGATGCAAGTGCAGTCCTTGGATTTACATTTTTAAAACGGTCTGAATTTTGTCTCTTACCTGCACACAGTTTCATTATGCTGTGACTTAAATATAATAAGATGGCACTCTTTAACTGAGCTCCATAGACCTCTTATCTTGTGATCATTTCCACACTTTTGTCTATATTGACTTTCTTTGTAATTGGCATGACTCAAGACTTCTACAATGGTCGGCAGGGTTCTCACATTGCTCAAAGAGGTAGGGTGCGCTCTTTCATATGTTCACTACAAAATTAGCATGTTGTAATATTTGAAGGTCACACAGTCACATTTCTCCATTTATTGTACGACCAGGGAATTCCACCATCAAACATCCTTGCTATGACATTCACAACTGCTGCTGCCTCAGAAATGAGGGACCGGATAGGGGCAGTGGTCGGGAAGGCAGTTGCCAAAGAGATCATAATAAGCACATTTCACTCCTTCTGCTTGCAGCTTTGCAGGACCCATGCTGAAAAGTATGTATTTTCTGTTGTCAGATATTGACTTAATTATGAAGTAACTGAATGGGATAGAACTGTATAAAAATGAAGCTAAAATAATATTATCCTCTATTTTACTTATGAGTCAATATTTACTTATGATGACTCTTTTCACCTGTAGTAAGTAGTAACCATGAACTAGATGTCATAGATGCATTAAACTACCTCTTACAATCATTTTTTTCGAGAAAACGCCAAGGAACTTTGTGTTCCATTGCATTGAAAAGATAGAGTTGGGTTACAAACCTCCTAAGAGGCCAAGTTCAAACAAAATACGGGGAAACTAGTGTGCATCCCAGGTGGGCGGTGTTAAGCTTCATGCACTAGCCAACGCAACCAAAAGTCCGAACTGATGGAAAGGGCCAGGCAATCCACATATACACTTCAACACCCCCTCTCACGTGTGACGTGGAAAGTCAACACGTGGATAGACTTAGAGGTATGGCTCAAGAGGCCTATACGTGGACAAAGGGGGGCAACAACATTTTTTTTGGATAAACTGCGAAAGCCAGGACTTGAACTCAAGACCTTAGCTCCGATACCATGTTATGCTTCATGCACTAGCCAACGCAACCAAAAGTCCGAACAGATGGAAAAGGCTAGGCAATCCACATATACACTTCAACAGGCAGCAGGATGACGCGAAGGCCATGGGCACCAGCTCGTGCCCACTGCTCTACTTCGTCCTTGATCTTGGAGACCAGGTCATGAACTAGAGGCTGGGCACCATCGAAGACGCACTCGTTGTGCTGCTTCCAAATCATCCACGGTGTCAGGAGGGCAATGGATGTGAGACCCTTGCGCGGCTGCGTAGGCGTGTTCTGCTTGGCGTGGAGCCACCAGTCCATGAGGGATTCTTCCTGATTTGGGCCTGCGGTGGTCATCCTGAGCTAGGCGAGGATCTCATGCCAAGTCTGCCTGGCGAAGGGGCACTCCAGGAGGAGGTGACGCATCGTCTTGGTGGCCTGGTCGCAGAGTGGGCATCCGGGCTGGTACTGGAGTCCACGCCGAGCGAGGCGATTAGCAGTCCACAACCTATCTTGGTTGGCTAACCAGTGGAAAAACTTCACACGCAGCGGCGACCAATTTTTCAAATGAGCTTCCACGAGAAGCAAGTCGTGGATCCCTGGAAGGTGGCGAGGTAGCAGGAGGTAGCAGAGTAGGTGCCGATGGCCGCCCACTACCAAACAAGCTGTTCGGGGGCATCCGAGAGCAAGAAGTGCTTGATCGCCAGTCGGACTTGCAGATACTGGTCAATCTCGTGCATGCCGAGGGCCCTGTGGATGTCTCGTGCCCAGTTATGGCCCTGTAAACCTTCATTGATGGTCCGAATCTTTGCGGCGGCGCTTGGGGATGCAGCTGTAGAGGGCTGGGGCGATCTCGCTTATCGACTGCCAGTTGATCCAGTGGTCCTCTCAAAAAAACGCAGTTAAGCTGTTTCCGATGGTCATCGTGGTTGAGGCGAAGAAGAGCACCCGTTCCTTGGCAGACAATTGCAGATCCAAGCCACTCCAGGCGCGCTCATGATCGGTGCGCGAGAACCAAAGCCAGCGGAGCCTCAGGGCGAGGCCAACACACTCTAGGGCATGGATGCTGAACCCTCCGTGCGAGATGGGGCAGCAGATGCGGCGCCAATTGACGTGGCAGAGGCCACCGTTGGCAGCTACGGGGCCAACCCACAAGAAGCTGGTTGAATCTTCTCGATTTGACGAAGCGTCTTCTTTGGCGGCGCGAAGGCGAGGAGCTGGTGCTCAGGAATGGTACCCAGGAAAGATTTCACCTACGGGAGGCGCCCTGTTTTGTTCATCAGTCCGACCTTCCAAGCAAGGAGTCGCCCGACGATCCCATCGACAAAGGCATGTAATTGGGCTGCGGTAGGTCGTCGTATTGCGAGGGGATCCCGTGGTAGGTGATCGGTAGCTCGACAATAGGACAGCCTAGTTGCGCGATTGCAGCCGTCGCCTCATCCGTGTCCCAATGCAGCGAAGCTCTTGGCGTAATTCACCATAAGGCCAGAGGCGCGGCCGAAGAACTTCAAAATTTGGCAATGATGTCGCTGGACGAACAATGGCAGAAAAGTACCACGTCATCAGCGTACAGAGACACCATGGGGATCGAACGTCTAGGGTGCATCTGAGCCATGATTCCCAGGTCGATCGCGCGCTTGATGAGCCATTCTAATGTGTCAACATTGAGTGCCCGCGACGGCGATCACCCTGGTAGAGCCCCCGACGGTGCCAGATAGGGGCGCCCGGCTCGCCATTCATCAGGACGCGTGTGCTCACCGACGACAGGAGGATAGGATCCACTCCAGAAGTCTGTTCCCAAAGCCATATTGGTGAAGGACCTCGAAGAGGAAGGGCCAAGCTAGGGAGTCGAAGGCGGGCGGGAGGTCTAATTGGAGCAAGACTCGTGGGGCACCCGGTTGGTGAAGGACCCGGGCCGATTGCTCGACTAGAATGAAGTTGTCATGCAGACTTCGACCGGCGATGGACGTGTTTTGCTTCGGCTGACAAGGCTATCCAGCTTTGGGGCGAGGCGTAGTCAGAGGACTCTAGCAAAGATCTTGGCCACTAGGTGGATAAGACTTATTGGCCAGTAGTCGTTTAGTCTTTAGTGTGCTCGCATCTGCGCGCTTTGGTAGCAGGGTGATCAACGCCTGGTTGAGGCAGCCATGGCCTCTCATCTCATATAACTGTTGGAAGACGTCGACAAAGTCTTGTCGCACCATACTCCAACAGGCCCACAGGAACTCTGCGGTGAAGCCGTCGGCCCGATCGCCTTGAGCGCGGGCAGACGCTTGATCGCCTCCCAAATCTCCTCGGTGTTGAAGGGAGTGTTGAGGTTGTCAAGGTCACTGGGCACAATTAGCTCCAACAAGTCCACTGTGCAATCGCAGTCGATGACGGTGCCCAGGAGCGCATCATACTGCGCGAAGGCAGCTTCCGCCATGCTCTCGTGCTCGGTGATCACCTAGTCGTCCACAGTGAGGCCAAAAATCCTGTTCTTCAGCCGGCGGAAAGAGCATTGCCGGTGGAAGAAGGCGGTATTGACGTCGCCGTCCTTCAGATTGGCGATTTGAGCGCGTTGTCGAGTGAATGTGCGCTCCATAGAAGCCAAGCCAAGATAGGAAATCTTAAGCTGCTTACGGAACCGATCCTATTGCAGCGTCAACATCCGGTCTTCCCGAGCCTTGTCAAAGCGCGAGATGAGCTCGTGTGAGATGGCAATCTTGTTCCTATTGTTCCCGACAGATTGGGAACTCCAATTCGTCAACTTCCGTGCCGTGGCTTGCAATCGAATCATCAGATGGCGGTAGGGGTTGACGTCATCGATGGAGCTCTAGGCCGCAGCCACCGTCTCGTGGAAACTATCAAGGCGCAACCACAAATCCTCAAAGTGGAATTGTTGATGTGCAGCCGGTACGGCCGTACGGGGGTACAGCCAAGAGCAATGGGCTGTGGTCAGAAACCACAGATGCGAGGCATCGAAGGTGGCAAGCGGCATGGGCGTCTTCCCAGTCAGCAGTGCAAAGCACCTGTCAAGATGCACGACGGTGGGCGGGTGGGGGAGGGGATTGCTCGTTCGACCATGCGTACCGGCGACCATTGAGATATATTTCCTTCAACATGAGGTCGTTGATCAGCCTTCAGAATCTGCCCATCATGCTCCTATTCAGATTGCCATTATTCTTGTCTTTGTCGTGGTAAATTAGGTTAAAATCCCCGCAAAGCATCCAAGTAAACCTATTCATGGACAACCCGGCCCGGAGGCCCGAACTCGAAGCCCGACATTTGGGCCGGGCTCGGGCTCCAGTTTCTCACCTGAAGCCTGGCTCGAAAGCCTGAAATAAGCCCAAAATGGCTATATGTATTATTTTTATTTGAAATATAGGTATAATAAACTAATATAATATCCCGAATATGATTAATTTAATTAAAAAACCCATTGTTCATGTGTTTTGGGCCGGGCCGGGCAGGGCTCGGGCTTGGGATTTTTTATCGGGCTTTGCCAAGCCCGGCCCGAACCCGGCCCGCGGAATGATCAGGTTTACATCCAAGGTCCCTGGCAATCGTTGCGGACGTCGTGTAATTCCTGAAGAAACACAATTTTATCTGCATCATCCTGCGGTCTGTAGACCACCGTCATTCACGAAGGGTCCACCAAGGGGCATCTGAGCCTGTGGAAACCTTGGCAGTGATCGTGTTCGCGGAGAACGCCGGGTCCGTGATAGTCACGGCCTTGCTCTTCCAAGCGAACCTCTTACAATCATCTCTAACTGTAATTTAATGTCTCACAAAGTTGGTAATGGAAAAGTATGTGCAATGCTATATCAATTTGCTGATCTGATAATTTTCTTGTTTGTGTTTTATGTTCTCATTTCAATACACTTTCTCTTTCTTGCAGTTTATTAAGCCTACAAGTTGTTGTGAACTTTTAGATACTTGTTCTTGGCTTATTTTGTCCCTTATTTTAAAAACTAATATTTCTGCAACATTCGTTTGAAGGCTAGGCCGCACATCTGAATTCATAATATATGGCCATGGGCAACAGAGGAGGGCCATTATTGAGGCAGAACGCCTGTTGGAGCATGGCAAAAGTGATGGTTTAGGAGATGCAGTTAAGCAGTATGATGGAGACATTAAACATTCTTTTAAAGACAAAGCTAAGAAGTGGTTGAAGTTTGTTACACAGGTGCCTTCTATTTCTGAAGATTCATCACTATCATTTTATAGTTTCTATTTCCTTTTTGTTTTGGTGCACCTGCAGCTCTATGAAGGGATTGGGCAGTCTCTACAGCATTTTGCTCCTGCAAAATTATTGTAAAGCCTCACAGTAACTTTGCATCTACCCAAAGTGTCGTTCAGATTCTCCTTATATATGTATATATGTTTGTTACTTGCCACCTTCTGCACAATCCACAGCGCATAATATTGAAGGAACTGCTTCGGCATGCTGTGTAGACATTGTTCTAAAGGCTTACTGCATATAGTGGATTATTCCTAGTCTTGTTGAGACGCCTGAATTAATTCAAGATAAAGTATACAACGTTCTAATTATAGTAGAAAACAGAAATACAAGGTTTTGTACAATACACTTGACATACAAAAACTAACTCTGAACAATCACTTTAGAACCAATCAATTAGGACACAACAACAAACGTCTTATTAATAATTTTGACAATTACGAGATCCCAAAAATGATGTGAAAACTCTGGGTAACTATAATACTGCTTGAAGCCTTGAAGGTGCCTCACAAAACCATAGGTGTGACCACATGCTAAATCTGGATCACATTTAGCTTAGTTGTGAATGGATATGGCCATAGTTAAAAAAGGCACACCTAGGCAGGCGCTTAAGTGCGCGTAGGCTCTAGGTGATAGCAAAACGCCTAGCGCTTAATCTGCGCATAAGCATGCGCTTTGGTCAGAAAAGTGCAAGGCAGTGGCCATAAGCATAAGCATAAGCATGCACTTTCTAACTGTCTTAAGTGCGCCTAGGTTCTAGGTGATAGCAAAACGCCTAGCGCTTTTTGAACTATGGGTATGTCTCACGTCACGGGTAGTCATGGGCTCATGGCTACGGATTTTGTTTGTCCAAAGCATTTTGGTTCACACAATTCTTGAGCTTACTACTAGAGTCTCTATCACATTTGTACTAGATCCAAACTGTGAGCGAGTCAGTAATATGAAGAAGTCTTTCTGGAAAATAATCATGTATCCATAGCGCTTTTTGAACTATGGGTATGTCTCACTTCACGGGTAGTCATGGGTGCTACGGATTTTGTTTGTCCAAAGCATTTTGGTTCACACAATTCTTGAGCTTACTACTAGAGTCTATCACATTTGTACTAGATCCAAACTGTGAGCGAGTCAGTAATATGAAGAAGTCTTTCTGGAAAATAATCATGTATCCATAGTGTAGGAGGTTGTGTTACTAAGCAGATCTTCTTGTGTAGTTGGGTTTTATTGTTACCATTTACCAAATGTTGCATCTTCATTTACAGGCGAAATCTTCAGGACAAACTCCTGAAGAATATGAAAAGAAGGGCGATTTGACAGGAGTAAGCTCTCTTCTGTGTATAAATCATTGTTATCCACTTTGTTCTATAATCACATTGACCTTTACTTCGTGACATTTTGAGTAGGCTTCGATTCTTCGGCACTATAATGAAATACTAGTGTCTTGTAATGCTCTTGATTATCATGATTTTATCAACTCATCCATAACTCTTCTCACGAAGTTTCCTGAAGGTAGTTTCATTTCTTATCTCACAATATCACCTGCTTTGATGAGCTGTTGATAAGATATCTGTCTTGCCTATGCAGTATACAAAGAGTGCCAGAACACATGGCAGGCAATAGTAGTTGATGAGTTTCAGGATACCAGTGCTATGCAATATTTTCTTCTGAAGCTTCTAGCTTCTCACAATCATATAACCATAGTTGGTGATGATGATCAGGTATGCAAATTTGGTCCACTTTATCATCCAAGAATTTTAGAACTTATGGTTTCTAGATGCCCATTGGTGCTTTCAGCTGCCATACACATACTATTTTCAACTTCTTTTTCTCTTGTATCAGTCCATCTTCAGTTTCAACGGTGCGGATGTTTCTGGCTTTGATTCATTCCGTAGAGACTTTCCAAATCATAAAGAGGTAACTGTGACGTCTCTGGGGGCACTTTCTAACTGTCTTAGGTGTTACATTTTCTTCATGATATCTGTTAAGTAGCTTGCCTTGCCGATGACTGCAGATCAGGTTGAACAAGAACTACCGCTCTACACGGGCAATTGTCGAAGCAGCAACAGCTCTTATTCACAACAACACTAAACGGTGTAATCATAAACTTGCTGAGACAGACAACCCTTCTGGAAGTAAGGTATACTCATAGAAGCCCAACTTGCTTCGTTTGTTCTTCCATCCTGTCAGTTGCTTATTGATCTAATATTACTTAGATCACTGTTAAGGAGTGCCATAGCGAAGATTCACAATGTGCATTTGTCATTGACAAAATCATTGAAACTACATCTAGTTCAGCTGAAGGCCGCGACTTTGGTAAAATTGCTGTCCTATATCGAAGACAGGTTGAGAACTTTTGAACCCTGCATTGTAGAAAAGCACATTTGGTCATGCTTGCAGTCTAACTTTCTTATACACAGATAACTGGCAAAGCATTCCAAGTGTCATTCCGCAACAGGAAAATACCCTTTAATGTTCATGGTGTGGCTTTCTACAGGAAAAAGGTAGTTCAATTAGTTTAATCTTGAGACTCATTGCAAAGTAGCAATTTCTCGTTTTTTCTCTTTTCTTCTGTGCGGTTAATTCTACAGTCATTAGTTGCGTAACATTTGGGATCTTGGAAATTTCTTATGGGTTGCGAACGAGCCATTGCTAATTTTTCAACGCCTTTGGAAGGAACCAGTAGGGAAGCACCCTTCTGAAAATATATGTTATAATCATAAGCTATTGTTTGATCTTGATGCTATGAAGCTAACAACATTATTTGTTTTTGTTTACTTATTTTTTTGTAGACATGTGAGTTTGGTCAACGTCTGACATACCTAGACTGTTCGAGAAATCAATCATGTGAAATCTTTTTTTGTGCATCACCAAATTTTGCATAACTTTGTTCCACTTAATAATAAACGAATGACCATACTTTAGTGCACTCATAATTTACTTGGGAATAATAAGTAAACAACCCTGTAAGTGCTCTCAATTGCCTCATGGCTTAAGTGCTTTACCATGCTATTATTCCAGGCTATCAAAGCTATTATGGCAATACTTAGGACCACATTACCTGGTTGTGATGATGGCCCATGGCGTCAGGCCTTAAAGACCCTTTTGCCTGGTGACAAGGAAGAAAAGAAGAAGGTTCAAGTGTTACCAGACTCTTTCTTTTGCGTGTTATACCTTTTTTCATTTTTAAAATTTCCATATATTTGATAATTTGTTGCAATTTTATTTGCAGATTATAGATCATGTGGAAAAGATTTCATTGGCTAGAAAGTGTAGCTTCATATCAGCTGCTACTGACATCTTCAGTGCAAAGGTCTCCGGGACCTTCAAAAGGTTGTTTGATTCTCCCTGTTAACTTGCTGTTCTTAGACACTATAAATTCACCGCAAGTATTGTTATTTCAAGCTAATTGAAGACTGTTTATACCATCTTTTACATGGGCACCATTATTGCATAAAAAAGGGCAGCCCCAGTGCATGTAGCTCCCGCTTGCGCAGGGTCTGGGGAAGGGTCCGACCACTTTGGGTCTATTGTACGCAGCCTTTCCCTACATTTCTGCAAGAGGCTGTTTCCAGGACTTGAACCCGTGACCTCATGGTCACAAGGCAGCAGCTTTACCACTGCGCCAAGGCTCCCCTTCACCATTATTGCATATGTACATTAAATGTGTGTAGGACCGATGTTGCTTGTGCTTTCAGCTATACAACTGCCGCTTATTTATAACAGAATTTCCATTTTGTTCTTAGTTTGGAAACTTTGTTTTGTCAGTAAGTTTCCTTATCGTCATGCCATGCTCATGAATCTACTAAATGTTGCTTTATTCAGAGTGTCTCATTTTGTTGGCTGCAGGACCCAGATTACTCAAGGGCGTAAGGTTTTATCGACCTTGTATAGCCTATCAAAATTTGTTGAGAGGGTACTGAACAAAATTTTACTCCCCAGTACTGTACATTTCTTCATAACATAGGATACATCTCAGTTTACGATATATCTGCAATGTTCCACATCTTCAAAATTTTCTGTAAAGAAATAGCTGACCTATAAAAACGTAAACATCTATGGAATGAACATGTACCATCAATTTCAAGAACTTAGTTCTTTTGCCTGTGTATTTAGTATTTACAGGTAAGAGGGTTATAACTTGTGCACATCACCCATAACTTAGTAAACTTGCATCGCGTTCTCTGTTGATAGTCAGCAGTGAACAAACTTCTGCACAACATTATTTAGAACTACCCCATGTAGAGTGGACAATTATAACTTCTGCACAGCAGTGGTACACTTCAACTGATCTTGTGGTTAGTTTTTCAAGAGGTACATCCTTTTTTAACTGACTGCTAATGCAGCACCACACTAATCAAGGTCACCTCTAAAATAGTAGCCATCTTCTTAATTACAAATATTAACCCTCATCGTAAGTTCATAAGAGGTAGCAACCACTTTTTTTGGGAAAAAACACAAGTCTATGTATCTGAATGTACTATTTCATGAAAGATATCTTTGTATGTGGTGTGCTCTGATAATGGTCTGATTCTTTTCATAGATACATGTTAACATAGACGAAAGCATAACTCACTAAACCTGCAGCAAAGCCTTACTGATAATTGGTTGTCTTCATTTTTGTGTCTCAGGAACAATCAGTTTCAGCTGTCATTTCTTCTGCAGGAAATATGCTACCTCAGGTTCAGTTACTTGTTACAATTGCAACCAAAAAGATTTACTCTCTGTTTTGGTGTTTTATCACCTTTTTACAAGGTTTTAAATAGCTAGCTATAACCGTGCTATAGCTTTTTGAACCCTAGATGCTATCTGCCAGGCATATTCATTATTTTTATATTCTAGTGTTAAAATCGATGATTGTTTTCACTAGTTTTTTTTGCGACCTCCTGCGAAAACTGCAATTTAAACCTTGTTTTTAAATATGATCTGGGAGCACTGTGAATAGAAAAAGTGCTTTTGAAGCAACAGTGTTACTCCATATCGGTGTTAATTTGTACATGCAGTTGGTACATGACTTTATGTGATCCTATCATCTAATGGAATTGTGAACTCTGTGCTCGCACCTGTTGATCATCTTGAATTCTTCTAGTTTACTGCAGAATTCATGGTATGCAATAACTGGGAATGGGGGTGGGGGGTTAAATTAGACACAATTGTAACCTCCTTAATCCTGATTCGCAAACCCCCCCCTCCTAATCCAAGCTTATTCATAGGGGGAAACAGCCAGCTGGAACAGTGTCATGTGCTTTCATTGTAAACATATAACTACAACGTAGGATCTGACATCATTGTTTGCCACGTGTTCTACGATCAGATCATGCTAATTTCCTGTTGTAAATTAAATCTACAGTAGAAAGCTGTGAAATTGATATATGGTTTGGGCACACATTACCTTATCGCGTATATGCTTATTACCAAACCGAGGCTGATTTGGTGTGTCTCCTACTGATCCTACAATATCTACATCAATGCTGTATATTTCATTCTTTTGATGATGGTTAATTTAATAATTTTCATTTCTTTGGCAGCAATATCTCCTCGAAAAGCGTGCAGTTATTGATAACGATGGTGGTAAATTGTTAAATGAAGACAATGACATCAGATCTGTAAGTTCATACTATTTGATGCTCTTAATGTTCTATGTGTTGATTGTCCTGAGACTTAAATTTTGATGTTGTGCACCGAGATGAAGATCATTCTGAATCATCCTAGCTCTAGCATATATAAGAGCATGCACAAATGGAGATTGAGCAAGATATGCATTTTGTTCCTCATTGAAAATGCCCAAATCAAGTGACGTGCTGCTTTTATTTAAGTCAAAAGCAGCTATTGGTAGACTTGTAACTAATTTTCTGGAAACAAGCTTATTTAAAATAGCTTGTCAACCATCATGGTTGGATAAAGGGTCCATGATCTCAGTGGTAATGGGTCGCTGTTACCAAAACCGTTTTTACCAAAACTAGGAAATCTGTAATCTAGCCAAGTTTTCCAAAAGCCATACAATTTGATTACTTGAAACTAGATAGCATCTTACTCAAAGTTATGAATACTCAATCTAATAGAGTCTCTCTCTCTCTCTCTCTCTCAATGAGTTTCTCATCACTATTTTGTGTAACTACAATATTCCAGGAAATTCATTAGGATTCCTTTCATCTTGTTCTTAATTTCTGGGCTAATTCACCGTACCACGACCCCTTGTCACAATGCCTCGACTATTACCAAACCTGTTACTTTGGTTACTTCTAAAGAATTTGCAATCTGGCACTGTTTGATTATTTTTCGAGAAAACGCAAAGGACCTTTGCGTTTCATTGCATTGAAAAGGTAGAGTTTGGATACAATCCTCCTAGGAGGTCAAGTACAAATGATGCTCAGTGAAACTAGTGCACATCCCAGGTGGACGGCACAACGACGCGAAGGCCGCGGGCACCAGCTCATGCCCACTGCTGGGCTTCATCCTTGATCGTGGAGACTAGGACGTGAACCATGGGCTGGGCGCCATCGAAGATGCACTCATTGCGTTGCTTCCAGATCATCCACGGCGTCAGGAGGGCAATGGAGTCTAGGCCTTTGCGCATCGGTGTCGGCGTGTTTTGCCTAGCGTGCAGCCACCAGTCCATGAGCGAATCTTCGTGGCTTGGTCCTGTGGTGGTCATCCGGAGCCAGGAGAGGATTTCGTGCCAAGTCTGCCTGGAGAAGGGGCATTCCAGGAGGAGGTGGTGCGTTGTCTGGGGGGCTTGGTCGCATAATGGGCATCGAGGTTGGTGTTGGAGGCCACGCCTAGCCAAGCGATCAGCCGTCCAACATCTGTCCTGGTCTGCCAACCAATGGAAGAACTTCACCTGCGGTGGCGCCCAATTCTTCCAGATGAGCTTCCAAGAGAAGGAAGTTGTGGATCCCGGGAAGGTGGCTAGGTAGCAGGAGCTAGCAGTGTAAGTACCCGAGGCCGTCCATCTCCAAACTAGCTGGTCAGGAGCGTCCGAGAGCGTGATGTGCTCGATCGCCAGCCAGACTTGAAGGTATTGCCCAATCTCATGTATGCCCAGGACCCGTGTATGTCTCTTGGCCCAGCTATGTCCCTGCAGTCCTTCAGCGACAGTACGAATTCTGCGTCGGCGCTTGGGGATGCAGTTGTAGAGGGCTGGTGCAATTTCACAAATTGACTGCCCATTGATCCAGCGGTCTTCCCAGAAGTGTGCCGTTGATCCGTTTCCGAGGGTCGTCGTGGTGGACGCAAAGAATAGCGCTTTCTCCTCGGCAGAGAATTGTAAGTCCAGGCCACTCCATGCGCGCTCCTGGTCAGTGCGCGAGGACCATAGCCATCTTAGTCGTAGAGCGAGCCTAGCGCGCTCCAGATCCTGAACTCCCAATCCACCATGTGATATGGGGCGGCAAACGTGGCGCCAGTTGACGTGGCAGTGGCCACCGTTGGCGGCGCCGCGGCCAGCCCACAGGAAGCCACGCTCGATCTTCTCAATTTGACGAAGTGTCTTCTTCGGCGGCGCGTAGGCGAGAAGTTGATGCACGGGGATGGCGCTCAGTATGGATTTGACCATTGCAAGCCGCCCAGTTTTGTTCATCAGGTGGGCCTTCCAAGTGGGGAGTCGGCCGGCAATCCCATCGACTAGAGGTTGCAACTGGGCGGCAGTCCGTTGTCCTATTGTGAGGGGGATCCCAAGGTATGTGATCGGCAGGTCGACGATGGGGCATCCCAAGTGTGCCAGAGCTGTCGTTGCCTTGTCCGTGTCGCAGTGCAACAGTAAGGCCGAGCTCTTGGCGTAGTTAACCATCAGGCCGGAGTGCGGCCAAAGAGCGCCAGCACTTCGCGCACGGCGATGATGTCGCCGGGCGAGCAGTGGCAGAAAAGCATGGCGTCGTCCGCATACAAGGATACCGTGGGGCCCATAGAGGTGGTGATCCTCCCTGTCTGTGGTCTCCTCCTCCTAAAGCTAACCCTCATTTAGGCAGTGACACGGTGTTAGAACTGCTGTTGGAGCAAGTTTTGGCCTTTTAGAAACAGGACAGCTCTAGTGTTTTCTTTTCATGTACTCTATCTTGTAAGCCCAGACACATAAAAAACTAAAAAGTGAGCCTGAGCTCATATAATATTAGCGGGGTAAAGCGTTTCAGTTTCTTTTGAGTAAATTCACTGAAAGACATGTTAGAGAATTACGGTCTACGATTAATAGCAAATCTGTGCAAAAGAAAAATTGTGCAAATAAAGCTGCTATTTTCTCCCTTCATCCTTGTCTTCCTGCACAAACATTTGGAAGTGCACTTGGCACTAAACATGTACCTTTTCAGTTTATAAGGCATATCTAGTTTGTCTTAAGTCAAACCCTAGTAAGTTTGATCAAGTTTATAGAAAAATAGCAACATTTACAATACTGAATCAATAGTAGTAGATTCATCATGAAATGTGTTTCCGTCGTGTATTATTTGGTATTATATATGTTGAGTGTTGACACTATTTTTTATTAACTTGGTCAAACATAAAGGGTTTGACTTAAGATAAAATAGATATGCCTTATAAACTGAAAGGAGGGAGTATATGAGTTTTGTTCAATTGCAAACACACTTTTGTAGTTTTATAAGGGTGTAGGTAACCCGTTGCCTAAACGCTGCACCCAGAGTCCCATACCCAGCTGCGCTATACCAAGTGTAGATATGCATATAGGTCCATCAGCGTAGGTTGGCCCGTTTTATCTCTTTGTATCTGTACTTAATTCCTTATTTAGTATATTGATTGTTCGATAGACATATTATATTATTGCTAATGATTTGTCTTAACTCTCATTCCTCATATACAAAGGTGACATTGACATTGTATCAATTTGCAGGTACTTCAGTTTTTAATGGATGATGTGTCTGACTTCTTGTCAACACACTTTTCTAGTTCAGGGGATGCAAACCAGACTGAGGAGAAAGGCTGCACTGCTACACTTAAATCCTTCATTGATTACATTTCTTTGAGGGAAACAGAAAATTTTCGATCCCGAAAGGAGGAAAATAAGAACTCCATCACATTAACAACTATTCATCAGGTTCTGCCTTTTCTATCCAAATCACAAATAATGTCGTCTATTGTGGCATTTGGTAGTTGTGTGATACAATTAATGTGATGATTTCCCCTTTCGTTTGCAGTCAAAAGGTTTAGAGTGGGATGTTGTGTTCATCGTGCAGGTATTTTCTGCAATCTTTAGAAAGCGGTTACATAAAACCACAAATACATCTTTCATGGCATGTAAGTCACATACTCATGTGTATATGGCAAATATCATGCAAGTGCTAACTGAAATGATGTTAGTATTTTTGTAGGAAGTTTAGGCTGTAACCCAACATTTGATTTCTTGATCATAATTTCCAACCTTTCTGCTAAGTTGAGTGCTCTCAACGCATGCCAAATCCTATCCAATAATTGAGTGCTTGTCGTTACTGTATTGTCATGAGATATGCCAATGTCATCAATCATTATTTGTTGAAACTTTTGCTGGTTTTATGGCGAATAAGAGCAATTTTGTCGAAAGGATATTGGCAACGCCCTAAGATATCAGCTTCGGCATAACACATAAAGTTTTTTTTTCTTGTGAAACTTCCCTCCTTACATGTTTCTCTTTTCTGTAGACCACTGATGAATCTTAATACCGCGCTTCGATAGTCTTTTTCTTGTTTCTGTTTAATATATGCTAATCAGTAATTCTATTAAGTTTTTCAAGTCGACGTTTTCGTGCTAATCCTTGCATTTGTTCAGGCAAATGATTCAGAGATCCCCTTACTGCATGAGTACAATGGCACTGTGAAAGAAGCTGGATGCACATTGGAGGTTTGTTCAATACCTATTATTTGTTCCTCATATGTTCCTTTGTGTCCATCAACTTGGCTATAATTACAGGAGGAGAGGAGGCTATTCTATGTTGCAATGACACGAGCTCGGAAGAAATTGTACATCTTGCATGTCACAGTTGACTCTCATCGCCAGGTAGCTGATGTTTATCTTTTATCCTTATCTTCATACTCCATCTAGCTTTTTCTGACAAACTATTGGTTTCTAGCTGCTACCACCTTCACGTTTCCTTAGAGAGATTCCAGGTCACCTTCTCGACATACAGGTGAGCAGTAGTGTCAGACCATTTTTGACCTATTTTTATCTCTGCCTGAAGCTAAAATATTAGCTCCATCCCCTATTGATCTGTGTTCAATCATATCATCTGCTAGAGCCACATAAAATCATTATTATTAGTCCTGCTCAGTTATTTCATAGGCAGTCATATTATATACCCCATTCATTATCTGAGTGGAATTTTAGCATTATTGTTTCTCTTGTTTTGATAACTTGTAGGGTGAGGGGGCTGCAATGAAATATCACGAGCAGCCTTCTGGAGACATTTCATTTGATCACGCTGAAGGAGAGACATCAACTGAAAAGCCTATTGTAAATCAGAACGAAACTTCACCTTACCCTGAACTGATGCAGTCATGCCTTGCTAATGATTTCTTGAAGAGGTAAAACTTGTATTTCGATTCTCCGTTTCCTGTTTAGTTTATTTTCTTTTTTGTTTCTAATAATAATAGTGAATGCTATGTTATTTTTTCTGCACAGTTTCTGTAGCATTTTCTATTAGCAAACATACTAATATATCTGCAACATACTTTGCTATGCTACTGCATATTTGCTTAATTTTGTTTCCTTCTTTGAATTCATTCTTTGTACAGGTTCGAAATTGATGATAGAGCAGTAGTCTCACATATATTTCATCATTGGGCGAAGAGGCAGGCATTTCAAATTCCAAAGAGACTGCTTGATAAGGTACTGAGTTCTTAAGTACATAAGAAAGGTGTCACATCACATGCCAATTGTCGGGAAAGTTATATTTCCTAGAAGCAGTGACGGCATCTGCATATATCATTTTGTTTATTTTTTTAGAAGGAAAATATAACGCACACAATTAATACGCTGGTGTTCTGGGGAACTGAATGAAGTTTGTGTTGTCAGCAGGCCGAATTGATGTTATATCTTTTCATATGACAGTTTTGCCACTCCCTCCGTTCCTTTATAAGGTGTATTTGTTTTTCCAAAAGCCAAACGAGTGCAAGTTTGACCGAGTTTATAGAAAAATATATCAACATTCACAATACGAAATTTATATCATTTGATCCATCATAAAAAGTAGTTTCATATTTTATCTATTAGGTATTGCAGATGTTGTTATTTTATTCTATAATCATGGTCAAACATTCAAATGGTTGACTTGTACGGAAACCAATGTACCTTATATTCTGGAATGGAGGGAGTATTTGAGAATGGCGACATGCTCATTCTGAACCTTATCATTGGCACTATCTTTATCCTTTCAGATCAAATTTGTGATTGATGAACGCCTGCGCGGTAAAGGATATAAGCGCAAGGTGACTTCACCCTTCTCTCCTTCCATCTCGCAGCTCCATCATCCCGGTCATTGTTTTCATGTTGGTTGGATCATCACCTATAGTTGTGCTACATAACTAATCAATGATATTTGCTTTTTACATGCTCTTTTTAACGAGAGCTTTTACCCTGAGAAGTTGACCTGCAAGTTCCTCTCCAGGATGTCTTGTGCAAGCTGAAGTCATTGTTAAGCGACGATGAAGCGCTTGGTTACGCAGAATATGTGAGTTAAGTCACTGTTTGGTTTATTAGCAGCAAGCTCTTTGTTTTCTTTGGTAAATTCTTAACTAAATGCTGCGACTTAGGTTATCAAGTGGGAACAAATTCCTATTGACAAGCGAAGCCATTTGATGAGAGAGAGACAGGCAAGTCCGAAATCATTCTCTGTTGCAAACAAGTTGGATTTTCTTTTTATACAAGCAAGGCTTGTTATGTTAACTTTCACACTGAGAAGATCCTTACTTTGATGGTTCTCTTTCAGGAACATTTCCAGAAGCAGAGGATAGAGAACTCCATGGGTTCCTCGGAGCCTACACCTAAGCAGGTCAGTCAGATACATACACTACCTGCCTTTGGCTATTGTCTAGTTGGTGTACCATGTTGATCTTAAGGAGCGACATCCTCTGTGCAGATATCCTACCTCCGGAGCCTGGGGTGCACCATAACACCCACGTCTCGTCTCCACGCGTCCAATCTTATTGAGAAGTATAAATCGCTGTGACCCGTTCTGACGAGTTGAAGTCGCAGAGGAAGCCAATGGATAAACTAGCAGGCTCAGAATTTCCAGGTTACTGAGCTGTGATCGGCTAAGGTAAGTTAAGCATTCGTGCAGCCGGCACATCAGGGTAAAATAATGAAAAATATCAATAATAGATGATCGGATAAACTAGATGACACAGTACTTGGTAGCTCATGTACATATGTGAAGTGCAGGAAATGTTGTGAATCGATTGTGCACATCAGGGTATGCAAGTGGTCGGAACTAGTGTATATAATCTCTAACTGTTTCCTGCCCAAGCATTTGGTTGTGGATTATACATGCCTTTCTTTCTTACATAAAGAAAACCTCTCCTCTTTATTCCATGGTAAGATTTTTTTTGAAGCCCAAATGGTAGAACAGTTGTTCTACGGTATTTTCTATATATTAATAAATAGTAAAGAGAAATATGTACAAGCAAACTATAAAAGAGAAGAAAAGAAAAGAAAGTACAGGCAGAGAAGAGCTATCCAATTCCTGTTTTCTCTAACATGGTTGACCTATTGGAAGGAGTTACTGACAGTGTTCATTCCAGATGCTCACTGATCCAACTTTGCAGACTAGTTAGATACTTTGCTTTAATCCTGTGCGCTAGCTGTTTTAGATCTTTTAGCTTGAACTTCCAGCAGTTGATGCTAGGGGCTTCTCTTCTGAAGATTTTACCATTCGTTTGCCCCCAGATGGCCCAACAACCTTGGATAATTATCTCCATGGCAATGTGTTTTGGAAGCAATCCCTTTAGCAACAAAATCTCATCAACACATGAAATGCCAAGTCTCTTTTGAGGGATGATACTGAGCCAGCAATCTTGCACAAATCCACAATCCTAAAAGAGGTGTCTTGCAGTTTCTTCAGTATCTTCATGGCAAAACACACAATTGAAACTTTCCAGGGCGAAAGATTTTCTTTTGAGTAAGTTTCTAGTATTAACTCGATCATGCAGCAGCGCCAGCCAGAAGAAAAATTTGTGCCTTAGCCTACAGGAGCTCTTCCACAGCCATTTATAACTCTGCTGTTCTTGTTGGTGAGGGCAAAGATGGTGATACATGGTGATAGAAGAATATTTGCTTTTTTGGCCCTTAGAAGATCAAGAATCTTTCATCTTTCATCTGCTCATTGTGGTGGAGCTGAACCAGCTGCTGTAGTTGAGTGAATTGGTTATAAGCTACTGTGGAGGTTACATTATTACATTGTTTACAAGAGAGGTTACAATCTGATTTGGAGGATCAAGCATCAGACCAACAGATTCAACACTAGTAGCCATACCTGCATGCTCATGAGCAACAACATTTGCTTCTTCTCTCGGACTATGCTCAAACAGAACATGTGGGAATTCCCATGCCAAATGATAGCAGTCATTGAACTCTGCAGCAGCCACACATAAAGATCGTCCACCATTCCCCATGGTTTCATTTATCTCTATATTATCAGAGTTAACCTCAATTTGCATCATCCTATGAACTGAATCGGGAGCGAGCGAACCTTCCCCCACCTACCCCTCCCCGCCGGCGGCCACTCCGGCCCCAGTGTCCACCTCCCTCTCCGCCGGTGGCCGCCCCGGGCCGGGCGCCCACCCTCCCTCGCCGGCGGCCATCCGGACCCCGGCGTTTCTCCTCGTCGACCCCGCTCCAGTGCGGGATCCGCCATGGCGTCTGGACCCGCTAGTCCGGCGTCGGTTTCCTCAAGGCCTCAGCCCATCGTCTCTGGCTTGGGATTGTCAGGGTCGTCCGGCTCGGAGGGCCTATCGGCCGGAGCTAGAGGAGCGCCGGCTGGTGACGTTCCGGGACCGGCCGCGGGCTCTGCCGTGCCGTGGCGCAAGCCCGGACCGTCGCGCAAGGCACTGTGGCGCAAAAGGAAGGCTTTTCAGAAGCAAGCGGCGACGGGTGGCTTCCGGTCGCGTTCGTCGCGCTAGCCGGCCTCGTCGTCGGAACGGAGGGAGATCCCGGCGGACTTATTTGGCCTCTGCTTCAAGTGCTTCCGTGAAGGTCACCGTCGGGAAGAATGCTGGTTCCCTCCGCTCTACATCCGGTGTGGTTTGGAGGGTCACATATCAACGGAGTGCAAGCGGCCTCGGAGCCCCAAGTCAGAGGAGGATCTCTGGCGGGATGCCGTGGCTAAGGTAGCGCGTGCTTCGCAGCCGTTGGTGCAGGCCGGACCCGCGAACAGGCTGTCGCCGACGGCTAGGCAGACCGCTCCCTTGGAGAGGTCCTCGCCAGTCCCGGTCGACACCGCACCTGTGGGGTTTGGGCAGGCTCCGGCTGTAGCTGCTGCTACTGGTTCTGTCCGCGTGTTGCGCCGCACGCCGGAGATGGAGGATCTCGAACAGCGCCTGAGGCTGGCGGTGGTTGCCTATGTGGGTGGCACACGGCCAGCGGTGTCATGCCAGGAGGCGGCTGAAGCCCTGTCGGAGGAATTGTGCATACCCCGCCACCGGTTTTCCGTTCACAAATTCCATCCTGAGGATTTCTTGGTGGTCTTCGCGGTGCCGGAGCTGCGTAACAGGGCCTTGGCGGCGGGCACCGTCGAGCATGGATTCTTCAAGCTCTTCGTAAAACCATGGCTCAAGCAAGCTCAAGCTGTTACTAGGGTGATGCGCTCGCAAGTTGACATCATGATCTCATGCGTGGACGACTGAGACGGCGACGGAGCTTCTTGGCTTGTCGTGTCTGGTGGAGAGCTTGGCGCCAGAGATTGAGAATAGAGAAGACTTGTTCCTATTCAAGCTTCGAGCATGGTGTGTCGATCCGGATGAGGTGCCTGTGGGCAAGCGTCTCTGGGTGCCGGAGCTGGAGGTGAATGGTGGTCTGGCGGCGAGGTTGCCCACGTCTAGAGCACTGCTGGAATACAAAACACTCATCCACATTGGGAGGCTACGTGATCATGAGGGCCCGGAGTGCTGGATGAGGCCGCCAAGTTTCGATGGCAGCGGCCAGAGCGGGTTGCCGGAGGACGCCGGAGATTTCTCTGGCCGGAGAGAGTGGCGTGTACTGCCGTGGACGAGGGGAGTGCGTGATCACTGCGGCGGCACGACGGCTAGCGGGGCGCATGGTGGTTCGTACATGCATGCCTTGATGGGGCGCATCGGGCCATCCGACTGGAGAATCGCGCCGATGGCGCTCGGCATGGCGGCAACAGCGCGTGCGCCTCTGGTCACCGCGGCGAGTCAGGAGGCTGTGGTGCATGTGGATCCTGTGGTGCATGTGGATCCTGTGGCGCAGCCGGCCGCAGAAGATCCGAACAGGGGCCATGGGGCCACGCCTGCGCATGCTGCGGCGATGACAAGCCAAAGGCAGCGCACGCCTATTGGCCAGTCAGAGGTGCCTTTTGACCCAGGTATGGCTCGGCCGTTGTTGTTGATTGAGTCCGCTGCGGATCCCAAGGAAATTGATAATGAGAAAGAGGAGATTAGCCAGCCGGTGATTGACAATGTGATCGCCGCGGATCCCGAGGAGGCAGATAAAGATATGGAGGTGACTGGCCAGGACGCGGATTTGGGGGACTCAGTTTCTGCCAGCCCAATCGCAGTGGAGGAGACTGAGTGTCTAGTGGTGGGCCGGCTTGTGGGGCTTGCTACTGAGACAACGGAGGAAACCAGGCTGGAGATGCCAGCCACGCAGATGCCCGACCAATCCCGCTCTGGAAAAGAGGAGGAGACCAGGCAGGAGATGCCTATCGCGCTGCTGCCCGACACGCCAGCGGATGGGTGGGCCCCAGTGAGGGATGCGCTACTGCATCTGTCGGATGGAGCGGTGGTGGGCTCAGGGAGAAATGCTACAGACCTGGGGGCCATGCTACAGGAGAGAGATGCTGGCACTGGAGGTGCGGATGGGACTACGTCCGGTTCATGCATGCAGATGCCGCGGCAGAGTGAGAACAACGTGCTGGCTTGTGTGGTTCCTACGCAGCGCAACGAAGAACACCTTTCGCCCAAGGAAATTGCTGCGCTGGGCAACATCAAGGCATTTTGCGCGGGTCTGCTCAAGAAGCTTGCGCCATTGTTGCTTAAGGAATTCGAAGGGTTGAGAGGAGTCAAAACAGGCCAAGACCCGTTCACGCCGCGCCGCACTACACGCTCGGTTTGTTCCGGTGGCGCTAGGAAGACGAAGGCCTCGGCAACCGAAACGGTGCTGCTGAAAACCTTGAGCTTTGACTGCGATGATCTGGCGGTCTTCGAGGACGCGCTAGGTCAGCTACGTACGGTCTTCGACTCGCCGCTACAGGAGCCGCAATTGAGGGCCATCGCGGCTATCTTCGGGAAGGCAATGCCACTCAACCTAGTAGGGGAGACAGGGATGGATGAGCCTATTTTGGCGCAGTAGGTGCTTATGCACCGGTGGTGTTGGAGTCATCTTGGTCTGATGTCGTGCAACGCCTTGGAGTTAGTATGCTGGAATGTTAGAGGCCTTAACAGTCCGGCCAAGAGGAAGGCGCTTAGAGGTATCATGGACTCTGTCCGTGCGGCGATTGTTTGCATCTTAGAAACTAAATTAGAGGTAGTGGACATTTATGTAATCTTGCAATGCATGGGTCCTAACTATGATGGTTTTACCTACTTACCGGCGTCGGAGACTAGAGGTGGTATTTTCGTGGCTTGGGACACCACGAGGGTACTTGTGACAAACTTTGTCAACGATGCTCATTGCATCACGGGATATGTTTCGCTAAAGGAGGGGACACCATAGTGGTTGACCGTAGTTTATGGGCCGCAGGAGGATGAACATAAGATCAACTTCCTGAACGAGTTATCGGAGCGGAGATCGCTATGTCCAGATCTATGGCTAGTGATTGGTGACTTCAACCTCATACTTTTTGCGGCAGATAAAAATAACGCTAACTTGGATCGGAGAATGATGGGGAAGTTCAAGCGTTTTGTGGACAACAATGCGCTAAAGGAGCTCTTCTTGCACGGGCGCAAATTTACGTGGAGCAACGAAAGGGAGACGCCCACGCTAACTAAGATAGATCGTGCGTTCGTCTCTGTTGATTGGGAGTTTGATCACCCGGATTGCTTGCTGCAAGCATTATCCACTGAGTACTCGGACCATTGTCCGTTGCACCTCACGCTACAAGAAGCTATGCATGCTAAGAGAAGGTTCCGTTTCAAGAAGTTTTGGGTCAAAATGGACGGGTTTTTGGATGTCGTCAAGGAGGCTTGGATTTGTGATCCGGCTATCACCGACCCCTTCATGTGGCTAGATATCATGCTTCGTAACACGGCTAGAGCGCTTGCCATATGGGGTCAAAAGGAGATCGGAAACATCAAGTTGCAAATTGCCATCGCAAATATTGTCATCATGCGGTTCGACTGTGCTCAAGAAAACCGCATGCTCACCGAGGAGGAAAGATGGCTTAGGAGAACTCTTAAGCAACTGGTGGCCTAGCTTCATTAGAGAGGACCATTGCTAGACAAAGGTCGAGAATTACATGGTTAAAAGAAGGGGATGCAAACACGCAACTGTTTCACTTGGTTGCGAATGGGAGGCGCATGAAGAACTATATACCTTCTCTGACCATTGAGGGGCGCATCATCACGGATCAGAAAGGCAAGGAGGAAGCTTTTTACAATGCTTATAAAGATTTGTTGGGCAAGGACGTGGCTCGAGAATTCACTCTCGACTTGGAGGGACTCGGTGTTGCTCACGTAGACCTCACGGAGCAGGATCGTGTGTTTACCGAGGAGGAGATTTGGGCAGTCATCAAGGAGTTGCCCTCGGACAAGGCACCGGGCCGGATGGGTTCATTGGCTTGTTTTTCCAGAAAGCTTGGGAGATTATAAAGGCGGATCTCATTGCTGTGATACATAAACTTTTCCTTGGAAACGGTAGGGGTTTTGGGAGACTTAACCAAGCCTTGATCACACTACTACCGAAGTTCCGGAGGCATGTTCTGTCTTCGACTTCCGTCCGATATGCCTTGTGCACAGCATGCCCAAGATTGCGTCCAAGCTCCTAACTGCAAGACTCAGACCACGCATGGGAGAGCTCGTTCACGCGAACCAGTCCGCATTCATCAAGGGGCGATGCCTACATGATAACTTCCTTCTGGTGAGGCAAATGGCCCGCTCGATGCATCGAAGGAAAGCCAAAGGAGTGCTGCTCAAGTTGGACATAACCAAAGCCTTTGATTCACTGTCGTGGCCTTTCTTGTTTGAAGTTTTACGAATCAAAGGGTTTTCGGAGCGGTGGATATCTTGGATCGCCACTCTTCTGACTACTGCCAGTTCGAGAGTGATAGTGAATGGCTGCGCAGGTGACAAGTTCATGCACGCCAAGGGTCTTAGGCAAGGGGATTCGATTTCACCCTTGCTCTTCGTTATTGCCATGGATGTTCTTACGACAATCATTATCAAGGCACATGAGGCTCGAGTGATGAGTACCATCAATGGATGTAGCCCGATGCAGCGCTTGTCCTTATATGCGGATGATGTGGTTCTTTTTATCAAACCCACATGGCCAGAGCTCTTGTTCGTTAAGGAAGCTCTCACCATCTTCGGAGCGGCATCCGGGCTCAAAGTGAACTTTGTCAAATCTGCGGCAATCATGATCCGGGCGGAGGACGTGGATGAAGAGCTGGTTAAGTCGGCACTACCTGGAAGATTGCCACTTTCCCGTGCAAATATCTTGGGCTTCAGCTAAGCATAAGACAACTCAAAAGATCCGAGTGGCAGCCGGTGGTGGATGCGGCCTTGCACATCCTGCCGGGATTGCCAAGGGGCTTGGTGACTAGACCTGGAAGGCTTATCCTTGTCAACCAAGTAATGAGGGCGCGGGCCACTCACCATCTCATGATTGCGGAGGCGCCTAAATGGGCTCTAGAAAGAGTGGACAGAGGATGTAGGGCCTTCTTTTGGGCCGGGACAGAGGAAGTGAATGGTGGCAAATGTGTGGTATCTTGGGCAAGAGTATGTAGGCCAAAGCACATGGGAGGATTGGGCGTCATTGATCTCTTTAAGCATAGCATTGCTCTAAGATTAAGATGGGAATGGCTCTGACGTACGGATGCTTCCAGGCCTTGGCAGGGTCTCAACTTGACCGCAGACAAAAAGGTAAATCAAACTTTCAGGAGCCTGGTCAAATGGAAGGTGGGAGCGGGAGAGAAAATACTGTTTTGGAAAGATCGGTGGCTCCACGGTGCAACCATCACGGATATTGCCCCTCTGGTCGCGGCGACGGTCCGTACCCAAGTGGCCAATAAGAGGTTGGTGCGCGATGCTATGTGCATGCAGGCATGGATGAATGATGTGGTGGGTAACTTATGCATGGAGGGCCTAGCCCAGTTCATCGGACTTTGGGAGATCATTTCGGAGGTGCAACTTGACGCTCAGACTGAGGACAGCCCCATCTGGGCATGGAATGTGTCCGGAGTCTACTCTGCATCTTCAGCTTATAAGATGCTTTGTGAGGGAGGAGTTCGTTTCCACTCTTTCAGAGCCATCTGGAAATGTTGGGCACCTCTTGCGTGTAAGATCTTCATGTGGCTGGCAGTGCAATATCGATTATGGACGGCGGATAGAAGGACTAGACATGGGTTGCAAGACCAAACGTCAAAATGCTACCTATGTGACCAGGAGGAAGACACGGTCGACCATATTTTGCAGCAGTGTGTGTTCTCGCGGCAAGTGTGGTCTTAGTTGCATTGCTAGGATGGGATTGAGGATGTTCTAGGTTGGTGCAATGGTGGTCAGGAGCCAGAAAGCGAATACACAAGCAAACTTGGAAAAGATTCGACACATTTGTAATGCTTATCTGCTGGACACTATGAAAACAGAGGAACGCGAGGGTGTTCGGATCGGGCCAGATCAAGAACGATGGGATACGGTGGACATGATCTTCGATGACTTGAGGACTTGGGCCACGGCGGGAGCATTTGGAGGACAACGTGTATCCGAGTAGTAGAGTAGCGTGAGGAGTGGAGTGGAGGCTTGGTTAGGGTCGGATGTGACTCTTAACCAGCGCTATTGTAACCTCTTGTACATATTTTCTCTCTTCTATAAAGCTAAGATACGCTTTTGGCGTACCCTCGAAAAAAACCCTCAATTTGGTTAAACCCGATACACACCGTTTCATCATGCACTTCTTTCCTATGCTGCCACCACGAATACCAACTTGTGATGGCAATAGCTTCTGGGAAGTCTCCCAGTCCCAGTATCATATGTTCATTAGCCGGAAGGAGAAGCCGGAACGCAAGCAGATATTCCCCCGCTCTAGTAGTCTCATAAGCTTTTTCTATAATGTCGATGATTCCCAGTTCAGTCCATACTTCTCTCACCTTTGGACATAAGATCTTTGACATCCTTGACACCCATATCGCATGTGGGGCATTGGCAGGAGGCCTTAGCATGACTGTTAGCAAGGGTTATTATGTTGTGAACACAAAATGCGACAGTAAAAAAAGAGGGAAAAATCTAAAGCCTTACAACAGAATACAGCGAAATGGTCACGCCGATTTTGACCCAAAACAATATTACTAATATTGCTGCAAAATCGTTCATGCATGTTAGAACCATACAAGCGATGATCTTATGAAACATACACTCATTATTGAACTTGTAAACCTTGACGGTCTTAGAAAACATAGCTCTTTAGAGAGGATATGCTAGGTGGGAGTTGAGGCGCTCTCCTCTCCCCGTGCTGCGTGCCCCTCCGGCCGCGGCGGCCACTGCCTTCGCCGGTCGCCACTCCGGCGCGGCAACCACTAAACCCACCGTATGTCACTCCGACTCTGGTGGCCACCATTCTCGTCGGCTGTCACTCCGGCACCGGCGACCATTGAACGTTCTCGCGGGCCTTTTCCTTCTTCCCTTCGGCTTCTGTGATCTCGTTTCGTTATGGCTCTCTCTGACCTCAGATACGAGCCGGGGCTGGCGTTCGAGGCTTTCATCTGGAAGCAATTTGGTTCTCCGGTCAATCACTTTGAAGGTAGCAAACTCAAGGAATTCATCATGGTAGCGGAATTCTCTCGTTCAAAGCTTCGCATCAACGCTGATTCGGTCAGTCTTATCTTGCAATCTTGCTTTGGTGGTCATGCCTCCCGTTTCAAGGTGTCTTGTCTTCAGAATTGGTCTTTCAAGTTTAGTGTCGCCTCTAGAGATGTGGGTTTCGCCGTCATCAAGGGTGGGAATTGTTCAAATGATCTGTTCAATATGGGTTTTTTCTGTGGGGCAAGGGAGGCCCGGATTTCCGTAAATAATTTAGACTTTATCAGCAAGATATTGAGCAGGAATGGACTTTGGTTGATCGCTCCAAAGATCGAAGATCATACGTTGATGCAGTTCAAACGCCGCGAATTTTCCAGTCAAGAATTTTGAATGTTCAATCTTCAGGTATGCATGCTCTGACTGTTTCTGAGCGCTTGACTCAATCAAGGCCGCCTTCAATTCCCGGGTTAACTGAACCCAATAATATCGTTATTGATGGAGCGGGATCAAGGGATTTTCGAAATGTTGGGCCAGGTTTCCGCCCAACTGCTGCTGCGGCCCAGTCTGATAAATCCTCTTTCTGTGTCCGTTGTCTTGAGTCGGGCCATCCTAGGCCCAACTGCTATAATAGAATTCGCTGCCACGGGTGCAACAGGTTGGGTCATGTTAAGGCTAATTGTAGATTCCGTGGCGCAATTAACGATCCGTCTTCCAACACGTCTCCAGTCACCCAGCAACGAAATCCGAGGGCCTCTGATTCCCATGCGAACCGACCATCCTCTGATGGTACCCACCTTGTCAATGACTCGCGCTCGAGCCCCGTTCGGTCAAATTCGCCTGGCCCGAATCCTCTGGGGCCATGCAACAGAGACATAGAGGTTCGGCTTGACGCCTCCGATTCCCACCGCGCCGCTGGCGCTCCGCAGCATCCGCATTCATCGCCTCTGGTTTCCACTGTTGCTCCTTCGGCCTCGCCGACGCCCCCAGCAATGGCTACGTTTCCTTTCGATCCCACCCCCTTCCTCACCGTCGGCTGCCAAACCATTGAAGTCGACGGCCGGCCCGCCCGTCACCGTGTCATTCATGGCACTCTTGCTCCGTCGAGCGAAGACCTCGCCATCGCTACCATTATCCCCATGCCAGAAGGTGAGGCCGCTTTTGCCAATGTTCAGGAAGTTCTGCATGACTTTCTCCAGTCCAAGCGAATGGGGGCCTCTTCTATTTCTCGTTGCCCGTTTGGACAAGCTCATGTGCGGTTGGTTAGTGCGGCAGATCGGGATTTTCTGGTTAACAGAGGACCTCATGCTTTTGGAGATATCCATGTTGTTTTTCAGCGACACAATGAGGGTTTAAATTGGAGAAATTTTGAGCTTTACAGAGATGTTTGGTTGTTGATTGTGGGTTTTCCCGCCGATCTGCGTTCGTTTCATGAGATCTCTAACGCCACTGCTGGATTTGGACAATTAATGGTTTGGGATAGATTCACGTCAACTGATGCGGCAGTAGTGGTTCGTGTTAAAATTGATGCTCTTCATGATATTCCAGCCAGTATCCTGGTTTCAGGAGCTAAAAACTTCAGTGGGCAATCTTGGACTTGCCCGGTGGTTATCTTTCCAGATATGCCCATCGGTCATCCTCCACCTGATGAAGATCCGGTGCCTGACAATGGCAACCCTCATCCCAGACCACAGCAACCATTCCATCATCCGAATCAAGATTTACATATTGGCCCAGTTGGCTTCCACCTTATTCAGCATGAGGGCAATGCCCCAGAACAAGAAAATGTGGAAGATGAAGGCTGGGGGCATTGGGCAATGCCTCAGGATCAGCACTCTATTGACCAGGAACTTCACGCTGGTGAATTTTTGGAGCTGAATGATCTGCTTGCACCTCTTGAGGAAGATGTGCACATTGAGGATGACAGTGAGCTGACACTTTCGCTTGGCCTGAATGTTGGTGTGCTTGCTGGAGAAGTTCAGTCTGACAACTCTGTTATTGGTGCTCCTCCCTCTCCAATTCTAGAAGATCTGTTAGCTCCTTTGGCCATCCCAGCTAATCATCCTGAAATACAGGCAAACTTTGATCTTAATTTGCCAATTTTGGAGCCTGTTGCAGTTGATGCAGCTTTTGTCCTGGAACAAGTTGATTTACAGCCGCATAATGATCAGTTGTTGCATGAGATACAGCCAGATGTTGCAGTTCATATGTTGCTTGAGGTACAACCAGATGTTGCAAATGTTGATATACTGCAGGCTGACCAGGAAGTTGACTCTTCTCCCCCAGATAACATGGTTACTATGCAGAACATCGCTCACAATGGTAATCTGCCAGCTCCGGACATGATTGTCTCACCTGAAGGCCCATTAGAGAATATTCAGAGCATTCCTTTGGACCAAGATATTACAGCTGTTGCCCCAACTGACACTCAGGCAGCTCCTGACAACTCTGAAGGTACCAGTTTTGGGCCTCCTCCTGGCTTCCCTTTGCCTATCTTCATGTCCTCGGTTCATGCTGCTTCTCTGACAATCCCAGAGCAGTTGGGTCCTTCTCTCCGAGACATAACAACAGACAGTTCTTTCCCAGATGCAGGGGATGATTTTCTGTCCAAGGAAGGACTGGATCTGTGGGACAAGCATTTCAATCCTGCTGCAGGAGCTGACAAAGTGATTCAGGTACCATGTGAATGGTTCAAGTTTGTCACTGTTGCTCTATTAACTCCTGATAGCTTTAATTGGGCTAAATCTCTTTTGTCATCTCAACTCTGGAACTACATCATTGAGGGATCCATTAATAAAAAGTACATTCCTTTTGCACTGCCTGACTCGTGTATCTCTGGTCACACTCCTACTTGTCAGCAGCTCAGTTTGGAGCAGGAAGTCTCCTCAGCTCAGCCTACTACTCCAACACACACTAATGTTGAGGAGGATCATGGAGCTCGTTCAGCTACCACTTCTGCTGTATATGCTCGAAAGAAAAGGAAAGACAAGGCTCCCATGTGTGAAACTGAGGTACGCAGAAGTTACAGATTGCTAGAGGCCAATAAAGGTTTTAAGGGTAAAGTTTGCAAAGATAAAAATTGCCTGCCCTGCAGCACCGACCCACCTACTTTGCCTTCGAGAGTTATAAAAAATCTTTCTGTCTCATTTTGCAAGGCCAATGCTAAGGACTGCACTGAGGAGATGCTCCAGCAGCCTAAGAAGAAGAAAGAGGCCAAGGGAGTGCAGAAGAAGCCTGCTATCTTTCGGCCTTAAATCTTTAGTTATGCTCTCAGGGATCTTTCAGCTTTTGTAATGATGTTGGACCAGACTCTTATCACTTTCGACTCTGAGATGTGTAATTTACTTTGGAACCTTGTTGTGTGGTCTACCTTTTGTGAGAGTATTGTGACGCCCTCGATTCAATCGTACACTAATCATACACGCAAATGTGTACGATCAAGATCAAGGACTCACGGGAAGATATCACAACACAACTCTAGACATAAATAAAATAATACAAGCTTTATATTACAAGCCATGGGCCTCGAGGGCTCGAATACATAAGCTCGAATACACAAGAGTCAGCGGAAGCAACAATATCTGAGTACAGACATAAGTTAGACAAGTTGGCCTTAAGAAGGCTAGCACAAAAGTAGCAACGATCGAAAAGGCAAGGCCTCTTGCCTGGGAGCCTCCTAACTACTCCTGATCATCGGCGGCCTCCACGTAGTAGTAAGCATCGGCGGTGGCATCTGGCTCCTGGGATCCGACATCTGGTTGCATCAACCGGAAAGAAGAAGAAAGGGGGGAAAAGAGGGAGCAAAGCAACCGTGAGTACTCATCCAAAGTACTCGCAAGCAAGGATCTACACTACATATGCAACATTATCAAAGGAAGGCTGTGTATGTGGACTGAGCTGCAGAAATGCCAAAATAGAGGGAAAGCCTAGTCCTATCGAAGACTAGCATCTTCTGGAAACCACCATCTTGCAGCAACAGGAGGGAGTAGAGTAGCATAAGGTAAAACAGTAGTAGTGTTATCAACCTCGGCCAGAGATCCTTTCTCGACTCCCTGCGAGAAAGCAATCCCAGAGCCATACTATCCAGTTATCATCACAATCCAATTCTCATCACCATCCAATTCTCATCACAAGTATCCAGTTCTAGTTGTATCGATCGGGATACAACTCCAAGTGTCCGTTACCGTAGGACAGGCTATCGATAGATGTTTTCTTCCTTGCAGGGGTGCACCAACTTACCCACCACGCTCGATTAACTCCGTCCGGACACACTTTCCTGGGTCATGCCCGGCCTCGGCCAAACAATACGCTCAACCCGACCTAGGCTTAATAGAGAGGCCAACATGCCGGACTAAACCTATGCCCCCAGGGGTCATGGGCCATCTCCCCGGGAACTCCTACACGTTGTGAACGCAGCCGGTGAGCAGACCTAGCTACCTCCTTCAATAAGGCAGGCGCTTACGTAGTCCAACCCGGCGCGCGCCACTCAGTCGCTGACGTCTATTAAGCGTCGGCTGATGCATACGACGCAGAACGCCCATACTATGCCCACGTGATGGTTAGTGCTATCAGGCCAGAGGCCCCTCGGATCAAATATCCAAATCGTAGTGGATTAGGAACGCGCGGTAACAAGCAGAGACTCACGAAAGAGGTGACCCCGTTGCCCCGTCTCGAGGACTTGCGGCAAGGGCTAAGAATGCCCGGCCACGCCTCGTAATTATCTCGCGGGCACCTTCCAGGTCCGCCCGACTCCACATCACTCGCAATTAAGCTCGCGCGGGTACCCCTCAGGGTCGACCCGTCTTTCCAAGTAACAGTGGTAAAGTACAAGTATCCGTGTGTCCAAACATCAAGGGGAAAACCCGAGGAATCACCCCCGATGAATTCCACTAGATGTAATCATCAAGGTGAACGTAAGAGGAATCACCCCCGAGGTTCAACTTGAGGGGTTGCACGACAGAGTCGTATCGAAAGTGGTTAAGGAGGAAATCACCCTCGATGACCACGGCCGAATGACTACTCTACAGGGTTAACATCAGAAGTGCTGAAGAGGTTCACCCTCGGTACTCGATAGTAACCCAGTTGTGTCAAGCAACTAAGGGGAAGTGATGTGCGGTGTTGGGGCCTGGTCTTCGATCACGTAGATCGAGTCGTCGATGATGAAGCAGGGGCAACAAGGACAAGTGGGGGTCACTGATGGATCACTAACCAACCTATGCTAAGCAGTTTAGGATAAGCAGGTAAGGTACAACAGCAGATACAAAAGCAGGCTATGCATCAGAATAGGAGCAATCAATAACAGTAGCAAAATCTAATGCAAGCATGAGAGAAAGGAATGGGCGATATCGGGATGATCAAAGGGGGGGCTTGCCTGGTTGCTCAGACGAGAAGGAGGGGTTGTCGGTGAAGTAGTCGACCACAGGGGCATCAACATCATCACGGGGTCTACCGAAGAGAAGAGGGGGGGGGGGGGGATAAACGATAAATACATAGCAAGCAAGTGCATAACATGACAACAGGCAGAGCTAGACGTGTTCTAACGCGGTACTACATGTAGCAGACGAAGGGGGGAACATCCGAGGATGAATTCCCGGCATTAGGCGGATTCCGGACAAAGGAAAAGAGGGGGAAAGTTCCATGTTCAACATGCTAGGGGCATGTGACAGATGAACGAACCGTGTATTCGGATTCGTCTCGTTTTTCTGAGCAACTTTCATGTAGAATACATTTTCATCCGATCTACGGTTGAATTTATATGAATTACAAAGCTTTAAAGATTTTCTATATTAATTCGAAAATAAAACAGCAAAATACCTTTGTCACGTAGTGTTATTCTAGCCGTAGTGTATGATAGTGGGACCAGTGGGGCTGAGTTGACCCAGTCAAATGTTGACAAGTCAACATATGAACAGTGTGGGGGGCCACATGTCATTCACTTATTTTTCTGAAATTTTGTTTTTCTTTAAACTAACAATGGGTCCACATGTCATCTACTATTGGACTAATTAACTAGTACTAGTAATTAGACTAACTAACTAAACTAGTCCCTAAAAGAGTATTTGGGCCGGCCACACACACACACAGAACACACACTCACGAACACACACAACACACACATGCTCGGCCATGGCCATGGATTGGCCATGCCAATTAGTAGCGGCTGGAGCATCACCTAGCAGCAGCGGCAAGCATCAGCATTTAGGTGCGGTGGTAGCTAGCGTCCACGAGGCGGTAGCAGCACGCGAGCATCAGAGAAGCTGCGTAGCATGTAGCACTGGCGAGAAGCAGCAGCAGTACGCAGCAGAACAGGGAGCAGCAGCAGCTGTATCGGCGAGCAGCAGGAGCAAAAGGCGAGCGGGGGCGCGGCGCACGCGCACGCGGGGCAGCAGCAGCGGCAGTGGCAGCGCCGCAGGCAGCAGTAGGCAGAGCAGCGCGCGGCCGCGACGGCGCAGGGCAGCAGCAGCCGCGGCAGCAGGCGGGCGGCGGCAGGGAAGAAGCAAGGCGGTAGTGGGCACAGCTGCGCGCGCACGGGCGGGCGCCCGGGTGAGTAGGGGCAGCCGGGGTCGGAGCAGCAAACAATGTTAAGGGGCGACGCAGGCGGGTGTGTACGCAGGAAAACGAGCGCGGCCATGGACGAGGACAAGGGGGCGGCTACGGCTACGGATCGAAAGGGGAAAGCAGGGGAATCGGGGGAGGGGCTCACCACGGAGCTCGTGGACGTGGTCAGGGGGTCGGGGGTGACCCGGAGCAGCGGATCGACGAGGTGGACGGCGGAGACCCGAGGTTGAGGAAGAGGACGCGATGACGGCGGCGGCACTCACCAGCCCCGATCCAAAGGCACAGATGAAGAAGGGGAGGCCAGCGGAGCTGCTGGATTACCGGTCGCAACTCGGGGTGGAGCCGGAGCACGCAGACGACAGTGGCGCGACGATTCCCCCGTTCGGGTGAGCAGTACAGAGAGGGAGAGGGAGTAAGGTGCAAGGGGTCAAGCTCGATCTAGGGTTCATCAAGGGAGAGAGGAGGGTGTCGGGGCCACCTTATAGCCCCGTGGGAGAACGGCAGATGGCCGGCGCGTGTGCGTCTCCGGCAATGGCGCCGGTGTATGAGCGCCACGCCCCCTGCTTCTATAGCTGGAGATTGGGGGGGGGGGCAAGTGGGTGTGGGTTGGGCCAAAAGTGCTCTGTGGCCACTAGGGCCCAGATGCACAATAATTAGGCAGGGCATTTTCTATTTTCCTTTTTTTGTATTTAAGTTGGCTACTGTTTCATATTAATTTGAGTGACAATATGAATTTAGTCAAACATCAAATCCGGCACACATTTCAAGAACAACATTGTGGTGTTGCATAAAAAGTTTTAGAGCCACTGGAATTGTTTAAGCATTTTTAGAAAATGAAAAGGCCATTTAAAATGCTGCTGGACCAGAGAATAAATTCCCAGGGACAAATTGGGAGTTGCAAAAAATGTTGGTTTCAACATGACAAATATTTAGAGATTAGTTTCCATGGGATGAACTATTTTGTTTGCATGATAGATGAAATAAATAATTGACATGCATTTGAATTTGAATTTGAAGTAGATTTTAGACAAGTGGCATTTTGGCTTAGGAAAGCATGACGACAAGGCATCATTAGGGGGGATTACTGTAGCAAGATTCTTGTGGCGTTACAGTATTGTAAGAACTTCATCAGATCTGCTGGTTGCAATTCTATGTTATCTCAGTTATTCCTCCTTTCTGAAATGGACACCTCGTTGGGTTTTGGTCCCTGTTCTTCTAGATGCATTGATGTCTGATTGCTGCTGGATAGTTGGTCCCTCTTTGCAGACTGTGCTGATAATCAGGTGTTCTCTGTATGTTTGTACTTGTGGCATATCCAAATGCTGGGCTGGTTTGCTGGCCATCCAGCTGACAGTGCTCGTTGACAGAAATTTTCCAGTCATCTCTCATTATGTCTCACGCAAACAGGAACTGGAGTATTTTAAACTGGAATATTAGGGGCATTAATGATCCTGCCAAATGGTTGGCCTTGAGAAACAAAATAGATGAAGCAAATGCTGACATCATCTGCATACAAGAAACTAAGAGGGAGCTCTTTGATGCCAAATACATCAAACAATTTTGTCCTAGGAGAATTAATCAGTTTGACTATCTCCCATCAATAGGTGCCTCAGGGGGGCTGCTTATCGCCTGGAATGGCTCTTTATTTGCTTGAGATCACCTTTTTCATAATGACTTCTCGCTATCTTTGCGTTTTACTTCTACTATGTCGGGAGATTCTTTCATCCTCTCCAATATTTATGGGCCTTGTCAGGGACCAGAAAGAGATCTGTTTCTGAACTGGTTCAAGAATATTCAAATGCCCGTTGATGCCAATTGGATTATAATGGGAGATTTCAATTATGTTAGATTTCCAAGTGACAGAAACAGAGAAGGAGGTAATTTCACACATATGCTGCATTTCAATGAGGCTATCAATGCCCTAGCTTTGGTTGAAATCCCCCTGAAAGGAAGGCAATACACCTGGAGTAATATGCAAGATGCCCCTCTTTTGGAAAAGCTAGACTGGGTTTTTACTTCTGAAAGCTGGACCACAGAATTCCCTAATACTTTGGTCCTGCCTCTTGCCAAGCCAATTTCTGATCACACCCCATGCATGATCCAAATTGGTACACACATTCCAAAATCTAAGATATTCAGGTTTGAGAATTTCTGGATGCAAGTGCCAGGCTTCAAAGAGGTTGTCAAACAGAGTTGGGAACAAAATATTCACATCACAGATTCTACAAAGAGAATTTCAGCTAAATTCAAGAGATTAAGAAAGTGCCTTAAGATCTGGGCTAAAACTATCTCTAATTTGACCATCTCAATCAGGCACACTAATGAGGTGATTCTCCTTCTTGATACTATTGAGGAGTTCAGGCATTTATCTTCCCCAGAATGGAATGGCAGAGATTTTCTTAAACAACATTTGCTACAACTTCTGGAGTGGCAGCGGATTTATTGGCAGCAAAGGGCCACCCTTAGATGGGTCAAATTTGGAGAGGCTAACTCTAAATTCTTCCAAGCTAAGGCCACTTTGAAATACAGAGTGAATCACATTGTTAGCCTGCAAGATGAAGATGGTAATATTGTCAGGGAACACAATCTGAAGGCTGGTATTCTTCTCAATGCCTTCAAGAAGAGACTCAGCACCTCCACACCCACTTTCAATCTCCTTTAGCTGGATTCTTTGCTTCATCAGGATATTGATCTTTCTTTTTTGGAGTAGCCTTTCTCCAAACATGAGATTGATAAGGTAGTTCATGACATGCCACATGATAAAGCCCCTGGACCAGATGGATTCAATACTGATTTTGTTAAATTCTATTGGGACATCATCTCCCTAGATTTGTATGCTTTAATTGAGGATTTCTTCAGAGGAGCAATCAGTTTGCAGAGTATCAACAACTCTTATATTACACTCATTCCAAAGAAAGATTCACCTGCAACTCCAAATGATTTTAGACCCATTTCTTTGCTTAACTGTTCCATCAAGATCATTACCAAGTTGCTTGCTAATAGATTGCATACAGTTATCCTCAAGCTGGTCCATACCAATCAATATGGTTTCTTGAAATCAAGGTCTATTCAGGACTGCCTGGCCTGGTCATATGAGTATCTTTACCAATGCAAGTCTTCCAATAAAGAGCTGATTCTTCTTAAGCTAGATTTTGAAAAGGCCTTTGATATGATTGAGCACCAGACCATCAAAGATATCTTGGTTGCTAGAGGCTTTGGACCCAGATGGCTCATGTGGATAGATATGATCTTTGCTTCTGGCTACTCCTCAGTGCTTCTGAATGGTGTGCCTGGTAAACAGTTTCTCTACAAAAGAGGCGTCAGATAAGGAGACCCTTTCTCACCCCTGTTGTTTGTGCTTGCTGCTGATTTGCTTCAGTCTATTCTAAATAAAGCCATGGTGGAAGGCCTCATTTCAAAACCTCTTGAACATCATCCCTGTCCTGATTTTCCTGTCATCCAATATGCTGATGACAAAGTCCTAATTATGCCTGCTTGTAAAGTTCAGTTACAACAGCTAAAGAATCTTCTGCTGCACTTCACTGCCTACACTGGCCTTAGGATAAACTTTGACAAATCTGCCATGATTGCAATTAACACTCCTGACCACAAGATGCAAATTCTGGCCAACACTTTGGGGTTTACTGTTGGGGATCGTAGCAGAAATTAATTTTTTTTAAGCATCACCAAGATCAATCTATGGAGTCATCTAGCAACGAGAGGGAGAGGAGTGCATCTACATACCCTTGTAGATCACAAGCGGAAGCGTTCAAGTGAACGGGGTTGATGGAGTCGTACTCGTCGTGATCCAAATCACCGATGATCCTAGCGCCGAACGGACGGCACCTGCGCGTTCAACACACGTACGGAGCGGAGACGTCTCCTCCTTCTTGATCCAGCAAGGGGGAAGGAGAAGTTGATGGAGATCCAGCAGCACAACGGCGTGGTGGTGGAAGCAGCGGGATTCCAGCAGGGCTTCGCCAAGCGCTACTCGAGGAGGAAGAGGTGTCACGGGAGGGAGAGGGAGGCGCCAGGGCTTAGGGTGCGGCTGCCCTCCCTCCCCTCCACTATATATAGGGGCTAGGGGGGGGGGCTGCGCCCTCCTTGGAGATCCCATCTAGAGGGGGGGGGGGGGGCGGCCCCCGGGGCGGCGGCCCCTCGGGGGGGGGGCAACAGCCCCTTAGGGTTTCCAACCAGGGGGCGCATGCCCCCTCGGGAGGCAACGCCACCCTAGGGTTTCCAACCCTAGGTGCCTTGGGCCCTTGGGTGGGGCGCACCAGCCCATCAGGGGCTGGTTCCCACGCCACTTCAGCCCATGGGGCCCTCCGGGATAGGTGGCCCCACCCGGTGGACCCCCAGGACCCTTCCGGTGGTCCCGGTACAATACCGGTGACCCCTAAAACTCTCCTGGTGGCCGAAACTGGACTTTCTATATATAAATCTTTACCTCCGGACCATTCCGGAACTCCTCGTGACGTCCGGGATCTCATCCGGGACTCCGAACAACTTTCGGTTAACCGCATACTAATATCTCTACAACTCTAGCGTCACCGAACCTTAAGTGTGTAGACCCTACGGGTTCGGGAGACACGTAGACATGACCGAGACAACTCTCCAATCAATAACCAACAACGGTATCTGGATACCCATGTTGGCTCCCACATGCTCCACAATAATCTCATCGGATGAACCACGATGTCGAGGATTCAATCAATCCCGTATACAATTCCCTTTGTCTATCGGTACGATACTTGCCCGAGATTCGATCGTCGGTATACCGATACCTTGTTCAATCTCGTTACGGCAAGTCTCTTTACTCGTTCCCATAGCACATCATCATGTGAACAACTCCTTGATCACATTGAGCTCATTATGATGATGTCATTATGATGATGTCCTACCGAGTGGGCCCAGAGATACCTCTCCATCATACGGAGTGACAAATCCCAGTCTCGATTCGTGCCAACCCAACAGATACTTTCGGGTATACCCGTAGTGTACCTTTATAGCCACCCAGTTACGTTGTGACGTTTGGCACACCCAAAGTACCCTTACGGTATCCGGGAGTTGCACAATCTCATGGTCTAAGGAAAGGATACTTGACATTAGAAAAGCTTTAGCAGACGAACTACACGATCTTGTGCTATGCTTAGGATTGGGTCTTGTCCATCACATCATTCTCCTAATGATGTGATCCCGTTATCAATGACATCCAATGTCCATAGTCAGGAAACCATGACCATCTGTTGATCAACGAGCTAGCCAACTAGAGGCTCACTAGGGACATGTTGTGGTCTATGTATTCACACATGTATTACGATTTCCAGATAACACAATTATAGCATGAACAATAGACAATTATCATGAACAAGGAAATATAATAATAACCATTTTATTATTGCCTCTAGGGCATATTTCCAACATGTACTATCGGCAGTCTGCCTCTCACATACCTGGGTCTTCCTCTTAGTCTGCATAAACCAAAGCTTCAAGATTTTGCCCCCATCATCAAGCGAATTGATAGACGACTTGCTGGATGTTCCACTTTGCTTTCCTATGGGGATAAGCTCACGCTCATCAAATCTGTCTTCACGAGCCTACCAATCTTTTTCATGAGCACTCTGTCTCTGCCTGTTGGCATTGTTGATCAAGTCAATAAATTTCTCAGACTGTGCTTCTGGAGAAAATATGGTACAGAGGGACGATGGCCTGCTCTAATTGCCTGGGAGAAAGTGTGTCTTCCCAAAACTCAGGGAGGTCTTGGTGTTTTGGACATCTCCATTCATAATAAATGTCTCCTGATGAAACATATCCACAAATTCTTAAACCACGCAGACTTGCCTTGGGTGAATCTTATCTGGGACTCGTACTATCCCAATGGTACTCTCACCCCCAGACCAGCCGACTCCTTTTGGTGGAAAGGGATTCTCAAGTTGCTACCTCTCTTCAAGCTTTGGACTAAAGGATCAGTTGGCAAAGGCAACGCTATTTGCTTCTGGCAGGATAATTGGGGCCATAATATTCTTCAACATAAATACCCAGAGCTCCACTCCTTTTGTCACAAGGCAGACTTAACGGTGTGTGAATTCCTACAGCTGGATAATCCAATGGAGCACTTTCACACTCCTCTCTCCCTTCGAGCTCTCCAACAGTTCCAGGAGCTTCAGTATATTCTTCAAAATACTCTACTTTCTGAGAGTCATGATAGCTGGAGCTACTCCTGGGGAGCTGCCTTTTCCTCCATCAAATTGTACAAATGCTTGACTGAGGCTGACCACAACCCTCCTGTAATCTTCAGAAAGATCTGAAAAAATGCAGCTATCCTGCGTTATAAGATTTTCCTCTCGCTCATCTTGCATGACAGGGTTAACTCTAGGGGTCTCTTAAAGAGGAAATCCTTTCATCTGCCTTCTTATGATTGTGAGACTTGTCATCTCAGAACTGAAGAATCAACCCTGCATCTGTTTGGGACTGTGATTTTGCTCATGACTATTAGATCTCTGCACTCGGGCAGAGAAAAAGAGGCATCTAAATTTTTGATGAAATAGTCCTACTCTCCGAAGCCTTTCCTTCAAGCATTGCCATGGAGATATTGATCATGGGCTGTTGGCACATCTGGATGCAGTGCAATGGGAAAATTTTCAATGCTCAGGCCCCTTCCGTTCAAGTTGGAGAAGGGCTTTTAAAGCCGACCTCTTGCTTCTGCAACATCGTATCAAGGACAAGTTTAAACCGCTCCTTGTCCATTGGACTGATCAATTTCTCAATTAGTTGATATGTTGCCTTTCGGGTTCCATAAAACTGGGGTTGGCTGAATGCCGTGTATATTTGTACTTTTTTCCTTATTAATATAATTATACCGTAGAACTATTGTTCTACGGTTTTGGTTAAAAAAACATAGCTCTTTATTAATCTTAAAATAACTTTAAGCACGGACTCACCATATTAATGAATAGCTAACTAACAAAATAGTCATAATCCTTGAACCTTAGCCAAGGGAGACTAAATATAAGACCTAGACGAGAACTCTGGACTTCGATTCGACTAGCACTCCGACGAACACATGAATTGCATCTCAAAATGCTTCACAAATACCCAAAAGTATGTAAGACTCGATATTTCCCTCATGGGATCGAGGAGCTCTGAGCTAGGTTTGCTCTTGGAGATCGAGGGAGAACGATTGTAGCGGTAGAGAGATACATATACGTAGCATCAACACACGCACTTGTACACCCATACGTAACACAGAGGCAAACCTACGCGTATTTCTTATCTTTTCGGATAGGAAAACACATACATTTTCCTTCAATTTTTGTTTTCAACACCGAAAAGACGGAGAGCTCCTCTACAGTGTTTAAGAGTGTATTTGGTACCATTCCCACTCTAGTATGGTCGTTCCCCTCTGAGACATACTGAGTACATAGCAACTGATGTTATTTGGCAGCGGTGTATGTGCTGAGACATGAGCTAAGACTCTGTTTGATACTCAGACTGTGTGATGCGGAGCATCCTACAGACATCACCATGTCAAGAGTCCCTTCGGCAAGTGACACGTGCGACATCTAGTTCACATACATAAAGGTGAATCATCTCCTTTACACGTGTTCACTTACCCTTTCGAGGATGGTACACTCCTCTCGTGTGCATGCATATGTATTACTGGAGCTTCATCGACAATGACGAGGAGTGCAAGCACAAGTGTACGCCTACACCATCCGCGAAGGAAGCGTGTGAACAGCGTTGGAAGAAAGGAGAAGAAGATGGAGTTGTTGCCTGGCATGGAGCCAGACATCCGGACGACCAGCCGGATCATCCGGGTATCAACCGGACGTTCGGGTTACCTCCCGGATCATCTGACTATGGCGACCAAAGGCACTCGAAGGCTTGCCCTGAAGCCGAATCATCTGGAAGATGTCGGGATCATCCGGCCTTGCCTGTGTGCATGACGGGCCACTTGGCCTCGTATCCCCACCTAACTTACCCCTTTTCTCTTAGCAGTATATATAGACCTCCTCCAGCTCATTTGTAGGATAGCTAAGAATATATCTCATATCATAGAGCTTAGCTCATCTATCTCCCCGTGTGCGATTCCTCTTAGGAGAAGATCCACAAGTGGATTCAAGGCCTCCTAGTGAGAAGAACCATCTATGGTTGCCAAGGCCCCTAATGGGAAGATTCCTCCATGGAATTCAAGAGCCATGTTCCTAGAGATTTGGGTGAACTACCCTTGTATCTTTATTTTCCTTGTTGTTCTTGGATCTTGATGCATCCCATGTATTGCTTGTGATTTGAGGAGTACTTGGCAGAATCTTGTCCAATAGAGTGTTTTCCTCTCTCTTTTCTCCACGTTTTCCCCTCATGTTCTTCGTGTTCCTCCTTGAATTCACCTCCAATTCATGAACATCGGGAAAACTCTCACCGATTAGGGTTTCTGTAGGATCGGAAGTACGTCTAGAGGGGGGGGGGAGTGATTAGACTACTTGACCAAATAAAATATTTCCTTTTCCCAATTTTAGTTGTGGTTTAGCAATTAGAACAAGTCAATCAATCAACCTACACATGCAATTCTAAGAGTATAGCAGCGGAATGTAAAACATTGCATATGAAGGTAAAGGGAAGGGTCTGGAGAAGTCAAACACACTGGAGACACAGAGTTTTTTGGCGTGGTTCCGATAGGTGGTGCTATCGTACGTCCACGTTGATGAAAACTTCAACCCACAGACGGTAATGGTTGTGTGAGTCCACGGAGGGCACCACCCACGAAGGGTCCACGAAGAAGCAACCTTGTCTATCCCACCATAGCCATTGTCCATGAAGGACTTGCCTCACTCGGGTAGATCTTCATGGAGTAGGCGATCTCCTTGCCCTTACAAACTTCTTGGTTCAACTCCACATCACGACGGAGGCTCCCAAGCGAGACCTAACCAATCTAGGAGACACCACTCTCCAAAAGGTAATAGACGGTGTGTTGGTGATGAACTCCTTGCTCTTGTGCTTCAAATGATAGTCTCCCCAACACTCAACTCTCTCTCTCACATATTTGGCTGTGGTGGAAGAGGGATTTGAGTGGAAAGCAACTTGTGGAAGGCTAGAAATCAAGGTTCAAATGGTAGGAATGGAATCTCTTGATCTCAACACATGAGTAGGTGGTTCTCTCTCAGAAAATGAATGGTGGAAGTGTAGACACGTTCTGATGGCTCTCTCACAAATGGATAAGGGGGTGGAGGGTTGTAACGCCCTCGATGCGGCTATATCTCCCACGTGTCGAGGCACGACTTAGAGGCATAACCGCATTGAAAGCAATGTCGCAAGTGAGGTAATCTTCACACAATCCATGTAATAATAAGGGAAAGATACATAGTTGGCTTACAATCGCCACTTCACACAAGTACATAAATAACATCCATCAAACAGATTACACTCAAGGCCCGACTACGGTACCAAAATGAAAGAAGACTACCCCAAATGCTAACAGATCCCCGGATCACCCAACTGGGCTCCACTACTGATCATCTGGAAAAGAAACATAGTAACGGCCACGTTCCTCATCGAACTCCCAAGTGAGCTCGGTCGCGTCATCAGCACTGACATCGTTGGTACCTGCAACTGAGGTGATAATATCTGTGAGCCACGGGGACTCAGCAATCTCACACCCGCGAGATCAAGACTATTTAAGCTTAAAGGTGGGAAAAGGGGGTTTGTGAGGTGGAGCTGCGGCAAGCGACTAGCATATGGTGGATATAGCGCAAAAGAGAGCGGGAAGAGAAGGCAAGGCACGGTCGTGAAGCTAGAAGTGATCAAAAAGTGATCCTGAAACAACCTACGTCAAGCATAACTCCAACAACCGTGTTCACTTCCCGGACCCTGCCGAGAAGAGACCATCACGGTTACACACGCGGTTGATGTGTTTTAGTTAAGGTCAACTTCGGGTTTTCTACAACCGGACATCAACAAATTCCCATCTGCCTCATAACCGCGGGCACGGCTTTCGAAAGATAATACCCTGCAGGGGTGTCCCAACTTAGCCCATGATAAGCTCTCACGGTCAACGAAGGATATTCCTTCTACCGGGAAGACCCGATCAATCTCGGAATCCCGGACTACAAGACATTTCAACAGCAATAAAACAAGTCCAGCAAAACCGCCCGATTGTGCCGACAAATCCTGATAGGAGCTGCACATATCTCGGTCTCAGGGCACATCCGGATAAGTCAAGCTACGAGTAAAACCAGCCCTCGAGTTGCCACGAGGTGGCCCCGCAGGTTGCTCGGTTCGGGCCAGCACTTAGAGAAGCACTGGTTCGGGGGGGCTAAAATAAAGATGACCCTCGGGCTCGCGAAAACCCGGGGGAAAAAGGGTAGGTGGTGGCAAATGGTAAAACCAATGTTGGGCCTTGCTGGAAAAGTCTTATTCAAGGCGAACTGTCAAGGGGGTCCCATAAATCACCCAACCGTGTAAGGAACGCAAACTCCGGGAACATAACACCGGTATGACGGAAACTAGGGTGGCAAGAGTGGAACAAAACACCAGGCATAAGGCCGAGCCTTCCACCCTTTACCAAGTATATAGATGCATTAATTAAATAAGAGGTATTGTGATATCCCAACAAGTAAACATGTTCCAACGAGGAACAACAAGTCCATGTTCCAACAAGGAACCAACTTCATCTTCACCTGCAACTAACAACGCTATAAGAGGGGCTGAGCAAAGCGGTAACATAGCCAAACAACGGTTTGCTAGGACATGGATGGTTAGGGGCTGACATGGCAATATAGGAGGCATGATATAGCAAGTGGTGGGTATCGCAGCATAGGCATAGCAAAAGAGCGAGCAATCTAGCAAGCAAAGATAGAAGTGATTTCGAGGGTATGGTCATCTTGCCTGCAAGGTTCTCAAAGTTGTCGAAAGCTTGGTCCTCGTAAGCGTTCTCAACAGGTTCCTCGTTCACGTACTCGTCTCCCGGCTCTACCCAAGACAAGAGAACAAGCAAAGGAACCAAAATCAACCACGGTGCAATGCGCAAGCAATATGATGCAAAACATGGCATGATATGCGAGAGGGGATATGCAATGCGTATGCATGCTCCGGAAGGACAAGGATGAACAGGGCATATTCTTGGCAAACCAAGCATGCCACTGGATAGATGAGGTGATTTCGGTTGAAATCGATATAAAGATCACCGGAATCGGATGCACGGTTTGCAAATGGCAAGCAAAACAAGAATGACACGAATCTGCCATAAACAGCATGATGCTACTTAGCAAACAACAAATAATTAAGCTACTGCACCCAAACATGGCAATACGGCATATGAAAGTAATCTACTCAAGATGCACGACAAAAGATGAACACTGAGCTACGGCTCAATCCCATCATAACAGGTTCAAACAAGCATGGCAAAAGTGCAACTTATAACAGATTCACAGACTTAGTGAAATAACAACAAGTCAGGAAAACAACATCAGGATGACATGTTCAGAGCAACGAAACAACATGCTACAGGTTCAGAACATAGCAAAGAAAGGCATGGCATGAATCTACTCATAGCACTTGACAAAAATCCCTTACTGACCAAAAGCCAAAAAGGACTAGAAAATATGATTACACCCATGTCAATTAAGCAAGTTTCGTTACAGGTTCCAGACTTAGTAGAAAAACTGGACATGGCAGAAAACTAAAAACGACTAGGCATGTTCGTGAGCTTGATGCACTCACTACAGAGCAAGTCATGATAAACTAATCATACATGCATCAAGAAGACATGGCATAGTAACTAGACATGGCAAGAATAACATCATATCATGCAAGGATCAACTACACCAAGCTTGGCAAAATCGAATAACATGTAAACAATCTGCCAGTAACATTTTGAAGCAAAAGTAGAGCTCGATTGACTCAAGCTATGGCATCCCATAATTGCAACCAAAGTCATGGATGGATTAAACAAATACTCAAGTTCAAAACTCCCTTACTGATCATGCTCAAATTATGCATGGATCTCTTGGAAACAACAAGAACACATGGCATGATAATAACAAAAGTCAGGGACTTAGTGAATTCACTAAGTCTCTGAAAACAGCAATATCATCATCCCTACTTTGCATGCAATTTCTAGCCACCTCAAGCATCACAAAAATACATAGCAAAATTCCCTAGAAAGGCAACATGGCATATTACAAAACACATAAATAGCTCAACCTCATAGGAGGTACACATCAATCATGGCAAAAATGACAAAAGTGCATGTTCGGATAAGAGTCAGCAACTAACATCAACTAGCCCTCTTCTAACAGCAATTCGGGCATCAGGAAGGCTTCAAATGAAAATGATGCAATGGAACAAAATGATGTACTCTTCGAGGCGAACAAAATGACATATTATACGCGCGAAACGGAGCTACGGATGCTAAGTTATGGCATGTCGAAGTTGCGATGATAATGCAAAAAATTAATGACTTAGAGAAATATTTGAGAGGGGGAAGAAGTCAACGGTTGCGCGGGATTCGAGGTTCGCCGCGGATCTCGCCGGCGTGCGACGGGGAAGGCGGTGGCGAGGCGGACCCGGCCGGATCCGGGCGGCGCCGGCCCGGATCTGGGCGCGGGTGGCGCGGGACGGCGAGGGGAGGCGCGGAGGCGGAGGCGGCGTGGCGGCGCCGGCGGGCGACGGCGGGGTAGGCGACGCGGCGACCGGCGTCGAGGGCAGCGGCGGAGCAGGTGCCGGCGGGAGGAGCGCGGGCGACGCACTGGACGAGCCCCTGGCCCGGGCGCTCGCGGGCGGCGGCGGCGGCGGAGCGGGCCGGGCGGGCCCCGCCTGGGCCCGGCGGGCCGCGCGGCGAGGAGAGAGAGGGAGGGACAGGTGGCGCTGCGTGAGTGGCTGGGGGCGGCGGCGCGCGTGTGTCCGGCGGCGGACGGACACGTCCGGCGGCGCGGAGGGAAAAATGCTAGGGTTTCGTGGTGTTTTGCCCGCAAATGGAGGAGGAGGAGGCCTTTTTATAGCTAGGAGGAGCTAGGGAGCTCCAAATGGAGAGCGGTTTTCGCCCACGCGATCGTGATCGAACGGCGGAGGACATGGGAGTGACTTAGATGGGTTATTGGGCTGTTTTGAAGGGGTGTTGGGCTGCAACACACACAAGGCCTTCACGGTTACCCGGTTAACCGTTGGAGTACCAAACGAACTCCGATTGACCCGAAACTTGACAGGCGGTCTACCGGTGCTATACCAAGGCCACATGTCAAACCTCGGTCCATTCCGAGAATGTTTAATACTCGCTCATGAAGAAATGTAAAAGGGGACGCCGGGAGACATAGGAGCGCCGGATTGCAAAACGGACAACGGGAAAGATGCTCGGATTTATGAGACGAATGCGTATGCGAATGCGATGCACATGATGACATGATATGAAATGCATGACATGAACAAAATGCAAAACGGAGAGAGCCCAACCACGGAGGAAAATATCATAGCACATAGCCGGAAATGGTAAGAGTTGGATTACAATTATGGCAAGTTACATCGGGGGCGTTACAAGGGTATATATAGCCTCCACATAAAATCCAACCGTTATACACATTTGAATCATCTCGGTGGCACCAATTAGTTAAACTCGGTGGCACTGATCTATTCAAAAATATGAACATTGGGAATCTCGGTGGGACCGACTGAAACAACTCAGTGGGACCGATGTGCTAGGGCTTAGGGCAAACCTCGTCCCGGTGGCATCGATTGCATCAACTCAGTGGGACCGAAGTGAAGCAATAAGGCAACAAAGAGTTGGCAAGCCATCTCGGTGAGACCGATTGCAATCCTCGGTGAGACCAATAACTGCAACGACTAACAAAGGTTTGGCAAGGCCATCTCGGTGACACTAGTAGAAAAACTACTTTATGTGAGATACATTAGTCCCGGTTTGTAAACGGACCGGCACTAATGTGGCCATTAGTGCCGGTTCCAATGGCTAGGCGGGCGGGTATCATTAGTCCCGGTTCATGTTGAACCTCTAGTACCGGTTCGCGCCATGAACCGGGACTAAAGAGGTGGTGATAGGCTGGGGCCCCACCAGTCCGTTTAGTCCCAGTTCATGGCACGAACCAGTACTAGAAGCTCACCTTTAGTCCCGGTTTGTGTCATGAACCGGGACTAAAGATGTTCCTATATAAACCCTTCGTCCAGCCCGCGATCGAGCTCTTTGTTCTTCCTCTTTCCTCTCCTTTCTGTTCTTCCCCAAAGCTCGAGCTCATCCTTCATTTTGCCCAAAATTTGTCAAGATTTGAAGGCCCCCCATCCATCCAAGTGATCACAAAGGTTAGCAACTTTGTCCTTTCATCTCTCATTGCTAGATTAGCTCTTGCAATGCTCTATAAGTATAGTGATTTGTGGGTTTTAGTTTGGGAGTAATTATATGTGGTAGTTTATTTGGTTTATATGTAGGTGTGGTTTACTTAGTGCCTTCCCGTCCCCATCCTAACCACCGCCGGTCGCCCGCACCGTCCTGTCACCGGCACCACCTTGGTGAGCCTCTTGTTCTTATCTTTTTTTATAAAAAATCATGTTTGTGTGATTTAGATACATAGTTACTTGTATAATTTTCTTACCCGCATGTTGTTTGTTATACATAGTGGCATGGTTTTGATATCCATCCCTGTCAGCCCTCGTCCGGTTTATGATTCGGATGTGGTATATTCTCTTTTATAACTATTTGTTGCATTTCGTGTTTATGACAAATTATGCCCATCAGGTTGACATAGATATTTTTATCTAGGAGGTATGTGAACCGGAAATTCCAATCGACCCTCTTGTCGAGAGGTTAAATTTATTTGAAAAAGAAAACGAGTATTTGAAAGAAAAATTGAAAAGAATTGAAGAAGAGAAGGTGAAACTGGAGTTGTATGTTGTCGATGTCGTCGATGATCACAAGATCAAGATGGAGAATATGCGCCTGAAGATTAGAAAGATTAGAAAATATGCCATTGATAGTGAGGCTTGGTATCATTATGCCGTTGGATCAAGTGTTACCTTAGTTGCGATCTTGATCGCATTTGTTGTTGCATTTAAATGCTTTAGCTAGAGAGTGTGTATGTTGTTTTTATGAGAAAAAGTGTGTATGAACTTGTATTAATTTGGTCTTTTCTGTGTTGTGTAATGAAGATGAGCCAGCAATGGATATACAATGATCGATGCTCTCCCTAGTTCATTAATGGCGTGTATACTTTTCTGCTTGCGGCTGAGGCAAACAAGCGGGCGGATAGTTTTATGTGTTGTCCATGTGTTGTCTGTAAGAATGATCATAATTACTCTAATTCAAGAACCATTCACGTCCACCTGTTTGAGTCCGGTTTCTGCCCCACTATAATGTTTGGACCAAGCACGGAGAAAGAGGGGTTATGATGGAAGAAAATGAAGAAGAAGAGGACGACGACAACTATCCTGGCCATGGGTTCTCCGAATACGATGGTACAACGATGGGGAAAGAAGCTGAGCCGGCAATGCGGGAAGAAGCTGAAGAAGAGGCATCAGATGAGCCCGCTGATGATCTTGGTCAGGCCATTGCCGATGCAAAGAAAAAGTGCGCAAGTGAAAAAGGAGAGGCTGAAGTTGCAGCGCATGTTAGAGGATCACAAGAAATTGTTGTACCCAAATTGCGAAGCTGACAAGAAAAAGCTGGGCACCATACTGGAATTTCTGCAATGGAAGACAGAGAATGGTGTATCTCACAAGGGATTTGAAAAGTTGCTGGTAATGTTAAAGAAGATGCTTCCAAAGGACAACGAATTGCCCGATAGTACGTACGAAGCAAAGAAGGCTGTCTGCCCTCTAGGATTAGAGGTGCAGAAGATACATGCATGCCCTAATGACCGCATCCTCTACCGCAGTGAGTAGGATTTGAATGCATGCCCAGTATGCGGTGCAATGCACTATAAGATCAGCCGCGATGATCCTGGTGATGTTGAGGGCGAGCGCCCCAGGAAGAAATTCCTGCCAAGGTGATGTGGTATGCTCCTATAATAGCATGGTTGAAACATTTGTTCCAAAACAAAGAGCATGCCAAATTGATGCGATGGCACAAAGAAGACCGTAAGAAAGACAAGAAGTTGAGAGTACCTGCTGACGGGTCGCAGTGGAGAAGAATCGAGAGAAAGTGGAAGGACTTTGCAGATGACGCAAGGAATGTATGGTTTGGTCTAAGCGCAGATGGCATTACTCCTTTTGGGGAGTAGAGCAACAATTATAGCACCTGGCTTGTGACTCTATGTATGTATAACCTTCCTCCTTGGTTGTGCATGAAGCGGAAGTTCATTATGATTCCAGTGCTCATCCAAGGCCCTAAGCAACCTGACAACGACATTGATGTGTACCTAAGGCCATTAGTGAAGGAAATATGCCCAAGAGGCAATAAAAAAGTTGTTATTTATATTTCCTTATATCACGATGAATGTTTATTATTCATGCTAGAATTGTATTAATCGGAAACTTGATACATGTGTGGATACATAGACAAAACACAACGTCCCTAGTATGTCTCTACTAGACTAGCTCATTAATCAAAGATGGTTAAGTTTCCTAACCATAGACATGTGTTCTCATTTGATGAACCGGATCACATCATTAGGAGAATGATGCACATCCGTTAGCTTAGCATAATGATCGTTAAGTTTTATTGCTATTGCTTTCTTCATGACTTATACATATTCCTTTAACTATGAGATTATGCAACTCCCGGATACCGGAGGAATACCTTGTGTGCTATCAAACGTCACAATGTAACTGGGTAATTATAAAGATGCTCTACAGGTATCTCCGAAGGTGTTTGTTGGGTTGGCATAGATCGAGATTAGGATTTGTCACTCCGAGTATCGGAGACGTATCTCTGGGCCTCTCGATAATGCACATCATGATAAGCCTTGCAAGCAATGTGACTAATGAGTTAGTTGCGGGATGATGCATTACGGAACGGGTACTGGTAACGAGATTGAACTAGGTATGAAGATACCGATGATCGAATCTCGGGAAAGTAACATACCGGTGACAAAGGGAATTATGTATGTTGTCATTATGGTTTGACCGATAAAGATCTTCGTAGAATATGTAGGAACCAATATGAGCATCCAGGATCCGCTATTGGTTATTGATCGGAGAGGTGTCTCGGTCATGTCTACATAGTTCTCGAACCCGTAGGGTCGGCACGCTTAACATTCGATGACGATATGTATTATATGAGTTATGTGATTTGGTGACTGAATGTTGTTCGGAGTCCCGGATGAGATTATTACATGACGAGAAGTATCGAAATGGTTGAGAGGTAAAGATTGATATATTGGATGATAGTATTCGGACACCGGAAGTGTTTCAGATTGTATCAGGTACATATCGGAGTACCGGGGGGGGGGGGGTTATCGGCACCCCCGGGGGTAAGATATGGGCCATATGGGCCATAGGAGGGAGGCACACCAGCCCACTTAGGGGTGGCGCGCCCCCCACAAGGGAGGAGTACGAATTGGACTAGGGGAGGGGGCGGCACCCCCTTTCCTTCTCCCTCTCTCTCTCCTTCCCCCTTTCCCCCTCCGGTAAAAGGAAGGGGGGGGGCGAATCCTACTAGGAGCCCAAGTAGGACTCCTCCTACTTGGGGCGCGCCTAGGGCCGGCCTCCTCCCCTCTCCTTCCTTTATATACGGGGGTGGGGGCGCCTCTAACACACATCAATTGTTCCAAGCCGTGTGCGGCGCCCCCTCCACAGTTTACGCCTCCAGTCATATTCACGTAATGCTTAGGCGAAGCCCTGCGCGGATCACATCACCATCACCGTCACCACATCATCATGCTGACAAAACTTTACCTCGACACTTTGCTGGATCAAGAGTTCAAGGGACGTCATCGAACTGAACGTGTGTAGAACTCGGAGGTGCCGTATGTTCGGTGCTTGATCGGTTGAATCGAGAAGACGTTCGACTACATCAACTGCGTTAAGCTAACGCTTCCGCTTTCGGTCTACGAGGGTACGTGGACACACTCTCCCCCTCTCGTTGCTATGCATATCCTAGATAGATCTTGCATGAGCGTAGGAATTTTTTTGAAATTGCATGCTACGTTCCCCAACGGTGGTATCATAGCCAGGTTTATGCATAGATGATATGCAGAGTAGAACACAAAGAGTTGCCGGCGATGATAGTCATATTGCTTACCACCAACGTCTTATTTTGATTCGGTGGTATTGTTGGATGAAGCGGCCCAGACCAACCTTACATGATCACGTTCATGAGACCGGTTCCACCAACAGACATGCAACTTGTTTTGCATAAAGGTGGCTGGCGGGTGTCTGTTTCTCCAACTTTAGTTGAATCGAATTTGACTATGCCGGTCCTTGTTGAAGTTTAAAACAACAAACTTGACGAAACATCGTTGTGGTTTTGATGCGTAGGTAAGAATGGTTCTTACTAGAAGCCCGTAGCAGCCACGTAAAACTTGCAACAGCAAAGTAGAGGACGTCTAACTAGTTTTGGAAGGGCATGTTGTGATGTGATATGGTCAAGACATGATGTGATATACGTTGTTGTATGAGATGATCATGTTTTGTAAAAGTTATCGGCAATTGGAAGGAGCCTTATGGTTGTCACTTTGTTGTATGAAATGCAATCGCCATGCAATTGCATTACTTTATCACTATGCGTTAGCGATAGTTGTAGAAGCAATAGTTGGCGAGACGACAACGACGCTGTGATGGAGATCAAGGTGTCAAGCCGGTGATGATGGAAACCATGACGGTGCTTTGGAGATGGAGATCAAAGGCACAAGATGATGATGGCCATATCATGTCACATATTTTGATTGCATGTGATGTTTATCTTTTATGCATCTTATTTTGCTTACTATGATGGTAGCATTATAAGATGATCCCTCACTAAAATTTCAAGGTATAAGTGTTCTCCCTGAGTATGCACCATTGCGACAGTTCGTCGTGCCAAGACACCACGTGATGATGGGGTGTGATAAGCTCTACGTTGACATACAACGGGTGTAAGACAGTTTTGCACGTGCGGAATACTCGGGTTAAACTTGCTGAGCCTAGCATGTACAGACATGGCCTCGGAACACTGGAGACTGAAAGGTCGAACGTGAATCATATAGTAGATATGATCAACATAGAGATGTCCACCATTGAAAACTACTCCATCTCACGTGATGATCGAACATGGTTTAGTTGATATGGATCACGTGAACATTTAGATGACTCGAGGGATGCCTATCTAAGTGGGAGTTCTTAAGTAATATGATTAATTGAACTTAATTTATCATGAACTTAGTCCCGATAGTTTTTGCATATCTATGTTGTAGATCAATGGCCCGTGCTACCGTTCCCTTGAATTTTAATGCATTCCTAGAGAAAGCTAAGTTGAAAGATGATGGTAGCAACTACACAGACTGGGTCCGTAACTTGAGGATTATCCTTATTGCTGCACAGAAGAATTATGTCCTTGATGCACCGCTAGGTGAAAAGCCCCCTCCCGCTAATGTAGACGCTTTGAACGTCTGGCAGACGCAGTCTGATGACTACTCTATAGTTCAGTGTGCCATGCTTTACGGCTTAGAATTGGGACTTCAAAGACGTTTTGAACGTCATGGACCATATGAGATGTTCCAGGAGTTGAAGTTAATATTTCAAGCAAATGCCCAAGTTGAGAGATATGAAGTCTCCAACAAGTTCTATAGCTGCAAGATGGAGGAGAACAGTTCTGTCAGTGAACACATACCCGGAATGTCTGGGTACCATAACCATTTGACTCAGCTGGGAGTTAATCTTCCGGGTGATAGTGTTATTGACAGAGTTCTTCAATCACTGCCACCAAGCTACAAAGGCTTCGTGATGAACTATAATATGCAAGGGATGGATAAGACAATTCCGGAGCTCTTCGCTATGCTCAAAGCTGCGGAGGTAGAAATCAAGAAAGAGCATCAAGTGTTGATGGTTAACAAGACCACTAGTTTCAAGAAAAAGGGCAAGGGAAAGAAGGGGAACTTCAAGAAGAATGGCAAGCAAGTTGTCACTCCCGGGAAGAAGCCCAAGTCTGGACCCAAGCCTGAAACTGAGTGCTTCTACTGCAAAGGGACTGGTCACTAGAAACGGAACTGCCCCAAGTATTTGGCGGATAAGAAGGATGGCAAAGTGAACAAAGGTATATTCGATATACATGTTATTGATGTGTACCTTACTAATGCTCATAGTAGCACCTAGGTATTTGATACTGGTTCTGTTGCTCATATTTGCAACTCAAAACAGGGGCTACGGATTAAACGAAGATTGGCTAAGGACGAGGTGACGATGCGCGTCGGGAATGGTTCCAAGGTCGATGTGATCACCGTCGGCACGCTACCTCTACATCTACCTTCGTGATTAGTTTTAGACCTGAATAATTGTTATTTGGTGCCAGCGTTGAGCATGAATATTTATATCTGGATCTTGTTTGATGCGAGACGGTTATTCATTTAAATTAGAGAATAATGGTTGTTCTATTAATATGAGTAATATCTTTTATGGTCATGCACCCTTGAAGAGTGGTCTATTTTTATTGAATCTCGATCGTGGTGATACACATATTCATAATATTGATGCCAAAAGATGCAAAGTTGATAATGATAGTGCAACATATTTGTAGCACAACCATTTAGGTCATATTGGTGTAAAGCGCATGAAGAAACTCCATGTAGATGGACTTCTGGAATCACTTGATTATGAATCATTTGATGCTTGCGCACCATGCCTCATGGGCAAGATGACTAATACTCCGTTCTCCAGAACAATGAAGCGAGCCACTGACTTATTGGAAATAATACATACCGATGTATGCGGTCCGATGAGTGTTGAGGCTCACAGCGGGTATCGTTATTTTTTGACCTTCACAGATGACTCAATGCCCGACCACTACAGAAGATAGAGAGGAAATGGAAGTCATTCCCTATGCTTCAGCCATAGGTTCTATCATGTATGCAATGCTGTGTACCAGACCTGATGTGTGCCTTGCTATAAGTCTAGCAGGGAGGTACCAAAGTAATCCAGGAGTTGATCACTAGACAACAGTCATGAACATCCTGAAGTACCTGAAAAGGACTAATGATATGTTTCTTGTTTATGGAAGTGACAAAGAGCTCGTAAATGGTTGCGTTGATGCTAGCTTTGACTCTGATCTAGATGACTCTAAGTCACAAACCGGATACATATTTATATTGAATGGTCGAGCTGTCAGTTGGTGCAGTTCCAAACAAAGCATCGTGGCGGGATCTACGTGTGAAGCGGAGTACATAGCTGCTTCAGAAGCAGCAAATGAAGGAGTTCATATCCGATCTAGGTGTAATACTGTAACGCCCCAAGACCGACGCTCCAGAAGACTTCCATATATTTCGTGATCGTCGTGTGTTTCTTTTTGCTTGCTCTATTTATTTTGCATTGCATCATGTCATCATGTCATTTAATTTTTAAAAACCTCAACTAAATAAATTGCATAGATCTTTTGATCTATTTGAATCGAGGGAATTCACATGGTGATTTCTCTTTATAACATATCCTCCCAATATTAGGGAGCTATAATAAATATTACATTCTTTTGGAATTAACCATAACACACTTGCATAATAAACGCCATGCCTTTTCCATTTCAAGTTTGTTCCCCAAACTTTGCCAATTCTCATCTCTGTTATCGAGGCTCCTCTAAGAATCTCAACATTTTGGCCACTCCTAAAACTTGTCATAGTTCAAACCATTTGAATTTAAATCAAATGAGTTTGGATTTAAACTTTCGGTCATGCCCACTTCTATTTTTCCTGGTTCAAGCTCATTTTTGTGAGCCCGGGAAAATTATCCGCATGCCAAAGTCCCTTCTCTAACCTTTTTCCTTTCTCTCTTTTCTTTCTTCCTATTCTTTTACTGTTTTGGAAAATAAGAGAGAGGGAGAAGAGAGCCCAGCCAGGCCTCTGGCCACTTCCTTCTCTACCGGGCCGGCCTCTAAGGCCCAGCCGCACCCCGCTGTAAACCCTAGCCTCTAATGGATAAGGAAGGGGTAAAGTGGTGAGGTTGCAGCAACAACTAAGTAAATTATGGTGGCTAACTTACGAAACAAGAGCGAGAAGAGGAGCTGAACATGCGGACGTCAACTAGTAATGATCAAGAAGTAATCCTGAACTCCTACTTACGTCAAACAACATAACCCAGAAACCGTGTTCTCCTCTCGGACAACCCCGAAAAGCGACAATCACGGTTACGCACACGGTTGGTGTGTTTTAGAAGAGTTTACTTCAAGTTTACTACAACCGGATATTAACAAATTCCCATCTGCCACATAACCGTGGGCACGGCTTTCGAAAGTTCAAACCCTGCAGGGGTGTCCCAACTTAGCCCATGATAAGCTCTCACGGTCAACGAAGGATATTCCTTCTCCCGAGGAGACCCGATCAGTCTCGGAATCCCGGTTACAAGACATTTTGACAATGGTAAAACAAGACCAGCAAGACCGCTCGATGTGCCGACAATCCCGATAGGAGCTGCACATATCTCGTTCTCAGGGCAACACCGGATGAGACAGGCTACGAGTAAAACCAGACTTCGAGTTTCCCCGAGGTAGCCCCGCAGATGGCTTGGTTCGGACCAATACTTAGAGAAGCACTGGCCCGGGGGGGGGGGGGGGCTAAATAAAGATGACCCTCGAGAGAGCGACTCCCAAGGGAAAAGTAGGTGGTGGTGAGGCAAATGGTAAAACCAAGGCTGGGCCTTGCTGGAGGAGTTTTATTCAACGCGAACTGTCAAGGGGGTCCCATAAATCACCCAACCGCATTAGGGACGCAAAATCCGGGAACATAATACCGATATGACAGAAACTAGGGCGGCAAGAGTGGAAAAAAACACCAGGCATAAGGCCGAGCCTTCCACCCTTTACCAAGTATATAGATGCATTAATAATATAAGAGATATTGTGATATCCCAACATAATCATAATCCAACATGGAGCAATCTTCATCTTCACCTGTAACTAGCAACACTATAAGAGGGGCTGAGCAAAAGCGGTAACATAGCCAAACAACGGTTTGCTGGGAAGGGTGACAAAGGTTAGAGGTTCATGGCAATTTGGGGGGCTTGATAAGCAAGTGGTAGGTAACGCAGCAAAGCGATATAACGAAGCAACTAGCATAGCAATGATAGTAATGAGATCCAAGGTGACGGTCATCTTGCCTGAAATCCCTCAAGGAAGAAGAACGAGTCCATGAAGAAGATGAAGCCACGAAGACGAACCAAGCGTAGACGAACGAATCCTCACGATCGCAACGAAACGGGAACTATCGAGAGAAGCACACAACATGGTAAACACACCACACATAAACAAGGCATGATGCTCAACCAAGTATGAGGCATGACAAGGCTACATGAAGCTACTCATGGCAAGAGATGATGCATACAAGAACAACACATCAAAGCAAGTTTAAATGAGGCCGGAAACATCATATAGCAATTCCGGTAAGTCCTCATACGCAAATTTCGAAATTGGTCCAGAACTGAATAAACCTTATGTTGAAGTTGTTAAACAGCAAGTTAAGATGCACCATGATGATCTACACGAAATTCTAGTGAAGTTACATATAAAGTTCATAAGATTCAGAGCTACGGCCTAGAAGATATGAGTAAAACAAGATAAGCATGGCATTGATGCAAAATGCATTCAAATATGAAGCACACACCTCAAAACATGGATGCAACAAGGTAACATGAAGCTACATGCAAAACTAAGCAAGTTTCCTATAGAGCACAATCAAAACGGAGCAACTGTTCATCACATACACACCATACAAGTTTAAAGGGCATGCTGTCCAAAACAGCAACTAGGCATATTGCAAACATTAAAACAGTATGCTACATCATCTTAACATGAAAACAAATGGCATGGACGTGATGTACAGGTAAATAATTACAAAACATGAACACTGATATATCTCCAGATCTCACCAGAACATGCTCAAAAGGACATGGCAAGATTGCAAATAATAACAGTTTCACAGACTTAGCAGAATTCACAGGACATGGCAGAAATAACATCAGGTTGCAATGTTTAGAGCTATCAAACAACATGCTACAGAACATATCATGGCAATACAAGGCATGGAATGAATCTACTAATTACGCAAAGTAATGAGTCAAAAAGGCACATAAGATATGATGGCACCCATGTAAACATAGCAAGTTTCGTAAACAGATTAAGACGGTGAAAAATAGAGCATGGAGTAAACAGCAGCATCAAGGGAACTTTGCGAGCTCGATTCACTCAACACAAAGCATTGAATGACAAGATAAGCATAGAAACAGCAGGATACATATTCATGAAGCTAAGCATGCAAGAGCAAGTTCATAGCATGCTTGGATCACTAACAACAACCATGGCAAAATTGATTAACATGTAAACAATCTGCCAGGAACGTTTTATAGCCAAAGTAGAGCAAGATTAAGACATGCTAGGGCACTCTATAAATGCAAACAGAGGCATGGATGGATAGAGCATAACCATATGTCCAAAACATCCTTACTGAACATACTCAAAAGAGGCATTAATCTCACTGTAGCAACATGAATACATGGCATGGAAATAACAGCAGAACAAAGACTTGGCAAAATCCTAAGTCCCTGAAATCAGCAATATCACGAAGGCTACTTTGCAAGCTTGTAACAATCAACATACGGAATATCATGAAGAGTGGAATGCACTAAAGCAAAGATGGCATGTTTTAGCTCATGACACATGTAGACTTTATGCTCAAAAGAAAATCACTCAAAAAGATGCAAAAATTACAAATGAGCATGTTCTGATAAACTACAGCAGACAACATTATATAGCACTCTTGCAACGATGTTAATGGCATCAAGATGGTATCTAATAGACATGGCACAATGGAACTAAATTAAGATCCCATCCTGGTGAACATTTCGATATATCGTACATGCAAAACGGATCTATGGATGAGGAGTTATGATGTGATGAACAGAGCATGAAAATATTATAGGAAAAGGACTTGGACGAAAATTCAACCTCCAGATATAGGGTTTGTCCGGCGCGGAAACCGAGGCGGCGGCACGAGCTCGCGGGAGACCTGCCGGAGAGGAGGGAAAGGTGGATCCGGCCGGCCCCTCACCGGATCTGTCCGGTAGGGAGGCGAGGGAGCCGACGACGAGGCCAGGCGCGGGCGGCGAGGTGGAAGCGGCGCGGGGCGGCGGCTTCGCCGGCGCGGGGCAGCGTCGGGAGCGGGCGGCGGCGAGGGCGCTGGGCGGCGGCTCGGGGTGCGCGGGCGACGATGCGCGGGAGCGGGCGCAGGCGGCGGCGGGCGCTCGGGCCGCGGGGGCCGGGAGTGGGCCGGCGGTGCGGGGGCGGCGGAGAGGCCACGTGGCATGCTGCGGTTCACCGAGCGGCGGCGGGCGGACGTGTCCGGCCCGATCCGGACACGTCCGGCGGCTGTGCGGGAGGAAGAGGCTAGGGTTAGGGGTGGATTCATCCGCAATTTTCGGGGGAGAGGGTCTATTTGTAGGTAGAGGGAGCTAGGAGAGTCCAAATGGAGTGTAGTTTTCGCCCACACGATCGTGATCAAATGACTGAGAGGATGGAGATGACTTAGATGGGTTATTGGGCTGTTTTGGAGGGGTGTTGGGCTGCATCACACAAGAGGCCTTTGGGGATACCCGGTTAACCGTTGGAGCATCGAACGACCTCCAAATGGCACGAAACTTGACAGGCGGTCTACCGGTGGTGTACCAAGGCCGGTTGGCAAATCATGGTCCATTCCGAGAGTGTTTAACACCCGCACACGAAAAGAGGTAAAAAGGGGGCGCCGGAGGACATAGGAGTGTCGGATTGCAAAACGGACAACGGGGAAAATGCTTGGATGCATTAGACGAACACGCATGCAATGCAATGCACATGATGACATGGCAAAGATGCAACACGCAAGCGAATGCCATGGCAAAGAAGGCGAATAACTGGAAGACACCTGGCACATCGAATCCGGGGCATTACACTGTCATCTCCATGGCCTTGAGCAGCCCAAGCCGCCGGGCGTGCTGGCCCTTACACATCACTATTGACCCGAGGAGACCACCGCCAAGTCCAAGGACTATCCCCGAAGATTTTGGACGCTCCAAGTTCCTCTTTGGAAGTATTACGTCTACATGACGACCCACCAAGTATCGTGGCACCGAAGACCTTTGATGCATCAAGTCCCTCTCCGACAATTGTTGGGCTACCATCCCGTGCATTGCACCAAGTACCACGACATTTATGGCCCTACAAGTTCAATTACAGTTGCCGTGTACGACTACCGTCGACCCTCGAAGACTCCATGGACGTCAAGTTCCTCGTCGTGACCCCGAACATCTACGGAATGTGTACGACTATGAAACGTGTACCACTACTTCCATTACCGTCGCAAGAACGACTACTTCCACTACGACCCGTGAACGACTACTTCCCTCGACATTTTTGAACCGCCTAGAAACACACACTTCGAAGGTATAACCACCGGAACGACCGCCCGTGGACCAAATGCATGTTTGTTGTATGAGATGAACCGCATGTTTTCACCGTATGCGACGACGTTGCACGTTCCTCCTCGTTTTCCATGCCGTCGAACCGTGGGAACCCAGTAGCCGGGATCACCCCACCATCCCTAGCATGTTCCGCTCACGCCACACTTCCTTTTGTGCCGGTATCTCCACGAGCTACCGGAACCGATATGTTGCCGTGGCATCATTTTCGGATTCGTTGCCGTGGCACCCCTTTCTTCCACCACGATGACAAATGCTTCATAACATGCTCATGTCAACATTTTCATAAAAAGGCATAAAACTTTCATTGTCATCTGCATCATGATAACAACATTTAAAAATGTTTATAACTGTTGTTTCCTTTAAATTGCTATTTATGCATATGGGGATTTTTCGGAATTGTCGTTTGTTATTTCCGGCCTCATTTAAACTTGCCTAGATAGGTTATTTAATTATGCTTCACCTCTTGCCATGTTAACCAACATTTAATCTTGCCTTGTTCCTAAACGAGAGCAAACTAAATAACTTGAATGTGGTGTTTCGTCAATATGCAAGTCGTTGCATATTGAGCTCCACTTAATTTGTAGTATTGTTTGTGCACCTTGCCATGCCATGCCTCATTAAACCGGACATGCATCATACTTGGTTGCGCATCATGCCATGTTTATGTGATGGTTGTTTACCATGTTGATTGCTTCTTTCCGGTTTACTTCTCTCGTTAGCTTCGGTTTTGTTCCGGGGTTGTGAGGACTCGTCCGACTATGTCCGTTTGTCTTCTTCATGAACTCGTTCTTCTTCCTTGCGGGATCTCAGGCAAGATGACCATACCCTCGAAATCACTTCTATCTTTGCTTGCTAGTTGTTAGCTCTTTTGCTATGCCGCGATACCTACCACTTGCTATATCATGCCTCCCATGTTGCCATGTCAAGCCTCTAACCATCCTTTCCTAGCAAACCGTTGTTTGGCTAAGTTACCGCTTTTGCTTAGCCCCTCTTATAGCGTTGCTAGTTGCAGGTGAAGTTGAAGTTGGTTCCATGTTGGAACATGGATATTTTGGGATATCACAATATCTCTTATTTAATTAATGCATCTATATACTTGGTAAAGGGTGGAAGGCTCGGCCGTATGCCTGGTGTTTTGTTCCACTCTTGCCTCCCTAGTTTCCGTCATACCGGTGTATGTTCCTTGATTTTGCGTTCCTTACGCGGTTGGGTGATTTATGGGACCCCCTTGACAGTTCGCCTTGAATAAAACTCCTCCAGCAAGGCCCAACCTTGGTTTTAAATTTGCCTACCTAAGCCTTTTTCCCTTGGGTTTTCACGAGCCCGAGGGTCATCTTTATTTTAACCCCCGGGCCAGTGCTCCTAGTGCATGGGGTCTAATGAAAAATATTTTGTGACAATACTGGAGCAATTGCCTTGGCAAAGGAATCCATATTTCACAAGAGAATCAAACACATCAAGAGACGCTTCAACTCCATCCGTGATCAAGTCAAGGAGGGAGACATAGAGATTTGCAAAATATATACGAATCTGAAGGTGGCAGACCCGTGACTAAGCCTCTTCCACGAGCAAAACATGATCAACACCAAGACTCCATGGGTGTTAGAATCATTACAATGCAATCTAGATTATTGACTCTAGTGCAAGTGGGAGACTGAAGGAAATATGCCCTAGAGGCAACAATAAAGTTGTTATTTATATTTTCTTATATCATGATAAATGTTTATTATTCATGCTAGAATTGTATTAACCAGAAACTTGATACATGTGTGGATACATAGACAAAACATAGTCTCCCTAGTATGCATCTACTAGACTACCTCATTTAGCAAAGATGGTTAAGTTTCCTAACCATAGACATGTGTTGTCCTTTGATGAATGGGATCACATCATTAGGTGAATGATGTGATGGACAAGACCCATCCGTTAGCTTAGCATAATGATCATTAAGTTTTATTGCTATTGCTTTCTTCATGACTTATACATATTCCTTTGACTATGAGATTATGCAACTCCCGGATACCGGAGGAATACCTTGTGTGCTATCAAACGTCACAACGTAACTGGGTGATTATAAAGATGCTCTACAGGTATCTCCGAAGGTGTTTGTTTCGTTGGCATAGATCGAGATTACGATTTGTCACTCAGAGTATCAGAGAGGTATCTCCGAGCCCTCTCGGTAATGCAGATTGATAATCCCCAAGTGTAGGGAATCATCGTAGCAATTTCCGAAGGTGGACGTGATAAGTATGGAGTGTCGAACCCACAAGGAGCTAAAGGTAAGATCAATATTCTCTCAAGCCCTATCTGCCACTGATACGACTCTACGTACACCGAACGTTTGCTTCCAACTAGAAGTGAGAAATAAAACTACGTTGTGGGTATGAAGAGGATAACTTTGCATGGTAATGAAGAGCTAAAACATAAAAGTAGGTGCTGTTATCATAAAGTTAGAATATATTATTAGTATTATAAATAGCGAGTGTGGAATAATGGTGATCGGTGTGCAGAATTGTCCTAGGCAATTTGTTAACAAGACCGGTATTCACTATTGCAGTTTCATATGAGGGAGGGGCATAAGCTAACATACTTTCTCTACTTGGATCATATGCACTTATGATTGGAACTCTAGCAAGCATCCGCAACTACTAGAGATCATTAAGGTAAAACCCAACCATAGCATTAAAGCATCAAGTCCTCTTTATTCCTATACACAACAATCCCTCTTGCTCGGGTTTGTGTTTCAGTCACTCACCAACCCACTATAAGCAAATTATGAACGTATTGCAACATCATATAGCGGGAGTCCCTCACGCTTGCGTGACACGGAGGGCACCATAGGACAGCACCAAAATAAAACATACAACTCATACCAATCTAGATCATCAATCAACCCAAAGACAAAAGATATCTACTCAAAACATCATAGGATGGCAACACATCATTGGATCATAATATGTGGCATAAAGCACCATGTTCAAGTAGGGATTACAACGGGGTGCGGGAGAGTGGACCGCGTAAAAGAGGTGAGGATGGTGATGATGATGGTGATGTTGTTGAAGACGATCACCGTGGCGATGATTCCCCTCCTGATGGCACTCCGGCGCCACCGGAAGAGAGGAGGAGAGGTTCTCCCCCTTGTGCTTCCTCCTCCATGGCCTCCACCCTCTGGTCCTTGGCCTTCATGGTGATGATGGCCCCTCCGGGATACTCCTCCATGGCCACCGGTGATGATGGTCCCCTCCGGCAGGGTGCCGGAGAGGGCCTAGATTGACTTCTCGTGGCTACAGAGGCTTGCGACGGCGGAACTTCCGATCTAATCTTCGTTCTGGAAGTTTTAGGGTACGAGAGTATATATGGGTGCAGGGAGTACGTCGGTGGAGCTTCGGGTGCCCCACGAGGCAGGGGGGCGCGCCCTAGGGGGGTGGGCGCGCCCCCACCCTCGTGAGCACCTACCTTATCTCCTGACGTAGGGTCCAAGTCCATCCGGTAGCTTTCCTTCCAAAAATAACTTCTCTAGTTGATTTCGTTCCGTTTCGACTCTGTTTGATATTCCTTTTCTTCGAAACACTGAAATAGGCAAAAAAACAGCAATTCTGGGCTGGGCCTCTGGTTAATAGGTTAGTCCTAAAAATAATATAAAAGTGGATAATAAAGCCCAATATCGTTCGAAACAGTAGATAAAATAGCATGGAGCAATAAAAAATTATAGATACATTGGAGACGTATCACACATCATGATAAGCCTTGCAAGCAATGTGACTAATGAGTTAGTTGTGGGAAGATGCATTACGGAACGAGTAAAGAGACATGCCGGTAATGAGATTGAACTAGGTATGATGATACCGATGATCGAATCTCGGGCAAGCAACATACCGATGACAAAGGGAATTACGTATGTTGTCATTACGGTTTGACCGATAAAGATCTTCGTAGAATATGTAGGAACCAATACGAGCATCCAGGTTCCGCTGTTGGTTATTCACTAGAGAGGTGTCTCGGTCATGTCTACATAGTTCTCGAACCTGTAGGGTCCGCATGCTTAACGTTCGATGACGATATGTATTATATGAGTTATGTGATTTGGTGACTGAATGTTGTTCGGAGTCCTGGATGAGATTACAGACATGACGAGGAGTCTCAAAATGGTCAAGAGGTAAATATTGATATACTGGATGATAGTATTCAGACACCGGAAGTGTTTCGGATTGTATCGGGTACATATCAAAGTACCGGGGAGGGGGTTACCGGAACCCCCCGGGGGAAGATATGGGCCATATGGACCATAGGAGGGAGGCACACCAGCCCACTTAGGGGTGGCGCGCCCCCCAGAAGGGAGGAGTAAGAATTGGACTAGGGGAGGGGGCGGCACCCCCCTTTCCTTCTCCCTCGCTATCTCTCCTTCCCCCTTTCCCCCTCCGGTAAAAGGAAGGGGGGGGGGGAATTCTACTAGGAGCCCAAGTAGGACTCCTCCTACTTGATGCGCGCCTAGGGCCGGCCTCCTCCCCTCTCCCTCCTTTATATATGGAGGTGGGGGCGCCTCTAACACACATCAATTGTTCCAAGCCGTGTGTGGCGCCTCCCTCCACAATTTACACCGGTATGACGGAAACTAGGGCGGCAAGGAAAACAAAGCCGAAGTGGCTGCCCAAGTGGCGGCACATTTTGAACCGACCCCCCCCCCCACCAAAGGAGAAAGTACCTGAGAAAGTGCAACAACACTATTGATAATGCTCAACCGACTGTGAAGCATAGGGACTCAGACTATGAGCGCCAAATCAAGAAGTCCTATCATGCACAAAACTCAAAGGTGTCGAGCTCGAGCTTGAGCCAAGCAGCTGTTAAAAAAAGCGGGAAAACTATTACCTAGCTGGGAGAACAGGCGGTGCAATCGATCCCCCCACTCATTGTACAAACACATGTGAGTACCAACGCTGATTAGCTGGTAATAACCGACGATCATAGAAGGCAGGCTAAAGAGGCCGGTGTCACTGTAGAACAACTCCTAGGCATCGAGGACTTCCAAACGTTTAAAGAGGAGGAACTACAATGGAAATATGTCCGCGGCCAACCTATGGTCAAGCCTGGGCAGATCTCGCTTCTATCAACGAGAATGTATGAATTGCATCAATGGTACATGAGAGAATTAAAGACTACCGATCGAGAGTCCCTCATGGTGAAAGTCAAGGTAGAGCATTACTTCCATGAAAAAGAGATGTGGGTTGAGTTTCAAGAAATGTTTCAGTTATTCAATCAAGATGCACTCAACAAATCTATCGTCAGTTGCTATTGTCTATAAGTGATTTCTTTCTATAATTTAAGTCTGTAGCTAGTTGTAGTGCTCGTTCATTACATGTAATTATCCTCACTATATTCTTTTCTGTGGTATTATGCAGAATGAAGATATATGAAATGAAAAGAGCTAGACGCTATGGCATTGGGTTCATTGTCCCAAATACCATTAATCAAGAGACATGGTCACATGATTATGATCGACCATACACAGAGAAAAGCTTGCTAGAGTTCTAGAAGCACCTAAATACCCAACCAGAAATACTACTTCCTTACAACTTCGGGTGAGTCGCACTATCTTGTACTACAAATTCTGTTTTTGCTTACTAGATGTTAATAAGTGTAGTTGATGAGTTATGCACATGCACCTTAACTGTACAAACGTGTGCGCATGCAGATTTCACTGGATCCTGCTAATCATTGAAGTTGACGAGGGAAAAGTTCAAGTACTGGACTCACTATTTAAAGACATTAATGACTACGCAATCGTGAGGGGGATGGTCGACAGGTAATTTTAATCATTATCGCACTATGTTGGCCTCTTTAGTTCATTTGCTAATATCAACTAATTAATAACTCCTTTATTCATTTTCTTTGCCGGCGGGCAGGGCTTGGGAAAAGTTCATCAAACAGGTTGAAGGCCCATGGAAACAAAAGCTGAAATAGGTGCGATGCAAGGTAATTAATTAAGCAGTACTAGCTAGCTACCATCTCTTTAATTCTAGTTTCAATACCATTATCATGCTTGATTGATTATTATCTAATTGAATTCTATTCTCATAAAGACCATGAGGCAGACGCCGGGGACTAATTTATGTGCTACTAAATTTGCGAGAACATTCGCATTATGACGTCCGAAAGGACAAAAAATGATAGACAAGCTTGGGTACGTTTGCCCAACACTATTCACAATTTTTCTACCATTATCTAATATGCACACACACAACTAATACATTCATGTTGATCTCCTTTCTTTAAAGATGTCGGTGATGCGGGATATGCTCGTACCAAAGGATCGTGTACGAGCAATTCAAGAGGAAATAGCGGGATTTTTGCTCGACCAGGTCATAGATCCCAAAGGAGAATACCATTACAAGTTGTGATGCCTCCATGTAATGATCTGCAAATTGTAGGAGAAACTGTATTTACCAAATTGTATATATATATATATATATATATGTATGCATGTATGTATGTATGTATGTATGTATGTATGTATGTATGTGAATGGTCGTGCGAGAAATTCGATGATATATATATGATCAATTCTACAAGAAATTCTATTTATATATATGCATAACATGTACAATATGTAGTAGCGTAAAATATGTTTGAAATGAAAAATGATTAAATGGAAAATACAAAATTAAAAGGAAAAATAAACCATAAAACAATAAACCCCTAAACCTTTTTGTCCCGGTTGGTGTAACCAACCGGGACTAAAGGCCCCCAGCCCCCCGGCGCGGGCTTGTGCCACGTGGTGGGCCTTTGGTCCCGGTTTGTGACGAACCGACACTAAATGGGGAGGGGGAGCTTTAGTCCCCACCCTTTAGTGCCGGTTGCAGAACCGACACTAATGGTCCTTATGAACCGGGACAAATAGCCCGATTCTGCACTAGTGTGAGACCAAGATCCGTATCGGTGTGACCGAGTCGTTAGGGTTTCTGGCACTGGCTATGTCAAATGAACTCGGTGGCTCCGGGTAGAACGAATTGGCCGAGACGAGTTGGAGTTTAGGGTTTTGACATATTTGGATGGAGAAAGTGGCTGAGGGTTTTGGAGCAATATCACTAATCACTTTGAGCAAGTAGACCATTAAGCAACACCTTATCCCCTTTTAATAGTATTGGCTTTCCTATGGACTCAATGTGATCTTGGATCACTAAAATAGAAATGAAGAGTCTTGAGCTTTTGCCAAACTTTGTCCTTAGCATTTTGAGGGGTCCACATCTCTATGTCATGCCATGCCATGCCGATCATTGAATATCCTAAAATATTTATCTTGAATGGATATTAGCTCAATGAGCTATATGTTGTTATAAATTACCAAAACCACCCAGAGATTAGTTGAACTTCCAGTCTCCCCCTTTTTGGTAATTGATGACAACATATAGATCAAAGCTTCGACAAATGATTAAATGAATGAAATACATCGTCGCTTTGAGAAGTATGTGATAAGCAAGAGCTCCCACTAAATTTGTGCATTATTAAAAATTTGTGTTTGAATGAAAATGCACAATAGATTAGGATCATGGGTCACTCTTCCATGTCACATACACTTTGGTGGAGCACACAAAATGATAAGAGTGAAATAACATGCTAACATCTCCAATGACATAAGTGAATGATCATACACAAATAACTGTAGGGATAAGCATTAAGCACACGTTAAGCAGAGTATGATCAACCACATAGGCAGAAACGTAGTATCTCACAAGCATCAAACGATCAAGTATGACGAATCAAACAAATATAGTAGCAAAAACTCAACAAAACCGAATAGCAAAAAAAGCGAGACTCTCTCTCTCTCTCTCTTAGCCTATGATCTATACAATTTCTCCCCTTTGGCAACAAGTACCAACAAGCTTGAAAAGGTATAGATCTATGCGTCTCTCTAGGCATGATCCTACGGAGCTCCTGAAGGGGTCTTCTGGCTTGTGGCTCCTGTGTGCGTAGATGGTGTTGAGAAAACTGCGTCTGCAAATGCCTCTAAACATGTCTGCTGGATTGGTGGTGTAGACACTGGAGGCATCACTATAGGAGTAGTGGCAGGTGTAGAGTGAGTGGTCCTTGTGTCTGCAACTGGCACAACTGAAGACCTGGGTGCCCTTAGCACAGTCTGGAACCTCTTAGTAGTAGGGTGCTCATTTCTATCCTCAGCATCATCTCTAAGCTTCTCCACAATAGTCTAAATCTCTATGACCTTGACATCAATATTGTACATCTTATCCTCCACAATCCGCTCTAAGATCTCCTGGTTCTTGGCTAAGTTGGCCAGACTTCGCTCAATCCTCAGTGTTGCTTCCAGCAGATATGTCATCTGATCCTGCTTGGTCTTGAGATTTGCAATGGGTGCATCTGGAGCTGTAGCTTCTTTTGTTGCTGCTGCCTAAGCCTTCTCTTGAGCCTCAACTGATGTAGGGTGTGAGGCATCCATCACCACCACATTATCCTTGAACTCTGGCTGAAGCGGAGGTGCTCATGATCTAGAAGATATGTGTCTATACCAACCTTGGAGTTGATAAGCTTCTGAATGTGTGGAACATATCCACAAAACCTCTTCTGGTTAGCGGCTGTCCTCTTGACCATCTCAACAATTGAACTCATAACCTTGAACTTGTGAGATGGGGAGTCAAACAAGTGAAGCAAATTGATGATGGCCACAAATCATCCTCTCATCTCTAGATTTGGGCAACTGAGTGTGCCTCAAAATGGTGTTTGTGGTGGCCAAACCAGCTACCAGATGCTTGACTGACCCAAGCTTGTGAGTTTCCAAATCATCATCAGGAATGGGCTTATACATATTAGCCATGGAATTGTGGTCCATCCTGGGTTTGCCATAAACATCAGCATCATCTTCCTCTTCCCTAGGAGCATTAAGAAGTGCAGCCCACTTAGAGATTGATGACTGGTACTTGGAACCCTCTGTCATCCATGCAATTCTCCGATCTGGATAGAAGTGTGCTGTGGAGTAGAATTGCATGATCATCTCATCATTCCACTTGGTGAGCTTCTGACCAACAAATGCATCCACTCCTACAAGTCTAAAGCTCTCATGACATGGGGGAAATAATCTTCATTAGCATAAATGTATTTCCAGTCCACCCACTTCATGTGACTGACAATGGGCTTCTTATCAAGCAAAACCGTCTCATAGAAATCTTGTTGTTCTCTGGTGTGGAAACGGTAGTCACAAGTAGTCCTCCTCCTAACTGAATAGGGATCCAGTTTCCTCCACTCTCTAAGTCCCTTATCCTTCTTGAGCATCATGTTTTCCGCAATAGGGTGTGCATTATCATGATCAGGGATCTTAGGCTTGAGCTTCCTGAGCACTAGTGGCTCATCATCATCCTGAACTCCTGGCCTTGGGGCCATGTTCTTCTCCGTAGTTGGAATGTTTCTTGTTGACCTCTTGGGTGCAGAAACCTTGGGCTTGGACTTGGGTTTGGAGGGAGAAGCTGTCTTCATGGCATTAGACATGAGTTTCTATGCCTTAGCAGGAGGAGCTTCTGCTTCTGGTTCTTCCTCCTCATCCATTATCATGGACGATCTGTCAATCACTCTAGCAGTAGTCTTCCTTATCCTCTTCTTCTTGTTCTTGCTGGCATCACCTTTAGCACCACTTGGCTTCTCAAGTGTAAAAGTCATTGTCTCTTGTGGAGCTGAGGATTTTCGTGGTTTCGACATTTGGACTCTCCTGACAGCAGTCCTTTCCTTGGCACCTAGCTTAGTGCTAGTTACAGAGCCATACTCCTTCCTCAGTACTGCCTTCTTCTTTGAAGTGGCCTCATTAGCCACAAAGTCCTCATCCTCACCGTCTAAGGTTCTCTTCTTTCTTGTTCTGGTGGCAGCCTTTGGCAAATTGCTTGGAGTGCTCCTGCTGCCCTCATCATAGCTCTCATTGGGACTAGAGCTCTCACTTAGCTCAACATTGTGTTCAGACTGGTTTTGTTTGTCACTGGCACTTGACATCTTGCAAAGCTGACCCTGTGAATAGAGGGTACGGGCAGAGTAGATGAGTTATCACAAAAAGCAGATAATTTTTCAAAAAATCGAGTCCAAACTTTAGTTTTAGTTATCTACAGAAAGCATTTTGGAGTGACACCGAAGCACTCACAGAGCCTAAAAAAACCATTTCGGTTGGACCGAGTTGTGGTTCGGTGGCTCCGAGATGCTATGGTTTCACTTAAACTTTACTTTTGGTCTCACAGATCAGTACATTTTAGTGGAACTGAGTCGTACTTGTGCAATGTCCAGGGCCAATCAATGGGACCGAAAATCTCAATTTGGTCGGTGGAGACCTAACCCTATTTTTTGCTCGAATCTATTCTAATGGATTAATTTGGTGGATAGATCAATCTTAAACGTGGCAAGATGGCAGGAAAATTCCTTGTGCATTGAATCAGATAAAGAAAGCACGAGGAGATCGAATCTCACCCTAACTTGGTGACGATACTCTACGGCGGCAACAGTGGAGTAGATTCTGTTGACGGCGGTGGATTACTGCAGCAAAGACGCACAGGAGATGACGGCGATGATCCGGAGACCAAGGGGGCGGCAGCAATGGGGTGTAGGCTTGAAACATTTGAAGAAGTTTTCAACCGTACAGGCCACTAGATATATATACCCATGTGCTGTTGGTGGCACCGAGTGGAACAAATTGGTGGCACCGAGATGTGCAACTGCGTGCGGTTACAGCAACTCGTTGTGACCGAGTTCGTCTAATCAGTAACACCGAGATGAAAATATAGATCAATCTAAGTGCTTTTGGTGTGACCGATTTTGAGTGTTTTGGTCTAACCGAAAAGCAATAGAACGTTTTGGAAGGAATCCCTTGTCGGATCGGTGGCTCCGAGTGCTCCTCACCCTTAGGGTCCAAAAAAAAAGCTGGTTCTATTTTTGTGATATAACATGAATAGAGTTTGAGACAAGAAGAGCATAGACAGCTAGAGAAAGTCCTTAGGCATTCTTGTACATCCACTTGGCCAATAAAAACCAAGACAATCAAAACAACAAATGGATGTCCCCGAATGAAGAAAATATACAACTAACATGCTCACACAATAAGATAGCAAATGAAATATGTGTCAATGCATGCCCAATCAATTCTAGCATTTATCAGGCAGTTGGCGATGACTAGGTCATCTATACATATGAGTATATTGACTTAGGAGTCAAATGAGAACATTTGATCATAGGTCATACTCATCGTTTAAGCACAAGTGGGGTTACCAATTTCACATAAAGCATTAATGTGTTCACACCATTAGAGTTGCTTTAGCTCAAATTTGAGAGCAAAGCTCCCCCTAGATGTGATATCCCCCTAAGAGGGATGAACTAACCTTGGGTTTTGTCGATGATGACTTCATGTAGATAGTGAAGATGTGGATGCTCAATGTTGATGTAGATCATTCGGAGCAATCCTTTGGAGTGTTGCACTTTCAATACCTACATGGGTTAGTCCCAGAAGGAACATACAAGGATATCCATAGACATAGAGTGAATTTCACATATAATGATGTCCATGAAAGCGTCAGGTTACCTTGTCCCTTGTCTTACCAGCAAGAGGATTTGTGACTCCAAGAACTAGTGCAAGATGCGAAAGTTGATTGCACAAGTCCTTGCCAATATGAATGTGAGTGAAGTATGTTGGCAGAGTCACCCTCAAGAACACTATAGTTCTTCTTCTTTGGGACCCAAATCAACTTGATGGGAATCCTAGGAGTTGTAGTTGTACTTGATCTAGTCTTGGGAACCCACTTGACCATGGACTTAGGAGCTTGTTCAAATGAGTCAATCTCTTCTTGTAGCTTGTCCTTGCCTTTTAGCTTGTGGTCTTGTGGTGGAAGATCATCTTGAGCTTGTGTTCCCTCAAAAGAAGTGGGGTCATACTTCTCTTATTGAGGAACGAACTTCGTCTTAGGGTATTGATCTTCTTCCATTCAACTCCATTGGCATTGAACTTTCATTCAAAACCCACACCTTGATTCTTCCGATGTCTTCCTTGCTTGCATACAATTTCCTCAAATTGCTTACTCCCAGCAAGGTTCTTGTTAACACCTTTATCTATAATTCCCTTCAATAAGCTATTTTCTTGCTCAAGTGTAACTTGGCTAAGAGAATCATTAGTGGAATCAAGAGAACTACTAGACACAACAATATTGGATTTAGCATGGTTATTATTACTACTAGAAGAAGAATCTTTCTTGCTCTTGCTGCTAGACTTTACTTGTGGCATATAAGTAGACAAGAGGAGACGTTTGGAAATGTAAGAAGAACTCTTCTTTCAAAGATCATCATTGATAGCTTTTAGGAACTCGTGCTCTTGCTCTAAATTTAGCTTCTCAAAGCATAGCTTCTCATTAGTCCTTAGGAGCTCTCTATGATCCTCTTGAGTAGTTTCATGAGCTAACTTAAGAGTGTTTAATTATTTAGTTAGACGCTCAATATCCTTCTTATCATTTTCATTCGTTTCATCTTGATTTGCATGATTACTAGCAAGTTCATTACAGTTTTCATCACTGGTTTTGTCAACAAGTAAATCATCATCACCTAACAGATCATCTTCATCACTATCAAAATCAAGATACTCGGGGTGTGATACCTTGGGGACTTTAACCATGAAGCATCTTCCAATTCCTTCATTTGGTGAATCAAATATGTCGTGGGAGTTGTATGACACTAGTGCAAGACCGGCAACACCTTCATCTTGAGTATAGTCAGAGTTGGACTGGTAACTTCTCTCGGAGTAGCTGTCAGAGTCGGAGTCGGAACCGGATAACCATTCACCAACGTGAGCTTGATGTCTTCGTCTTGTGTAGCTCTTTGATGACTTGTCCTTCCTTTCTGAATCCTTGCTTCTTTTAGAGGGTCTTCATTCATAACGATTATCTCTACTCCTTGTCTCTCTTGGAGGTGATTCATCTCTTCTACTTCTCCTTTTTGGTGAGTCTTCTCTTTTCTTGTAGGGAGCCGTACACTCATTGGAGTAGTGTCCGGGTCTTCCACAATTGTAGAAATTACGATCATGACTAGAATATCTTTTCTCATTGTAGTACCTTGATTTGGAGCTTCTCTCTTTGCTTCTACTCTTGTAGAACTTATTGAAGTACTTCATCATTAAGCTCAATTCTTCATTGGAGACTTGCTTTTCACTTGATGTTGTAGGATCATAACTTGAAGCTTTGTAAGCACCACTAGACTTGTTCTGAAGCACCACGATGCAATTCTTTACCATCGTCGAAGGAATCAACTTGCAAGGCAACACGCACAACAGCCAAAACGGCGGGGTTATGACCAAGAAAATATGCATTTTCATCTTATGCTTCCAACTAGCAAAGTTTGTACCATCAAAATAAGGACCTCTACAGTGATAGTTACCCTCGCTAGACGCCATACTCTCCTAGGCTGTGAAACCGAGGCTATGATCCCAAAGCTATGAAAATCAAGGCTAACGGATACCAAAGCTCTGATAGCACTTGTAGGATCGAAAGTATGTCTAGAGGGGGGGGGGGTGATTAGACTACTTGACCAAATAAAGTCTTTCCTTTTCCCAATTTTAGTTGTGGGCAGATTTTAGCAATTAACACAAGTCAAGTAACCAACCTACACATGCAATTCTAAGAGTATAGGAGCAGAATGTAAAACATTGCATATGAAGGTAAATGGAAGGGTTTGGAGAAGGCAAGCACAATGGTGACATGGAGATTTTTGGCATGGTTCCGATAGGTGGTGCTATCGTACGTCCACATTAATGGAGACTTCAACCCACGAAGGGTAACGGTTGCGCGAGACCACAGAAGGCTCCACTCACGAAGGGTCCACGAAGAAGCAACCTTGTCTATACCACCATGGCCATCGTCCACAAAGGACTTGCCTCACTCGGGTAGATCTTCACGAAGTAGGCAATCTCCTTGCCCCTACAAACTTCTTGGTTCAACACCACATCACAACGGAGGCTCCCAAGAGACACCTAACCAATCTAGGAGACACCACTCTCCAAAAGGTAATGTACAGTGTGTTGATGATGAACTCCTTGCTCTTATGCTTCAAATGATAGTCTCCCCAGCACTCAACTCTCTCTCACAGATTTGGCTATGGTGGAAGAGGGATTTGAGTGGAAAGCTGAAGGAAATATGCCCTAGAGGCAATAATAAAGTTATTATTTATTTCCTTATATCATGATAAATGTTTATTATTCATGCTAGAATTGTATTAACTGGAAACATAATACATGTGTGAATACATAGACAAACAGAATGTCACTAGTATGCCTCTACTTGACTAGCTCATTAATCAAAGATGGTTATGTTTCCTAGCCATGAACAAAGAGTTGTTATTTGATTAACGAGATCACATCATTAGTTGAATGATCTGATTGACATGACCCATTCAATTAGCATAGCACCCGATCGTTTAGTATGTTGCTATTGCTTTTATCCATGACTTATACATGTTCCTTTAAACTATGAGATTATGCAACTCCCGTTTACCGTAGGAACACTTTGTGTGCTACCAAACGTCACAACGTAACTGGGTGATTATAAAGGTGCTCTACAGGTGTCTCCGAAGGTACATATTGGGTTGGCGTATTTCGAGATTAGGATTTGTCACTCCGATTGTCGGAGAGGTATCTCAGGGCCTTCTCGGTAATTCACATCACATAAAGCCTTGCAAGCATTGCAACCAATGAGTTAGTTGCGAGATGATGTATTACGGAACGAGTAAAGAGACTTGCCGGTAACGAGATTGAACTAGGTATTGGATACCAACAATCGAATCTCGGGCAAGTAACATACCGATGACAAAGGGAACAACGTATGTTGTTATGCGGTCTGACCGATAAAGATCTTCGTAGAATATGTAGGAGCCAATATGGGCATCCCGGTCCCGCTATTGGTTATTGACCGGAGACGTGTCTCGGTCATGTCTACATTGTTCTCGAACCGTAGGGTCCGCACGCTTAACGTTACGATGACAGTTATTACGAGTTTATGCATTTTGATGTACCAAAGGAGTTCGGAGTCCCGGATGTGATCACGGACATGACGAGGAGTCTCGAAATGGTCGAGACGTAAAGAATGATATATTGGAAGCCTATGTTTGGACATCGGATGCATTCCAGGTGAAATCAGGATTTTACCGGAATACCGGGAGGGTTACCGGAACTCCCCGGGGGCATAATGGGCCAACATGGGCCTTGGAGGAGAGGTGAGAGGGCTGCTCTCATGGGCTGCGCGCCTCCCCCCTTCCCCTAGTCCTATTAGGACTAGGAGAGGTGGGCGCCCCCCCTCTCTCTCTCTCCCCCTTGAAGAATCCTAGTCCAACTAGGATTGGGGGGGGGGAATCCTACTCCCAGAGGGAGTAGGACTCTCTGGCGCGCCAGGCTTGGCCGGCCAGCCCCTCCCCCTTGGCTCCTTTATATACGGGGGCAGGGGGCACCCCAGAGACAGACAATTGATCATTGAGATCTTTCCTTAGCCGTGTGCGGTGCCCCCTTCCACCAAATTCCACGTCGATCATATCGTTGCAGTGCTTAGGCGAAGCCCTGCGCCGGTAACACATCAAGATCGTCACCACGCCGTCATGCTGATGGAACTCTTCCTCGACGCTTTGCTGGATCGGAGCCCGGGGATCGTCATCGAGCTGAACGTGTGCCAAGAACTCGGAGGTGCCGGAGTAACGGTGCTGTGATCGGTTGGATCGCGAGGAGAACGTACGACTACTTCCTCTACGTTGTGTCAACGCTTCCGCTTCGGTCTACGAGGGTACGTAGACAACACTCTCCCCTCTCGTTGATATGCATCACCATGATCTTGCGTGTGCGTAGGAAAACTGTTGAAATTACTACGTTCCCCAACAGTGGCATCCGAGCCTAGGTTTTTATGGTTTGATGTTATTTGCACGAGTAGAACACAAGTGAGTTGTGGACGATACAAGTCATACTGCCTACCAGCATGTCATACTTTGGTTCAGCGGTATTGTTGGACGAGACGATCCGGACCAACCTTACGCGTACGCTTACGCGAGACCGGTTCCCTCGACGTGCTTTGCACATAGATGGCTTGCGGAAGACTGTCTCTCCAACTTTAGTTGAACCGAGTGTGGCTACGCCCGGTCCTTGAGAAGGTTAAAACGGAGTCTATTTGACAAACTATCTTTGTGGTTTTGATGCGTAGGTAAGATGAGTTCTTGCTTAAAGCCCGTAGCAGCCACGTAAAACTTGCAACAACAAAGTAGAGGACGTCTAACTTGTTTTTGCAGGGCATGTTGTGATGTGATATGGTCAAGACATGATGCTAAATTTTATTGTATGAGATGATCATGTTTTGTAACCGAGTTATCGGCAACTGGCAGGAGCCATATGGTTGTCGCTTTATTGTATGCAATGCAATCGCGATGTAATGCTTTACTTTATTACTAAGCGGTAGTGATAGTCGTGGAAGCATAAGATTGGCGAGACGACAACGATGCTGCGATGAAGATCAAGGTGTCGCACCGGTGACGATGGTGATCATGACGGTGCTTCGAAGATGGAGATCACAAGCACGAGATGATGATGGCCATATCATATCACTTATATTGATTGCATGTGATGTTTATCCTTTTATGCATCTTATCTTGCTTTGATTGACGGTAGCATTATAAGATGATCTCTCACTAAATTATCAAGAAGTGTTCTCCCTGAGTATGCACCGTTGCGAAAGTTCTTCATGCTGAGACACCACGTGATGATCGGGTGTGATAGGCTCTACGTTCAAATACAACGGGTGCAAAACAGTTGCACACGCGGAATACTCAGGTTTAACTTGACGAGCCTAGCATATAACAGATATGTCCTCGGAACACGGAGACCGAAAGGTCGAGCGTGAATCATATAGTAGATATGATCAACATAGTGATGTTCACCATTGAAACTACTCCATCTCACGTGATGATCGGACATGGTTTAGTTGATTTGGATCACGTGATCACTTAGAGGATTAGAGGGATGTCTATCTAAGTGGGAGTTCTTAAGTAATATGATTAATTGAACTTAAATTTATCATGAACTTAGTACCTGATAGTATCTTGCTTGTCTATGTTGTGTAGATAGATGGCTCGTGCTGTTGTTCCGTTGAATTTTAATGCGTTCCTTGAGAAAGCAAAGTTGAAAGATGATGGTAGCAATTACACGGACTGGGTCCGTAACTTGAGGATTATCCTCATTGCTGCACAGAAGAATTACGTCCTGGAAGCACCGCTGGGTGCCAGGCCTGGTGCAAGAGCTACGCCAGATGTTGTGAACGTCTGGCAAAGCAAAACTGATGACTACTCTATAGTTCAGTGTGCCATGCTTTACGGCTTAGAACCGGGACTTCAACGACGTTTTGAACACCATGGAGCATATGAGATGTTCCAGGAGTTGAATTTAATATTTCAAGCAAATGCCCGGATTGAGAGATATGAACTCTCCAATAAGTTCTATAGCTGTAAAATGGAGGAGAACGGTTCTGTCAGTGAGCATATACTCAGAATGTCTGGGTATAACAATCACTTGATTCAACTGGGAGTTAATCTTCCGGATGATTGCGTCATTGACAGAATTCTTCAATCACTGCCACCAAGCTACAAGAGCTTCGTGATGAACTATAATATGCAAGGGATGACCAAAACTATGCCCGAGCTCTTCGCGATGCTGAAAGCCGCGGAGGTAGAAATCAAAAAGGAGCATCAAGTGTTGCTGGTTAACAAAACCACTAGTTTCAAGAAAAAGGGCAAAGGGAAGAAAAAGGGGAACTTCAAAAAGAACAGCAAGCAAGTTGCTAATCAAGAGAAGAAGCCCAAGTCTGGACCTAAGCCTGAAACTGAGTGCTTCTATTGCAAGCAGACTGGTCACTGGAAGCGGAACTGCCCCAAGTATTTGGCGGATAAGAAGGATGGCAAGGTTAACAAAGGTATATATGATATACATGTTATTGATGTGTACCTTACTAATTCTCGCAGTAGCACCTGGGTATTTGATACTGGTTCTGTTGCTAATATTTGCAACTCAAAACAGGGGCTACGGATTAAGCGAAGATTGGCTAAGGACGAGGTGACGATGCGCGTGGGAAATGGTTCCAAAGTCGATGTGATCGCGGTCGGCACGCTACCTCTACATCTACCTTCGGGATTAATATTAGATCTAAATAATTGTTATTTAGTACCAGCGTTGAGCATGAACATTATATCTGGATCTTGTTTGATGCGAGACGGTTATTCATTTAAATCAGAGAATAATGGTTGTTCTATTTATATGAGTAATATCTTTTATGGTCATGCACCATTAAAGAATGGTTTGTTCTTACTTAATCTCGATAGTAGTGATACACATATTCATAATGTTGAAGCCAAAAGATGCAGAGTTGATAATGATAGTGCAACTTATTTGTGGCACTGCCGTTTAGGTCATATCGGTGTAAAACGCATGAAGAAACTCCATACTGATGGACTTTTGGAGTCACTTGATTATGAATCACTTGGCACTTGCGAACCGTGCCTTATGGGCAAGATGACTAAAACACCGTTCTCCGGTACTGTGGAGAGAGCAACAGATTTATTGGAAATCATACATACTGATGTATGTGGTCCAATGTATGTTGAGGCTCGTGGCGGATATCGTTATTTTCTCACCTTCACTGATGATTTAAGCAGATATGGGTATATCTACTTAATGAAACACAAGTCTGAAACATTTGAAAAGTTCAAAGAATTTCAGAGTGAAGTGGAAAATCACCGTAAAAAGAAAATAAAGTTTCTACAATCTGATCGTGGAGGAGAATATTTGAGTTACGAGTTTGGTCTACATTTGAAACAATGCGGTATAGTTTCGCAACTCACGCCACCCGGAACACCACAACGTAATGGTGTGTCCGAACGTCGTAATCGTACTTTACTGGATATGGTACGATCTATGATGTCTCTTACCGATTTACCGCTATCTTTTTGGGATTATGCTTTAGAGACGGCCGCATTCATGTTAAATAGGACACCATCAAAATCCGTTGAGACGACGCCTTATGAACTGTGGTTTGGCAAGAAACCAAAGTTGTCGTTTCTTAAAGTTTGGGGCTGCGATGCTTATGTGAAAAAGCTTCAACCTGATAAGCTCGAACCCAAATCGGAAAAATGTGTCTTCATAGGATACCCAAAGGAGACTATTGGGTATACCTTCTATCACAGATCCGAAGGCAAAATCTTTGTTGCTAAAGTCGGAAACTTTCTAGAGAAGGAGTTTCTCTCGAAAGAAGTGAGTGGGAGGAAAGTAGAACTTGATGAGATAACAGTATCTACTCCCTTATTGAGAAGTAGTACATCACAGAAATCTGTTTCTGTGACACCTACATCAAATAGAGAGGAAGCTAATGATAATGATCATGAAACTTCAGATCAAGTTTCTACTGAACTTCGTAGATCAACCAGAGTAAGATCCGCACCAGAGTGGTACGGTAATCCTATTTTGGAAGTCATGTTACTAGACCATGATGAACCTACGAGCTATGAAGAAGCGATGGTGAGCCCAGATTCCGCAAAGTGGCTTGAGGCCATGAAATCTGAGATGGGATCCATGTATGAGAACAAAGTATGGACTTTGGTTGACTTGCCCGATGATCGGCAAGCAATTGAGAATAAATGGATTTTTAAGAAGAAGACTGACGCTGATGGTAATGTTACTGTCTATAAAGCTCGACTTGTTGCAAAAGGTTTTCGACAAGTTCAAGGGATTGACTACGATGAGACTTTCTCACCCGTAGCGATGCTTAAGTCTGTCCGAATCATGTTAGCAGTTGCCGCATTTTATGATTATGAAATTTGGCAAATGGATGTCAAAACTGCATTCCTGAATGGATTTCTGGAAGAAGAGTTGTATATGATGCAACCAGAAGGTTTTGTCGATCCAAAGGGAGCTAACAAAGTGTGCAAGCTCCAGCGATCCATTTATGGACTGGTGCAAGCCTCTCGGAGTTGGAATAAACGCTTTGATAGTGTGATCAAAGTATTTGGTTTTATACAGACTTTTGGAGAAGCCTGTATTTACAAGAAAGTGAGTGGGAGCTCTGTAGCATTTCTGATATTATATGTGGATGACATATTGCTGATCGGAAATAATATAGAATTTCTGGATAGCATAAAAGGATACTTGAATAAGAGTTTTTCAATGAAAGACCTCGATGAAGCTGCTTACATATTGGGCATTAAGATCTATAGAGATAGATCAAGACGCTTAATAGGACTTTCACAAAGCACATACCTTGACAAAGTTTTGAAAAAGTTCAAAATGGATCAGGCAAAGAAAGGGTTCTTGCCTGTGGCACAAGGTGTGAAGTTGAGTAAGACTCAATGCCCGACCACCGCAGAAGATAGAGAGAAAATGAAAAATGTTCCCTATGCTTCAGCCATAGGCTCTATCATGTATGCAATGCTGTGTACCAGACCTGATGTGTGCCTTGCTGTAAGTTTAGCAGGCAGGTACCAAAGTAATCCAGGAGTGGATCACTGGACAGCGGTCAAGAACATCCTTAAGTACTTGAGAAGGACTAAGGATATGTTTCTCATTTATGGAGGTGACAAAGAGCTCGTCGTAAACGGTTACGTCGATGCAAGCTTTGACACTGATCCGGACGATTCTAAATCGCAAACCGGATACGTATTTACATTAAACGGTGGAGCTGTCAGTTGGTGCAGTTCTAAACAAAGCGTCATGGCGGGATCTACATGTGAAGCTGAGTACATAGCCGCTTCGGAAGCAGCTAATGAAGGAGTCTGGATGAAAGAGTTCATATCCGATCTAGGTGTTGTACCTAGCGTATTGGGTCCAATGAAAATCTTTTGTGACAATACTGGTGCAATTGCCTTGGCAAAGGAATCCAGATTTCACAAAAGAACCAAACACATCAAAAGACGCTTCAACTCCATCCGGGATTTGGTCCAGGTGGGAGACATAGAGATATGCAAGATACATACGGATCTGAATGTTGCAGACCCGTTGACTAAGCCTCTTCCACGAGCAAAACATGATCAGCACCAAGACTCCATGGGTGTTAGAATCATTACTTTGTAATCTAGATTATTGACTCTAGTGCAAGTGGGAGACTGAAGGAAATATGCCCTAGAGGCAATAATAAAGTTATTATTTATTTCCTTATATCATGATAAATGTTTATTATTCATGCTAGAATTGTATTAACTGGAAACATAATACATGTGTGAATACATAGACAAACAGAGTGTCACTAGTATGCCTCTACTTGACTAGCTCATTAATCAAAGATGGTTATGTTTCCTAGCCATGAACAAAGAGTTGTTATTTGATTAACGAGATCACATCATTAGTTGAATGATCTGATTGACATGACCCATTCAATTAGCATAGCACCCGATCGTTTAGTATGTTGCTATTGCTTTTATCCATGACTTATACATGTTCCTTTAAACTATGAGATTATGCAACTCCCGTTTACCGTAGGAACACTTTGTGTGCTACCAAACGTCACAACGTAACTGGGTGATTATAAAGGTGCTCTACAGGTGTCTCCGAAGGTACATATTGGGTTGGCGTATTTCGAGATTAGGATTTGTCACTCCGATTGTCGGAGAGGTATCTCAGGGCCTTCTCGGTAATACACATCACATAAAGCCTTGCAAGCATTGCAACCAATGAGTTAGTTGCGAGATGATGTATTACGGAACGAGTAAAGAGACTTGCCGGTAACGAGATTGAACTAGGTATTGGATACCGACGATCGAATCTCGGGCAAGCAACATACCGATGACAAAGGGAACAACGTATGTTGTTATGCGGTCTGACCGATAAAGATCTTCGTAGAATATGTAGGAGCCAATATGGGCATACAGGTCCCGCTATTGGTTATTGACCGGAGACGTGTCTCGGTCATGTCTACATTGTTCTCGAACCGTAGGGTCCGCACGCTTAACGTTACGATGACAGTTATTACGAGTTTATGCATTTTGATGTACCAAAGGAGTTCGGAGTCCCGGATGTGATCACGGACATGACGAGGAGTCTCGAAATGGTCGAGACGTAAAGAATGATATATTGGAAGCCTATGTTTGGACATCGGATGCATTCTAGGTGAAATCAGGATTTTACCGGAATACCGGGAGGGTTACCGGAACCCCCCGGGGGCATAATGGGCCAACATGGGCCTTGGAGGAGAGGTGAGAGGGCTGCCCTCATGGGCTGCGCGCCTCCCCCCTTCCCCTAGTCCTATTAGGACTAGGAGAGGTGGGCGCCCCCCTCTCTCTCTCTCCCCCTTGAAGAATCCTAGTCCAACTAGGATTGGGGGGGGGGGGGGAATCCTACTCCCAGAGGGAGTAGGACTCTCTGGCGCGCCAGGCTTGGCCGGCCAGCCCCTCCACCTTGGCTCCTTTATATACGGGGGCAGGGGGCACCCCAGAGACAGACAATTGATCATTGAGATCTTTCCTTAGCCGTGTGCGGTGCCCCCTTCCACCAAATTCCACGTCGATCATATCGTTGCAGTGCTTAGGCGAAGCCCTGCGCCGGTAACACATCAAGATCGTCACCACGCCGTCGTGCTGACGGAAATCTTCCTCGACGCTTTGCTGGATCGGAGCCCGGGGATCGTCATCGAGCTGAACGTGTGCCAAGAACTCGGAGGTGCCGGAGTAACGGTGCTGTGATCGGTTGGATCGCGAGGAGAACGTACGACTACTTCCTCTACGTTGTGTCAACGCTTCCGCTTCGGTCTACGAGGGTACGTAGACAACACTCTCCCCTCTCGTTGATATGCATCACCATGATCTTGCGTGTGCGTAGGAAAACTGTTGAAATTACTACGTTCCCCAACAAAAGCAACTTGGGAAAGGCTAGAAATCAAGGTTCAAATGGTAGGAATGGAATCTCTAGATCTCAACACATAAGTAGGTGGTTCTCTCTCAGAAAATGAATGGTGAAAGTGTAGGCACATTCTGATGGCTCTCTCACAAATGGAGAAGGGGGTGGAGGGTGTTGGTGCAATATCTGCCTACCTTGTGTTTTGGAGATTGTTGACAGAATCAAGTATGGACTGATTTGTTTGCTAGTGCATACAGAAAGAAAAAGTCCATACACAATCGAAGAGAATGCTGTCTCCGGTGCTAAGTTCAAGGAACTTCACTGAAGTATATCTGCGTTGCAGAGAAGAACGAGCTATATTTGTCAAAGTCATATAATCGAGAGGATTGATGTGAAGAAAATGACCCCTCAAAAGTTTCTTGCTGAAGCTAAGCTTTTGATTCAGTATAGTCGTCCGAAGAAATTGACTATAGTGATGGAAGTTGAAGACAAAGTGAAGACGTAGTATTCATTTCGTTGCTGTTCTTTCATTTAGTTGAGTCATACGACGTCCGTACTATTAAGAGGAGTATAGGTTCTCGAAGCTTAGATCCGCTATGATGGTTAGCCAAAACCTATGAAAGTTGCAAGAGAAATCTCTTTGTGTTCCGAGCACATACTTGTCAGCAAGAGACTGTGATCTTCTTCGTTGCGAGAGATTTGTCTCGAACGAAGGAGTTAGAATTACGTTCTCTGCAAGTAATGTTACCATTGTGCTCAAATCCGACCGTTGGACTCATGTCGTTCGGCTATTGGCTGATCCCGATGTCTAATTTGGTCATTTCCCATCAGGGAAGACTGCGGCTATAAATAGTCACCCCGCTTCAACATTGTTAGTCGGTTGCTCCTCTTAAGATTTCTAAGAAGATTGATTTGAGCAACCCCTCTCCGAGTGATTTGAGTGTAAGATCTACCGAGAGAAAAATCAAGAGCCCAAACTTAGATACTGGTTTAGCATCACAGTAGTTCTGAGTGAGATTTCTTGTACCTATTACTCTTGAGAGTCGCGCACTCTCTAGACGGATAGGTTTCGGCTCGAGTGCTGAAGATTTGTTGTCTTCACCGAGGTAGATCTTCAGCAACAAAGAGTGATTGTGGTTCACGAAGGTCGACGGAAGGTTTGGAGATCACCGATAAGGATCTACCACGAGTGGAATCAACCTTAGTCTGATCAGCTCTGTGTTCAAAGTGAATAGGGTGAAGAGAGTTTTTTTTCTGTGTTAAGTCACAACCCCTCGAACCAGACGTAACCCTTTGGCAGAAGGGTGAACCGGTCTACCAAATTTGATTGTCTCCATCGAGCACCACTTGTTCATTCTACTTCACTAAAATTCTATCAGCAGTTATTATTCGTGCTCTATGTCGGCAGTTTCTCATCATTGTGTTATGTTTTCACATACATGAGTCTATCTTCATGTATCATTCTGTTGTATTCCCCTCACTCTGTCTATTTATTATCATCACATTTCACTCGTCACCCGCATCATGTTTTATGTCGTTCTACTCCATTTGTTTGCATGTTGCATAACTGTCATCGTAGTGAAACTTGTGATTTCCCAAGCTCGCTCTATCATTACATCATTCATCAAGGAATATGATTTTGACGAAGAAGATTAATTCTGTTCATTTCCTGCTATTTATTATTTCACTGGTGTGATTGGGATAAGTTTCAAAATATTCAAAAGATTTTTGAATCTCTCCCATTCACCCCCCTTTGGTCGATATACTCTTGGTCCTAACAATTGGTATCAGAGAGGGTACTCCCTGTCTCTGCTTATTAAATGTCTAACATCCTTGGAGTTTTGAGTATGTCGTATGCAGGTAGATCCTCGCACTCTGAATTTCCAATCTTTGATGGAAATGACTATTTGTTCTGGAAGGAACGAATGAGAATCATAATTCAAGCCATCAACTATGATGTATTCCAGATTGTGGAAGATGGCTACACCATTCAGCAACCGAATGGTCTGACTTCCAATGGTAAAGCAAATCTGCAATTGGATGCTCAAGCAAAAGACACCATATGTGTCAGACTAACAGTTTATCAAAAGACATTTTCCTTTGATTCCAAAAGCTTGACACTGCAAAGCAAATATGGGATGCCATAAAAAATGCTCATGAAGATTTAATTTCCAGAACGGATCCCCACACTCAAATGCTTCGTGCCATGTTCACTGGCTTCAGAAGCTTGCGAAAGGAAAGTGCTATGGAACTCACTGACCGATTGACAAATATTGTCAAAAGGATTCATCAACGAGGAGTAACTGATATCACTGATACAGATGTGGTCAACAAGCTTCTAAGTGCTCTTGACGCTAATTTTGATCCCATCGTAGCCGAGATCAAGCAAAGACCTGACTATGAAGAACTTCATTATGTTGAGATCATGACCCTGTTGTCCCTTCACGAAGAAAAGATGGAGCTTGAGAATGCAGATCAGGAATCTTCTTTAGAAGGTGAAGGAGAAATCCTTTCTCACTATGGTAGCAAACAAGAGGAAGAATAAGACACTGAAAATCAACACACCATCACAAGGGAACTGGAAATGCTCACCGAAAGATTAAGTGATCTCAGAAGACAAAATCTTTGCCTCACAAATGATGACGAGTTTGACATGCCTGAATCGTCAAGAGGAAGATTGTCTCCGAAAGATATGAAGTGCTTCAAGTGCAAATTATACGGTCATCTCATAGCAGATTGCCCCAACTGGGAAAGGCCAAGCAATTGATGGAAATATCTTCATTGCAATGGATTCACTCGAGTGGATCGTCATACTAAGATCTCGAAGAACAATGAATCTCCATCATCATCTTCTTTGACGAGACCAATCACTGATGTTCAAGCCAAAGCTACAATCAAATCGAACATGAAGAAAATCTCTCACCTGAATAGGTTATTCACTGACATGAGAATGCATTCTGAAGATGATACTTCCGATTCCGATTCTGATGATGAAGAGCATCAAAGAAGGATAGGAAGGCGCAATGCCTTCATTGCATATGAATCATCAGACAACTCCCTCGAATTAGATGCTGATGATGACGATTCAAGCGATGATGAACCAATCGCCTTCTGTCTCATGGCAAAATCCTCAAAGGACCAGGTATCAGCAAAACACCAAAAATCCATGAATGGATATTCTCCTGGATACATTGCTTATGCTAAACTTGTTAAAATGGCAAAATCTCAACAAGATGAGCTTGAAATGCTAGAAAGAAATCTCAGGAAAGCTGATGGATTGCTGGTCAAAGAGATGGAGAAGAATCGTGATCGCATCTGTTGAATGTGGAACATACCGTGCTTTTCGGTCGTGGATTTCGGAGGAAGCAGTTTCGCCCTCGGACTATAGAAACCCCTCCTCCAGGAGTATTCCTCCTTGTTCTTTCTCTATTAGACCTCTACTCTCTCTCTCCGCCCGAGCCCGAGCTCGAAGCAGCATCGACATCGTGCCTCGCTGTGCAACTCCAGTGAAGCCTCACCGCCGTTGGTCATGCTAGTGTGGTACATCTTCTCTCCTGCACTGCCATAGATTATCTTGCTGCCAAGTTAGGGCACATAGATTTAGAGCTAGCCCTATCCCTTCTTCTATTCTAGGGCCGTTCGTCCCGACGCCATTTCTTTTGGTTTATTTCCTTGCGATAGATCTTTAGGTTTCACTAAGTTGTGACTTGTACGGTTTGTAGTTGCTCCTTGTACCAGTCAGTTTGGATCTAGGGTTCATGTGTTATACGTTGAAAGATTAGAGGAGTTGTTCTCCTGTCGTATGGCATATTACAATTCTCACAACGATATCTTCCAAAACATATGCCATGAATTCCTTTGCTGCTTCCGAAAAAATATATGTTTTTAGTCAAAGATGCTTTTGTGCATGTTTGTGACCCCTTCCTGTTTTCCTTCGTATTGTTGTTTTTCTCTTAGGAGTGGTCATGGCAAACTGTTCGGAAGAGCATTCAGGGTTCGAGGTAGAAATTCCATAGCTCCGCATGTGGCTGAAAGAGATAAGTTGGCTGAAAGAAAAGCTGCAAAGCCGCCAAAGGTGCCGAAGAAGAAATCTGAATCAGAAACTGATGGAGAATAAGATGATGTTCCCTCAGCTCATAGTCAACCTGAGGATGAGAAAGTCACTGATTCCAAGACCCCGTTCTCTAATGGAAATCCCAAGAAGGGTGGTCGCGGTAGAGAGAGGAACACCGCGGCTGAAATGTCTGATCCATAAACTTACAAAACTCCACCTGGAGTTGAAACTGCCACTGAAAGAAATAACAGGCTGTAGAAGACTCACCGTCATTGGGCGAAGAAGTGGTTCAACTATGAAAATGTCCAAAGGAAATATCAGATCTTGTTCGCATTCACTCCACCATAGAATGACTACATCGCCGAGAGCTGCCTAGGTCAGGATGATGAAAAAGCAAGGCCAGCTCCTCCACCAAATTCCCATGTTTATTCTTTGAAGACAATTGCTGAGTTTGCCGAGGAAGTTGCAAAGAGGGAAAAGGCCAAGGCCAAGCGTGAAGCCAGGGCTGCGAAAAAGAATCAAGTGGAAGAAAAGAATGTCAAGATGACACAACAAGATGTGCAAGAGAAGAAGGAAAGGGCTTCTGCCCGAAAAGAAAGGAAGAAGAGGAAGTCTGTTTCCCCTCGTGCGTCAAGGAAGAAGTCTGTTGCTAGAAAGTTGAAGAAGGCATCATCTGCCTCATCTGAGTCATCCGATGAAGAAATGGGCGATGCAATTCCCATGTACGATCAGAGAGCTCTTCTTGACAAGCCGTACCAAACACCCTCTCCAGCAAAAGCTTTGCCTCCATTGAGATCGTCACCAAGGCTTGTCACCATGCCAACAGATAAACGTTCAGGTTCTGCAGCCCCTTTGGCAAAGAGAAAGTTGTTTCCCGATGTAAAAGCTGTTGTTGCTGCCAAGAAGGCGAAGACAACTGTTCCTGCTTCCACAGAGGAACAAAAGTATGACTTTGATCCTATTATGAATATCATTGAAGGAGCTACCTATATGCAAAACCAGATGATCTGAGCAGCTTGGGTTTGCCCGAAGTTTTTACCAAGATGGTAGCAAAACACTTTGCTGAGCTAGGAGAGATTACCAAGGAACTAAATCAAACTTTCGAGGACAAGAAACTCCTTAAGCAGATGAGGAAGGATGCCCGCACTGAGTCTAAAAGGAAAGACGTGAACAAGGGGATTCTTGTGATTACCGAAGCTATCACAATTATGAGGAACAACAAGATTGAGTGGCACTAAAAGATGAAGATGGATGTCTCTCAGCTTTGTGATCGAAGAAAATGACAAGCTTAAATATCAAGCAGATCTTGCTCGACCAAGAGAAATAGAAGAGAGGTGTCAGAAAGCTAAGGCAAGAGTCAACAAACTGAAGGCAATCTCAGATTGCCGCATTCAACCTGTAGCAACTAATGCTCCTCTACAACAGATACCACCATCCCCTCGTCATGAGGTGGAAACCATGCAACAAAATGAGCATGCGATAGTTGTCACTTCTACCACAACTGCTCAAGAACCTGATGTGGTGGATATGTTTCTGAACAATCCTGACGAAGGGAATGTCATGCCCGAGCAACAAGCCCTAGAAGAAAAAGTTGACGAAGAGATTGAGATGGAAAAGGCAGTTTCATCGCCTTTGAAAGTAATTCAAGCTAAGCCCTCCTAATCCACCAAGGAGGATGACAAGGTTGCGGGGGAGAAAGTTGCTTCCCGAGGAAATACCACCCGGTCTCCTCATCTAGCGCCCCTACCTAGATGGAGGTTGATCCTGCTCCTGGTTCTTCAGCTTCACAACTGGAATAGGAAGATAAGAAATTGGAGGAGCCCATGGCTCGCGAAGAAGTTGTTGTCCCACCAGTTTTGCCTCAACAAGATGTACCACCAGTTCTGCCTCAGCAAACCCAAGGAGATGCTGTAGTGACCCAAGTGACCGAAGAAGTTGTCGTGCCCCCTACTGTTGAGAGTTCACCAAAAGAAAAGGCCCTAGTTGTTGGAGAACGTAGTAATTTCAAAAATTTTCCTACGCACACGCAAGATCATGGTGATGCATAGCAACGAGAGGGGAGAGTGTTTGTCTACGTACCCTCGTAGACCGAAGCGGAAGCGTTGACACAACGTAGAGGAAGTAGTCGTACATAGAGGAAGTAGTCGTACGTTCTCCTCGCGATCCAACCGATCACAGCACCGTTACTCCGGCACCTCCGAGTTCTTGGCACACGTTCAGCTCGATGACGATCCCCGGGCTCCGATCCAGCAAAGCGTCGGGGAAGAGTTTCGTCAGCACGACGGCGTGGTTACGATCTTGATGTGTTACCGGCGCAGGGCTTCGCCTAAGCACTGCAACGATATAATCGAGGTGGAATTTGGTGGAAGGGGGCACCGCACACGGCTAAGGAACGATCCGTAGATCAACTTGTGTGTCTTTGGGGTGTCCCCTGCCCCCGTATATAAAGGATGAAAGGGGGGAGGCTGGCCGGCCAAAGGAGGGAGGCGCAGGAGGAGTCCTACTCCCTCTGGGAGTAGGATTCCCCCCCCCCCAATCCTAGTTGGACTAGGATTCTTCAAGGGGGAGAGAGAAGGAGAGGGGGGCGCCCACCTCTCCTAGTCCTAATAGGACTAGGGGAAGGGGGGGAGGCGCGCAGCCCCTAGGGCTGCCCTCTCACTTCTCCTCCAAGGCCCATGTTGGCCCATTATGCTCCCGGGGGGTTCCGGTAACCCTCCCGGTATTCCGGTAAAATCCTGATTTCACCTGGAATGCATCCGATGTCCAAACATAGGCTTCCAATATATAATTCTTTATGTCTCGACCATTTCGAGACTCCTCGTCATGTCCGTGATCACATCCGGGACTCCGAACTCCTTCGGTACATCAAAATGCATAAACTCATAATAACTGTCATCGTAACGTTAAGCGTGCGGACCCTACGGTTCGAGAACAATGTAGACATGACCGAGACACGTCTCCGGTCAATAACCAATAGCGGGACCTGGATGCCCATATTGGCTCCTACATATTCTACGAAGATCTTTATCGGTCAGACCGCATAACAACATACGTTGTTCCCTTTGTCATCGGTATGTTACTTGCCCGAGATTCGATCGTCGGTATCCAATACCTAGTTCAATCTCGTTACCGGCAAGTCTCTTTTCTCGTTCTGTAATACATCATCTCGCAACTAACTCATTGGTTGCAATGCTTGCAAGGCTTTATGTGATGTGCATTACCGAGTAGGCCCTGAGATACCTCTCCGACAATCGGAGTGACAAATCCTAATCTCGAAATATGCCAACTCAACATGTACCTTCGGAGACACTTGTAGAGCACCTTTATAATCACCCAGTTACGTTGTGACGTTTGGTAGCATACAAAGTGTCCCTACGGTAAATGGGAGTTGCATATTCTCATAGTTGAAGGAACATGTATAAGTCATGGATAAAAGCAATAGCAACATACTAAACGATCGGGTGCTATGCTAATGTAATGGGTCATGTCAATCAGATCATTCAACTAATGATGTGATCTCGTTAATCAAATAACAACTCTTTGTTCATGGCTAGGAAACATAACCATCTTTGATTAATGAGCTAGTCAAGTAGAGGCATACTAGTGACACTCTGTTTTTCTATGTATTCACACATGTATTATGTTTCCAGTTAATACAATTCTAGCATGAATAATAAACATTTATCATGATATAAGGAAATAAATAATAACTTTATTATTGCCTCTAGGGCATATTTCCTTCAGTCTCCCACTTGCACTAGAGTCAATAATCTAGATTACAAAGTAATGATTCTAACACCCATGGAGTTTTGGTGCTGATCATATTTTGCTCGTGGAAGAGGCTTAGTCAACGGGTCTGCAACATTCAGATCCGTATGTATCTTGCATATCTCTATGTCTCCCACCTGGACCAAATCCCGGATGGAGTTGAAGCGTCTTTTGATGTGTTTGGTTCTTTTGTGAAATCTGGATTCCTTTGCCAAGGCAATTGCACCAGTATTGTCACAAAAGATTTTCATTGGACCCGATACGCTAGGTACAACACCTAGATCGGATATGAACTCCTTCATCCAGACTCCTTCATTGGCTGCTTCCGAAGCGGCTATGTACTCAGCTTCACATGTAGATCCCGCCACGACGCTTTGTTTAGAACTGCACCAACTGACAGCTCCACCGTTTAATGTAAATACGTATCCGGTTTGCGATTTAGAATCGTCCGGATCAGTGTCAAAGCTTGCATCGACATAACCGTTTACGACGAGCTCTTTGTCACCTCCATAAATGAGAAACATATCCTTAGTCATTCTTAAGTACTTAAGGATGTTCTTGACCGCTGTCCGGTGATCCACTCCTGGATTACTTTGGTACCTTCCTGCCAAACTTACAGCAAGGCACACATCTGGTCTGGTACACAGCATTGCATACATGATAGAGCCTATGGCTGAAGCATAGGGAACATTTTTCATTTTCTCTCTATCTTCCGCGGTGGTCGGGCATTGAGTCTTACTCAACTTCACACCTTGTGCCACAGGCAAGAATCCTTTCTTTGCCTGATCCATTCTGAACTTTTTCAAAACTTTGTCAAGGTATGTGCTTTGTGAAAGTCCTATTAAGCGTCTTGATCTATCTCTATAGATCTTAATGCCTAATATGTAAGCAGCTTCACCGAGGTCTTTCATTGAAAAACTCTTATTCAAGTATCCCTTTATGCTATCCAGAAATTCTATATTATTTCCGATCAGCAATATGTCATCCACATATAATATCAGAAATGCTACAGAGCTCCCACTCACTTTCTTGTAAATACAGGCTTCTCCGAAAGTCTGTATAAAACCAAATGCTTTGATCACACTATCAAAGCGTTTATTCCAACTCCGAGAGGCTTGCACCAGTCCATAAATGGATCGCTGGAGCTTGCACACTTTGTTAGCTCCCTTTGGATCGACAAAACCTTCTGGTTGCATCATATACAACTCTTCTTCCAGAAATCCATTCAGGAATGCAGTTTTGACATCCATTTGCCAAATTTCATAATCATAAAATGCGGCAACTGCTAACATGATTCGGACAGACTTAAGCATCGCTACGGGTGAGAAAGTCTCATCGTAGTCAATCCCTTGAACTTGTCGAAAACCTTTTGCGACAAGTCGAGCTTTGTAGACAGTAACATTACCATCAGCGTCAGTCTTTCTTCTTAAAGATCCATTTATTCTCAATTGCTTGCCGATCATCGGGCAAGTCAACCAAAGTCCATACTTTGTTATCATACATGGATCCCATCTCAGATTTCATGGCCTCAAGCCACTTTGCGGAATCTGGGCTCACCATCGCTTCTTCATAGTTCGTAGGTTCATCATGGTCTAGTAACATGACTTCCAAAATAGGATTACCGTACCACTCTGGTGCGGATCTTACTCTGGTTGATCTACGAAGTTCAGTAGAAACTTGATCTGAAGTTTCATGATCATTATCATTAGCTTCCTCCCTATTTGATGTAGGTGTCACAGGAACAGATTTCTGTGACGTACTACTTCTCAATAAGGGAGTAGATACTGTTATCTCATCAAGTTCTACTTTCCTCCCACTCACTTCTTTCGAGAGAAACTCCTTCTCTAGAAAGTTTCCGATTTTAGCAACAAAAATTTTGCCTTCGGATCTGTGATAGAAGGTATACCCAATAGTCTCCTTTGGGTATCCTATGAAGACACATTTCTCCGATTTGGGTTCGAGCTTATCAGGTTGAAGCTTTTTCACATAAGCATCGCAGCCCCAAACTTTAAGAAACGACAACTTTGGTTTCTTGCCAAACCACAGTTCATAAGGCGTCGTCTCAACGGATTTTGATGGTGCCCTATTTAACGTGAATGCGGCCGTCTCTAGAGCATAACCCAAAAAGATAGCGGTAAATCGGTAAGAGACATCATAGATCGCACCATATCCAGTAAAGTACGATTACGACGTTCGGACACACCATTACGTTGTGGTGTTCCGGGTGGCGTGAGTTGCGAAACTATTCCGCATTGTTTCAAATGTAGACCAAACTCGTAACTCAAATATTCTCCTCCACGATCAGATCGTAGAAACTTTATTTTCTTGTTACGATGATTTTCCACTTCACTCTGAAATTCTTTGAACTTTTCAAATGTTTCAGACTTGTGTTTCATTAAGTAGATATACCCATATCTGCTTAAATCATCAGTGAAGGTGAGAAAATAACGATATCCGCCACGAGCCTCAACATTCATTGGACCACATACATCAGTATGTATGATTTCCAATAAATCTGTTGCTCTCTCCACAGTACCGGAGAACGGTGTTTTAGTCATCTTGCCCATAAGGCACGGCTCGCAAGTGCCAAGTGATTCATAATCAAGTGACTCCAAAAGTCCATCAGTATGGAGTTTCTTCATGCGCTTTACGCCGATATGACCTAAACGGCAGTGCCACAAATAAGTTGCACTATCATTATTAACTCTGCATCTTTTGGCTTCAACATTATGAATATGTGTGTTACTACTATCGAGATTAAGTAAGAACAAACCACTCTTTAATGGCGCATGACCATAAAAGATATTACTCATATAAATAGAACAACCATTATTCTCTGATTTAAATGAATAACCGTCTCGCATCAAACAAGATCCAGATATAATGTTCATGCTCAACGCTGGTACTAAATAACAATTATTTAGATCTAATATTAATCCCGAAGGTAGATGTAGAGGTAGCGTGCCGACCGCGATCACATCGACTTTGGAACCATTTCCCACGCGCATCGTCACCTCGTCCTTAGCCAATCTTCGCTTAATCCGTAGCCCCTGTTTTGAGTTGCAAATATTAGCAACAGAACCAGTATCAAATACCCAGGTGCTACTGCGAGAATTAGTAAGGTACACATCAATAACATGTATATCATATATACCTTTGTTAACCTTGCCATCCTTCTTATCCGCCAAATACTTGGGGCAGTTCCGCTTCCAGTGACCAGTCTGCTTGCAATAGAAGCACTCAGTTTCAGGCTTAGGTCCAGACTTGGGTTTCTTCTCTTGAGTAGCAACTTGCTTGCTGTTCTTTTTGAAGTTCCCCTTTTTCTTCCCTTTTCCCTTTTTCTTGAAACTAGTGGTTTTGTTAACCATCAACACTTGATGCTCCTTTTTGATTTCTACCTCCGCGGCTTTTAGCATCGCGAAGAGCTCGGGCATAGTTTTGGTCATCCCTTGCATATTATAGTTCATCACGAAGCTCTTGTAGCTTGGTGGCAGTGATTGGAGAATTCTGTCAATGACGCAATCATCCGGAAGATTAACTCCCAGTTGAATCAAGTGATTGTTATACCCAGACATTCTGAGTATATGCTCACTGACAGAACCATTCTCCTCCATTTTACAGCTATAGAACTTATTGGAGACTTCATATCTCTCAATCCGGGCATTTGCTTGAAATATTAACTTCAACTCCTGGAACATCTCATATGCTCCATGGTGTTCAAAACGTCGTTGAAGTCCCGGTTCTAAGCCGTAAAGCATGGCACACTGAACTATAGAGTAGTCATCAGCTTTGCTTTGCCAGACGTTCACAACATCTGGCGTAGCTCTTGCACCAGGCCTGGCACCTAGCGGTGCTTCCAGGACGTAATTCTTCTGTGCAGCAATGAGGATAATCCTCAAGTTACGGACCCAGTCCGTGTAATTGCTACCATCATCTTTCAACTTTGCTTTCTCAAGGAACACATTAAAATTCAACGGAACAACAGCACGAGCCATCTATCTACACAACATAGACAAGCAAGATACTATCAGGTACTAAGTTCATGATAAATTAAAGTTCAATTAATCATATTACTTAAGAACTCCCACTTAGATAGACATCTCTCTAATCCTCTAAGTGATCACGTGATCCAAATCAACTAAACCATGTCCGATCATCACGTGAGATGGAGTAGTTTCAATGGTGAACATCATTATGTTGATCATATCTACTATATGATTCACGCTCGACCTTTCGGTCTCTGTGTTCCGAGGCCATATCTGTATATGCTAGGCTCGTCAAGTTAAACCTGAGTATTCCGCGTGTGCAACTGTTTTGCACCCGTTGTATTTGAACGTAGAGCCTATCACACCCGATCATCACGTGGTGTCTCAGCACGAAGAACTTTCGCAACGGTGCATACTCAGGGAGAACACTTCTTGATAATTTAGTGAGAGATCATCTTATAATGCTACCGTCAATCAAAGCAAGATAAGATGCATAAAAGGATAAACATCACATGCAATCAATATAAGTGATATGATATGGCCATCATCATCTTGTGCTTGTGATCTCCATCTTCGAAGCACCGTCATGATCACCATCGTCACCGGCGCGACACCTTGATCTTCATCGCAGCATCGTTGTCGTCTCGCTAATCTTATGCTTCTACGACTATCACTACCGTTTAGCAATAAAGTAAAGCATTACATCGCGATTGCATTGCATACAATAAAGCGACAACCATATGGCTCCTGCCAGTTGCCGATAACTTGGTTACAAAACATGATCATCTCATACAATAAAATTTAGCATCACGTCTTGACCATATCACATCACAACATGCCCTGCAAAAACAAGTTAGACGTCCTCTACTTTGTTGTTGCAAGTTTTACGTGGCTGCTACGGGCTTTTAAGCAAGAACTCATCTTACCTACGCATCAAAACCACAACGATAGTTTGTCAAATAGACTCCGTTTTAACCTTCTCAAGGACCGGCCGTAGCCACACTCGGTTCAACTAAAGTTGGAGAGACAGTCTTCCGCAAGCCATCTATGTGCAAAGCACGTCGAGGGAACCGGTCTCGCGTAAGCGTACGCGTAAGGTTGGTCCGGATCGTCTCGTCCAACAATACCGCTGAACCAAAGTATGACATGCTGGTAGGCAGTATGACTTGTATCGTCCACAACTCACTTGTGTTCTACTCGTGCAAATAACATCAAACCATAAAACCTAGGCTCGGATGCCACTGTTGGGGAACGTAGTAATTTCAAAAATTTTCCTACGCACACGCAAGATCATGGTGATGCATAGCAACGAGAGGGGAGAGTGTTTGTCTACGTACCCTCGTAGACCGAAGCGGAAGTGTTGACACAACATAGAGGAAGTAGTCGTACGTAGAGGAAGTAGTCGTACGTTCTCCTCGCGATCCAACCGATCACAGCACCGTTACTCCGGCACCTCCGAGTTCTTGGCACACGTTCAGCTCGATGACGATCCCCGGGCTTCGATCCAGCAAAGCGTCGGGGAAGAGTTCCGTCAGCACGACGGCGTGGTGACGATCTTGATGTGTTACCGGCGCAGGGCTTCGCCTAAGCACTGCAACGATATAATCGAGGTGGAATTTGGTGGAAGGGGGCACCGCACACGGCTAAGGAACGATCCGTAGATCAACTTGTGTGTCTTTGGGGTGTCCCCTGCCCCCGTATATAAAGGATGAAAGGGGGGAGGCTGGCCGGCCAAAGGAGGGAGGCGCAGGAGGAGTCCTACTCCCTCTGGGAGTAGGATCCCCCCCCCCAATCCTAGTTGGACTAGGATTCTTCAAGGGGGAGAGAGAAGGAGAGGGGGGCGCCCACCTCTCCTAGTCCTAATAGGACTAGGGGAAGGGGGGGAGGCGTGCAGCCCCTAGGGCTGCCCTCTCACTTCTCCTCCAAGGCCCATGTTGGCCCATTATGCTCCCGGGGGGTTCCGGTAACCCTCCCGGTATTCCGGTAAAATCCTGATTTCACCTGGAATGCATCCGATGTCCAAACATAGGCTTCCAATATATAATTCTTTATGTCTCGACCATTTCGAGACTCCTCGTCACGTCCGTGATCACATCCGGGACTCCGAACTCCTTCGGTACATCAAAATGCATAAACTCATAATAACTGTCATCGTAACGTTAAGCGTGCGGACCCAACGGTTCGAGAACAATGTAGACATGACCGAGACACGTCTCCGGTAAATAACCAATAGCGGGACCTGGATGCCCATATTGGCTCCTACATATTCTACGACGATCTTTATCGATCAGACCGCATAACAACATACGTTGTTCCCTTTGTCATCGGTATGTTACTTGCCCGAGATTCGATCGTCGGTATCCAATACCTAGTTCAATCTCGTTACCGGCAAGTCTCTTTTCTCGTTCTGTAATACATCATCTCGCAACTAACTCATTGGTTGCAATGCTTGCAAGGCTTTATGTGATGTGCATTACCGAGTAGGCCCTGAGATACCTCTCCGACAATCGGAGTGACAAATCCTAATCTCGAAATATGCCAACTCAACATGTACCTTCGGAGACACTTGTAGAGCACCTTTATAATCACCCAGTTACGTTGTGACGTTTGGTAGCATACAAAGTGTCCCTACGGTAAATGGGAGTTGCATATTCTCATAGTTGAAGGAACATGTATAAGTCATGGATAAAAGCAATAGCAACATACTAAACGATCGGGTGCTATGCTAATGTAATGGGTCATGTCAATCAGATCATTCAACTAATGATGTGATCTCGTTAATCAAATAACAACTCTTTGTTCATGGCTAGGAAACATAACCATCTTTGATTAATGAGCTAGTCAAGTAGAGGCATACTAGTGACACTCTGTTTGTCTATGTATTCACACATGTATTATGTTTCCAGTTAATACAATTCTAGCATGAATAATAAACATTTATCATGATATAAGGAAATAAATAATAACTTTATTATTGCCTCTAGGGCATATTTCCTTCACTAGTGCCTAATAGCCAGAAAACCACTTAAGGAGTTCCAACGAAGGAAAATGAAGGACATACAAGTGCTTCAAATTGATCAGCGCCAGAGAAAGCTAAAAGGCCTCTTGCTCCTTTAAGGAAAATTAATGAAAATGTGCCAGCATGTGATAATGCTTAGCCGATGGAAAATAGTGATGAAGAAAATCAAAAAAGCCCCAAGAATAATTTCCACTGTTTCTAGCTGAGTACGGCCCCAATGGCCTTGCATTTAATGAACATCTTCATCTCTCAAAGCTAGCGTTCTTTGGGGTCATCCCTTACGAAGGAGAAAGAACTTCACTGTCACCGAGGTTTTGGACTGAGGAACAAGCCGTTTATTATGCTCGGATTCTGTTTGGCAAGGATATAATTTTCAATGACAAGATATTAAACTTCGCTGAGCTCGAAGGAATGCCCTACTTCTATCATGCAATTGAGCATATTGAACATGCTCTACTTAAGGGATTCATGCGCTTCAATCATGGCTGGAACAAAGAGGTTATCCTTAAGTTCTATGCCACACTATATATCCCAGGAGATCTTGGCAACACCTCATCCTGAACTCTTGAATGGATGACTGGTAGAGAAAGTATTAAATATTCAGTAGATCAGTTTTTGGCATTGACAAATATTCCTTGATGTGAGTTTGAAAAGGATAGAGAGCATAGTATGCATTTTTGGGAAGTGTCCGAAGCACAACTCCACATGCTGATGGATCCCACCTTGGTTGGTGATGAATGCATTGATGTTGATCCGAAGAAGTTGGCTTATGACAATAAAGTGCTATTTTAAATTCTATTCAATTCTCTCATGCCAACAAACAGGCCAAATTCCATCAACGACATAGCGGGGAATGCACTTCTAGCGATGTCTCAAGGAATCAAGTTTGATATTCCTGACCTTTTCATTCAAAATATCGCATGCGCAACTGACAGCCCTCAGTCATTGAAGCCCTATGCTCCATGGATCATGTTCGCGATCGAGCAGTTCACCCATGAGAAATTCTTCTGGGCTTACATTCTGAAGGTATTTTAGCCACCAGTTCGTGACACTCTGCACATTGTGATAGATACTGGAAAAGGGAAGGAACCTGTTGATACTGCTGCCAATGTGCCTGCATCTGAAAATGCACTGAAGATCAAGAAGGCTAGGGTTGTAATCCCTCATGAGGAAAATCCTTCTCTCTATGAGATTTGCATTCGCAGTCAGCAGACACTGGAAAACCATATCAGCTAGATAGAAAGGAAAAACTGCAATTGATGACTGAGCTAAATCTGCTTCATAATCATACACGTCAAATTCTTCTTCATGAGAAGGAAGCCAAGAATCGCTCATGGACTCTGTTAAGGCAGCATTACTCTCGAAATCAGTTAGCTAAGAAGGGCATCAAACAGGAGTATGACTACCTAGACTTAATGGCTATACCTCGCATTCGAAGACAAACTCCTGTGCTCCCATAGTGGTCTGCTTCAATCGACCTGTTGTTTGTCAGAAATGATGATGAAATTACAGACACAACCAACACTCTTATCTTCAAGCCAGATGATCATCACGCCAAATATTCAAGTGCCCATGATGCCACTCCTGCTTCTGCCTTGCCCATTCCTCGCTCTTCGGATTCTGATTCGTCGAGTGGTTTTAACTCTGATTCTGAGGATTCTCCCACGGATTAGTTCCTCATATGTTTTCTCATTCCTTTTTGACACTTGTTAACAAAAAAGGGGAGAATTACATCGAGTGATAGATTATCGGGGTTTTTGCAGGGTGTTTTTATTCACATTTGGTTTTCCCTCAAACAATTTGCTTCATGAACTTAACACACCTTTTGTGGTGTTGAAATACTCGGTTTTCATGTAACGTTAATGACCCCCCTCCTGTAATGCTATTTTCTTCGTACTATCTATTTGCAGGTACCATCGAATGTGTTTTTCCTTGAATGATTACCCTCGATAATTATCCTTCTTACAGGGAAAAATACTTGCTCTTCGAAGAAGAACAGGAAATCATCAAATGATGATACTAAGGGGGAGAAGTACTTCAAGTACAAAAGGGATAATATCTGTTGTGGTTGGGTATGCTCTGATTGTTATCATTCATTACCTAACCTTGCAGGAAGAGAAAGTCAGTCTATGCTTTAATGCCTTACATTGTGAAGGCCATATGATTCACTGACAAAGTGTTTTTCCTCGAAATTTTCCATATCTTTATCTTATGTTTGCAGGAAAACCACATCAAAAGTACATCCACTCCGAGCAACATATTTGTATTTTTTCCTGCTCTGATCGTATTGGAAGTCTAACACACAAGAAGCCTATATCTCGTGTGGATTCAAATTGTGTTATGAGAAAACCTTCATGTAATATCCTTCATCACAAATCTTTCAAAGTATATCCTATATCTAATTTTGTTCGAAGATTTTGTGATAGGAATCACCTAAGACACCGTCGAGTGCATTGAAAGAACTCAAAGCATAAGATCATTTGTCAATGACACTCTTACGAAGAATTATCTCATCTCCCTATGGCCTATCATGCATTGACACATTTCTTCAGGGGGAGCATGTTTTATCTTCGTAAACTTCTCTCATCTTTCAATTATTATTCGCATTGATATTCATTCATTAACTATCCTTCGATGTTATTTGTTTTTATCAAAAATCATCCAAAAAGGGGGAGATTGTTGGTGCATTATCTGCCTACCTTGTGTTTTGGAGATTGTTGACAGAAACAAGTATGGACTGATTTGTTTGCTAATGCATACAGAGAGAAAAAGTCTGTACACAATCAAAGAGAACGCTGTCTCCGATGGTAAGTTCGAGGAACTTCACTGAAGTATATCTGCGTTGCAGAGAAGAACGAGCTATATTTGTCTAAGTCATATAGTCAAGAGGATTGATGTGAAGAAAATGACCCCTCAAAAGTTTACTGCTGAAGCAAAGCTTTTGATTCAGTATAGTCGTCCGAAGAAATTGACTGCAGCGATGGAAGTCGAAGACAAAGTGATGACGTAGTATTCATTTCGTTGTTCTTCTTTCATTTATTTGAGTCATATGACCTCCGTACTATTAAGAGGGGTATAGGTTCTCGAAGCTTAGGTCCACTGTGATGCTTAGCCAAAGCCTATGAAAGTTGCGAGAGAAATATCTTTGTGTTCCGAGCAAATACTTGTCAGGAAGAGACTGTGATCTTCTTCGCTTTGAGAGATTTGTCTCAGACCGAGGAGTTAGCATTACGTGCTTCGCAAGTAATGTTACTGTTGTGCTCAAATCCGACCGTTGGACTCGTGTCGTTTGGCTATTGGCTGATCCCGATGTCTAATTTGGTCATTTCCCATCAGGGAAGGCTACGACTATAAATAACCACCCCGCTCCAACATTGTCCATCGGCTGCTCTACTTAAGATTTCCAAGAATATTGATTTGAGCAACCCCTCTCCGAGTGATTTGAGGTTAAGATCCACCAAGAGAAAAATCAAGAGCCCAAACTTAGACAGTGGTTTAGCATCACAGTAGTTCTGAGTGAGAGTTCTTGTACCTATTACTCATGAGAGCTGCGGACTCTCTAGACAGATAGGTTTTGACTTGAGTGCTGAAGAGTTCTTGTCTTCACCGAGCTAGATCTTCAGCAACCAAGAGTGATTGTGGTTTGCGAAGGTCGACCGAAGTTTTGGAGATCGCCGACAAGGATCTACCATGAGTGAAATCAACCTGAGTCTGATCAGCTCTGTGTTGAAGGAGAATATGGTGAAGAGAGTTTATCTTCTGTGTTAAGTCACAGCCCCTCCAACCAGACATAGCCCTTTGGCAGAAGGGTGAACTGGTCTAGCAAATTTGATTGTCGCCATTGAGCATCACTGGTTCATTCTACTTCACTGAAATCCCTTCAGCAGTTATTATTCGTGCTCTGTGTCGATAGTTTCTCATCATTGTGTTCTGTTTTCAAATACATGAGTTTATCTTCGTGTATCATTCTGTTGTATTCCCCTCACTCTGTCTAGTTATTATCATCACATTTCACTCGTCACCCGCATCATGTTTTGTCTCGTCCTACTGCATTTGTTTGCATGTTGCATAACTCTCATCGTAGTGAAACTGTAATTTCCCAAGCTCGCTCTATGATTACATCATTCGTCCAGGAATATGCTTCTGACGAAGAAGATTAGTTCTGTTCATTTCCTTCTATTTCTTATTTCGCTGCCGTGATTGGGATAAGTTTCAAAATATTCGAAAGATTTTTGAATCTCTCCCATTCACCCTCCTCTGGTCGATATACTCTTGGTCCTAATAGAGGGGTATATATAGCCTCCACACAAAATCCAACCGTTACACACATTTGACTCATCTCGGTGGCACCGATTAGTTGAACTCAATGGTACCGATCTGTTAAAAAATACGAACATTGGGAATCTCGGTGGGACCGACTGGAACAACTCGGTGGGACCGATGTGCTAGGGTTTAGGGCAAACCTCGTCTCGGCGGCACCGATTACATCAACTCGGTGGGACCAAAGTGAAGCAATAAGACAAGAGAGAGTTGGCAAGCCATCTCGGTGAGACCGATTGCAATTCTCGGTGAGACCAAAATAATTGCTACAAGTAAAATAGAGTTGGCAAGGCCATCTCGGTGAGACCGAGATCCGTATTGGTGTGACCAAATCACTAAGGTTTCTGGCAATGGCTATGTCAAATGAACTCGGTGGCTCTGGGTAGAAAGATTTTGGCCGAGTTGGATTTTAGGGTTTTGACATATTTGGATGGAGAAAGTGGCTAAGGGTTTTGGAGCAATATCACTAAGCACTTTGAGCAAGTAGACCATTAAGTAACACCGCATCCCCTTTTATTGGTATTGGCTTTCCTATGGACTCAATGTGATGTTGGATCACTAAAATAGAAATGAAGAGTCCTAATCTTTTCCCAAACTTTGTCCTTATCATTTTGAGGGGTCCACATCTCTATGTCATGCCATGCCAATCATTGAACATCCTCAAATATTTATCTTGAATGTATATTAGTTTAAGGATGTTGTTATGAATTACCAAAATCACCTGGGGATTAGTTGCACTTTCAGTTTCGCCCTACATCATCTTGGTATCATGAGCCACATTGACACTAATTTGGAGCCGTACCCACCCCACTTTTCTTGCTTTAGTTCGAATTTTTCTTCCCAGTTTTGAAAATTCCCCACAAAAAGAGTGACACCAAATTTCTTGTGATTTGTTGTTCTTGTGAGTTTTTGTTGATTTATTTTGGTGGATCTAGTGTTTGGCAAGTGGATCCACCTACATTGGTGTTCCCTAGCCCCGAATTTCCCTTTTCCACATCAAATTTGACCCCAAAATCGAAAAATTCTGCCCAAAAATCGAGTTCTGGAGGAAATCCCGAGCAGTTTGACCTGCCAAGATCATCCAGATAATGTCCGGATCATCCGAGAAATGTCTGGATCATCCTAGCATCACCCGGATCATCCGGACACCCTACGGGACGTCTGGTTCCCCCATGATACAGATTCCGCATTGACCCACCCATCTCCCGGATGTCCAGCTATCCCCAGACGGACCACAGCTGAGATCTTGTTTTGGCCATAACTAATTCATCCGGTGTCCGTTTTTCGCGTTCGTTAGCTTGTTTTGTAGCTATTTACATCCCCATCCCACAAAATTAGTTCCACCATGATTTTAATCCGTCAATTTTTTAATTTTGGCATCTTTGCCTAGGCCCTCCACCATAACTTCCACACCGCCAACCAAAACTTTCGCATCTTAACGCATTTTGGTTCCCTTTTCTTTTATGGTTGTTTGCTTTGTGGTTTGCGTTCCTAAGGGGTTTCGACTACTTAGGAAGGCTACCTCATAAAAAACCACCATGTGGACCGATACGAGAATCGACTAGTCCAACATCCACGTCAACCATCGACGATTGACATCGACGACGGCCATCTATCCTTTCAGACCACCTTCAACCGGATGCAAGGCAGTCTTACCACCGACTTCATGAAAGGTTAAGTGTGAAGGTATCCATTTCGTCACAAACTTTTCCTTCCTTGCCATTGCACTTTGATATCCCCACCATCTTTGCAATCACCTTCATACCTATTGAGACTAGCCATCCAAGTATTGTTGGGCTTCTTGAAAACTTGAGCACCGTAGTGATACGATATCTTGTTGCATCATTTGGTATATCATATATACATCACTTCCGTGCATATATTATGATACTTGTCGTGCATAATTGGTTGAGGTAAATAAGCATAGTAGAAAGGAAGAGAAGAGAAAAAAAAGCTTCTAAGCAAGAAAGAGATCAAAACCTTATAAGCAAAGAGTTGAGCATGAAAAGATATACCTGTGCATGAGGATACATCAAATAGGAAACATATGCTTGCATGTATAAGATTGGCGCCAAGTGGTGAATCGTGCCCGAATATGCAATCAAGCTAGTGTCTCTCGTTGTGTTTGTGCAACACGAGCTTAGTCTTTGTTAGGAAATTTCGTACTGCTCATCCCTATTGCACAAGCCCCATTATCACAACGTGTGTGCTTCTTTATTGCCCTGCTCTATATTTGTGATCAATTGCTTTGCATTTTGAGTCCTTTGGATTGATTTCAACTCTTAAAATATGTTGGACTTTGATTTGCTTGATTTTGTGCAACTAAACCCACCGAGCCCCACTGTGAGATATTTGTGTAGGTTGTGAGGATTGGACAAGGTTTTTCACCAAGTGCACTCTTTTCCTTGCATACATTGTGTTCTTCTAAGATCCATCAACAACTTTGAAATGAGGTAACTTTGGTATGTTCATTCCATCTCCTTCTCACACCTTTTCGAGTGCTTATATGGATAGGGCCGACACATCTCCTTTGGTATACAAGAAGAACGATAAGTTCAATGCCACAAAAAACTTCATCGACGCCAAGATGGACGCTCAAATGGAGGAGATCAAAGTCCTCATAAAAAACACAAGAGATCTTCCTCATCTTCGGGAAGGCACTCAAGTGCGCATGCTTTCAAGTGACCATCTTTGGCCTGGTCACATTAGCATCGACACCATCACCGACATGAAGAAATAATGGCGCCAATATCAAGGCGTCCAACCATGAGCAATCGTGAATGTCATGAGCTCAATATCGACCTTGGCTCCATGACTTCACCATCTACCTTGGCATCTTCGCCAAGTGACTTCAAGGCATCTTTGCCGATAAGAACCTCAAGAATATGCTCAAGAGAAGCTTCCCAAGCTCAAGTCTGCGACTTCCATAAGCTACTATGACTTCAACAACGACCACGAGATTCCTTTCTATGGGACTAAAGACTCCAAAGAGTACCTCGAGTGGGAGCACAAGATGGACTACTATCTCAAGCTACTTCAAGTACCCTCTGAAGATCAAGTTGTTGGAAATATGCCGTAGAGGCAATAATAAACTGGTTATTATCATATTTGCCGTTCACGATAAATGTTTATTATTCATGCTAGAATTGTATTGACCGGAAACTTAAATACATGTGTGAATACATAAACTACACCGTGTCCCTAGTAAGCCTCTACTAGACTAGCTCATTTATCAAATATGACGGTTTCCTAACCATAGAAATGAGTTGTCATTAGATAATGGGATCACATCATTAGGAGAATGATGTGATGGACAGACCCAACCGTAAGCTTAACATCAAATTGTTTAGTTATTTGCTATAGCTTTCTTCATGTCAAGTATAAGTTCCTTAGACCATGAGAACATGCCACTCCTAGATACCAGAGGAATGCCTTGTGTGCTATCAAACGTCACTTCATAACTGGGTGATCATAAAGGTGCTCTACAGGTATCTCCGAAGGTGTCTGTCGGGTTGCATGGATCGAGACTAGGATTTGTCGCTCCGTGTGATGAAGAGATATCTCTGGGTCCTCTCGATAATACAACATCATAAGAAGCTTCATGTGACTAATGACTTCACTCACGGGATCTTGTATTAGGAAATGAGTAAAGAGACTTGCGGGTAGAGATTGAACTAGGTATCGAGATATCGACGATCGAGTCTCGAGCAAGTAACATATCGCCGAACAAAGGGAATTGCATACGGGATAACTGAATCCTTGACAACGTGGTTCAATTGATAAAGATCTTCTTTTAATATATAGGAACCAATATTGGCATCCAAGTTCCACTATTGGTTATTGACCGGAGAGGAGTCTCGGTCATGTCTGCATGTTCCGAACCCGTAGGGTCGCACGCTTAACTTTCGGTAGCGCTAGGGTAGTATTGAGATATTCATAGTGGAAAATCCAAAGTTTGTTCGGAGTCCCATATGGGATCTGGTATGTCACGAGGAGCTTCGAAATGGTCCATAGTTAAAGATTTATATATGGAAAGTTGTTATTAGGGTTCCAAAAAAAGTTTGAGTTTTTTCGGTATTGTATCGGGAAGGTTCTAGAAGGTTCTAGAGTGGGGCCCACCTGCTTTGGGGGACCCACATGAATGTGGGTAGTGGGGAAAGTCCCCATAACCCTGGTCTAGGCGCACTAAGATCCTCCTTTAAAAGGAATAATATCATATCCCGAAGGGATATGATCAGGATCCCTAAAAATGGGGATAGCCATTTGTGGGGAAGGAAAGGAGGGATTTCCTTCCCCCTTTGACCAACTACCCTAGGGACTTGGAGGGTAATCCACCAGACCCCTCCATGCCTATATAAAGGTGGGAGGCATTGGGGGCATCCCCCCTTCGACCCTTGCCTGCTACCTCTCCCAACTCCTCCTACGTTTCATCGGTACACACTTGGCGAAGCACTTCCAGAGTTCCGCTGCCATCACCACCACCACGCCGTCGTGTTGGTTCAGATCTCATCTGCCTACTCTCTGATGTCTACTACACAACCTTCTTCTTGTAGACGTTGTTGGGCCTCCAAGTGCAGAGGTTTGTACAACAGTAGCAAATTTCCCTCAAGTGGATGACCTAAGGTTTATCAATCCGTAGGAGGCGTGCATCCAACTTGCTTGCTCACGAAGACCTAGGGCATTTTGAGGAAGCCCATCATTGGAATATACAAGCCAAGTTCTATAATGTAAAATTCCCACTAGTATATGAAAGTGACAACATAGGAGACTCTCTATCATGAAGATCATGGTGCTACTTTGAAGCACAAGTGTGGTAAAAGGATAGTAACATTGTCCCTTCTCTCTTTTTCTCTCATTTTTTTATTTTTTTATTTGGGCCTTTTCTCTTTTTTATGGCCTCTTTTTTCTCTCCTTTTTTATTTTTTCGTCCGGAGTCTCATCCCGACTTGTGGGGGAATCATAGTCTCCATCATTCTTTCCTCACTTGGGACAATGCTCTAAAAATGATGATCATCACACTTTTATTTTTCTTACAACTCAACAATTACAACTCGATACTTAGAACAAGATATGACTCTATATGAATGCCTCCGGCGGTGTACCGGGATATGCAATGAATCAAGAGTGGCATGTATGAAAGAATTATGAATGGTGGCTTTGCCACAAATACGGTGTCAACTACATGATCATGCAAAGCAATATGACAATGATGGAGCGTGTCATGATAAACGGAACGGTGGAAAGTTGCATGGCAATATATCTCGGAATGGCTATGGAAATGCCATGATAGGTAGGTATGGTGGCTGTTTTGAGGAAGATATATGGTGGGTGTATGATACCGGCGAAAAGTGCGCGGTATTAGAGAGGCTAGCAATGGTGGAAGGATGGGAAAAAGTGTGTATAATCCATGGACTCAACATTAGTCATAAAGAACTCATATACTTATTGCAAAAATCTAGAAGTTATCAAAGCAAAGTATTACGCGCATGCTCCTAGGGGTATAGATTGGTAGTAAAAGACCATCGCTCGTCCCCGACCGCCACTCATAAGGAAGACAATTAGTAAATAAATCATGCTCCGACTTCATCACATAACAGTTCACCATATGTGCATGCTACGGGAATCACAAACTTTAACGCAAGTATTCTTTAAATTCACAACTACTCAACTAGAATGACTCTAATATCACCATCTTCATATCTCAAAACAATCATCAAGCATCAAACTTCTCTTAGTATTCAACACACTCATAAGAAAGTTCTTACTAGTCTTGAATACCTAGCATATTAGGATTAAGCACATTACCATGCTATTTAATACTCTCAAAATGATCTAAGTGAAGCATGAGAGATCAATAGTTTCTATAAAACAAATCCACCACCGTGCTCTAAAAGATATAAGTAAAGCACTAGAGCAAACAACAAACTACTCCAAAAGATATGAGTGAAGATCAATGAGTAGTCGAATAATTATGCAACTATGTGAAGACTCTCCCATTTAATAATTTCAGATCTTGATACTTTATTCAAACAGCAAGCAAAATAAAATAAAATGACATGACTCTCCAAGCAAAACACATATCATGTGGCGAATAAAAATATAGCTCCAAGTAAAGTTACCGATGAACGAAGACGAAAGAGGGGATGCCTTCTGGGGCATCCCCAAGCTTAGGCTCTTGGTTATCCTTGAATATTACCTTGGGGTGACTTGGGAAACCCAAAGCTTAGTCTCTTGCCACTCCTTATTCCATAGTCCATCGAATCTTTACCCAAAACTTGAAAACTTCACAACACAAAACTTAACAGAAAACTCGTAAGCTCCGTTAGCGAAAGAAAACAAAACACCACTTCAAGGTACTGTAATGAACTCATTCTTTATTTATATTGGTGTTAAACCTACTGTATTCCAACTTCTCTATGGTTTATAAACTATTTTACTAGCCATAGAGTCATCAAAATAAGCAGACAACACATAGAAAACAGAATCTGTCAAAAACAGAACAGTCTGTAGTAATCTGTAACTAACGCAAACTTCTGGATCTCCAAAAATTCTAAAATAAATTTGTGGACCTGAGGAATTTTTATAGTAATCATCTTCAAAAAGAATCAACTAAATAGCACTCTCCAGTAAAACGTTCTAGCTAATCTCGTGAGCGCTAAAGTTTCTGTTTTTTACAGCATGATCATAAAGACTTCACCCAAGTCTTCCCAAAGGTTCTACCTGGCACAAACACTAATTAAAACACAAAACCACATCTAAACATAAGATAGATGGATTATTTATTCCTAAACATAACCAAAAAGCAAGAAAATAAAATAAAATTGGGTTGCCTCCCAACAAGCGCTAACGTTTAATGCCCCTAGGTAGGCATTATGATTTCAATGATGCTCACACAAAAGATAAGAATTGAAATATAAAGAGAGCATCATGAAGAATATGAATATCACATTTAAGTCTAACCCACTTCCTATGCATAGGGATTTTGTGAGCAAACAACTTATGGGAACAATAATCAACTTGCATAGGAAGGTAAAACAAGCATAACTTCAAAACTTTAAGCACATAGAGAGGAAACTTGATATTATTGCAATTCCTACAAGCATATGTTCCTCCCTCATAATAATTTTCAGTAGAATCATGAATTAATTCAACAATATAACCATCACCTAAAGCATTCTTTTCATGATCTACTTGCATAGAAATTTTACTATCTCCACATAAGCAAAATTCTTCTCTTGAATAGTAGTGGGAGCAAACTCAACAAAATAACTATCATATGATTGAGAATTAAGATCAAGATGACAAGTTTCATGGTTATCATTATTCTTTAAAGCATACGTGTCATCACAATAATCATCATAGATAGGAGGCATGCTTTCATCATAGTAAATTTGCTCATCAAAGCTTGGGGGACAAAAAATATCATCTTCATCAAACATAGCTTCCCCAAGCTTGTGGCCTTGCATATCATTAGCATCATGGATATTCAAGGAATTCATACTAACAACATTGCAATCATGCTCATCATACAAAGATTTAGTGCCAATTTTTTAATGCATTCTTCTTCTAACACTTCGGCACAATTTTCTTTTCCATCAAACTCACGAAAGATATTAAAAAGATGAAGCGTATGTGGAAAACCCAATTCCATTTTTTGTATTTTTCTTTTATAAACTAAACTAGTGCTAAAACAAGAAACAAAAAGAGTCGATTGCAAGATCTAAAGATATACCTTCACTTACCTAGCCTCCCCGGCAACGGCGCCAGAAAAGAGCTTGATGTCTACTACACAACCTTCTTCTTATAGACCTTGTTGGGCCTCCAAGTGCAGACGTTTGTAGGACAGTAGAAAATTTCCCTCAAGTGGATGACCTAAGGTTTATCAATCCGTAGGAGGTGTAGGATGAAGATGGTCTTTCTCAGGCAACCCTGCAACCAAATAACAAAGAGTCTCTTGTGTCCCCAACACACCCAATACAATGGTAAATTGTATAGGTGCACTAGTTCGGCAAAGAGATGGTGATACAAGTGCAATATGGATGGTAGATATAGGTTTTTGTAAACTGAAAATATAAAAACAGCAAGGTAGAGAGCGGTAAAAGTGAGCGTAAATGGTATTGCAATGATAGGAAACAAGGCCTAGGGTTCATACTTTCACTAGTGCAAGGCCTCTCAACAATAATAACATAGTTGGATCATATAACTATCCCTCAACATGAAACAAAGAGTCACTCCAAAGCCACTAATAGCGGAGAACAAACGAACAGATTATGGTAGGGTACGAAACCACCTCAAAGTTATTCTTTCCAATCAATCTGTTGGGCTATTCCTATAAGTGTCACAAATAGCCCTAGAGTTCGTACAAGAATAACACCTTAAGAGACACATCAACCAAAACCCTAATGTCACCTAGATACTCCAATGTCACCTCAAGTATCCGTGGGTATGATTATATGATATGCATCACACAATCTCAGATTCATCTATTCAATCCAACACAAAGTACTTCAAAGGGTTCCCAAAGTTTCTACCGGAGAATCACGACGAAAACGTGTGCCAACCCCTATGCATAGGTTCATGGGCGGAACCCACAAGTTGATCACCAAAACATACATCAAGTGGCACGTGATATCCCGTTGTCACCACAGATACGCACGGCAAGACATACATCAAGTGTTCTCAAATCTTTAAAGACTCAATTCGATAACATAACTTCAAAGGGGAAACTCAATCCATTACAAGAGATAAGAGGGGGAGAAGAAACATAAGATCCAACTATAATAGCAAAGCTCGCGATACATCAAGATCGTGCAAAATCAAGAACACGAGAGAGAGAGAGAGATCAAACACATAGCTACTGGTACATACCCTCAGCCCCGAGGGTGAACTACTCCCTCCTCGTCATGGAGCGCGCCGGGATGATGAAGATGGCCACCGGTGAGGGTTCCCCCTCCGGCAGGGTGCCGAAACTGGGTCCCGATTGGTTTTTGGTGGCTACAGAGGCTTGCGGCGACGGAACTCCCGATCTAATCTCTGTTCTGGAAGTTTTACGATACGTAGGTATATATGGGTGCAAGGGGTACGTCGGTGGAGCTTCAGGAGCCCCATGAGGCAGGGGGCGCGCCCCCACCCTCGTGGCCAGCTCCCGTATCTTCTGACGTAGAGTCCAAGTCTATCCGGTGGCTTTCCTTCCAAAAATAACTTCCCCAGTTGATTTCATTCCGTTTCGACTCCATTTGATATTCCTTTTCTTCAAAACACTGAAATAGGCATAAAACAACAAATCTGGGCTTGGCCTCCGGTTAATAGGTTAGTCCCAAAAATAATATAAAAGTGGATAATAAATCCCAATATTGCCCAAAACAGTAGATAACATAGCATGGAGCAATCAAAAATTATAGATACGTTGGAGACGTATCACTCTCCCTCACTTTCTGGATCAAGAAGAAGAGGACGCTGCCAAGCCATACGTGTGCTAAATTCGGAGGTGCTGCACATGCGGTACTTGAATCGGATTGGATCGCGACGCAAGTACAACTACGCCAACCATGATCTCTAGAACATTAACGCTTTCGGTCTACCATGGTATGTAGACACCACCCCTCATGTTGCTATACATCTCCTAGATGGGTGTTCGTAGGTTTTTTATTTTTTATTTTCATGCTTCGTTCCCCATCAGTTGTATCAGAGACATGTTTATGCGTAGATGTATATGCACGAGGTGAACACAAAGTTGTTGTGGGCATTGATGTTTAAATTTCTTACTTACCTTGACTTATTTGGATTCAGAGGTATTGTGGGATGAAGCGGCTCGGACCAACCTTACATGTCCACGCACATGAGACCGGTTCCACCGTGTGACATGCAACTTGTATTGCATAAAAGTGGCTTTGCGGGTGTTTGTCTCTCCTACTTTAGTTGAATCCGATTTGACAAGGGCGGTCCTTGTATAAGGTTAAAAGGCAACTTGTATATCACCGTGGTGGTTTTGCGTAGATAAGAACAGTTCTTTCAGTATGCCCTAGCAGCCACATAAAAATTGCAACAACAAAGTAGAGGACATGTAACTTGTTTTTGTAGGGCATGTTGTGATGTGGTATGGCCAAAATGTGATGTGATATATGTTGATGTATGAGATGATCATGTTTTGTAATAGGTTCACGACTTGTATGTTGACGAGGACGGAAACCGGCAGGAGCCATAGGGTTGTCTTTAATTTATTGCATGACCTACGTGTCAACAAATAACACCATGTAATTGCTTTACTTTATCGCTATGCATTAGCAATAGTTGTAGAAATAGTTGGGGAAACGACCACGTGACGACACGATGATGGAGATCATGATGATGAATATCAAGGTGTCATACCGGTGACGATGGTGATCAAAAGCACAAGATGATAATGGCCATATCATGTCACATATTATGATTGCATGTCATGTTTATCTTTTATGCATCTTATTTTGCTTAGGACGACGGTAGCATTATAAGATTATCCCTTCACTTAATTTCAAGATAGATGTGTTCTCCCTAAAGTATGCACCGTTACAAAAGTTCGTCATTTCAAAGCAACTCATGATGATCAGGTGTGATAGACTCTACATTCGCATACAACGGGGGTAAGCCAGTTTTACACATGCGGAATACTTGTGCTAAACTTGACGAGCCTAGCATGTACAGGCATGGCCTCGGAACATGGAGGACCGAAAGGTCGAACACGAGTCATATAGTAGATATGATCAACATGGAGATGTTCACCGTTGATGACCACCCCATCTCACATGATGATCAGACATGGGTTGGTTGATATGGATCGTGTAAACACTTAGACTACTTGAGGGATGTTTATTTAAGTGGGAGTTCATTAGTAATTTGATTAACTAAACCCGTTATCATGAACATAGTCTAAAGTCTTTGCAAAATCTATGTTGTAGATCAATGGCTCATGCTTTAGCTCCCCTGAATTTTAATGCGTTCCTAGAGAAATCTAAGTTGAAAGATGATGGAAGCAACTATGCAGACTGGATCCGGATAATTTGAGGATTATCCTCACTGATGCACAGAAAGTGTTGGGGATATTACTACTGGGCGTAAACCGGCCTATTTGGGCCGGGTTAACTTCATCAGTAGCTCAAGAGTATTAAAGCCCAAGAAGATAGATGAGGGCCTGAGGCCCGTAGTCGGTTTAAGACTTGTAGCCGTAAACCGGCATCTGTGTGTAAACTTGTATTGTAAGATAGGAATAAGGAGAGACCAACTCGGATACGAATATGAACCGGTGGTGGGACTCTGTGAACCGACGGGCGTCACCCATGTATATAAGGGGACGACCCGGCAGCGGTTCAGGACAACAGACAACAACTAGAGACTTAGGCGAAGCTTGTTTGCTCCCTAGTCATCGAAACCCCATCAATTCCATCACAACTAGACGTAGGCTTTTACCTTCATCGAAGGGGCCGAACTAGTATAAACTCTCCGCGTCCCTGTGTCCGCTTTAACCCCTTCAAGCTAACCTGTCGCGATGGCTCCACGACTAAGTCCTTTCTCTAGGACATCTGCCGTGACAAAACCACGATAGTTGGCGCCCACCGTGGGGCTATCGCACGATGGTTTCAAGTTCTTGGAGGGCCGCTTCGAAGGACTCAAGGGCTACGCTGTGGGCCGGATGACTAAGAGTCGTCGTGGCAAGCTCTACATCGACGATGCAGGCTGGGGCCCCGAGGCCGGCTCAATTGAGTACGGGTACTGGGTCCCCTTTGGTGGCATACACGTTTTCATTGGCAAGATCGGTGAACCGGGCCCTGAGCCGGACATCTGAACCGACCTCGTCGAGACGGCTCAGCGTGCGCGATCCGCCCAGGTTAAACCGGCCGTGAAGCATGCCTTCGTGGGAGTCATCCATGGAGGAAGCTATGAGGATGGATTGGAATCTGGTGGCGAGACCGTCGTTTACTCTGGCGACGAGTCATCAATCGGAGAAACCGAATCTCTGTATCAACTACAAGATGGCCGGATTGGGGGCTATTCCGATGGTGACAGTATTCCGGACCCCTCTAATCTGCCCAACCGGGTTGGAATATTCATGGCCGGTACACAAGCAGCGCTTCATTCTTCGACCGCTGTGGCAATGACCTCCGGTTCAGTAGCGGCGACGGCTGCCGGGGCAGGAGGCTCTGTGCGCCCGCCGACTCAAGTTTTATCGGATCTGTTTGATGCGTTGGCCGCGCTTATGGCAGAGGCTAACCCGGCGGATCAGCACGTCCACAACGCGGAGATCGCAAAAGTGAGGGAACAAATCACTCAGGCCAAGGCAGACCTGGCAGCTGAAAATACCAGGATGGCTGTGGAACGGGCCGCTTTAGATGCACAAGCCTACAGGCTCATGTTGGACCAAAACGCGTCGCATGAAGTCATGAAGAGGAAGTACCGATCCCATTTACCTTCGGTTTTCGAGGCCAGAGACCTTTTCAACACCCCAGGAGCAGGAACCAGTAATCCGCTGGCGATAAACCGGGCGGAAGCTCCTGGGACCGGCGTGCCGGTTCAGCCCCGTTTGATGGATCTGCCTCGTCAAAACATTGTTGTACCTCAGGCTGTTCCAACACCTCCGGGTCACTACTCCAACCCGATGGACAATCTTGTTGCAGCTGCTGCACGACTGGAGGCCATTCCAATTGAAGGTGACTCGCCACAGGCGGTAGAAATGCGCCGAGTCAAGGAGCTTCTTAGGACAGCTTTGGTCCAACAGGAAGCATACTCGTACAGCCGCGATCGGATCCACTCAACCCCTCGTCCAATCCGGAGCTATAGCAGGCATATGGATGAACCGGCCGTATCAAGTAATGAACGACGTGGGGCACCCCGCGGCAACAACCCGGCGGGTGGTGCTGATAATGCTCAGGAAGTGGTGGACCAGGCCCGAGCGTGCAGGGAGGCCGAGTTAGCCGCACAGTATCAGGCTCGGCAGCTTACGCCGGTTCGTCCAACTACATCGGTCGAGCCTGGTGTTACTTAGTAGTTCTTTGGGGGTGCCTTGCCTTGTCCCCGCTTTACGCAATGTGCGCCTGCCCAAGGATTTCAAAGGCCCGCGCAAGGTACCAAATTACACGGCAGATCAACCTCCAGAGACATGGATGGAGAGCTATGAGATGGCCATGGAGATGCTTGATGTGGATGATGCGGCATGTGTGAAGTACTTCACCATGATGCTCGAAGGAACGGCCCGTACTTGGTTAAAAAGCTTACCAGCCAATTCTATCAGTTCATGGGCCCAATTACGAGCCCGGTTTATCAGTAATTTCAAGGATACATGTAAGCAGCCTATGTCGATAGTGGACTTAGCTGCCTGTGTCCAGGAGGAAGGAGAATTGATGACTCATTGGGTGCGCCGGGTCTCACAAGTGTTGCATTCGTCAGACCGCATCAACGCTGACACCGCAATCATAACCCTAGAAGGCAACTGCCGGTTTGGGCCCCTAAAGCTGAAGTTGGGACGGATGAAGCGCCATTGCACTGACATGGGGACCCTCATGGCTGCTTTGGTAAACTATGTTGATTCTGATAGTACCAAGGATCCCGAGTCTGATGATGAAAAGGCAGGGAAGGGAAAGAAGAATAGCAACTCCAAAGGTCAGCAGCATCACTCGGCAGGCAATGGTAGCGGAGGCAAGCGTAAAGCGAATGGCAACATGGACTTTGTGGCTAATACCAATGCGCAGGACAAGGGCCAGCGACGCAAGGGTAAACCGCCGAATCGCAGCGGAGCACCTAACCCTAACCCGGACCGCCTAAATTATCTATTGAACAAGCCCTATCCAAAGCATGGGACGAAGGAGGTGCCAGCAAACCACCTTTGGAAGGATTGCTACATTATGCAGGAGTTCAAGAATTCTAATGCTTTCCGGTATGATCACGGCTCCGGCGGTGGCTCAGGATCCGGACCGGGTTACGGTGGAGGAAATTCCGGTTCATGATTTAATGGTAATCCGGGCGGACATAACAATCAAAATAATCAGAATAACCAGGGTGGTTACAACCAGCAGCAGCAACAATCGGGTTACCAGAGCAACCCAAAACAGTTGAATAGTGGCCAGTACCATCTCTTCACCACTAGCTTGGATAAGCAAGACCGGAAGGTTCAGAAGCGGGCAGTCAACTCTGTTGAACCGGACGTGCCCCGTTATCTACGTTGGTCTGAAAAACCAATCATATGGAGCAGAGAGGATCATCCTCCCCGGGTTGACAATCCGGGTCAGTTGGCTTTAGTAGTGGCTCCTCAGGTGGGAGGTTACAAGTTCACCAAGGTACTCATGGATGGAGGGAGCAGCATCAATATCTTGTACTATGAGACCTTCCGTCGTATGGGACTAACAGATAAAAATCTCAAACCGTCAAATACGGTGTCCCATGGTGTGGTACCTGGCAAGTCAGCATATCCTGTTGGCAAGATAGCTCTGGAAGTGGCCTTTGGAGATAATCATGATTCCAGGTCGGAGACATTGATGTTTGAAGTGGTAAAAATCCAAAGTCCATATCACGCCCTGTTTGGGCGACCGGCCTACGCCAAGTTCATGGCACGACCCTGTTATGTGTATTTGCAGCTCAAGATGCCGGGTCACAAGGGGAGAATAACGGTTCACGGAAGCCGTAGAGTCGCTTCGGAGTGCGAGGAAGGAGATGCGGCCTACGCAGAGTCGGTTTGTGCCACCGAGGAGCTGAAATTTTATAAGGACAATGTTGATCCGGCAGACATGACTCCGTTGAAGAAGCCAACTACGGAGCATGATCCGGCCCTGAAGTTCAAATCGGCAGCTGAAACTAAGCTTGTTGACTTCGTGCCTGGCGATTCGTCCAAGCAGTTCAACATCAGTGCCAACTTGGATCCGAAATAGGAAAGCGCGCTCATCGAGTTCATCCATGAGAATCGGGACATTTTTGCATGGAAGCCCTCTGACATGCCAGGTGTACCAAGGCAACTCGCTGAGCACACTCTTAATTAGGATCCTAAATACAAACCGGTGAAACAGTTCCTCCGCCGGTTTAACGAAGAAAGACACAAGGCTATTGGAGAAGAGGTAGCCAGGCTCTTAGCAGCTGGCTTTATTATTGAAGTTTTCCACCCTGAGTGGCTTGCTAATCCGGTGCTGGTCCTTAAGAAAAATGGCACCTGGCGCATGTGTGTGGATTACACATATCGTAATAAGGCTTGTCCAACAGACCCTTTTGCCCTCCCCCGTATTGATCAAATTATTGATGCGACGACGGGTTGTGAGCGTTTGAGTTTTTTGGATGCATATTCCGGCTATCATCAGATCAAAATGGCAGTTAAGGACCAGGAGAAGACGACATTCATAACTCCCTTTGGAGCCTTCTGCTATGTGTCTATGCCCTTTGGGCTCAAGAGTGCCCAGGCAACCTATCAACGGTGTGTACAAAATTGTCTTCACAAGCAAATTGGCCGTAATGTACATGCTTACGTGGATGATATCGTGGTTAAGTCAAGGGAGAAGGAGACTCTGGTTGATGACTTGAAAGAAACCTTTGGTAACTTCAGGACGTACAAGATGATGCTTAATCCGGCCAAGTGTGTCTTTGGTGTACCGGCAGGCAAGTTATTGGGTTTTCTGGTGTCCAACATGGGAATCGAGGCTAACCCGGAGAAGATCACAACCATCACCTCCCTATCTAGACCGAAGTGTATCAATGATGTTCAACGCATGGCAGGCCGGATTGCCGCGTTGCGCCGGTTCATCAGCCGCCTTGGTGAGAAGGCAATCCCTTTGTATCAGATGTTGAAGAAGACGGATCAATTCGTCTAGAGTTCTGCTGCTGATAAGGCATTTGAGGACTTAAAGCGGCAATTGGCCAATCCGCCCGTGCTCACCGCTCCAATTGACAAGGAGCCGTTGCTGCTATATATTGCTACTAATGCTCGTGCGGTCAGTGTGGCTATTGTGGTGGAGCGAAAAGAGGCAGGCAAGGAGCATCCGGTTCAACGTCCAGTCTATTAAATCAGCGAGGTACTTATTCAGTCCAAGCAAAGGTATACACATTGGCAGAAGCTGGTATATGGAGTTTTTATGGCAAGCCGGAAGCTTAAGAATACTTTCAAGGGCACCCCATTACGGTGGTCAGTTCCGCTCCCTTGGGCGATATCATCCAGAACCGGGAAGCGACTGGCCGGATTGCCAAGTGGGCTATAGAGCTTGGGCCGCACGGGTTGAAGTACGTGCCTCAGACGGTGGTTAAGTCTCAAGCACTTGTTGATTTCATCAATGATTGGACGGAACTGCAAGCACCTGAAGAAAAGCCGGATCACACATATTGGACCATCCATTTTGATGGATCCAGGCAATTGGAAGGCTCGGGGGCTGGAGTCGTATTAACTTCCCCACGAGGTGATAAGTTTTGTTACGTTCTCCGCTTAATGTTCCCTTGTACTAACAATGCAGCTGAGTATGAAGCCTTGCTCCATGGTCTCCGGATGGCTAGGGAGATGAATCTAAGTCGAATTAAGTGCTTCGGTGATTCGGACCTCGTGGCTCAACAAATGTCTGGCACTTGGGATTCCAAGGACCCACTCATGGCAGCATATCGTCGTGAGGTGGATATCGTTGCAGGTCGCTTTAAAGGCTATCAGGTGGACCACGTGGACCCACAGAAGAATGAAGCGGCGGACGCTTTAAGCCGGTTGGGCTCTCAGCGCAAACCGGTCCCGCCCAATGTTTTTCTGGATGTGCTGCACAACCCGTCGGTCAAGCTCCCTGGTGAAGTGGATTTGGCTATTCCTGATCCGGAGGCTCAATTGGTGGCAGCTCTTCATGTAATTCCGGATTGGACGCTTCCTTACCTGGCGTACATGAACCGGGGCGAGTTACCAGAGGATGAGACTCTAGCCCGGCAGATAATCCGGCGGTCCAAGTCCATGACTATTGTTAAAGGCGAGTTGCATCATTGCAGTGTATCAGGGGCATTTCTACGCTGTGTGTCTCCTTAAGAAGGCAGTGAAATTTTGCGTGAGATCCACGAAGGTGATTGTGGTCACCACGCCGGTTCAAAATCATTGGTGGCTAAAGCGTTCCGCCATGGCTTCTATTGGTTAACTGCTCATGCTGATGCGGAGGATCTGGTGAGACGATGTGATGGTTGACAAAAGTTTTCAAGACGTGCTCACGTGCCGGCTCAAGAATTGAGAATGATTCCAATCACTTGGCCATTTGCGACTTGGGGGCTAGATATGGTTGGGCCTTTAAAAAGGTCCAAGGACAAGAAGACCCACCTCCTGGTGGCGGTTGACAAGTTTACAAAGTGGGTGGAGGCAGAACCTGTTAGCAAGTGTGATGCGACCACGGTGGTTCAGTTCATCAAAAAAGTGATTTTTCGGTTTGGCTTTCCACACAGTATCATCATAGATAATGGTACCAATTTGTCCAAAGGTGCCATGAAGGAGTTCTGTGAACGTGAGCACATCCGACTTGACGTTTCATTAGTGGCGCACCCACAGTCCAATGGTCAAGCAGAAAGAGCTAATCAGGAGATCTTGAGAGGAATCAAGCTCCGGCTTATGGTTCCTTTGCAGAGAACACCGGGTTGTTGGGTAGAGGAGTTACCATCTGTGCTATGGAGCATCAATACCACACCTAACAGATCAACAGGATACACACCGTTCTTCATGGTCTATGGAGCGGAGGCGGTTCTCCCCAGTGATATCCGTCATGATTCACATCGTGTGGAGGCTTATGTTGAAGCGGACAATGAGACAGCACGACAAAACGCTTTGGACCGGTTGGATGAAGAGCATGACATAGCAGCTGCCCGCTCGGCGATTTACCAACATGATCTTCGTCGTTATCACAGTCGCCGAGTTAGAACCAGAACCTTTCAAGAAGGAGATTTGGTGCTTCGGCTCATCCAAGATCAGACTGATATGCATAAGTTATCCCCACCTTGGGAGGGACCTTTCATGGTCAGCAAGAATCTGCACAATGGGTCATACTATCTGATCGATATTCGAGAGCATAAAGACTCACGTACATCAGAGGAGGAGACCAACAGGCCGTGGAACATAGCTCATCTTCGGCCTTACTATACCTGAGCCATTGGCTCTACTTATGTACATATTATGACTATGTATATATTATGATTAATATAATGAACCGGAACCTCAGCTAAAGCGGGGTATCTGTTCTTTCACATCATGCGTGGTTACATGGAGTTGTTCTGTATTAAAGCGGCCTCCGGTTTACCCCTTGAATTTTCTTTTTTAATATCACTTGGGGGCTTGGTCGTATCCGAACCAATGCAACACCTTTTGATAGGCGAAAGCCACCAGATCACTTGGGGACATGGTCAAGTCTGAACCAGTCACGCCTCTTGATCGGCCTAAGGCCACAGAATCACTTGGGGGCTTGGTCGAACCCGAACCATTTGCACGCCTCTTGATCGGTATAAATACCACAGTTTCATTTGGGGACCTGGCTGACTTGAACCGTAGCTACACCTATCGGGAGCTTGGTCGAGTCCGACCATGGTAACACCATCTGATCGGCTCAAATAAGCCTCTTTTTGCAAACGGTTTTTGCCTTTGCTTCAATATTTTATTTCATACATATTTCTTTATGATTGTTGCGTTTTTAAACCGACAAAATTTTAAACCGGTTCAAACTGTCAATGGACAGAACACGGTCCATTTTTAATCCGGAGTTTATTTGCCCGGTTTGATTTTCTTTGTTAACATCCTATTAAGGAGTAACACAGTGTTTATTATAAAGCCCGGCATGATTTACAAGGTAAACCGGCATTATATATACAGGAGCTGTTATCTCCTCTAACGGTTAGGGTTTATAAAACCTCCGCTTCAAGATTGGCTAAGCCAGCTTCATGCCCAATGATGGCAGGTATCATGTATCACAAAGAGTCGATCATATACTTCAAATTTCAGATATTGTGATTTTATAACAATCCGCCTGACGGTATAACCGTGGTGGTATTTTAAGATTTTTTGATTGCAGAAAGTACTTTGGAAATTTTATCATCCAAAGGAAGCATAGGTTGCAGTATTTATGCACGATAACAAAATCAAGAGTATCGGCTAGCCTATTACAAGGCAACACGGTGCCCAAATAAGATCACTGTTTTTCAAAGGTAGAGCAGTTTTAAACCGATTTCCGGTTCAAGCCTGGTCACCAGCATGGCTTGATGGTTGTGGGTCATCTCGCGCCGCTTCCACTTCTGCTTCTCTGCCCAGCGGCTGGAAATCAATAGTTGTCCAGTCGATTCCCATTAATGCTTGAAAGACAGCTTCATCATGAATCAACAGTGACGGTTCAATATCAGGAGCATAAGTGTGCTTACGGATTGGAGGGATAAGATTTTCCGCTTCAGGAATCGGTGCGGCTACTCGCTTGTTTTGATCATTGTACTGTGCATGATAATGTGACAAATCTGCCTCTTCAGCCAATTGGCAAGCTAGAGGACGCACCTCCTGGTTTATTGCTCATAGACCCGCTTCACTAAATGCTGACCCGTCTTCCTTCAAGCTGGGATAGCCCTGAGCTGCCTCAACAGGGTCAAAATCTGGCACCCATGATTTTGCCCGGATTAAGGCATTGATGGCACCGGTTCGAGCGGCAGATCTCTTTAACTCTTCAATCCGGGAAGGAAGCATTGACAGCCTCTTTAATATATCTTGAATTAAAGTGGGCGCCGGATTATTATGCGATGCGGTAGAGATAATCCGTTGTGCTCCAGTATACAACTGCTCGATCAATGTGTAGGCGGCTTTCAATTTCATTCGTACATCTGACCCCAAGTAACCAATGCGTGTTCCTGATGGATTACAAAGAGTCAGCAAATCGGAAGCAACATAAGAAGATTGAGTAATTCCAGATGTTAAATCGGCTTACCAAAGATAGCAGCAGTCATGGAGTGCACTTGCCGCTTTATGCCGGTCAGTTCATCCACTACAGGTTTGAGCGCGGCCTCGACATCTTCTGCTCGCTTGATTAAAGCGGACTTTTCGGTGGCCCAGTCTACCGGCTCCTTCTGGAAACCCTCCTTCAGCTGTTCCATGGCGCCTAAAGCGCTGGTTAATTCATCTTTGGCTTTGGAGGTTTTAGCTTGTTAAGACTTAAGATTTTCCTGCAAATCAGCGATTTGGTGTTCTCTTTTGTTCGACTCAGCCTACATGAAGACCATGAGAGGATACAGATAAGGGTACAACAGTGAAGTACCAATCACACAACAAGTTATGCCCTTGGTACTTGGGGGCTAATGCATATTTGATCTTCATCTTTCAATTAATTATAAAAGTCCCAAGATCAATACAAGTATTCAACTTGGCACTTGGGGGCTAATGGCTATTTGTTCAATTAAATACTGAGGCTACAATCTTCATTACCTAAAGGCCCGGTTTAACTATACTAAGTTGAACCGGCCCTTGGGGGCTACATCAGCAAAATTCAGACATATTGTAGTCTAAATGACAAGTCCCAGTTTAAAATGATATCTTAAACCGGCACTTGGGGGCTATTGCAGATGATGAATTACAAGCAGGAGCATATGGAAGTTACCTCATATTTATCCTTCATCATGGTAACCAGGCCAGCTTCATAATCACGGCTGGTATACAACCGGTTTAGATAGCCGGAATGAAGGTCTTCAGGAGACAAAGTAGCGTAAGTTGACAAATCGGCATTCCATTTGCCCTTGCCAATTGTAGCAAATTCTTCCTTGGCAGTATGCTTAGACAAAGCGACAGGATTGCTTGGCTCTGTATGGCCAACTCCAGTAATAACAACTTCATCATCGGTTTGCATTGGGGCTGTTGATTTATCAGTGGACTTGGATGGACCAGTGGATTTCTCAATCCGGATGGGGCTTCTGGGCTGATCAACAGGACTGGAGGTATCAACATGTCTCTCTTCAGCAATACAGTCATCATCTTGTGGTGGCGGGTCATTTGGCGCATCTTCATGAATAGCCGCTTCAGGGTCTGGCGTTTTATCCGGTTCAGGGACGGCATTTTCCTCGGCCGATTTTTTCAGGCGGGCCTTCTTGCTCGGTCTAGGCTTGGCCCTGAAAGGAGTAATAAAAGTCAAAAATAGCATATGTTCCAAAGTAATACACCAGAAATGTTATGATAAGTGTAGATTACCCGAGCACCGTTTTGAGCGGTGGCAGCTGAGTAGCCGATGACTCGCCAGAGGATGAATGTGAAGTAACCTGATAATCAGAGTCAGATGGATTAAGAGGTTGACGAAAATAGCCCGCTTTAGGACAAGCACGGACAAGCAAGTTAGAGACCTCTGAGCGGCGTTTCCCAACCGGACTGTTCGGTAAACCGGAGGAGGTAACTACCTGGCCGCTGTTCCGGGTTGTGCGGCGAGCTTCATGCTGTTGGGTCTTCATAAGAAATTTGGGATCCAAGTAAGCAAGAGGATGAGAAAATTTAACCTTCCGGTTTGCCTAACGGATTTTCGGCAAAGGCAAAGGGTCTGAATCGGAAGAGAGAATAGTTACCTCTGCAGCGTCAGCGTGGCTGGCTTCAGCATCATCCTGACAAATATCATCATCAATAAGGCATGTGAAAAGTAAGCCTAGTGAATCAAGCTCTACCTGAAGGTCCGGATTACCCACATCATCATCAGCTGCTGGATCTGAAGATGCAGTGGTTTTCTTCCTGTGGGTGGTTTTCTTCACGACTCTAGTCTTTGGCCGGTTTGGCCTTTCCGGTTTGTCTGGTTTTTCTGGTTTCTCCTGCGGAAGCTTCTTACTCCAAAATAGATCATTGCCCTGTTTCAACAGATATTGGTGTTAAATAATGGGCAGATATAGCAATGACGGGATCAGTGAAAGGTAAAATTAAAAGCTTACAGCTGGCGGTTTGTTGGTGGAGCAGAAGGGAAGCAGGCCGGTTCGGGCACAGATGTGTTCTGGTTCGTTCAACATTTTCTTCACAGCTTCTGTGACTTCTTCGTCGGTGAGCTGGATGTTCATGTGTCGCAGTGGGTCATTGACACTGCCAGTATACTCGCACATCAAACCGGAGCGCTAACTAAGGGGCAGTATGCTCCACGATATCCAACAACGAGCGATATCAACTCCTGTTAAACCGTTGGCCATGAAGGCTCTGAGCTTGGACAGTTGAGGAACGTATTTACTTCTTTCCTTGGCAGTTAACCTTTGTGGAAAAGGGTGTGTATTGCTAAGCCGCTCCGGACGAAAGCCAGGCAAAGGATTTTCATCAGCAGGGGAGGTGTCTTTGCAATAGAACCATGATTGATTCCACTCTTGGGGATGGCTGTGCAGCTTCGCGTGAGGGTAAGTGACCTCTTTTCTTTTCTGAATCGCCACACCACCCAATTCCATATTGGAACCATCAGTAAACTCTGTGCGGCGGTTTAGATGAAAGCAGTCTCTGAACAACTCGACTGTGGGTTCCTCTTGAAAGAACACCTCACAGAGTACTTGAAAATGGCATATGTTGGTAACAGAATTGGGGCCAGTATTTTGCGGACGGAGTTGAAAATTGGCCAAGACATCCCGGTAGAATTTTGAACCGGGCGGATTAAAGCCCCGGGCTAAGTGATCTATGAAAACCATGACTTCTCCCTCTTGAGGTGTGGGAGGACATTCTGTACCGGGGACCCTCCAATGGATAGTATTTTTGCTGCTAAAAGCGCCGGTTAAGACTAAATTATTCAGCTGAGTTTCTGTGACACGGGAAGGAGCCTAGTTGCACTCATATACTTGTTTGCCCATGGTGAAATCTACAAAATAAGTGATTCCGGTTCAAGAATGTATTGATTAAATGTACACTGGCATGTACAATGTTAAACCGGGGACAACTATACCTAAACTAGAGTTTTATGAAGCGACAGCGTCTGGCTAAAGAGTTCTGGCGGTTCAACAAGGGGACTAATGGTATATACCAGTTTGTTAATTTTTTACACCAAGTTAAACCGCCTGATCTGAACATTGAGGCAGCTGAGATTGCGGATGGATAAGTATGCAGAAACAGATTTCACAAGATTTATCTACAGCATTGGATCTGAAGCAAGTTCAGAAAAGAAGGAAAATATTCAAAAAAGTTCAAAGCAGAACGATATTGAATCAATGGGCAGAAATATATGTGAGATCTATGGTTTCGGGCATGAAACTAAAGGCGGATAATAAAAGTTGCCGCTACACGGAGCAGGGGTTCATAGATACATCCAGGAGCTGGTATATGAATACGAGCAGGTGATGAACACTGCAAGAACACGAAACCCTAAAAATAGATCTATGTTGAGAAGAGCAGAAGACCTACCAGAGCTGAGGAAGACGCGGAAGGGCGCCGCAGTTTTCTGGTGCGCTCAGGTTGATGCAGTGGCCAAGGTCGATGCAGAAGACGACGGCGGCGGCGGAGCTCTGAGACTGGCGACGCGAGGAAGACAAAGAGGAAGGGCACGAAGGGGAGAAAAGAAATGACCCTTCGGTCCTATTTATAAGGCAAAAAGACATGTGTCAGGTGCGTGAATCAAGGAACCACGAATTTCGGAAGCGGAGCTGTCGCCTCAGTTGTTGTGGATGTTTTCTTTAGGACGGATGACATCACTCCAGTTCACAGCGATTGGAGAAGATGACATCACGGCAGCTCAACAACTACAAGAAGATGTTGAAGATGGAGATTTTTTGCTAAGGATTGACATGAACCTGTTCAAATCAATCTGGGGCCTAATGTTGGGGATATTACTACTGGGCGTAAACCGGCCTATTTGGGCTGGGTTAACTTCATCAGTAGCTCAAGAGTATTAAAGCCCAAGAAGATATATGAGGGCCTGAGGCCCGTAGTCGGTTTAAGACTTGTAGCCGTAAACCGGCATCTGTGTGTAAACTTGTATTGTAAGATAGGAATAAGGGGAGACCAACCCGGATACGAATATGAACCAGTGGTGGGACTCTGTGAACCGACGGGCGTCACCCGTGTATATAAGGGGACGACCCGGCGGCGGTTCAGGACAACAGGCAACAACTCGAGACTTAGGCGAAGCTTGTTTGCTCCCTAGTCATCGAAACCCCATCAATTCCATCACAACTAGACGTAGGCTTTTACCTTCATCGAAGGGGCCAAACTAGTATAAACTCTCTGCGTCCCTGTGTCCGCTTTAACCCCTTCAAGCTAACCCGTCGCGACGGCTCCACGACTAAGTCCTTCCTCTAGGACATTTGCCATGACAAAACCACGACAGAAAGTGTATGCCCTTGATGCACCGCTTGGTGATGCACCCCGTCAAGAGTCACCTGAAGATGTTATGAATGTCTGGCATGCACGTTTTGATGACTAGTTGATAGTTCAGTGCGCCATGCTTTACGGCTTAGAACAGGGACTCCATAGACGTTTTGAGCACCACAGAGCATATGAGTTGTTCCAGGAGCTGAAATTGGTACTTCAGGCTCACGCCCGGGTTAGAGGTATGAAGCCTCCGGCATGTTCTTTAGCTGCAAGATGGAAGAGAACAGTTCCGTTAGCGAGCACGTACTCAAAGTGTCTGGGTACTTCGACCGCTTGAATCAGTTGGGAGTTAATCTTCTAGATGAAGTAGCAATTGATAGAGTTCTTCAGTCACTGCGACCAAGCTACAAGGGCTTTGTGATGAACTATAATATGCAAGGGGTGGAGAAAATGATCCCTGAGCTCTTAGCGATGCTTAAGGACGTGGAGGTAGAAATCAAGAAAGAGCATCAAGTGTTGATGGTGAATAAGACCACTAGTTTCAAGAAAAATTTCAAGGGAAAGAAAGGGAACTTCAAGAAGAATGGCAAGGCAGTTGCCGCTCCCGTGAAGAAACCCAAGGCTAGACCCGAACCTGAGACTGAGTATTTCTATTGCAAGGGGAATGGCCACTGGAAGCGGAACTGCCCCAAGTACTTGGCAGATAAGAAGTCTGGCAACGTCAACAATGGTATATGTGATATACATGTTATTCATCTGTACCTTACTAGCGCTCATAGTTGCGCCTGTGTATTTGATACTGGTTCGGTTGCTATTTGTAACTCAAAATAGGAGCTGCGGAATAAACGGAGACTAGATAAGGACGAGGTGACAATGCATGTCAGAAAAGGTTCCAAGGTTGATGTGATCGCCGTCGTCACGCTCCCTCTATGTTTACCTTTGGGATTATTTTTAAACCTAAATAATTGTTATTTAGTACCTACGTTGAGCATGAACATTATATCTGGATCTTGTTTATTGCGAGACGATTATTCATTTAAGTCAGAGAATAATGGTTGTTCTATTTATATGGATAATATCTTTTATGGTCATGCACCCCTTGTGAATGGTTTATTCGTGTTGAATCTCGATCGTACTGATGCACATAATCATAATATTGATGCCAAAAGATGTAAATTTAATGATGATAGTTCCACATACTTGTGGCACTGCCGCTTAGGTCATATTGGTGTAAAGCGCATGAACAAACTCCATGCTGATGGACTTTTGGAATCACTTGATTATGAATCATTTGAGACATGTGAACCATGCCTCATGGGCAAGATGACTAAGCCCCCGTTTTCCAAAACAATGGAGAGGGCTAGTGACTTATTGGAAATAATACATACTGATGTATGCGGTCCGATGAGTGTTGAAGCATGCGGTGGGTATCATTATTTTCTTACCTTCACAGATTATTTGAGTAGATACAGGTATATTTGCTTGATGAATACACAAGTCTCAAACATTTGAAAAGTTCAAATAATTCCAGAATGAAGTGGAGAATCATCATAACAAGAAATAGAGTTTCTACGATCCGATCATGGAGGTGAATATTTGAGTTATGAGATTGGTGCTCATTTAAGACAATGTGGAATTGTTTCACAACTCACGCCACCTGGAACACCACATCCTAATGCTGTGTCCGAACGTCAGAACCGTACTTTATTAGATATGATGCATTCTATGATGTCTCTTACCAATTTGCCACTATAATTTTGGGGTTATGCATTAGAGTCAGCCGCATTCACTTTAAATAGGGCACCTTCTATTTCCGTTGAGATGACACCATGTGCATTATGGTTTGGCAAAACCTAAGTTGTTATTTCTTAAAGTTTGGGGATGCGACGCTTATGTCAAGAGGCTTCAGCGTGATAAGTTCGAACCAAAGCAGAGAAATGCGTCTTCATAGGATACCCTAAAGAGACCATTGGGTATACCTTCTATCACAGATCCGAGGGCAAGATTTTTATTGCTAAGAATGGGTCCTTTCTAGGGAAGGAGTTTCTCTCAAAAGAAGTGAGTGGGAGGAAAGTAGAATTTGATGAGGTAATTTTATCTTCTCTCGAATTGGAAAGTAGCACATCACAGAAAGCAGCTCCTGTGATGCCTAGACCAACCGAAGAGGAAGCTAATAATGAAAATGCCCTTTGGCCTAAAAAACGCAGGTGCAACATGATGGCTCTCCTCTCTCTTCCACCACCCACCAAACCCTACCAATCTACCATGATGTCTACTGATCTAAGCCTCCGTGGATGGGCTGCTGCATTGGGACTTCTCTCCCGGCCTAGCAGTCGCGGCTCAGGTGCGTCGTCGTTTTGGATCTACTGTTCACTTGTCCAACTCTGGTACGGCCAAGGAGTTTTTCTTGGTTGTTAGTTTCTCCTCTGCCTCATTCCCTCTCAATGAAGAATCTGTGGCCATTGCGCTTCAATGTTGTATTGGTGGTCTACCCTCGGGGTTACACGTTCATCATTTGGAGGGCAGAAAGTTTCGGTTTTCAATTGCTTCTAATCGGGTTGGTCATTTCATCTATGGTCTTAAGGATAGAGTGTGGCCGGATTTTGTCTGTCATTATAGTCTTTTCCGACCAACCATTCATGTGCCCACTAAAAACCCTTTGACTTGGCACCTGGATCAAACCAACCACGAAGTCACGGCTAGATCTCCTGTGGCAGTCAAGTCGCATTATCTATCGTCTAACAATGTTGGTGATGTTCATGCTTCTTATTTGGTGACCCTCTCCAAAGTGGGGTTTTCCTCGGATGATGATCGGACTTCTGTCCAGATGGTGACAGCCAACCAACAAACGCAGGCGAACCGACATGATTCTCCTAGTTTGGAACAATTACCGTCTCCTAATGGGCAGTTAATGCAAAATTCCCTGGTTCTCGGAGCAATTAAAATTAGCATTAATGAGCGGCCATCTGAGAAGAATTCTGTCAATGCTCGGCGTTTTGAGGGGGTACACTTCAAACTTCATGCGTGGAATCAGATCCCACGATTTATGCTATGTCCCATTCTGGATCACCACCGAGCGGGTATCTCGGAGGAGTATATTGCCTCATTATGGAAAATCCCTTCTGTTCTGCCCATGGATTACATCTATGAAAAATTGACCATTTTCCATAAGTGCAATGCTAATGATCATTAGGCCATTAATTGCCCAGGGCCCCTTGCCAAGTTTGTTTTCACAGGCCTTGTACGTGCTCCTCTGTAGGCCATGCATGCACTCAACACCAAAAGGAGACGGCCTGCTATGTTAGTGGGTCCAGGGCCCATCAATTTTTTGCATGCCCGACTAATTACTATTGTGGTGCTTGTGGTTTTCTGGGGCATAAAAAATGCCTGTAATTCGGCTGGGGCGACTCGCATGAAATGGAATAAAAAAGATTGTCTTGGCTCGGCTTCCCCTTTAACAAATGATTCCCTCCTTAACAATAATGATCCTGCTCGGCCAACGCATGGAAACAATATTTCAAGGGATAAGGATCTAGTCTTTTCAGGGTCATAGTGCCAGGAAATAAATGATACTGCCCTTAATTTGGGTCAGGCACCTAGGCGAAGGCGGACCGTCCGATGCAAATCTTGCGGTCGTTAGGGTCACAAGGTGACATCTTGCTTCAGGTTGGCGCACCGTAATTGAGGAGTTTGGAGACCAAAGTCTCGGCCTGAGCCTGGCGATACGCATTCTGCTCTCTCGCTGTCTGTGCCCTCCTGTGCTCCTGCTCCACCCACCGCGGCAATGGCTATCCTCTCAATGTCGTCCCCTACCTCCCACCGGGGATGACGATCAAGCTTGGGCCTACAGATCAGAAGGTTAGGGATGATAGGTGGTCAGTGCCATCCCTCCACTGCGCCATGACTGCTTGGCCATTGCGGAGGCCAATCTCTTCATCCCGCATCATCAGAAGGCCGACATCTACAACATCATCGAAGGTTTGCTACATAAGTCACACTATTTCCCAACAGAAGTATCAGATCATCCTCTTGGTGTGGGTATTTTCGGTTTTGTGAACTCTATAGCCAGAGATACTATAGTTGGTACAACTTTTGAACTGGATGAAAATGAAGTAGAGGAGCACACTGTGATCTCTTTTGTCCCGCATGATGCTGCTCTGAACATGCGTCTCACCACCTTTGGCCCTGAGGTGTGGCTCCTATATGTGGGTTTTCCATATGATTATCAGACCCAACACTATATGCACAAGTCAGTCGACAAGTTTGGTGCTTTGGTAGATTGGAATAACCCTAGAGGGGATAGAAGATTTGTGCTCATTAAGGCCAGAGTCATCCATATGCGTCTGGTTCCTAAAATTCTTGTGGTCCGTCAGCTTGGTGGAGCCTGTCAGAGTTGGACTATTGCTGTCACCATGCTACGTAGTAGTGATTGGAATGCTCACTTGCCAGAAGTGCCACCGGCCAGGGAAGACCCACCTCCAGAGAATGTCATTCCTCATCCTTTGCACGGTGATGGGCTTAATGACGAACAGATATACCAGCAGCAACTACATAACTGGTTGGCTCAAAACGCTGCTCCCAATGATGATCCTAATTTGGTAGATGAGAATGTTGTTGTGGATCAGGATAATGATATCGACATTCATCCTAAATGGGGTGTCTGACCTCCCCTTCCCCCACAGGAGCCACCAATCCTGTACAACTTCCAGGAATGGCTTGCTGGTGAAGGTCTGCAGGTGGATCATGGCATTGTGCCTCCTAATAATACTCATGATAGCCATGCTGCTGCATGGAATGTTTCCATCTCTATGAGCAATAGTACTGAGTCTAGTGCCACCGTGTCAGATTCTTATGTTTTGGTGCCTCTAGCTCTCATGAATCAATTCTGGCCACAGGAGGCTTCTAGCTCTGCACCACCTATATCTGTATCTTCTGAACTAGTGCCAGTTGACAATATATTGCCCAATAATAGTCTTGACAATTCTCTTACTGTTTTTGCTGCTGGTTTGCATGTGGACATGGTCATGGCAATTTTACTCCTGCTATGCTGTTAAGAGACTGCATTCCAATGATTAGGTTTAACACTTATCTTACTGCAGCAGTCAGGCCTATAATTGCTTCCTTTGGCCCTTGGTGTGATCATTATGGTTTCAGGCAGAACTCTGTAACTTTCAATATCACTGTTGCTGAAACTGCAGGTACTCTGAATATTATCTCTGCTTCCAAAGCCACCACCAAGTTTGGGTCCTCTTTTGTGCATATTGAGGAAGTCACTGAGGCCTCTCATTGGGAGTTAAATTATTCTCAGGAGCTGACCATCGCTGTTGGTAGTGAGGGCCAGACTGCAGAGATACAGGACATACCAGACATTATCTCCTTTGTCACTCCAAACCCTGAGCCGCAGACTACTTCTGCTGCCATTCTTGAGATCACAGAGACTGCACACACTACTCCGAATGAACCTCCGGTGTTCACTGAACCTGATACACAGATTGAACAAGTTGTGGTTAACTCTGTGGATGAGGTGAGGAACTCAGCCGTGGTTGATAATCACAAGGGGAAGAATCCTATGCCTACCTCCTCTGTTTCTCTTCGTCGGAGCACCAGGTCCAACAAGTATGATGGTTTTAAGGTCCCTGCCATAACTGACTGCAAGCCAAGAGCCTCCAAGGTGAAACCTAGGATCAATCCATCACCTAAATCTTCTATGGTTATTACTAATCTCGAAGACACTACTGAAGTTCCACCTCCGACGCCCATTGCAATGATCCAGCTTGTTGGCACAGTCAAGTGTGCCATCCCTGCAGTGGAGCTCTCTGAAGATGCTCTCAATGATGATAAGGAGGATACTTCTTACTCCTCTCCTAGTGCTTAAGCTTTTTCAGTTATTTCATGGTACTTTTGGTTAATTGGAACATGCTTTGTTGGAATGTTCGTGGCTTAAATTCAGAACAAAAAGAACTAGCTTTGTTTAATGCCATCACCTCTAATGGATGTGCCGTAATATGTTTGCAAGAAACTAAGAAGCAAGAGTTTGATAATAATTTTATTAAGTCTTGGTGCCCACGCCATTTTGATAATTTCGAATTTATTCCCTCCCGCGGGGCTTCAGGTGGAATTGCCACTATTTGTAATAGCTCCATTTTCATAGCCACTGTTCTGGCCTCCACAAATTTTGCTCTGGTTATTCGCTTTCAATCCACACAATTGGCACAGTTTTGGACCCTAGTGAATGTGTATGGCCCGTGCCAAGGTGAAGAACGCAAAGAGTTCATTTAGTGGCTCCTTGATTTGAACATCCCTCGCAATGGAGATTGGCTCCTGTTGGGGGACTTTAATTTTATTCGAAGCCCAAATAACCGTAATAAACCTGGTGGAAATTTTGGGGACATGATCACTTTTAGTGTCTTCATTCGCACCTAGAGTTTAGTGGAACTCCCAATCAAAGGTCGAGCTTACACCTAGAGCAATATGTAGGTTGACCCCCTCCTAGAACAAATTGATTGGTTTTTTACGAGCAACAATTGGACATCAACTTACCCTAAAACCCTAGTTAAGCCCCTAGGCCGGCCGGCTCTGATCATATTCCTTGTGTTGTCAGCATTGAGACTTCCATCCCCCGGTCCAAAATTTTCAGATTTGAATGCTATTGGGTTCACCACCCTGGTTTTCTGGAAACGGTCAGTAAAGCTTGGTCCAAACCTATTCGCTCTGAGAACATGGCCACTGTTCTATCTCGAAAGTTCAAACTGTTGAGGCATGATCTTAAGAACTGGAGCAAAGGTATTTCCAAACTATCCATTGCTATTGAAAACTCTAACAAAGCACTTTTTGAACTTGATGAGCTCGAAAATAAAAGACGTCTCACCATTCCTCAGGCCAACTTTCCTTGAATTCTCAAAAAGCACATCTTGAGGCTTCTTGCTTGCCAGAAAGAATATTGGCGATGACGATGCACCATCCGTTGGGTCAAGTTTGGTGATGAGCAACCTAAGTTTTTCCAAGCCATGGCTTCAAAAAGATATAGACGAAACAGTATTGCCTCGCTTACCACAGATGATGGATATTGTGTGGAATATCATGCAGGGAAAGAGTCAGCTATTTTTCAAGCATTCAAAAAGCGCCTTGGTTCATCTACAGAACATGAAATGAAGTTTGACCTAACTAGAATCATCAAAAGGGTAGAGGATCTATATCAACTCACAGTGCCATTCACACACCAAGAAATTGACGATGTGATAAAGTACATGCCTGCTGATAGAGCGTCGGGTCCGGATGGTTTCACTGGTCACTTCCTCAAAACTTGTTGGCACGTGATTAAAGAGGACTTCGACAAATTATGCAATCAATTCCATGATGGAAATCTGAACCTTGAGAGCATCAATGAGGGTTTCATTACCTTGATACCAACAATTAATGCACCAAATTCAGTCAATGATTCCAGGCCCATCACTTTACTTAACTGCTGTCTCAAGATAATTACAAAGTTACTTGCCAATCGATTACAAAGACTTATACTAAAGATTGTGCATCGAAATCAATACGGGTTTCTAAAAGGTCGATCGATCCAAGATTGTCTGGCATGGGCATTCGAGTATATCTATCAATGCCAAGCTTCGCAAAAACCAATAGTCCTACTTAAGCTTGATTGCGCCAAAGCATTTGACACAATTGAACATGACGCCATGTTAGATATAATGCAGTACATGGGATTTAACGATAAATGGCTAGACTGGATCAAGGCTATTCTATCATCTGGCAAATCTTGAGTTCTGCTTAATGGAGTACCAGGTCGACAGTTTCATTGCAAAAGTGGAGTGCGACAGGGAGACCCGTTATCTCCTTTAATTTTTGTGCTGGCAACAGACCTACTACAAGCCGTAATTAATGATGCTTTCGCTCAAGGTGCAATTCAGTTGCCTTTCCCGTGCGCCACTCAAAAAGACTACCCTGTCATCCAATATGCTGAAGACACAATTATAGTTCTTCATGCCTATGAAACACAAGCAACAACGATCAAGCAAATCCTATCTGACTATGCCACATCCATTGGATTGAAAATTAATTTTCACAAATCAACTCTTATGCCAATCAATTGCGATGACACTCTAAGTGACAACATCGCCCAAATCTTCGGTTGCATCATTGGCAAAATGCCGTTCACTTACCTTGGGTTGCCTTTGTGTTCAACAAGGCCCTCAATTCATGATCTAATGCCAATGGTATGTAAAGTGGAAAGACGTCTTACAACTACTCTCAACATGATTTCTTATGGAGCAAAACTTTCGCTACTTAACTCAGTGATCACCTCACTGATAATCTTTGCTCTATGCACACTCAAACTACCTACAAGTATAATTGAGCTGTTAGAGAAGATCAGAAGGAAATGTTTGTGGACCAAAAAGACAGAAGGAGGAGAATCATGTAAATCTCTGGCTGCCTGGAGCATGATTTGCAAGCCCAAGAATGTGAAGGGATGGGTATCCTAGATCTCCGAACACAAAGTGAAGCCTTGCTGCTTAAATACCTCCAAAAATTCTATAATCATTGGGACCTACCTTGGGTGGAACTAATCTGGAACACATACTACACCACGAAAATCCCACATGCAACTGATGCATGTGGTTCCTTCTGGTGGAGAGACATCACCAAGCTCATGCCCATCTATAGAGGCATAACTAGGACCACCATCCAGGATGGACACAACACTTTGTTATGGAAAGATCTATGGAGAGATGATGTACTTGCTGACAGATTTCCCACAGCCTTCTCTTTCACCAGAAATGACGATATCTCAGTTCAAGCCTTTTTAACGGCGGAAACACTAGGGGAAACGTTCCATCTTCCCTTATCAGAACAGGCACATGCAGAATTGCTTGGAATGCAACAAATGATGGCTCCTATTAACTTGATCCAAGGAGATGACAAATGGACATGCATTTGGGGAAAAGGAGATTACACAGCTAAACAATATTACTCACACTACTTTAGAGAGATTAGTACCCACCAGTCTTACAAGTGGCTTTGGAAATCCAAGGTAACCATGAAAATCAAGGTGTTTGGTTGGCTTCTTCTATCAGACAGGCTCAACACAAGAAATATGCTCAAGAGGAGACATTAAAACATTGGAGATAACTACACATGCCTTCTGTGTGACCCCCCCCCCCCCCTGAGGAAACCTTGGAACACCTTTTCTTTACCTGCCCATTTAGCCAAGAATGCTGGTCACATATTAACATAAGCTGGATAACGCAAGGCACAAGGTTTCAATGGATATAAAATGCAAAATATACATGGAATAGACCTATGTTCATGGATATCTTTCTGCAGGCTGCATGGAGCATATGGAAAGAGAGAAATAATAAGCACTTCAGAGGGATCATACCCTCAAAACAATCCTGGCTAGCTCGGTTGGGAGAAGACCTCTCCCTACTCTGTTATAGGGTGGGAGAAAAACACAAACCCTTCTTGACCTCTTTTGTAGCTAGCATCTAGTTTCCTTCTCCTATTTCTTTTGTCTCCACCAACCCCCCTCTACTTTCTCATGGCAATGGATGTAAGGTTATGACTTTGTAAGACCTTTTTGATGCAAATTTAATACATACAGTAGGAGCCTCTCCTACAGTTTTAAGTGTCAAAAAAAGAGGAAGCTAATGATGATGATCATGAAACTTTGGATCAAGTTACTACTGAACTTAGTAGGTCGACCAGGGTATGTTCCGCACAAGAGCTGTACAGTAATCTTGTCCTGCAAGTCAGGTTATTGGACAACGGCGAACCTACGGACTATGAACAAGCAATGATGAGTGTAGATTCTGACAAATGACTTCAGGCCATGAAATCCAAGATGGGATCCATGTATAAGAACAAAGTATGGACTTTGGTGGACTTGCTCGATGATTGACAAGCCATTGAAAATAAATGGATCTTCAAAAGGAAGACATACGCTGATGGTAATGTGACCGTCTATAAAGCTCAACTTGTAAGGTTTGCGACAAATTCAAGGAGTTGACTACGATGGGTCTTTATCACCCGTAGCGATGCTTAAGACTGTTAGAATTATGTTAGCAATGGCCGCATACTATGATTATGAAATTTGGCAGATGGACATCAAAATAGCGTTCCTTAGCGGTTTCCTTAAGTAAGACATGTATATGATGCAAACGGAAGGTTTTGTCGATCCTAAGGATGCTAACAAGGTATGCAAGCTCCAGTGATCCATCTATGGACTAGTGCAAGCATCTCAAAGTTGGAATTTATGCTTTGATGAGGTGATCAAGGCTTTTGGATTTATACAAAGTTTATGAAGAAACTTGTATTTACAAGAAAGTGAGTGGGAGCTCTATAGTGTTTCCGATAAGTATATGTGGATGACATATTGTTGATTGGAAATGATGTAGAATTTATGGAAAGCATATAGGGTTGTTTGAAAGAAGTTTTTCAAAGCGAAACCTAGGTGAAAATGCTTACATATTGGGCATCAAGATCTATGGAAATACCGAGACGCTTAAGAAGACTTTCATAGAGTACATACCTTGACAAAATTTTGAAGGAGTTCAAAATGGACCAGTCAAAGAAGGAGTTCTTGCATGCATTGTAGGGTCTGAAGTTGAGTGAGACTGAAAGCTCCACCACGGCAGGAAAAGGAGAGAGGATGTAGGTCATCCCCTATGCCTCAACCATAGGCTCTATAATGTATGCCATGCTGTGTAACAGACCTGATGTGTGCCTTGCCATAAGTTTGGCAGGGAGGTACCAAAGTAATCCAGGATTGGATCACTGGACAACAGTCAAGAATATCCTTAGGTACCTAAAGAGGACTATCAAAATGTTTCTCGGTTATGGAGGTGATAAAGAGTACGTCATAAAGGATGACGTCGATGCAAGCTTTGACACCAATCTGGGTGACTTTGAGTCTCAATCCGAATATGTACTGAATGTGGGAGCATTTAGCTAGAGTAGCTCCATATAGAGATTTGTAGACATAGAGATTTGCAAAGTACACACGGATCTGAATGTTGCAAATCCGTTGACTAAATACTCTCTCACAAGAAAAACATCATCAAAGCCCAGAACTCATTGGGTGTCAATCACATGGCGATGTGAACTAGATTATTGACTATAGTGCAAGTGGGAGATTGTTGGAAATATGCCCTAGAGGCAATAATAAAATGGTTGTTATCATATTTCCCGTTCATGATAAATGTTTATTATTCATGCTAGAATTGTATTGACCGGGAACTTAATACATGTGTGAATACATAAACTACATCGTGTCCCCAGTAAGCGTCTACTAGACTAGCTCATTGATCAAAGATGGTTACGATTTCCAAATCATGGACAGGAGTTGTAATTTGATAACGGGATCACATCATTAGGAGAATGATGTGATGGACTGACCCAACCGTAAGCTTAGCATAAGATCGCTTAGTTATTTGCTATAGCTTTCTTCATGTCAAGTATCAGTTTTTTACACCATGAGAGCATGCCAATCCCAGATACCAAAGGAATGCCTTGTGTGCTATCAAAGGTCAGTTCATAACTGGGTGATCACAAAGGTTATCTACAGGTATCTCCGAAGGTGTCTGTTGGGTTGCATGGATCAAGACTGGGATTTGTGCTCCATGTGACAGAGTGATATCTCTAGGCCCTCTCGGTAATACATCATCATAAGAAGCTTCATGTGACTAATGAGTTTAGTCACGGGATCTTGTATTATGGAACGAGTAAAGAGAGTTGCTGGAAAAGTGATTAAACTAGGTATGGAGATACCGACGATCGAATCTCGGGCAAGTAACATATCACCGGACAAAGGGAATTGCATACGGAATTGACTGAATCCTTGACATCGTGGTTCAACCGATAAAGATCTTCATTGAATATGTAGGAACCAATATGGGAATCTAGGTCCCGCTATTGGTTATTGACAGGAGAGGAGTCTCGACCATGTCTGCATGTTCTGAACCCATAGGGCCGCACGCTTAATGTTCGACGGTGCTTGGGTAGTATTGAGATATTAATAGTGGAAAATCCAAAGGTTTTTCGGAGTCCCGGAATAGATCCGGGATGTCACGAGGAGCTCCAGAATGGTCCGGAGGTAAAGATTTATATATGGAAAGTTGTTATCAGGGTTCTGACAAAAGTTCGAGTTTTTTCAGTATTGTACCGGGAAGGTTCTAGAAGGTTATGGAGTGGGGCCCTCCTGCTTTGGGGGACCCACATGAACGTGGGTAGTGGGAAAAGTCCCCATAACTTTCGTCTAGGCCCACCAAGATCCTCCCTTAAAAGGAATAGTATCATATCCTGAAGGGATATGATCAGGATCCCTAAAAAAGTGGATAGCGATGTGTGGGGAAGGAAAGGAGGGATTTCCTTCCTCCCCTTTGATCAACGACCCTAGGGCCTCGGAGCGCAAGACACCAGCCCTCTCCAGGCCTATATAAAGGTGGGGAGGCATTGGGGGCAGCCCCCTTCAACCCTTGCCCGCTACCTCTCCGAACTCCTCCCATGTTTCACTGGTACGTGCTTGGCGAAGCACTACCGGAGTTCCGCTGCCACCGCCACCACCGCCACGCCATTGTGTTGGTTCATATCTCATCTACCTCCTCTCCCTCACTTGCTAGATCAAGAAGGAGAGGACGCCGCCGAGCCGTACATGTGCTAAACTCGGAGGTGCCACGCGTGCGGTACTTGGATCGGATTGGATTGCGACGCGAGTACGACTACGCCGACCATGATCTCTAGATCGTTAACGCTTTTGGTATACAAGGGTATGTAGACAACGCTCCCCCTTGTTGCTATACATCTCCTAGACTAGATCTTGGGTGTTCTTAAGATTTTTTTTTTTGATTTTCATGCTTCGTTCCCCATCACAAGTGAAGTGCGCCACAAGGAACTTCCACAACTACGCGTCGATATGGTGTCTTCACACACCTTCGAAGAGCTTCAACATGAGTTGGCCCAAGATGAAGAAAGCTACGTGGCACGAGTTTTTGCCTTGAACCTACAAAGAACATCTTCTTCGTCAGTTGGAGAACATCATACAAGGATCCAATTCCCTCGACGAGTACTTCATGGAGATGAAGAAATACTTGCGACGAGCCGGTGTGGATGACCCATATGGATGAAGTGCCACTTCACCACGAGATTGAACTATGACATTACCAAGACTATCTTCACCAACAACTACGAGTCTCTCAACAACCTATACATTGGTTTGCTCAAGGCGGAACAAGAACTCATGATGGCCAAGGCTTCTCCACCTAAAGCACACTTCACGATGACCAAACTCCACAACAACAAGCATGAGGATAGTATCACCAAGATGTCCAAGCCCAACGAGCTCCAAGATAATGCTCGAAAGTTCGACTTCACTGCCATCCCTATTTTTGGCATTGACGATGCTGAGTCTACCATGACTCTTTTTGAAAATGACGCGGCGACGAGTACGACTATGGAGCCACTCAAGGACCAAGATTTGGAGGTGAGCGATATAGTGGCGAGCAAGGATGATGCTTCCATCTTTGGAGGCGAGAGTGAGATGTCCGAGCATCCTTCAGTCATGGAGGTGAGTGATGATGTGCCATCTTTAGCCGTCATCCACGGCGACGGTGATGAGATGGTTGAGCATGGGATTTTCCCTTCAACCATAGCGACGTATGATGATGAGTTGAGACTTGTGAACCCATAGTGAGAGTGAGAGTAAGTTCACCACTAGCCCCATATATGATGAGATGTGTCACGACTGGGTCCATGAATGTAGCCCGAATCTCTACGCTTACTATGTTAGTCCCTGGACAATAGCTGATACGCATAGTCGTCAATGAAATAGCAAGAATACATCACATGTCATAGTATTACATCACTACAAAAAAAGACACATCCCTGACATGATGGACCGAATGAATTTTTTCCTGTCATGGTTATGACACTTCTGTGACGATAATTGCGACAAAACACATATCATCATACATGTGGCGGGCTCCTACTTCTATGACAGAAAATGGGCTTTTCGTCCTAGGCGGGCCGGAGACGCACCTGCATGGCATTCTTTGGGCCGTCCATGACATAAAAAAATCATGGTAGAAGTGAGGGCAAGGAAATTTTTGGGGAGTTCCCGGTTATGGTAGGTGGTCGGGGCCGAGCGATGCAGTGTGGTTTGTGCGTTTTTCTCTCGTACGCACATGTGCGCGAGGCGTTGGGCTAACTGAACCCGAGCGAGGCGTTCGCTTACCGAACCCGAATGATCGCAATAGCTAGCTACGTACTGAAGCCGAGCGATCCCTTGGCTGCTAACTAAACCTGAGCGATTCCTTCGCTGCTAACTGAACCCGAGCGATCCATTCTGTGCTGCTGCTAACTGAAACCGAGCGATCGATCCGCTATTGCTGCTTAGTGAAGCTGATCGAGCACTCATGTGAGACATAGCTATCTGGTGTTGGGTTGCCTCTCAATGAACAGTGCTTGTTGTTGACGCACGCGTGATACATAGAATGAGTGGAGATGTGGTGAGTCGAGACGGTTGGTTGGTTGTGGATGAACAGTTCCTAGTGGGGGTTCGATGAACAGGACCCCGTGGTTGCTGCAGGATGAACATGACCACGAGGAGGCCGCCACACCCAAGCCGGTTGGGGGTGGATGAACAGAACCCCATGGAGGCTGGATGAACAATAGCCGGTGGAGTCTGGAGGAAGTCAACAGTGGATGAACAATAGCCCATGGAGGCTGGAGCGAGGCACTCAACAGTGGATGAATAGTATCTCGTGGAGTCCCATTTTGCGGTACGCCACACCCCTCCCGATGAACAGGTGTCAGTGTACAAAAGTAGGGGCTCTCCTTTTGACCCCTTTACTTATGCACGGGCAGCTAGAGCCACGCGCCGCGGCCACACTTAGCAGGGCCGAGGAGGGAAGCCGGATAGAAGCCAAAGCACAAGATAGCCAAGGCAACGCCAAGACCAGGAACACAAGAGGGCAAGAAGGCGAGGTAGACTCCCTCAGCAAGGTTCTTGTTAAGGCAGCCTCCGCAGCCACGGCAAGGGCCTTTCCGGGGCAGCCTGCCCGATGCCAACAGAGCGAGCCTCCCTTAAGCCCAGGGTTTCCAAATCCACCAACTACATTGGAACCAGGGCTCGGGAGGAACCTCCGTGGTGGCATGCAAATCTTTGTCAAGATCATAAACACACAAGATCAGATGAGGATCAGAACACGACGACCCTCAGCGGGATCCAGTCAAGGCGTTGCAGTCGTCCCCGATAAAGCTAATGGTTACCTAAGTAGCGCATTTAATGCACTTAATCCCATAACGCCAGGCGATAAGCTCGCGCACTATACACCTTTCCACCTCCTGTGCGCCACTATGGCAACCCCTTTTCGACTATAAAAGGAGGCCCGAGGCATACTGGAGGGGGATTCGGCTCTTTGGAACTACAAAGCCGCCGTAGCCACTTCGAAAGCTCAAGAACACTCAATACATCCAGCAAAGCAGGACTAGGGTATTACGCATCCTCGCGGCCCGAACCTGGGTAAACGATCTTTGTGCTGGCTCCTGGACCTGCTCTTCCCACAACCCCGCGCCCGCCGACCGTAGAAGGGGTTCCAGTGATCCCGTAGGTGTTGTTCCCACCGACATCTTTGGCGCGCCAGGTAGGGGGCGCAGTCGTGAGAATCTGGTTTAGCAGCCAGCTTAGCAGTTTCTCGTGGCCACGGCTTCCAAGGAAGAAGACGACCAAGAGAACGATGCCGCCTGCAAGCGTGAAGGATGCCGGTGCGGCGACAGGAAAGCTAAGTCATACCATACTTTAAATATTTCCTTTTTATATAAGGTTATTCCCCTCGAAGATCTCGTTCTTTGTATGGAAAACCTGCATGCAATGGGGACACTCTGCTATTGGCAACACCCTTACCCTGTTTCGAGTCTGCTCAACAGCTTAAGCGGCCGTGTCGAGAGCCGCACGGTAGCCTTCCGTGATTGGCAATGCTCTTGATTCTGACTCGAGTCAAGCTCGATAGTTCGAGTAGCCGCGTTGAGAGTGGTAAGGTGGTTTGCCTGGCAGCAAGCACACCCGGCAGGCTATCGAGGATCCTTCCTCGAGGCGCCGCGCCCTGGGTTACGCGCCGGCAAGCCTACCCGATTAACGTAGGGTGGACATACAGAGAGAGAGATTGAATAGGAAAATAACATGCGATAATTCAAAAGTAATGCAGAGTTATATTACATCAATTGTTGCTATGGTTCTAACTAAAGATAGAAATTGTCTTGGCCATAAACCTGCAGCGACGATAAGAAGTGGGGTGCCTAGTCCCGGCGCTGGCCCTCTACCCTCTGGATTTTATCGATGCCGCTGATGACAGGGTCGATCCGCTCGCTGAGCGGCGCGAGATCCACACCCTCCGGCAAATTCTCCAGCGCAGCGTCTAAGTCGAGGTTGGGATTCCAGTATGCCACCTTTGTGAGAACCTTGGTCATGGCACCCCGGCAAAGCCTCCGGGCCTCATTGGCCAGGAAAGTAACCCTGGTGGAGCAGAAATGCTCCAGGGCTCCAAGAACACCCTCGAAGAACAGGGTTAGCCTGGCGTTGGGAGTCGTGCTGCAATCCGGGGCGTACCTCACGTTTGGCATCCCCATGGTGGCCAGCTGCATGCTAATCCTTTCGGCAACGTCTTCAAGGCGGTCGATCCAGCGATTCTCACCCTCCACAAAGTTTTTGTGGTTGGCAGTCTAGTTCTTCCGCGGCTGCTTCTCGGCCTCCAGGTCCTTGGCCAGGGATCCCTCCCGGGCCTGGGCCTCCGACAGCATTCCCTCGAGACCCTCCAGCTTCAGCTTGAGGTCTTTGATGGAGTTGTTGGCCTCAGAAAGCTGCCCGGCCCTACTAAAGGCCGCGCCCTGCGCCTCGACCAGAGCACTATTGAGCGTGCTCTTCTCCTCAGTCAGCTTCTAGGTCTGGTCCTTCAGCCCATCCCGCTCCACCTCCATCTCCTTTACCTTGTCAGCGTGAACCAGAGCCTGGGCATCAAGTGCCTCCTTGTGCCTCTGCTCCAGCTCTCGGGTCCGCTGCACGACGAGCTTCTCCACCTCCTCATCCTTGCCGTGGAGCATTGCAGCAAGCTTCTCCTCGCGCACGGCAAGGTCCTCCTCCTGGGAGTTCAACATGGCCTGGTGCTGGGTTCGAGCAGTTTCGGCCTCGACAGCCAGGTTCTTCGCCGTCTCTTAGGCCTTCTTGATGTCAGCCTGCTTCATGGTGAGCTCCACCTTGCGCTTGGCCAGCTCGCCCTGGGCGGTCTTCAGCTCCTCACAAGCTTGGCGGAACCAAGTTTGCGTCTCGGTGACGCATACCTTGAGATCCGCCTGCGCCTTATCCACGATTGGCATCCTGGACTTGGACTTGGACTTGTCCAGGCAGGCGCGGTGGAGCGCCGGAAGCTTCCGAAAGTTGGTGCCCATGGCCCGGAGAAGCTACTCCTCCTGTGAACCGTCGCCACTGGCGCTTGGTTCATCGACAACCTCGAGCCCGACAGTGGCAATCACCTCTTTGTCGAACACCTCTCCCTTGATGTGCGCCCTGGAGCTCGATGACCCTGGGAGGTGGACGAAAAGGTCGTCGCTCACCCTCAGGTACCTGCAGGAACCAGAGGCAGCGGAGGAGGAGGGATGTTCATCAACCACCCCCTCCTCGGCAGCGACCTTGCCGGCCTCCCCGGCAGGCCCTTTGTCGGCCTCCTCGGCATTAGCCTTGCCGGCCTCTCCGGCGGGCCCCTTGGCAGCGTCCTCAGCAGCGCCCCTGGCGGCCTCCTCGGTGGTGATCTTGTCGGCCTCCGCCGCGGCGTCCTTGGCAACATCCTCAACGACGGTGTCTATGTACTCCGGTGTCACGCCCAAGATGCGACCATATCCTAAAGGAACTCGAAGGTCCCACCAAGGATAGAAGCGCATCTTGAAGACGCTTTTGCAAGGTGGATATCATTACATCAAACCATTACAAAATAGTGGGGATACATCCAAGACATACAATGTCACATGAATACAACAATAGAACATACACAAGAACAACATCCGACTATGGATGAAACACAAACAGGAACTCAAACGACATCCACCCTCCTAGCCCAGGCTGACGACCTAGGACCAATCCCCTGATCGATGAAGAATAAGAAGAACTCCAAAACAAGTAAACATCACTCCCACGTCATGATCATCGCACAACCTGTACCTGCAACCGTTGTTGTAGTAATCTGTGAGCCACGAGGACTCAGCAATCCCATTATCATGGGTATCAAGACTAGCAAAGCTTAAGGGGTAAGGAAGGGGTAAAGTGGTGAGGTTGCAGCAGTGACTAAGCAAAGTATGGTGGCTAACTTATGAAACAAGAGCGAGAAGAGGAGCGAAGCAAACGGTCGCCAACTAGTAATGATCAAGAAGTGATCCTGAACTCCTACTTATGTCAAACATAACACAAACCGTGTTCTTCTCTTGAACAACCCCGAAAAGAGACAATGACGGTTACGCACGCGGTTGGTGTATTTTAGAAGAGTTTACTTCAAGTTTACTACAATCGGATATTAACAAATTCCCATCTGCCACATAACCGCGGGCACGGCTTTTGACAGTTCAAACCCTGCTGGGGTGTCCCAACTTAGCCCATGATAAGCTCTCACGATCAACGAAGGATATTCCTTCTCCCGGGAAGACCCGATCAGTCTCGGAATACCGGTTACAAGACATTTCGACAATGGTAAAACAAGACCAGCAAGACCGCCCGAATGTGCCGACAAATCCCGATAGGAGCTGCACATATCTCGTTCTCAGGGCACACCGGATGAGCAAGACGTCGGGTTGGCATAGACCCTGGTTGCCCAGGGGGCGCCGGATATCGCTCGGTTTGGACCAGCACTCAGAGGAGCACTGGCCCCCGGGGGGGGGGGGGGGGGCTAAAATAAAGATGACCCTCGGGCTCCGGAAACCCAAGGGAAAAAGGCTTAGGTTATTAGGCAAATATAAAACCAATGTTGGGCCTTGGTGGAAGAGTTTTATTCAAGGCGAACTGTCAAGGGGTTCCCATAACACCCAGCCGCGTTAGGGACGCAAAATCCGGGAACATAATACCGATATGACGGAAACTAGGGCGGCAAGAGTGGAACAAAACACCAGGCATAAGGCCGAGCCTTCCACCCTTTACCAAGTATATAGATGCATTAATAATATAAGAGATATTGTGATATCCCAACATAAACATTATCCAACATGGAGCAGTCTTCATCTTCGCCTGCAACTAGCAACACTATAAGAGGGGCTGAGCAAAAGCGATAACATAGCCAAACAACGGTTTGCTAGGAAGGGTGACAAAGGTTAGAGGTTCATGGCAATTTGGGAGGCTTGATAAGCAAGTGGTAGGTATCGCGGCATAGCTAAAGCATCGAGGTAACTAGCATAGCAATGATAGTAATGAGATCCAAGGTGACGGTCATCTTGCCTGAAATCCCGCTAGGAAGTAGAACGAATCCATGAAGAAGCTGAAGCCACGAAGACAAACCAAGCGTAGTCGAACGAATTCTCACGATCGCAACGAAACGGGAACTATCGAGAGAAGCACACAACTTGGTAAACACACCACACATGAACAAGGCATGTTGCTCAACCAAGTATGATGCATGATAAGGCTACATGAAGCTACTCATGGAAAGAGATGATGCATACAAGAGCAACACATCAAATCAAGTTTAAATGAGGCTGGAACCAACATATAACAATTCCGGTAAGTCCTCATATGCAAATTTAGAAATTGGTCCAGATCTGAGTAAACCTTATGTTCAATTTGTTAAACAGCAAGTTAAGATGCACTATGATGATCTACATGAAATTCTAGTCAAGTTACATATAAAGTTCATTAGATTCGGAGCTACGGCCTAGAAGATATGAGCAAAACAAGTTAAACATGACATAGATGCAAAATGCATTCAAGCATCAAGCAAACACATTCAAAACATGGATCCAACAAGGTAATATGGAACTACAAGTGTCGTGGAATTGTCACGGCAGATGTCCTAGTGTAAGGACTTAGTCGCGAGGCCAACGCATCTATGTGATAGCTTGAAGGGGTTGAGCGGAATCGAGAGACGCAACACACAAGACGAGGATTTAGACAGCTTCGGGCCCCGGGAAACATCATCCGGTAATAACACTACATGCTGTTTGTGGCTAGGTCTCATTATGATCATGAGGGAGTCGCCGTAAGCCGGCTCTCCTCTTTGTGTCTAGCCCTAGATATTGTTTCTTGTTGCTTGTCCCTCTTTGGGGATCCCTGCCCCTCCTTATATAAGTTGAAGGGGTGGCTTACATGTAGAGTCCTATTAGGATTAGAACTAACTTATTCTCTATTACAAGTCGGATACAAGTACGGGTCTTGCTTCCTCGTAAAGGAAATATTCCTCATGCCTTCTGCCTTAAGCCGGCCCACCATAATATGAGCCGGCCTACTGGGCCTTGGGCCTAGTCTTCTATGTGACCCGCCGTCGGGGTCATCCGTGAGTCGTCTGACAAGTGAGCCGCCAGACCCGTGAGTTGCCAGTCCTCCGGCGAGTCATCGGTGAAGCGCCAAGTCCAGGCCGGGTCATACTTCCGGCCGGGCCATACCGCGGGGTATATCCCCGACATTAGCCCCCAGTTTAATTTGGATTTATCCATGTTAAACTGATCCTGTAAAACAAACAGAAGAACAACTTTGACAGATTATGTTCCGGGTTAAAAATTCTTGTACGCCGGCACCTGATCATCCTTAATTCCTTGTGCTCCGGGTAAAATATTCTCCTGAGACGGGACCTGATTACCCTTAAGTCCAATTGTCATTTCCTTCATCTAGAAAATCCGGGTCGAATAAGCTAGCTTCATACTCAATTTGCTGATGTTGGTTTCTCACAGAAAAATATTGTGAAGAATAATCCACTTGAGTCGGCTTCCAAGGCGCCGGGTTAAATAATTTTGGTCTTCAAATACTCATCTGATATTCAGCCGGCTTGAAGATGTAAATCTTTGTCAGGACCCCGATTCCAAGTCACATCGATCTAGCCGGTAACACCTCATATCACTTCGCGGCCTCACGCACGGTATTCCCACGGGTGTCGCCTTACCATGGCCCTTGACCGTTTGCGCCTTTTGGCTCACGTATATGATAGTGTCGCTAGCATCCATATGACAGAGAACCTGGGCCGGCATGGCTAGTCGTGAACCCAAAGCGGCACTAACCCATGGGGACACGCATACATGAATCAACTTCGAGCATGTCGGTCAGCAGCGTGTGAATCCGGGTTGTAGCACTGGGCTAACAGGACTCCGGGAACCCGGGCTGTAGCAGGCTAGGCAAGACTCCGTATGTCACCGCGTGACATTTCCCCGAAGGGACAGACACAGGAACGAAGTGAATCACATGCCGGCCAGTCAAGTGTTCCGGAGCAGTAGTGCTGGGCTAGCAGGACTCCGGTGAACCGGGCTATAGCGGACTACTATGGCTCAAGGAAGCACTAGACTACATTTCCCCATAAGAGAGGCTGCCAAGGATAAACAACTAGATTGTCGGATCCCGCACATACCAAGCATTTCAATCATACATACAATATGCTTGATATGTGCAAATACAACATGGCATCACAACAAGACTCTACGACTCAAGTATTTATTCATTAGGCTTTGAGGAGCCAAGTATTACAAACATGGGTCTCATGACCCCAACATATAGAGCATACAAACAACAAGCACATGCGGAAGCTTAACTTGTGTGAGTACAGACATCTACAAATGAAAAGGGCTGAGAAGCCTGACTATCTACCAGATCCTGCCGAGGGTACAAGATCATAGCTGAGGTATCAAGCTAAACGTCGAAGTCCACAGGGAACTACTAGCGAGACTGACGTCTCTCTGCAAAACATAAAATAGGAAAACGTGAGTACAAATGTACCCAGCAAGACTTACATCAGATCTAGCTACATATGCATCAGTATTAACAAAGGAGGTGGTGGAGTTTAACTGCAGCAAGCCAGCTTTGACTCGGTGGCTATCCTGACTACGACTGCAAGTAACTCTTTGAGGTGGCGCACACGAGTCCACATATTCACCAATCAATACACCACTATGGATCCGCTCCCGTCTACCTACGAGAACGCCATCCATAGCACTCACGCTTATCTTGCGCATTTTAGAGTATCCACTTCAAGTTATCTATGAACTGTTATAGGCAACCCAGAAGTCCATTACCGTGGACACGGCTATTCGAATAGATGATGTTAACCCTGCAGGGGTGTACTTCTTCACACACGCTCTCACCACTTACCACCGTTTACACGACATGTACTCGACAACCTTCAAGCGGAAGCCCAGCGATGGTGTCGGCCACGGCCTACCTAAACACTCAAGTCTCTAGTCCAGGTTTATCGCCTATTCAGGTTCCATCCGCAGGGAGTCCGGCCGAGGTTTCCACATACGGCTCCGAACAATGTGAGCAGGGTTCTCGAGACACCAAATGGGCGCCCGGTACACCGTGCCACATGCCTACCACATCATAGCCCACCCCTCCGGTCAGCGGTGCCCACGGCCTCCTACATACTACAAACACCAGAAACTACTTGCAACTCCTGGACACATGACAAGGATGATCCATTGGTTTCGGGCCCAATGCGTGGTAGTAACTGTTTCATGGATCACAAACACAGAACTCAGTTCCTGAGGACGGCTTCAATGAGACAACCCACCATGTACTCCTACATGGCCTCTCACCGCTACCTTTACCAAATCGTGTTCACACACTTAGCTCACACACAGTAGGACATGTTCATCACCATTCCAATTCATCCCCGATGAATCAGACCCGACTCAACTCTAAGCAGTAGCAGGCATGACAAACAAGCATGAATGAGTAGGCACATCAATGCTCGAACAACTCCTATTCATGCTAGTGGGTTTCATCTATTTACTGTGGCATTGACAGGTCATGCATCATGTAATAGTTGAATCGATGTTGTCCTAATGCAGTAAAATAGAACAAGAGCGAGAGAGTGGGATTGTATCGGAATGAACAAGGGGGTTTTGCTTGCCTGGCACTTTTGAAGATAGTATAGTTCTTCATCGGTGTCATCGAACTCATCGTCGGAACCACGTCTATCGAGAGGGGACAAAAACTAGCAACAGAGAAAGAAACACAATCAAGGCAATGCACAATATGATGCATATCATGACATGGCAATATGCTATGGTTTGAGCTAATGCAACTAGCAGCAGGTTAAATGAAGTTGGTTTGAACCTAAGATTCAAATTCAAACTCCACATGTGGTTATTTAAATGCCATTCATTCCATTTGTCCTAAACAGTAGTCATAAATTGTTCTAACATGCATGAAACCAGTACAGATGGATAGGTTGGATTTTTCTGATCATTTTTCATGTATAATTTATTTCATTTGGAGTTACGGTTGAATTACTATGAATTTTAGAAGTTTTGGGTATTTTCTGAAATTTATAAATCATTTCTGATTTATTTTAATTCCAAAAAACTTTACTGCGTCAGCATGACGTCGGTGTGATGTCACAAGTCAACTGGGGCGGTCCAGGTCAACCTTGACCTATGGGTCCTGCGTGTCAGTAGTTAGCTAAACTAATTAAGTTTAATTAGCGTTAAACTAATACTAAACTAGTTTAGTTAGTGGCCTGGGGCCCACACGTCAGTGACCCGGGGAGTCAAACTGGGTGATAGAGACAGAGGTGTCCTGATGTTTCGATGAGATAGCAATCGTTTTTTGTGGGAGTCCACTTTGATGAGCCGACTACGAACGTGCGAAGACGTCGCGCCTTAGCAATCGCTAAACCAACTTCCGAGGGGTTATTGACCACGCCGGAGCACGATCAACCTGACCACGAGGGTCTATTTCCTGCGAGCAAACAAAGAACAAGCAAGAAACTCAGATTGCAATCTGGATATTGCGAATAAAAGAGGAAAGCTTTATTAATGAAGGTGGGGTTCTGTGACGCCTCGGTCTGGTCGTTGAACACAAAAGAAGTACGCGAAGTTGCAGCTATGGCGAACTTTTAATCTAAACAAAACCCAAAGTCTAAACGACGCCCTAAGGGCTGTATATATGGAGGAAGAGGAGGGAATTTTGTGGCCCTTGAGGGCGGGGTCCGAAACCAACCCTAACTCTTGTTTCCCCACACATACGGACTCTAAAAATAGCCTATACTTAAGTATTTCGAAATTACATGGGCCTGACCCAATAATAAGGTGACGCAACACCTAGAATAGCTTATGGACGAATATTATGAAGTGGCATCTTGTATATTTCGTCCAAGGCTTCATGCACTCCTTATGGTGGCTTCAAAGTCCTGAAATCATCACTTGTAACTCCGTTCTTGATCCCCTTGCGCATGCCATCAACTCCATGCGTGTTCTTGCTCCAATGCTCATCCTTCTCCAAGCTAGGTCCTTCATTTGTAAGCAAAACAAATGTATCCAATTTAGGCAGTATCATATTCTCATGAGCATTAGAATCATTACCAAGAAACGAAAGTACCTGGCAATTTAATTGGCGTGCACGAGCTCTAGTAATTGGTCCAGTATATGTAATAGTAGGGGCTATGGGTGTAACAATGGTATTGATGTCCTCATCAATGGGCCCACCCAATCAACGGTTAGCGGGGTCAAACCCACCGGCGACTTGACACCGGCGAGGCCCGAGACGGTGGCGTGGCTCGGAATTTGCCCACGGTCGACCAAATCGACCGCGGTTTGGTCCTACGCGTAGCTGGGGCTCGCGCGCATTTGGTAGGCCAAGCGGGAGGAGCTGGGGTGGTCTGAGTCGACGGCAGCGAGCACGAATGCGGCGGCCAGAGTTCGGGCATCGGCAGGTTAGGCGCTACTGTGCGTTTCGAGACGAACCAGTGGGTTCTGTGGCTTCCCGAGGAAGAGCTGAGCATGCCTACGTGCTGGGTTTGGCCAGGCGGGGCTGCTAGCGACGGCGAGCTTCGTGGAGGCGGTGGCGGGCCCTGGCCGAGGTGGGAACCATGGCTAGAGGTCGCAAGAGATGACGGGAGAGGGGCGGAGGAAAGAGGGGCTCACAGGGAACTCGCGGATCAGGCTAGTGAGCTCGGGGAAGGCCGGACGGCGACGAAATTGACGGCGGCGATCCGCGGCACCGACGAGGAAAACAACGTCGAGGGCAGCTCTACAGGGCGTCCCGGCTTGCGTGAGTCGTCAGAGAGGTCGAGGACGGCAGCGCGGAGCTAATGGGTTTGTCGGAGAGGCGAGGCAGTGGCGGTGGGTGCGGCAACGGCGTGCGGCGGCGAGGGCAGCGCTCGGGCGCGGTGAGACAGAGCGAGGGAGAGGAGGGGAAGGAACGAGAGAGAGAGTGAGAGGCGGTCGGGGAGGCTGCGTGTCGACGTCCAGGGCGTCCAGAGCATCGAGGGATAGCGGCAAGCAGGAGCTGGCGAGGCACGTGGCCAGCGCGCGGCGAGCACGCGCCCGTCCTTCTGTCTACGGAGGAAGATGACAGGGAGGCTGTGGTGGTGGGCTGGGCCGGCCACTTGGGCCGCCAGGTAAGCCCAGGTGAGATTCCTTCTCTCTCTCTGCTTTCTGGTTTTCTTTTCTATTTTTGTTATTTTGTTTTGATTTAGTTTGGAAACTAAACCATTTTAAAACTTTCTGTAAATTTGTATGTGAGCTCAGAGAGCTAGTCCAAGGTCACATGCAAACTTACAAAATATTTGAACATTATTTCCTATATAACAGAAATAATTCCAACCCAAATATATTATTGATTTAAATCAAAGGCCCAAAATAAATTATTCCTGTGACTCCAAAAATATTGGTTGGGATTTTAACTCATGCCAATATTCTCACAGAATAACGGGAACATTTTCTTGGACTCATTTGATGAGATTTAAATGTTGGTTATTTTTGGAGGTTTTCTGAGGCTTTGGAAAATTCCTCAATTCAGATTTCAATTGAATTTAAACATGATGCAACAACCAAGCTAGTCCAAGGCCAGGGTAAGCTAGGGAAGTGACAAACTTGCCGGTTTATCATTACCAAAAACTGCCGGATTATAAAACAGACGATGTCGGGTCATAATTGTTGTTGACACCGGTTTATGTAATTGATCCTCTTGATTTGCTCAAAACTGATAATTTGAATATTTTTCTCCCTTATATCCATATTACCTGTAGCCCCCAACTCTTGAGGAGAACAAAATGATGATTTAAAACTTGCTCCAATAAATGTTGCAACCTTGAAGAAATCCTGTTTATTCATCTCAATCATATAAACTGAATATTCCACACATGTAGCCCCCAAGTGTCGGGTTGTCATGCTTGCAGCAACATGGGACTTGTAATTGCTTTATGCTCATGAAAACTTCAACCAGTGTAGCCCCCAAGGGTCGGGTCATTATGGAACAATGAGGAGGGACTTTGTAGATATAACCATGTAAATTTGAACAGCAATGTGTAGCCCCCAAGGGCCGGCTTAGTAAGATAATACTGAGCTGGGACTTTGTATATAATTGATAATAATATCATATAATATAGTCTCCACCATGGGGCTTGAACCCACGTCCACAAGGTTAAGAGATTTGTACTCCACCAACTGAATAGTGGACCGTTCAATATAATGGATTACTGCTTGTGTACCTTGAATTTTTAACAGGAGTAATTGGTAGCCCCCAAGGGCCAACTCATTCAGAATGTGATGAGTCGGGTCTTTAATAAGTTGAGCAAAAAATGACTTTGCATTAGCCCCCAAGTGCCATGGTGCATGCTGGCAGTGACATGGGACTTGCATACTTGATATAATCCCAATCCGAATAATGTAGCCCCCAAGTGCCGGGTCGTAAGCCTGCAGCGACTCAGGACTATTCCTTACATTGTAGAATAAATCATATTCATTGATAAAAATAATAGCCGTTGCGCTAAAGCGACTTTGAAAACCTCAATCATAACACTGGTTATTGATAATCACAATAGAAATCCAGCCATGTTGGCTATTCAAGATTTGAATAATATAATCCGGTATGAAAACCTCAATCATTCAATATCATCATGAAAATCCAGCCAGTTTTGGCTATTAAAGATTTGAATACCTCATCGGTTGACAAGTAAATCCGGAGTTTAAATACCTTGCGGCTCTTGGCCGATGACGACTTAATGCGCATTCATTGTAAGCCAGAATTTTTGTAACCCGGTGGCCTATAGCCCTTGAGAAAATCAATAATTGATAACCCTTTTGAGACACCAATTTCAGTTGATGAGGACATCAATACCATTGTTACACCCACAGCCCCTACTGTTACATATAATGGACCAATTACTAGAGCTCGCGCACGCCAATTAAATTACCAGGTACTTTCGTTTCTTGGTAATGATTCTAATGTTCATGAGAATATGATGCTGCCTAAATTGGATACATTTGTTTTGCTTACAAATGAAGGGCCTAGCTTGGAGAAGGGTGAACATTGGAGCAAGAACAAGCATGGAGTTGATGGCATGCGCAAGGGGAACAAGAACGGAGTTACAAGTGAAGATTTCAGGACTTTGAAGCCACCATAAGGAGTGAATGAAGCCTTAGACGAAATATACAAGATGCCACTTCATAAATTTCGTCTAGAGGCTATTCTAGGTCCCGCGTCACCTTATTATTGGGCTAGGCCCATGTAATTTCGAAATACTTAAGTATAGGCTGTTTTTAGAGTCCGTATGTGTGGGGAAACAAGAGATAGGGTTGGTTTCGGACCCCTTCCCCAAGGGCCACGAAGTTTCCCCCTCTTCCTCCATATATACAACCCTTAGGGCACCGTTTAGACTTTGGGTTTTGTTTAGATTAAAAGTTCGCCATAGCTGCAACTTCGCGTACTTCGTTTGTGTTCAACGACCAGACCAAGGCGTCACAGAACCCTACCTTGATCAATAAAGCTTTCCTCTTATATTCGCAATATCCAGATTGCAATCTTAGTTTCTTGCTTGTTCTTCGTTTGCCTGCAGGAAATAGACCTTCGTGGTCAGGTTGATCGTGCTCCGGCGTGGTCAATAACCTCTCGGAGTTGGTTTAGCGATTGCTAAGGCGCGATGTCCTCGCACGTTCGTAGTCGGATCGTCAAAGTCGACTTCCTCCAAAACGATAGCCACCATCTCATCGAAAGACGGGACACCTTTGCCTCTATCAAGTGGTATCAGATTTCCAGGTTGCTCGGTGAGATTTTACAGTTTTTCATAGTTTAGATCGAGCCTGTTCTTCATACCTATAGTCCACGAAAAAGCCAAAAAAATTAGGGCTAGTTCATCCCATCCGAACCAATCTGAGCCTTTGCATAATCTTTTCTGTATTTGCTTTGTTGAATTTGCGGTTGCATCGTCGTGTCAAGTTGCTGGTCTTAGCGTCTAGTCCTTTTGAGTTTCGAGTTCTGTTCACAAGTTGTCACGTCGCCACTGCCATATATCACCACCGCATCATCATCATCGCTGCTGCAATATACCAGCACCGCACCAACTTCATCACCGCTTCCATATACCACCACCACATATTCATCGCCAATCCGAGTCCATATACGCCACCAGTTATCCACCACCAGTCCGAGTTCCACCAGATTCATCACCGCCACCAGTCTGAGTTCTACCAGATTCCTCTCCGCCACAAGTCCTATTCCGAGTCCAGTATTTTGTTACTCTGTTTTAGATTTCCAGATCATGCCATACTCCGAGTTGTGACAGAGAAGGACTCCCCAACATTCGTGCTACCCGCAGAAGAAAAATAGTTCCAAACTCAAAAAAAAAACTAAGTCTGAAAAATTCTGGCTAGGCAGTTTTTAGGACATTTGTAGACTTTTTCGAAAAAAATTTGTTGCGGAGCAAAAAAAAAAGAGGAAAAAAAAGTGCAAAAAAAAGGTGAAAAAACAAAAGAAAAAAAAATTCAGAGTGTGCTCCTCCCTTGTTTACGTGCAGCGCCGTGATTTTGTTAGTGTTCTAGGCTCGTGTCTCTAGTACGGTCTAGCCTAGGACCAGCACAGTACCGTCGTTGAGCGTTTATTCAACTTTGCATCTCTGAATTGATTATTGCTGACCCTTTTTGCTACCATACTATAAGCCTTCCCAGCTCCACATACATCTTCGTCATGCGTTTGACTCTCCCTGACAATCGCTCTATCCAAGCTTTTGAGAGTTTTGACTACATCGGTTGCTGATCACCGCCTGCTGCTGGGTAAGAACTGGTAAGAATTTGAGATTTGCTTGATGGATTTGTGACTGTCCACCACACCACCACCACCACTTCCTAGTAGTCTGTTGAATCATATTCTTGTGTGTTTCTATTGCTGCTAACCATGGCAGGATCACAAGCCGACGAGACTGATTGGGAGAACATGACAAACAAAGCGTTACATGATAAGTTTCAACAAATGATGAGTGGACAGGTGGAAGATGTGCTAAATAGATTTGAAGAGGCCATGGAGAAGATAGATGGCATTGAGAAGGCTTTTGAAACAAAGCTCGATAACAAGTTCAATGAATTGCTCGCGCGTCTACCACCACCACCACCGGCTGCACCTAACGCACCTCTACAACAACAACAACGACTACCTCCACATCGCGAAGCAGCCCTCCGCCGAGCGACCCGTGTCCCTCTTCAGCCAGGCCAAGCTGCCGGTGCTGCTGTTGATACTGCTCCTGCTGCTGATGTGGGGGAGGATGATTATGTGGGAGATTACAAGGATGAGGTTGATCAACATCAGAACTACGTGCAACCACCAGCACCACAACCACCAGGTCGTCCACATGCAAATAATGGCAATGTTAGGGCCCCCCCTCAGGTACGAGATCATGACCATCTCCCTAAACTGAAATTGAATATTCCACCATTTGAGGGTAGATATATTCCTGGTATATATCTTACTTGGGAGTTAGAAACTGAACAACGATTTACATGTTTACAATATCCTGAGGAGAGACGCGTTCCTGCTGCTGTTTGTGCTTTCACTAGCTTTGCATGTGTTTGGTGGTCTGAACATTGTAGATTATATCCTGTTCCAGCTACTTGGGCTGCTTTGAAAACTGCTATGCGTACTCGTTGGGTTCCACCATATTATCAACGTGAATTACTTCAAAAATTGCAGCGCTTAAGACAAGGAAAAAATTCGGTAGAAGAATATTATCAGGAATTACAAACTGGCTTGATTAGATGTGGTATTGTTGAGGAGAATGAAGCTATGCTTGCACGTTTTCTGGGTGGATTAAATAGAGAGATTTAGACAATTCTGGACTATAAGGATTATAATAATATCACTCGTTTATTCCATCTTGCTTGTAAAGCTGAACGTGAAGTGCAGGATCGACAGGCATTGGCGCGAACTAACTTTTCTGCAGGTCGACCTTCATCATGGACACCACGTGCATCATCTACTTCCACACGTTCTGCTACACCGGCACCTCCGTCAGCTGCCACCTCCAACTGTGATACAATAAAGCAGGCACAATCACCACTATCTGCCAAGAGCACACCTTCTGGGCCTGCAAAGAGCTCTTCTTCATCCATGGCATCAACAGGGCAAACACATGATATTATTTGTCGACGTTGCAAGGGTGGAGGTCATTATGCGAGAGAATGCCCATCTAAGCGTGTGATGATTGTTACTGAGGATGGTGGGTATGAGTCCGCTAGTGACTATGATGAGGAGACTTTGGCTCTTATTACACATGAAGAACACGGTGGAGATGATTCTGATCATGAGACGCAATACATGGCTGCTGAAGATGCTGACAGATATGAATGTTTAGTTTCTCAACGTGTTTTGAGTGTGCAGGTTACACAAGCTGAGCAAAATCAGAGGCATAATTTGTTCCATACAAAGGGAGTTGTGAAGGAACGTTCTATTCGAGTCATCATAGATGGAGGGAGCTGCAACAACTTAGCTAGCATGTAGATGGTGGAGAAGCTATCTCTCACCACAAGACCACATCCACATCCTTACTACATCCAATGGTTCAACAACAGCGGCAAGGTTAAGGTAACACGTACTGTTCGTGTGCATTTTAGTATCTCTACATATGCTGATTATGTTGATTGTGATGTGGTACCTATGCAAGCATGTTCCTTATTACTTGGTAGATCATGGCAATTTGATAAAAAATTTGTACACCATGGTAGAAACAAGCAGTATACTCTTGTTCATAAGGATAAAAATATTACTTTGCTTCCTATGACTCCTGATTCCATTTTGAAATATGATATTAATAGAGCTAATAAAGCAAAACAGGAGAAAAATAAGAGTGAAAATCAGATTGTGGCAAAAGAATTTGAGCAACAAATGAAGCCTAATAATAAACCATCTAGTGTTGCTTCTGAAATTAAATTGAAAAGTGCATCACTACAGGAATCCAGTATTTTGCCGTCTGCCACGGCGGACGGCAAAGGCACGGACGGCGGACGGCAAAGAGCTTTGCCGTCCGCCGCAGATGGCAAACAGCTCCGGCAAAGACAGGGTCGGCAAACAGGTCCTTTCCCGTCTGCTTTCTGAAGCGGACGGCAAAGAGGAGGGACGGCAAAGTAATGGACGTCCGCCAGCGTTAGTCCGTTAGTCCGTTAAGCATCTTTGCTGTCAGCCGAGGTACAGCAGACGGCAAATAATGGGATTAAAATTAAAAAATAAAAATAACGCGGTACAGAAGCCACGCAGCCGTTCGTCATTTCTGTCCGTTTCGTGTTTGTGTCCAGTTCATCTCCGTCCATTCAACATTTGTTTCATGTTTGTTGGTCGTGTCCACAACAGCAATCGGAGCCGAATGGAGGACACTAGCCGCCCTGCCCACACCCGCCGTGCCCTACTACCGCTGCCCGCCCGCGCCCTGCTACCGCCGCCCGCCTGCGCGTCGCTCGTAGCAGCCTCCCGCATCGGCCGCCTTGCCTGCACAGGGCCGCATGGCCGTGCCCTGCTCCCACTGTCCGCCCCGCTGGTTCCTCGAGAGAGAGGATTCAGAGAGGGGGTAGAGCAGAGGAAGGGGAAGCCGGGGGCCTGCCGGTGCCGGCAGAGGGTTCGATGGCCGGAGGACCAAGGCTGGTGACCAGCGAGTGGATCGGACCTTGTGGCGCGTTGCAGCGGGAGAAGAAGGGAGACGAAGGAGGCAGAGCAGAGGAAGGGGAGGCCGGAGGTCTGCTGGCGGTGGCGGACGGTTCGCCGGCCGGAGGACCCGCGGCTGGTGGCTCCGGCAAGAGGACCAGTACGCGGGCGAGCTGGTTGCGCCGACGAGAGAGAGAATGTGCGAGAGATAGAGACAGAACGTGGGGTGGGTGGATAAGGGACGTGGGGGAGGGCCCTGAGCACGACGACTTGTCTGTTCGTGCGATGTGTGCGAGCGATGCTGAGGGCCCCATGCATGATGGGTGCGTGCGATGCATGGTTGGGGTGGATGCCCCTGCCATGTCATCGATCCAGGGGAAAAAGGTTCCAACCAATAGGAAATCAGGAGAAGATTTGTGTTTGTTCATCCTATTTTTTTTGATAAAACGGACATGCAAAAATTTAGTAAATTTTCTTAAAGTTTTTCCATGTCTTTTAGGACTTATAAACCAATACCGTGCCAAATTTCATATTCTTTTGACCTTGTTTAGATTTTCAAAAAAATCAAAAGGTTGATACATCTGTGTATTATTCCTTTACCCACAAAAAAAATAGACCACCTCTTTGCCGTCTGCCAGCAGATGGCAAAGAATCTTTGCCGTCTGCTAGCAGAAGGCAAAGAAGTTGACCTAGCCACACCGTGCCCCGTGTGGCCCACCAGGCTCTTTGACGTCTGCCTTTTCCACTTTGCCGTCAGCTGGCAGACGACAAAGAGCCAGCTGATGGCAAAGACTCTCTTTGCCATCAGCTTGTTCTTTGCCGTCTGCTTTATCGAAGCAGACGGCAAAGAGCCTCTTTGCCATCAGCTGGCAGACGGCAAAGAGCTGGCAGACGGCAAAATGCCAGATTCCAGTAGTGCATGTTTACTTGCCACCAAATCTGATATTGATGAGCTAGATTCTAGCAAATCTGTTTGCTATGCTTTTGTGTGCAAAGAGGCATTATTTTCATTCGAGGACGTGCCTTCCTCTTTGCCCCCTGCTGTCACTAACATTTTGCAGGAGTTCGCTGACGTCTTCCCACAAGACGTGCCACCGGGATTACCACCTATTCGAGGGATTGAGCATCAAATTGACTTAATTCCCGGTGCATCGCTACCCAACCGTGCACCATACCGTACCAATCCAGAGGAGACGAAGGAGATTATGCGTCAAGTACAGGAGCTGCTCGACAAAGGTTATATACGTGAATCTCTTAGTCCTTGTGCTGTTCCTATTATACTAGTGCCTAAAGAGGATGGTACATCGCGTATGTGTGTTGATTGTAGAGGCATTAATAATATTAATATTCACTATCGTCATCCTATTCCTAGGCTAGATGATATGCTTGATGAATTGAGTGGCTCTACAATATTCTCCAAAGTTGATTTGCGTAGTGGATACCATCAAATTCGTATGAAATTGGGAGATGAATGGAAAACATCATTTAAAACTAAGTTTGGTTTATATGAGTGGTTAGTCATGCCTTTTGGGTTAACTAATGCACCTAGTACTTTCATGAGACTAATGAACGAAGTTTTACATGCTTTCATTGGACGATTTGTGGTAGTCTATTTTGATGATATACTGATTTATAGCAAATCTTTGGAAGAACATTTGGAACATTTACGTGCTGTTTTTAATGCTCTACGTGATGCACGTTTGTTTGGTAACCTTGGGAAGTGCACCTTTTGCACCGACCGAGTATCTTTTCTTGGCTATGTTGTTACTCCACAGGGAATTGAAGTTGATAAAGCCAAGATTGAAGCTATTGAGAGTTGGCTGCAGCCCAAAACGGTCACACAAGTGAGGAGTTTCCTTGGCCTCGCTGGTTTCTATAGGCATTTTGTGAGAGATTTCAGCACCATTGCTGCACCTCTCAATGAGCTTACAAAGAAGGATGTGCCTTTTGTTTGGGGTACCGCACAGGAAGAAGCCTTCACGGTATTGAAAGATAAGTTGACACATGCTCTTTTACTTCAACTTCCTGACTTTAATAAGACTTTTGAGCTTGAATGTGATGCTAGTGGAATTGGATTAGGAGGTGTGTTATTACAAGATGGCAAACCTGTTGCATACTTTTCTGAAAAATTGAGTGGGCCTAGTCTGAACTATTCTACTTATGATAAAGAATTACATGCTCTTGTTCGGACTTTAGAGACATGGCAACATTATTTATGGCCCAAAGAATTTGTTATACATTCTGATCATGAATGTTTGAAACATATTAAAAGTCAAGCTAAACTGAATCGTAGACATGCTAAATGGGTTGAATTCATTGAGACTTTCCCTTATGTCATTAAACACAAGAAGGGTAAAGAAAATGTTATTGCTGATGCTTTGTCTCGTCGCTATACTGTGCTTTCACAACTTGACTTCAAACTATTTGGTTTGGAGACCATCAAAGATCAATATGTGCATGATGCTGATTTTAAAGAAGTAATGCAGAATTGTAAAGAAGGAAGAACATGGAACAAGTTCGTTGTTAATGATGGTTTTGTGTTCCGTGCTAACAAGCTATGCATTCCTGCTAGCTCTGTTCGTCTTTTGTTGTTGCAGGAGGCGCATGGAGGAGGATTAATGGGACACTTTGGCGTGAAGAAGACGGAGGACGTACTTGCTATACATTTCTTTTGGCCAAAGATGAGACGGGATGTTGAGCATTTTGTTGCTCGTTGCACTACATGTCAAAAAGCTAAGTCACGACTCAATCCTCATGGTTTATATATCCCTTTGCCTGTGCCTAGTGTTCCTTGGGAGGATATATCTATGGACTTTGTTTTAGGTTTACCTCGAACAAAGAAGGGGAGGGATAGCATATTTGTTGTCGTGGATAGATTCTCGAAAATGGCACACTTTATACCATGTCATAAAAGCGATGATGATGTTAATGTTGCTAATTTGTTCTTTCGTGAAATTATTCGCTTGCATGGTGTGCCAAATACTATTGTTTCAGACCGTGATACTAAATTTCTTAGCCACTTTTGGAGATGTTTATGGGCTAAGTTGGGGACTAAACTGCTTTTTAGTACTACTTGTCACCCCCAAACTGATGGACAAACTGAAGTAGTCAATAGAACATTGTCTACTATGCTTAGGGCTGTTTTGAAGAATAATAAGAAAATGTGGGAAGAATGCTTGCCTCATATTGAATTTGCTTATAATCGTTCGTTGCATTCTACTACTAAGATGTGCCCTTTTGAAATTGTGTATGGTTTCCTACCTCGTGCACCCATTGATTTGTTGCCTCTTCCATCTTTGGAGAAGGTTAATTTTGATGCTAAAGAACGTGCTGAATTGATTTTAAAAATGCATGAGTTAACTAAGGAAAACATTGAGCGTATGAATGCTAAATATAAGGGTAGAAAACATGTTGTCTTTGCACCTGGAGATCTTGTTTGGTTACATTTGCGTAAGGATAGGTTTCCTAATTTGCGCAAATCAAAGCTAATGCCACGTGCTGATGGTCCATTTAAGGTGTTAGAGAAAATAAATGATAATGCATATAAACTTGAGCTGCCTGCAGATTTTGGGGCTAGTCCCACTTTTAGCATTGCAGATTTGAAGCCTTATTTGGGTGAGGAAGATGAGATTCCGTCGAGGACGACTTCATTTCAAGAAGGGGAGGATGATGAGGACATCAATACCATTGTTACACCCACAGCCCCTACTGTTACATATAATGGACCAATTACTAGAGCTCGCGCACGCCAATTAAATTACCAGGTACTTTCGTTTCTTGGTAATGATTCTAATGTTCATGAGAATATGATGCTGCCTAAATTGGATACATTTGTTTTGCTTACAAATGAAGGGCCTAGCTTGGAGAAGGGTGAACATTGGAGCAAGAACAAGCATGGAGTTGATGGCATGCGCAAGGGGAACAAGAACGGAGTTACAAGTGAAGATTTCAGGACTTTGAAGCCACCATAAGGAGTGAATGAAGCCTTGGATGAAATATACAAGATGCCACTTCATAAATTTCGTCCAGAGGCTATTCTAGGTGCTGCGTCACCTTATTATTGGGTCAGGCCCATGTAATTTCGAAATACTTAAGTATAGGCTGGTTTTAGAGTCCGTATGTGTGGGGAAACAAGAGATAGGGTTGGTTTCGGACCCCTTCCCCAAGGGCCACGAAATTTCCCCCTATTCCTCCATATATACAACCCTTAGTGCACCGTTTAGACTTTGGGTTTTGTTTAGATTAAAAGTTCGCCATAGCTGCAACTTCGCGTACTTCGTTTGTGTTCAACGACCAGACCAAGGCGTCACAGAACCCCACCTTGATCAATAAAGCTTTCCTCTTATATTCGCAATATCCAGATTGCAATCTTAGTTTCTTGCTTGTTCTTCGTTTGCCTGCAGGAAACAGACCTTCATGGTCAGGGTAATCGTGCTCCGGCGTGGTCAATAACCTCTCGGATTTGGTTTAGCGATTGCTTAGGCGCGACATCCTCGCACGTTCATAGTCGGATCGTCAAAGTCGACTTCCTCCAAAACGATAGCCGCCATCTCATCAAAAGACGGGACACCTTTGCCTCTATCATTAGTGATGAGCTTGGACTGAAGCATTTATATAAGTCATAATTCTGCAAATCCTGCACAGAGTTTAAACAACATATGCCCTAGCGATTTAACATCAAAAGCCAGGGCGGGTAACCACCCAAATGTAGTCTTACCCTGCACACAAGTAGATCACAAGAACCCTTGGCGGTTTACCACAGGGAGGGTCATAATACCTCACATATAACCACTGTGATATTGAATTTGTACTGCCGGTTTACATGACCTGTGCAGTAAGGGTGATAACCCAATCTTTAGAAGCCAATGCTTCCACATAGATGATGATTGTCATAAGCTGGCGACTTATCATTCAAAATCAAGTCGGGTTAAATTTAAACCACACTTATACGCTTTAGATATGATCAAACAAGCTTCAAGTAAAATCCAAAAAATTCTTCGCAAAAAAGACTTAAAAAGTTTAAGGCTTCTGATTCGTATACGATCAGAAAACCGTTCCAAAGGGGTTGAGCTAATATTCAAATACGATCATATAGCCCAGTGGCTCTGGCGTTGCCGATCAAGTGGGTACCGACAACTATGTTCTCTTTGGTTCGAATACAAGCTATGTTTGAACAGGAAGCCCCCAAATGACCTTGAGAGTTGTTTAACGATGCTGATTCGAATACGATCCACGTCGAACCCAAAAGAGATTAAGCTATGATTCGGATACGATCAGGAAGCCCCCTAGTGAGCTTGGCATTGTGCCGATCAATAGGGTACCGACAGCTATGTTCTCTTTGGTTCGAATATGACCTATGTTTGAACAGGAAGCCCCCAAGTGACCATATAAGTTTTAGCATTACACCGATCAAGCGGGTACCGACAGCTGTGCTCGATGAGTAGGAAGCCCCCAAGTGACCATAATAAGATAAGCCGTAAGGCATGATACCTATGTTTGAACCGCGCATCATGGCAGCAAGTTCTTTTTGGCAACCTTTAATTTTTCTTAGAACTCGAATTTGCGAGAGATTAATTCTTTTTGAACCGAAACTTTAAACCGGATTTGAAAGTTTCAAAATTTTGTGAGGGACAAATTTACCTTGAGCCGGATTTTGAACCGGATTTGAGAGCTTCAAAAATTTGTGAGGGACAAATTTACCTTGGGCCGGATTTTGAACCGGATTTGAGAGCTTCAGTGCTTTGTGGGAGAAAGATGTGTCTTGAACCGGATTTTAAACCAAAATCCTTATTTTGAGCTGGAAATCTTCTGATGGCTTTTAAATTTTCATCGATCTAGCAGTAATCTCCGGGGCTGGGTTATTTTTCCCTTCAATGACCCGGAGTTTTTGAATTTATTTAAACTGGTTAATTTTGCCGTGTCATACCATTGTAGCCCCCGAGTCTCAAGACGACTCGAGGGGTTGGCTTGAGATTCTCCATATTTAACCGTGATATGAACCGGCATGAGTTATCAAATAACTCAGTGATATAATAATCCCTTTTTGAAGTGGACAATTTCTCCTGCATTGGAAAACATGCAAGCCAGAGTAATTGCTCTTTTAAAGAAAGCAATATATAATATTAAAATATAATGGAGGGATTTCACTTGATATGTTAGGCCAGAAAATATCCACCGCGGAGTTGATGATCACCACGGTGAAGCTGAAATCAATCATGGGAGAGTCGGCCATGTATGCAGACAAATGAATCGGCCGCGGTGTTGTAAGCCGGTGCGGTCAGGCGAGTCAATCGCAAGAGCGGTAAGTCACGCGGACGCCGAGTCGGCCGCGGGGGCGGACGGGTAAGTTGTCCGTCACATTGTAAGCCGGTGCAGATGTGTGAGCCGGCCGCGAGGGTGGACGGGCAAGTCGTCTGTGGCCTTGTAAGGCGGCGCGGATGGGTGAGTCGGCCGGCGCGTTGATGTAGACCGGACCGCAGGGGCGGCGGCTTGCACACCCTATTCAACAATAAGCAGGCGCAGATGCTGGTGCATGATGATGCTAACGCATACTTCATAGACACAGCATGGCACCACCTTCATAATGAATCATTTGTCCTGCACATAAAAATACACACACCAAAGTAATTGTTCGCAGACATATTACTGTATATAGATGAGGTAGATAAGATGGGTATCACCTGATGTGTCTTTCGGACAAAGTGACTGCATAGCAATTTGATCAAATGGTGGCCTTCACATCCGAACAAATCACCATGCATCCATCCAGTTTTTAAGTAAGCCACGCCCCTCAAGCAATGCATTGAAGTTGGGTGTCCCTCAATAGCTCGGCGCGGCACGGGGCCAGCGACGCCCATGGCAGTAGCAACACCAGGGGAGGGAGCAGCGGGAGACACTCATCAGTGCTCATAAGTGCTCATCGAAAGAGGTAACAGCAGCCAAGGCAATTTCACGGTAGGGGCAGCTTAGCAACTTGGAGTTGAGGCCCAGCGCTGGCGGCTTAACGACGCCGGCGAGTGAAGACGACCGGGTGGCAGTAGTAATCGGTGGCAGAGGAGCAGTGGCTTGACGGAAAAGGTGACCATGCACTGGTGCCGGCCGGCTGCAGACTTCTTGTTGACCTCGACGACTCGGATCAACAACTTCCGTATAAGAAACTCCAATTTTCTTCACACAAATATCTTAATAGAATACCATACATGTACGCGTGGACATATATCTTTTTCCCTTCCTTTTGCTTGATCGCTTTGCACCTGAAGTAGCAGCAGAGAGACCGACCATCGTTTGGGGCGAGACCGGGTGCGACTTGGCGTTGACCCGCCATAGAGGAGGAGGCTCTACGGGCGACTCGGCCACGAAGCATAATACGGGTCGTAGTTGAGTGAGTCTTATCCGAGTCCTTGCTATATTCTTTTTTTCCTTTCCTTTTGTCTTCACGTGATGATGAATCTGTTGTAGTACTCCTTCCAGTCCGTGCTCGCGCATAATCCTCGGGTGCTCCGTAAGCCTCCGCTCCTTTTGTTGATTTTTAAGCCAGTGCAAGTACGATTAGCAACACTTTCAACACAACTTGGTTCGCATGAGATGTATTAGTAGTACCACTTTTGCCTCGGGATTTGGTCCATCAGCAGATTATGTGCGGAGGCGTGGAGCAATGAACACAACTTGACAGATTGGTCAGAGTAAGTACAATAGAAGATTTCCTGTCCGTCTCAACGTAACCTGCGATTGATGGATCGTGGAAAACTGCCACCACCAGAAAAAACTCTCATCACGGACTTGGCCTGCAAAGGCAGCGGCTCACGGTGCAGCCCTAAATTTTTGTTTAACTCTTTAACCTCATAGATCATAAATCTGGTCCAACGAACTTGAAATTAATGCAGATCCTTTCAAGCCGTCTTTCTTCATACGAAAATTTGCGAACCTCTCAACCCTGAGAGAGATCCCTTCAAGAACTCAACACCACCGTGCGCGAGCCCCATGGTGGGCGCCAATTGTCATGGAATTGTCACGGCAGATGTCCTAGTGTAAGGACTTAGTCGCGAGGCCAACGCATCTATGTGATAGCTTGAATGGGTTGAGCGGAATCGAGAGACGCAACACACAAGACGAGGATTTAGACAGCTTCGGGCCTCGGGAAACATCATCCGGTAATAACCCTACATGCTGTTTGTGGCTAGGTCTCATTATGATCATGAGGGAGTCGCCGTAAGCCGACTCTCCCCTTTGTGTCTAGACCTAGATATTGTTTCTTATTGCTTTTCCCTCCTTGGGGAGGCCTGCCCCTCCTTATATAAGTTGAAGGGGTGGCTTACATGTAGAGTCCTATTAGGATTAGAACTAACTTATTCTCTATTACAAGTCGGATACAAGTATGAGTCTTGCTTCCTCGTAAAGGAAATATTCCTCATGCCTTCTGTCTTAAGCCGGCCCACCATAATATGAGCCGGCCTACTGGGCCTTGGGCCTAGTCTTCTATGTGACCTGCCGTCGGGGTCATCTGTGAGTCGTCTGACAAGTGAGCCGCCAGACCTGTGAGTCGCCAGTCCTCCGGCGGGTCATCGGTGAAGCGCCAAGTCCAGGCCGGGTCATACTTCCAGCCAGGCAAAACTGTCCAAAACAGCACTGATCTATCTCAACATGGCAACTAGGCAACTAGCAAGCATCAAAACAATATGCTACATCACCTCAACATGCAAACAAATGGAATGGACATGATGTACAGGTAAAGCATTACAAAACATGAACACTGATCTATCTCTAGAAACCAATAGAACATGCTCGCAAGTACATGGCAAGATTGCAAATAATAACAATTTCACAGACTTGGCAGAAATTCACTGGACAAGACAGAAATAACATCAGGTTGCAATGTTCAGAGCTCTCAAAGAACATGCTAAGGGAACTTATCATGGCAACCAAAGGCATGAAATGAGTCTACTAATTGCATAGAACAAAAGTCCCTTACAGGACATGAGCCAAAAAGGAACAGAAGGTATGATGGCACCCATGTAAACATAGCAAGTTTTGTGACCAGATTCAGACTTAGCAGAAAACCGAGCATGGCATAAACAGAATTATGAAGGCATCTTTGCGAGCTCAAATCACTCATCACAAAGCATTGCATGACAAGACAAACATAGCATCAGAAATAAGACATGTTCATGAAGCTAACCATGGCAACAGAAAGTTCATGGCATGCTTGGATCACTAACAACAACCATGGCAAAATTGATTACCATGTAAACAATCTGCCATGAACATTTTATAGCAAAAGGAGAGCAAGATTAAGACATGCTAGAGCACTCCATAAATGCAAACAGGGGCATGGATATATAGAGCATAATATGTGTAGCAAAACATCCTTAGTGAACATCTCCAGATTATGCATAGATTAATTGGTAGCATTAGCAAAGATAGCAACATGATATAACAGTTTCAGCATTGACAGAACATTAACAGCAAGTAGCCCTCTTCACGAGCTTGATGCACTCACCACAGGGCACACAAAAAATACATGGATTGCACTGCTATAAAGATGGCATCGATATGCTTCTAAAACATGTAGACCTCATGCTCAATGGAAAATCACACAAAAATATTTAAAAATGACAAATGATCAAGTTATAACAGTTTCCAGCAGACAACATCATATAGCAGTCTTGCAACGATGATTAGGGAATAAAGATTAACTCAAACAAGCATGTCACACTGGAACCAAATGACGACCATCTCACAATGAACATTTTGATATATCATACATGCAAGACAGAGCTATGATCATCGAGATATGGCATGTCAAAGTTGCACACATAATATGCAAAAACTGGGACTTAGCAGAAAATATACCGACGAAAAACGGGACGACGTGAGGCGGGATGGGGAGATCCAGGGGGAGGCGCGCCGTTTGGTTGGAGGGATGGATGGATCTCGTCCACCCTCGTGGATCTGGCCGATGTGGAGCTCCGACGAGCTCGGCTCCGGCGAGGCGAGGAGGAGGCCGACGAAGGCGGCGGTCGGCGGGCGAGGCGGCGCGGCTGACGAGGAAGGCGGGGCGGTGCGCATGGCGGAGCGGCGGACAACGACGAGAGCGGCGGTGGACGCGGCGGCGAGGCCCGCCGGCGAGGTGGCGGGGCGGCGCGGCACCGGGGCGGAGCGTGGTGATGGGCGGCGGCTCGGGGCGACGCGGGGTGCGGTCGGCGGCGGGGCAGGTGAGCGGGAGAGGTTGCGGGCTCGCGCGGAAGCCGAGGCGGCGGGCGTCGGGCGACGGGCGGCAGGCGCTGCGGAGTGCGGCGAGGGCCGGTGAGTGGGCGCGAAAGACAGGCGGCGGAGCTGCGGGAGCAGCGACGGGCGGGCGGCGGCCCAAGTCGGGCTCGGGGAGGGCCGGATCTGGGCTCCCTCGGGCCCCGGCGAAGTGGGCGCGGGCAGCGGCGACATGGCGGCGCGCGAGTGGATCGGGGCGGCGGCGCGATGATGTGTCGACCTCGGATTGGTCCGGGCAATGTGGCTGCGGGCGGTGGACGCGTCCGCCGGCGGGGTGGACATGTCCGACGCGGTGGGGGAGAGGGGCTAGGGTTCTTCCGCGAATTTTTGGAGAGAGACACATTTATAGGTAGAGGGAGATAGGAGAGTCCAAATGAGGAGCGTTTTCGCCCACACGATCACGATCCCACGACCGAGAACATGGAGGGTGTTTGGATGGGCTCATGGGCTGTTTTGGAAGGGTGTTGGGTTGCAACACAATGAGGCTTTTACGGTTCTCCGGCTAACCGTTGGAGTATCAAACGGACTCCAAATGGCATGAAACTTGACAGGCGGTCTACTGGTGGTGTACCAAGGCCGCTTGGCAAATCTCGGTCCATTCCGAGGATGTTTAACACCCGCTCACAACAAGAGACAAAAGGGGACGCCAGAGGACATAGGAGTGTCGGATCACGAAACGGACAACGACGAAAAGGACCGGATGCAAGTTTTAAAAATATGAGGATGCAATGCAGATGATGACATGGCAAAATGCAACACGCAAGAAAATGGCACGGCAAAGACGACGAATAAACGGAAGACACGTGGTGCATCGGATCTGGGGCGTTACATCCGGATCCACTGAAGAAGGGCCTGGATACCGAAAAGGGGATAATGCGAAGCCAAGAACAGAAAAAGAAAAGACGGGGATGGAAGGCAAGTGGCTTACCCGTGCCGAGCTGGGAAGAAGAAGTCCCCTCCCCGCCAACATTTGGTGCCGAGGCGAAGCCACCAGCGCCCGAGTTCACCTCCTCCTCCTCCGTGTGCATGGGCTCGGTGCTTGGCGCCCTTGCCGGGGACGCCCCTCGGGCCGGCATGGTCGATTGGGGCGGCGTGTTGGGGGTAGCCCTCTGTGGCTCCTCCTGCTATTGGCCTCCTCCTGCAATCACGGCAAGGTCAGTACCAAGGGATCGCGCCCCCAACACACGTCGATGGGGAGCAAGTGACAAACTTACACTGGGGGCTGCGCCGGGAGCTGTTGTCCGGGCTGGTCACCTCCACCAGCGGCGCCTTTGAGGTGCCCGCCGGGGGCTGGCCACCCACCGAAGACCTGGCCCTCGTCACCCTTTGGGCCAGCGTCTCCACTTCCCTGCAGAAATGAAAACAATCCAAGATAAGCAACACAACTGAGTAGACGAAGATGATAGAAAGGGGGAAGGGAACAAGAAGCTTACTCCTCCTCCTCCTCCTCCTCTGCTGCCTTTCTCTTCCTCCTTCGGCTGAGGGACCCGAAGTCAAAGGTGACCTCCGCGTCAATGTCTGCCGGAGGAGGGGAAGGATGTGGCGTCTGAGCACGCTTAGACGAAGAAGAGGCAGATGCTTTCTTCTTCGCCACCGCGACCTTCACCACTTTCTTCGCCACCGCGGCCCTTGTCTGGCACGCGGACGTCTCCTGGGCTTGCCGCAGTTGCGCGGCCCTGCCGAGCCGGACCGGCTCGCCAGTGGTGTCCCGCCGCAGGACGCGCCCTCTTCCCAAGACCAGAGGGTCGACAGCCTCGGCCTCCTCCTCCGACGACTTGTCGACCACATCCTCGACGAGAGGGGCCCCGGTGCCAGCGCTGCTGGCTTCCCAGCGAATTCCGCCCACTGGGCGAGCTCCTTTTCCTCCGCCTCCGCCGCGGCCTTGTCCTCGACACCGCCGACGCTCCCGTCCTCCCTGGCAAGCTCCGCCTCCGCCGCCCTGGCGGTGATGTAGTCCAGCTCTGCCTGGGTGGTGTCCTGGACGAGCCGCGGCTCGGCGCTGACGTATTTCTCCTCCAAGGTGTCAAAAACTCCTGCACCAGATCCTCCAGCGGCTCGACCCAAGTTCGGACGAGGCCGTGCGCGTTGAACTACGGCATCATGGCGATGATGTCATTTCAACGCGAGCAGCGGGACCACCCCCGCCGGCAACTTAAACAAGGGCCCCCTGGTGGCCTTGCCGGGCTTCGCGACGGCCTTCGCGGCCTTGCCGGACCGCTCGACCTCGCCGTCACGGTTCACACCAAGCTGGAAGAGCCGCTGGCAGAAATGGGCGTGCGCCATCGCCGTGAGGTTGTGGTCCAAGCCAGGTCGAAGGCTCATGATGTCGGCGGCGTTCGTGAAGAGCCAGGCCGGCCTCTCCTTGTTGTGCAGCGGAGCGATTCGGCGGCGGATAATATCCTCCCCGATCATCTCGAGGGTGAGCCCGGCCTCAGTGAGACGAAGAATCCTGGTGGTGGCGACTGTGAGCTTCTTGTCGTTGACATCGACATTGCTCCAGTCACTCCTGTGGATCGGCGACGCGTGGCGCACCTGGCAAAAGTCCGGCGGATCCTTCTCTTCAATCCAGCACAACCGGCCCCGCCACTCCTCCCACCTCTCCTTCTGGGCGCCGTTCGAATATGTCCTCTTCTCCTGGGTCCTTGGGATCCAGGCGACACAACCGGAAATGGCGCCCCCCATTTGGATACGAGGGAAGAAGTAGTGGCGGAAGAGTGCCGTGTTGGGATGCACTCTGGCGAAGCCCTCGCAGAGATAAGCGAAAAGGGCCATGCATGCGAGTAAAATCCATAAGGTGGAAACCATAGGTGTGCATGATGTCGCTGAACAAATCAGAGAAGGGGGCAGAGGCCGCAAGAAAAGTAGTCGACGAAGAATGGGTACCGATCCAGGCCGGCTTCGGCGAAGGCGGCGGCGATGGCGCGCGTGGCCGGATGCCCCATCGTCTCGCTTCCTGTCTTGCACCCCCACAGGTGCTTGAAGTAGTTCCGGAGCTCGAGCGCGTCGACCGTCAACGGGAAGTAGGCGTGCTGTGTCCGCCGCACCGCCAACTCGCTCTCCGTCGGCTCCTTTTCCCTGGCGTCCTTGACCACTCCCTTGCCTCTACTGGTCTTGGGTGCCATGGCGGCTGCGGGAAGCGAATGATAGAGGATGGCGGAGATGCGGCGGCGGCGAGCAAAGGCGAAGGCTTGCAACGGAAGGAGAAGGGAATGGCGGTTCCGAGATTAGGGAAAGCACGGAGGGTAAATGAGCAGCGCACCTACGGTTATTCCTTTTTACGGGGAAGGTGCGGGCCGCCTCTTTTCCCATTAACTGTAACGTGATGCATGCGTGCGGAAGCTTCCCCACGCATGACCCCCATGTCACGCACGATCCTCCATGTCGCCTGTTCAACGTGGGTCGTGGGGAAGCGCAGCAGACAAAATAGTTACTACGGTGAAATCCGCGCCACCTGCCTGCGCACCTTTCTAGGCCTGGCCCAACAACGCGTCGTGCTTACGTATGGCCCAGGCCCGGGGGCTCTTGTCGGTGTACAAAAGTAGGGGCTCTCCTTTTGACCCCTTTACTTGTGCACGGGCAGTCAAAGCCACGTGCCGCGGCCACACTTAGCAGGGCCGAGGAGGGAAGCCGGATAGAAGCCAAAGCACAAGATAGCCAAGGCAACGCCAAGACCAGGAACACAAGAGGGCAAGAAGGCAAGGTAGACTCACTCGGCAAGGTTCTTGCCGAGGCAGCCTCTGTAGCCCCAGCAAGGGCCTTGCTAGGGCAACCTGCCCGATGCCAACAAAGCGAGCCTCCCTTGAGCCCACGGTTTCCAGCCCCACCAACTACATTGGAACCAGGGCTCGGGAGGCACCTACGTGGTGGCATGCAGATCTTTGTCAAGATCATAAACACACAAGATCAGATGAGGATCAGAAGACGACGACCCTCGGCGGGATCCTCACCAAGGAAATCCACAAGACGCTTGCCGGGGACGACTGCAACGCCACAGCAAGACCCTTGCCGGGCCCCCGACAAGGCCCTTGCCTTGGGCGCCAGCAGGGCCACTGCGAGGCCCGCACCAGCCAAGGCTCCACCGCCATTCGCATGCAGCTGCCAGCCCAACCAGCTGGGCAGGCACCTGCGTGGCAACACGCGGCTTCCATACCAACTCAGCAAGCACCTGCGTGGTGGCATCCAGATCTTCGTGAAGACCTTGCCACCGCGCCACCTCAGTAGCCTGCCTGCCTACATGGCACTGCACGCATCGCTGGCCTGGGCGCGTGTCGAAGCGAGACGGAGCGGTAACGGACGGGACGGGCCTCGTTCCCGTCCCCGATAAAGCTAATGGACACCTAAGTACCACATTTAATGCACCTTATCCCGTAACGCCGGGTGATAAGCTCGCGCACTATACACCTTTCCACCTCCTGTGTGCCATTGTGGCAACCCATTTTCGACTATAAGAGGAGGCCCGAGGCATACTGGAGGGGGATTCAGCTCTTTGGAACTACACAGCCGCCGTAGCCTGTTCGAAAGCTCAAGAACACTCAATACATCCACCAAAGTAGGACTAGGGTATTAGGCATCCTCACGGCCCGAACCTGGGTAAACGATCTTTGTGCTGGCTCTTGGACCTGCTCTTCTCACAACCACGCGCCCGCCGACCGTAGAAGGGGTTCCAGTGATCCCATAGGCGTCGTTCCCATCGACAACAGGACCCCGTTTCGATCACAGGCGGTTGGAGAGAAGTCTATTTCCTCCATTTTGCGGTACGCCACACCCCCGGTGAACATGACCCTGTTTTGACCGTAGGCGCTCATAGGGAAGTTATTTTCCTCCTTCTGTGGTACGCCAAACCCTGAGCCGGGGGGGGGGGGGTCGATGAACATGACCCCGTTTTTGGCAGTTCTGTCCAATCCGGTTGGCCCCCGATGAACACAACGCGTTATGACCCAGTTGGTTGCCTCCCGCTGAACATGACGCTGTTTCTCTGTTTTGACCCAGCCGGTTGGCTGCCAATGAACAGGAGCCAATGTTGTCGTCCGTTGCCTCTCCATGTACACGAGCACTGGTCATACATATGCAGGAGTACGTGTTCGAGTCCCCGCCAGTATGTACGTACGTGGGCGTATTTTTTGCCGTGTAGCTGTACGTACGTGTACACGATTTAGACGGGACTGCATGAACTGCTACGTCAGGGCCTGGTATGTCCATTTGCATCATGTTTTCCTACTGTTATTTATAGTGTTTTTATGCATTATAACACTTTGTGGACTAATTATAATTCCTTTTCTCTCATAATATGCAAGGTTTATACAAATAGGGAGAATACCAGCAGCTGGAATTCTGGACCTGAAAAAGCTATGTCAGAGATACCTATTCTGCATATCTCCAAATGAGCTGAAAATTTATGGAGAATTATTTTGGAATATATAAAAATATTGGAGAAAGAAAATACTAGAGGGGGCCACCCAGGTGCCGACTAGGCACCAGGGCACGCCAACCCCTCCAGGCGCACCCTGGTGGGTAGTGGGCCACCTCGCCCACTTCTGGCGACCATCTTCTGGTATATAATGTCATTTACCCTATAAAAAATAAAGGGAGGACTTATGGGACGAAGCGTAGCCGTCTCAAGGCAGAACTTGAGTAGGAGCACTTTTGCTCTCCGGCGGAGCGATTCCGCCAGGGATACTTCCCTCTGGGAGGGGGAAATCGAAGCCATCGTCATCACCAACAACACTCCAATCGTGGGAGAGCCAATCTATATCAACATCTTCAACACCACCATCTCATCTCAAAACCCTACTTTGTCTCTTGTGTTCAATCTTTGTATCAAAACCCTAGATTGGTACCTGTGGGTGACTAGTAGTGTTAATTACATCTAGTAGTTGATGCTAGCCTTTTATTTGGTGGAAGATTATATGTTCAGATCTATCATGATATTCAATACCCCCATGATATTGAGCATGAATATGTTTTGTGAGTAGTTACTTTTCTTTCTTGAGGACATGGGAGAAGTCTTGTCATAAGTAATCATGTGAATTTGATATTCTTTTGATATTTTGATGATATGTATGTTGTGATTCTCTTAGTGGTGATATGTGAATGTCGACTACACGACACTTCACCATCATTGGGCCTAAGGGAATGCATTGTGGAGTAGTTATTAGATGATGGGTTGCTAGAGTGACACAAACTTGAACCCTAGTTTACGCGCTATTTCGTAAGGGGCTGACTTGGATCCATATGTTTAATGTTATGGTTAGATTTTATCTTAATTCTTATTTCGTAGTTGCGGATGCTTGCGAAAGAGGTTAATCATAAGTGGGAGGCTTGTTCAAGTAAGAACAACACCCAAGCACCGGTCCACCCACATATCAAATTATCAAAGTAGCAAACGTGAATCAAACCAACATGATGAAAGTGACTAGATGAAATTCATGTGTGTTCTCAAGAACGTTTTGCTTACTATAATAGATTCTTTTGGCCTGTACTTTGCTACAAAAAGGATTGGGCTACCTTGCTGCACCTATTGTTACTATTGCTACTTGTTACAAATTATCTACCTATCAAACTACCTGTTACCGACAATTTCAGTGCTTGTAGACATTACCTTGCTGAAAATCGCTTGTCATTTCCTTCTGCTCCTCGTCAGAGTAATCGCCACTTTCACTTCCCTCAGGGTAGGAGCTACCACTGCCTCTACTGCTGTAGCCAGAGGAGTGGCCGCCGCTGTCACTGTCTCTCTCCATGCAGCACTCTTGGCGGTCGCCGGCCTCCCCAAAGATCTCCACAAATAGCGTGGCGGCCCCGTCGAACTTGACATGGAGGGTTTGCCCCCCTTCAGACCATAGGCATGAGTTAATGACTTCCACCCCCTCTTCAGGAACATGAAGCCAAAGAAGAGAACTCTGTCGCCACCCAGGAGGCCCTGTTGCAGCAGTCGTTCGGCTGCAGCCACAGGCCTAGGGGCGCGCGGTCCATCATCTCTTCGGCGAAGGAGTCTGAGAGATGGAACCAGGTCTAGGGCTGGTCGTCCATCCCCACGATGGACTCATGGGCAAGGTTGGTGGAGTGACTCCACGATTGGGGTTCCTGGGTGCCGGCGCCATTCCTTCCCCCTCGGGCACGGCCGCCTCTGCCTCTGCGCCCACTCTCGTGGGCTGAGTTCTAGCCACGACTGCTTGAGCCGACGTAGGTGGACAATGGAGGGCGCCAGCGTCCCCGGGTAACCGCCACGGGCCCGATGGCGGGCTTGCTAGGACGGCCCCGACCCCTCGCCAGCTGCGGCTGCTCAGCTCGCTCCAGCGCATTTTCCCCTTCTCAGCAGCGGAAAACCTCCTCAAGGGCGCCATGGTGATAGCAATGATGGTGGGAGATGGAGAGGCGAGAAGACGGTGTTGGATTTCGGGTTCCAGCAAAACCCTCAAGGTTCGAACACTTGGGTGCGCACGATTATTCCCCCTACCTAATCACGCCCTCAGCCTCACCGCGATCTCAAAGCCTAGCTCGACGAACTCGCAACACAAGAGACATGAGATTTATATTGGTTCGGGCCACCGTTGCGGTGTAATACCCTACTCCAGTTTGGTGTGGTGGATTGCCTCTTGGGCTGAGGATGAACAGTACAAGGGGAAGAACAGCCTCCTGAAGAGAGGTGTACTTGTGGTGGGTGTGAGGATGGTCTCAATCTCTCCAAGATGAGTTGGGTTGTGGCTCTGTTTAGATCAGTTGCCTCCTACTGTGGTGGCTAGTCCTATTTATAGAGGCCCGGTCCTCTTCCCAAATATTGAGCGGGAAGGGATGCCACAACAACCAATTTGAAGGGGGACAACTAGTACAAGTTATCCTTACTAAAGGTGGTTGTCGGTGTCAAAACCGGCGGATCTCGGGTAGGGGGTCCCGAACTGTGCGTCTAAGGCGGATGGTAACAGGAGGCAGGGGACACGATGTTTACCCAGGTTCGGGCCCTCTCTATGGAGGTAATACCCTACTTCCTTCTTGATTTATCTTGATGATATGAGTAGTACAAGAGTTGATCTACCACGAGATCGTAGAGGTTAAACCCTAGAAGCTAGCCTATGGTATGATTCTTGTTGTCCTACGGACTAAACCCTCCGGTTTATATAGACACCAGAGGGGGCTAGGGTCACACAGAGTCGGTTACAAGGGAGGAGATCTACATATCCATATCGCCAAGCTTGCCTTCCACACCAAGGAGAGTCTCATCCGGACATGAGATGAAGTCTTCAATCTTGTATCTTCATAGTCCAACAGTCCGGCCAAAGGATATAGTCCGGCTGTCTGGATACCCCCTAATCCAGGACTCTCTCAGTAGCCCCTGAACCAGGCTTCAATGACGATGAGTCAGGCGCACAGATTGTCATCGGCATTGCAAGGCGGGTTCCTCCTCCGAGTACTCCATAAAATATCTTGAACACAAGGATAGTGTCCGGCTCTGCAAAACAAGTTCCACATACCACCATAGATAGAACAATATTTCTACCAATCTGATCTGCTGACGCATTTTGTAGTTCGACGTCACAACATGGCGTGATCATTTCAAACCATTTTTCACAATCAGCCCCCACACATATTGCGGGGTGGTTTGACCCGGCACGTCTTTGTCAAAGCAGAGATTGTGTCCCCTCATCACGGGATTCTCATCAGTACGGGTGTGGGTAACCCAACCGTGCCATCAATTACGGCGCTTTGGGGAATGAGAGGTTTTACCAGGTAAGTGGGGAGGCGCATCGCCTCTTTCGCCCTTATAAAAGGACAAGGATTTACTCTTTTCACCCACGCCTTCTTCCCGATTTCTTTCCTTCTGCTCAAGCTCCAGCGCCCAAGCGCTCCTCTTCTCTGACCACAAAAAGCCCTCCAAAAATGTCCGGATCCGGAGCAGGATGCAAATGGATGGCCTCTACCGTCCAAAAGAAGGATGTCAAAAAGCTCCGGAAGGCCGGGTATCTGGCCAAGAAAATCAGCCACCGTCTCCCGATGGCAGGACATATCGTCCCTACTCCGGAACACCATGGGAGGGTTGTATTCCTCCCTCACTTTGTCTGCGGGCTAGGGTTTCCCCTCCACCCATTTGTTCGTGGCATCATGTATTATTTTGGGGTCGATCTTCACGATCTGTCCCCTAATTCCTTCGTCAACATCGCGACATTCATTGTCGTGAGCGAGGCTTTTCTCCGCATTTCACCGCACTTCGGCTTATGGCTGAAGATTTTTAACATGAAGCCCAAGGTGGTGGGCGGTGAGCACGCCGAGTGCGGGGGAGCCATGGTGAGCAAGATGCCCAACATCATATGGCCAACGGGAACCTTTAATGATTCTGTCAAGGAGTGGCAACAGCAGTGGGTTTATATCACTGAGCCGCGCGACACAGAGTGGACCGCTTCTCCCAAGTTCCGATCCGGTGCTCCCCTGCGGCTTGCATCCTGGCTCAAGAAAGGCCTGGACTGGTCCTCTTCCGACAAACTGTCGGTGATCCAGGCGCGCGTTGAAGATATGGGAGACAAGAACATTGAACTTTTCAATGTGGTCCAGGTGATGTTAGTTCGGCGGATCTTGCCTTGTTAGCACCGGACTTGCAATTTATGGGAATTTGATCCAGCCAAGCACCAAACCTTACGAGAGCTTTTTGGCTTCATGCACAAGGACATTTGGAAGGTGCTTTTTAAGTCCAGCAAATCATGGACGGACTCCGCCGAGGACCGTGGGTACCAACTTTTCTACTCGCGTAACCCAAAGGAAACACTTAACCTGTTTTGCACCATTCTCCCGGGGCTGGACGAAGAAGGCGGAGCGGATCCATTGTCCGGCCCCGCTGCCCGAAGAACCGTCCATCCCACTTCTAACAAAGATGTTGGTCCCGTCACCGTACAAGGTGCCGAAGAAGACAGCCGAGAAGGAGACCAAAAAGACCCGGGACGGCCTTCGTCGCCGCGACACTTTGGACACAATATCCGAAGGCTCCAATGCCCATTCCGCCTCCGAAGAGGACAAGAAGGAGGGGGAAGATAAATCCCCTGCAGGCGGAAGAAAGAAGAGGATGGCCTCCGTACACTTGGAGGCCGAGCTGCCCAAAAGGGGAAAAGCCCTTCTTCCGGAGGAGTCCACTGCCGCCGCCGACAGTGGCCCGGCATGGGATCCTAGGGTCCAGCCCCTGGTGAACTCGTAAGTGTATAAAATCCGAGTATGTTTTAGGCGATCGGACTTATCGTGGCTTAGTATTTTAACCCAAGCCATATTTTTTGTAGTCCGGCGAGGTCCCGTGCCAAACAACCCTCATCGGAGGACTTGCTGAGCTCAAACGCTATGGAGAGCGGGACGCCCCCAAAGGCCCCTTCCTCCAAACAGGTGCATAACACCGAGGCTTCGTCCTAGAAGGACCTCGGCGGCGCTTGGAGGTCAAACCTCCGGGGCCGGACACATGGGGGAAAAATTCCCATGGGGCTGACGATGGGAGCGATACAGAGTTCGGCTCCCAGCCGGATGCGAATCCAGAGGCCTATACGGCTCCAGGATCAAGCATGCAGCCTCCTTTGACTGAAGGGAGAGTGCTTGTTCCATCAGCGACCTCTGTCTATCCAGAAGTGTCGGATGCTTTGTTAGTGGCATTGAAAGACGCCTCCATCTTTGACGAACACCGTGCCCTTATGGGTGCAGTGATTGAGGAAATTCAGTCCACCGAGAGTGGACTGAATGAAGCCTGTATAAGCCTTATAAAAGGCTTTGAGGTATGTTTTATGAGTTTTCAAAGAGTGTCATAGTATAGATAGTAGCCCCTGATACACTGTTCGGTGAAAGAAAGAACCGAACAGAGGGTCGAGTTTATGTTCGCAGGAAGACTCATTGAATGACAGTTAGTTCTCTTCTGTTATGAGCAGGCGTCTGCAACGGTTGCTGCCTCCCATAATGAGGAAATCTCCGGACTGAATCAAAGTCTGGAGTGGGCCAAGGAAGAACTTGGCCAGTTAACAATGCAATTGAGGGAGAAACAGGGTATGGGCATGTCTTGTTCGCGTTTATTGCGAATGACTTTTCAGTATAAACTGAGTTTTATGACATTGCGCTAGGAATTGTGACCGAAGTCGAAGCCCTCAATAAGGATGCGGCCGAGGCCGAGGAGCTCTTCGTGAGAAACACGAAGCCAGGGTAATTAAGGCTGAGGAGGATCTACAAGAGGCCGTAAGGAAATGCGAGACCTTGGAGCAAAGTTTAATGGAGAAAGAGTCCGAACTCACCAAGGCTCATCAGGCCACGAGCGATGCCCGGGGGAAACATGAAGTGCCCTGCAGGAAATCCAAGAGGTGAGAAAGATCACGGCTGGTAAGGTTTTTTCCCTGTTTAGAGTAAGTATTTGGGGGGGGGGGGGCTTATGTTTTTAATTTGGAATCCGGGTTTGGCAGGGGTATTTGCCGAGCTGCCTCGCAGCATATCGGGTGCCGCTCAATTATCGAGCCGAAAAAAGGAATACTGCGGATAAGCTCTTCTGGTCGCAGTATTTGGCACCGAATTATCCGGCGCCTTTTGCCGATCAACTGAAACAGCTGATCGAACTACAGAAGGCGGCGGAACTAGCCATGAAGGATTTAATAATCCGGCTATGGCCTGCGAAGCCGATCCCAACCAGCTACTTCGAGCTCGTGAAGCGGCTTGCGGGTGCCTGTCCTCGACTTGACGTCATCAAGCGGTCGGTCTGTATAGAGGGTGCACGGATGGCCTTCGCCCATGTAAAGGTGCACTGGGGTAAGATGGATGCTGAAAAGCTGATGACCGAAGGACCACCGGAGGGGAAGGAGCACCGCCAGCCCGAGTTATATTATGAGAGTGTCCTGAAAGGATCCTACCTTTCCACGGAGCTATGCACCAAGGACATTATATTTCCATGAATGTGAATCATGTTCTCCTTTGTAATGTTTAAACAAGGTCAGTGGTTACTACCTGTTATATGAAAGTTTACCCTCCTGTGCGGCCGTTTTATATATTAAACCTGAGAGTTGGCCAGTCGTCACCTTCTGCCCCCACGTATGAAGTACGGGGATGTTCGGGATAAACCTGAGCACTCTTTATCCCAGTTTTGGGTCCTTCGAAGGAGGTGCTCAGCACAATGAACCAGGCAATCGGACTATAGGGCTTTATCATTCTCACTTAGCCATGGGAGCTTTAGTATGGTCGGCGTAGCCCCTGGTGTTCAGAAGACCGTACTAGGGGCGCTATGAGCGCCTGATCGGGGAAAGAATCTGATCCATCGCACGCTGCATTGGTTATGGCATTATGCGTGTCAGATTTCGGGTTCCGGCAGACCCTTAAGGTTCGAACTCTGGGCTGCGCGCGGATATTATGCCCTCTACCTCTCTGTCTCACAAGGATCTAAACTACCGAAAGAACAACACAAGAGACACAGGGTTTATACTGGTTCGGGCCACCGATGTGGTTTAATACCCTACTCCAGTGTGGTGTGTGGATTGCCTCTTGGGCTGATGATGATCATGAACAATACAAGGGAGAACGGCCTCGCGAGGGCTTGTTCTTGGTTAGGACGATGAACTGTTAGGAGGAGTTCTGCCGCCCTTCTCTCTCTTTCTATACTTGCTCTATGATTGCTGTGAATACTTCCCCCTCAATCTCTAGATGCCTCTACCCTGGGGTGGCTAGTCCTATTTATAGGCAAAGGCCTTGGGCCTCTTCCCAAATATTGAGCGGGAGGGGCGCCAACAATTGGCCAATTTGAAGGGGAACATCTGGTACACTTATCCTGAGCAAAGTTGGTCCTCGCCTGCCAAAGGCCCTGTGGTGATGCCGTTCTGGGCTCCACGATGAGCTCATTCCCACCGTTGGACTAGTCTTGGTCTCGTTGCACCGAAATGGGTGCCTTTGCTTGATCCTCTCGCCTGCGCTTGCCCCCTTTGCACCAAAGAGGAAAGGGAGGACACTGCGCGGTCTGGCGCCCGCCTGGCACCCTTGGTCGTCATGGCTTGCGTCATGGGCACCTCGCGAGGTACCCTGCCTTGATCTCTCCGCCTCCTCGTGAGCCAGCCTGAGGAGGCCGCGCCTGAGGAAGCACCGTGTCGTCCGCCCCGCGAGGCTTGGCCCCTCGCGAGGGTCTTGAGTCTTGTGTTGATGAAGATGGGCCGCGCTGGGCCCCCATTTGAGCCACGCCGCAGGCCGCAGGCAGGCAAGTCTGGGGACCCCCGTTCACAGAACGCTGACAGTAGCCCCCGGGCCCAAGCCGCGCCCGGACTTGGCCGCGCCGAGAGGCGAAAGGGCAAGGGCGAAGCGCCGCGGGCCCTAATAGCCTGCGGCCTTGGGCGCCGCGTGGCGGTTTGACAGGACGTCGGTGTCTTCGCTTCCCCACGACGCCTTGACAATTGCGTGACTTGACTAGTCCCTGCATGCGTAGATACGGGTCATTATTACCTACGATCGTGGTGCTCGACGGTTGGCCTTTTTCGGCTACAAGTACGGGGCCGCATAAGCTCCGCCAGTCCGCCCCTTCCTACTTATCTTCTTCTTCCTCTCTTTTGCCGCCCTCCGCTCGCATGGCTCCAAAGAGGTTCTCAGCCGCGGAGAAGGGGAAGGCTAGTCGGGCGGGGCCCGACTCCCCTCCGGCCAAGCGCGGCCGGGGTTGTCCCCGCAAGCATCCCGTGGTCCCCGCTGTGGCTCCCCGTGGCCACAGGGATGGTTCTCCGCGTGGTGGTGAGCGCTCGGCTGCCAAGGGAAGGCAGGCTGTGACTGCGCGGCCCCCCAGGCCATGCTTTCGCTCGGCGGAGGTGCTGCCGGAGTTCGTCGTGTGGTCGGCGGACCCGACCAACACCTGGCTCCAGCTCCCTCGCTTCTTCATCGGCGAGCTGCCGGCCAGCGCCCGATGCGGCTTCTGGCTTCAGGCTGACGGTTGCTGCAGCAGGGCCTCCTGGGTTTCGCTTGAGGTCTCCCCTTCTGGGAATGGGGCCCTGACCTGCGGCTGGCAAACGTTTGCCCCCGCGCGCGGCCTGGGCCAGCGGTGCACCCTACACTTCAAGTTCGACGGCGACGGCACCCTCTATGTGAGGGTGTTTGGGGAAGATGGTCACCGCGCAGGATGCTGCCCCGAGGGCGACGACCGCGACCTGGGGCCTCGCTCCGACGACGATGGAGGAGACAGTGCCGATGGCGGCGCCCGATGCTCCCCAAGCTCCACCAACTCTTCTTCGGGCGGCTCCTCCAGCGGTGGCTGCAGCCAGCCCCCTCGCCGTCGCACTTGCTTGGGGGGTGGCTATTCATCCGCCCGTCGCCGCGCCCCGGTCAAGCGCGAGAGGGAGTCCGCCTGAGCTTCGGAGGCATCCCGTGTCGCCTCTGCAGGCCGGTGTGAGGCGGGCCGTGCCGGGCTCGCATTTTCCTTTTCCTTTTGCTTCCTGTGTAAGACAAAACAGCTGCATGGAGCCCCGCGGGGGCGTGTTGAGAATCATTGCCGTTGTAGCCATTACCTTGACTTTGTTGTTGCGCTTCTTAACTATTTGCCCTCGCGTAGGTAGTTTTCGGCCCCAGCCGAGGGGGCGACCGACCCAGGCCCTGTGCGCGTGTCGCGGTGCCCGAGGGGCATGGACTAGAGGGGTGCTCCTGAAGAGAGCCCAGGTCGTGAAACCTTTAAGCGGCTAGGGCGGAAACGCTCGCGAGGGCGTTCGAGCCATCCCTCGCGAGGCCTTTCATGAGAGAAATCAAAACGAGGAGCGAAAATCAGCGAACCACAAATCGACGACGGCGATAGTTTCGATAAGATTTCAGATGCAAACAAACACGCCAACTGCGGAAAGCAAATAAAAAAGCCGCGTCCGGCACCTAATCTAGTCTTCGACGTCTTCTCACCAGCGCGGAGCTAAGTGCTGCCACTGGGTGTGGGAGGGAGCCCCAGGGCCTGAGGTCGGTGTCGGATCACGGGTTCCGGCAGACCCTTAAGGTTCGAACTCTGGGGTGCGCGCGGAGATTATGCCCTCTACCTCTCCGTCTCGCAAGGATCTAAACTACAGAACGAACAACACAAGAGACACAGGGTTTATACTAGTTCGGGCCACCATTGTGGTGTAATACCCTACTCTAGTTTGTGGTGTGGTGGACTGCCTCTTGGGCTGATGAGGATGAACAGTACAAGGAAGAACTGCCTCGCGAGGGTCTGTTCTTGGCTAGGGGGATGAACTGCTGGGGGAGTTCAATCACACTTCTCTCTCAATCTCTACTTGTTCTCTGCTTGCTCTGAATACTCCCCTCGATCTCTCGATGCCTCTACCCTAGGGTGGCTAGTCCTATTTATGGGCAAAGGCCCTGGGCCTCTTCCCAAATATTTGAGCGGGAAGGGCGCCAAAAATTGGCCAATTCGAAGGGGAACATCTGGTACACTTATCCTGACTAAAGTTGGTCTTCGCCTGCCAAAGGCCCTGTGGTGACGCCGTCCTGGGCTCCCTGGTGACCTCCTTCCCACCGTTGGACTGGTCTTGGTCTCGTTGCACCGAAATGGATGCATTTGCTTGATCCTCTCGCCTGCGCTTGCCCCCTTTGCACCAAAGAGGAAAGGGGAGGACACTGCGCGGTCTGGCGCCCGCCTGGCACCCTTGGTCGTCATGGCTTGTGTCATGGGCACCTCGTGAGGTACTCCGCCTTGATCTCTCCGCCTCCTCGCGAGCCAGCCTGAGGAGGCCGCGCCTGAGGAAGCGCCGTGTCATCCGCCCCGCGAGGCTTGGCCCCTCGCGAGGGTCTTGAGCCTTGTGTTGATGAAGATGGGCCATGCTGGGCCCCCATTTGAGCCACGCCGCAGGCCGCAGGCAGGCAAGTCTGGGGACCCCTGTTCACAGAACGCCGACAGTAGCCCCGGGCCCAAGGCGCGCATGGACTTGGCCACGCCGAGAGGTGAAAGGGCAAGGGCGAAGCGCCGCGGGCCCTAACAGCCTGCGGCCTTGGGCGCCGCGTGGCGGTTGATTGAACATGGGCCTCTCCACTTCCCCACGACGCCTTGGTGACTGCGCGGATTGGATGAGTCCCTGCATGCAAATCGTGTCGTGATTACCTGCGATCGTGGAGGCCGACGGTTGGCCTTCGCCGGCTATATGTACGGCACCGCGCGTGTCCTTCCAGCCCATCTCTTCTTGCTTCCTCCTCTGCCTCAGTTCTTGCTCCGTCTTGGTGTGATGGTGTAACGCCCTCGATGCGGCTATATCTCCCACGTGTCGAAGCACGACTTAGAGGCATAACCGCATTGAAAGCAATGTCGCAAGTGAGGTAATCTTCACACAACCCATGTAATACATAAGGGAAAGAGATACATAGTTGGCTTACAATCGCCACTTCACGCAATACATGAGTAAAGTATTACATCAAACAGATACAATCAAGGTCCGACTACGAAACCAAAATAAAAGAAGACTACCCAAATGCTACACAGATCCCCGATCGTCCCAACTGGGCTCCACTACTGATCAACTGAAACGAAACCACACAATGAACAAGATCTTCATCGAGCTCCTCCTTGAGCTCGGGTGCGTCACCTGCACGGTTTCATCGGCACCTGCAAACTGGTTTTGGAAGTATCTGTGAGTCACAGGGACTCAGCAATCTCACACCCGCGAGACCAAGATTATTTAAGCTTATGGGTAGGAGAAGGTAGTGAGGTGGAGCTGCAGCAAGCGACTAGCTTATCTGGTGTCTAACATACGCAAATGAGAGCGAGAAGAGAAGGCAAAAGCACGGTCGAACAACTATGATCAAGAAGTGATCCTAGAACAACCTACATCAAGCACAACTCCAACACCGTGTTCACTTCCCGGACTCCGCCGAGAAGAGACCATCACGGTTACACACGCGGTTGATGTGTTTTAATTACGGTCAACTTTTGGTTTTCTACAACCGGACATTAACAAATTCCCATTTGCCTCATAACCGCGGGCACGGCTTTCGAAAGATAATACCCTGCAGGGGTGTCCCAACTTAGCCCATTATAAGCTCTCACGGTCAACGAAGGATATTCCTTCTATCGGGAAGACCCGATCAGTCTCGGAATCCCGGCTTCAAGACATTTCGACAATGGTAAAACAAGACCAGCAAAGCCGCCCGATGTGCCGACAAATCCCGATAGGAGTCGCACGTATATCGTTCTCAGGGCACACCGGATAAGCGAAGCGTACAGGTACCAACGTGACCCAAGTTGCCTAGGGACGGCCCCGCACGGTGCTCTAGTTTGGACCAACACTCAGAGGAGCACTGGCCCGAGGGTTAAAATAAAGATGACCCTTGAGTCTGCAGAACCCAAGGGAAAAAGGCTTAGGTGACAAATGGTAAAACCAAGGTTGGGCCTTGCTGGAGGAGTCTTATTCAAAGCGAACTGTCAAGGGGGTCCCATAAATCACCCAACCATGTAAGGAACGCAAAATCAAGGAACATAACACCGGTATGACGGAAACTAGGGCGGCAAGAGTGGAACAAAACACTAGGCATAAGGCCGAGCCTTCCACCCTTTACCAAGTATATAGATGCATTAATTAAATAAGATATATTGTGATATCCCAACAAGTAAACATGTTCCAACAAGGAACAACATCTCCATATTCCAACAAGGAACAAACTTCATCTTCACCTGCAACTAACAACGCTATAAGAGGGGCTGAGCAAAGCGGTAACATAGCCAAACAACGGTTTGCTAGGAAAGGATGGTTAGAGTCTTGACATGGCAATATGGTAGGCATGATAAGCAAGTGGTAGGCATCGCAGCATAGGCATAGCAAAAGAACGAGCATCTAGCAAGCAAATATAGAAGTGATTTCGAGGGTATGGTCATCTTGCCTGAGATCCCGCAAGGAAGAAGAACGATTCCATGAAGAAGACAAATGGATGTAGTCGAACGAATCCTCACAACTCCGGAATGAAACCGAAGCTAACGAGAGAAGCAACCCGGAAAGAAACAAGGAACATAGTAAACAACCATCACATAAACATGGCATGATGCACAATCAAGTATGATGCATGTCCGGTTTAATGAGCATGGCATGGCAAAGTGCAACAAACAACACTACAAATTAAGTGGAGCTCAATATGCAACGAGTTGCATATTGACGAAACACCACATGACTTATTTAGTTCTCTCTAAGTTATGTATCCAACAATATTAAATGTTGTTAAACATGGCAAGAGGTGAAACATATGAAAAACTACCTATCTAGGCAAATTTAAATGAGGCCGGAACAACAAACAACAAGTCCGGAAAAACCTCATGAGCATATATTAGATTTGGTACTGTTCTGCCCTAAAACATATTTTAGAGTTATTAAACAGGAAAATAAAGTGAATCATGTTAAACTATTCATTTTTCTACCCCATTTACATATAAAGTTTATTAAATTCTGAGCTACGGTTAAATAGTTATGAATTAAACCGTTTTAACAAGGCATTCAAGCAAATTAATGGAAACAACAAATTAACCATAGTTGAAGTTGTTATCATGATGCGGATGACATGAACAAGTTTTATGCAATTATTATTAAAAGTTGACAAGAGCATTAAGAAGCATTTGTCATCGTGGCGGAAACGAAAGGGGTGCCACGGCAACGACAAGGGAAATGGTGCCACGGCAACATTCCGATGATCCGACAACTCATTGAGATACCGGTGCAAAAGAGCAAGTGTGCGGATGTGTGGAGCATGCAAAAGATGGTGGGGTGATCCCGGCTACCGGGTTCCCACGGGTCAACGGCATGGCAAACGAGGAGGAACGTGCATGAAGCAAACGGGCACAGTGCCAACATACGGCTCATCTCAAACAACGAGCATTCGTCCACGGGTCATCGTTCTCAGCGGTTATAGCTTTGAAGCGTGTATTTCGGAGCGGATCAAGTTCAGCGGAAGTAGTCGTTCGCGGGTCGTCGAGGGAAGTAGTGGTACTCGGCGATGGTAGAGGAAGTAGTGGTCCACGTGGCGGCGGTAGTGGTACACGTTTTCGTAGAGGAACTTGACGACTCCAACGTCTTCGGGGCGACGGTAGTTGTACACGCGACGTCAGGGTACTAGTCGGTCCGGTCTTGGCGATGTAGATGTACACATTGTCGGGGAACTTGTCACATCATCGGGTGTAGTTGTTCATGAGGGTCTTGATGAATCCGAAGGGTACTTGGCGATGTAAAATTGCTCCTGTAGACGAACTTGAGGTGCTCCTGGCGTCGGACTTGCGGCGTGGACAGAACCATGGCGAGGTTCAGCTGCTATCCCACGTTCATGGCGAAAACGAAGCCCGGGCAGGAAGTCGAAGCAGCAAGCAGGGAAAGCGGGAGGTGATGGTCGAGCCAGCGGCTGGGGGCTTCGGGACGGCGCGGCGATGGCAGCGGGCGCGGGGTCGAGGCAGAGGCGACCGGCGGGGCAGGGGAGGAAGACGGCAGGGGCGAGGCGGCCTGGTCCGCTACTGTGGTGGCCGGCGACGACGCGAGAGGATGCGAGGGGTGCAGGGAAGATCCGGGCGCGGCACGCCGGAGGTGGGGACGGGGCCCTGCCGGCGGGTTCCGGCTGGGAACGGGCCAGGGGGTGAGGAGGAGGGCGCGACGTCCTCTGGAGCAGCATGGCGAGGCGAAGGCTGGCGGCGGCGGGCTCCGGTGGCCGGCTGGTGGCCGGGGCCAGCGCGAGGAGATGGGGCGGCGTCGGGCGCGCAGGCAAAGATGGGGATCGGGTGCGGGGATCCTCTCCTGAGCATGGCTGGAGGGAGGACGAGAGGGAGAGGGTGAGAGGAAGAGTTGGGATCGGGCGAGGCGCTCCTCTCGTGCGTGGTGACGGCGCGAGGGAGGAGACGAGGGAGAGTGGGGGATCGGGCAGGGGAGGCTAGGTTTCGGTCGGCAGGGCCGGATGGGCCTGCGCGGGAGGTTGGGCCTAAATGGGCTGGCGCGGGAGGTTGGGAGGCCCAGGCTGTTGGGCTCCTTCTCTCTCTCTAATAAAGAAAATAAAAAAAACAGAGATTAAGAAAGAAAAGAAAGAGGGGTTAGAGGAAGAAGTTGGACACACAGACAATTTTTCCGGACTCACAAAAATATGCTCGTTCCAAGAAAAAATGGAGTGGCAAGATTGCAGGAATAAAATTCAAACTCATTTGAATTTAATTCAAAATGGGTTTGAACTAGGACTAGGTTTGATGTAGCCAAAAATGTTGAGAATTTTGGTAGAGCTCGGGAAAAAGGATGAAAGAATAAAAGACAAGGTTAGAGGTCGAGAGTTATCATAACAAAGGCATTGGGATTATTTTGCAAGTGGGTTATGGTTAATTCCAAATAAATGGAATAATTTTTATTATAGCTCCCTAATAATATTGAGAGGCTTTAATATGTTATAAAGAGAAATCACGAGTGAATTCCCTCGATTTAAATGGGTCAAAGACCCATGCAATTTAATTGGTTGAGTTGCAAAAGATTTATGAGATGATGACATGATGCAATGCAAAATAAAAGGGCAGGCACAAATGAAACACACGGCGAAACCCGGAATCTATGGAAGTCTTCTCGAGCATCGGTCTCGGGGCGTTACAACACTCCACCACTACGAGAGGATCTCGTCCCGAGATCTAAGATGGCACCGGATAGAAAACGGAAGAAGAAAGAGGTAAAACTAAGTTGCTCCTTTGACAAAAGAGTGAAACCAACGAACCTTGAGAGGTCGCAAAGCTTGAAGAAAAGACACGACGGAGGTGAAAAAAATCTAAAACACTCCGTTCAGCAAGAGGAACAAGGAACATGGAATGCGGCGAGAAAGAAGAGTTTACGTGACAAGATAGACATTGAAACCACTCCGGTTAAAACTAGATAGAGAAGGAACAAGAATGACATAATTTGGGCAACACTCCGACTGAAAATGGAAGGAATTGAACATGATCTTGACAAGATGAGAGGATACTTGAAGAGATCAACAACACACTGCCTCCGGAACTATTTAAAGAATGGCACAAGGTGTAAGAAAGATTTCATACGGCACTCCGGTTGAGAAGGGAGGCAAAACTAGCTAAGATGAGAGAGCTCGAATGAAAACACGACACTCCGATTAAATGGATAAGCAAAAGGAAAGAACATGATCCTCACAATTCGAGATGAAGAGTGAAGAGGGCAACATCACAATGCTTCCGGAACAAAAGAATAGTAGCTAGATTGTTGGGATAAAGGGACAGAGAAGAAAAAATGACAACTTCCACCACAATTGAATTTCAAGAGCATCCTTGCAAGAAAGGATTGAACGGAGTTGTTGGAGAATCAACAACAAAAAGAATAAGATTGATATGGTCTTAAGGAATGCATCTCAAATTATGAGGTGACAACCTGCCACTCACGGGAAAAGAATTGGATTGATAAGAACAAGGAGACGAGAAAGCTATATCACCGGGAGGATAAAGAAGAACTTGGGTCATTTATAAGCACCATAAAAAGCAACAATCCTTAGGGAAGGCTTTAGGTGAAATCTAAACCAAGATAACTCCAAGGAAGAAATTGATGGATTTAATATACCTCATTCTTGACAACATGTGAATCATGAAACACGAAGGGAAATTGTCAAGAATGACATAACACCGCCTCAAAAGATATAGATAGAAAGAATTGCACTTCGGAATGCAAGATGAAGAATACTTGAACTCCTCAAGACAAAACATGTGTTGAACACCATGTTTATTTTAGAGTATAGCTTGGCGGATCATAACTTCGAGAGAAATCTTGAAGAACAATTGAAGAATTAAAAGAATCCTTGATGAACCACCATGTAGAGCCTCCACGAAGTACTCCGGTAATAAGATGATGATAAAAAAAAGAAGTTGACAAAAATTCCAGGAAAAGCATTGCAATGATTAGATGAAGCTTTGAAATGATATAATTGAAATAACCTGGAGCTCCAGAAAGAAAAATGAACAAATGAGATCAAGAATTTTGATGAATCTTCGGAATAAGGAATTAATCACTTGTATGAAACAAGAATAAGAATTACATTATGCATAGCCTTCACCAATTTAGATTGATGACAAGCAACGGATTTGGCATACTACTTATTCTCGTAGAAAGGATTAAGAGAGACATAGCGCAAACTTGAGAAAAGTCCTCAACGATCCGCCGGTAGGATTGGAAAGAACGAATGAATCTATATGATAACGAAGGAAGAGAAGTCTTGAACGAACCACCATAAAAATTGAAAATGAACAAAGAAAAGATAAAGAATCACCGGGAAGAATTAGAAAAAGAACGAAGATACTTGAGAGAATTTAGATACAAGTGAACGCATAGATCCCGAGCTGATTAGATAATACTTGAATGATGCACCGGTAAGATTTGGAGAACGAGATCTGAAAGTTGAGAATGAATAATACTGAGATGATGGGTTTCGTAGGAATAAAACTGAAAAGACTCCTGAAATTCTCCAGCTGGGTGAAAACAAATTCTCACAATCGAAAACAATTATGAGAGGATGGCATCAAGCTAGAACCACGCATATTTGGAAGAACGGGTAAGGATATAAGAGGAACTCTTCTTCGGTCTTCAAATGTTGAGAATGACAATGAGAAACACCACCATGAATTGTTGAGGCACTCCGGAATGAAAATTTGGGAAGGTTGAACCAATGATGAATAGAATTTGGAAGATCTAGGAGAAAGACATGACTGGTGAAAATTCATTCTTATGTCAACTTTGAAAAGAATTTGAGAATCGCGCCGGGAAAATTAGAAGAGTCAGGTAAGATCCTGGGAAAAGACATGTGGGTTAGGGACCACTCAAAAGAAACACTGTTGAACGATTTAAAAGAGAGATTGCGCCGGTTGAATTAAATGGCTTGACTGAGATAAGAACCTCAAAATACCTTGAACGGATTGAGAATGGAAACGAATCTTCTTAGATATCTTCATCACTCCGGAACAATTGAATAGCGAGAAGTGGATGATTAAGAGGTGCACCGGTATGAGAAAAACATTTGAAACGAGGAAAAGATATGATTGACAAAGCTTGAATTGAATCCACCGGAGAAGAAAAGAGAACGAAGAATAATGAAGTTAAGGCTCCGTTAGTATCTTCCTGAGAATCACCGGATAAGAACATTGACGGAAAAGAATGGAGAGACTTCACATCAATAAAAAAGGATACTTGATTAAAAAAATCTGAGTCCTTGAAGAAAAAGGGTGGGAGGGCGGGAAAACAAAGACAACTTGGGACGAATGAAACAAAAACTATTGAGAATACTTAGAGTTGATCTTGCGGATGTTGATGATCGGATTTACTTTGCAAAAGAGCACGCGGGTTGGAAAAGAATTAACATGACAATCTCGATGATCAAGAAGGATTGGTATTCACATAGAAGTATGAGAACACCGCTTAGGAAAGGTATGGAATCAACACTTGACTTCGAAGCAACTCGACTACCACAAAAGAAAACAAAAACAAAGGATTTGACTTGCAGAATAATCCGGAAACAAACATATGATAGATCCCATATCGTATCATGTGTCTGTTGGAAAGATATTCTAGGAGCTACTTGAATTCCCACTTATAAACTCCTGAAACTTTCTGGTTATGCAATCAGGTGTTGGGGATACAGGGGACACAAAATATATCACCCAAACTAACAATACCTAGATCCAGCTGTATCCATCCTTCAACACATAACCAAGAAACCTTCGGAAATCGTGTACCTCAACCTTCGAAAAGCATCCGTTATATGAGTTATGGCAATACTCCCGAACTCCCGCCCCAGTACTGGGTGGCGTCGAGGTGATCTCACCAACAACTGCATAAAAGAGATTTTCGATGTCGGCAAAACTCAGGTATTCCAGAACTGCAACGATAAAATTGTGACGACAACACCTCGGAGCTCAACTCCCCGGGCCACTGCCACAACCCCTAAATGTCAGGAGGCACCAAGAACAATGTTCTCGTCACAAAACCATCGGAACGATTCCAAGATACCCGCGTGATCCTAAAAAAAATTCGTCAAATTTGAGGAAAGGAGAGTCAAAACTTCTACGTCAGGGGGCCTCACCAGAGCGACGAAGGGGCTGAGGAGTAAAAAGAATCCTACTCTCCGATATATATAATCCTAAGACTCAAAACATTTTGTTCTAGACTCAACAAAGTCAGCGATTCAATCAAGCAGGGGGCTCCTAAGTCGGGGATGGCTCTGATTACCAACTTGTAACGCCCTCGATGCGGCTATATCTCCCACGTGTCGAAGCACGACGTAGAGGCATAACCGCATTGAAAGCAATGTCGCAAGTGAGGTAATCTTCACACAACCCATGTAATACATAAGGGAAAGAGATACATAGTTGGCTTACAATCGCCACTTCACGCAATACATGAGTAAAGCATTACATCAAACAGATACAATCAAGGTCCGACTACGAAACCAAAATAAAAGAAGACTACCCCAAATGCTGCACAGATCCCTGATCGTCCCAACTGGGCTCCACTACTGATCAACTGAAACGAAACCACACAATGAACAAGATCTTCATCGAGCTCCTCCTTGAGCTCGGGTGCGTCACCTGCACGGTTTCATCGGCACTTGCAAACTGGTTTTGGAAATATCTGTGAGTCACAGGGACTCAGCAATCTCACACCCGCGAGACCAAGACTATTTAAGCTTATGGGTAGGAGAAGGTAGTGAGGTGGAGCTGCAGCAAGCGACTAGCTTATCTGGTGTCTAACATACGCAAATGAGAGCGAGAAGAGAAGGCAAAAGCACGGTCGAACAACTATGATCAAGAAGTAATCCTAGAACAACCTACGTCAAGCATAACTCCAACACCGTGTTCACTTCCCGGACTCCGCCGAGAAGAGACCATCACGGTTACACACGCGGTTGATGTGTTTTAATTCCGGTCAACTTTGGGTTTTCTACAACCAGACATTAACAAATTCCCATCTGCCTCATAACCGCGGGCACGACTTTCAAAAGATAATACCCTGCAAGGGTGTCCCAACTTAGCCCATTATAAGCTCTCACGGTCAACGAAGGATATTCCTTCTACCGGGAAGGCCCGATAAGTCTCAGAATCCCGATAGGAGTCGCACGTATCTCGTTCTCAGGGCACACCGGATAAGCGAAGCGTACATGTACCAACGTGACCCAAGTTGCCTAGGGACGGTCCCGCACGGTGCTCTAGTTTGGACCAACACTCAGAGGAGCACTGGCTCGGGGGTTAAAATAAATATGACCCTTGAGTCTGCAGAACCCAAGGGAAAAAGGCTTAGGTGACAAATGGTAAAACCAAGGTTGGGCCTTGCTGGAGGAGTCTTGTTCAAAGCGAACTATAAAGGGGGTCCCATAAATCACCCAACCATGTAAGGAACGCAAAATCAAGGAACATAACACCGGTATGACGGAAACTAGGGCGGCAAGAGTGGAACAAAACACTAGGCATAAGGCCGAGCCTTCCACCCTTTACCAAGTATATAGATGCATTAATTAAATAAGATATATTGTGATATCCCAACAAGTAACAACATCTCCATGTTCCAACAAGAACAAACTTCATCTTCACCTGCAACTAACAACGCTATAAGAGGGGCTGAGCAAAGCGGTAACATAGCCAAACAACGGTTTGCTAGGAAAGGATGGTTAGAGGCTTGACATGGCAATATGGGAGGCATGATAAGCAAGTGGTAGGCATCGCAGCATAGGCATAGCAAAAGAGCGAGCATCTAGCAAGCAAAGATAGAAGTGATTTCGAGGGTATGGTCATCTTGCCTGAGATCCCGCAAGGAAGAAGAACGATTCCATGAAGAAGACAAATGGATGTAGTCGAACGAATCCTCACAACTCCGGAACGAAACCGAAGCTAACGAGAGAAGCCACCCGGAAAGAAACAAGGAACATAGTAAACAACCATCACATAAACATGGCATGATGCACAATCAAGTATGATGCATGTCCGGTTTAATGAGCATGGCATGGCAAAGTGCAACAAACAACACTACAAATTAAGTGGAGCTCAATATGCAACGAGTTGCATATTGACGAAACACCACATGACTTATTTAGTTCTCTCTAAGTTATGTATCCAACAATATTAAATGTTGTTAAACATGGCAAGAGGTGAAACATATGAAAAACTACCTATCTAGGCAAATTTAAATGAGGCCGGAACAACAAACAACAAGTCCGGAAAAACCTCATGAGCATATATTAGATTTGGTACTGTTCTGCCCTAAAACATATTTTAGATTTATTAAACAGGAAAATAAAGTGCATCATGTTAAACTATGCATTCTTCTACCCCATTTACATATAAAGTTTATTAAATTCTGAGCTACGGTTAAATAGTTATGAATTAAACCATTTTAACAAGGCATTCAACCAAATTAATGGAAACAACAAATTAACCATACTTGAAGTTGTTATCATGATGCGGATGACATGAACAAGTTTTATGCAATTATTATTAAAAGTTGACAAGAGTATTAAGAAGCATTGGTCATCGTGGCGGAAACGAAAGGGGTGCCACGGCAACGACAACGGAAATGGTGCCACGGCAACATTCCGATGATCCGACAACTCATTGAGATACCGGTGCAAAAGAGCAAGTGTGCGGATGTGTGGAGCATGCAAAAGATGGTGGGGTGATCCCGGCTACCGGGTTCCCACGGGTCAACGGCATGGCAAACGAGGAGGAACGTGCATGAAGCAAACGGGCACAATGCCAACATACGACTCATCTCAAACGACAAGCATTCGTCCACGGGTCATCGTTCTCAGCGGTTATACCTTTGAAGCGTGTATTTCGGAGCGGATCAAGTTCAGCGGAAGTAGTCGTTCGCGGGTCGTCGAGGGAAGTAGTGGTACTCGGCGATGGTAGAGGAAGTAGTGGTCCACGTGGCGGCGGTAGTGGTACACGTTTTCGTAGAGGAACTTGACGACTCCAACGTCTTCGGGGCGACGGTAGTGGTACACGCGACGTCGGGGTACTAGTCGGTCCGGTCTTGGCGATGTAGATGTACACATTGTCGGGGAACTTGTCACATCATCGGGTGTAGTTGTTCATGAGGGTCTTGATGAATCCGAAGGGTACTTGGCGATGTAAAGTTGCTCCTGTAGACGAACTTGAGGTGCTTCTGGCGTCGGACTTGCGGCGTTGGACAGAACCATGGCGAGGTTCAGCTGCTACCACACGTCCATGGCAAAAATGAAGCCCGTGCAGGAAGTCGAAGCAGCAAGCAGGGAAAGCGGGAGGTGATGGCCGAGCCAGCGGCTGGGGGCTCCGGGACGGCGCGACGATGGCAGCGGGCGCGGGGTCAAGGCAGAGGCGACCGGCAGGGCAGGGGAGGAAGACGGCAGGGGCGAGGCGGCCTGGTCCGCTACTGTGGTGGCCGGCGACGACGTGAGGGGATGCGAGGGGTGCAGGGAAGGTCCGGGCGTGGCACGCCGGAGGTGGGGACGGGGCCCTGCCGGCGGGTTCCGGCCGGGAACAGGCCAGGGGGTGAGGAGGAGGGCGCGACGTCCTCTGGAGCAGCGTGGCGAGGCAAAGGCTGGCGGCGGCGGGCTCCGGTGGCCGGGGCCAGCGCGAGGAGATGGGGCGGCGTTGGGCGCGCAGGCGAAGATGGGGATCGGGTGCGGGGATACTCTCCTGAGCGTGGCTGGAGGGAGGACGAGAGGGAGAGAGTGAGAGGAAGAGATGGGATTGGGCGAGGCGCTCCTCTCGTGCATGGTGACGGCGCGAGGGAGGAGACGAGGGAGAGTGGGGGATCGGGCAGGGGAGGCTAGGGTTCGGTCGGCAGGGCCGGATGGGCCTGCGCGGGAGGTTGGGCCTAAATGGGCTGGCACGGGAGGTTGGGAGGCCCAGGCTGCTGGGCTCCTTCTCTCTCTCTCTAATAAAGAAAAGAAAAAAAACAGAGATTAAGAAAGAAAAGAAAGAGGGGTTAGAGGAAGAAGTTGGACACGCAGACAATATTTCCGGACTCACAAAAATATGCTCGTTCCAAGAAAAAATGGAGTGGCAAGATTGCAGGAATAAAATTCAAACTCATTTGAATTTAATTCAAAATGGGTTTGAACTAGGACTAGGTTTGATGTAGCCAAAAGTGTTGAGAATTTTGGTAGAGCTCGGGAAAAATGATGAAAGAATAAAAGACAAGGTTAGAGGTCGAGAGTTATGATAACAAAGGCATTGGGATTATTTTGCAAGTGGGTTATGGTTAAATCCAAATAAATGGAATAATTTTTATTATAGCTCCCTAATAATATTGATAGGTTTGAATATGTTATAAAGAGAAATCACGAGTGAATTCCCTCGATTTAAATGGGTCAAAGACCCATGCAATTTAATTGGTTGAGTTGCAAAAGATTTATGAGATGATGACATGATGCAATGCAAAATAAAAGGGCACGCACAAATGAAACACACGACGAAACCCGGAATCTATGGAAGTCTTCTCAAGCATCGGTCTCGGGGCGTTACAGATGGCTCGAACTCGCCGGTTTTCTGCGGCGAAGAAGGGAAATGCTCCTCGAGAGGGACCAGACCCTCTCCCGCCGAAGAAGCGACCTGCTCCCCGCGGCCGCGATGAGGAGGGCCGTCAGGTGGCGCCGAGGCCTTGGTATGTGCGGCCTTCGCCGGGGTTCCCGCTTCCTTTGTATGCCCACGCCGAGGGCCTTGGAAGAGGAGATGCCGATCCCCTCGGCCAGCACCGTCGCCGGCGCCGGAGGGTCACGAAGGTGTGGGCCATTCCTCCTGGAGTCCACGCCGAGGGCTCCTCCCGCGAGATCGTGCTCCACGCCGCCATGCCTCCGCGAACTTGGATTCGCTTTCCTCCCTTCTTCGCCTCCTTCTTCCCGCGGGGAAGACTCCTGGAGCTATGGCTGCAGCACGCCGACTGCAGCACTCCTGCGACCGATGCAGAAGTCGCGGTCCTTGCCTCAGGTGAGGTCTTCATGACCCGCGGCTGGGGCGAGATCGCTCGGGGTTGCAGAGCAAGGGGCGCCCTCACGATCCACCTGGAGTACGATGGCGCTTCGATGATGTTCTTCAAGGTCTTCGACGCGAATGGGCGCCGGCTGGAGTGCTGCCCCGGGGGAGGCGGCCAGGACCTCGCTATGGCAATGGCTGGGCCCGCCGACCGCCCCCTAGACAGCTCAACAAGCGATGGGAGCGCCGGAGGATCTAGCGATCCCAGCGAGGTCTTCGCGACTCCGGAGACGAGCGACGACAGCTAAGAACCCGCAAGCCAGCGCCGTTCTCGGAGCAGGGCGGGCTCACTCGGCCGTCGCTGACTCTGATCTGGATGGGGTTGGCGCCGGTGCTTGATGGCCCATTGTTGATGATGGCGTCTCTTGCAGGGGCACGTGTAGTCAGCGTCCCTTAGGACCTGTTTCCTGCAAGGAATCATACTGCGCCCCATGGGGGCTTGTAAGGTGTCTGTGATCCTTTTGTTAATATGTAACCCTTGCTATGGATCTGTGTGAATCACAAATTCCGTCATAGTTCGGTCCTCCCTTTCGCACCTCGCGAGGGCTTGGTGCTCTGCGTCGACAGGTCCCAGTCCCAAGGCGGCGTCAGCCGTCGCTGGTATGCCAGGTCGCGATGCCGTGGTCAAGGCCAGGAGGTGAGCGACCCGGGGTCCGGTAAGAGCCCCTGAGTCGCGATGCTCAGGAGGTCCCCTTTGGCGCCCAAGCAGCCGTCGCTTGGTGAGAAAGAGAAGCAACGTCGCTAGTACGGAGTCGCTTTAGGTGCGGGGATAGTGCCACGGTAGCTAATGCTTTGGATGGTGACTTATCTTTGAGAATCGGGGATCGCCCCTAGCGCGTCATCGGGTCCGGGGGTAATTTGGACAGAGTTGCTTGACGAGGTCCTCGCGTGCCCCTTCGCCCTCTCCTCTGCTCCCCTTTCTGCTCTACGTCCTCGGGTCCCAGCCCTCGAGCTAGTCTCAGCCGTCGCTGGTATGCCAGGTCGCGATGCCGTGGACAAGGCCAGAGGGTGAGGGCTGGAGGGCCAGTAGGAGCCCTGAGTCACGATGCTCAGGCGCCCACCTTTAACGTGCAAGTGGTTTGCGCGGGCGAGGGTGAAGGAAACGCCGTGAGGGCCTTGGCCAGCGCAGTTTCCCCTAAGGATCCTGCAGATTCATCAAAGAAAGAAGATGGGGCTGCCATGGCAGTTGTCAGTCGATCGTTAGTCGCTCAAGAGCTCGTTGGTTGGAGTAGGTGAGGTGTACCAGGGCACCCGTGAGCCAGCGCGGGACTCACGAGGCCCTACCTCTAGGCGGGTTGCGCCTGGAACTGGGCTATATCTTGAGATGTGTTCCTGCAAAATTTGGTTAGATGTCGGCACTCTACGTCCTCGGGTCCCGGCCCTCGAGCTTGTCTCAGCCGTCGCTGGTATCCCAGGTCGCGATGCCGTGGACAAGGCCAGAGGGTGAGGGCTGGAGAGCCAGTAAGAGCCCTGAGTCGCGATGCTCAGGCACCCCCCTTTAACGTGCAAGTGGTCAACATGGAGAAGAAGAGGTGCCGTGGACGGCATCAAGTAATCAAGCATGATAGGCGAATGCATAAGTGGAAATAAACGCAGGGGAGATACACGCCGCTGGGCCTAGCCCGAGCAGCTTGGGGATGATGCAGCCCGAGGGGTGCCCCCAGCAAAGCAAGCTAACGACTGAAGGAAATAAAAAGGGATACATGCCACGGGGACGGACCCACGCGGCCTGGGAGTGACACAACCCTGGGAGGGCGCTCCCAGCTAGGAATGAAACTTGAAAGATGTCACCTGCAGATGTCGTCGTCGAAGTGGCGTTGGTGCAGTAGACTCGGTGGGCTGCGGAAGCCGATCCTCACGAGCCCCCAGGCCCTGGGGCCTCGGGAGGCTCCGGAGGCACTGGTGGCTCCTCGCGGGCTGTCTCCATCTCCGCTAGAGCCGCAGAATGCCTGTCTTCTTGAGCCTCCAAGATGCCCCTCATGAGGCGCTGGGTACCCGAGGATGGCGTTGTACGGCAGGCGGATGTGTGCGATGCCGAAGTCGATGAGCTCGGTGCAGTAGTTGCTGCGGGCCCCGGAGGTGACAGGGAGGCGGACCTGCCCGATTGGGACCGTGGAACCGTCGGTGACTCCGAAGAAAGGCTTGGTTGGCTGAAGCTGGTCATAGGGCACTTGGAGGTTGTTGAATGTTTCCACGGACAAGACGTTGAGCCCTGATCCACCATCGATGAGGGTCCTGGTGACCAGAACGTTGCTGATGACTGGGGAACAAAGCATCGGGAGGACTCCGGCTGTGGCCGCGCACTTGAGCTGGTCTGCCGAGCTGAACGTGATGGCGCACACTGACCACCTGAGGGGGCACGTTGCTTCGAGCCTGGGGAGGACTGCATTCACTTCGCGGGCAAACTGCTTGAAGATACGTTGAGAGGTTGGGGCTTGAGCTCCGCCCAGGATGCAGGCGATTGCGCGCGGCTCTTGGAAGCCCCCAGCCCCCTCGTCTTGGTGGCGGTCTTCATTCCTCCTTGGCTGAGGTGGCAGCGGCGGCAGGCCTGGATTGCCGTGAGGGCGATCCTCACGAGGCTGATCCCTCTAGTCCCCCTCGCGAGGTGGGTCCCGCCAGCGGTCCTCGCGAGGTTGGTCGCGCCACCCTTGGCGCGAGCCCCGATCTTCCCAGCGTCCTGGGTTTCTTCCTCCTCGGCCGTAGCCCCGGTCGGCACGGTCAGGGCGACGGCCGATTCTTCCTTCTCGCACGGCGCGGAGTTCTTGGCATTCGTTGGTGTTGTGGGTGTGGAGGTCGTGGTACACGCAGTACCGGCTGCTCCTGGAGGATTCGGGCAGATCCTTGCCCCGCTTGGTGTCTGGTTCCACCGCGAGTACGGCAGCCCCCTTGCGCTTCACGTCCTTGGCCTTGGGCTTCTTCTCTTCAGGGTCTGCGGCAGGCAGCGCGAGGAGGGAGAGACGTCCCTCCTCAGCACTGGCGCACTTGGTCGCTAGGTTGAACAGCTCCAGGGAGGTGCAGAGGTCTTCATGCATCGCCAGCTCCTCCTTCATCTTGACGTCGCGCACGCCATTGGAGAAGGCCGAAATGATGGCTTCCTCGGACACCCTGGGGATCTTGAGGCGCGCACTGTTGAAGCGCTGGATGTACTTTTGTAGGGTCTCCCTAGGTTGCTGCTTGATGCGGCGCATGTCGCTCACGGTGGGAGGCCGGTCGCGGGTACCTTGGAAGTTGGCGATGAAGCGGGTACGCATCTGGTCCCAGGAGGAGATCGTGCCTGGGGCCAGGTTCAGGAGCCAAGTGCGAGCACCTTCCTTCAGCGCCATGGGGAACCAGTTCGCCATGACCTTTTCGTCCCCGCTGGCAGCTTCGATTCCCAGCTCGTAGAGCTGGAGGAACTCCGCGGGATCAGTTGTGCCGTCGTAGCGAGGGGGCAGGCCCGGCTTGAACTTGCCGGGCCATGCGATGCTGCGCAGCTCGGTGGTGTAGGCGCGGCAGCCCGTGGTGGCCATGGGAGGCTTCGGTTGAGGGAGAGCTTGGCCTTGCGGGTCCCCTTGTGCTGCTGCTGGGAGCAGCGCGGGGTCTTGACGTGCCGGGGCCGGAACGGGGTCTCGACGAGCCGGAGCTGGGAGCGCCCGGGCAGCCTCTTGCGGTCGAGGGACTTCTTGGCAGCTCCGTTCCTGCTGGGCTGGCGCCTGACGGAGCTGGTTCCGCCCAGGGGCCGCGCGCCTTGGAGCCATGGCGTCTTCTTGGAGAGGAGGCGGCTGGTACGCCCCCGGAGCTTCATTGCCCACGCGAGGCGGAGTGCGGCGCAGCGGTGCGGACGGCGCGGGAGAGCCCCCTGAGGCGCGGATGAGCTCGGCGACGCGGTCGAGCCACTCCTCGTAGACGTCGTCGACGGGGCGGTAGCGCAGGAGCTCGTTCGCCGCAATGAGCGCAACTCGAGATTCCAAGGGTGCGCGGAGCGCGCGGGACGAAGAGCCGGCCGGGGTGAGTCACGGGGTAGCGGTGCGGCTCTCTTGCCGCACGGACGGGTGCTGAGACGATGCTTGCTGCTCGTTCCCCGCCGGGCCGGTGGCGGTGTTGACGGCAGGCGACGGAGAACGACGAGGACGCCCACGGACGGGGGCCGTCTGGGCGACGCGGGAAGCGATGGCGGCCCGGCGCTCGGCGTGGGCCCGACGAGCATCAGACATGGATACGACGGTCGAAGGAGAGCGGAGCGGTGGAAGGCGGATTCCGGCGCACCCCTACCTGGCGCGCCAAATGTCGGATCATGGGTTCCGGCAGACCCTTAAGGTTCGAACTCTGGGGTGCGCGCGAAGATTATGCCCTCTACCTCTCCGTCTCGCAAGGATCTAAACTACAGAACGAACAACACAAGAGACACAGGGTTTATACTAGTTCGGGCCACCATTGTGGTGTAATACCCTACTCTAGTTTGTGGTGTGGTGGATTGCCTCTTGGGCTGGTGAGGATGAACAGTACAAGGAAGAACTGCCTCGCGAGGGTCTGTTCTTGGCTAGGGGGATGAACTGCTGGGGGAGTTCAATCGCCCTTCCCTCTCTATCTCTACTTGTTCTCTGCTTGCTCTGAATACTCCCCTCGATCTCTCGATGCCTCTACCCTGGGGGTGGCTAGTCCTATTTATGTGCAAAGGCCCTGGGCCTCTTCCCAAATATTTGAGCGGGAAGGGCGCCAACAATTGGCCAATTCGAAGGGGAACATCTGGTACACTTACCCTGACTAAAGTTGGTCTTCGCCTGCCAAAGGCCCTGTGGTGACGCCGTCCTGGGCTCCATGGTGACCTCCTTCCCACCATTGGACTGGTCTTGGTCTCGTTGCACCGAAATGGATGCCTTTGCTTGATCCTCTCGCCTGCGCTTGCCCCCTTTGCATCGAAGAGGAAAGGGGAGGACACCGCGTGGTCTGGCGCCCGCCTGGCACCCTTGGTCATCATGGCTTGCGTCATGGGCACCTCGTGAGGTACTCCGCCTTGATCTCTCCGCCTTCTCGCGAGCCAGCCTGAGGAGGCCGCGCCCGAGGAAGCGCCGTGTCATCCGCCCCGCGAGGCTTGGCCCCTCGCGAGGGTCTTGAGCCTTGTGTTGATGAAGATGGGACACGCTGGGCCCCCATTTGAGCCATGCCGCAGGCCGCAGGCAGGCAAGTCTGGGGACCCCCGTTCCCAGAACGCCGACAGCCGACGCTCCTGGGACTCCGGGGCGTGTACAGCCCCACTCATTTTTACGTGAGAGTGTCACGGGGCAGCGAGCTTCACAGGCATTGGCCTTCTTCACAGGCTCCGGGTCTTTCTCCCTAGAGGTGATCAGCTTCACAGGCACTTGCCTTCTTCACAGGCTCTGGGCCTTTTCCAAAAAAGGGAAGGTCTTCACAGGCGTTCACCTTCTTCACAGGCTCTGGGCCTTTTCCAAAAAGGGAAGGTCTACACAGGCGTTCGCCTTCTTCACAGGCTCTGGGCCTTTTCCAAAAAGGGAAGGTCTTCACAGGCGTTCGCCTTCTTCACAGGCTCTGGGCCTTTTAGGGGTAGAACCTCCAGAGGTGCTGGATGTTCCACGCGTTCTGTATCGGCTCCCCCTCTTGAGTCTCCAAGCGCACGGAGCCTGTCCTGGAAACATGAAAAACCTTGAACGGGCCCTCCCACATGGGAGAGAGCTTGTGCAGCCCCTCCCTGGAGAGAACTCGTCTGAGCACGAGGTCTCCTACCTCGAGGGTCCTGGGGCGGATGTTGCGGCAGCGATATCGTCGCAGCGCCAATTGGTACCTCGCTGCTCGCAACGTGGCTTCCCGGCGGCGTTCCTCCCCCAGTACGAGGTCCATCCCCCGCATGGCATCCAGCTGCGCTTCGTCGAACGCTAGGACCCGTGCGGAGCGACGCCTGACCTCGTGAGGGATGACTGCTTCAACTCCATATACCAAGAAGAACGGGGTCTCCCCAGTTGGTTTAGTCGCGGTCGTGCGGATGGACCACAACACAGACTGTAGCTCGTCGTACCAACCTCTGCCGCAGGCCTGCAGCTTCTTCTTGAATGTCCTGGTCTTGAGGCCTCTCAGGACCTCCTCGTTGGCCCGTTCGGCCTGCCCATTGCTTCACGGGTGCGCCACCAAAGCGTAGCATATCTGCGTCCCAAGGTTAGCAAAGTATGTTTTGAAAAGATTACCGGTGAACTGCGAACCGTTGTCTGTGATGATGCGGTTCGGCACCCCGAACCGGCTCACGATACCCCTGATGAACTTGACCGCGGAACCAGCAGGGATGGTACGGACGGCCTCCACTTCTGCCCACTTGGTGAACTTGTCAATGGCGACGTAGAGGTAGCGGTAGCCCCCTGGAGCCCGAGGGAACGGGCCCAGAATATCCAACCCCCAAACTGCGAATGGCCAAGAGAGGGGTATAGTCTGCAGGCCTCCCACCGGTTGATGGATCTGCTTGGAATGAAACTGGCAGGACTCACAAGCCTTTACTAATTCGACTGCGTCGTTGAGCGCGGTGGGCCAATAGAACCCGCTACGGAATGCCTTGCCAACGAGGGTTCGTGATGATGAGTGATGCCCGCAGTCTCCGCCGTGTATGACCTCCAGTAGTTCCTTCCCTTGCTCCCGGGAGATGCAGCGCAGGGATACATCATTTGGTCGCTTCTGGTAAAGCTCTCCATCTCTGATGCAGTATGTCGTGGCCTGCCGCGCCACACGCTCCGCTTCCTCTTCCCTTTCCGGTAGGGTCCCTTGTGTTAAATAGCTCCGTAGTTCTGTGATCCAGCACTCCTCCCGAGGTTCCATTGTCAGGAGTAGACGCGCTCCTGAGGTCGCTCCATAGATCGGGGCTCCTGAGGCTGGCGGCCGAGGGAGCTCCTCTCGAGGCTGAGCGACGTTTGATAACGTCGGCTGTGCTGAGGGTTTGAAGAGCCACTCTTCGAAGACGCCTGGTTCCTGTGGCAACCGCCTGGATGCCCGTCCGGCTATGTCATCGGCCTCCTGATTGGTGCCATGAGGCACGTGCTTCAGTTCCAACCCCCAGAACTGCTTTTCCATCCTGCGGACTTCCACTAGATAGGCCTCCATATGCTCGTCCTTCGGCTCGTATACCTTGTTGGAGAAGTTGACAAGGAGCTGCGAGTCGCCCTTGACGGTGAGGCGCTTCACCCCCAGAGCTACCGCGGCCCTTAATCCGGCTATCAGACCCTCATACTCTGCTATGTTGTTGGAGACCTTTTCACCTTGCTGGAAACAGAGCTGTACGGCATAGTAGAGCTTATCCTGAGTGGGTGATATCAGCACCGAGCCAGCCCCCGCGCCGTGCCTGGAGAGCGCCCCATCGAAATACATGACCCAGCCTTCCGGCGCCTCACTCCTTGGAGAGAGGGACCGATCCTCGTTGTCCTTGAGGCCTGGCGCTTCTGCCCATTCAGCCACGAAATCTGCTAATGCTGCTCCTTTGATGACCCTAGTTGTGCTGAACTCGAGTTGAAACGCCTGCAGCTCGATGTTCCACTCGACGACCCTTCCAGCTGAGTTAGGGCTCCTGAGCACTCTCTCCAGGGGGTACGATGAGACGACCTTAATGGGATGGGCCTGGAAGTAGTGACGCAGCTTGCGCGAGGCCACCAGTAGCGCGAGGAGGAGCTTCTGAGGCATTGGGTACCGTGCCCTCGCGTCCCGTAGCACTGTGCTAACAAAGTAGACTGGATGCTCAACAAGGCTGAGAGCATCTGGGGTTGCGGCGCCCTCGGGAGGTAAGGGCGCCTCACGAGATGACGCGGCCTCGGGAGGCGGACCATCCAGGCGTGTGGCTTCTCCTGCCTCCGGTGCACTCTTCGGCAGCCGACCCTTCTCAACTGCGGTTGTGGCTTCTGTAGGCTTTCCTTGCTCCCGTTTTGCCTTGCCTTGGGTTGCCGCTGCGGTCTTGGCTTGGCGCTCCTCCCTAACCGCCACCAGGGCTGCGCTGGCGGAGTAGGGAGTGGCAGAGAGGTAGAGCAGCATGGGCTCTTGAGGGCGCGGAGCCACCATGACTGGGGGACTGGTCAGGTACCTCTTGAGATCTTGAAACGCCTTATCTGCCTCTTCAGTCCATTCAAAGGGCCCCTTTTTCTTCATCAGCTGAAAGAAAGGCAACGCTCGCTCCCCCAGTTTGGAGATAAAGCGCCCTAGCGTGGTCACGCACCCAGTGAGCTTCTGCATCTCTCTGAGGGTCTTTGGTGGACTCATGTCCTCGACCGCCTTGACCTTCTCTGGGTTGGCCTCGATGCCATGATGAGATACGAGGAAGCCCAAGAGCTTGCCCGAGGGGACGCCAAACACACATTTCTCCGGGTTGAGTCATAGGTTTACTGCGTCGAGGCTCGCGAAGGTCTCCTCCAGGTCTTGTATCAGGGTCTTGGCCTCCCAAGATTTTAGGACAATGTCATCAACGTAGGCCTCGACATTCTTTCCGAGTTGCGGGCCCAAGGTGATGTGCATCAACCGCTGAAAGGTAGCTCCTGCGTTACGCAACCCAAACGGCATGCATGTGTAGCAGTATACCCCGCACGGGGTCAGGAAGGCGGTCTTTTCAACGTCTTCTACCGCCATCTTGATCTGGTGATATCCGGAGAAGGCGTCCAGGAAGCATAGCTGGTCACACTCTGCGATGGAATCGACGATCTGGTCGATGCGGGGGAGCGGAAACGGATCTTGCGGGCATGCCTTGTTGAGATTGGTGAAGTCGACACACATGCGTTCCTTCCCCCCTTCTTAGGCACAACGACGGGGTTGGCCAACCAATCCGGGTATCGGACCTCACGAATGACCCCTGCGGCTTCTAGCTTGCGGGTCTCTTGGACAATGAAGGCCTGCTTCTCTGCGGACTGCCGCCTGGCCTTCTGCTTCACGGGGCGCACATTTAGGCACACGTTGAGGTGATGCTCGATGACACTCCTAGGAATCCCTGCCAACTGATCGGGCTCCCAAGCGAACACCTTCTTATTCGCGCACAGGAACCTGACCAAGGCCTCCTCCTGCTCAGGCTCAAGGTTGGCGCCTATGATGAAAGTGGCACTGGAGGACCCGTCCTCGTCAACGGGTATCTGCTTGGTTTCTGCCTTGTCCTGGGTGAACAACTGCTTTTTCTTGGCGGGCATAGCCCCCTTGGGCTCAGGGGCCTCCGTGTCGGCGGGCCGTGCTGATGCCGCCGTCTTGAAGGCGAGCTTAAGTACTCGCAGGGCGTCCCCGGTGTCTCCGCGCATGGTGAGGGTACCGTTGCTCCCGGGCATCTTCACGAGGTTGTACGCCGGGTGCATGGCGGCCATGAACTGAGCCAGCGCCGGGTAACCGAGGATGGCGTTGTAAGGGAGGCCGATGGGGGCGATGTCGAAGTCGACCATCTCCGTGCGGAAGTTGTCATAGGTGCCGAAGGTTACATGGAGCCGGATCTGTCCCAGGGAGTCGGACGATCCGCCCCTAACGCCCGAGAAATATCGACTAGGTCGCAGCCGCTCCCGGGGTATGCAGAGGAGATTGAAGGTCTCGACCGAAAGCACACTGAGGCCCGCGCCGCCGTCGACGAGGGTTCTGGTCATGACCACCTGGCAGCTGGTGGGGGTGCACAACAGGGGGAGCGCGCCCGAGCCGGCCAAGTTGGTGGGGTGGTCCTCCGAGCTGAAGGTCAGATCGTCCTCGCGCGCCGCCCGGTCCGAGGAAGCCCCCTGCCGTGCAGAAATGGTGCTGACCCAGCGGGAAAACGGCTTGGCATGGCGACTCGTGGGCGGCGCTTGCGAGACGCCCAGGAGGGCCGCAACGACCGGAGGTGTCGATGTTGTGGCGTAGTCACCCCGTCGCATAGGCGGATGCTGGGGTGGTGCTTGCTGCTCGTTTCCCGCCGGGCGGGTGGCGGTGCTGACGGCGGGCGATGGGGGACGACGAGGACGCCCACCGGTGAGGGCCGCTGAGGCGACGCGGGCCCAACCGGCGCCGTACATGGGTGCGGCGGCCGGAGAAGGATGGAGCGGTGGAAGACAGATTCCGGCGGACCCCTACCTGGCGCGCCAAATGTCGGATTTCGGTTTCCGGCAGACCCTTAAGGTTCGAACTCTGGGGTGCACGCGGATATTATGCCCTCTACCTCTCCGTCTCGCAAGGATCTAAACTACCGAAAGAACAGCACAAGAGACACAGGGTTTATACTGGTTCGGGCCACTGATGTGGTGTAATACCCTACTCCAGTGTGGTGTGTGGATTGCCTCTTGGGCTGATGATGATGATGAACAGTACAAGGGAGAACGGCCTCGCGAGGGCCTGTTCTTGGTTAGGACGATGAACTGTTAGGAGGAATTCTGCCGCCCTTCTCTCTCTTTCTCTACTTGCTCTACGATTGCTCTGAATACTTCCCCCTCGATCTCTAGATGCCACTACCCTGGGGGTGGCTAGTCCTATTTATAGGCAAAGGCCTTGGGCCTCTTCCAAATATTGAGCGGGAAGGGCGCCAACAATTGGCCAATTTGAAGGGGAACATCTGGTACACTTATCCTGACCAAAGTTGGTCCTCGCCTGCCAAAGGCCCTGTGGTGACGCCGTTCTGGGCTCCACGATGAGCTCATTCCCACCGTTGGACTGGTCTTGGTCTCGTTGCACCGAAATGGGTGCCTTTGCTTGATCCTCTCGCCTGCGCTTGCGCCCTTTGCACTAAAGAGGAAAGGGAGGACACTGCGCAGTCTGGCGCCCGCCTGGCACCCTTGGTCGTCATGGCTTGCATCATGGGCACCTCGTGAGGTACCCTGCCTTGATCTCTCCGCCTCCTCGTGAGCCAGCCTGAGGAGGTCGCACCTGAGGAAGCACCGTGTCGTCCGCCCCGCGAGGCTTGGCCCCTCGCGAGGGTCTTGAGTCTTGTGTTGATGAAGATGGGCCGCGCTGGGCCCCCATTTGAGCCATGTCGAAGGCCGCAGGCAGGCAAGTCTGGGGACCCCTGTTCCCAGAACGCCGACAATGCGGGAGAAATCCTTAAAGATTTTATGACCTCTCGAACAGCTGACCAGCTCTCGCCTTATCATGACAGTCAGTTTTAGCTTTCTCTACTGAGGTGCTCGTCCGGAAGAACCGGGACACAATCACAGTAGTTCTCCCAGGGCTACCTTAGCCGATATAGCGGAACGTAAGGTGCCAAAACATGGGAGCCGGGCAAACCCAACTATTGACCCAAGACATGATTCGGAGCTGATGCATATAATGCTATGAGTTCGGGGTGCCAAACTGCCACGAAGGTGTTCAGACTTTATTGCCATGTTATGGGTTAAACAAAGCCCCTGGCATGTTTTAAGTCATATCGTTGTGTACAAATTCCACTTGACAAAATGATTTCAATAAGAAATAACAACAGGTAATGTCATAAAAATCCACATATTTGTATTTGAACAGTACGTCTATGCGTACGGGTACAAGTAGTGTGATAAAAAAGGGAATATGATTGCGGAACCTGTTGAGGCCAGGGGGAAGAGGCTGAGTGCGGATCCGTAATATGTCCGTACGGTCACCGCGGAGAATGTCTAGGGATTCCCTTACACATCCAAGCTCTCTCCAAGTAGCCCGTCCTAGTCGGCGCAAAGGTGAACCTGCGAATGAAATTCTAGAAGTGTTTATGTGCTGGAGGGCAGTCGAGCCGCCGAGTTTGGCATGTCATGGCCTTCGCCGGAGTCTCTTTCATGAAGTAATTCGGAGTCCCTTGACGGTGTCCGGAAGCCTGGACGTCAGCTCGAAGCTGGCTGTAGTTTATATGTTGGTGCCGAGGGAAAGTTCGCCCTTGCCATTAACCGTAATGACGCCGCGTGGACCGGGCATCTTGAGTTTACGATAGGCATAATGTGGTACCGCGTTGAATCGAGCGAGTGCGGTTCGTCCGAGCAGTGCTTGATAATCGCTGCGGAAAGGAACGATCTCGAAGATTAACTCTTCGGTACGGTAATTTTCTGGTGACCCGAAGACTACCTCGAGGGTGATGGAGCCTGTACAACTGGCTTCCACACCTGGTATAATGCCTCTGAATGTGCCTTTAGTTGGTTTGATCGCCGAATGATCGATGCCCATCATGTGCACTGTGTCCTGGTAAAGTAGATTTAGTCTGCTGCCTCTGTCCATAAGGACTCGTGTGAGGTGGAACCCTTCAATTATTGGGTCGAGGACTAGAGCGGCTGGATTGCCCTGAGTGGAGTCAATCGGACGATCTGTGTGGTTGAAAGTGATCGGCCCCAGCTTATATTGCGGGACGATAGGGTCCGTTGAGGCACCATCCCGAAGGATGGATATTTGGTCCGAGTTTGTAAATTGGGTGGTATGTACCACGTTTACCGATTTAATATGCGGGGGAAATTTATTTTGTCCTCCTTTATTCGGTGGTCTGAGCTCGTCATTGCAATCATCACTGTGGGATCCCCCCTCTTCGTTTTTGGCGCCTGCCCTGCCGGCTTGTTTGAAGACCCATCATTCTCTGTTGGTGTGGGTGGCCGGCACTTCTGGGGTGCCATGAATTTGGCATTGGCGATCGAGTATGCGGTCGAGACTAGATGGACCCGGATTTATATTTTTGGGTGGCTCTTTCCGCTGACCGGACTTTGAGCCCCTGAATCCGGCATTACCTGCCGTTTTTTCGGCGTTTTCACCTTGTTTGCGGCGCTTGTGTTTGTTGCGTCATGGTTTGTCACTGCCATTCCGGGCTTCTGATATGCCAGGTTTACTTGCTGTATTGGTACTACGAGCCAACCAGCTGTCTTCTCCCCGCGCAAAAGCGGGCCATGAGTGTCGTGAGGGCTGCCATGGATTTTGGCTTCTCTTGGCCGAGGTGCCGGGCGAGCCATTCGTCACGGATGCTATGCTTAAATGCCTCTAAGGCCTCTGCATCCGGACAGTCGACAATTTGGTTTTTCTTAGTTAGGTACCGAGTCCAGAATGTCCTGGCCGATTCCCCTGGCTGCTGAATTATAGTTGTTAAGTCATCAGCATCCGGTGGTCGCACATAAGTGCCTTGGAAGTTGTCAAGGAATGCGTCTTCCAGATCCTCCCAGCTACCGACGGATTGTGCTGGCAAGCTATTCCGCCAATGCCGAGCTGGTCCTTTGAGTTTTAGTGGGAGGTACTTGATGGCGTGTAGATCATCGCCGCGAGCCATGTGGATATGGAGGAGGAAATCCTCGATCCATACTACGAGATCTATTGTGCCATCATATGATTCGATATTTACGGGTTAAAAACCCTCCGGGAATTCATGATCCATAACTTCATCAGTGAAGCATAGGGGGTGTGCGGCGCCTCTGTGCCAAGATATGTCGCGACGCAGCTCATATGATTTTTGTCTGCTGTATTCGGCCCGGCCGGATTTACTTTTATTGTATCCGGCATGACGATCGTCGTCACGTGTTGGTGTGCGCCCCCGTGATCTGTAGACCGATCTTGCATGTTTTGCTCTGCTCTTTAATATGTCTCGCAGGTCACGCGTGTTGCCCGTTTCTTTGTATTTTTGTTTGAATGGCGGCGGGGTGCAGGCTGATTTTCAAGCTGGAACGCTTTTCTGTCTCGGCCACGCGGTGGCCGGTCAGACGCATTGTACGCCGGTGAGGTAGGTTTTGCTGCTTCTTCTTTGAGCAGCGACCTGCGTTTTGGGTAACTTTTGAAGGGGCGTTCGAGTTCATATTCCTCGGCCGCAAGGACTTCAGTCCATCTGTCTGTTAGCAAATCTTGATTAGCCCGAAGTAGTTGTTGCTTTTTCTTCGTAATATTTGTTGTGGCTATAAGCCGGCGCTTAAAGCGCTCCTGCTCGACGGGATCCTCAGGCACGACAAATTCTTAGTCGTCGAGGCTCACCTAGTCTTCGGAGAGAGGCATGTAATTGTCGTCCTCCGATTCTCCCTCTGCCGCTCGCTCAAGAGGGCTGGCTTTGTTCATCCTCCGGCTCTAAATCTTGCTGGAGGGGATTGTCATCATCTTAGGCACTGTTCGGAGTACCGTTATCTCCTGTGCCGGTATCACCGCTTTTGCTGTGGCGAGACATAGGGCGGCGCCGCTAACGTCGGTGCTTGGGTTGCTTCTTGGAGGGGTCATCCTCCGCTGTCTTGTTGCCATTGCCTTCTTTGGGTGTATCCACCATATATATATATATATATATATATATATATATATATATATATATATATATATATATATATATCATATGATGAGGTGGCGGTCCAATGCCCCGTGGGCAGTGGTTCCTGTTCGTCTCCTTCATCGTTGTCCATACCATCGATGTCTTCGAAGTCGAAGTCGAGCATGTCGGTTATATAATCGTCAATGGCTACTAATTGGGTGGTGGGTGGGGTGTGAATTTCTTCGTCGTCCGCATCCCATTCTAGCCAAACATAGTTCGGCCAAGGTTCTCCTGAAAGGGAGAGATACCTTAACGAGTTTAGTACATCGCAGAAGGGCGAGTGCTGAAAGATATCCGCGGAGGTGAACTCCATGATCGGCGCCCAATCGGATTCGATAGGCATGGGCGTAGGCGGTTCAGAGTCCGTGGCCAGAGACGAGTCCATTGGTTCGGCATCACGGCTCTCGTGAGGGGTAAGGTTAGTATTCGGCTCTATCGCCATTGAGGGTGCGGCCTCCCAGGCAGGGTCTATCCGCCCGTCCTCGGATGGCGCAATCTGTTTCGGATTGAAGGCTGGAGTAGTTGCTGGCATGATTTCCCGAACACTGTCCGACGGCAGAGCTATATCATGCCCGTCGTGATTGTGCGGCACACCTGCCATGGGCCCGAGTCCGTCGAAGATCAAGTCTCCGCGGATATCGGCAGTGTAATTCAAGTTTCCACACCTGACCTGGTGGCCAGGGGCGTAGCTCTTGATCTGCTCCAGATGGCCAAGCGAATTGGCTCGCAGTGCGAAGCCACCGAATACAAAGATCTGTCCGGGGAGGAAGACCTTACCCTGGACCGCATCGTTACCGATGATCGAAGGGTCCATCAAGCCTTACGGCAATGCACAGTGGAACTCTCAATGAAAGCACCAATGTCGGTGCCAAAACCGGCGGATCTCGGGTAGGGGGTCCGGAACTGTGCGCCTAAGGCGGATGGTAACCGGAGGCAGGGGACACGATGTTTACCTAGGTTCGGGCCCTCTCTATGGAGGTAATACCCTACTTCCTACTTGATTGATCTTGATGATATGAGTAGTACAAGAGTTGATCTACCACAAGATCGTAGAGGCTAAACCCTAGAAGCTAGCCAATGGTATGATTGTTGTTGTCCTACGGACTAAACCCTCCGGTTTATATAGACACCGGAGGGGGCTAGGGTTACACAGAGTTGGCTACAAGGGAGGAGATCTACATATCCGTATCACCAAGCTTGCCTTCCAAGCCAAGGAGAGTCCCATCCGGACACGAGATGAAGTCTTCAATATTGTATCTTCATAGTTCAACAGTCCGGCCAAAGGATATAGTCCAGCTGTCCGGATACCCCCTAATCTAGGACTCCCTCAGTGGTCTTCGCCTGCCAAAGGCTCTGGTGGTGACGCCGTCTTGGGCTCCACGGTGACCTCCATCCTTCCGTCCTGCTGGTCTTGCTCTAGTTGCACCGATATGGAAACCTTTGCCTGATGCCTCGGTACTCCAGCCCATTTTCCCCTTCTCAGCGGCGAAAAACCTCCTCAAGGGCGCCATGGTGACAACAATGATGGTGGGAGATGGAGAGGTGAGAAGACGGTGTCGGATTTCAGGTTCCGGCAAAACCCTTAAGGTTCAAACACTAGGGTGCACACGAAGATTTCCCCTACCTAATCACGCCCTCAGCCTCACTGCGATCTCAAAGCCTAGCTCGATGAACTCGCAACACAAGAGACACGAGATTTATACTAGTTCAGGCCACCGTTGCGGTGTAATACCCTACTCCAGTGTGGTGTGGTGGATTGCCTCCTGGGCTGAGGATGAACAATACAAGGGGAAGAACAGCATCCTGAAGAGAGGTGTTCTTGTGGTGGGTGTGAGGATGGTCTCAATCTCTCCAATATGAGTCGGGTTGAGGCTCTGTTTAGATAAGTTGCCTCCTATTATGGTGGCTAGTCTTATTTATAGAGGCCTGGTCCTCTTCCCAAATATTGAGCGGGAAGGGATGCCACAACAGCCAATTTGAAGGGGGACAACTAGTACAAGCTATCCTGACTAAAGGTGGTATTCGCGTGCCAAAAGCTCTAGTGGTGATGCCATCTTGGGCTCCACGGTGCCCTCCGTCCTGTCATCATGCTAGTCTTGGTCTCGTTGCACCGATATGGAAACCTTTGCCTGATGCCTCGGTACTCGCCTCCTGCGCTTGCCTCCTTAGCACCCAAGAGGAAACAAGGACAGTGTGCACGCTGGCGCCCGCCTCGCCTTGGTCGTCACGGCTTATGTCATTGGAACCTCGCGAGGTTCGCCTTGCCTTGACCTCTCCGCCCCTCGCGAGCCAGCCTGGTGAGGCCGCTCCCGAGGAGGTCTTGTGTCTTCCACCTCGCGAGGCTTGGCCCCTCGCGAGGGTCTTGAGTGTTTGCTGGTGAAGACAGGTCGTACTGGGCCGCGAGTGGAGCCACGTCGTGGGCCGCGTGTAGGAAAGTCTGGGGACCCCCGTTCCCAGAACACCGACCAGACGGAGATGGGCCTGAGGGGTCCGACCCCTCGCTCTTTTGTAGCGGTCGGAGGAGACTGGTCCGTGCCCCTTCGCCTTTGGAGCAATGATGGCCCCGCAGTGTTGACATGCTTTATGTCAGCCTGGGCAGTTTTCGAGGCGTCGTAGGGAAGTGTGGGCGTCCCATGCCCCATCGTGCTCCATGCGTCAAGCCTAGCCCACAAGCGGTTGGGGCCCGCGTCGCTTCACCCCCTCTTCTTCTCCTCCGCCGCAAGCGGGATCGTGCACACCATGAGCCTGGGGGCTACTATCGGGCCCATGGGACTAGGAGTACTTAGGCCCGTCTTCCTGCGGCCCATTGCATGGCGTCGTCGGAAGGCCTGACACGGCCCAGCATCAAGACTTCATGAGAAAGACCCTCACGAGGCGAGCGTCAGCAGGGATCACCAAGAGCTCCCGAGGGCCTCTTGTGGGGGAGTCTCCCAAAGCCCCCTCCTGAGGCCCCTCGTGGGGCGGACATCTCTAGGCTTGCCACCCCGCCTCGCTCTGCACATGGGTGACACGAGCCACGACGAGCGGAGCCAGAAGGCGCCAGCGGGCGTAGACAAGGACGTTTTCCTGTTTTGTGCTAAGGGAACAAGGACGGCACGCGGGTTCCCAAAGCAATCACCAAAGGTTGTCATTCTGGCTCTAGAAGACCAAGACAGCGGGCTCACCGGGAAGGAGGTCATCACCGAGCCCACCGACACGTCATGCCCATATGCTTTAGCAGGCGGAGACTGCTTTTGCAAGGATGAGCTGTACTCCTGTCCCCTTTCAAAATTGGTCGTTGTGCTATGCCTTCCTGCCTAGAGCCTTCGAGGGAGGAGGACCAAGGCCAATGTAAATATAGGCTAGTCTCCACCATAGAAAGGGAAGAGAAGAGAGGGAAGAGGGTCGAGTCCTGAGCCTTCTGGAGGCAGTTCATCCTTGTACTTGTTCATACTCATCCTCCCTTGCGAGGTAATGCACATAAAGCAGGAGTAGGGTCTTACGCCGTAAGGTGGCCCGAACCTGGGTAAATCATCGTGTTCGGCCTTTCTTTCCTCTGTCTCGAGCATGTCGGAGCATCGCTTTGAGGCATGGAGCAACAAGACTTAGCTTAGTGGATCTCTCCGCGCACACCCCAGTGTTCGAACCGTTACTTTGGTCCCAGAGCCCCGATTCTGACACAGGCTCACTGGGAGGTGAGCCAGCCCTTTGACCGCCGCCCACCTCGCTCCCGCTACTCCGTATTAATGGCTCGCCCGAGCTGCTGGTCATACACTACTAGGGAAAAGGCTAGCAGCAGCGCGGGTTTTAGACCTATCAGTAGCGCGGGGTGGTGCGCTACTGGTAAGGCGCTACAGCTAACGAATAGCAGTAGCATGCCTCCACCCACGCTACTACTAAATCGACTTAGTAGTAGCGAGTTCAAGGAGGAGCGCTGCTGGTAATTAGTACTAGCGCTTCTCTCTGCCCGCACTGCTACTATTATTTCGTATTTTATTTCTTTTTTATTTCATGTTGTATTCGTACACCTTTACACAAGTTTTCATACAACAGGAATTTACAAATTGTTTTTACATCATAATGAGTTATTACATCACGGGGTGAAAGAACCGTGTGGACTAGTTTCAAGTGGACGGACATCCACTTGAAACTAATCCGCGGTTCTTTCACCCAATGATATAATAAATATCATCATCATCATCATATCATTAACAACTTATCATCATCATCATCATATCATTGGTCACTAGTCGTAATCACAAGTACTCCTCACATCTTCAACTCTAACACATTGTATCACATAATAGACATATTGTACCTCATAGGATCTACTATATTCTGTTAGGACCTACTATATTCTCTACGGTAAAATAGCAAAAAACAAGATAGCCCCTGGCTCTCCATTATGGAGAATGCAGATTATCCTGTCTCCAATTCTTGCCTTTTGCTTAATGTTGCTTCCAAGAACCTCCTTACGAATGTCCAAACATTTTTTCCACTCTTTGATTAGCATGTGTTCACCGGTTTCAGAAATTCGATATGCACAGGTGAGATCCGTAGGATGACCTGGCTGTAGGATCAGAACTTCAAGGCGACCATTGTAATACATCAGATGAGGCCCATCGGGATTTTCTGTTGAAAAACATAGTAATAACTTCGTAGTTAGCAATGATGTACTAGTTTTAGAAGTATGCAAAAGATGCACGAATGTCGTAATAGTAAAATATCTTACCAGGGTATCTCCATAGAAGTTATCGTGGTTCAACACGTGCACTAGTGGCACGTATTCACCATAATTTGGAAGAGTTCGATAATAGGTATTGTAATTCTCAAAAAAAGTACAATAAGCAATCAAATGATTTTTCTCCTTATAAGTTAATTCGGAGCCATCAGTGTAGTGGGTTTTTTCTACCATCTTCTGCACATTCTTTGAAGATTCAAAATAAGCTGTCAATGGAAATAAGCTGTCAACTATTTTGAAATAAACAATATAAATTAGTTAATAACTATGTTTGAGAAACTCACATTGCGGTAGAATCGGAAGCGTATCAACAAGGACCCAAATGTCCATATTGTCTTGCTCGATGTCAGGATCACCAAGATCCATGGTGACAATCATACCCTCATAAAAACCATACGTTTTGCAAAGTGCTTCCCAATTTTGGCAACCAAAATGGGTTACGCTCTGATAATTGTACAGATTTACTTCAAAATCGATATCATGATGGGTCCTTAGGTGTATTTTCTTTGTTTGAAAATTTTCATGGTCTTCAAAACCCATCCTCTCCAAGACATAGCATCTTGCATGGCATGGGATAAGCTAGTCGAATTGTAAAAGATGAAAATTAGACGTTGAAATAGTTTAAGTCATGCTTAATTACGAAAAAAAACACTTGTCGTTGTTGCGTACCGTTTCAACATCGAAGGTCTCCTCGAGCTTAATGCTGAAGCGCCGATCTTCATCCAGCTGAACGAACCTGTCGCACATACCTTGATCATCGTGGCACGAGCTGCACTCCCCCGGGAGACTGTCGTCGTCCGAGTACGACATTTCCTACGTTCATAATTCAAAGATTAAACTTGTACATATTCTAGCACAAGTCATGCCAGAATTCACGGAAAAATCCGGGATGACCTTTGCTAAAAAAGGACATATCGAGCGCCTGAAATTTGCCGGAACGGAAATTAATCAACACTCCGGCAAAACATAGGCCACTCGGAGGTGTAACCAAAACATGAAATAATTGCTTAAACTAAAAAATAACACCAAATATGGCATGTTCAACTAGTTCTATTAATTCAACTAGTTCTATTAATTCAACTAGTTCTTACTAAATATAAACTTAGTATAAAAAGGAAAAAACTAGTTCTTTCTAAAAATGAAGTAGTTCAACTAGTTATTAATTTACTTACTATACTAGTTCAACTAAAACTTAACTAGTTCAACTAAAACTAAACTAGTTCTATTAATTCAACTAGTTCTTACTAAATATAAACTTACTATAAATAGAAAGAAACTAGCACATCTACTACTACTAATTAACATCTAACTACTACATCTACTACTAATTAACATGTACTACTGCTAATTATACAACTAGTTTACCATCACTACTAGTAATTAATATCCACTACTTCTAAAAATCATTATATATGAACCCTAAATTAACATCTACTACTACTAAAATCATCTACTAACTAAGCAAAGAGAGAGGGGGTGGGGGAGGGGTGGGGATCTTACAGAGGGAGAGACGATGGCGGGGAGGTGCTCGCCGACGGAGGGGCGGCGAGGGCGGGCTCGGGATCGAGAGGGCAGCGGTCCTGGGCGGCGGGCTCGGTCGAGGGCGGCGAGCTCGGTCAAGGGCGGTGGCGGTGAGGTCGAGGGCGGTGACAGTGTGGTCGAGAGCGGCGGCGGTGAGGTTGAGGGCAGGCGGCGACGACGGCGGTGAGGGCAGGCGCACTCGGGCTCGGGCGGCGGCGACAGGGAGTAGGGGAACAGGCCGGTGGGGGCGGGGAAGGAGGACTTAGCAAAATTTTGATGCGGGGGTGGTGGTTAACTCGAACTAGCAGTAGCGACGTACAGAAAACGCGCTATAGCTAACTTATCTACAACGCGTTTTAGGGAGAACCGCTACTGCTAACGGAAGCAGCTATTTCTTTTGTTTAGTAAAAACATCAAAATATACATTGGTCATCATTGATCTTTTTGTGTATAATCTAAATAGTCAACATGAATCCCCACTGTACCTGTATAGGTACAGGCGAGGATTCATATTGCAACCACAAATCATACACATATAGTTCAATGAAGACCAAGTGTTCGAGATAGGTTGAGAAGCAACATATTTAAGGTGGTAAACACCTTGTTCTCTTAGCAGTATGGGACTAAACTTAATTAGTTGAGGTCATGCTTAGCAGTAGCGAGTTTTGAGCAAAACCGCTGCTACTAAGTTCTTTAGCAATATCGCGTCCACGGGAAGGGCGCTACTACTATATCTAGCCTGGAGGCAACACCGTGGCAATCATAGTAGTAGCGCTCTTTTCACCTAGAGCGCTACTGCTACTCAGTCATTAGCAGCGCTCTTTTCTAAAGCTCGTTGCTGCTAATTAGCAGAAGCGCCTGTTTTTAGACCGCGCTGCTGCTAAGATTCTGTGTATAAGGTTTTCCCTAGTAGTGATAATAGGCAGCTGCACCCCCATCCATAGTGGTAATCGCAGCCTGGAGTGTGTGAGGATACCGCCGAATAGCACCATCAGAGGGAGTGGCGACACCGGGGCTGGTGAAGCACCTGCGCATCACGTGAAGCTAGGCACAGAGGTTGAGGTCACTGTCGACGATGTCTCGCATAGGCGTTAGCGTGATCTTGACTTCGTTGGCGCTGTCGTGCCTCCCGAGCGGGAGCCAGAGGTCCATAGCTACTCTGGCAACGACTCCGACTCCGACGAAAAACCAGTTAGTCCCCCATTCTTTTTTTGGAATAGAAATAATATGGTTGTGTTCTCCCAGTCCATGAAATCAGAGTAAGAATCGTTAGATCCATGTAGTGTATTGATGGTTGGACTGGAATCCGTCTAAGGTTAGTGATTAATTGTTTGTTCTGTACAAATGATTTTTTTGCTAATAATCCGACTAGGGTTAGAGTTTGTGCTAATAATTCGTAGCCAGATCTTGAGAATTGATTTTGATTGTCCTACATATATTTGTGCCATTTTTTTATTCCATATCTTTAGAATTGATTTTGAATGTCCTACATATATGTTTGTGCCAATTTTTTCTTCTAGATCTTAAGACTTGATTTTGAATGTCCTACATATATGTTTGTGCCAATTCCCCCCCCCCCAGATTGGTATGTACACTGATGAGGCACCGGCCCGCGGGGCCACCGGTTGTAGATCCTGCACCCGGCAGCGCAGGCAGAAGCGGCCATGGCCCTTGAAATCGGCGAACCCGTAGAATCTCGAGCGGACCGCATTAGTGATCTCCTGAGCACCATCCTTGGGGAGATCATCTCCCTTCCCCCACCAAGCTTGGCTGCCACGCATAGGTCCTCTCATCTCGGTGGCGCACTCTATGGTGCGCCGTGCCTCTTAATATCGACTATCGCCAGCTATCTATCGTTCATGATTTTGAACTCCATGGAGCCATAATCTCCTCCCACGAGGGCTCCGTTCAGTGCATCTGCATCCCGGCATGTTGTCTGCTTCACATACCCTGCACGATGGATGCATGGCTGACATCACATTAATTTGAAAAACTCCAGCATCTTGAGTTCTACCATTACTATGAAAATAGCTTCCGACCAACCATTGTATATGTGCCCGCACCACCGAGGTCCATTTCATGGTTTTATTCCTCTCCCCGGAATGCCACCTTGGCCCAGTGCCATCTAGCAGACAATCTAGTACAAATGCTTCGACTCCCACTATTAAAAAAACTTGCACCTGTGGTGGTTGATATGTCGGAGGCCTCACTACACTGCACCATCCACTCCTGCTACCTTGCCTTAGAGCACTTGTTGCTTGTTTTTGGAAAACAAATCCATATCTGTTATCTCCAGATAAAGTCCCCTCACCTTGCAAGCATTGGAATTTTTTTAAAGGACAGGAGATCATCATGGAAGATGCCCCTTCACTCCAATGGTTGCTCCTTGATTATTGTTATGCACCTTCGCAAATAATTGTGGCCTCTGCGCCTAAACTGGAGACCTTGGGTGTAATTCATGATCCATTTAAAGGCTACAAGATGGTGGTTGGATCCACACTTATTCAGGTAATGTATATTATCATCAACACTTTTGTAATCATAAGCTTCATTTTTCATTTATTCGCATAAGTTTTATATCATCAACACTTTTGTAATCATAAGCTGTATTTTTCATTTGTGCGCGTAAGTTTTATATGATCCTGGACTACACTTTTGGTACTAATATTATGTTCTATGCTCATTGAAGAGTTTGTCCATGGATACCCTATCAATGGTGTTGGATTCTATCAAGACCTTACATATTAGTATGTGGTGTTCTGATTATTGGCTTGTTGCGATGCTTTCCATGTCTGGAGAATTTGTATATAGAGGTGATGATTTCACGCACATTGAAAGCCCATATATAATGTACTAGAATTAACCGTTCAGCTATCGCTCTTTCGACATACTCTTTTTTTAGACATTAACTGTTTTCAGTCTTCATGTCTATTTAGGCAAAAGCACATGGACAAAAAGGTATAACCAATCGGTGGCATAAGAAGCATCGGGATTTTCTCATTTCTCATGACATTCGTTTGCAGACAATAACGCTAGAAGGATATGCATGCAATCATGCAAACACTAGCTTTGTCACATTCTTCTTGTTGAATGTGAGGGTACTATTGTCTATCAGGATTAAGTGTTTTTAACAAAAACTTTCACATGGATGGACATGTCGAACAACATAAAATGAAGTTTCAGGTGGACAAAAGGGCTTTTGAACGTGCTCGACTTCTATTTACAACAAGTTGTCTTCATGTACCAGTAGATTTTCTGGCCCCGGATCTTGATTTATGAATCATATCGATCCATTTGATTGTGACTGCCGAAAACTTTGGTTGAGTTAGATGTTATTGCCCTGTTCAATATGGATTTTGTCTAAACATGATGAACAATTAATCCTCGTGCTTTTGTACCTTTTGTAAGATGGAGTGTCATATTGTTGCCATTTTCAACTCGGCTTTGACCCATATTTTCTTTCATACTAGGCCAATGGCTTGCCATTTCTTTCATTAAGATAGAAATATTATAAGCAATCACAACATAGGGAAGGAACATTACTCTCGTGGGCTCTTTGAGATCATTGTTCAATACAGAACCCGCAAGTGCTTAGCGCTCTCCAGCACCCACAAACTTATTTTGAGCTAGCACACCAAATGGGCTGTATTTTTTAATAAGAAAATCTGCATGGTACTGACAGATTTGGATACAAACAACATAGGAACATTACTCTCGTGGGCTCTTTGATAACTCGTAATAATTGTCCCCAAGCAAGTTGGACAATAGAACCTACATACAAATAATATGTCACGATGATTGCAATGGAGGAGTGACCTACCATAGCACACTGCATAGGCTCACCGCTGCCTCTCCTTTTCTTGCGATGTTCCATGAAATTGCCACATACATCTTGTACTTTTTCATTGTGTAACCCTATATGCAAGTTGACACGGCTAATTTCAGACATCTCTACATGATAATACATTGCATATCCCTTGCGCATATTTAAACCACCAATTAACGATTGTGTGCGTAGCATAAACTAGCCATGACTCTGTGTGCTGGACTAGCAGACACTCTAAGGGAGCCTAATGTAGTGCACTGGAATTCCTACATGCCACCTATTGATAGAGGCAAAGGTGTCCCATCTTTCGATGAGATGGTGGCTATCGTTTTGGAGGAAGTCGACTTTGACGATCCGACTACGATCGTGCGAGGACGTTGCGCCTTAGCAATCGCTAAACCAACTCCGAGAGGTTATTGACCACACCGAAGCACGATCAACCTGACCACGAAGGTCTGTTTCCTACAAGCAAACGAAGAACAAGCAAGACACTAAGATTGCAATCTGGATATTGCGAATATAAGAGGAAAGCTTTATTGATCAAGGTGGGGTTCTGTGACGCCTTGGTCTGGTCATTGAACACAAACGAAGTACGCGAAGTTGCAGCTATGGCGAACTTTTAATCTAAACAAAACCCAAAGTATAAACGATGCCCTAGGGGCTGTATATATGGAGGAAGAGGGGGGAATTTCGTGGCCCTTGGAGGAGGGGTCCGAAACCCACCCTAACTCTTGTTTCCCCACACATACGGACTCTAAAAACAGCCTATATTGAAGTATTTCGAAATTACATGGGCCTGGCTCAAAAAGAAGGTGACGCAGCACCTAGAATAGCCTCTGGACGAAAATTATGAAGTGGCATCTTGTATATTTCGTCCAAGGCTTCATGCACTCATTATGGTGGCTTCAAAGTCCTGAAATCATCACTTGAAACTCTGTTCTTGTCTCCCTTGCGCATGCCATCAACTCCATGCTTGTTCTTGCTCCAATGATCATCCTTCTCCAAGCTAGGCCCTTCATTTGTGAGCAAAACAAATGTATCCAATTTAGGCAGCATCATATTCTCATGAACATTAGAATCATTACCAAGAAACGGAAGTACCTGATAATTCAATTGGCGTGCGCGAGCTCTAGTAATTGGTCCAGTATGTATAGCACCAGGGGCTGTGGGTGTAACAATGGTATTGATGTCCTCATCACCTATGATTTTGTGTAATGTACTATCTATGTTCCTAAATATATGTCTTTGTAGAGATTCCAGTATGGACCACATACAGATGTATATAGATGCATTTTCAAGTGTAGATTCACTCATTTTGCTCTGTATGTAGCCTATAGTGGAATCTCGATTAAGACTTATATTTAGGAACGGGGGTACGAGGTAGTATCATGTATGACATCTACATATCTAATTTAGCAGCCAGTAGTAGAAATCATTGTCTGCACAAAGGGATTACTGGTCGAAAATCCTAGCAAAGCACGCTGGAAGGCACACAACAATACGAGAGAGAGAGAGAGAGAGAGCGAGAGAGAGAGAGACTTACAAGATCATAGCAATGCCTCAGTCTAAGATCTTGTTTGTCCAAGCTGTTAGATCCAGAAGAAACATCATCCTTCTAGTTTTTGCTAGCTGCATAACATGTAACAGCGACCTGTTAGTATATTTGAAGTACATCGCTAGGTGATGTTGGACGGGTTTAAAGGTGACAAGTAGCTAGGCCGTTGCTGGTGCTTGGCATCTTGCCAAACGGTGGGAATCAGGTTAGAAACATCAAGGGTGATGACGCTGCGCTGGCTGTCAGGGTCCAGTAAGGAGATTTAGAACTCTCGAGTAGGGTGTTTGTGGAGTGGCTTCGGTAGGGTGGACTATGATGTGGGTGAAGCGGATCTGAGGTCGTGGACGAGGGCGTCGGTGAAGCTACTCCGATGGTTGGGTTTAGGATGGTGTCGACAATGCGGATCTGCAGCCATGGACGGGGCGTCAGAAGCTGCTCCGGTAGGTTGGACGAGGGTGCGATGAAGCGGATCTGAGGTCGTGGACTTGTGAGTTGGCAAAGCAGCCCCGGTATGGTTGAGAATTGTTTAGGCGAAGCTACTCCGGTAGGGTTGACGATGGTGTTGGCGAAGAGGCTCCAGTAGGGTTGAGGAAGGTGTCGAGGAAGAGGATTAGAGGCCGTCGACGGGGATGTTTGTGGAGCGGCTCCGGGGGGGTGGGCGAAGCGTCTCCAGTGGGGAGTATGAAGGAGCTGCTGCAGATGCGCTGCAGTTGATGAGAGTACCGGTGAAGCAGATCTGGCGCTGAGGACAAGGCCGACACTGAATGGGTTGTGGTACAGTGGTGGATGAGTAGTCTACTTGTTTCTAGCGAAGGGGTGAGGGGTAGATGCGGCCGCAGAAGCAAATCCAGCGAGGTTGATGCATCTGGCAGTGAATGGTCTCTGGTACATCGGTGGATGAGCAGTTTAGGGTTTCGAGAGGGGAGGGTTAGAAAGGCCGATGAAGTACGGATGACATGATGTAAGATGCTCTGGTGTTGTGGAGTTAGTCGTTTTTGCGGGAGGGGAGAGGAAATGGGGGTGCCGTGTGGTGGGGGGAACCGGAAGTTACCAAAGCAGCCCCAACCTATTATGTAGATGAGGGCGGTATTGTAACTGTTGTTCTCCGTGCACCAAGGACAAAGGGGAAATTTCGCATGCTAGAGACTAGGTGGCAGAAATTTTAGAAGGGGGCAGGAGATTTTGCCGCCCGCGGGATCGTTCTTATCCAGTTTCAACTAATTTTGGACAGTGCTAGCGGGAAGGTCATGCGAGACTGTGTACATGGGGCACGCGTCAGCAGTTAATAACTGGTGTGAAGTCCACCCCAGGAAAAAGACAATAACTCGGGATGATGCACCGATAACTTGGACATTCACACGGGCGCGGCCAATTGTACCGGTGTAGAGGCGCGTTCACAAAAAAAGGGATCAAGCGCTCAGCCTATGGATTTCTTGTGTAAATAGATAACTTAGTGCCATTGGTTATTTACTTTAAACATAATGCATTGACGTGTTATTGTAGAGGCGCACAAAAAAGAAATGGATATTGTAGTCCCACAAAAGAAATGGATATTGTAGTCCGCTACTTAAAAGTGTTACCACATATGATTACATAGCCTCCATTTCATAAATTGCGTACCCGTTGAATTCGTCGACCTACACATCCACGTGTACAAGCAAATCGTGTACATAGGTATCTACGAGGCCAGTGAGGACGCTATGACGTTGACCTTCCTCAACCGGTTGAAAGCCTTGGATGCCTTTGCTGAGAAGCACCTTGACCTCGCCACAAAAGCCGTCGCTCCTTATCTGCCGGTCGGTGGACCGGTGCACTGAGTTGAGGAGGAGGAGGTCGTACATTGATGGATGCATCTTTCTTCTTGCCTCCTGCGACCACCACTGCGATCTCATCATTGTGGCCTTAATTCTTATTGTGCTATTGCATTCTTGTTCCAGTCAATACATACATGTGTGATCCCTTTGCTCAATTATATGCATCACGGTAACTAGTAATCCATCCGTCAATTTATAAGTTGTGCTTGCCTTTTCCATAAACTTCGTGCAACGCACGAGCATCTTGCTAGAAACACTAGAACATGTTGAACCACATGTGACCAAACCGACAATGCGCCAACCTAGCTACTACCCTGCTTATCTGGTGGAAAAAGCCCCTCCCTAGCATTTCCAATCATTATTTCTATCTATCGATTGTGCCAAGGAGCAGAACCAAATGTTACAATTTATACATGTTTCTCTACTCCTACTCCTATAAAAGGCTCATTTGGTGATGGTGGTGTGTCTCCATCCATCGTTTCTGACCATTAGATCTGCATCTAACGGCTGTGAGGTTAGTTGTGGGATTTTTGCAACAATAGCCCACTTCTCTGCTCCAATTTGCAGAAAACCCCTTATTATCTTGAAAGCAACCACATCCCTCCCTCACCTCATCAAAACAGCTTGAGAAATATATTTTGAGTGAAAAGCAATATATTTTTGGTGGTATATATGTATATCAAAACAAGAGTGTTTTCTTTCAAGTTTGTGAACAAGTACTACTATTCTACTACTTTGGATCTGTCGCAACACACGGGCACATTGCTAGTAAAAGGAAAAGGCCTGCCGCGTTTGCGTCGCACCCCCCCACGCCCGGGAATCGGGAGTACTCCACGGCCCATCCGGCACACCACATAGCTAGGGAAGGCATGTTGCCTAGTATTTTCACTTTCATGTGGGACCGCAGTTGACCAAACCGACTATTGGCAAACTACACCCTGCCCGCCGGGTTGGAAAATAGAAACGAGGAGGGGAAGATCTAGCTGTAGCACAGAAGCCAAGAATTTTGGTGTCAGATGGGGCTCGTTGATAGAGTAGGAGCATTCTGTACTACTACTCCTACTAGTACAAAGTTTGTACTACAACTAGTACTACCACTATACAACTAGGTACGTGCACGACACAACATCGTAGGAACAAAAAATGGGAAGATCTTGTTTTGGGTGATTTATCTTTTTTTTCTAGTCAACATAGTATGAATAATATGATGTGGGGGCACCCATGAAGCTTATGTGGATTGGTTGCATGGCTAGGAAAGGCTAGAGAAAAATAAACAGATAATGTGTTTAGAGTTCACTCCACTAAATAGATATACTTTGGATCCATTGCAACGCACGGGCCGGCACATTGGTAGTAGTAAGAAACAAATTTCGGGGTTGGCACGAGTTCGTACTGCGAGAGCACCACAAGGCCTGCCGCAAGAGTTACATTTCCCTCTGAGGGCCCACGGGACCGAGCTTCAGTGGCTTAGTGCACTGGCCTATGAGTCAATGACATGTCGACCTTAAATGCGGCTGGCCCACATGTCATTCTCATGGTGGTGGTGTGGTTGGCGACTCACTCGTTCGAGATGAACCGGCCGATGGTGGCGTGGCCGTGGCAAGGGTGCCATAGCTGGGCGTCGGGGCATTACGAGGCGTAGATGGCCACACTGGTGGGTACTACCTGTAGTACAGAAGTACTCCAGCTGAGGATTGATGCCCGGGACGAAATGTGTCACAACCACTGGATGAAAATTCGATGGTGCGGGAGTACGGATCGGAGCACAGGAGTGGAGCAGGCAAACCGCGTCCAATCGGGTGTGGTTGTGCTAGAAATTGATGGTCCCTGCAGTTCAGCTGGCCCGCATGTCATGCACACAAAGGCAGATGAGCGGTGGGGCCGAGAGGGATGAGGCACACATCGGAGGACGTCGTGCCGTGGGTTGAGTGGCGTCGTGGGAATCGCGTGTGGCTGTGTTAGAAATGTGATGGTTGTCGTGGTTCAACTTCCAATGAAAAGTTGTCATGTTTGCTGACACATGCATTGCATACCGCTCACTGGAAGGAGCGGTAGTAGAGAAAACTTGTTCCAAAGATACAAATTTTTGCAATAAAATTCTTGAGATATCATTAGTTTTTACACATGTGATTACTCCTACAAGAGTCAATCAAAACAGGTGTTTTGTAAAAAAGTGCATCTTGATGTTCCCTGCAATGCACAGGCATCTCGTTAGTTATAGAAGAAGCCCACAAGGGCATCTTTCCGCAGGGTGTGCCACCGACCCAAACTCAATTTTTTTCAGACGCTTAGGTGCACCGGATGCCGTGCCATGCTACAAAATGTAAAAATAGCTCCAATTTTTTTAAAACCTGTTATCTTCAAACCAGCCACACCCGTCCCTCACCTCATCAAAACAGCCCGAGGAATATATTTTGAGTGAATCATGATTTATTTTTACTGATATATGTATATCAAAACTAGAGTGTTTATATTTCAAGCCCGTGAACAAGTATTATTCTACTACTTTGGATCCATTGCAATGCATGGGCCGGCACATTGGTAGTAGTAGTCTCTATCTCTACTCTTATAAAAAATAAAGTTTTTGATGATAGTGTGCCTGCTGACGATGACATGTACCTAGGGTAGGATAATAGGCCTGACCTAGACACCCTTCCCAAGGACACTGCCCTAGAGTCAAGGACATACAAAGTACCACAGATACCGACTCAAGTAACCATGGAGTGTGTCGGATTTAGGGTTCCGGCAGACCCTTGAGGTTCGAACTCTGGGGTGCGCGCGGAGATTACGCCTTCTTCCTACCTGCACCCCTCCCCCTCGCAAAGATCTAAGCTATGGAAAGAATAGCACAAGAGACACAAGGTTTATACTGGTTCGGGCCACCGTTGTGGTGTAATACCCTACTCCAGTTTGTGGTGTGGTGGATTGCCTCTTGGGCTGATAATGATGAACAATACAAGGAAGAACAGCCTCACGAGGGTCTGTTCTTGGCCGGGGCGATGAACTGCTAGGAGGAGTTCAGTCGCCCTTCTCTATCTCTCTCTCTCTCTCTCTGATTGATTCTCTGGATCCTAGCTCATCCCAATTGCCTCTATCTGCCCTCCTATCGGATCCCTCGATATCTAGATGCCCCTACCCTGGGGGTGGCTAGTCCTATTTATAGGCAAAGGCCCTGGGCCTCTTCCCAAATATTGAGCGGGAAGGGCGCCAACAATTGGCCATTTTGAAGGGGAACATCTGGTACACTTATCCTGACTAAAGTTGGTCCTCGCCTGCCAAAGGCTCTGGTGGTGACGCTGGCTTGGGCTCCACAATGACATCCTCTCCACCGTTGGACTGGTCTTGGTCTCGTTGCACCGAAACGGGTGCCTTTGCTTGATGTTCTCGCCTGCGCTTGCTCCCTTTGCAAAGAGGAAAGGAGGACACTGCGCTTGCACCAAAGAGGAAAGGAGGACACTGCGCGGGCTGGCGCCCGCCTGGCGCCCTTGGTCGTCATGGCTTGCGTCATGGGCACCTCGTGAGGTACCCCGCCTTGATCTCTCCGCCTCCTCGCGAGCCAGCCTGATGAGGCCGTGCCTGAGTAAGCTCCGCGTCGTCCGCCCCGCAAGGCTTAGCACCTCGCGAGGGTCTTGGGTTTGTGTTGATGAAGATGGGCCGTGCTGGGCCCCCTTTGAGCCATGCCACAGGCCGCAGGCAGGCAAGTCTGGGGAACCCCATTCCCAGAACGCCGACAGTAGCCCCCGGGCCCAAGGCGCGCCCGGACTTGGCCGTGCAGGGAGGCGAAAGGGCAAGGGCGAAGCGCTGCGGGCCCTAACAGCCTGCGGCCTTGGGCGCAGCGGACGGCCCAGCCAAGCTGCTTCCCTTCCTGGTTCGCGCTCTTGAAGATGTCGCCCTTGGCCTTGGCCCCACGGTCGAGGCCGAGGCGCGTGTCCTGTCTTCTGCAGCGCTGACACGGGTCTTCACCCACATCTACCATCGCGATCCTAGCGTCGACCTTGACAGCCTACTGGAGCCAGCAAGCGGCAAGCGTGCCGCTGTCGATGCCGAGACCGTGAAGGGTCGCTCGGAGGCTCTGCTGGGGAAGTTCCGGGCCTTCAGCACCAAGCCGAAGTGAGGCGCTGCCGACCCTGCTGCTCCCTGAGGCGAACCCATTCCGCGCTGCTCCGCCGCCGACAAGTGACTCCGTTGTGGCTCCTGTCCTGCTTTCAATTCCTGCACATGTATCATGCCTCGGGGAGGCGTTTAAACTTGCGTTTGGCATAACAGTATGGACTGTAATATTTGCTTTTGAACTCCTTGAATTTTAAGATGGCGCTCCTCTCTCGCCTTTGCTCCCCTTTTTGCTCTATGTCCTCGGGTCCCGGCTCTCGAGCGAGTCTCAGCCGTCGCTGGTATGCCAGGTCGCGATGCCGTGGACAAGGCCAAAGGGTGAGGGCTGGAGAGCCAGTAGGAGCCCTGAGTCGCGATGCTTAGGCACCCCCCTTTAACGTGCAAGCGGTTCGCGCGGTTGAGAGTGAAGGAGGCTGTCCTTGGAATTTACACTTTTCCTTCCTACTTGCTTATGTTCTACGCCGGCAGAGCCCGGCCCCGCGCATACCTCACCCAGCGTTAGCCCCGACCGGAAACCAGGACGAGACTAAGGAGTGAGGGGCTACGTGACAAGTTAGGCTCCTGAGTCGCGATGCTCAGGAGTTCCCCTTGGCGCACGAACAACAAGTAGGGAGGTGAGATGTGGGTGGATCTACCGTTCTACGTCTGCGGAGCCCGGCCCCGCGCATACCTCACCCAGCGTTAGCCTTTTGGAACTAAGGAGTGAGGAGCTACGTGACCAGTTAGGCTCCTGAGTCGCGATGCTCAGGAGTCCCCCTTGACGCTCAAACGACCTTCATACCTTGGCTCCGCTCGGGGAGAGACGCGCGACGAACCAGGCCCGGGAGGGCCTGGCTGGGTGGCGTGCGTCTGGGCGTGACCCAGGCGCAGCCCCCGTGCCTAGCCCCCTCGCGCGGCAGTCCCGAGGGGAGGCGTTACGATGAGGCTAGACACTGAGCTCTGGGCTCCCTGAGGTTGATGCGGCCCGGGGGCCACCCTCAGTTGTTTATCACCAGCGCGGAGCATAGCGCTTCCGTATGTGTACGGGCATAGCCGCTCATCGGCAGTGTCATCAGCTAGCGCGGAGCATGGTGCTTCCACTGGTACGTGGGAGGGGGCTCGCCTCCGGGAGGAGCGTGTACAGCCCCGCCCTGACACGTGTCTAGCACGGTAGGGCCTGGTGAGGTCTATCTGGGCACCCGTGAGCCAGTGCGGGACTCACGGGGCCCTACCTCTAGGCGGGTTGCGCCTGGCACTGGGCCTTATCTTGTAATGTGTTCCTGCAAATTTGGTTAGATGCCAGCACTCTACGTCCTCGGGTCCCGGCCCTCGAGCTGGTCTAAGCCGTCGCTGGTATGCCAGGGCGCGATGCCGTTGACAAGGCCAGAGGGTGAGGGCTGGAGCTCCGGTAAGAGCCCTGAGTCTCGATGCTCAGGTACCCCCCCTTTAACGCGCAAGTGGTCGGCATGGAGAAGAAGAGGTGCCGTGGACCGGCATCAAATAATCAAGCATGGTGGGTTGAGTGCATAGCCGGGAATAAACGCGAAAGGGATACATGCCGCTGGGTCTGGCCCGAGCAACTTGGGGATGATGCAGCCCGACGGGCGCCCCCAACAAAGTAAGCTAACAACATGAAATAAAAGGGATACATGCCGCAGGGACGGTGTCGGTGTCAAAACCGGCGGATCTCAGGTAGGGGGTCCCGAACTGTGCGTCAAGGCCGGATGGTAACAGGAGACAAGGGACACGATGTTTACCCAGGTTTGGGCCCTCTCGATGGAGGTAAAACCCTACTCCTGCTTGATTAATATTGATGATATGGGTAGTACAAGAGTAGATCTACCACGAGATCAAGGAGGCTAAACCCTAGAAGCTAGCCTATGGTATGATTGTGTATGATGATGGTTCTGTCCTACGGACTACAACCCTCCGGTTTATATAGACACCGGATAGGGTTAGGGTTACACAGAGTCGGTTACAATGGTAGGAGATCTTGAGTATCCGCACCGCCTAGCTTGCCTTCCACGCCAAGGAAAGTTCTTTCTGGACACGGGACGAAGTCTTCAATCTTGTATCTTCATGGTCCAGGAGTCCAGCGAAGGTATAGTCCGGCTACCCGAACACCCCCTAATCCAGGACTCCCTCAGTAGCCCCTGAACCAGGCTTCAATGACGACGAGTCTGGCGCGCAGATTGTCTTCGGCATTGCAAGGCGGGTTCCTCCTCCAAGTCCTTCATAGAAGATTGTAAACACCAAAAATAGTGTCCGGCTCTGCAAAATAAGTTTCCACATATTGCCATAGAGAGAATAACATTAACACAAATCAAATCTGTTGACGTATTCCATAGTGCGTCATAACACTGCGGCCAAGCTCTTTATACAAATTGTTTTCACTTTTCCACCTCAGCACGTTTAGCGAGGCGGTTTCCTTGGCACGTCTTGTCAAAGCAGAGATAGTGTGCCCCTTTTAACGGGATTCTCATCAATACGGACGTGGGTAACCCAACCGCGCCATTTACCACGGCGCTTGGGAGGCAAGCGAGTTTTATTAGGTAGGTGGGGACGCATAACCGCATCCGCCCATATAAGGGGATAAGGATCCACCTTTTTCTACCTACGCCTTCTTCCTCCTTTGCCAATCCATCTCTTGCGCACCCAAGCTCCAGCGCCCAAGCTCGCTCTTCCCACCTCAACCTTCTCCAGCAATGTCCGGAGCGGGAGGCAAGTGGATGGTCTCCTCCGTTACAGAGGTTCATGTAAAAAAGCTAAGGAAAGCCGGATACCTGTCCAAGGACATCCCGCACCGGCTTTCTGAGAAGGGGCAGCTTCTCCCCACCCCAAGGCCCCATGAGAGGGTAGTTTTCCTTCCCCACTTCCTCCGCGGACTGGGTTTTCCACTTCACCCATTCGACCGGGGACTCATGTTCTACTATGGCCTAGATTTCCACGATCTGGCCCCGAACTTCATCCTGAACATCTCGGCGTTTATCGTCGTGTGTGAGGCCTTCCTCCGCATCCGCCCCCATTTCGGCCTTTGGCTCAAGACTTTCAACGCCAAGCCCAAGGTGGTGCGCGGCAGCCAAGCGGAGTGCGGAGGTGCTATGGCTGGCAAGATAGCCAATGTCCTCTGGTTCGAGGGCTCCTTTGTGGAGACCTTAAAGGCGTGGCAAGCCGGGTGGTTTTACATCACCGAGCCACGCGATCCGGAATGGGTCGCAGCCCCCGAGTTCAGATCCGGACCCCCCACGCGGCTTACGTCCTGGAAAGAGACGGGCCTGTCATGGGGCAACGAGGAAGAGGTGACCGGACTAAAGGCCTGCATCCAGTCCTTGGTAGACAAGCCAATCCGGCTGGTCAATATAGTCCAGGTCATGCTCGTTCGTCTGATCCTCCCGTGCCAACAACGGGATTTCAATTTGTGGGAGTTCGACCAGGCGCAGCACCGAACCCTCAACAGGTTCTTCGACACGTCGTATGAAGACATCTGGAAGGTGCTAATCAAAGGCGCCGGGGGCCCCGCATCCACTTCCGAGGACCGCAGATACAGCACGCAGTGTCACGCTAGCGAGGTAAGCTATCTATGCCTTTGACATGATTATTAAGCTCTTTTTCATAGATTAACTCTATGCCGGATCTAAACTCCCTTACCTTTGACAGGCTTGGCAGGCGATATCCGGACCAATTAAGTGTCGGGCTCCCCTGCTCGAAGACCCAGGCCCAGCTCTCCTGGTGCAGCTGCTGACCACCTTACGTGGTGCCGGAGAAGAAGGTCAAGAAGAATAAGACAACTGGGACTCGAAAGAGTGCCCGTAACTTGGTGGTGTCGGACTCGTCGTCTGATGAGTCCGAGGCGCCCTCCTCTCGTGAAAACGAGGAGGAGGAAGAAGAAAGCTCTCCCCCCCCAGTGGGGGGAGAAAAGAAGAAGAAGGCCGCCCCATCGGGGGAGGCCGAGGGGTCTAGAAAAAGGAAGACCTCTCCGCCGGACTACTCCCGCGACGCCGAAGAGAGCGGAGAGGAGTGGCCGGACAGGGCCAAGCGTCCGGTGAAGTCGTAAGTATTCGTATACTAGAGTGACTCATGATATTCCTTTAATGCACAGCTCTCCCTAATGTTGAATGTGATTTATGCAGCCCGCCCCGGGCCGAACTCGACGATTCGTCGAGCGGCTCCCTGGATTCGTCGGACGTGAACTCAGTTCCGCCCGCTGTCTTCCCCCGCACTACAGACGATGCCGAAGTGGCGTCACAACAAGCTCCGGGGCAGGAGGAGGTGGTCCTGGAGGAGCCGAAAGGCGACCTCCCGGACCCCAGGAATAAAGGGGACAAGACCCGCCAGGGCTCCGAGTCCGGCTTTGTGCCGGACGCCGCACCGGATTCTTCAACAGTTCCGCTTCGCGGTAGGCGAACTCCTTCCAAGAGGAGCAAGCCTTCTGAGCCGGCGGCCTCCGTCCAACCGGAGGTACCGGACAATCTGCTGGAGGTGCTTGACGGCGCCTCCATCGACGAGGAACACCGTACTATTATGAGTACGGTGATCCGAAGGGTTCAGTCCGCCAAGAGCGGACTGACAGAAGCTTGCGCTAGCCTTCTGACAGGCTTCGAGGTAAGTAAAAATATGTCAAAATATTACCGCATAGACAGTAGCCCCTGATGCTCTATTCGGCGTTCGGAAAGAAAAGCCGAATAGAGGATCTATTAATTTTCACAGGAGTCTAACAATAAAGAGTCAATATGTGTATGCAGGCTTCACTGCTATCCACCGCCGCACTGACTGCATAGGTGGATGTCCTAAAGATGGACCTCGGGCGGACCGAGCAAGAGCTCGGCCTTGCCAAACGGCAGCTTGAGGAAAAAGAAGGTAAGAAATACCCTACAATGAAAAAAGGTGCCTATAGAGAGGCGTGATTGCAAAGAGTAACATGATCGTACTGCTTATTGTAGGGGCCACAAATGAGGTGGCGACCCTCAAGCAGGCGCTAACTGAGGCCGAAAAGAAAACGGCCGAGGAGCGCACTGAGCGAGAAAGACTTGGGGCTCAGGTTGGCGAGGTGCAGCAAGAGCTGCAGGCTCTCATGAAAAAACATGAGAGCCTGGAGCTTGAGTCAAAGGCGCAAGCATCCGATCTCGCGTCGGCCCTTGAGTCCGCCAAGGTTGCCAAGGCCGAAGCCCAAAAAGCCCTACAAGAGTTGGAGGAGATGAAAAGGATAGCAGCGGGTAAGGCATTCTCAATGCAAAGTACGAATATAAAAGTAAATTACTTGTCACTTACCCGAATCCGGAGTTCTCCATGGGCGTTCGCAGATCTTCCCCGTAGCGTATCCGACGCCGCCGCATTCTACCGAGCTGAAGAGGGCAGCTCGACGGAGAGTGTGTTCTGGTCTTAGTATTCTGAGGCCGGACACCCTGTGCCTTTGAGCGACTAGCTGAAATAGCTGGTCGAGCTCCACAAGGCGGCCGAACAAGCCATGAAGGGCTTCCTAGTTCGGCTGTAGCCCGGAGAGGCCCTGCCTGGGAGCTACTTCGGGCTGGTGCGGCGGCTGGTGGAGGCCTGTCCAAGGCTTGAGGTCATCAAGCGTTCCGTCTGCATCGAGGGTGCCCGGAGGGCCCTTGCCCGTGCAAAGGTGCACTGGGGTAAGCTTGACGGAGAGAAGCTGGTGAAGGACGGGCCGCCGCAGGGGAAGGAGCATCGCAAGCCCGAGAACTACTACAAGGATGTTCTTGCCGGTGCCCGCCTTATTGCGGATGAATGTACTAAAGATGTAATTTTTTAATGAACTCGCTCGTTTTTATCCTGTGCGCTGAAAACTTGTTCATATGCGCTAGGCAATGCTTATTGAATTTAAAATATTATTTTCTGTGCGGCCGTTTATCAAAAATTGAGAGATGGCCAGTCGTCGGCTTCTGCCCCCATGCCGCTAGTGCTGGGGTGTTCGGGATAAACCTGAGCGCTCTTTTTCCCATGGTTGGGTCCTTCGAGGGAGGCGCTCAGCACAACGAACCAGGCAATCGGACTATAATGCTTGAACACTCTCACTTAGCCATAGAACTTTATAATTTTAAATTTCGGCGAAGCCCCTAGTTCGGAAGACCGAATTTGGGGCGCTATCCACGCCTTTGGCCGGACAAAGCCAGCTCCTCGCTTGAAGCGGCATAAGCCTTTAAGGACTCGAAAAACCTCTCGACCAGCGACCGGTCTCTCGCCTTATCATGACAGTCAGTTTTAGCTTTCTCCACTGAGGTGCTTAACCCAGCTGAACCGGGGCACAATCGCAGTGGTTCTCCTAGTGCTACCTTAGCCGATATAGCGGAACGTAAGGCACCAAAACATAGGAGCCGGGCAAACCCAACTGTTGACCCAAATCATGATTCGGAGCCGATGCATATAGTGCTATAAGTTCGGGGTGCCGCACTTGTGAAAGTGTACGGACTTCTCACGCCAGATCGAAGGGTACTGAAGCCCCTGGCGTGTTTGTCGTACCATGGTGTACGGGTGCGATCATGTTATTTAATAAACATATATATTAAAAGAAAATAATGCAAAAAATAGGCAAAAAGCTATGCATTGTTTATAAAGAGGCTATTTATCAAAGCCGAACGATACAAGTAGTGCGATAAGCAAAAAGATATTAGACTATTTAACATGTCCTGACCAGGGGCAGGCCATGGAATTGTGTTCGAAACAGATATACTGCTCGTAAAAGAGACCACCTGAGAGTTCCATAATGCGGCGTAGCTTTGTCTGCTTCCCTGGATCTTGCATCGTTTGTACGGCGGTCGAATTGCCGAACAGGTCGTCCAAAGTATGAAGTCCTGAAAGTAAAAAAGAATCCGGCAGCCCCTAGTACGTTTTAAGCCGTATTGCGGGCATGCCGTTACTGTGCCCCTTCCCCTGTGCCCATGGTATTTCAAGGGCGTAATTATGTACGCGAGGTACTAGCTCCGCTATGTCGTGATGGCTGGGGTTGGGGCCGCATTGCTACGCCTGATCAGAACGGGCCAGGAGGTCTTGTTGTAGGTTACTCCGGGCGCGCTTGGCAGTGTCTGGCTTTTTAACGGCCGGACTGGAGTGTTGCCTAAAAAGGCCGCTTTGTACTTCCGCTGCGAGAGCCGCCGTGTGCTCCTCCGGACGGAGGGAGCGTTCGGTGTTTCCGTTGACCGTGATTACTCCTCGAGGGCCTGGCATCTTGAGCTTGAGGTATGCGTAGTGCCGCACCGCATTGAATTTGGCAAATGCCGTTCGTCCGAGCAGGGCGTGATAGCCACTGCGGAACGGGACTATGTCGAAGATTAACTCTTCGCTTCGGAAGTTATCCGGAGATCCGAAGACCACATCAAGTGTTACGGAGCCTGTACAGTTGGCTTCTACACCTGGTATAATGCCTTTAAAGGTCATTCTTGTGGGCTTAATCCTTGATGGATCTATGCCCATTTTCTGCACTGTATCCTGATAAAGCGGGTTCAGGCTACTGCCGCCGTCCATGAGGACTCTTGTGAGATGAAATCCATTGATGATTGGGTCAAGAACCAATGCGGCAAAGCCGCCATGACGGATGCTAGTGGGGTGGTCCCTTCGATCAAAAGTGATCGGGCAAGAGGACCATGGGTTGAACTTTGGGGCGACTGGCTCCATCGCGTATACGTCCCGTAGCGCATGCTTCCGCTCTGTCTTGGAAATGTGGGTTGCGTATATCATGTTCACCGTCCGCACTTGTGGGGGAAACCCCTTCTGTCCATTGTTGTTCTGCGGCCTGGGCTCCTCTTCGTCATCGCTATGCAGCCCCTTGTCTTTGTTTTCGGCTCTTAACTTGCCTGCCTGCTTGAACACCCAACAATCCCTGTTGGTGTGATTGGCTGGCCTTTCGGGGGTGCCATGGATCTGGCACAAGCGATCGAGTATTCATTCCAAACTGGACGGGCCCTGAGTATTCTTTTTAAATGGCTTTTTCCGCTGACCGGATTTATAGCCTATGAATCCGGCGTTGACTGCCGTATCTTCATTGTTGTCGCTGCTAACGCGACGCTTTTGCTTATTTCGACGTGTCCTGCCACTTTTATCCTTGGTATCCGAATTAGCAGGGTTCTTTGATAAGTTGTTGCTGCGAGCTAGCCAGCTATCTTCGCCTGCGCAAAAGCGTGTCATGAGTGTCGTGAGGGCTGCCATAGATTTCGGCTTTTCCTGTCCCAGGTGCCGGGCAAGCCACCCGTCGCGGATGTTATGCTTGAAGGCTGCTACGGCCTCTGCATGCGGATAATCGACTATCTGGTTTTTCTTTGTTAGGAACCATGTCCAGAATTGCCTGGCCGATTCCTCTGGCTGCTGAATTATGTGGCTTAGGTCGTCGGCGTCCGATGGTCGCACATAAGTGCCCTGGAAGTTGTCGAGGAACGGCTTCCAGGTCCTCCCAAGAACCGATTGAGTCCGCTGGCAGGCTGTTAAGCCAGTGCCGGGCCGGTCCTTTGAGTTTGAGAGGGAGGTATTTGATGGCGTGTAGATCATCGCCACGTGCCATGTGGATGTGAAGGAGATAATCCTCGATCCATACCGCCGGATCTGTCGTGCCATCGTATGATTTGATGTTTACGGGTTTGAAACCCTCTGGGATTTTATGATCCATTACTTCATCTGTGAAGCATAGTGGGTGTGCGGCGCCCCTGTACTAGGCTATGTCACGACGTAGCTCGGAAGAGCTATGTCTGTTGTGTTCGGCCCGGCCGGATTTATTGTGTCCGGAGTGAAGATCATCTTCACGTGTCATCGGGCGCCTGCGCGATCCGTAGATCGATCTTGTTTGCCTTGCTTTATCCTCCAGTACATCTCGCAGGTCTGACGCGTTTTCCCGTGCCTTGGTTGAGCGGCGTCGGGGCATTGCTTGGGTGGAGGTTCGATAGGCCTCTCTGTCGCGGCCGCGAGGTGGCCGGTCTGCCATGTCGTGCGCTGGTGATGTAGGCGCTTCCTCCTCTGATCGGGGTAGCGGCCTGCGCTTAGGATAATTCTTGGAGGGGCACTCGAGTTCGTACTCTTCGGCCGCAAGGACTTCAGTCCATCTGTCGGCTAGGAAGTATTGATCACCTCTAAGTTGTTGTTGCTTTTTCTTTAGGCTGTTCGCCGTGGCTAAAAGCCTGCGTTTGAAACGCTCTTGTTCGGCGGGGTCTGATGGTACGACAAATTCGTCGTCATCGAGGCTTGCCTCGTCTTCGGAGGGAGGCATATAGTTATCATCCTCAACCTCTCGTTCTGCCGCTCTCTCATGAGGGCTGGCTTCTCCATCTTCCTGCGCTGAATCTTGCTGGGTTGGGTGTTCTTCGGCGCTATCCGGGGTAGTATTATCTCCCGTGCCGGAATCACCGTTTTTGCTTTGGCGGGATTTAGAGTGGCGCCGCTGACGTCGTCCCTTTGGCCGTTTGTTGGAGGTGTCATCCCCCGCTGTTCCATCGCCATCTCCATCTTTTGGAGTATCCACCATATATACGTCATATGACGAGGTGGCCGTCCAGCGCCCTACAGGTGCTGGTTCCTGTTCGTCTCCTACTTCGTCGTCCATACCGTCGAAGTCTTCGGAGCCGAAGTCAAGCATGTCGGTGAAATTGTCGACAGTGGCTACCAAGTGGGTGGTGGGAGGGCTTTGAATTTCTTCATCGTCCGTATCCCATCCTCGCTGACCGTAATCCGGCCAGAGCTCTCTTGATAAAGAGAGAGACTTGAGAGAATTCAAGATGTCGCCAAAAGGCGAGTGCTGAAAGATGTCCGCGGCGGTGAACTCCATTATCGGCACCCAATCGGCTTCGACTGGCAGGGGCGCGGGGGGTTCGGAGTCCGGGGAGGAGTCCGGACCCTCGGGATCACGGGTCACGTGGAGTGCGGGGCTGGCGTTCAGCTCGATCGCCTTTGAGATCGCAGCCCCCGAGGTGACGTCCAACCGCTCATCCTCGATTGGCACAATAGGCACCGAGTTAAGGGTCGGAACCGGTGCGCGTGCGCCCTCCAGGACACTGTTCGGAGGCAGAGCTAGATCGTGCCCCTCGAGATAGTGCGGCGCGCTTGGCTGTGGCTCGAACCCGTCGAAGATCAAGTCTCCACGGATATCCGCTGTGTAGTTTAAGCTTCCAAACCTAACTTGATGGCCAGGAGTGTCGCTTTCGATCTGCTCCAGATGACCAAGCGAATTGGCCCGCAGAGCGAAGCCGCCGAAGACGAAGATCTGTCCGGGGAGAAAATGAAGGAAATATGCCCTAGAGGCAATAATAAAGTTATTATTTATTTCCTTATATCATGATAAATGTTTATTATTCATGCTAGAATTGTATTAACTGGAAACATAATACATGTGTGAATACATAGACAAACAGAGTGTCGCTAGTATGCCTCTACTTGACTAGCTCATTAATCAAAGATGGTTATGTTTTCTAGCCATGAACAAAGAGTTGTTATTTGATTAACGAGATCACATCATTAGTTGAATGATCTGATTGACATGACCCATTCCATTAGCATAGCACCCGATCGTTTAGTATGTTGCTATTGCTTTTATCCATGACTTATACATGTTCCTTTAACTATGAGATTATGCAACTCCCATTTACCGTAGGAACACTTTGTGTGCTACCAAACGTCACAACGTAACTGGGTGATTATAAAGGTGCTCTACAGGTGTCTCCGAAGGTACATATTGGGTTGGCGTATTTCGAGATTAGGATTTGTCACTCCGATTGTCGGAGAGGTATCTCAGGGCCTTCTCGGTAATGCACATCACATAAAGCCTTGCAAGCATTGCAACCAATGAGTTAGTTGCGAGATGATGTATTACAGAACGAGTAAAGAGACTTGCCGGTAACGAGATTGAACTAGGTATTGGATACCGACGATCGAATCTCGGGCAAGTAACATACCGATGACAAAGGGAACAACGTATGTTGTTATGCGGTCTGACCGATAAAGATCTTCGTAGAATATGTAGGAGCCAATATGGGCATCCAGGTCCCGCTATTGGTTATTGACCGGAGACGTGTCTCGGTCATGTCTACATTGTTCTCGAACCGTAGGGTCCGCACGCTTAACGTTACGATGACAGTTATTATGAGTTTATGCATTTTGATGTACCGAAGGAGTTCGGAGTCCCGGATGTGATCACGGACGTGACGAGGAGTCTCGAAATGGTCGAGAAATAAAGAATTATATATTGGAAGCCTATGTTTGGACATCGGATGCATTCCAGGTGAAATCAGGATTTTACCGGAATACCGGGAGGGTTACCGGAACCCCTCGGGAGCATAATGGGCCAACATGGGCCTTGGAGGAGAGGTGAGAGGGATGCCCTCATGGGCTGCGCGCCTCCCCCCTTCCCCTAGTCCTATTAGGACTAGGAGAGGTGGGCGCCCCCTCTCTCTCTCTCTCTCCCCCTTGGAGAATCCTAGTCCAACTAGGATTGGGGGGGGGGGAATCCTACTCCCAGAGGGAGTAGGACTCTCCTGGCGCGCCTAGCTTGGCCGGCCAGCCCCTCCCCCTTGGCTCCTTTATATACGGGGGCAGGGGGCACCCCAAAGACACACAAGTTGATCTACGGATCGTTCCTTAGCCGTGTGCGGTGCCCCCTTCCACCAAATTCCACCTCGATCATATCGTTGCAGTGCTTAGGCGAAGCCCTGCGCCGGTAACACATCAAGATCATCACCACGCCGTCGTGCTGACGGAACTCTTCCTCGACGCTTTGCTGGATCGGAGCCCGGGGATCGTCATCGAGCTGAACGTGTGCCAAGAACTCGGAGGTGCCGGAGTAACGATGCTGTGATCGGTTGGATCGCGAGGAGAACGTACGACTACTTCCTCTATGTTGTGTCAACGCTTCCGCTTCGGTCTACGAGGGTACGTAGACAACACTCTCCCCTCTCGTTGCTATACATCACCATGATCTTGCGTGTGCGTAGGAATTTTTTTGAAATTACTACGTTCCCCAACAGTGGCATCCGAGCCTAGGTTTTATGGTTTGATGTTATTTGCACGAGTAGAACACAAGTGAGTTGTGGACGATACAAGTCATACTGCCTACCAGCATGTCATACTTTGGTTCAGCGGTATTGTTGGACGAGACGATCCGGACCAACCTTACGCGTACGCTTACGCGAGACCGGTTCCCTCGACGTGCTTTGCACATAGATGGCTTGCGGAAGACTGTCTCTCCAACTTTAGTTGACCCGAGTGTGGCTACGCCCGGTCCTTGAGAAGGTTAAAACAGAGTCTATTTGACAAACTATCGTTGTGGTTTTGATGCGTAGGTAAGATGAGTTCTTGCTTAAAGCCCGTAGCAGCCACGTAAAACATGCAACAACAAAGTAGAGGACGTCTAACTTGTTTTTGCAGGGCATGTTGTGATGTGATATGGTCAAGACGTGATGCTAAATTTTATTGTATGAGATGATCATGTTTTGTAACCGAGTTATCGGCAACTGGCAGGAGCCATATGGTTGTCGCTTTATTGTATGCAATGCAATCGCGATGTAATGCTTTACTTTATTACTTAGCGGTAGTGATAGTCGTGGAAGCATAAGATTGGCGAGACGACAACGATGCTGCGATGAGGATCAAGGTGTCGCGCCGGTGACGATGGTGATCATGACGGTGCTTCGAAGATGGAGATCACAAGCACAAGATGATGATGGCCATATCATATCACTTATATTGATTGCATGTGATGTTTATCCTTTTATGCATCTTATCTTGCTTTGATTGACGGTAGCACTATAAGATGATCTCTCACTAAATTATCAAGAAGTGTTCTCCTTGAGTATGCACCGTTGCGAAAGTTCTTCGTGCTGAGACACCACGTGATGATCGGGTGTGATAGGCTCTACGTTCAAATACAACGGGTGCAAAACAGTTGCACACGCGGAATACTCAGGTTTAACTTGACGAGCCTAGCATATAACAGATATGGCCTCGGAACACAGAGACCGAAAGGTCGAGCGTGAATCATATAGTAGATATGATCAACATAGTGATGTTCACCATTGAAACTACTCCATCTCACGTGATGATCGGACATGGTTTAGTTGATTTGGATCACGTGATCACTTAGAGGATTAGAGGGATGTCTATCTAAGTGGGAGTTCTTAAGTAATATGATTAATTGAACTTAAATTTATCATGAACTTAGTACCTGATAGTATCTTGCTTGTCTATGTTGTGTAGATAGATGGCTCGTGCTGTTGTTCCGTTGAATTTTAATGCGTTCCTTGAGAAAGCAAAGTTGAAAGATGATGGTAGCAATTACACGGACTGGGTCCGTAACTTGAGGATTATCCTCATTGCTGCACAGAAGAATTACGTCCTGGAAGCACCGCTGGGTGCCAGGCCTGGTGCAAGAGCTACGCCAGATGTTGTGAACGTCTGGCAAAGCAAAGCTGATGACTACTCTATAGTTCAGTGTGCCATGCTTTACGGCTTAGAACCGGGACTTCAACGACGTTTTGAACACCATGGAGCATATGAGATGTTCCAGGAGTTGAAGTTAATATTTCAAGCAAATGCCCGGATTGAGAGATATGAAGTCTCCAATAAGTTCTATAGCTGTAAAATGGAGGAGAACGGTTCTGTCAGTGAGCATATACTCAGAATGTCTGGGTATAACAATCACTTGATTCAACTGGGAGTTAATCTTCCGGATGATTGCGTCATTGACAGAATTCTCCAATCACTGCCACCAAGCTACAAGAGCTTCGTGATGAACTATAATATGCAAGGGATGACCAAAATTATGCCCGAGCTCTTCGCGATGCTAAAAGCCGCGGAGGTAGAAATCAAAAAGGAGCATCAAGTGTTGATGGTTAACAAAACCACTAGTTTCAAGAAAAAGGGCAAAGGGAAGAAAAAGGGGAACTTCAAAAAGAACAGCAAGCAAGTTGCTACTCAAGAGAAGAAACCCAAGTCTGGACCTAAGCCTGAAACTGAGTGCTTCTATTGCAAGCAGACTGGTCACTGGAAGCGGAACTGCCCCAAGTATTTGGCGGATAAGAAGGATGGCAAGGTTAACAAAGGTATATATGATATACATGTTATTGATGTGTACCTTACTAATTCTCGCAGTAGCACCTGGGTATTTGATACTGGTTCTGTTGCTAATATTTGCAACTCAAAACAGAGGCTACGGATTAAGCGAAGATTGGCTAAGGACGAGGTGACGATGCGCGTGGGAAATGGTTCCAAAGTCGATGTGATCGCGGTCGGCACGCTACCTCTACATCTACCTTCGGGATTAATATTAGATCTAAATAATTGTTATTTAGTACCAGCGTTGAGCATGAACATTATATCTGGATCTTGTTTGATGCGAGACGGTTATTCATTTAAATCAGAGAATAATGGTTGTTCTATTTATATGAGTAATATCTTTTATGGTCATGCGCCATTAAAGAATGGTTTGTTCTTACTTAATCTCGATAGTAGTAATACACATATTCATAATGTTGAAGCCAAAAGATGCAGAGTTGATAATGATAGTGCAACTTATTTGTGGCACTGCCGTTTAGGTCATATCGGTGTAAAACGCATGAAGAAACTCCATACTGATGGACTTTTGGAGTCACTTGATTATGAATCACTTGGCACTTGCGAACCGTGCCTTATGGGCAAGATGACTAAAACACCGTTCTCCGGTACTATGGAGAGAGCAACAGATTTATTGGAAATCATACATACTGATGTATGTGGTCCAATGAATGTTGAGGCTCGTGGCGGATATCGTTATTTTCTCACCTTCACTGATGATTTAAGCAGATATGGGTATATCTACTTAATGAAACACAAGTCTGAAACATTTGAAAAGTTCAAAGAATTTCAGAGTGAAGTGGAAAATCATCGTAACAAGAAAATAAAGTTTCTACGATCTGATCGTGGAGGAGAATACTTGAGTTACGAGTTTGGTCTACATTTGAAGCAATGCGGAATAGTTTCGCAACTCACGCCACCCGGAACACCACAACGTAATGGTGTGTCCGAACGTCGTAATCGTACTTTACTAGATATGGTGCGATCTATGATGTCTCTTACCGATTTACCGCTATCTTTTTGGGGTTATGCTCTAGAGACGGCCGCATTCACGTTAAATAGGGCAGCATCAAAATCCGTTGAGACGACGCCTTATGAACTGTGGTTTGGCAAGAAGCCAAAGTTGTCGTTTCTTAAAGTTTGGGGCTGCGATGCTTATGTGAAAAAGCTTCAACCAGATAAGCTCGAACCCAAATCGGAAAAATGTGTCTTCATAGGATACCCAAAGGAGACTATTGGGTATACCTTCTATCACAGATCCGAAGGCAAAATTTTTGTTGCTAAAGTCGGAAACTTTCTAGAGAAGGAGTTTCTCTCGAAAGAAGTGAGTGGGAGGAAAGTAGAACTTGATGAGATAACAGTATCTACTCCCTTATTGAGAAGTAGTACATCACAGAAATCTGTTTCTGTGACACCTACATCAAATAGGGAGGAAGCTAATGATAATGATCATGAAACTTCAGATCAAGTTTCTACTGAACTTCGTAGATCAACCAGAGTAAGATCCGCACCAGAGTGGTACGGTAATCCTATTTTGGAAGTCATGTTACTAGACCATGATGAACCTACGAACTATGAAGAAGCGATGGTGAGCCCAGATTCCACAAAGTGGCTTGAGGCCATGAAATCTGAGATGGGATCCATGTATGAGAACAAAGTATGGACTTTGGTTGACTTGCCCGATGATCGGCAAGCAATTGAGAATAAATGGATTTTTAAGAAGAAGACTGACGCTGATGGTAATGTTACTGTCTATAAAACGCGACTTGTTGCAAAAGGTTTTCGACAAGTTCAAGGGATTGACTACGATGAGACTTTCTCACCCGTAGCGATGCTTAAGTCTGTCCGAATCATGTTAGCAGTTGCCGCATTTTATGATTATGAAATTTGGCAAATGGATGTCAAAACTGCATTCCTGAATGGATTTCTGGAAGAAGAGTTGTATATGATGCAACCAGAAGGTTTTGTCGATCCGAAGGGAGCTAACAAAGTGTGCAAGCTCTAGCGATCCATTTATGGACTGGTGCAAGCCTCTCGGAGTTGGAATAAACGCTTTGATAGTGTGATCAAAGCATTTGGTTTTATACAAAATTTTGGAGAAGCCTGTATTTACAAGAAAGTGAGTGGGAGCTCTGTAGCATTTCTGATATTATATGTGGATGACATATTACTGATCGGAAATAATATAGAATTTCTGGATAGCATAAAGGGATACTTGAATAAGAGTTTTTCAATGAAAGACCTCAGTGAAGCTGCTTACATATTGGGCATTAAGATCTATAGAGATAGATCAAGACGCTTAATAGGACTTTCACAAAGCACATACCTTGACAAAGTTTTGAAAAAGTTCAAAATGGATCAGGCAAAGAAAGGGTTCTTGCCTGTGGCACAAGGTGTGAAGTTGAGTAAGACTCAATGCCCGACCACCGCAGAAGATAGAGAGAAAATGAAAAATGTTCCCTATGCTTCAGCCATAGGCTCTATCATGTATGCAATGCTGTGTACCAGACCTGATGTGTGCCTTGCTGTAAGTTTAGCAGGCAGGTACCAAAGTAATCCAGGAGTGGATCACTGGACAGCGGTCAAGAACATCCTTAAGTACTTGAGAAGGACTAAGGATATGTTTCTCATTTATGGAGGTGACAAAGAGCTCGTCGTAAACGGTTACGTCGATGCAAGCTTTGACACTGATCCGGACGATTCCAAATCGCAAACCGGATACGTATTTACATTAAACGGTGGAGCTGTCAGTTGGTGCAGTTCTAAACAAAGCGTCGTGGCGGGATCTACATGTGAAGCCGAGTACATAGCCGCTTCGGAAGCAGCTAATGAAGGAGTCTGGATGAAGGAGTTCATATCCGATCTAGGTGTTGTACCTAGCGTATCGGGTCCAATGAAAATCTTTTGTGACAATACTGGTGCAATTGCCTTGGCAAAGGAATCCAGATTTCACAAAAGAACCAAACACATCAAAAGACGCTTCAACTCCATCCGGGATTTGGTCCAGGTGGGAGACATAGAGATATGCAAGATACATACGGATCTGAATGTTGCAGACCCGTTGACTAAGCCTCTTCCACGAGCAAAACATGATCAGCACCAAAACTCCATGGGTGTTAGAATCATTACTTTGTAATCTAGATTATTGACTCTAGTGCAAGTGGGAGACTGAAGGAAATATGCCCTAGAGGCAATAATAAAGTTATTATTTATTTCCTTATATCATGATAAATGTTTATTATTCATGCTAGAATTGTATTAACTGGAAACATAATACATGTGTGAATACATAGACAAACAGAGTGTCGCTAGTATGCCTCTACTTGACTAGCTCATTAATCAAAGATGGTTATGTTTCCTAGCCATGAACAAAGAGTTGTTATTTGATTAACGAGATCACATCATTAGTTGAATGATCTGATTGACATGACCCATTCCATTAGCATAGCACCCGATCGTTTAGTATGTTGCTATTGCTTTTATCCATGACTTATACATGTTCCTTTAACTATGAGATTATGCAACTCCCATTTACCGTAGGAACACTTTGTGTGCTACCAAACGTCACAACGTAACTGGGTGATTATAAAGGTGCTCTACAGGTGTCTCCGAAGGTACATATTGGGTTGGCGTATTTCGAGATTAGGATTTGTCACTCCGATTGTCGGAGAGGTATCTCAGGGCCTTCTCGGTAATGCACATCACATAAAGCCTTGCAAGCATTGCAACCAATGAGTTAGTTGCGAGATGATGTATTACAGAACGAGTAAAGAGACTTGTCGGTAACGAGATTGAACTAGGTATTGGATACCGACGATCGAATCTCGGGCAAGTAACATACCGATGACAAAGGGAACAACGTATGTTGTTATGCGGTCTGACCGATAAAGATCTCCGTAGAATATGTAGGAGCCAATATGGGCATCCAGGTCCCGCTATTGGTTATTGACCGGAGACGTGTCTTGGTCATGTCTACATTGTTCTCGAACCGTAGGGTCCGCACGCTTAACGTTACGATGACAGTTATTATGAGTTTATGCATTTTGATGTACCGAAGGAGTTCGGAGTCCCGGATGTGATCACGGACGTGACGAGGAGTCTCGAAATGGTCGAGAAATAAAGAATTATATATTGGAAGCCTATGTTTGGACATCGGATGCATTCCAGGTGAAATCAGGATTTTACCGGAATACCGGGAGGGTTACCGGAACCCCCCGGGAGCATAATGGGCCAACATGGGCCTTGGAGGAGAGGTGAGAGGGATGCCCTCATGGGCTGCGCGCCTCCCCCCTTCCCCTAGTCCTATTAGGACTAGGAGAGGTGGGCGCCCCCCTCTCTCTCTCTCTCCCCCTTGGAGAATCCTAGTCCAACTAGGATTGGGGGGGGGGGAATCCTACTCCCAGAGGGAGTAGGACTCTCCTGGCGCGCCTAGCTTGGCCGGCCAGCCCCTTCCCCTTGGCTCCTTTATATACGGGGGCAGGGGGCACCCCAAAGACACACAAGTTGATCTACGGATCGTTCCTTAGCCGTGTGCGGTGCCCCCTTCCACCAAATTCCACCTCGATCATATCGTTGCAGTGCTTAGGCGAAGCCCTGCGCCGGTAACACATCAAGATCGTCACCACGCCGTCGTGCTGACGGAACTCTTCCTCGACGCTTTGCTGGATCGGAGCCCGGGGATCGTCATCGAGCTGAACGTGTGCCAAGAACTCGGAGGTGCCGGAGTAACGGTGCTGTGATCGGTTGGATCGCGAGGAGAACGTACGACTACTTCCTCTATGTTGTGTCAATGCTTCCGCTTCGGTCTACGAGGGTACGTAGACAACACTCTCCCCTCTCGTTGCTATACATCACCATGATCTTGCGTGTGCGTAGGAAATTTTTTGAAATTACTACGTTCCCCAACAGAAAAGTCTCACCCTGGACCTCATCGTTGTTGATGATCAAAGGAGCCATCGGGCCTAAAGGCGACGACACAGAGGAACTCTCAATGAAAGAACCAATGTCGGTGTCAAAACCGGCGGATCTCGGGTAGGGGGTCCCGAACTGTGCGTCAAGGCCGGATGGTAACAGGAGACAAGGGACACGATGTTTACCCAGGTTCGGGCCCTCTCGATGGAGGTAAAACCCTACTCCTGCTTGATTAATATTGATGATATGGGTAGTACAAGAGTAGATCTACCACGAGATCAAGGAGGCTAAACCCTAGATACTAGCCTATGGTATGATTGTGTATGATGATGGTTATGTCCTACGGACTACAACCCTCCGATTTATATAGAAACCGGATAGGGTTAGGGTTACACGGAGGCGGTTACAATGGTAGTAGATCTTGAGTATCCGCACCGCCCAGCTTGCCATCCATGCCAAGGAAAGTTCCTTCCGGACACGGGACGAAGTCTTCAATCTTGTATCTTCATGGTCCAGGAGTCCGGCGAAGGTATAGTCCGGCTACCCGAACACCCCTAATCCAGGACTCCCTCAGACGGACCCACGCGGCCTGGGAATAATACAGCCCTGGGGGCGCTCCCAGCTGAAATGAAACTTGAAAGAGGTCACCTGATGATGTTGAGGACGAAGCAGTGTTGGTGCAGCAGACTCGGTGGGCTGCGGAAACCGATCCTCATGAGCCCCCAGGCCCAGGGGCCTCGGGAGGCTCCGGAGGCGCTGGTGGCTCCTCGCGGACCATCTCCATCTCTGCCAAGGCTGCGGAACGCCTGGCCTCTTGAGCTTCCATGATGCCCCTCATGAGGCGCTGGTGCGTGGCAGCCGCGTTCGGCAAGCCGTAAGGCATGTGAACGTAGCTGTGGGGAGGACCTTCACAGCGCCCCACTCGCGAGGGCCAGAGGCGCTCCAGCGAGGCGACTCGATTGAGCCCTGGTATGTCGATGCAGACGCGCAGCCCACCATCCTCGCCTGGATGGGGAGCCACAGCTGGTAGGCGGCGGCCGCCTCTCATGACTCTCGACTCTTGTAGCTCCTGAATGGCCTTGCTGACGAACTCCTGAGGGTCTGGCCCTCCTTGCCTTACTCCTTATTGAGGGAAACGTGCTTCGAAACACGCCTCCATGTGGTTCCCAAGCGCCTCCCTCATGACCTTATCCAGGTCGGTGGCCCCCCAGGGGAGAGCCTCTTAGCCCTGCCTGAGGAGGGCGCCGGGCGCGCCTTCCTATGCGATGGAAGGAGGTTCCCGCTGGGCAGGCGCGGGCCCTGAGGGGCCTGCCTCCTGAGGGACCGGGCCGGACGATGTCTTCTTCTTCTTGGGGGTGGTCTCGGGAAGCCTCCTGTTTCCGCGATCCGGGTCTTCTAGTGATGCGGCCTGAAAAGCTCGTTCCAGGGAACACACATCGTCCTTCTCTTCACAAGGCACCATGATGACTCCGCCACTTCCTGGCATCTTGAGGACGTTGTAGCCGTGGTGAGTTATGGCCGTAAACTTGGCCAACGCTGGGTACCCAAGGATGGCGTTGTACGGCAGGCGAATGTGAGCGACGTCGAAGTCGGTGAGCTCGGTGCGGTAGTTGTCGCGTGCTCCGAAGGTGACAGGGAGGTGGACCTGCCCAATCGGGACCGTGGAGCCGTCGGTGACTCCGGAGAAAGGCTTGGTTGGCTGAAGCTGGTTGTAAGGCACTTGGAGATTGTTGAATGTTTCCACGGACAGGACGTTGACCCCTGCCCCGCCATCGATGAGGGTCCTGGTGACCACCACGTTGCTGATGATTGGGGAACAAAGCATCGGGAGGACTCCGGCTGTGGCCGCACACTTGAGCTGATCCGTTGAGCTGAACGTGATGGCGCACGACGACCACGTGAGGGGGCGCGTGGCTTCGAGCTTGGGGAGGACTGCGTTCACTTCGCAGGCGAACTGCTTGAAGATGCGCTGAGAGGCTGGGGCTTGAGCTCCACCCAGGATGCAGACGATCGCGCGCGGCTCCTGGAAGCCCCCAGCCCCCTCGTCCTGGTGGCGGTCCTCGTTTCTTCTTAGCTGCGGCGGCAGCGGAGGGAGGCCTGCATTGCCTTGCGGGCGTTCCTCGCGAGGCTGGTCCCTCCAGTCTCCCTCGCGAGGCGGGTCTTGCCAGCGGTCCTCGCGAGGTCGATCGCGCCACCCTTGGCGTGGGCCGCGGTCTTCCCAGCGTCCTGTGTTCCTTCCTCCTCCTCGACCATAGCCCCGGCCGGCACGGTCGGGGCGACGGCCGATCCTTCCTTCTCGCATGGCTCGGAGCTCTTGACATTCGTTGGTGTTGTGGGTGTGGAGGTCGTGGTACACGCAGTACTGACTGCCCTTGGAAGATTCGGGCTGATCTCTGCCCCGCTTGGTGTCCGGTTCTGCCGCGAGCACGGCAGCCCCCTTGCGCTTCACATCCTTGGCCTTGGACTTCTTCTCTTCTGGGTCTGCGGCAGGCAGCTCGAGGAGGGAGAGACGCCCTTCCTCAGCCCTGACGCACTTGGTCGCCAATTTGAACAGCTCCAAGGAAGTGCACATGTCTTCATGCATCGCCAGCTCCTCCTTCATCTTGACGTCACGCACGCCGTCGGAGAAGGATAAGATGATGCCCTCCTCGGACACCTTGGGAATCTTGAGGCGTGCGTTGTTGAAGCGCTGGATGTACTTTTGCAGGGTCTCTCCGGGTTGTTGCTTGATGCGGCGCATGTTGCTCACGGCGGGCGGCCGGTCGCGGGTACCTTGCAAGTTGGCGATGAAGCGGGTGCGCATCTCGTCCCAGGAGGAGATCGTGCCTGGGGCCAGGTTCAGGAGCCAAGTGCGGGCCCCATCCTTGAGCGCCATGGGAAACCAGTTCGCCATGACCTTCTCATCTCCGTTGGCAGCTTTGATGCCCAACTCATAGAGCTGGAGGAACTCCGCAGGGTCGGCCGTGCCGTCATAACGAGGAGGCAGGTCTGGCTTGAACTTGCCGGGCCATGCGACGCTGCGCAGCTCGGTGGTGAAGGCACGGCAGCCCGCCATGGCCACGGGGGGCCTTGGGTGACGGAGAGCGTGGTCTTGCAGGTCCCCGTGCGCTGCAGCTGAGAGCAGCCCGGGGTCTTGACGTGCGGGAGCAGGAGCATGGCCGGGACGTGCTGGAGCAGGGAGCGCCCAGGTAGCTTCTGGCGGGCAAGGGACTTCTTGGCAGCTCTGCTCTTGCCGCGCTGGCGCCTGACGGAGCGGGTTCCGCCCAGGGGCCACGCGCCTTGGGGCCATGGCGTCTTCTTGATGAGGAGGCGGCTGGGCGCCCTCGGAGCTTCGTCGCCCGCGCGGGGCGGGGTGCGGTGCAGCGGAACGGATGGCCCAGGAGAGGCCCCCGCGGCGCGCACGAGCTCGGCGACGCGGTCGAGCCATTCTTCGTAGACGTCGTCGAAGGGATGGTAGCGCAGGAGCTCGTTTGCCGTGATGTGCGCAGCTCGAGCCTCCATGGGTGCGCGGAGCGCGCGGGACGAAGAACCAGCTGGGGTGAGCGAGGGAGTAGCGGTGCGGCCGTCTTGCCGCACGGACGGATGCTGAGACGACGCTTGCTGCTCGTTCCCCGCCGGGCCGGTGGTGGCATTGACGGCAGGCGACGGGGAACGGCGAGGACGCCCGCCGACGGGAGCCGTCTGGGCGACGCCGGAAGCGAGAGCGGCTCGGCACTCGGCGCGGGCCCGGCGAGCATCAGACATGGACGCGATTGTCGGAGGAGAACGGTGCGGTGGAAGACGAATTCCGGCGCACCCCTACCTGGCGCGCCAAATGTCGGATTTCGGGTTTTGGCAGACCCTTGAGGTTCGAACTCTGGGGTGCGCGCGGAGATTATGCCTTCTTCCTACCTGCACCCCTCCGCCTCGCAAAGATCTAAGCTATGGAAAGAACAGCACATGAGACACAGGGTTTATACTGGTTCAGGCCACCGTTGTGGTGTAATACCCTACTCCAGTTTGTGGTGTGGTGGATTGCCTCTTGGGCTGATGATGATGAACAATACAAGGAAGAACAGCCTCGCGAGGGTCTGTTCTTGGCCGGGGCGATGAACTGCTAGGAGGAGTTCAGTCGCCCTTCTCTCTCTCTCTGATTGATTCTCTGGATCCTAGCTCATTCCAATTGCCTCTATTTGCCCTCCTATCGGATCCCTTGATCTCTAGATACCCCTACCCTGGGGGTGGCTAGTCCTATTTATAGGCAAAGGCCCTGGGCCTCTTGCCAAATATTGAGCGGGAAGGGCACCAACAATTGGCCATTTTGAAGGGGAACATCTGGTACACTTATCCTGACTAAAGTTGGTCCTCGCCTGCAAAAGGCTCTGGTGGTGACGCTGGCTTGGGCTCCACAATGACTTCCTCTCCACCGTTGGACTGGTCTTGGTCTCGTTGCACCGAAACGGGTGCCTTTGCTTGATGCTCTCGCCTGCGCTTGCTCCCTTTGCACCAAAGAGGAAAGGAGGACACTACGCGGGCTGGCGCCCACCTGGCGCCCTTGGTCGTCATGGCTTGCGTCATGGGTACCTCGTGAGGTACCCCGCCTTGATCACTCCGCCTCCTCGCGAGCCAGCCTGATGAGGCCGTGCCTGAGGAAGCTCCGCGTCGTTCGCCCCGCGAGGCTTGGCCCCTCGCGAGGGTCTTGGGTCCGTGTTGATGAAGATGGGTCGTGCTGGGCCCCCTTTGAGCCACGCCGCAGGCCGCAGGGAGGCAAGTCCGGGGACCCCCGTTCCCAGAACGCCGACAGAGTGCAATCCACTCGACTGATTATCTCACTTGGGTACCCCAATTCCATTCGACCATCAAAGTCACTCGACTATACAAGAAAGAACCACTCGGAGTACAAAAGACCTAAAGTCACTCAGGAGGGCAACGTTCAGGCGTTCACTCTGTAGTCTTAAAGATCATTTATAGCCCTTTATTGTAGGCGTTACCAGTAACGCCCTATCTTAATGTACATTGAACTCCTTGTAACATGGGCTGGCTGGGGTCCAGACGAACTCTATATAAGCCACCCCTCTCCACTGGCACAAGGGTTCGCACCGCCTGTAACTTCACGCATAATCCAGTCAACCGCCTCAGGGTAGCGAGACATAGGGCTTTTACTTCCTCCAAGAAGGGCCTGAACTCGTAAATCTTGTGTGCACAACCTCATTGTAGCTAGGATCTTGCCTCCTCCTACGTACCCCCTATTCTACTGTCAGACTTAGAAACACGACAGTTGGCGCCCACCTTGGGCCAGGTGTCTTAGCAACTTTTCGGTGAGGTTGCGATTTTTCTGATTCCCATCATCATGGTTTCCGGCGGTGGATTGGTTGAGGGCCGCGAGATCCATCTCGGCGCGCTCGTCTTTGTCGCCGATGACTCCACCTGGCTCCAGGAGGCCCCCTCGACGTCGAGGCGGTCACCGTCCGCGGGGCGACGCACTTTCGCGCATGCGTCTGCGGTGTCCTTCTGCGGCAGCCGTCGACTCAATATCAATCGGCTCCCGCGGTATCTTCGCTCCCCGCTGTTCGTCGTCGCAAGCGATCTGGTCGATCACGGCTTCAGCGGTGGGTGAAGCATGCGGTGGCTCGTCAGACGGCCACTCCTCAAGTCGCGACAATTGAGCCCGACGAATCTCTCTATGGGCTATTCGACCTGTCGAGTGGCTCCGTTGAGACCATATCCGAGTGTGACAACAGCGACCCTGCGGTGGAAGTTCTGATGGTCGACATGCCGTGCAGCCCACCTGGTTTCCGCCGCGGCGACAACGGCGATGGCAGCGGCGATCCGTCGTGTGTTCATGAGGAACACCATCCCGAAGCCCTCTCTTCGCAGGAGAGGGAGGAACTACACCGCCACAACATGGAGGCGCTCCACACTCCCATCATCGAAGAGACCTCCGAGGCTCGGGCCTTTGACGCTACGCGCCTGTCCTCTTTGGCTGAGCGCACTCGACTGGAGAAGCTTCAGCATGCACTCGACAAACGCGCTCGACGGCAGATCCTTGAGTCTAGTCGACGGCAATGGAAACTGTTCCTGCCTAAACCTCAGGTATACTGCACTCCAATTCAGAATCTTACAACTGTCGCCCGTATAGTAGAGTCGATTCAGCCGTCCCCATCAGAGGCTAGTAGAGGCCTGATGCAGATCTGAGCACTACTCCGGGTGGCAGTTGAGCAGAACACAGAAGTTTCTTAGTCTCACAACAGGATCCACAATAGATCTATGGTGGCGGATACAGTCCAGTCGGCCCACAGCCCAAGATCGCCTCTACGGCGTGAGGGATGTGGGCACCGCCAGGAGCAGTATGATCATCGACTCGGCCGTGATGACCAACATCGAGTGCCTACGCCCCCTCCGAGAGGAGGATCATTCACGCCCCAGCATTATGATGAAAGGCGCTCGTACAGTGATGAGCGGAGGGTCCCAGTCGACCCAAGAGAGCCAGGGTTTGATGCGAGGTCGATTCTCGTTCAAGGTCGGGTCGACAGGAATAGAGCACACAGGGAAGGACTCGACAGAGACCGTCCGACTAATAGCAGAGTTCATGTCTCCGGACCTGTGTGTTTCAGCAGAGCTATCAGAGCCGCCGAGATTCCTCCCAATTTCAGGTTGGCAACGGGAGTGAGCAAGTTCACCGGTGAGTCGAAGCATGGAACTTGGCTGGAGGATTATCGAGTGGCCGTACAGATCGGTGGTGGCAATGATCAGGTAGCCATGAAGCATCCTCCCCTGATGTTAGAGGGTTCGGCCAGAGCTTGGCTGAATCAGTTAACTCCAGGCAGTATATTCAGTTGGGAAGAGTTGGCTCGAGTGTTTGTCAGGACATTTGAGGGCACTTGCAAGTGACCTGCAAGGTTGGCAGAACTACAGCATTGTGTGCAAAAACCGAATGAAAGTTTGAGGGATTACATCTAGAGGTGGACCACTTTACATCACAAAGTGGAGAATGTGTCTCAGCACCAAGCAGTTTGCGCCTTCAAGGAGAGCGTTCGGTATAGGGAGCTTAACCTGAAATTCGGTCGGACGGGAGACATGACCCTGACCTGATGATGGAAATATCCACTCGGTATGCTAACGGGAAGAAGAAGATAAACTTCGCAGTGGCAAGAGCAAACCAGTCGGCTAGGACACCGGAGGAGGTAATTCCAATCGGAAGCAGAAGCGCAAAGCCGAGCCCACGGGTCCTGGAGAGGCTGTAGTTGTGACCCAAGGAAAATTCAAGGGAAAGCCTAAGGGGCCCTGGATCCCCAAGAGGGTATAAGATCAAGCAGGAAATGATGTGTTGGAGTTGCCATGTCACATTCACACCAAGAAAGATGAAGAGAGAAATCTTATTTATCCCGAGCATACCACTCGACAATGCCGACTCCTTATCCAGCAGTTCCGAGAGAAACAACACAGTGAGAAGGAGAAGGAAACTGATAAGGATGAGGACAATGAATGGGATGATGGTTACCCCAATGTCAATGCCACTTTAGTGACTTTTGCTGACGTTGAGAGCAAAAGTCGACTGAAGATCATCAGCAGAGAAGTAAACATGGTTGCTCCGGCAACAACAACATATTTGAAGTGGTCAAAGACTCCTATCACATTCGACCAGTCAGACCATCCCGCGCATGTTGCAACCCCTGGGCGACAAGCGTTGGTGGTCGACCCGGTCGTGGGGGCACTCCACTGAACAAAGTTCTGATGGATGGTGGCAGTGGTTTGAACATTTTATATGCTGAGACTCTCAGAGAGATGGGCATTCCGATGTCCAAGCTCAGTGAAAGCAATATGTGATTCCATGGTGTCATCCCTGGGAAGAAAGCCGATTCACTCGGCCAGATCACTCTTGACGTTGTTTTTGGTGATTCAAAGGATTACCGCAAACAAAAGTTGACATTTCAATTTGTGGATTTTCACAGTGCTTATCATGCCATTCTGGGCAGACCTGCATATGCCTGTTTCATGGCTCGACAATGCTACGTGTACCTGAAGCTGAAGATGCCTGGTCCCAAGTGTGTGATCACAATCACTGGTAATCGGTAGAGACTAGAAGGGTGCCTCCAGAAGGGCTCAAAGATTGTGGATTAGCATATGGCAGCAGTGGAACTGCAAGAGTATCAAAAGAATGCAGATCCGAGTGATTTGTTGCATGCCAAGAATCCTGCTTCAGAGTCTGCATTTCAGTTGTGTGGTGAAACCAAGCAAGTTCACATTCACCTGACCAATCCCAATGCTGCTTTGACTCACATTTCAACATCACTCGACAGCAAATAGGAAGAAGCGCTCATCCAGTTCCTCCGTGAGAACTGGCACATCTTTGTATGGAAGCCTTCTGACATGCCAGGTGTGCCCAGGGAACTGGCTGAGCAACGTTTGTGAGTCGACTCGAAAGTTAAACCTGTCAAAGAGCATCTCAGATGGTCTGTCGTGGAGAAGAGAAAGGCAATTGGTGAAGAGGTGGCTCGACTTCTAGCAGCTGAGTTCATCCACGAAATATACCACTCCGAGTGGCTCGCCAATGTTTTCATGGTCCCCAAGAAGGACGATTCACTTTGCATGTCCATTGACTCCAAACATATCAATCGGGCCTGCCCGAAAGATCATTTTCCTCTGCCCTGCATCGACCAAATTGTCGACTCGACTGCGGGATGTGATCGTTTGTCCTTTTTGGATGCTTATTCCGGGTATCATCAGATCCGACCGTATGGACCTGATGAAATAAAAACAGCTCTCATCACCCCATTCGAGTGTTTTTGTTATGTTACCATGCCCTTTGGTCTCAAGAATGCTGGTGCCACATTCATGCGCATGATTCAGAAGTGCCTGTTCACTCAAATCGGTCGGAATGTGGAAGCATACATGGATGACATCGTGGTTACATCGCGTAAAGGTTCCGACCTGCTGACTGACCTCGCTGAAACCTTTGCCAACCTGAGGAGATATGATATCAAGCTTAATCCATCGAAGTGTACATTCAGTGTTCCAGGTGGAAAGTTACTTTGTTTCCTTGTTTTCAGAACGAGGGATCGATGCAAACCCAGAGAAAGTTGGTGCAATCCTCCAAATGGAACGCCCTGTGCGTGTGCACGACGTTCAGAAGCTTACTGGTTTTTTGGCCGCTTTGAGTTGGTTCATTTCTCGTCTCGGTGAAAAGGCACTGCCTCTTTACCGACTGATGAAGAAATCTGACAAGTTCGAGTGGACTCCTGAAGCTGACACAGCATTTGCAGAGCTCAAAGCCCTGCTTTCCACCCAGCCGGTGCTCGCTGCCCCAATCAGCAAAGAGCCTTTATTGCCTTATATATTGCAGCCATTGGACAAGTTGTCAGCACAGTACTCACGGTTGAGCAGGAAGAAGAAGGTAAAGCCTATAAGGTTCAGTGCCCAGTGTACTATATTTATGATGTTTTGACTCCATCCAAGCAGAGATATCCGCATTATCAGAAGCTTGTTTATGGAATTTACTTGACCACGAAGCAGGTTGCACATTACATCTCAGATCATTCGATTGCAGTCGTCAGCGATGCTCCATTGTCATAAATTCTGAACAATAGAGATGCAACTGGTCGAGTGGCAAAGTGGGTGATTGAACTCCTTCCGTTGGATATCAAGTTTGAGGCAAAGAAACCAATCAAGTCCCAAGGAATAGCAGATTTCCTCGCCGAGTGGATTGAGCAGCAATAACCGACTCAGATTCACTCGGAACATTGGACTATGTTCTTTGATGGATCCAAGATGTTGAATGGTTCTGGTGCTGGGGTAGTCCTGGTATCCCCGCAAGGCGACAAACTCAGTTATGTTCGCCAGATTCACTTTGATTCCTCCAATAATGAAGCTGAATATGAGGCACTTTTGTATGGGTTGCGTATGGCCATTTCACTTGGCGTCCGTCGCCTAATGGTTTACGGCGACTCGGATTTAGTGGTCAATCAAGTGATCAAGAAGTGGGACATCAAGAGCCCAGCTATGATTGGCTATTACAATGCCGTGAGAAAGTTACAAAAGAAGTTTGAAGGGTTAGAGCTCCACCATATACCCCAACTGAAGAATCAAGAAGCTGATGACCTGGCAAAGATAGGTTCCAAGCGGGAGCCCATTCACAGTAATGTGTTCTTGGAGCATCCTCACACAAGACCAGTTCAAGAGGATCCTTTCACAGAAGAGCCCCCACAACCAAAAAGTTATACCGATCCGACTGAAGTCGAGATTCCAGCCGTGGTCGACTTAAGCATGGAGGTTTTGGTCGTCATCCCCGATTGGACGGTGTCGTATATTGCATATCTGCTCAGGAAAGAACTTCTAGAAGATGAAGATGAGGCTCGTTGGATTGTTCGTCGACCCAAAGCCTTAACCATGATAGGTGGACAACTTTACAGAGAAAGTGTGACTAGAGTCGCTCAGTGATGCATCACGCCAAAGGAAGGTAAAATGATCCTCAATGATATCCACTCAGGGACCTGTGGTCAACATGCGTCCTCTCGGACCATCGTGGCCAAACCATACTGAGCGGGATTCTATTGGCCACGAGAAAATGAGATGGCAAAAGATATAGTCGACAAGTGCGAAGGCTGTCAGTTCTACTCCAACATCTCCCACAAGCCTGCGTCAGCCCTGAAGGCCTCGTTTGGCCGTTTGCTGTTTGGGGATTGGATATGGTTGGACCCCTGAGAACCGGCAGAAGTGGTTTCACTCATTTGCTTTTGGCAGTCGACAAGTTCACTAAATGGATCGAAGCCAAGCCTATCAAGAATCTCGATTCAAGCACTGCCACCAGTTTCATCACAGAGCTGACGTTCAGATACGGAGTCCCTCACAATATTGTCACAGATAACGGCTCCAACTTTGATTCTGATGAGTTCAGATCATTCTGCGCCTCCCAAGGAACTCGGGTCGACTACGCATCGGTCACGCATTCGCAGTCGAATGGGCAGGCAGAGAGAGAAAATGGTTTGATCCTCCAAGGGCTGAAACCCTGGTTGATGCATGACCTCAAGCATGCGGTAGGCACTCGGGTAGAGGAGGTACCATCAGTCCTTTGGGGATTGAGAATGACACCAAATCGATCGAGTGGTCGGACTCCTTTGTTCATGGTCTATGGGGCTGAAGCCGTGCTGCCGAGTGATTTGCTTCACAACGCGCCCCGAGTAGAACTTCTCTCAGAAGCTGAAGCAGAACAAGCTTGGCAAGATGCGGTTGACCTTTTGGAAGAAGAAAGAGAGATGGCCTTGATCCGGTCAACCATTTATTAGCAAGACCTTCATTGATTCCACGCCAGAAACATGAGAGGTCGAGCACTTCAAGAGGGAGACCTGGTGCTCCGAGTGGATCAGCAACGGCCTCACAAGCTTGCTCCTGCTTGGGAAGGTCCCTTCATCATCACCAAAGTGCTCCACAACAGAGCGTATCACCTCTACAATGCGGAACACAAGAAAGACGAGCCACGCGCTTGGAATGCGGAGCTGCTCCGCCATTTTTATACTTAAGCATTCAGACTGGTGAAATGTAATAAGAAGTACCTTTCAGTTTCTCCATCAAAGACGTAGTTTAACAGTCTCCTAAATGATTGTTGTTACATACGCATGTGTTCAAAAAAACCCTAGTGGATGGCTTAGCTGCGAACCCGATTCGCCTCAGTTTTAAAAATCCTACCGAATGAAGAGCAACCCTCTCACTCGGGGGCTTAGCTGCAGTTCCGTACTCGCTTAAGTTTTAAACATCCTAGCGAGTGAAGAGCAACTCTCACACTCTGGGGCTTAGCTGCAATTCCGTACTCGCCTAAGTTTTAAAAATCCTACCGAGTGAAGAGCAACCCTCTCACTCGGGGGCTTAGCTGCAGTTCCGTACTCGCCTAAGTTTTAAAAATCCTACCGAATGAAGAGCAACCCTCTCACTCGAGGTCTTAGCTGCAGTTCCGTACTCGCCTAAGTTTTTAAAATCCTACCGAGTGAAGAGCAACCCTCTCACTCAGGGGCTTAGCTGCAGTCTCGTACTCGCCTAAGTTTGAAAAATCCTACCGAGTGAAGAGCAACCCTCTCACTCGGGGGCTTAGCTGCAGTTCTGTACTCGCCTAAGTTTTAAAAATCCTACCAAGTGAAGAGCAACCCTCTCACTCGGGGGCTTAGCTGCAGTCTCGTACTCGCCTAAATTTTAAAAATCCTACCAAGTGAAGAGCAACCCTCTCACTTGGGAGCTTACTTGCAGTTCCGTACTCGCCTAAGTTTTAAAAATCCTACCGAGTGAAGAGCAACCCTCTCACTCGGGGGCTTAGCTGCAGTTCCGTACTCGCCTAAGTTTTAAAAATCCTACCGAGTGAAGAGCAACCCTCTCACTCGGGGGCTTAGCTGCAGTTTCGTACTCACCTAAGTTTTAGAAATCCTACGAGTGAAGAGAAACCCTCTCACTCGAGGCTTAGCTACAGTCTCGTACTCGCCTAAGTTTGAAAAATCCTACTGAGTGAAGAGCAACCCTCTCACTCGGGGGCTTAGCTATTGTTCCGTACTCGCCTAAGTTTTAAAAATCCTACCTAGTGAAGAGCAACCCTCTCACTTGGGGGCTTAGTTGCAGTCTCGTACTCGCCTAAGTTTGAAAAATCCTACCAAGTGAAGAGCAACCCTCTCACCCCGGGGCTTAGCTGCAGTCTCATACTCGCCTAAGTTTAAAAATCTCCGAGTGAAGAGAAATCCTCTCCCTCGGGGACTTGGCCACACGCTCCATCCCGATCCGCAAGGACGACGAGGTGCAGGTCGTCTGCGACCCTCTCCTCAGAGCTGCGCCACAAATACAACGTACGCTCCATATCGATCCGCATGGACGACGAGGTGCAGGTCGTCTGCGACCCTCTCCTCGGAGCTGCGCCACAAATACAACATACACTCCATCTCGATCCGCAAGGATGACGAGGTGCAGGTCGTCTGCGACCTTCTCCTCAGAGCTACATCACAAGTACAAATGTCTGTTCCGAGTGAAGAAACAAGTTCCACTTGGAGACAAAATATTCAAGGAAAAAACAAGTTTAGATAAATCCCACGAGGTTCCGAACAACAGATAAAAGTACTCGGGCATCAAGCCCGAAGGAGTTTAATGGTTACAAAATCACTCATCATTCTGAGGCGAATTTAATCAGAGCATAAAGTTTGTTCACTCCGCCAGAGGAGGGCTGGCAGGCTCGACGAACTCATCCAAGTCGATTCCATCGGCAATGCGAGTGGCTGCTTCGACGAAGGTTTCCATGAAGGAATGGAAGTCAAGCTTGTTGGTGTTGGCGACCTTGAGTGCTGATAGTTTCTCTTCTTTGGATTCTTTTGAAGTGGACACGAACCAGAGTCAGAGCCACGTCAGCACCACACTGAGCAGATGACTTCTTCCATTCCTGCACTCGATCGAGGATCTCATTGAGTCGAGTCATCAGAGACTCGAGGTAATTTTGGAGCATCACCCTAGGCCAGAGCGCCGTGTCGATCCGTGACACCACAACCTTCAATCGAGCGAGGTAGTCCATGATGTTGGCAAGACGAGACTCCAGTCAGAGCATGTTCATGGAAGATTCATCTTGAACAGGGGAGTTGATGGGGTCCAAGCTTGTCTCGATTCGCCCAATCTCTTCCTCGAAGTTTTGGCAAAATTTTGCACTCACAGAGAAATAATGAGTGGACAGTTTTATGACAAATCGACGATAGCAAATCAATCGGACATGGAAAAGTACCTTCAAGCTTAAGGAACAACTTCCTAGCAAGCCCTCCCAGATAAACCTCCAGCTCGTCTATCTTGCGGGAGAGGTCTTCCACTTTGTCGGTCAGAGTCTCCTTATCCTTCTTCAGTCGCGTCACTTCCTTGTAGGCTTCATCAAGAGTAGTCTTCAGCTTGGTATTTTCTTCTTCTAATTTTCTGACTGAAGCCAGCTTCTGGTCGGCGAGGGCTGTTTTCTCTTCTGCCATTTTCTACGCAGCCGAAAGGTCAAGATCCTTCTTCTCCAAGGCATGCCTCATTTTGTCTAAAACGAATAACACTCGGGTCAGAAAAAGGAGGGAGAGGGCGCCACTTGGGATCTTGGCAGTAACGTGGGCTGGCTGGGGTCCTAGCGCACTCTATATAAGCCACTCGCCTCCACTGGCACAAGGGTTCGCACCCCCTGTAACCTCACGCATAATCCAGTCGACCACCTCAGGGCATCGAGACATAGGGCTTTTACTTCCTACGAGAAGGGCCTGAACTCATAAATCTTGCGTGCACAACCTCATCGTAGCTAGGATCTTGCCTCCTCCTACGTACCCCCTATTCTACTATGAGACATAGAACCACGACACCTGCCATCCTGCAATATAGGCCATTTGATTTATATCAGACGGATAGGGAGGAAACTATGGCAATTTTGCAAAAAGATACCCACACCCCTCTCCACATTTGCAAGTAAGGCCTTCCCTCATTCATCCTTTTCTTCCGCAAGATAAACTACTCATAGAAATGCATCTTCATGTTCCGTGCAACACACGGGCATCTTGCTAGTCTACTACTCTTATAAAAAATAGAGTTGGTGATGATGGTGTGCCTGCCATCCTGCAATATAGGCCGTCCGATTTATATCTGACGGATAGGACGAAAACTATGGCAATTTTGCAAAAAGATACCCACACCCCTCTCCACATTTGCAAATAAGGCCTTCCCTGGTTCATCCCTTTCTCTGACAAGATAAACTACTCGTACAAATGCATCTTGATGTTACGTGCAACGCACGAGGATGTTTCCTTGGGGGTCTCTCCAGCGTGGTGTGGCCGTAGTTGGAAGTTGACGCCCCTTGATATGCCGACGTTGAGGAGCACTCGGATTTGTGTGATGAGCACGTAAGTGATGAGTTTGATCACGTAGTAAATGCATTCTAAAGACTACTTCCATGTCCATTTCCTAATTCTCCTGCTGCCCACTGTTTCGCAGGTTAGGCTTGGTGCCAGTGGAGATTGGCTTGCATATGTACGGGAGGGTACCAACATCAATTTGCACAACATTTACAACGGTGACACTGTTCCCATAGAACCTTTGTCCAACATTAGTGTCGGATGTGGGGTTCCGGAAAACCCTTAAGGTTCGAACACTAGGGCGCGCGAAAAGTCTTTCCCTCCAACCGATCTATGCCCTAGCTCGCTAAGATCTCGCGGACGAACTCGACGAACTCACAACACAGAGAGACACGAGATTTATACTGGTTCGGGCCACCGTTGTCGTGTAATACCCTATTCTAGTGTGTGGTGGTGGATTGCCTCTCGGGTTTATGAAGAACAATACAAAGGAAAGAACAACCTCCTGAGGTTGAGGTGTTCTTATGCTTGGTGACTTAGTGGGTGAGAGATGGACGAATGGCTCGATGCCCCTACTATGGTGGCTAGCTCTACTTACATAGGCCCTGGTCCTCTTCCCAAATATTGAGCGGGAAGGGAGCCAACAACGGCGGGCAAATTTGAAGGGGGGCAGCTAGTACAAGCTATCCTGACAAAAGTGGTCTTCGCCTCCGAAAAGCTCTGGTGGTGACGCCGTCTTGGGCTCCACGATGACCTCCGTCTTGCCGTCCTTCTGGTCTTTGTCTTGTTGCACTGATATGGCAACCTTTGCCTGATGCCTCGGTACTCCTCGCCTGCGCTGGCCTCCTTAGCACCAAAGAGGAAACAAGGACACTGCGCATGCTGGCGCCCTCCTGGCGCCCGCCTGATGCCGATCATCATGGCTCACGTCACGAGAGCCTCGTGAGGTTTGCCTCGCCTTGATATCTCCGCTCCTCATGAGTCTACCTGACTAGGCCACTCCTGAGGAGGTCTTGCGTCGCCCGCCTCGCGAGGCTTGTCCCCTCGCGAGGGTCTTGGATGCCTTGTCGATGAAGATGGGTCGTACGGCCTGCTGGCCTAGCCACGCTGTGGGCCGCAGTCAGGCAAGTCTGGGGACCCCCATTCCCAGAACGCCGACAGTAGCCCCCGGGCCCAAGGCGCGCTCGGGCTTGGCTTCGCGGTGAAGCCAAGGGTCAAGTTCGGAGCACCGCGGGCCCCAAAAGCCCGCGGCCTCGGTTGATGCTTGGCGGTTGATTGGACGTGGGCGTCTCCGCTTCCCCACGCTGCCTCGGCAACTGCTTGACCTGACAAAAGGCTACGCAGGCAGTACTTGCCTTCATTGCTTCTTCCTTGCCTCACTCCGGATCCCCTTCTTGCCCTTTGCCACCGCGACCTCCAGATCCGCTCCAATCTCATCCTGCATCTGCGATCCATTGCGCCACAAGGTTAAGACTTCCTCGGCATCGGCTTGGTATGAGCCGGCCCTTGAGGCCCCCACCGTCACGGAGAAGAGCCTCGCCTCTGTGCGCCTGCTGACGGCGGGTGAGAGCAATGAGTGGGGGGAGACCGAGCTCCGGCTTGCCTCTGACATGCCGGAGCTCGAGGGAAGCACCTTATTCCCCTTCTTCTCAAGCAGCTTTGCCGTCAGGTTGGTTCCTCCCCTTCTCCGATTTCTTTTATGAAGTCCTCGACCACTACGGGTTGCAAGCATTGCATCTCCATCGCAACTCTGTCCTCCTTCTGTCCATCTTCGCCTATTACTGTGAGGCGTACATGGGCGTGATGCCATCTGTTGCGCTCCTGCCCCATTTCTTCTTCCTCCGTGTCAGTGAGGTGCACGTTTCTCGATGCGCTAATTTCGTCGCATGCGGCAAGGCCAACTCGATTTCGAGCACCGGGAAGAGGGCCGACAACATTTGATCCAAATGGGTCATGATGGACGCCAAGCGTGCCGATCCGCGTCTGGTGTTGCCAACGGCGGTGCCCTCTTCCAATGGGGGGTGGCCCAAGGCGGAGCTTACCGATGAGCGGGCATCGTTAGTGTTGGGGCAGATGATAACCGACTTGAAGCCGGGCTACGCGAGGGCGGCCAAGTCGACGGGGGTCATGCTCCTGAGGGAGTTCTTGATGCTGCGAATTGCCCCGCTCCAGGCGCGCGCGCGCCCCTTGTAGGAGCTTGAATAAGAGGGAAACAAGACCCGCCTGAGGTCAGGGGCCCTGCCTGACGATGAGTTGGCTGCTGTCATGCGCCTCATAGTCAGGGACAACCAGGAGTATCCGCCAAGAGCCTTTGCTCCCCTGTTCCAACACAGGGACCGGTAGGAATTCGTTGCCTCTAGGTCGACCTTTGATGAACGCGGGCTGGTGCCGCCGGCGCTTTCGGGAGCCCCCGCGGCACCGAACCCGGTGGAAGTGTCCTCTGACGAGTCCCGTGGGGAGGGAGAAGAGGAAGTGGACTCGGAGAAGACTCTTGAAGAGGTGGGGGATACTTCCCCTCTGAGCAAGGTCGAGATCCTCCACGCCCTTCCTGACGATGCCGAGGCCAACGCCCGCCAAGGGGAGAAAGAGCATCCCCTCATCCCGATGAGGGGTAGGTCGTCGCTGGTGCCTCGCGATGCCGCTTCCGTCCCGACACCTCCTTGGGCTGGCTCCGGCTCTGCCTCCACACCGCTTGTCGCTGCCAGAACTCAAACGCCTGCACCCCAGGTCCTGATGCTGTCAGGCTTCCAGCTCCCCAAGCGGAAGTATGTCACGGTGGATCGGTAAGTGTCTTCAGCTTCTCCTTGTCCCTGTTTTTGCTTGTCGTTTCCTGATGCTCGCCCTTGGCCGACCAGGCCGATGTCTTTGGCGAAGAAGAGGAAGGAGGATGTGGCGGCCGTGCCTCCCTCCGCAGAGAAAGGAGGTAGCAGCGCTCACATCTCCCCAGCCCGGTCGTCCTCGCGAGGCCAAGAGGAGCATTGCCGCGTGGAATCAGCCCCCATGGCCCCGCTGGCTCCGGAGGTGTCGGCGCCTGGTGCGGCTGATGAGGTCCCAGCTTCTGTGGAACCCGCGATCTCCCAGGCCCTGGTGATCATTTCGCCTCCTCCCATTGCTGCACCTCCACTCCCAGGTTCTTCCGCTCCTGCTGCTGTCCTGGAACGTGCTCTTTCGGAGATGACCCAGTTGCAGGCAGACCTCCTAGGTGCGGACCCACGCCTGGTGGCCGGCCGCCTGGAGTTGGCCTCTGGCTGGCTTCACTTCGACCTGGCGGTCCGCGCGGCGCTAGGCCAGGCCGCTGCGGCTTCCGAGAAGGAGAAGCAAGGTGCCGCCAATGCCGCAGCCGATCGTGAGATGGCGCTGAAGGACGCCAAGGCCGCCTATGACCGCTGCCAAGTGATGGAGGATGAGTTGCAAAGCCTGCATGACAAGTACGCCGAAGAAGCACGTTGCCGCCAAGCGAAGGAGGACGACATGAAAGCCCGGGAGGATGCCATCAAGAAACATGATGCTGAGCTGGCGGAGTTGTGGAAGACGCAGGCCACCGAGCGCAACCGGTTGGAAGAGCTGGAGTGGAAGATGGAGGCGAGGAAGGCCGATCTTGACGCCAAGGCGCGAGTCCTGGCCGAAGACCGCGTGGCCTTCGCCGATCTTGAGAAGAGAACTCGCAAGGCGCTGAAGACGCTCTACGAGCACGACCTGGAGAAGTCACTGGCCACCGACGAGGACGGTCATGCCCGGCTGCTTCCCCTCTTGGTGAAGGCGCTCGAGGAAGTCGTTGACGGCGTCGGTCCTATGGTGGAGGCAGAGGCTCGCGTCCTATCTTCAGCTGCACTGACCCGCGTTTTCAGCCAGAGGAAGTCGTTTTCAGCCACTTGCACTTTCGTGACCCCAATGCTCGCCTTGAGGAGCTGCTGGAGCCCATGGTCGAGGATGACTGTGAGGCCGCCGCCGCAACTGTGCAAGGCTAGGTGGAGGCCCTGCTGGGGAAGTTCCGCGGCTTTGCCTCCTCACCCTTGTTTGGCGATGCCGCCGATCCTGCGGCTGGTGGTGCTGGCGAAAGCGTTGCTACCCGAGATGGAGCACCTTCTACAGGCGCTGGCGGTGCCCAGGGGTGACCTGTAGCTAGTTTCCCGTTTTGTTCCTGCAACATGCATTAGGCCTCGTGGAGGCATTTAGACTTTTCATTTGATATCGTGAGGACAATGTGTTTGTAATATTTGCTTCGAGATTTTGCGATTTCCTTCCTATTTGCTTTGCGTTCTGCGTCGGCAGAGCCCGGCCCCGCGCATACCTGAGCCGCCATTGGGCCAACCGGAGACCAGGACGGATCAAGGAGTGAGGGGCTACGTTACCAGTTAGGCTCCTGAGTCGCGATGCTCAGGAGTCCCCCTTGATGCGCAAACAGCTTATAGGAAGAGTACGCGAGGATACATTAATGTTCTACATCGGCAGAGCCCGGCCCCACGCATACCTCAACCGTCATTGGGCCGACCGAAGACCAGGACGGACCAAGGAGTGAGGGGCTACGTGGCCAGTTAGGCTCCTGAGTCGCGATGCTCAGGAGTCCCCCTTGACATTCAAACAATTTCCATACCTGCCCTCGCCGAGGCCTCTGGAGGGGCGCGCGGTGCCCAGGTCTGGGAGACCTGGTTGGGTGGTGTGCGGCTTTGGGCGTGACCCAAGCACAGCCCCCGTGCCCAGCCCCCTCGTGCGGCTCTCCCGAGGGAGGCGTTGCGGTGAGGATGGACGCTGAGCTCTGGGCTCCCTGAGGTTGGTACGACCGTGGGGTCGCCCTCAGTTGTTTATCACCAACGCGGAGCATAGTGCTTCCGCTTGTGCACGGGCATAGCCGCTCCTCGGCAGTGTCGACGGCCAACACGGAGCATGGTGCTTCCACTTGTGCGTGGGATGGGGGCCCCTCCGGGAGGAGCCCCCGGGGCAAGTACAACCCCGCCCTGACATGTGGTTTGCACGGCAGGGCTGCGAGGTGTATCTGGGCACTCGTGAGCCAGCGCGGGACTCACGAGGCCCTACCTCAAGGTGGGTTGCGCCTGGTCTTGAGTCTTGGCGACTGTGTGTTCTTGCAAGGTGGTTAGGTGCAAGCACTCTACGTCCTCAGGTCCCGACCCTCGAGCGAGCTCAGCCGCCGCTGGTATGCCAGGTCGCGACGCCGTGGTCAAGGCCAGGGGGTGAGGGCTGGAGAGCCAGTAAGAGATCCTGAGTCACGATGCTCAGGAGCCCCCCTTTTAACGCGCAAGTGAATTGCACAAGATGGATGACCCCGTGGCGGGTGGCGATCGAGCAGGTGATAGCCATAGGCAGGTTAAGCAGATCAACTTGGGTAAATGCAGGAAGATACATGCCACTGGGTCCAGCCCGAGTGGCTTGGGGATAATGCAGCCGCAGGGGCGCCCCCAGCAAGACAAGCTAAATACAAGAGCAAAAGGGATACATGCCATAGGCACGGACCCGTGCGTCCTGGGAATAATGTAGCCCGAGGGATGCTCCTAGCTAAACGAGCTTGAAAGATGTCACCTGGTTCTGTAGACGAAGTAGAGTTGGTGTAGCTGAAGCCGTACGTCGAAGGAGTGGCTCCTCACGAACCACCAGGGCCCTGAGCCTCGGGAGGCTCCGGGTGCTCGGGAGGTTCCCTGAAGACCGTCTCCATTTCCTCCAGGACGGCGTGGTACCTGGCCTCCTGAGCCGCCAGGATGCGCCGCATGCTGCGTTGATAGGCTGACGCCACGCTCGACAAGCCAAAAGCCATGCGAACGTAGTTGTGTGGAGGGCCCTCGCAACGGCCTACACGCGAAGGCCAGAAACGCTCCTGAGATGCGGCCCTGTTGAGCCCTGGGACGTCGATGCAAACTCGCAGCCAGACATCCTCACCTGGATGGGGAGTTGCACCCTGTGAGCGGCTGTCGCCGCGCATGGCTCTTGCGTCTTGCAGTTCTTGAGTGGTCTTGGCGATGAACTCCTAAGTGGTGGGCACTCCTTGCCCTGTGTTCTCTTGAGGGTAACGTGTCCTGAAACACGCCTCCAAGTGCTGCCCAAGCGCCTCCCTCGTGAGGTTGGCAAGGTCTGAGGCCCTCCAGAAGAGAGGCCCCGAGCCTTGCCCGAGGAGGGTGCCGGGCGCGCCTTCCTATGCGATGGAGGGAGGCGACCCAGGGACGGACGTTGATCCTGACGAGGCTCCTGCCGCGACACCATCCTCCTGAGGTCCTGCGTGGCGCGGCTGCTTCTTCCTGGGGATGGCCTCCGGAGGGCCCTCACTTCTGCTGCCGGGGTCGTGGATTGCTGCAGCCAGGAAGGCGCGCTTGAGGGAGCACACCGCTTCTCTTTCTTCACATGGGACCGTGATGATTCCACCGCTTCGCGGCATCTTGAGGACGTTGTAGCCATGATGGGTGACTGCCATGAACTTGGCCAGGGCTGGATACCCGAAGATGGCATTGTACGGCAGGCGGATGTGTGCGACGTCAAAGTCGATGAGCTCGGTGCGGTAGTTGTCGCGCATGCCGAAGGTGACGGGTAGGCGGATCTGCCCTATCGGTGTGGTGGAACCGTCGGTGACTCCTGAGAAAGGCTTGGTAGGCTGGAGCTGCTCATATGGCACTTGGAGGTTGTCGAATGTGTCGACGGACAAGACGTTGAGCCCTGCGCCGCCGTTGATGAGGGTCTTGGTAACCTGCACGTTGCTGATGACTAGGGAACACAACATCGGGAGGGCGCCGGCTGTGGCCGCGCACTTGAGCTGATCTGCCGAGTTGAAAGTGAAGGCGCATTGGGACCACCTGAGCGGGCGCGTGGCCTCGAGCTTGGGGAGCACCGCGTTCACCTCGCGAGCGAACTGTTTGAAGGTGTGCTGAGAGGCTGGGGCCTGGGCGCCGCCCAAGATGCAGGCGGTCGCACGCGGCTCCTGAAAGCCCCTAACTCCGTCGTCCTGATGGTGGTCGTCATTCCTTCTTGGTGGCGGCAGCGGGGGGAGACCGGCGTTGCCCTGAGGGCGATCCTCACGAGGCTGGTCCCTCCAGGCGCCCTCGCGAGGATGGTCCTGCCAGCGGTCCTTGCGAGGCCTGTCGCGCCACTCCTGGCGCGGGCCGCGGTGGTCCCAGCATCCGCCTCCACGTCCTCCTCCTCGGCCATAGCCCCGGTCGCTGCGCTCGGGGCATCGACCAAAGCATCCTTCACGTATGGCTCTGAGATCTTGACAGTCACTGGTGTTGTGGGTGTTCAGGTTGTGGAAGGCGCAGAACAGTCGGCTATTCTTGGATGACTCGGGCTGATCTCTGCCCCGCTTGGTGTCGGGCTCCGCCGCGAGCACTGCTGCTTCCTTGCGCTTCACGTCCTTGGCCTTGGCTTTCTTCTCCTCCGCTCCCGCGACTGGCAGCTCGAGGAGGGAGAGGCGCCCCTCCTTAGCTCTTGCGCACTTGGTCGCCAGGTTGAACAACTCCTGAGATGTGCACAACTCCTCATGGATAGCCAGCTCTTCCTTCATCTTGACATCGCGGACGCCGTCGGAGAACGCGGAGATGATGGCCTCATCCGTGACCTTAGGGATCTTGAGGCGAGTGTTTTTGAAGCGTTGGGTGTACTTCTGAGGGTCTCTCCTGGTTGTTGCTTGATGCGGCGCAGGTCACCCGCGGCTGGCGGGCGGTAGCGAGTGCCCTAAAAGTTGGCGACGAAGTAGTCGCGCATCTCGTCCCAAGAGGAGATCGAGTTGTGCTGCAGGTTCAGGAGCCAGGAGCGGGCTCCATCCTTGAGAGCCATGGGAAACCAGTTCGCCATGACTTTTCATCGCCGTTGGACGCTTCGATGCTCAGCTCGTAGAGCTGCAGGAACTCCACGGGGTCGGCAGTGCCGTCATAGCGAGGGGGCAGATCCGGCTTGAACTTGCCTGGCCAGGCGACGCTGCACAGCTCGGGGGTGAAGGCGCAGCAGCCAGCCGGGGCCTGCTTCGGAGGTGGAGCTTGGTCTTGACGAGGTCCACGTGGCGCCGCTGCGGGCGATGCGCGGTCTTGACGAGGTGGCGCGGGAAGCGCGGGTGCAGCTTCTCGCGGCCGAGGGACTTCTTGGCAGCTTCTCTCTTCGCGCGCGAGCGCCGAGCATGGTGGATCACGCCGCAGGACCGCGCGCCTTGGTGCCAAGGCACCGTCTTGGGGCAGAGGTGGTGGAGGCGCGCCACGAGCCTCGTCACCCGTGGCTGGCTGAGGGTGAGGCAGAGAGAGGGACGGCGCTGGAGAGCCCCCTGCGGCACAGACGAGCTTGGTGACACGATCGAGACACTCCTCGTAGAGGTCGTCGACTGGGCGGTAACGCAGGAGCTCGTTCGCCGTGATGAGCGCGGCCCGCACCTCCATGGGAGCACGGCGTGCGTGGGACGAAGAAACGGCCGGGGTCAGCGACGGAGTGGCGGTGCGGCCATCCTGCCGCACCGATGGATGCAGCGAGGACGCCTGCTGCTCGTTTCCCGCCGGGCCGGTGCGGCGTTGGCGGTGGGGGACGGAGAGCGACGAGGTGGCCCGCCGACGGGCGTCTGAGCAACGCGGGCGCTGAGGGCAGCCCGGCGCTCAGGTCGAGCACGGCGAGCATCCTCCATGGAGACGACGGAGCGACAGATCGTCTGATCGACGAGACGGAAGCTACGGCGCACCACTACCTGGCACGCCAAATGTCGGATGTGGGTTTACGGCAAACCCTTAAGGTTCGAACACTGGGGTGCGCGCAAAGTCTTTCCCTCCAACCGATCTACGCCCTAGCTCGCTAAGATCTCGCAGACGAACTCGACAAACTCACAACACAGAGAGACACGAGATTTATACTGGTTCGGGTCACCGTTGTGGTGTAATACCCTACTCCAGTGTGTGCTGGTGGATTGCCTCTCGAGCTAATGAAGAACAGTACAAAGGAAAGAACAACCTCCTGAGGTTGAGGTGTTCTTGTGCTTGGTGACTTAGTGGGTGAGAGCTAGACGAATGGCTCGATGCCCCTACTGTGGTGGCTAGCTCTACTTATATAGGCCCTGGTCCTCTTCCCAAATATTGAGCGGGAAGGGAGCCAACAACGGCGGGAAAATTTGAAGGGGGACGGCTAGTATAAGCTATCCTGACAAAAGTGGTCTTCGCCTGCGAAAAACTCTAGTGGTGACGCCGCCTTGGGCTCCACGATGACCTCCATCTTGCCGTCCTTCTGGTCTTGGTCTCGTTGCACTGATATGGCAACCTTTGCCTGATGCCTCGGTACTCCTCGCATGCGCTGGCGTCCTTAGCACCAAAGAGGAAACAAGGACGTTGCGTGCGCTGGCGCCCGCCTGATGCCGATCGTCATGGCACACGTCACGAGAGCCTTGTGAGGTTTGCCTCGCCTTGATATCTCTGCTCCTCGTTAGTCTGCCTGACTAGGCCACTCCTGAGGAGGTCTTGCGTCGCCCGCCTCGCGAGGGTCTTGGATGCATTGAAGATGGGCCGTACGGCCTGCTGGCCTAGCCACATCATGGTCGTAGGCAGGCACGTCTGGGGACCCCCGTTCCCAGAACACCGACAATTAGGATCATCCGTGCAACAGGCCACCGCCTGAATTGGTACGATGGAACCACGGTGAGATTGAAGAAGATAGCAATCATGGAAGCCCCGATAAGGTCGTCCACCAACCAAAATTACACTCTCATCGCGGTGTTCGACATCGCGATTGCTTTCACGAACCGTGCTCATGACGGTCAAAGGTGGACCATGCTGTCTGCGGCCGATTTGTTGTCGTACGAGTACGAAGACGCTGTGCTCCTTTCTAACTGCATCTTCGCGGTGACAAACCAGGGGACTTGTTTTTTATGGGACACATCCTACGGTATACTCCCTCTCTTTTAGTTTATTTGTTTTGAATTTTTTTCATTTCATTAGTTTCATATTCAAATATGGAGCTCCCCGTCACATGTTGAGATTACAATGTCCATTAAATCGTTGCGTACATGTACTAGTAAGAAACAAATCTCGAGTTCGGCACGAGTTCGTGCAATGGTGGCACCACAAGGCGTGGCGCAGGATTTCAATTTCCCTCTTGGGGTCCTTGGGACTGAGATTCAGTGCCTTACTACACCTGCCTTTGAGTCAATAACATGTGGACCCGATAGGTGGTTGGTCCACATGTAATGCTCCCGAAGGCAGAGGGGCAGTGGGGAAGAGAGGGGTGAGCCGCAGGTCGGGGGACTTGTGATGTCATGGGTTCGAGTGGCGTCGTGGGAATCGCGTGTGGCTGTGGTAGAAACTTGATGCTCGCCACATTTTAGGTGGCCCACATGTCATGCACACAAAGGCAGAGGGGCGGTGCGACCGAGAGGGGTGAGGCGCACGTCAGGGGACGTGGTGTCGTGGGTTGGAGCGGCGTCGTGGGAATCATGAGTGGCAGTGGATGAAACGTGATGGTCTCCGTAGTTGAACTTCCATGGACAAGCTGTCATGTCTACAGACACATGCATTGCATACCGATCACCGGAAGGAGTAGTAGATAAAGCTAGGAGGATAAATAGTTTCTTATAGCCAAGCGGACCCATGCTACTACTTGTTCCAAGTACATGCACACCGTTGAAATAATCCATCTATATCAATATACACAGAGAGGAAATATTATTTTACAAGAGAGGAAATAGTTCATCCATCCATAATGCCATGTGCTGGTGCAACTTCTTCTTCTTCTTCTTCTTCATCTTCTTCTTCTTCTCATTTTCTGTGGGAGACGGCTTCGCAACAAGCTCTCTAGACCTTCCAGGTATCTCGAAACTCACACGAGCATCAAGGGTAGCATATTTTATCCGCTTGTACGTCAAGGGATAATTCTCCCATCTGGACGACCTTAATGCCAGCGTCTCGTCACCCTTCTGAAGATTTGTTCCAAGCACAAAATTTGCTATGTCCAATAGGGATGATGTCGGTTTATAAAAATCTTATACAGGAATTTTTATTTTGGTTTGTACATCAGCGATGCTTTTCAAATCAAGGTTGTACGCTCCAACTTCTGTTTGTCCCCTGCGATGGCTGCCTCACAGAAGTATATGTCCTCCCGAGACAAGAAATCATGGGTCTCACCTGGTATGGAGGGCGCGTGTATGATGTGGTACACCAAAACATCATCTTTTAGGCACAACTGAAGGACGACGGCGCGTTGGATCTTCCCAGTGGCACGCTTCGTGTACTCTGCGTCGAGACCGATGACCTTCATCTCCACCTTTTGTAGGGAGTTGGATACATTGTTGATCCTCTTCCGAACAAAGCTTGGGTGGTCGGTGACGGTGGAAACTATGCTCAACGAGCCTTCAACGAGGACATGTTGGATGCTAAAAACCTGCATCTCGATCTCTTTCGCCATTTGGAACCGCTAGACTGGAGGGCTATGGTTTGGAGAATTAGGATTATATGGCTAGTCTAACTGAAGAAGATGATTATTTAAAGGGGCTTCGGAATTACTCCAGGAGTATGTGAAGAGGTTAAAACAATGTGAATGTAGTGTGGTTTGGATGCAAATGAAGATGAAGGAGAGGTGAAGAAGCCGAGGAAATCAGTTCCCGATGGAGAAGTAAACGGGAGAAGTGGCCTGCAGATAGTTGATTAGACGACTAGGTAGACTAAACGAAAAGGCTATGCGGGTAGACTGAGGAGTGGTACCTGTCCATGTATGTGCCCATCCTTCTAGGGCTACATGTGCGACTAGCTAGTTGAGGCCACTCTTTCGAATCACCATGGCGAGACATTTTATGATTCCTTTCTATTTCTGCACCCCTCCTGACAGGTGGGACCTATGCAAACGGATATAAAAAATATGTCGTAGCTGGATCAGATGGATATTGGCGCGTGCGTGGGAGACACAACATTCTCTAGTTAAGGAATATGTGGTTATCCTCAAAAAAGAAAAGGCCTTCTTCGCGCTTCCGCATGCATGAGAATTTGGTTCTGCTCGCAATATGGATGATACCTGGAGGATAAAGTGAACCCAGAGGCATGCTAGCACGGAAGACCTATTTCCGCTATACAATACTACTCATGTTTCTACTACTCCTACTACTACTACTAGTAGTAGTAGTAGTATTACAACTGTGGTACACTTGATGGTCAAAATATTATTCATCTGATCTTCACAGTGAAGTGACAAGACCTTGCGCCAGAGGTGACACTAGTGGAGGCGGCGTGTTCGGGTTAAAAAAGTCAGCCTCACCTTGTGCACTGTGCGGTCACTGTCACCGCCGCTGTATAGGATGCCTCGCCTCATCTCCCTCTCCCCTAGCACCACTCCATCTCCATCTCCATCTAGCAGGAGATCCTGAGGTCACTCTTCATCATCTCACTGTGCACCCGCGTACCCTTGCCTCGCTCGCCTACCCCAGCACCACTATTCCCTCGCTAGCCGCTCCAGCACCGAGAGCCTTCTCCCTGTAAATCAAGCCCCCAAAAAACCCACCTTCCAAACTCCACCATGGCCGAACGCGAACCGCGCAGCATCCATATGATCCGCGATTGGAGCAATCTCCCCAGTGACATCCTTGACCTCTCTTGTTCGTGTATGGATATGTTGAGTGCCCTTTGGCTGGCTGCATGCTCAAGGGGCATGCACACGGCCATCGTCAAAGCGAGGCCTAAGCTTTTCAAGACACCCTACTTGCTGCTATCTGGTCTTGCAAGATTTGCTCACCATGACATGGAGGCGTACATGATGCCCGTCGACTTCAATCCGACCTCCATTAGCCGAAACTTCTTTGCAGGTATGTAGTGGGTCGCCATACATCATTTCCCTCGACTTCGATCCAATCACCATCGCCTGAAACTTCTTGGCAGGTATGTAGTGGGTCGGCATGAGCTCCCACTGGATGGCTGCCGTTAGACAAGACCGGAAAAAGTTGGTGCTCGTGAACTTCCACACCTTCCATGAGATTATCCTTCCTACATTGGATTATATAGGGTTTTACTGTCGTGGTCCAAGTCATCTAGATTACGAAGTCAGTTGGACGCACCTTGTTTTGCAGAAGATTGTAATCTACCAAGTGCCCACATGAGATGTGAATTACGCAGACTTCAAGCTAATTGCCTTGTTCGATCGTGGACTCGCCTATCTTTCCGCTGGTGCCTTCTTTAGCTGGAGACAACTCACCTAGCAGTGGATCGTCAAAGCTGATACACACTTCTGTGATGCTATTGAACACAATGGCATCATCTACGTGATCGACAAAGCAGATGGAACCATGTATTGCTGGGACGATGCGTGTAAGTTGTTTCCGTTTGATGTTAATGATGACACCATGACACTGTTTAAACTTTTTGTGATGATTGGCATATCCCTATTTGAGTAGATTTGAGTAGAACTATGGCAATGTATTAGAGACACCGTAAATCAGCTATATTTGGAATGAGTTAATTCATGCGATTGTGACCATGTCATTACAGCCAATTTGTACCCCTGAATAATCAAACGGTTAGGAAGATATGGATATTCTCCTTATTTTATAGTAATCTATATACTACTAAATATGAGTGTGTATCAATGGCCATGTTAGTTTCCTCATTTTCATGATGTAGAAACATGCATCACGCTGTTGGTTTCATCTAACCATACATTAGGGAAGTAAATGTGCATATGGAGAACTCTATATTTGGAAGTAGTGAAATCCTGTAATGCTTACCATGTGTACATACCATTATTCGCCCTTCAGCAATCAATGGCTAGAATAATATCCTCACAAAAAATTTGCCCATAGAACATGAGTATATAACAATGCATGGTCTGTTAGTTTCCTTGAAGAATTTGTTTGTGAGGACAGAACATGATTACATAACATGCATGACATGGTAGTTTCCTGTGAAGAATGGATTGCGAGATAACATGAGCATAACCATCCATCGCACTTCTATATTTTCGAACCCAGTATACATTTCCCTGTATTTTCCTCCCAGTTCCAACAGGGGCATATGAATGTTGTTTCTTGCATTATCCTACTCATACTCTGAACAATACTGATGTTACATTAACAATGCCTGTCCTTTTTGATATGATGCAGTGTCCCTACAGTTGCTGCCCTTTGTAATCACACCACCTTTGCCAAAAACAGGGAAGCACAACTAGTTCCTTGCTCGACCAGACGATGACAAAAGACAGATGATCATTCAGACACATGAGCCAGAAAAGTTATATTGCAAAAACCCCACTGTGTACAAGCACCGTGAAATACGTGAGTATCCGAACAGTGGCTGTTGTTGGGGAACATAGCATGCAATTTCAAAAAAAATCCTACGCTCACGTAAGATCTATCTAGGAGATGCATAGCAACGAGAGGGGGAGAGTGTGTCCACGTACCCTCGTAGACCGAAAGCGGAAGCATTAGCTTAACGTGGTTGATGTAGTCGAGCATCTTCTCGATTCAACCAATCAAGCACCGAACGCACGGCACCTCCGAGTTCTGCACACGTTCAGCTCGATGACGTCCATTGAACTCTTGATCCAGCAAAGTGTCGAGGGAGAGTTCCGTTAGCATGAGGACGTGGTGATGGTGATGGTGATGTGATCCGCGCAGGGCTTCGCCTAAGCACTAAGTGAATATGACTGGAGGCGTAAACTGTGGAGGGGGGCGCCGCACATGGCTTGGAACAATTGATGTGTGTTAGAGGCGCCCCCAACACCCATATATAAAGGAGGGAGCATACTAGAGAAAACCTTATACACAGAACTTTAGCAGTAGCGAGGGTCAAAAAAGCACGCTGGTGCTAAGTAGCAGTAGCGCGCCTGTGCAAACCGCGCTGCAGATAAAGTTCTAGCAGTAGCACATCTTGTTATAAACACGTTACTACTACAATTCCCACGGTTTAGCCGATAGGCTACACATAGTAGTAGCGACCTGTAACGAACCACGCTACCGCTACTTTCTTTGTAGCAGCGCGTTTTAGTCTAAACTCGCTACTACTAAAGGATATAAAATTAAATGGAAAGAAAATAGAAAGGTAACTGAAAATGAAAGAAATAGAATAAGGTGAAAGGAAAAAAATAAATGTGAAGAAAACTAAATGAAAAAGAGGAAAAAAGAGAAAGGAGTAGAAGTAGCGTGTATCCCAGAACGCGTTGTAGCTAACTTAGCAGTAGCGCCCTTTCTGGAACGCGCTACTGCTACTTCTGACTTAACCACGGGGTTTGTCCTTCCCCACGGCCACTTCCCCCGAATCCAACTCTCCACTCTCGCCGCCGCCGTCGCCCGTCGGCCGCCGCGCGCTCTCCGCACACCCTCTACGCCGCCCCCGACCCCAGATTCAACACCGCCCCCGCCCCCGACCCCGACCTCGATGCCGCCATCTGCCGCGCGCCCGAGCCCGGACCCCGACCTCGACGCCGCCTGCCTCCCTTGTCGCAGACACCCGAGGTGAGCACGCCTGCTCCTCCCTCTCCCCTACCTCTTCCTAGGGTTTCTTTATATTTTAGTTGCATCAAATTAGTTAGGGTCCATGTTAGGGTGGAAACAAATCGGATGCGGATGCGGCCTCAAATGAGTTAGGGTTCATGTAAAGGTGGAAACGAATCAAATTTATAAGATGAATCATAAACCGAGTAAAATTTGACCACTTATTTCACTTTATAGTTGGATAATTGGAATATCCGCTACCACTTTCCACCCCTATAGGTTCATCAAATTAGATGGTAATTAGGGCAGTAGTTCCTAGGTACTAATTAGTTAGTAAGAACTAGGTACTAATTAGGTACTAGAATATTTTTATTTATAGTAAGTTTATTTTTAGTAAGAACTAGTTGAATTTTTATTTATAGAACTAGTTAGTAAGAACTTATTGCTATTTGTTTTAGTTAAAGCAATTTTCTCGCATCGACGTGGACGATGCCTATCCCACATCCTCGTTGTCGAGTCGGCGGAGGACGACACCTGCTTGACCAGATGGGCCATGTCCGGGACTGGGCTCCGTCGGGGTGGTACTGGGAGGCGCTACCTACCGGGGGGCGCAGGTTGGTGAGGAGCCAGCCTGTCGTTGACCCGAACCTTCTTTGGTGGCGGTCGCGTGGGCCAGTGACGGTACAGAGGCTCGAGGACTCTGCGGAGGTGGTGCGTCACCGTGTCAGTGAGGAGGACGCGCACGTCCGTCGCTACTTGTTTGCGTTGGAGCACAGGTTCTCCAATACCTAGCAGGTTCTCCAGGGATCTCACTGGAGCTATGATCCCGTGATGGTTCCTTCTCTGTGGGTGTCCACCGCCCGCGCCAATACCCGTCGTGTGGTAGGGTTTTAGTTGTATTAGTGATGTTATATGTATGGCACTATTCAGGATGTATTATTGATAATATTCGACAACGTACGGACGCATGAGATGATTTAATTTTGCTTATTGAATGCATGCTAATTTGAGTCATATAAGATATTTTGAAATGGATAACTTGTGTTGCTCAATATCCAAGTGGCCGGTCATGTTTGCAGGTTACACCTCCGAGTGGCCTATGTTTTGCTGGAGTGTTGATTCATTTCCGTTCCGGCAAATTTCAGGCGCTCGATATGTCCTATTTTAGCAAAGGTCATGCCGTATTTTTCCATGAATTTTGGCATGACTTGTGCCAGAATATGTACGAAATATCGAGTGCCCCGGATTTGTGTGTTGAGTATCCTGGTAGTTGTCTTCGATCGATTAGCAATTAATGTTTTAACTATGAACATAGGAAATGTCTGACAATGAAAAGGATTTCGGTATTTGCAAATACTTCGAAGACGAGCGCGGCCTGTGCGACGTAATCTTCCTAGATGATGATAGGCGCTTCAGCATCAAGCTGGACGAGAACTTCGGAGTGGATACAGTAAGTCACAACGACAAGTCTTTTTTCATAATTAAGCATGGCATCTGCTTCATTTGCTTCAACTTATAATTTTTTTTACTATTCTACTAGCGTATCCCCTGCCATGCAAGAGTATTTGTATTGGATAAGATAGGTTTCAGTCATACTATGGAGGTAAAGAAAGTTTACTTGAAGACCGAGCATGGTTATATTTTCCACGCAAAATTATACAATTCAGACGACTACACCTATTTTGGATGCAAAACATGGCGAGCACTATGCAAGACTTATGCATTTGAGCCTGATATGGTTATCACCTTTGATATTCATCCGGAAGATGATATTGAAGGTAATACCGACATCTGGGTCGATGTGCAGACGCCTCCAGTTACACCATTATGTAAGTTTCTCAACCATATTTATGTCTTTGATATTGTTTATTCAAAAATAGTTGACAACTAATTTGTATTGTCAGCTTATTTCGGTGCAAGCAAACATGTCCAACGCTTGGTAGACAGGACCTACTACTGTCCCGGGGCTGAACTAAACTGCGAGGAGCTAAGTCATTATGTTTCATGGCTTGAGGATCTTGATACTGTCAAGACAAATTTTCTTCCTGCACTTAGAAATGTTAGTACTGAAAATGTGCGACCAATAGTGTTCGTAATGAACTACGGTCACATCTATTTAGGAAGGATGGTAAGATTTTTACTATTTGTCCTCAGTGCATCTTTTCCATACATTATTTGTGAAGCTAAACTTCATTGCTAAGTATGTTACCATACGATGTTCTTCAACAGGGACTCCCGATGAATGTTGTGCCTTATGGGATCGAGACTAAAGGTACCATGAGTATTATTAGCTTACGGCCAAGATATCCTACATGTTACTTTAGTGCATTCAAGATCAGCGATGGATGCTTAATAGTGCAAGACTGGACCAAATATGTGATGGGGGAGCGCAGAGAAGTACTAGGGGGCAGCAAACAGATGTGCTACCCACAATTAGGAGACAGGTTCATCTGCATGCTCCAACTTGATCAAGGAGGAGAGCTACACATGTTTTATGTTATTTTACCTAAGGGAGAGCAGCAGGAGTGATTAGCTTGCTAGAAATGAGTTTGAGGATGATGATGTGCTACACTATTACTATGATGATAAAATAGCTAGTGTTGGTGGTAATGACTATGATGATTATTATTAGCAAGTGTTGGTGGTGATTAGCTAGCTAGAATGAGTTTGAAGATGATGATGTGTGCTACACTATGACTATCATGATTAAATAGCTAATGTTGGTGGTAATGACTATGATGATGATTAAATAGCTTGTGTTGGCGGATTAGATTCAAGTGGAGGCAACATGTGGTGCACATCGAAAGTACTACTAGTCCAAACTAGATCAAGTTTGGATTTGTATTATACTTTTGACGTGCACCACATATTGCCTCCACTTGAAACTAATCCACCTTCATTTGACACACTGTTATGGACATAATGATGTAAACCTCATAAATGGTATTGTACCAATATTTGTACGACGACGCATAAATACACTAAAAATAAAAAAATAAAAAAAGAGTACTAGTAGCGATGGACAGAAAACGCGCTGCCAGTAGTTACATTAGCAGTAGCGTGGGATTTAACAAACGCTGCAGCTACTTGTCCTAGCAGTAGCGCATGCGGGCACGCCTTACTGCTAAGCAATAGTTGTAGCGCATTATTAGTAGCGCGCGTACCCGCGCTACTAGTGAGCACAAAACCAGTGCTACTGCTAAGGTTTTACCTAGTAGTGGAGAGGGGAGGAGGCCGACCCTAGGCGAGCCCCATGTAGGAGGAGTCCTACTTGGGCTCCTAGTAGGATTTGGCCCCCCTCCTCTTACCGGAGGGGGAAAGGGGGAAGAAGAGAGAGAGGGAGAAGGAAAGAGGGGTGTCGCCCCTCCCCTAGTCCAATTTGGACTCCTCCCTTGTGGTGGGCACGCCACACCGAAGTGGGCTGGTGTGCCTCCCTCCTATGGCCCATATGGCCCATATCTTCCCCGGGGGGTTCTGGTAACCCCCCCGGTACTCCGATATGTACCCGATACAATCCGAAACACTTCCGGTGTCCGAATACTATCATCCAATATATCAATCTTTACCTCTCGACCATTTCGAGACTCCTCGTCATGTACGTAATCTCATCCGGTACTCCGAACAATAGTCGGTCACCAAATCACATAACTCATATAATACATATCGTCATCGAACGTTAAGCGTGCGGACCCTATGGGTTCGAGAACTATGTAGACATGACCGAGACACCTCTCCAGTCAATAACCAATAGCGGAACCTGGATGCTCATATTGGTTCCTACATATTCTACGAAGATCTTTATCAGTCAAACCGTAATGACAACATATGTAATGCCTTTTGTCATCAGTATGTTACTTGCCCGAGATTCGATCGTCGGTATCTTCATACCTAGTTCAATCTCATTACCAGCAAGTCTCTTTACTCATTCTGTAATGCATCATCCCGCAACTAACTCATTAGTCACATTGCTTGCAAGGCTTATCATGATGTGCATTACCGAGAGGGCCCAGAGATACCTCTTTGATACTGGGAGTGACAAATCCTAATCTTGATCTATGCCAACCCAACAAACACCTTCGGAGATACCTGTAGAGCATCTTTATAATCACCCAGTGATGTTGTGACGTTTTATAGCACACAAGGTATTCCTCCAGTATCCGGGAGTTGCATAATCTCATAGTCAAAGTAATATGTATAAGTCATGAAGAAAGCAATAGCAATAAAACTTTGCTATCATTATGCTAAGCTAACGGATGGGTCTTGTCCATCACATCATTCTCCTAATGATGTCATCCCGTTCATCAAATGACAACACATGTCTATGGTTAGGAAACTTAACCATCTTTGCTAAACGAGCTAGTCTAGTAGAGGCATACTAGGGACACTATGTTTTGTCAATGTATCCACACATGAATCAAGTTTCCGGTTAATACAATTCTAGCATGAACAATAAACAATTATCATGATATAAGGTAGTATTAATAACAACTTTATTATTGCCTCTAGGGCATATTTCCTTCAGTCTCCCACTTGCACTAGTGTCAGTAATCAAGATTACATTGTAATGATTCTAACACGCATGGAAGAGTCTTGGTGTTGATCATGTTTTGCTCGTGGAAGAGGCTTATTCAAGGGCCTGCCACATTCAGATCCGTATGTATTTTGCAAATCTCTATGTCTCCCTCCTTGACTTGATCACGGATGGAGTTGAAGCGTCTCTTGATGTGTTTGGTTCTCTTGTGAAATATGGATTCCTTTACCAAGGCAATTGCTCCAGTATTGTCACAAAAGATTTTCATTGGACCTGATGCACTATGTAAATACAAGCTTCTCCAAAAGTCTGTGTAAAACCATATGCTTTGATCACTTCACCAAAGCGTATATTCCAACTCCGAAATGCTTGCACCAGTCCATAAATGGATCCCTAGAGCTTGCACACTTTGTTATCACCTTTAGGATCGACAAAACCTTCTAGTTGCATCATATACAACTCTTCCTTAAGAAATCCATTAAGGAATGCAGTTTTGACGTCCATTTGCTAGATTTTATAATCATAAAATGCGGCAATTGCTAACATGATTCGGACAGACTTAAGCATCGCTACGGGTGAGAAGATATCATCGTAGTCAACTCCTTGAACTTGTGAAAACCTTTCGCAACAAGTCGAGCTTTGTGGACAGTAACATTACCATCAGCGTCAGTCTTCCTCTTGAAGATCCATTTCTTTTCTCTTGATTGCTGATCATCGGGCAAGTCAAGCAATGTCCATACTTTGTTCTCATACATGGATCGCATCTCAGATTTCATGGCCTCAAGCCATTTCGCGGAATATGGGCTCATCATTACTTCCTCATATTTCGTAGGTTCATCATGGTCTAGTAACATGAATTCCAGAACAGGATTACCGTACCACTCTAGTGTGGAACGTACTCTGGTTGACCTACGAGGTTCGGTAGTAACTTGATCTGAAGTTTCATGATCATCGTCATTAGCTTCCTCGCTAGTTGGTGTAGGCATCATGGGAACAGTTTTCTGTGATGAGCTACTTTCCAATTCGAGAGAAGGTATAATTACCTCATCAAGTTCTACTTTCCTCCCACTCACTTCTTTCGAGAGAAACTCCTTCGCTAGAAAGGATCCATTCTTAGCAACAAAGATCTTGCCTTTGGATTTGTGATAGAAGGTGTACCCTATAGTTTCTTTTGGGTATCCTATGAAGACGCATTTCTCCGACTTGGGTTCGAGCTTATCAGGCTGAAGCTTTTTCACATAAGCATCGCAACCCCAAACTTTAAGAAACAATAGCTTAGGTTTCTTGCCAAACCACAGTTCATATGGTGTCGTCTCAATGGATTTAGATGGTGCCCTATTTAAAGTGAATGCAGTTGTCTCTAATGCATAAACCCAAAATGATAGTGGTAAATCGGTAAGAGACATCATAGATCGCACCATATCTAATAAAGTATGGTTACGATGTTCAGACACACCATTACGCTGCGGTGTTCCAAGTGGCGTGAGTTGTGAAACTATTCCATATTGTTTTAAATGAAGGCCAAACTCGTAACTCAAATATTCGCCTCTGCGATCAGATCGTAGAAACTTTATTCTCTTGTTACGATGATTATCCACTTCACTCTGAAATTCTTTGAACTTTTCAATTGCTTCAGACTTGTGTTTCATTAAGTAGATATACCCATATATGATCAAATCATCTATGAAGGTCAAAAAATAATGATACCCGCTGCGAGCCTCAACACTCATCGGACCACATACATCGGTATGTATTATTTCCAATAAGTCAGTGGCTCGCTCCATTGTGCCGGAGAACGGAGTCTTAGTCATCTTACCCAAGAGGCATGGTGCGCAAGCATCAAATGATTCATAATCGAGTGATTCCTAAAGTCCACCCGCTTGGAGTTTCTTCATGCGCTTTACACCAATATGACCTAAACGGCAGTGCCACAAATATGTTGCACTACCATTATAAACTTTGCATCTTTTGGCATCAATATTATGAATATGTGTATCACCACGATCGAGATTCAATAAAAATAGACCACTCTTCAAGGGTGCATGACCATAAAAGATATTACTCATATAAATAGAACAACCATTATTCTCTAATTTAATAAATATCCGTCTCGCATCAAACAAGATCCAGATATAATGTTCATGCTCAACTCTGGCACCAAATAACAAATATTCAGGTCTAAAACTAATCCTGAAGGTACATGTAGAGGTAGTGTGCCAACGGTGATCACATAGACCTTGGAACCATTCCCGACATGCATCGTCACCTCGTCCTTAGCCAATCTTTGTTTAATCTGTAGCCCTTGTTTCAAGTTGCAAATATGAGCAACAGAACCAGTATCAAGTACCCAGGCGCTACTATGAGCATTAGTAAGGTAAACATCAATAACATGTATATTGAATATACCTTTGTTCACTTTGCCATCCTTCTTGTCCGGCAAATACTTGGAGCAGTTCCATTTCCAGTGACCAGTCCCTTTGCAGTAGAAGCACTCAGTTTCAGGCTTGGGTCCAGACCGGGGCTTCATCCCGGGAGTGACAACTTGCCTGCCATTCTTCTTAAAGTTCCCCTTCTTTCCCTTGCCCTTTTTCTTGAAACTAGTGGTCTTGTTAACCATAAATACTTGATGCTCTTTCTTGATTTCTACCTCCAAAGCTTTGAGCATAGCGAAGAGCTCGGGAGTTGTCTTATCCATCCCTTGCATATTATAGTTCATCACGAAGCCTTTGTAGCTTGGTGGCAGTGATTGAAGAACTCTGTCAATAACACTATCATCAAGAAGATTAACTCCTAGCTGAGTCAAGTGGTTATGGTACCCAGACATTCTGAGTATGTGTTCACTGACAGAACTGTTCTCCTCCATCTTGCAGCTATAGAACTTGTTGGAGACTTTATCTCTCTCAACTCGGGCATTTGCTTGAAATATTAACTTCAACTCCTGGAACATCTCATATGGTCCATGACGTTCAAAACGTCTTTGAAGTCTCGATTCTAAGCTGTAAAGCATGGCACACTGAACTATAGAGTAGTCATTAGACCGCGTTTGCCAGACGTTCAAAGCGTCTACATTAGCGGGAGGGGGCTTTTCACCTAGCGGTGCATCAAGGACATAATAATTCTGCGCAGCAATGAGGATAATCCTCAAGTTACGGACCCAGTCCATGTGGTTGCTACCATCATCTTTCAACTTAGCTTTCTCTAGGAATGCATTAAAATTCAAGGGAACAGTAGCACGGGCCATTGATCTACAACATAGATATGCAAAAACTATCAGGACTAAGTTCATGATAAATTAAGTTCAATTAATCATATTACTTAAGAACTCCCACTTAGATAGACATCCCTCGAGTCATCTAAATGATCACGTGATCCATATCAACTAAACCATGTCCGATCGTCACGTGAGATGGAGTAGTTTTCAATGGTGAATATCTCTATGTTGATCATATCTACTATATGATTCACGTTCGACCTTTCGGTCTCCAGTGGTCCAAGGCCATGTCTGTACATGGTAGGCTCGCCAAGTTTAACCCGAGTATTACGCACATGCAAAACTGTCTTGCGCCCGTTCTATGTGAACGTAGAGCTTATCACACCCGATCATCACGTGGTGTCTCGGCATGATGAACTGTCACAACGGTGCATACTCAGGGAGAGCACTTATACCTTGGAATTTTAGTGAGGGATCATCTTATAATGCTACCATCGTACTAAGCAAAATAATATGCATAAAACATAAACATAACATGCAATCAAAATATGTGACATGATATGGCCATCAACATCTTGTGCCTTTTATCTCCATCTCCAAAGCACCGTCATGATTCCCATCGTCACCGGCTTGACACCTTGATCTCCATCACAGCGTCATTGTCGTCTCGCCAACTATTGCTTCTAAAACTATCACTAACGCATAGTGATAAAGTAAAGCAATTACATGGCGATTTCATTTCATACAATAAAGCGACAACCATAAGGCTCCTCCCAGTTGCCGATAACTTTTACAAAACATGATCATCTCATACAACAACGTATATCACATCACAACATGCCCTGCAAAAATAAGTTAGACGTCTTCTACTTTGTTGTTGCAAGTTTTACGTGGCTGCTACGGGCTTCTAGTAAGAATCGTTCTTACCTACGTGTCGGTGTACTAAAGTAGGGGTACTCTAGTATCCCGAACTTGTGCACGGGCAGTCGCAGCAACCCGCGGCAAGACCCGCCAGGCGATCACCAAGGCTCTCTATGGTTCCTTTGAAGCCATTCGAGAAAAAAATATTTAAGTCAAGAAGACAAGTCCCCGGCAAGAGGAGCTTGCCGGAAAGGCCATTCAAGGTACGAGACCCCGGCAAGAGGAGCTTGCCGGGAAGCCCAACAAGAGCATCTCAAAGAACCTGCCGCGGCACGCCATGCGGCCCGGCAGGACCCGGCGAGCGACAAGTTCCCGGGCGCGACAAGGCAACGGCCGCGGCAAGGCACTTGCCGCGGCAGGCAGTCACTCTGTACCCGCGCTCCAGCTCACCCACCTACGTGTCGCTCCGGGACCCTTCCCAGCGTACGTGGCGGGAGGCTGTGCAGCCAGGGGTACACTGTGGCATGCAGCGCTGACAGGATCGCCATCGTGGCGAGCGATAGCGCCCCTGACGGTCCCTTTTCTGCACCGTCTGGGCGACGTAGACGGGCATTTAATGCCTTTGTCCCCTGCCGTCAGGGTTAGGTATGATACACTGTGTAGGTAGTTGTACCTACCGCAGCATATTTACACTTTTACCCTTACCTACGTTGCCACCTGTTGGAGACCCCTTGGACATATAAAAGGAGGGATCGATCCTCAGAGAAGCACTTGGTCTCGTTAGCTGCTCGAGTGTACTGTAGCACTCGGCGCTCCCGAGCGAGAACTCAATACAATCCACAAAGCAGCAGTAGGAGTATTATCTCTCCGGAGAGCTCCGAAGCTGGGTAAAAACCCCTTGTATGCCTCGCCTCGATCCTCTCTTTGCGCGGCCTCCGCCCCCCCCCCCCCCCCGCCGAACCGAGAAGGGGCTGCGTCCCCATAGGTGCTCCGGGAGCCCAGGAAAACCCCGGCATCTCTGGCGCGCCAGGTAGGGGGCGTCGAGGTCGTGTGAACCTGATCCGGCGTTCACGCGAGCTGAATCTTCATCGACTTCATCGACATGCCGCCGAAGAAGAAGGCTTCGGAGGCGGCTGCGCTGTCCGCGTCGAATCCACCGCCGCCGCAGCAAATGGCCGGCGGGGAGAACGCCGGCGGTGGAACGGGCGCCGATGAGGGAGCCCACGGTGCCAACAAGTCCAAGGACAAGACCGCGCTGCCCGCTGGCGGCGTAGTCAGCTCCCCTGACGACCGGGCGTCCATAGACGCACCGCGCCCATCTCAAGAGGCGCAGGACCGGCAGCGTCGTGGTACTCACGGTACCATCCGCTCGCTGGACCCAAATCGAGCTAGCGGATCCCGGGACGCTCAAGGCCAACATGCACGCCGACGTGCTGGCGCGAGCGAGGCACGGTCGCCTGGACGGAATACTGCTCCTTCCAACATCGTTGGGAGCCCGAGCATATCCCGCTCCTCGCACCGTTCGCCACCGCTACCCGCCACCCCAGCAGAAGCTCTAGCGCGAGCTCAACTGCTCCTAGACTTCCCTCCAGCGCCAGACAAGATCGACGACTGGAGGGCCACCATTCAGAGTCGCATCGGCTTCGCCAACGGCGACACTCCGCGGCCAGCGACCACATCGCAGCCGCGGCAGGCCAGCCAAGTGCGAGCCGATGGCGACAAAACCGGTGGGAGTGCAACCACCATGCACTCTCCGCCCCGAAGGCCAAGATCGCCGACTCGCCGGGTCCACCACGACAGCGACTCCACTACTTCCTCAGATCCGCGAACTCGTCGCGATCAACGCCACATTCTTCACGAACGGCAGCAAGAAGACGCCCGTACCCGCATCGAGCGCCGGAGAGAAACGCGGCGTCAATCAGACCGACGCGCTGGCCCCACTGTCGATATGCAAGCGCCAGGGGAACCAGGCGACCTGCCATACGCGGTAGGTTGCCCTGCGTTTACCCGTGAGCTGCGGCAAGTCCAGTGGCCCAGCACGAAGAATTTCAAGCCAGACGTACCAGAGAAGTACGACGGCAGGCTGCATCCGTCGGAGTTCCTCAGCATCTACACCATTGCGGTGCAGGCTGCCGGGGGGCGGGACGACAAGATCCTCGCCAATTACTTCCCTCTGGTGCTCAAGCCCAACGTCAGGTCCTGGCTCATGCACTTGCCGGAAAACTCCATATCTTCCTGGGCGGACCTATGCCATCAGTTTGTCGGCGCCTTTACAGGCGACCACAAACCCCATGGCCAGGAGAGTGATCTTCACATGCTTGCCTAGAAGGAAGGGGAGCCTCTGCGTAAGTACATCCAGAGATTCAGCCAAGTGCAACGCAACATCCCAGACGTCCACCCTACTGCGATCATCAGTGCGTTCCATCAGAACGTGCGCAACCGCAGGATGCGGGAGGAGATGGCGATGTGCAAGATCAGAGACGTCAGCGAGCTGTATGCCCTGGCCGACAGATGTGCACGTGCTGAGGAAGGAAGGAAACTCCCCGGAGAGAACGTAGGAACCGCAGGATCTGACAGCGACGATGCCGCCCCAAAAAGAAAAAACAGGCGGCGGAACAACCGGAAGAGGAAAGGCAAAGATGTGCTAGTTGTCGAGCAATCTGGCAACGAAGGTAGCGCCAAGACAACCAAGACTGAAGGCTCCGGCAAGGAGGTTGCCGCATGCACCAACTGCCAGGCTGTGGCGGCCGCCGACAAGCAGGATGGCACCAACAAGCAGTACTGCAAGATTCACCGCACCAAAGGCCATGACCTCCAGAGCTGCAAGAAGGTCGAACAGCTCATTGAGCTGCAAAAGGCCGAGTACGAGCGACGCGACAAGGAGAAGGCCCAAGGAGGTGCTGGAGGATCTGGTACGAAGCGCACTGGCCGGGGGGGACGCCGCGGCAACACCAAGCAGCGGCAAGGCGACAGACCTCCCCGTGGCCGCGACAAGGATGAGGATGATGACGACGAAGAAGACATGGATGACGCCAAGACCAGCGAGCAGGAGTTCCAGAAAGCCACAGAAGTTTTGTGCGTTGACGGCGGTGCTACTCTGCATACTTCACACCGCCAACTCAAGCAGTGGGTGCGGGAAGTTAATGCAGCAGAACCACCCGTCGAGTCACGCAAGCTTCTGAAATGGTCCAGCACGCCTATCATCTTTGATATTGAGGACCACCCCGATCGCACAACTGTTGTCGGGTGTTTGCCGATGTTGGTCTCACCAACTATCCGCAACCTCAAGGTCACTAAGATGCTAGTTGACGGCGGGGCCGGCTTGAACCTGATCTCCTCCGCTGTACTTCGGAGACCCAAGTCCCTGACAGCGAGCTCGAAGAGACCGGCACGTTCCAAGGAATCAACCCAGGAAGGAGCAAGCCGAAGGGGAAGATCACGCTGCCGGTGACATTTGGCAGTGAGTTGAACTTCAGGACTGAGAGGATCACTTTCGACGTTGCCGATTTCCCATTGCCTTACAATGGGATTCTCGGCCGTCCAGCGCTCGCCAAGTTCATGGCGGCCTCTCACTACGTGTACAACATGCTGAAGATGCCAGGCCCGATAAGTGTCATCTCTGTACATGGCGACAAGAAAGACGCTCTCATCTGTGCCAACAAGATCTACCGGGAAGCAGCAGCTGTCGCGGATCACGAGACACTTTCCGTTGAAGCTCCCGGGGGGAAGAAGAAGACCAAGTCCGGCAAGAGCTCTGATGCCCAGTCCGGCAAGCGCACCTCTTCGCAGTGCTGCGCTACCGTCGAGGACGCACCATCGAGCTCGACCGGCAAGTGTAAGAAGACAATGGAAGCTCCGCCAGCAACCAAGAAGGTGTCCGCCAAGGAGAACGACACTGGTGGTACCTTCACCATCAGTGCCACTCTCGACCCTAAATAGGAAAGCGCGCTCGTTGCTTTCCTGCGGGCGAATGTCGACGTGTTTGCGTGGCAACCGTCTAACATCCCCGGCGTTCCCAGGAAAGTAATCGAGCACCACCTCGCCGTCTGTCCTCACGCGCGACCCGTCAAGCAGAGAGTCAGGAAACAAGCGGTGGAGCGCCAAGAGTTCATCACCGAAGAGATCAAGAAGTTGGAAGCAGCAGGCCTCGTCCGAGGAGTGCTCCATCCTACGTGGTTGGCCAATCCTGTAGTCGTGCGCAAGGCGAACGGGAAATGGAGACTTTGCATCGACTTCACCGATGTCAACAAAGCTTGTCCCAAAGACCCATTTCCCTTGCCTCACATTGACCAGATTGTCGACTCCACAGCCGGATGCGACTTGCTTTCGTTTCTTGATGCATACTCAGGATACCATCAGATCTTCATGGCAGAAGAGGATGAGGAGAAAACCGCGTTCATCACTCCATGTGGCACGTACTGTTTTGTACGGATGCCTTTCGGTTTGAAGAATGCTGGTTCAACATTTGCAAGGGTCGTCCATACTGCTTTTGAGCCGCACATACACAGAAATGTGGAAGCCTACATGGATGCTATATTGGTCAAAAGCAGGGACAAGTCAGCTCTGATTCAAGATCTAGAAGAAACTTTGGCAAATCTGCGTAAGATCAGCCTCAAGCTCAACCCCGAGAAGTGCGTGTTTGGAGTCCCTTCCGGCAAGCTTCTCGGGTTCTTTGTGTCCTAGCGGGGGATTGAAGCCAATCCCGACAAGATCAAGGCCATTGAGCAGATCGAAGCACCGAAGCGCGTCAAGGATGTACGAAAACTTGCCGGCTGCGTGGCGGCTCTCAGCAGGTTTATCTCTAAGTCTGCTGAGCGCGCCCTGCCGTTTTTCAAAATCTTGAAAAAGGCAGGTCCAATGAAGTGGACTCCGGAAGCGGAGGCTGCGCTGCAGGACTTGAAGAGATACCTGTCGTCCACTCCAATACTTGTCGCACCTAAACCACAAGAGAAGTTGCTGCTATATCTGGCGGCAACCAATCAAGTGGATAGTGCTGCATTAGTAGCGGAGAGATAGGCAGATCATGAGCCAGCAACCGCGGCAAGCGCACCCAGCGGCAAGCAAGGGGCTTCACCGACGAGCTCTGGTCCCGACGAAGATAGATCTGCGCAGATGTGCGAAGGGATACAGAAGAAAATGGTGCAGCGCCCAGTCTACTTCATAAGTTCCCTTCTGCAGGGGGCTAGGTCGAGGTACTCTGGTGTGCAGAAATTGCTTTTCGGCCTTCTTATGGCCTCGAGAAAGCTGCACCATTACTTCCAAGCACATGAGATCACAGTTGTCACTCGCTTTCCGCTGAAGAGGATACTGCAGAATCCAGAAGCAATAGGTAGGATTGTTGAGTGGGCATTGGAACTGTCGAGCTTTGGCCTCAAGTTTGAGAGCACTTCAACTATTCAAAGCAGAGCATTGGCAGAATTCATAGCAGAGTGGACGCCAACACCTGACGAAGAAACCCCAGAGACGAGCATCCCCGTCAAGGAAGCAAACAAAGAGTGGCTGATGTACTTTGATGGCGCGTTCTCGCTGCAAGGCGCCGGTGCTGGCGTGCTGCTTATCGCACCAACCGGAGAGCACCTCAAGTACGTGGTCCAGATGCACTTTCCCAAGGAGCAAGCAACAAACAATACTGCAGAGTATGAAGGGTTGCTCGCCGGTCTCAGGATCGCGGCAGACCTTGGGATCAAGCAGCTCATTGTCAGGGGGGACTCGCAGCTTGTCGTCCGCCAAGTAAACAAGGATTATCAGAGTCCGTTGATGGAAGCTTACGTTGATGAAGTGAGGAAGCTGGAAGAGCCCTTTGTCGGCCTACAGATGGAACATGTTCCTAGAGCTCAGAACGACATCGCTGACGGCCTGTCAAAGTGCGCGGCATTTAAGTTACCTGTGGAACCAGGAATCTTTGTGCTCAAGCTGACTCAGCCATCCGTGACGCCACCAACTGGACAGAGGAGGAAGAGGAAGTTGATTTCCGGCGACTATCTTCCGGCTGAGCTTCCCGAAGCCGCCGCCAAGAGGGTCCCCAAGATCAACGCCAAGAGTGGTGAGGAGCAATCTGCTCCGACAAGCCCCAAGGTTTGTTTCGTTGAAGCAGACGCTCCCGACAAGTTTCGCTCCGGCAAACTTGCCGGGGATCATCAAGCTCCGGCTGAGCCACAGGTTCTCGCGTAGAAGCGAATGTTCCCGCATCAATAGTTATGCCTTTAGTCCTTGTTGTCTAGCCGCAGGCTCCAGCATGGGCACAGCAGATCGTTCGTTTCCTCCAGTCAGGAGAACTTCCCGAAGAGCCAGAAGAAGCGGAAAGAGTAGCCCAGCAGTCTAGTATGTACCAGTTCGTTGACAACACACTGTACAGAAGAAGGCTCAACGGAGTGAAATTGAAGTGTATTCCCCGGGATGATGGACAGAAGCTCTTGGCAGAGGTGCATGGAGGCATATGTGGTCATCACATTGGCGCCAGAGCACTTGCCGGCAAAGCGTTCCGGCAAGGTTTCTTTTGGCCGACAGCCCTCCAGGATGCAACTGCACAAGTAACCAAGTGTGAAGCGTGCCAGTTCCATTCCAAGCAGATACACCAACCAGCTCAAGCTCTCCAGACAATCCCTTTATCCTGGCCATTTTCGGTCTGGGGGCTCGACATCCTCGGCCCTTTCCCCCGAGCTGTCGGGGGCTTTGAGTACTTGTACGTCGCAATCGACAAGTTCACAAAGTGGCTAGAAGTGGAGCCAGTGAGGAAGGTGACAGCACAGTCAGCAGTCAAGTTCTTCAGGTCGATTGTTTGCCGCTTCGGAATCCCTAACAGGATCATCACCGACAACGGTACACAATTCACGAGTCGCAACTTCATGCAGTACGTCCGAGACCTTGGTACCAAGGTCTGCTTCGCTTCTGTTGCTCACCCCAGGAGCAACGGTCAAGCAGAGAGGGCAAATGCTGAAGTGTTGCGTGGACTCATGACCCGGACTTTCGACAGGCTGCACAAGTGCGGAAGAAACTGGATAGAGGAGCTACAGGTGGTTCTTTGGTCGATCAGGACGACGCCAAATCGAGCCACTGGCCAGACACCCTTTGCTCTAGTCTATGGAGCAGAGGCAGTTACCCCCACGGAACTCGTATACGGGTCACCTCGAGTGCTCGCTTATGATGAGCTTGAGCAAGAGTAGCTGCGGCGAGATGACGCGCTGCTCCTTGAGGAAGACCATCTTCAGGCTGCTGTACGAGCTGCTCGATACCAGCAAGCTTTGCGCCGCTACCATAGCCGCAAAGTTAAAGCCAGAAGTCTCGAGGAAGGCGACCTTGTTCTTCGGCGCGTTCATTCCGCCAAGAATTCCAACAAGTTGACGCCGAAGTGGGAAGGCCCTTACCGGGTGAAACGAGTCACGAGGCCTGGCGCTGTCCGCCTTGGGACCGAGGATGGCTTTCCGGTGAGCAACTCCTGGAACATCGAGCATCTTCGTAAGTTTTACCCGTAAGGCGCAGTTGTCGGACCCTGTTCGGCAACCACCATTTTGTACAAGTCTTGCCGTTGTTGCATGTAATCCTTTGTACAAAGCCAGGCGCAGACCCTGAGCGAAGATAAATCGCTGGCGCCCTGAGTTTTAGCATGCATGCTGAGTCGAGTCTCATCCTTGGTTAGGGTTGATAGTGCTTAGTAGTGGCTAACCCCTAACTTAGAGGTCGAGTGTGCGTCCCTTTGCCGTTATTTCGTTTCCCTAGTTCGCAGGACTCACCATATCCTTGCCGGACCACTTGAGGACGAAAAGGAGAAGGAGGACGGACCAACATCTGGACCCCGGCAAGCCAGTGTTGCCGGGGGCTGCAAGACCCCGGCAAGCCAGTAATGCCGGGGGCTACAAGTGCAAGGATTAGCCCACGGCGAACCAAAGTTGCCGGGGGCTTCTATCTCAGATAAGTTTTTCATCCCTTATCATGCATTCTCTTATGGATTGAGGTATGCGAAACCTCGTTTCTTCCTGAAAGTTACCATGCTCCCTTAACTCTAGGCCCTAGGGCCCGACCCCAGGGCCAGGTAAGGTCGTAGTCGCGGCAGCTAAGGGACGAAGCGAGGAGCCTGATCCCGCCTCCTCCCTGCCTCCGCCAAGAGCGTGAGAAAGGGCGAGCGACGTGGGAAGAAGGCAGGGCCTGCTGCCGGGAAAGAAAGTGTCTATCTTAAGAGATATAAAGGATTCGCTCCTTGACGTGGGTTCCACCCGCGAGACAAGTGACCCAGCAAGCATCCCCTTTTCATTAAAAAGCATTCCACTCAGGTACAATTCATAAGAGGATGAAGAACATGAGTAATGGGATTACAAGTTTTAAACGCAACTAAGGCCCGAGGGCTTACAAACTAAAAAGAGATAAGGTTCCCGTAATCCCTCTCTTGTCCCTATCTTCAGGAGACAGGTCAAGGAGGCAAAAAGGGCAAAAGGGGCGCCTAGATGAACTACGGGCGCCAGAAGACACCAAAAGGGCATCGCGGCAGCATGGTGATGGCGGCGCCGGAGGCAGAAGCTTGAAGACGAGGCGGCAGGACGTCAGCACGCTGTCGAGGGCGTCGTGCCCTCGTACTCCGAGTTGACGGCCTTGCCGCCTGCCCTCTTCCTCTTCTGCAGCCTCCCCGAGAAGCCCCAGGAACCAGCGACGCGGATGATGGGGTCGCCGGTGCCCCGCGGAGCGGCGCCCGACACCTAGTCGGACCCGTCATCCCGCCGCCCGTTACCCTCGTCGCCGCTGTCGCTGTCCTCCTCGTCACTCCCGCTCGAGGAGGAGCCTTCGCTATCGGAGGAGCTCTCCACGCAGCACCGTGCCCGAGTCCCGAAGCACCCGAAGACCTTGACGGAGAGGAGACCGCCCTCCATCAACTTAAAATGGAGGGTGAGGCCCGCCGTCAAGCTGTGGATGCGGGTGAACGTCTTCCACCCTCGACCAAGATACATCACATCAGGGGCCGGGAAGTCGACACGGACTCGCGTACCGCTGATTCCGCAGCCCCTCATGTGCAACCTCAGTGTCTCGGGCGGATCCAACTCCATCGCACTCGCAAATGGAGTCGAGAGACGAAGCCGACGACAAGGCGGCCGACGCAGCCTGACGAGGAACTCGCAAGGGTCGTCCCCGATATGGTCCGCCACCGGGAGAGGATCTACTGGCGGAGGCGAGGCCGGCGAGCTGCCTCGTCCACCTCTTCCCCGACCGGCTCGACCTCGCCCTCGACCTCGCCCGCGGCCTCATCCCCTCCCTCTTCCCCTTGTGGCTGGCTCTGCTGCCACAGGTGCGGGGGGAGGAGGAACGCGTTGCCTAGCGGCAACCCTCGTCGCTACCGTCGAAGGACCAGGGTTCCCTTTCTCCATGGCGGATGGAAGAAAGAGGAGCAGAAGCTGAAGAAGGAAGAAGATGAGAGAATGCGGGCTTCTGTCCCCCCCCCCGTCCCGCTCCTTATAAAGGAGCGGGGTGGGGGCTCGGTCGCCCCACTCAGCCAATCGAGACGCAGAAGGCGCAGGGAACTGGGCCCGACCTGCTGCCTCGACCCGTGGCGACCCGGTTTTCCGCCTCCACCGTTCACCACTCCAAGCGCATGGAAGCCGCGTGGCGGGAGGGTAGAGTTGAGGCGACGGATGAGGCGACCTCTCCCCACCCCATGATCGTGGGGGGGGGTGGACGCCTCGAAGACCACGCCTCCACGCCTCCTTCCGTTTATGAGGAAGATACGAACCACCAGGGGGCGGACGTTTCGCCTTTCTGAGTAAGGGAACCACCCATGACCTCCCCCACGACGCCGCAATCGACGCGTGCTGTTCGGGGGGGGCGTGGTGGGAGCCGAGCCAGGTACAACGCGACCCGGCCCGTGCGTGCCCGTGCCCTGTTTTGGGCCTAGCCCAACAACGCTCGGCACCGTGTGTGGCCCAGGCCCGGGGACTCCTGTCGGTGTACTAAAGTAGGGGTACTCTAGTATCCCGAACTTGTGCACGGGCAGTCGCAGCACCCCGCGGCAAGACCTGCCAGGCGATCACCAAGGCTCTCTATGGTTCCTTTGAAGCCATTCGAGAACAAAATATTTAAGTCAAGAAGACAAGTCCCCGGCAAGAGGAGCTTGCCGGGAAGGCCATTCAAGGTATGAGACCCCGGCAAGAGGAGCTTGCCGGGAAGCCCAACAAGAGCATCTCAAAGAACCTGCCGCGGCACGCCACGCGTCCCGGCAGGACCCGGCGAGCGATAAGTTCCCGGGCGCCACAAGGCAACGGCCGCGGCAAGGCACTTGCCACGGCAGGCAGTCACTCTGTACCCGCGCTCCAGCTCACCCACCTACGTGTCGCTCCGGGACCCTTCCCAGCGTACGTGGCGGGAGGCTGTGCAGCCAGGGGTACACTGTGGCATGCAGCGCTGACAGGATCGCCATCGTGGCGAGCGATAGCGCCCCTGACGGTCCCTTTTCTGCATCGTCTAGGCGACGTAGACGAGCATTTAATGCCTATGTCCCCTGCCGTTAGGGTTAGGTATGATACACTGTGTAGGTAGCTGTACCTACCGCAGCATATTTACACTTTTACCCTTACCTACGTTGCCACCTGTTGGAGACCCCTTGGACATATAAAAGGAGGCCCATGCACAACGTAGGGAGGGATCGATCCTCAGAGAAGCGCTCGGTCTCGTTAGCTGCTCGAGTGTACTGTAGCACTCGGCGCTCCCGAGCGAGAACTCAATACAATCCACAAAGCAGCAGTAGGAGTATTATCTCACCGGAGAGCTCCGAAGCTGGGTAAAAACCCTCGTGTGCCTCGCCTCGATCCGCTCTTTGCGCGGCCTCCGCCCCCCCGCCGAACCGAGAAGGGGCTCCGTCCCCATAGGTTCTCAGGGAGCCCAGGAAAACCCCGGCACTACGCATCAAAACCACAATGATGTTTCGTCAAGTTTGCTGTTTTAACCTTCAACAAGGACCGGCTGTAGTCAAATTCGATTCAACTAAAGTTGGAGAAACAAACGCCCGCCAACCACCTTTTTGCAAAACAAGTTGCATGTCTGTCGGTGGAACCGGTCTAATGAACGTGGTCATGTAAGATTTCTCTAGGCCTCTTCATCCAACAATACCGCCAAATCAAAATAAGACGTTGATGGTAAGCAGTATGACTATCATCACCCACAACTCTTTGTGTTCTACTCATGCATATCATCTACGCATAGACCTGCTCGGATGCCATTGTTGAGGAACGTAGCATGCAATTTCAAAAAATTTCCTATGCTCACACAAGATCTATCTAGGAGATGCATAGCAACAATAGGGGGGAGTGTGTCCACGTACCCTCGTAGACCGAAAGCAGAAGCGTTAGCTTAACGCGGTTGATGTAGTCAAATGTCTTCTCGATGCAACCGATCAAGCATCGAACGTACGGCACCTCTGAGTTCTGCACATGTTCAGCTCGATGACGTCCCTTGAACTCTTGATCCAGCAAAGTGTCGAGGGAGAGTTTCGTCATCACGACGGCGTGGTGACGGTGATGGTGATGTGATCCACGTAGGGCTTCGCCTAAGCACTACGTGAATATGACTGGAGGCGTAAACCATGGAGGGCGGTGCCGCACATGGCTTGGAACAATTGATGTTTGTTAGAGGTTCCCCCACCCTCGTATATAAAGGAGGGAGAGGGGAGGAGGCCTACCCTAGGCGCGCCCCAAGTAGGAGGAGTCCTACTTGGGCTCCTAGTAGGATTCGGCCCCCATTCCTTTTACCGGAGGGGAAAAGGGGAAAGGAGAGAGAGGGAGAAGGAAAGGGGGGTGCCGCCCTGTCCCCTAGTCCAATTTGGACTCCTCCCTTGTGGGGGGCTTGCCACCCCTAAGTGGGCTGGTGTGCCTCCCTCCTATGGCCCATATCTTCCCCCGGGGTTCCGGTAACCCCCCCAGTACTCCGATATGTACCCGATACAATCCGAAACACTTCCGTATCCGAATACTATCATCCAATATATCAATCTCTACCTCTCGACCATTTCGAGACTCCTCGTCATGTCCGTCATCTCATCTAGGACTCCGAACAACATTTGGTCACCAAATCACATAACTCATATAATACATATCGCCATCGAACGTTAACCATGCAGACCCTACGGGATCGAGAACTATGTAGACATGACCGAGACACATCTCCGATCAATAACCAACAGCAAAACCTGTATGCTCATATTGGTTCCTACATATTCTACGAAGATGTTTATTGGTCAAACTGTAATGACAACATACATAATTCCTTTTTTCATCGGTATGTTACTTGCCCGAGATTCGATCGTCGGTATCTTCATACCTAGTTCAATCTCGTTACCGGCAAGTCTCTTTACTCATTCTGTAGTGCACCATCCCACAACTAACTCATTAGTCACATTGCTTGCAAGGATTATCATGATGTGCATTACGAGAGGGCCCAAAGATACCTCTCCGATACTTGGAGTGACAAATCCTAATCTCGATCTATGCCAACCCAACAAACACCTTCGGAGATACCTGAAGAGCATCTTAAGAATCACCCAGTTACGTTGTGATGTTTGATAGCACACAAGGTATTCCTACGGTATCCGGGAGTTGCATAATCTCATAGTCAAAGGAATATGTATAAGTCATGAAGAAAGCAATAGCAATAAAACTTAGCGATCATTATGCTAAGCTAACGGATGGGTCTTATCCATCACATCATTCTCCTAATGATGTGATCATGTTCATCAAAGGTCAACACATGTCTATGGTTAGGAAACTTAACCATCTTTGATTAATGAGCTAGTCTAGTAGAGGCATACTAGGGACACTGTGTTTTGTCTATGTATCCACACATGTATCAAGTTTCCGATTAATACAATTCTAGCATGAATAATAAACGTTTATCATGATATAAGGAAATATAAATAACAACTTTATTATTGCCTCTAGGGCATATTTCCTTTAGATGTTACGTCTATGAGCAGGATACCAGCTTGTTGGGGCCTTAGTGATTTTGAGTTGGAGGCGGGTAAACAGCCTTGGTTCACTATTTGTTTCTCGGACTCAGTTATCCGATTAACCAGGAGATCACAATTGGCAAGGACCTTGATGGTAGAGAGGCTCTGTTTGCTATGGAAAATTGTGTCTACACGGCGATGTAACACCCCTGATGTAAAACTTCCATATTTAAAGATGTATCCGTCCTTGTCATGTTCAATAACAAGTGGTTTTCCTCTTTGTGGGTTTCATTTTGGGTTTGCTTTGTTTCCCATTGCACTGTCTTGTCATTACTTGTCATTTTTCTTTTGCCATCCATTGTTGCATTATGGCCTCATCATATATTGCTTTTGTGCTTCCTGTAATTGTACATTCCATCATCATCACGTGTTTGGTGTGAGTTCATACATGTTGTGTTGTTGCATGTTCCATGCATTTGATCTTGCATCATCACCTCCCATTTCCTTCTCCCTTCCATGTTTTTTGGCAAGCGACATTTTACCCTCCTCCAATAATGTTCAACTTTTTCCTACAAATATGAGACCTTGCCTACATCCTCTATGCCAATTTTCAGCTCATTTGAATATGTTTTGGTTGGATTAAAAATTGACTCAAGTTTGAAATTAATTCCAACTTGATTTAATTTTCTTCCTTTAAAAATCCCCAAAGTAATTTAATCAAATGGCCCATAATTCCAGGAGTCCGAGTATATCTCTACTTCATTCATATTCTTCCCCAAACCTCGTGGACAATTCCTTTGGGGACTGTTTATTTATTAAACAAAAATCTAAGTAAGGAAACTTACCTGGGCCGGCCTCCCAGCGCACCAGCGCCTGCAGCCCAACTCACGCAGTAGCAGTAGCCCATCCAGCCCGCTAGCGACAGGAGTGTCGTCTCCCCTGTACCGCAGCTCATCCAGACGCGCTACGTCGACGTCCGGTCGATTTGATGGTCGGAGAAGCTTCCCTATCCCTATAATGCATGTCTCCCGCGCCCTAGGGTTCCTCCTTGACCGATCCCCCTCCTCCACCTACCTCGCCTCCGCCTAGGTAAGGGGCACACACGCTCACCGTCGCCATGCCCCAGCCGAGCTCGAGCTCAAGCTCGAGGTAGCCTCTCCGACCACGTCCAGCATCTCCTGCCGCCGTGGGAGGGTCCGCCAAGTTCCCATACGCCTCCTTCCACGACGTCCACGACACCACTGCCTAGGGTTCGAGCTCCACGATGTTGTCTCCTTCCTCTTCTTCCCGGACAGAAACCAGCCAAGTTCAGAGCTGCCTCACGCCATCTTCATCGAGTCCCCAACCTCATATTCTTGTCCTATGTATACTAGGTATACCCAACTCCCTCTCAGCTCTTTCCTGGCGTCAATAGATCCCCGTAGTAGTCGCTAGGTTCGTGCGTTCATCGAGCTCTTGGTGCTCTGGCAAGCAGTTCTCTGTTTGTTGTTGTTGTTGTCTTGTTGATCAGCTCTGGCTCCGCTCCCCGCGCCTCTGCCCGTCCTCGTGTGGTTCCACGCGCAGCCGCAGTGCATCACTGCTGCTCGTGCATACTCCAGAGCCTCGCTGCGCCTCCACTTCACCCCACGTCCGCATGCAAAGCCATGGCCCCGAGCCGAGCAACTTCCCGAGCTTGAGCGCCCCTGCATCCCCTTGTAGCTGCACCGCATCACCTCCGCATCCCGCATGCCCGCCGCCGCAACCCACGCCCCGCCGTCGTCGTTGCTGTCGCCGTTGTTGTCGTCGTTTTCTTCTCTGCCTTGGAGAAGGAGTTCAAGTAGAGCTGAGCCCCCTTCATAACCATCAACCTATCCTAGCCCAGCTGGTCGCACCTATCTCTGTGAACCAGCACGTCTGGGGTTCGACTCCTCTCAGGCTCGGGGTAAAACCCCTCTTTTTCTATTATTACATGAGCCACTAACGCCTCGGCCCCACCAGTCATACTCTCAGCTCCCTCTCCTTTTTTTATTTTCATTTTTCTATATTCCAGTGAATATTCCTTTTCTGGAATAGGGCATCTTACCTTTTCGGGCCAAGTCCAGATCTGGGCATTCCAAATATGGAGATGGCCAATTCTGTCATATTCCCCATTAGGCAGGTTTTCACTTAACGCATTTGTGATTATTTTTATACAGTAAACCCCCACATATTATATATATTTTTGGGGTAAAAAAATCCGACCAATCCAGTGGTGGCATTAGTTTTGCATTTGAGCAAGTTCATGACCATGTCATTTTACATCATGTTACTGTTTTGTCATTTTTGTGTGATTTAATTCAAACATGCTATGAGGTTGTTTTGCACATGGATAGCTTCATTTTAATGTCTACTTCATGCTAGATTTTATTCCATGCCATGTTATGCCCTGTAGTGAGTTAATCAAGCTTGTAAATAGGCTATCATGAATCTGTTTTTGCCATGCTAGTCATTTTCATGGTCTGCTAGAACTGTTGTCATTTGCATTTTTGTCATGTTGTTTTAGACCTGTTCTTGTGAATTATAGCAGTAGCTCAGTGTTCATGATTTGTAGAGCTTCACCTGTACTTCACTGTCATGTATTTGGTTTTCATGTTTGGGTGTTGTAGCATAGTTTCATCATGCATCTTAAGTGCTATGTTGCTGTTAAGTGCAGTTTTGCATTGTTCTTGTTTTGCTCGTCATTTGCAAACCGTGCATTCGTTTTCGGTGATCCTTATATCAATTTCGACCGAAATCACTCACTCTTTCCAATGGCATGCTTGGTTAGCCAAGTTGACGTCTTAATCATCATTTTTCCTACCGGAGTACCCATATGCATTGCACATCATACCTTGCATTCCATGCCATGTCTTGCATCATGTTGCTTGTGCATTGCACCGTGATTGATTGTTGTTCTGTTGCTTGTGTTCTTGCCTTGGGTGGAGCCGGGAGACGAGTTCGTGAACGAGGAACCTGTTGAGTACGCTAACGAGGAGCAAGCTTTCAACAACTCTGAGAACTTTGCAGGCTAGTTGTTTGCTCTATCACTACCCTCGATATCACTTCTATCTTTGCTTGCTAGTTGTTTGCTCTATCACTATGTCGCGCTACCTACCACTTGTTTATCATGCCTCCCATATTGCCATGTCAAGCCTCTAACCCACCTTCATAGCAAACCGTTGGTTGGCTATGTTATCGCTTTTGCTCAGCGCCTCTTATAACGTTGCTAGTTGCAGGTGCCTTACAGGTTGTTCCATGTTGGAACATGGATATGTTGGGATATCACAATATCTCTTATTTAATTAATGCATCTATATACTTGCCAAAGGGTGGAAGGCTTGGCCTTTTGCTCCGTGTTTTGTTCCACCCTTGTCGCCTTAGTTTCCGTCATACCGGTGTTATGTTCCTTGATTTTGCGTCCCTAACATGGTGAGGGTTTATGGGCCCCTCTTGACAGTTCACTTGGAATAAAACTCTTCCAGCAACACCCAACATTGGTTTTACCATTTGCTAACAACTAAAATTTTTCATAGGGAGTAATTAACCCGAGGACTTAATCAACCCCCCCCCCCGGGCCAGTGCTCCGCATGAGTGTTGGTCCGAACCAGGCAACCTGCAGGGCCACCACGAGGAAACTCGAGGATAGGTTTTACTCGTAACTTGACCCATCCAATTGTGGCCTGAGACAAGATACGCGCGGATACTATCAGGGTGTCGGCACGTCGGGAGGTCTTGCTGGAGTTGTTTTACAATGTCGAAATGTCTTGTGCACCGGGATTCCGAGTCTGATCGGAGGGTCCCGTGATGGAGGATTGTCTCCGCGGATCGTGAGCTTGTCATGGGCTAAGTTGGGACAACCCTGCAGGGTATAAACTTTCGAGAGTCGTGCCCATGGTTATGTGGCAGATGGGAATTTGTTAATATCCGGTTGTAGAGAACTTGACACTTTACTTGATTAAAATGCACCAACCGCGTGTGTAGCTGTGATGGTCTCTGTTTGGCGGAGTCCGGGAAGTCAACACGGTTGGGTTATGTATGAACGTAAGTAGTTCAGGATCACTTCTTGATCACTTCGAGCTTTACGCCTGTTATGACCGGCATACTAGGGGTTTAGCCCAGTGGGTTGTGGCCTAGGTTATCCTATCATTATTAGGGGCTTAGCCCAATTATCTTATTGTTATTAGGATCGTTTGCTTAGGAGTCAAGTAAACCTCTCTATATAAGGAGAGGATATGTATTAATCTAATAAAGCAAGAAGCAATCATTATTTGCTCGGCTTCCCGAAGGGAGCCGGGAGACCTAACCCTAGCCGCCTCTTGCACTGCCGCCGCCTCTTCTTCATTGCGCAACGGGGCCCCACCGCTGGCAGCCGCGATCGCATCTTCGTCAACCCTCCCCCTTCCCGTACAACCTACGCTCTAGACCAGGTAGGATCCTAGCTCCTACCAATTTGGTATCAGGTAGCTCCGTTCCGATCATGTCTGCACCACCACCCAACCCACTGCTGCCCATCACCACCGCGTCGCTGCCTCTCTCCACCACGCTGCTGGCTCACCCCACCATGCCGCTGGACTCCACCGCCAGCGCCTCCACCGGCCAAACGCCGCCGCCCTCCACCGGCCAGACACCGCCGCCCTCCACTGCGCCGCCCATTGCCATCTAGTCGCCGGCGGAGATGACCGGGATCCTCAATGACCTTGTCACCGCTGTCCAGGGCATACGCCTCTACCTGGTCGGGCCCTACGGTCAACCCCCGCCCTTGCAGCCGGTCGCCGCGACCGGGCCAGCCGCCCTGCCCTGGTACGCGGCCACCACGGCGCCGATCGGGCCTCTACACCACCACTGCCCTGGTCAGCCGCAGCCCGCCGTTGCCCCCCCCACTGGCCGCAGTCGCCGGCTCCGGCGATCGTCGCGCCCCCGACGCCTCCTGGGTCCGGGCAGCCGTAGCCCCAGCTCCCAGCCCCACCGCCGCCCACTGCCCCGCCTCAATGACCACAGTGGTCGGTCCCGGCCCTCGCTGCGCCCCTGACGCCTCCCGGGTCCGGACAGCCGTAGCCCTAGCTGCCGGCCCCACCACAGCCCGCTGTCGCGCCTCAATGGCCAAAGTGGCCGGCCCCGGCCCTCGCTGCGCCCCCCACGCCACCCGGGTCTGTACCGTTGCAACTGCCGGCCCCGCCCCCGCCCAGCCCGGGGCCCGGGTCACCCACGCAGGGAGGCGTAGCGAGCCAGCAAGTGCGCTTCCCGCCGTCACCGTCCGCAATATCGGCTTGGCTGACCGGATCATCGCCGCCACCCGTCTACACGCCGGCTGGAGACCCGCCGGCACCCACTCTGCAGTTCGGTGATCCCTCCAGGTCGGCGGGGCACTCCACGGGCCTCGGCCATGCTGACTGGGCGCCCCAATCCTCGCTGCTTCGCACCTCCGAGCTAGTCGGCCACGATGCTACGACTCAGACACCGCCGCGGTTTGCCAAACTGGATTTCGCCACTTATGATGGCACGGAGGACCCCCTCAACTAGCTCAACCAGTGCGAGCAGTTCTTTTGCGGGTAGCGCACCCTACCTCGGAGCGTACCTGGCTCGCCTCTTACCACCTCTGCGATGCGGCACAGACCTGGTACTACGCTCTCGAGCAAGACGAGGGCAGCATGCTCCCTTGGGAGTGCTTCCGCGAGCTTTGCCTCCTTCGTTTTGGGCCACCGATCCATGGGAGCCGCCTGGCAGATCTAGGCTACCTTCCCTTCACCTCCACGGTTCAGGACTTCGCCGGCCGTTTTCAGGCCCTAGCATGCCACGTGTCGGTTGTGACGGCGCAGCAGCAGGCTGACCTCTTCATCGATGGACTTCTGGATCATATACGCACAAACGTGGAGCTTCGGGGACCCCAGGATCTCCAGACGGCCATGTACTACGCCCGCGCATTCGAGCGTCGCGCGGTGTCCATCTAGTAGGAATCACCGTCCCGGGCCGCTGGGTCGCTACCCTGGCCGGATGTTCCCACGCAGGGTCGGCCTGCTCAGGCTTCCACGGCACCCCTCACCTCGACCGCGGTGCGCCCATTCCGCTGGCTCACCTTTGCCGAGCTACTCGAGCGTCGCCGCCAAGGGTTGTGCTTCAACTGCGACGAGCCCTACACGCCCGGTCACGTCTGCACGCGACTCTTCTACCTGGAGGCTGCAGACTACATTCCGGAGGATGCCGTCGCCGCCGACCTGGCCGCCCCAGCTGTCGCGAAGGTGTTTGACGTTGGTTGATCACCTCGAGGAGTTCAGCAAGCGCTTCCCAACCTTACAACTCAAGGATGAGCTGTTTGTGCAGGCGGGGAGAAGTGTTATGACCGGCATATTAGGGATTTAGCCCAATGGGTTGTGACCCAAGTTATCTTATCATTATTAGGGGCTTAGCCCAATTATCTTATCTTTATTAGGATCGTTTGCTTAGGGGTGAAGTAAACCTCTCTATATAAGGAGAGGAGATGTATCAATCTAATCAAGCAAGAAGCAATCATTATTTGGCCGGCTTCCCGAAGGGAGCCGGGAGACCTAACCTTAGGCGCCTCTTGCACCGCCATCGCCTCTTCTTCATCGTGCCATGGCGCCCCGCCGCCGGCAGCCGCGATCGCATCTTCGTCAACCCTCCCCCTTCCCGTACAACCTACGCCCTAGACCAGGTAGGATCCTAGCTCCTACCAACGCCCGTTGCATAGTTTCTCTTGTTTCTCTTGTACTCGTATGTTAGCCACCATATTTTCTTAGCGCTTGCTGCAACTCCACCTCATAACCATATCCTTCACATAAGCTTAAATAGTCTTGATCTCGCGGGTTTTGAGATTGTTGAGTCCTCGTGACTCATACATACTACCAAAACAGTTGCAGGTGTCGATGATACCAGTGCAGGTGATGCCACCGAACTCAAGTGGGAGTTTGACGAGGACCTTGGCCATTACTACGTGTCTTTTCCGGATGATCAGTAGTGGTGCCCAGGTGGGACGGTCGGGATTTAGCATTTGGGGTTATCTTCTTTTCATTTGGATTTGTTCGTAGTCGGACTATGTGTGTACGCTAATTGATGTATGAATTATTTTGATCATCGTGTGAAGTGGCGATTGTATGCCAACTATTTATTCTATCCTTGTTCTTGTACATGGGATTGTGTGAAGATGACCCTTCTTGCAACAAAACCAAAATGCATTTATGCCTCTAAGTCGTGCCTCGACACGTGGGAGATATAGCCGCATCTTGGGCGTTACAAGTTGGTAATCAAAGCCATCCCCGACTTAGGGGGGCCCTGCTTGATCGAATCGCTGACGTTGTTGAGTCTAGAACAAAAATGTTTTGAGTCTTAGGATTATATGTATCGGAGAGTAGGATTCTTTTTACTCCTCAGTCCCCTTCGTCTCTCTAGTGAGGCCTCCTGGCGTAGATGTTTTTACTTTCCTCTCCTCATTTTCACTAAAAAAATTAGGATCACGCGGGTATCTTGGGATCATTCTGATATTCTTGTGACGAGAACATTGTTCTTGGTGCCTCCTGACATTTAGGTGTTGTGGCATTGTCCCGGGGAGTTGAGCTCCGAGGTGTTGTCATCACAATTTTATCGTTGCAGATCTTGAATACCTGAGTTCGCCGACGTCGAAAATCTCTTTTATGCAGTTGTTGGTGAGATAACCTTGATGCCACCAAGTACTGGGGTGGGAGTTCGGGATTATTACCATAGCTCGTATAACGGATGCTTTTCGAAGGTTGAGGTACACGATTTCCGGACTTCTCTTGGTTATGTGTTGACGGATGGATACAGGTGGATGTAGGGATTGTTTAGCTGGGTGAGATATATTGCTTCCCCTGTATCCCCAACACCAGATTGCATAACCAGAAAGTTTCAGGCGTTTATAGGTGGGAATTCAAGTAGCTCTAGTATTTCTTCACGCAGATATTTGGTTTGTGATTGGGTAATCCTTACCACTTAATTGTTCCAGTCGTACCTTGTTGTTTCATTCATCAACCTTTATCTAAGTGGCTTCTCAACTTAATGGACGTGTGATGTTAACTTCGGAATTTTTTGTTCAATCTCTGTTCGGATGATTATTATGAAGACTATATGTTGCAATTTCTATCCGTTGATTTAGCTTGTCTATCTATCTATCAAGATTCTAACGGATGTCACCCTCTTCAAGATGACTCAACCAACGCGTCAAAATACGCAACATACTGAGGGAGAGCAGTCCAACCCTCCGCCACCTCCTCCGCCTCCGGAGCCATGCCAAGCTGTCATGGTAGCCACCAACGCCAACACCCACATTCTTTTGCAAATCTTGCAAGAGTGCAACCAAGGCCAAGGCAACCAAGGAATTCAAGGTCAAGGGCAATTCAACAATCAGCCTCAGTTTGCTACCCTCAACCAGTTCCTTGCAAATCAACCGAAGACTTTCAGCTACTATGCCGAGGCTACGGACGCCGATGATTGGCTCGTGGACATCAACAAGCATTTTGAATGTAGCAATGTCAGGCCTGAGGACTACATAAAGTTCGCTTCTTTTCAGCTCAAGGACCAAGTTGCAGATTGGTATCAACAATACAAAGATTCCAGAGGGGCTCGTGTGATTACCTGGGATGACTTCTGTCGGGACTTTCGAGCACATCACATTCCAACAAGTGTTGTTGAGAGCAAGCGTGAGTAATTCCGCAATCTCAAACAAGGAAGCATGTATGTGTATCAATACAACAGCCAGTTTCAGAAACTGACTGCTTTGCTAAGCAGGATGTTCCTGATGAAAAGAGCATGATCTATCACTTCAGGGGTGGCCTCAGAGAAGATCTGCATTTAGCTCTCGTGCTTCTTGAGCCTACTAAGTTCGATCAATTATATAACATGGCCCTTAAGCAAGAAGGTGCTCAGCTCAAGTGCGAGGCTTCGAAGAAGAGAATCAGAGATGCAATTCAGTATTCTTCCTCCTCACAAGTGGTAGCTAAGCAACAGGAGTTCTAGCTTCCTCCGCCTCCTCCGTTTCGTCAGCCCTACCAGTAGAAGAATAAAGGTGGCCATGGATCTTCCCACCCACCCAACCCAGGCTATCAGAACAAGTCTCAGACTCAGGCTCCGAGGACAGGGGTCCTCCTCCTCCACCTCCTTGCCCAGCTTCAGAGATTACTTGTTACAAATGTGGCCGAGAAGGCCACTACTCAAACAAGTGCTTCAACCAAAGGCGCCTTCCGCCTCCTCCTCCTCCTCCAGTCAGACCAGCAAGCAATGCAGTTGTCAAGCATAATCCCAAGCATGCAAAGGTGAACATGATGAATGCAACTCAAGCAGAGGATTCTTCAGAAGTGATCATGGGTAACCTTTCAGTTAACTCCATTCCTGCTAGAGTGTTGTTCGATACTGGTGCATTGCATTGTTTCATGTCAACGTTGTTCTTTACCAAGCATAAATTCACTTCTTCACATTTGGGTAGACCCATGGCTATTGTTTCTCCAGGTAAACGATTGAGCTCTAGTTTGATAGCTCCGGATGTTACCATCAAGATGGGCAACTATAAATTCCTGGCTTCTCCAATTGTTCTCGGCAACTCTGATATTGATCTCATCCTCGCATGGATTGGCTTTCTCAGCACAAGGCTTCTCTTAATTGTGTTAAGGAATTGAAGAAAGAGCTCAATGAACAAGAGCGTCTGGGTCTGATCAGACCGAGTTCATCTCCATGGGGTTGTGGTGTTCTTTTTGTCCAGAAGAAGGATGGTATGTGTCACGACCGGTTTTCCAATAAAATTTTTTTATTGAGAAACCAATCTATAGAAATCCAGTTTGAGATAAAACCACCTCACTGGCAGACAAACTTTTGATACAATAAGCCAGTAGCATAAATATATTACAGGGTTGAGCTGACGATACTCAACAATTTATTACAAGCGTGCCAATAATTATACATAAAGGCGCTTAATGACACAAGGGAGTGGTGGCATACTACTGACTCGCAAATATGGTAGAGGTGGAGTAACACAGTGGGGAGTGGATATGGGATTCTCAAACTAACATCCCATCGAGCGTCGAGGTGAAGCTCGATGAATTTATTAGGGTAGCGGAAGCAGATATGAAACAGTGACCAACTCCAAGGTTGCACGAGACTGACTGGGACTCCTCTAGGCGTCGGATTCGCTATCGAACTCTTCATCCATGAGATCACCTTCGTCAGCATCTAGCCAAATCAACAAGCCAGTGAGTACTTTGAAAGTACTCGCAAGACAGTTCGGAAGTAAGATATAACAAATGCCAACATGAAATACATGGATAAGTTAATCAGTACAATCAGACATAGAGGTGATAATACTGGGTGCCAAACGAGTGTCTTAAAGACTCCTCGAGCGGAAAATGCAGAATAATAATACTGGTGCCAAACGAGTGTCTGAAAGACTCCTCGAGCGGAAAATGCGGAATAATAATACTGGTGCCAAACGAGTGTCTGAAAGACTCCTCGAGCGGAAAATGCGGAATAATAATACTGGTGCCAAACGAGTGTCTGAAAGACTCCTCGAGCGGAAAATGCGGAATAATAATACTGGTGCCAAATGAGTGTCTGAAAGACTCCTCGAGCGGAAAATGCGGACTAACTTTAAAAGAAATGCCACAGTCGGGCGTCTGAGCGACACCACATAAAGGGCTTTAAAAGAAATGCCACAGTCGGGCGTCTGAGCGACACCACATAAAGGGCTTTAAAAAGAAATGACACAGTCGGGCGTCTGAGCGACACCACATAAAGGGCTTTTAAAAAGAAATGCCACAGTCGGGCGTCTGAGCGACACCACATAAAGGGCTTTAGACTGATAAGGAAATAATATATTCATCATAAATGTATTCAACTCATGGAAATAAACGGGTCAGTACATCCACAAGTATAAACGTTTAACCGGTCTTAGTGCCCATGTGTTCCACCGGGTAATCTGTCACCAAACTGGCACATGACTATTAGCAGGAAACTTGGAAACAGATAAAATGATTTAAGGGTATAGAGCTCTGCAGAGTTTGTACAAAAATTTCCCACAGTCGACGGATTTCAGTAGTCACTAGGACTAGCTCCATTACGGTATTTCAGAAGAAAACACGGCAATCCAGTACACACCCATCCAACTCTTCGATGCCAGGAATCACCCTCAACATCGTCCAAGAAAAACTATTGAGACGGGGAGATCACAATCTCGAATAGCATGGGATCAAACTTATATACGCGCGCTCTAAGGGGTGCCCCCCTCTCGGTCCCAACCGGAAACACCCATGCCCCCTGACCGGATGCCTGGCTTTAATCCAGGGCCATGGAACCAGCATCCCGGCCTCTCCTTTTTGGTGTGTACCAAGAAAGCGGTCTGCGACTTACTAAACCATATCCCTTTCGGGAAACATGTGGTAGTACAGGGAAAGGGAATGGATATGAACCAACCGATACGGGTTGGTACTGAAGATGACTTGCATGGCCTAAGACTAGCATGCTACAACACTGCCATCTTACCCATCTTCATGCCAACACATGGCCTTGCATACTCACGTCCATCGACGTGTGAAATCATCGGGCTTACTTGCTCCAACAATGCATAATGAACGGTTCATCGGTATGCTCCACACATGCCATGAAACTATTTACATGCAAACATGCCAAGACACTCATCATATCAAAAGTTCAAACATGCTTGCCTGGTTCGGAGTAGTTGGAGCCTAGCTTGGTGAAGTTCGCGGCCCCGTCACCTCCGTCGGTATCTACGGTACAGAGAAAACATACGCGCTAACGTAAATACCGAGAGGTGCAGAAAAATTATTGCAAATATTTTTCAAATAAATCTGATAAAAAACTAGACAAAATTTTGAAGAGAACAGAAAAAGAATCAATCAAAAATATGCTTCTGATAAAAAGTTATAAGGGTTTTTGCCCAGGGACTCATCTGTAATGAAACAGAAACTTCCCAGGGTTTTTATTATAAAAACAGAAAACGTTTCTATAGAAACTACGCTGGCCCAGAGGGAAAGCGTATTCTGGCAAAAGACATTTTCAGAAAACGATTCGATTAGAACAGACAGAGAGGCTGACAGGCGGGTCCCATCTGTCAGGTTTAAAATTTAAAAGAGGCGGGTCGGGGCTCGCTGGCGCCCGAGAGCCGCGGTGGTCGCCGGCAGCGATCCACGGCGAGGTGGGAAGATCGAAGGGTACCTCCATGCTCAGGGTGCCATTCCGCGTCGGGTGGTGGTGGTGGTGGTCGCCGGGAAGCACCTCATCGGCGGTGGCCCCTGCTCCGGCGGACGGTGGTTCGGGCGTGGTTGGAGGTCGCCAGAGAGAGCTGCACTGATCAAATTGAGGAGGGGGTTAAGGATCTGGTAGCTAGAGAGGGAGATGGACGGAGTTTGGGCGCCGGAGACGGCCTCACCGGAGCGAATCGAGCTGGAGGCCGAGGCGGAGCGGGGTGGCCGGAGTCGGGGGAGGATACCTCCTCGAGGTCCTCCCAGTGACCTGGCAGGGCGTTGGTGGAGTGCAGGGGTGGTGCGTGCTCGCGGGAGGGCTCGGGGTCTCCTTTTATAGGTGATCCGAGGCGGTGGCCGAGAACGGCGTTCTCCGGCGAGTGATTACGGTGGTGCAGTGCTTGGTCGGGGGAGTTTAGGAGTTGAGCACCGTCGTGGAGGTTCGCGGAGTCCATTTTGGAGCCAACGACGTCGGTTTAAGCTTGCTGAGGTGGAGCTCGACGGAACGGGACGGCGCGGGTCCATCGGCGGCAGAGAGCACGCTCTGTGCGTGCCGCGCCACGACGGCTGTGCTGCATGCGTGCGCTGGCGTGGAGGTGGACACGTGGAGCCATCGGCGGGGCCGTGCGGCGCGGAACGGCGTTGAGCCGCCGTTCTGCTCCCTGTTGGCTGCCACGACGGTTCAGCCGCCGCGGGACACGCCGGTGTGGTCGGGTCAGAGCGCCACCGACGCCAGGAAGAAGCCAAGCGCGCGTGCGGGGCTCTGGACACGTAGACCAGGCGGCGAGCAACGTGCCAAGGGCACTGTGGGCGCGTGACTGAAGATGATCTGAAGAAATCAACACTGAAGACTGAATTTGCTGAATGTGTTCGAACAGTGCATGCAAGGTGTTCGACAGAATGATCCAGGCATGTAGGGATTTTTCCTTGGGCTGATTTTTGGTGGAGTGGCTTCTCATTGCTCTAGTAGGCTGCCTGATTTTTGGTGGAATTTTTGGAGGAGTGTAGATATGAATTTCACCAAATTTGACAAATCTGGTCCAAACTTGCAGGGAGTGTAAGTTGAAAATTTTGAAAAAAAGATGAGTGGATCAAGATGGTTCTGGGTTGTGGGTGCAAAGGACTAGCCACTAGAGTTGGTTTGAAGTCAAATCTCAAATGAAAAAGGGTACTTGCTTTGAAAATCCATCAGGCTCAAAATAATTGACAGAAAATATTTGAGAGATAAAACAAAATCCAAAACTTGTTTGGATGAGTTGGGATAGGGAATTTGAGTTGTTGACAAGGAGGGGAGAAGATGTTGGAGTAGTTTTACCTCATGGGAAAAATACAAGGTCATGGATGGTTTTCAATAGAATGAAAATCCCAAATCTTTTTCATAGAGTTTTGCTTAAAAAGAAAACTCCCAAAAATAAAATCTGAGAAGGGAAACAATAGAGAGAAGGAGTTTTTAAGAAGGTCAAACCCAAGGCTTGAAGGAGAAAACAGAAATAACAAACCCTAGTCAAGGAAAAGGAATTTTAAGAGGGTTGTTTTTCTGATAGCCTCAAATCTCAAGGAAAATCCAGTAAGGATTTTGCAAAAACCCAAATGAAAATTTTTGGAGTGTCACAGTATGGACCGACTTTGTGTCGATTACCGTCCATTGAACAATAAGACAATCAAGAATAAGTACCCACTTCCCAATATCAATGAGCTATTCGAGCAACTCAAAGGTGCAAAGGTGTTCTCCAAGCTTGACCTCCGTATGGGTTATCATCATATTCGCATTCGTGAAGATATCCCTAAGACAACATACAGAACAAGCTTTGGTCCTTATGAATATATTGTCATGTCTTTCGGCCTTATCAATGCCCCTCCAACATTCTCGCGTATGATGAACTTCATCTTCAACCCCTACACCAATTAATTCGTCCTGGTGTATCTCGATGATATCTTGGTGTTCTCCAAGAATAAGAAGGATCATGCCAAGCATTTGTGATTGGTGCTCGACAAGCTTAGAGAGTATCAGCTATATGCAAAGTTCTATAAATGTGAGTTTTGGCTTGATGAAGTTCTTTACCTTGGTCATATCATCTCCGCCAAAGGCATTTCTGTTAATCCGGAGAAGGTTTCTGCAATTGTGAACTGGGAGCCTCAGAATGTCAAGCAGCTCCGCAGTTTCCTTGGTCTTGCAAACTATTGCCGACGATTCGTTGAGAATTTCTCGAAGATTGCAAAGCCTCTTTCCAACCTCCTCCAGAAGCATGTTGTAGGATCGGAAGTATGTCTAGAGGGGGGGTGATTAGACTACTTGACCAAATAAAAACTTAACCTTTTACCAATTTTAGTTCTTGGCAGATTTTAGCTACTTTAGGACAAGTCAAGCAATCATCACACAATTCAAGCAAGCATGCAAAGAGTATATAGGCAGCGGAAAGTAAAGCATGCAACTTGCAAGAATGTAAAGGGAAGGGTTTCGAGAATTCAAACGCAATTGGAGACAAGGATGTTTTTGTCGTGGTTCGGATAGGTGGTGCTATCCTACATCCACGTTGATGGAGACTTCAACCCATGGAGGGTAACGGTTGCGCGAGTCCACGGAGGGCTCCACCCACGAAGGGTCCACGAAGAAGCAACCTTGTCCATCCCATCATGGCCATCGCCCACGAAGGACTTGCCTAACTAGCGGTAGATCTTCACGAAGTAGGCGATCTCCCTGCCCTTACAAACTCCTTGGTTCAACTCCACAATCTTGTCGGAGGCTCCCAAGTGACACCTAGCCAATCTAGGAGACACCACTCTCCAAGAAGTAACAAATGGTGTGTTGATGATGAACTCCTTGCTCTTGTGCTTCAAATGATAGTCTCCCCAACACTCAACTCTCTCTCTCACAGGATTTGGATTTGGTGGAAAGAAGATTTGAGTGGAAAGCAACTTGGGGAAGGCTAGAGATCAAGATTCATATGGTAGGAATGGAATATCTTGACCTCAACACAAGGGTAGGTGGTTCTCTCTCAGAACATATGAGTTGGAAGTGTAGATGTGTTCTAATGGCTCTCTCCACGAGTGAAGAGGAGGTGGAGAGGTATATATAGCCTCCACACAAAATCCAACCGTTACACACAATTTACCAATCTCGGTGGGACCGAATCAACAAACTCGGTCGGACCGAAATAGTAAACCTAGTGACCGTTAGAGATTTTCGCTGGGACTGATATGCAACTCGGTAGGACCGATATGGTTAGGGTTAGGGCATAACGTAATCTCGGTGAGACCGATTACACAAACTTGGTGAGACCGATTTGGTAATAAGCTAACCAGAGAGTTGGTCAGATAAACTCGGTGGGACCGATTTGCTTTTTCGGTAAGACCGAAAAGTTACAAAAAGGAAACAGAGAGTTTGCATTGCAATCTCGGTGGGACCGATCCGCTCTTTCGGTGAGATCGAAAAGTTACAAAAAGGAAACAGAGAAATTGCAATACCATCTCGGTGAGACCGAGATCCCTATCAGTACAACCGATTTGCTTAGGGTTTGGCAGTGGCTATGACAAGTGAAACTCGGTGGCGCCGGATAGGAAGAATCGGTAGGACCGAGTTTGGATTTGGGTTTAGGTCAAGAGTGGATATGAGAAAGTAGCTGAAGATTTTGGGGTATATCATTAAGCACATGAAGCAAAGGGCTCATTAAGCAACACCTCATCCCTCCTTGATAGTATTGGCTTTTCCTATGGACTCAATGTGATCTTGGATCACTAAAATGTAAAATGAAGAGTCTTGAGCTTTTGAGCTTGAGCCAATCCTTTGTCCTTAGCATTTTGAGGGTTCCACTTTCACCAACCATGCCATGCCAATCATTGAGCTTTCCTGAAATAATCATCTTGGAATAGCATTAGCTCAATGAGCTATATGTTGTTATGAATTACCAAAACCACCTAGGGATAGTTGCACTTTCAATCTCCCACTTTTTTGGTAATTGATGACAACATATAGATCAAAGCTTCGACAAATGATAATAAGAATGAAATATATCGTTGCTTTGAGAAGTATGTGATAAGTAAGAGCTCCCCCTAAATTTGTGCATATTTAATATTTGCTTTGGACTGCAAATGCACAAGGAGTTAGAATCATGGGTTACTCTTCCATGTCACATACATCTTGGTGGAGCGCTCAAAATGATAGGAATGAAATACATGCACTCATCACCAAGAAAAGTGAATGATCACATAAGATAGATAAGATATATCAAGCATGCATAAGTGTAGCTTATGATCAAACACATGATCATCAATGTCTCACAAGCATATCATAGTATCTCAACCAAAAGCAAACAAAGTTTGAAAAACCACCTAATAAAACAAGAGAGAATAAAAGCAACACTCTCTCTCGAAGCCTATGATCTATACATTTTTCTCCCCCTTTAGCAACAAGTTACCAAAAAGTTCCTAGAAAATTCATAGTGCTAGATCGACACTCAGGCTTGATCTTCTAGTGGTGGTGGAGTCCGGATCACTCCAAGGACGAAGGCTTCTGTAGACGTGGTTGGAGCTGGAGCTGAAGTAGGTGCTGGAGCTGGTTGGGATGGTGCTGTGGCTGGAGCTGAGGTGGTGGCTCCGGTGTTAGGAACTGGCACTGCAGTTGACCTCTGCGCTCGTGGCACTCTAGCAAATGCATCAATTGTAGTCTTCCCTTTCCTCTCCTGCATGTCATCTTGAAGTTGCTCCACTGCAGACTGAATCTCTGTTACTTTGACATCCAAGTCATAGAACTTTTGTTCTACGATTCTCTCTAAGCTCTCCTGATTCTGAGTGAGGGTGGCCAGTCCTTTCTCAATCCTCAGTGTGGATGCAATCAAGTAACTAAGCTGCTCTTGCTTGGTTTTCAAGAAATACTCAGATGCCTCCTCTTGAGTTGGCATCTTGGCAGCTTTCTCCTTCCTTGCCTTCTCCTTCTTAGCTTGTGCATGAGCTGATGATGGTTCATCCTTGTTCATCATAACTTGATTATCCTCAAAGTCTGGATGAAGAGGCAAATGTTCCTTGTCCAATAAGTATATGCCTGTGCCCATCTTGGAGTTTATCAGCTCTTGGATCTGAGGGGCATATCCACAACTCCTCTTCTGATCTGCTGCAGTCCTCTTGATTGTTTCTACCATGAGGCTCATCACCTTGAACTTTTGTGGCACATCAAAGATATGAAGCAAGTTGATTGCATGGCCTCTGATCATCTTGTGATCACCTGACTTGGGCAACAGAGTGTGCCTCAGAATCCAATTTATGGCTGGCAACCCTGACAGAAGATAATGTACTGATCCAAACTTGAAAGTATCAAGTGCCTTGTTTGGGGTCTCCTTGTACATGTCGGACATAGAGTTGTGGTCCATCTTCTTCTTGGCATATATATCTAGGTCATCCTCATGCTCCTCTGGGGCATTGATGAGCTGTGCCCACTCAGCAACTGTTGATTGGTACCTCGTACCTTCTGACATCCACACAATTCTTCCATCTGGATAGAAGTGTGCTGTGGAGTAGGACTGCATGATCAGCTCTTCATTCCACTTTGTGAGTTTCTGCCCAACAAAGTCAGCTACTCCACAAGCCTTGAAGCTTTCTTGCACTCCAGGAAAGTGCTCTTCATTGTCCTTGATGTATTCCCATTCAACCCATCTCATGTCACAAACAATGGGCTTCATATCAAGCAACACAGTCTCATAGAAGTCCTGCTGTTCCTTAGTGTGGAACCTGTAGTCAACAGCAGTTCTTCTTCTGGTAGCATATGGGTCTTCTGCTCTCCACTTTCTCAGCCCTGAGTCTCTTCTGATCTTCATGTCCTCAGCCACAGGATGAGCATCATTGTGGTCTGGGATCTTGGGCTTCAACTTTCTGAGTACTTGTCCTTCCTCTTCTTCAGCAATGTCAGGCACTGGGGCCTTGTTCTTCTCAGCAGCTGGTATGCTCCTTGTGTTCCTCTTTGGAGCTGTCTTGGCCTTTGATGCAGCCTTGGGTGCTTCCTTGGGCTTGGATGCAGTAGCCCCTGATTTGATAGCATCACCCATCAGCTTTGACATCTTAGGTGCTGGTGCAGCAACCTCTTCTTCCTCTTCTTCAGAAGAAGAATGCTGTTCAAATTCAGCCATTGGATCAACTTTCTTGCACCATCTACCCCTTTTTCTTTCCTTCTTTCCTTCAGCAGCAACTGGCCCTTTGGGTGCAGGCTTTTCAGGAATCTGAGTTGAGGCTCTGGCCTTTGGCATAGGCTGCCTCCCTGCTGACCTTTTGATTTTCATCCCTGGCTTGATGGCTGCAGCTGAGCCATATTCCTTCTTAAGCACAACTCTCTTGGAAGTGGCTTCCTCTTCTGCCACATAGTCCTCATCCTCTGATTCCGAGGTTCTTTTCTTCTTTTGTCTGGTGGCAGCTTTTGGCAAGTTACTGGGGGTGCTCCTGCTGCCTTCATCTGAAGAACTGGAGGGACTAGTGCCCTCACTCATGTGCACTTGCTGTTCTGACACTTTCTGGCTGTCACTCCGATCTAACATGATGAACAAGCTGACTGCTGACCCTGTGAATAGTTTATAGATGAGGTAGAGTGGATGAGCATCACAAAATGCAGAGATTTTTGCAAAAGAATGATTCAAAATCTTAGTTTTAGTTTCCCACAGAAATCATTTCGGATCTACCGATTTTTAAACTCGGTGATACCGAAGCAGTTTTTGGAACCTAAACTAGTGAACTCGGTCGGACCGAGTCACAGTTCGGTGACACCGAGACTGCTAGGGTTTCACAAAGTTCCAAAATCGGTCACACCGATTAGTAATTCTCGGTCAGACCGAGTCTCACTTGTGCAATGGCATGAGCCAAAACGGTGGGACCGATTTTTTCAACTCGGTGGGTCCGAGATGGTTTTGGCGGAAACCTAACCCTAAAAATTTCGAATCAAACCTATTCTACGAATGCATTGATTGTATAGGAGTGTCTCAAACCTGGCTAGAATCAATATGATCACAATGTGATAGGAATTAGATTGGGGAATAGCACAAAGATCGAGTCCATACCCTAGTTCGACGGAGACTCGCTACGGCGGCAACGGCGGGGTTGAATTCCATTGACGGCGACGGAGACCAGCGACTGGAGGCGGCTGGCGGCGAGGAGACGATCCGGAGACCACGTTGGCAGAGCGAGCTATCGCGCGGGCGAAAGGGTTCGGAGAAATTTCCAAATTTTTGCCCGTGTCTATATATAGCCCGACCCTATCGATGTGACCGAGTGGAACAACTCGATGGCACCGAGATGCAAAACTGTATACAATTATTGCAACTCGGTGTGACCGAATGGTTCAAATCGGTTGCACCGAGATCGAAAACATAGATCGCCTTAATGATCTCGGTAGGACCGAAAGGGAGGTATTGGTCAGACCGAGAATCACAAAGAAGTTTTGGAAGTTTAAGTCTATGACGAATCGGGGACTCCGAGTGCTCCTCACACAGAGTGGTTCGAATCTGACTTGATCAAATTTTGTGATGTAGCATGAATAGAGTTTGAGACGAGAAAAGCATAGATAGCTAGAGAAGGTTCTTAGGCATTCTTGCCCATCCACTTGGAAAAAGAAAACAAAACCAAACAATCAAAACAACAAGTGGATGTCCTCGAATGAGTAAAATATGCAACCAACATGCTCACATAATAAAATGGCAATTTAAATATGTGACAAGGCATGCACAACCAATTCTAGCATCTATCAAGCAATTGGCGATGACTAGGTCATCTATATATGAGTATATTGACTTAGGAGTCAAATGAGAACACTTGATCATAGGTCATACTCATCGTTTAGGCTCAAGTGGGGTTACCACTTTTACATAAAGCATTGTTGTGTTCACATCATTAGAGTTGCTTTAGCTCAAGTCTTAGAGTAAAGCTCCCCCTAGATGTGATATCCCCCCTAAGAGGGATGAACTAACCTTGGGTTTTGTCGATGATGACTTCATGTAGATGTTGAAGATGTGGATGCTCAATGTTGACGTAGATCACTTGGAGCTATCCATTTGAGTGAATTGCACTTTCAATACCTACATGGGTTAGTCCCACAAGGAACAAACAAGGATATCCATAGACATAGAATGATGCACACACAAGATGATGTCCATGAAAGCTTTTAGGTTACCTTATCCCTTGACTTACCAACAAGAGGGTTTGTGACTCCTTGAACTAGTGCAGGATGTGGAAGTTGATTGCACTTGTTCTTGCCAAAATGATAAGAGTGAAGTATTTTGGTGGAGTCACCCTCGAGAACTTTCTAGTTCTTCTTCTTTTGGATCCACACCATCTTGATGGGAATCCTTGGAGTTGTAGTCGTAATTGATGAAGTGGAACTTGAAGTAGTCTTGGGAATCCACTTGACTAAGGTCTTAGGAGCTTCTTCAAATGCATCAATTTCCTCTTGAAGCTTGTCCTTGCCTTTTTGCTTGTAGTCTTGTGGTGGAAGATCATCTTGAGTTTGTGTCCCCTTGAAAGAAGTAGGATCATACTTCTCTTGTTGTGGAACAAACTTTGTCTTGGGGTATTGATCTTCTTCCCACTCAACTCCATTGGCATTGAACTTTCGTTCAAAACCAACACCTTGATTCTTCCGGTGCCTTCCTTGCTTGCGTACAATTTCCTCGAATTGCTTACTCCCGGCAAGACTTTTGTACACTCCTTTCTCTATAATTGCCTTCAATAAGCTATTTTCTTGCTCAAGTGTAACTTGGATAAGGGAATCATTAGTGGAATCAGGAGAACTACTAGAAGCAACAATATTGGATTCAACATGATCATTGTTACTACTAGAGGAAGAATCTTTCTTGTTCTTGTTACTAGACTTGACTTGAGGCATGTAAGTGGATAAGAGTAAACGCTTGGCAATGTAAGAAGAACTTTTCTTGCGGAGATCATCATTGATTGCCATTAAAAACTCATGCTCTTGCTCAAGATTGAGCTTTTCAAAGCGTAACTTCTCATGAGATCTTAAAAGTTCTCGATGATCTTCGAAGATAGTTTCATGAGCTAACTTAAGAGTGTTTAGTTCTTTAGTTAGAGCCTCAATTTTCTCCTTATCATTGTCATTCGTTTTATCTTGATTAGCATGATTTATTGACGTTTCATCATAGTATTCACCACTAGAGTTGTCAACAAGTAAATCATCATCACCTAACAAGTCATCTTCATCACTATTAAAATCAACATACTCGGGGTGTGTTACCTTAGGACCTTTGGCCATGAAGCATCTTCCAATTCCTTCATTTGGTGAGTCAAATATGTCGTAGGAGTTGGTTGGCACAAGTGCTATACCGGCAACACCTTCATCTTGAGTATATTCGGAATCGGAGTGATAACTTTTCTCGGAGTGATTGTCGGAGTCGGAGCCGGATACCCATTCACCAACATGAGCTTGATGTCTTCGTTTTGTGTAGCTCCTTGATGACTTTTCCTTTCTTTCCGAATCCTTGCTTCTCCGTGAGTATCTTCGTTCATAACGATCATCTCTACTCCTTCTCTCTCTTGGAGGTGATTCTTCTCTTTTGCTTCTTCTTTTTGGAGAATCTTCTCTTCTTTTGTAGGGAGCCGTACACTCATTGGAATAGTGTCCGGGTCTTCCACAATTGTAGTTGTTTCGCTCTCGACTAGAAGATCTTTTGTCATTGTAGGACCTTGACTTGGACCTTATATCTTTGCTTCTACTCTTGTAGAACTTGTTGAAGTTCTTCACCATTAAGCTCAATTCTTCATTGAAGGTTTGTTTCTCACTTGATGATGTGGGGGCTTCACATGAGGCTTTGTAGGCACCACTTGATTTGTTGTGAAGTTCCTCTTTATCCTTGAGTGACATCTCATGAGCAACAATTCTTCCAATGACCTCCGTTAGCTTGAGATGTTTGTAGTTGGGCATCATTTGGATCAATGTGCACACGGTATCATATTTTCCATCCAAGGCTCTTAGGATCTTCTTGATGATGAATCTATCGGTCATCTCTTCACTCCCTAAGCCGGCAATCTCGTTTGTGATGAGAGCAAGCCTAGAGTACATTTCAGCGATGCCTTCACCATCCTTCATTTTGAACTTGTCAAGTTGACTTTGAAGCACATCCAATTTGGATTCCTTGACGGAGTCGGTACCTTCATGCATATCAATCAAAGTATCCCAAATTTCCTTTGCATTCTCAAGACGGCTGATTTTGTTGAATTCTTTGGGGCACAATCTGTTGAAGAGAATATCATAAGCTTGAGCATTGTATTGCAACATCTTCAAGTCATCCGCGGTAGCTTCATGGTTTGGTTCTTTCCCATCGAAGAAGTCACCTTGCAAACCAACACACACAATAGCCCAGACGGCGGGGTTATGTCCGAGAATATGCATTTTCATTTTATGCTTCCAACTAGCAAAATTAGTACCATCAAAGTAAGGACCTCTACGGTGATAATTTCCCTCGCTAGACGCCATACTATCCTAGGTTGTGAAACCAAGGCTATGACCACCAAACGCTATGGAAATCAAAGCAAATGGAGACCAAAGCTCTGATACCACTTATAGGATCGGAAGTATGTCTAGAGGGGGGTGATTAGACTACTTGACCAAATAAAAACTTAACCTTTTCCCAATTTTAGTTCTTGGCAGATTTTAGCTACTTTAGGACAAGTCAAGCAATCATCACACAATTCAAGCAAGCATGCAAAGAGTATATAGGCAGCGGAAAGTAAAGCATGCAACTTGCCAGAATGTAAAGGGAAGGGTTTGGAGAATTCAAACGCAATTGGAGACAAGGATGTTTTTGTCGTGGTTCGGATAGGTGGTGCTATCCTACATCCACGTTGATGGAGACTTCAACCCATGGAGGGCAACGGTTGCGTGAGTCCACGGAGGGCTCCACCCACGAAGGGTCCACGAATAAGCAACCTTGTCTATCCCATCATGGACATCGCCCATGAAGGACATGCCTCACTAGCGATAGATCTTCACGAAGTAGGCGATCTCCTTGCCCTTACAAACTCCTTGGTTCAACTCCACAATCTTGTCGGAGCCTCCCAAGTGACACCTAGCCAATCTAGGAGACACCACTCTCCAAGAAGTAACAACTGGTGTGTTGATGATGAAATCCTTGCTCTTGTGCTTCAAATGATAGTCTCCCCAACACTCAACTCTCTCTCACAGGATTTGGATTTGGTGGAAAGAAGATTTGAGTGGAAAGCAACTTGGGGAAGGCTAGAGATCAAGATTGATATGGTAGGAATGGAATATCTTGACTTCAACACAAGGGTAGGTGGTTCTCTCTCAGAACATATGAGTTGGAAGTGTAGATGTGTTCTGATGGCTCTCTCCACGAGTGAAGAGGAGGTGGAGGGGTATATATAGCCTCCACACAAAATCCAACCGTTACACACAATTTACCAATCTCGGTGGGACCGAATCAACAAAATCGGTCGGACCGAAATAGTAAACCTAGTGACCGTTAGAGATTTTTGCTGGGACTGATATGCAACTCGGTAGGATCGATATGGTTAGGGTTAGGGCATAACGTAATCTCGGTGAGACCAATTACACAAACTCGGTGAGACCGATTTGGTAATAAGCTAACCAGAGAGTTGGTCAGACAAACTCGGTGGGACCGATTTGCTCTTTCGGTGAGACCGAAAAGTTACAAAAAGGAAACAGAGAGTTTGCATTGCAATCTCGGTGGGACTGATCCGCTCTTTCGGTGAGACCGAAAAGTTACGAAAAGGAAACAGAGAAACTGCAATCCCATCTCGGTGAGACCGAGATCCCTATCGGTAGAACCGATTTGCTTAGGGTTTGGCAGTGGCTATGACAAGTGAAACTCGGTGGCGCCGGATAGGAAGAATCGGTAGGACCGAGTTTGGCTTTGGGTTTAGGTCAAGAGTGGATATGAGAAAGTAGCTGAGGATTTTGGAGCATATCATTAAGCACATGAAGCAAAGGGCTCATTAAGCAACACCTCATCCCTCCTTGATAGTATTGGCTTTTCCTATGGACTCAATGTGATCTTGGATCACTGAAATGTAAAATGAAGAGTCTTGAGCTTTTGAGCTTGAGCCAATGCTTTGTCCTTAGCATTTTGAGGGTTCCACTTTCACCATCCATGCCATGCCAACCATGAGCTTTCTTGAAATAATCATCTTGGAATAGCATTAGCTCAATGAGCTATATGTTGTTATGAAATACCAAAACCACCTAGGGATAGTTGCACTTTCACATGTCAAGTATGTCTGGATGCCTGAGTGTGACGTTGCTTTCAACACTCTAAAAGAGAAGCTCGTCTCAGCTCCTGTCTTAACTCCTCCTGATGAATCCAAGCCATTCGAAGTTTTCTGTGATGCCTCTTTGCAAGGTCTCAGCGCCATGTTAATGCTAGAGAAGGAAGTTGTGGCTTATACCCCTCATTAGTTGAAGCCCAATGAAAGGAACTACCCCACTCACGATCTTGAGTTGGCGGCAGTTGTCCATGCGTTAATAACATGGAGACATCTCTTGTTGGGAAGGCAAGTGGACATTTTCACCGATCACAAGAGTCTCAAGTATATCTTCACTCAACCCAACCTCACCTCACGCAAACACGTTGGGTCGAAATGATTCAAGAGTACAATCCAAGTATTGCATATACTCCAGGCAAGGCAAATGTGATTGCATATGCTTTGAGCAGAAAGGCTTATTGCATCAGCTTAATTCTCAAGCCATTCCAACCGGATCTTTGTGAAGCTTTTCACAAACTCAACCTTCAAGTTGTTCCTCAAGGTTTTCTTGCCAACCTTCAACTCACTCCAACTTTGGAAGACCAAATTCATGCGGCACAACTCCTTGATACCATGGTGAAGAAGGTCAAACACGGTATTGCCAAGGGCTTATCCAAATACAAGTGCTATCGCATTGATGACAAGGACACCTTATTCTTCGAGGACCGGATTGTGGTTCCTAAAGGTGATCTAAGGAAGGTCATAATGAACAAAGCGCACAATTCTCTTCTATCCATTCATCTAGGCAGTTCGAAGATGTACCATGACCTCAAGCAGTCGTATTGGTGGACCCGAATAAAGCGAGAGATTGCTCAATTCGTGAATGAATGTGATGTCTGTCGAAGGGTGAAAGCAGAACATCAATGACCAGCGGGGCTCCTCCAACCTCTTTCTATTCCAGATGGAAGTTTGATCATATCAAAATGGACTTTTTCACTGGCTTTCCCAAGTCCAAGCATGGGAATGATGCTATCTTCATTGTCATTGACAAGCTTACAAAAGTGGCTCATTTCCTTCCAATCAAAGAATCTATCACGTCAGCTTAGTTGGCAAAGCTATACACCTCTAGAATTGTCTTGTTGCTGGCATTCCGCAATTGATCTCTTCAGACCGCGGAAGCATTTTCACTTCCAAGTTCTGTGACTCCTTCCAGAAGGCCATGGGCACCAACATTCGCTTCAGGACGGCTTTCCATCCTCAAACAAGTGGCCAAGTCGAGAGAGTCAATCAAATCCTCGAAGACATGCTCAGAGCTTGTGTCATCTCTTTTGGTATGAAGTGGGAAGATTGCCTCCCATATGCCGAGTTCTCCTACAACAACAGCTTCCAAGCAAGTTCGGGTAATACCCCATTTCAAATTACTTATGGCAGAAAGTGTTGTACTCCTCTCAACTGGTCCGATACTGGTGAACGCCAACTTCTTGGCAATGACTTAATCACAGAAGCTGAAGAAATGTGCAAAGTCATCCATGAAAATCTCAAAGTTGTGCAATTGCGCCAGAAGAGTTACTATGATAGCAAGCACCGTGACTTGGCTTTCGAGATCGGAGACCATGTCTACCTCCGTGTCTCTCCAATGAAAGGCACTCATCGCTTAGGTATCAAAGGGAAGCTTGCCCCGAGATACTTGGGTCCTTTCAAGATCATTGGCAAAAGAGGCAACCTCGCCTATCAACTTGAGCTCCCTTCCAACTTCTCAAATGTGCACGATGTCTTTCACATGTCACAGCTTCGCAAGTGCTTCAAGACGCCCGAGCGAACTATAAAATTCAAAGAGATTGACCTCCAAGAAGATTTGTCTTATCCTGAGCATCTCGTTGCTATTCTTGAAGAAACTTAGCGCAAAACTCACAACAAGTCGATCAAATTCCTGAAAGTTAAGTGGTCTCACCATTCCGACCAAGAAGCGACTTGGGAGCGCGAGGATCACCTCCGTTCTGAATATCTGGATTTCTTTTAGTCCTAGATCTTGGGACGAGATCCTCTTTTAGTGGAGGAGAGTTGTAACACCCCAGATGTAAAACTTCCATATTTGGAGATGTATCCAACCTTGTCATGTTCAATACCAAGTGGTTTTCCTCTTTGTGGGTTTCATTTTGGGTTTGCTTTGTTTCCCATTGCATTGTCTTGTCATTACTTGTCATTTTTCTTTTGCCATCCATTGTTGCATTATGGCCTCATCATATATTGCTTTTGTGACTCCTTTCATTGTACATTCCATCATCATCATGTGTTTGGTGTGAGTTCATACATATTGTGTTGTCGCATGTTCCATGCATTTGATCTTTCATCATCACCTCCCATTTCCTTCTCCCTTCCATGTTTTTTGGCAAGTGACATCTTACCCTCCTCCAATAATGTTCAACTTTTTCCTACAAATATTAGACCTTGCCTACATCCTCTATGCCAATTTTCAGCTCATTTGAATATGTTTTGGTTGGGTTAAAAATTGACTCAAGTTTGAATTTAATTCAAACTTGATTTAATTTTCTTCCCCAATGTAACTTAATCAAATGGCCCATAATTCCAGGAGTCCGAGTATATCTCTACTTCATTCATATTCTTCCCCAAACCTCCTGGACATTTCCTTTGGGGACTGTTTATTTATTAAACCGAAAGCTAAGTAAGGAAACTTACCTGGGCCGGCCTCCCAGCGCACCAACGCCTGCAGCCCAACTCACGCAATAGCAGCAACCCATCCAGCCCGCTAGCGACAAGAGTGTCATCTCCCATGTACGACAGCTCATCCAGACGCGCCACATGGACGTCCGGTCGATTTGACAGCCGGAGAAGCTTCCCTAGCTCTATAAAGCATGTCCCTCGCGCCCTAGGGTACCTCCTTGACCGATCCACCTCCCCCACCTGCGTCGCCACCGCCTAGGTAAGGGGCACACATGCTCACCATCGCCATGCCCCGGCCGAGCTCGAGCTCAAGCTCGGGTTAGCATCTCCGACCGCGTCCAGCCTCTCCTGCCGCCGTGGGAGGGTCTGCCAAGTTCCCGTAAGCCTCCTTCCACAACGTCCACGACGCCACGGCCTCGGGTTCGAGCTCCACGACCTTGTCTCCTTCCTCTTCTTCCCATACAGAAACCCGCCAAGTTCAGAGCTGCCTCACATCGTCTCCGTCGAGTCCCCGGCCTCATATTCTTGTCCTAGGTATACTAGGTATACCCAACTCCCTCTTTGATATTTCCTGGTGTTGATAGATCCCTATAGTAGTCGCTAGGTTCGTGTGTTCGTCGAGCTCTTTGGTGCTCTGGCAAGCAGTTCTCTGTTTGTTGTTGTTGTTGCCTTGTTGATCGGCTCTGGCTCCGCTCACCGTGCCTCTGCCCGTCCTCGTGTGGTTCCACGCGCACCCATAGTGCATCGATGCTGCTCGTGCACGCTCCAGAGCCTCACTGCGCCTCCACTCCACCCCGCGTTCGCGTGCAAAGCCATGGCCCTAAGCTGAGCAACTGCCCGAGCTCGAGTGCCCGTGCATCCCCTTGTAGCTGCACCGCATCTCCTCCGCATCCCGCATGCTCGCCGCCGCAACCCACGTCCCGCCGTCGCCGTTGCTGCCACCGATGTTGTCATCGTTTTCTTCTCTGTCTTGGAGAAGAAGAAGTCAGGGCCATGGGCCTTGTTCAAGTACAGCCGAGCCCCCTTCGTAACCATCAACCTATTCTAGCCCAGTTGGTCGCGCCTATCTCTATAAACCAACAGGTCTGGGGTTCGAATCCCCCCCCCCACAGGCTCGGGGTGAAACCCCTCTTTTTCTATAATTACTTGAGCCACTCACGCCTCGGCCCCACCAGTCATACTCTCAGCTCCCTCTCCTTTTTTTCTTTTCATTTTTCTGTATTCCAACGAATATTCCTTTTCTGAAATAGGGCATCTTTCCTTTTCGGGCCAAGTCCAGATCTGGACATTCCAAATATGGAGATTGCCAATTCTATCATATTCCCTATTAGGCAGGTTTTCACTTAATGCATTTGTGATGATTTTTCTATTATTACTTGAGCCACTCACGCCTCGGCCCCACCAGTCATACTCTCAGCTCCCTCTCCTTTTTTCTTTTCATTTTTCTATATTCTAGTGAATATTCCTTTTCTGAAATAGGGCATCTTTCCTTTTCGGGCCAAGTCCAGATCTGGACATTCCAAATATGCAGATTGCCAATTCTATCATATTCCTTATTAGGCAGGTCTTCACTTAATCCATTTGTGATGATTTTTCTACAGTAACCCCCACATATTATATATGTTTTTGGGGTAGAAAAATCCCACCAATTCATTGGTGGCATTAGTTTTTCATTTGAGCAAGTTCATGACTTTGTGATTTTACATCATGTTACTGTTTTGTGATTTTTTGTGTGATTTAATTCAAACATGCTATGAGGTTGTTTTGCACATGGATAGCTTCATTTTCATGTCTACTTCATGCTAGATTTTATTCCATTCCATGATATGCCCTGTAGCGAATTAATCAAGCTTGTAAACAGGCTACCATGAATATGTTTTTTGCCATGCTAGTCATTTTCACGAAGTCTGCTAGAAATGTTGTCATTTGCATTTTTGCCATGCTGTTTTAGACCTGTTCTAGTGAGTTATAGCAGTAGCTCGTTGTTCATTTGTAGAGCTTCACCTGTACTTAACTGCCATGTATTTGGTTTTCATGTTTGGGTGTTGTAGCATAGTTTCATGATGGATCTTAAGTGATATGTTGCTGTTAAGTGCAGTTTTGCATTGTTCTTGTTTTGCTCGTCATTTGCAAACCGTGCATCCGTTTCCGGTGATTCTTATATTGATTTCGACCGAAATCACTCACTCTTTCCAATGGCATGCTTGGTTAGCCAAGTTGATGCATTCATCATTTTTCTTACCGGAGTACCCATATGCATTGCACATCATACCTTGCATTCCATGCCATGTCTTGCATCATGTTGCTTGTGCATTGCATCGTGATTGATTGTTGTTCTGTTGCTTGTGTTCTTGCCTTGGGTAGAGCCAGGAGACAAGTTCGTGAACGAGGAACCTGTTGAGTACGCTAACGAGGAGCAAGCTTTCGACAACTCTGAGAACTTTGCAGCCAAGATGATCATTACCCTCGATATCACGTCCATCTTTGCTTGCTAGTTGTTCGCTCTATCGCTACGTCGCGCTCCCTACCACTTTTTTATCATGCCTCACATATTTCCATGTCAAGCCGCTAACCCACCTTCCTAGCAAACCGTTGTTTGGCTATGTTACCGCTTTTGCTCAGCCCCTCTTATAACGTTGCTAGTTGCAGGTGCCTTACAGGTTGTTCCATATTAGAACATGGATATCTTGGGATATCACAATATCTCTTATTTAATTAATGCATCTATATACTTGGCAAAGGGTGGAAGACTTGTCCTTTTGCTCGGTGTTTTGTCCCACCCTTGTCGCCATAGTTTCCGTCATACCGGTGTTATGTTCCTTGATTTTTCGTCCCTAACACGGTGAAGGTTCATGGGCCCCTCTTGACAGTTCACTTTGAATAAAACTCTTGCAACAAGGCCCAACATTGGTTTTACGATTTTTCTAATAACAACTAAAATTTTGCATAGGGAGTAATTAACCCGAGGACTTAATCAACTCCCTCGGGCCAGTGCTCCGCATGAGTGTTGGTCCAAATCGGGCAACCTACGGGGCCACCACAAGGAAACTCGAGGATAGGTTTTACTCGTAGCTTGACCCATCCGATTGTGGCCTGAGACGACATACGCGTGGCTACTATCAGGGTGTCGGCACGTCAGGAGGTCTTGCTGGAGTTGTTTTACCATTGTCGAAATGTCTTGTGCACCGGGATTCCGAGTCTGATCGGAGGGTCCCGCGATGGAGGATTATCTCTGCGGATCATGAGCTTGTCATGGGCTAAGTTGGGACACCCCTGCAGGGTATAAACTTTCGAGAGCCGTGCCCGCGGTTATGTGGCAGATGGGAATTTGTTAATATCCAGTTGTAGAGAACTTGACACTTGACTTGATTAAAATTCACCAACCGCGTGTGTAGCCGTGATGGTCTCTTTTCGGCGGAGTCCGGAAGTGAACACGGTTGGGTTATGTATGAACGTAAGTAGTTCAGGATCACTTCTAGCTTTACGCCCGTTGTGTAGTTTCTAATCTTTCTCTTGTACTCGTATGTTAGCCACCATATTTTCTTAGCGATTGCTGCAACTCCACCTCATAACCACATCCGTCCCATAAGCTTAAATAGTCTTGATCTTGCGGTTTTTGAGATTGCTGAGTCCTCATGACTCATAGATACTAACAAAATAGTTGCAGGTGCTGATGATACCAGTGCAGGTGATGCCACCGAACTCAAGTGGGAGTTCGACGAGTACTATGGCCGTTACTAAGTGTCTTTTTCGGATGATCAGTAGTGGCCCCCAGTTGGGACGATCGGGATTTAGCATTTGGGGTTATCTTCTTTTCATTTGGATTTGTCCGTAGTTGGACTATGTGTATACTCTGATTGATGTACGAATTATTTTGATCATTGTGTGAAGTGGCCATTGTAAGCCAACTATTTATTCTATGCTTGTTCTTGTACATGGGATTGTGTGAAGATGACCCTTCTTGCGACAAAACCAAAATGCGGTTATGCCTCTAAGTCGTGCCTCGACACGTGGGAGATATAGCCGCACCTTGGGCATCACAGGCGAGCCCTAGGACTTCGGGAGCAAACTCCCCTGATTGTCAACGATAGAGCCTGCAGCCAAAAGAAGGTGAGAATGACAAAGGCATCTAGATTAACTTTGGTCCTTGGATGTCTCAAGTCCGATAGGCAGTGATTTGGTTCAAGACTTCAGGTTGATAGGTAATTGGGCTAATGCGTCGAAAGGGTGGAGTACTGGTGTCTCCGGATCACTGGTCGCTGAAGCGGGGCTGCAAATTATGATGGTGTTGGATCATCCCTCTTAGAATGACTTGTTGTCTTTGTTGCTTGTTCTGGATTGGGTAGTTCTCTCTTTTGTTATGCATATTCCTTGTCATTTGGTCATCCTCGTCTATGTCACTCTTACTATGTAATAGTTGCCTCTATTTAGAATGTCATTCTCGTCTGGATCACAAGAGTCTGAGCGCTGCATGTCGTAGTTCTAACTCTGACAGTAATGTAGGGGGGTAGGTATGAAGAGGCAAGATCTTAGCTATGGAGTAGTTGTAAGCACACGAGGTTTACGAGTTCAGGCCCTTCTCAGAAGAAGTAATATCCCTACGTCTCGGAGCCCGGAGGCGGTCGACTGGATTATGTGTGTGTGTGAATTACAGGGGTGCGAACCCTTTACACTGAGGAGGGGGTGGCTTACATAGAGTTCGCCAGACCCCTCCGGCCTCAGTTATGTAGGGTTTTAAGTACATTAAGGCTGGGCGTTACTGGCAACGCCTCTAATAAAGTGCTATGATGACCATAAAAGCTACTAAATGACCAACCGTTAGTGTGCGGAGTGGCTTTAGGTCTCCTGGCCGTCGAGTGGCTTGATCTTGGTCGAGTGGTTGCTTCGTGGTCGAGTGTCTTCGAGTCCGTCGAGTGGAACACCTCCAATTCGATTGAAAGGTGATTTCTTCTAGGGATGCCCTTGGGTAAGATAGTTAGGACAGGTCCATGACCCTACCCTAGGTACATGGCTTCATCATTAGCCCCCGAATGGATCGAGGTTTGAGTGGGGAAGGAGTTGAGAACTTTTTCGACTTATTTTTTGTGCCATGAGCGTATCTTGTTTCAGATCAATGAACATGGGTGATGTCACCAACTTCTTTTTCAGTCGCCTTGATCCATTCTTAGTTTTCTTTAGTCGAGTGAATTCCTTTACTTGTAGACTCCCGAGTGGTTGCATGGAGGAGATCCTCTATCTGACGAGTTGTTCCGCTGCCCACAGATTTTGTGGGATTCGAATTTCGGGAAGCGCGCGGGACGGGGGAGGCCGCAGTAATCGGATGGGATAGACCGGAGTCTCCTCGATCTCCGCGCCACCTTTTTCGCCACGTATCGCGCGCGCGGCTGTTGCGGGGTTTGACAGGATCGCCTGGGCCTACAGGCCAGTCACTCGGAAGCGACCCCATATAAGCTGCTGGCCAAGGGCTTTTGAACAGTGCGCCTTCACTTTTCCCCTTCCTCCATGAAATCTTCTGCCACCTCTGCTCTTGTCTCGGCGCTGCCGGCCTGTTCGAGCTTCGTCCGCGACAATGGTGAAGGAGAAGACGGCGGCCCTGGAGCACGCGAAGAAGGCGACGGCGCAGGCGAAAGCGAGGAAGTCCAGTCGGGGTAGATCTTCTTCGAGGTCTGCTCTGCCCAAGGACTGGATCCAGGACGACTGGATGCCCTCGGCGATTCGGCAGGGCGACCTTGATGATATGATGGAAGGGGGATTCATTCCCTATGGATCTACGCATCTCCCAGGGAACGAGATCGAGCCTCAGCCTCGCGAGGGTGAGTGTGTTCTCCTCACCATCCACATCGATCGCAGATTTTATCTGCCTCCTCATCCTTTCTTCCGGAGTTTCTTGAACTTTTTCGGAGCGCAGCTCCATCACTTTACTCCAAATTCCATCGTGTACCTCGCTGCCTTTGTATCTTTGTGCGAGAATTTCTTGGGTTGTCGCCCCCATTGGGGCCTCTTCAAGCACATTTTCACTTGTCGTTCTTAGTCGCTTAAGAAAGCCAAGTCGAGGGACGAAAATACGCAAGTGATTCAGATGTGCGGGGGTCTTGGGATCCAAATGAGAGGCAAAAGTTCTTTTCCAGCTATGACCTTTCCCGAGTCAGTCCGCGGGTGGCAGTTGACCTGGTTCTATTGCAAATACCAGGCGACTCCAGGATAGTCGACTGGGCTTCCCCCTTTCTCCTTGAACCGAGCAGAAAAACCCTCCTCTCTGAAAGTGACGCCAGAAGAAAAGGCGCAAGTCAAAGTGCTAGTCGGTCGAGTGGTTCAGCTTGTTCGCAACGGGGTGACTGGCATGGATTTATTAGAGGTCTTCCTCCGGAGGCTCATCCAGCTGCTCCAGGCTCGTGACCATCCGATGTGGATTTATTCGAGCCTCGATGACACCACTCGGATTCATCCGGGGGAGGTTGACGATGAGATGTTGGAAGGGTGGCTGTCGAGTATCACAGGGAACAAGGACAACCCCAGAGGAGCCAGGAGGATTCCTCCACTCGACCAGTCATACGAAGTAGACCAGGTCCGATTATGCATCTCCGACTGTAATCTTGCTTCCTTCATTTTGTTTTCTTTGAATCAGTCGATTGACTTTTGTCTTGTTTGCTGTCCTCCAAGACATTACTAATATGTATTCGATGCCCAACGGAGCGCAAGAGCAGGCCGAGAAGGGGGTGGCGAGCGGAGGCGAAAGTGGAGAGGAGTGGCAATCTGACGGCGAAGGGGAGGGGGATGACGACGACGACTCCAGTGAAGAGGAGGAGGAAGAAGTCAAACCTTCCCGCTCGGAAAGGCGATCCAAGCTCACACACGATCCTGCGCGCGAACGTGGTAAGGCGACTGTGCCTGTTGGGCAGTCATCAAAATGCCCTCGGACGTCTTCCCCAGCGCCGACAGAAAAAGCTCCAAAGCATCCATGAGCGACGACGTCAAAGCCACCAAAGGCCCTGCCCAAGATGAAGATGATCATTCCCACCATTTCCGGGTAACAATAGAACTTGCTTTCTTTTGTTGAACATGGACGGACTCTTGGTCGACTCATTGAATAAAGTGACTAGTTTTTGAAATTTGCAGTGCTGCTACCTCTGAGATCTCTGCTAAGAACGATGACCAGGAAATGGAAGATGTTGTTACCTCCAGCCTTGGTATGATTTCTGATGTTCCTCTCTTAGTCGACTGACGGTCTCTTCCGGTCGATTGGATTTTCATCTTTAACTTTGGGTTTTTCTTATAGCTCCTCCTCATGTCATTGATCTCCCTGATGATGATGACGAAGTGCCGCTGAGGGCGAGGAGGAATAGGAAGGCGTCAACTGGCAAGGCCTCACAAACCGCATCGACGCCTGAGGCAGTAGTTCAGGAGGGTGGTAATACCACTCGGACTTCTGTGACCTTTGTTGTGCCTCTGACGAGTGTTCGGCCTTCATCGTCAACTGCTGACCCGCCCTTCCTTTTTGCCACACACCATGTCCCAGAGGATCAAGTGGGTGCTGCTAAGGAGGCTATACGTCAGGCGGGGATCATGATGGAGTAGGTGAAGGTGGTCCAGGAAGCCAGCCAAGCAGCCTATGATGCTAGTTCAGCCCTTCAAAGCAATGTCCAGGTCAGTCGATCACCGCTTGTTCTGTTAGGATATGCTATCTGAAGACTCTCTTTTCCGAAGATCTTTGTATCTGTACACCCACTGGGTGTGTCTATTGGATTTTTGGTACTAGGGGGGGCACGCTGAGTGCACCCACTGGGTGTAGTCCCCGAGACTATGGTGGACTATTGGCAGTCGACTGTAGTCTTTATATTGTGTTGCTTTACTTGAACTTCTTCACTCGGTCTGGTCAGGCCATGTCGAATGGAATCTTGTAACTAGTGGTGGCACGCAGAGAGCACCCACTGGATATGGTCGACTGCGGGCAGTCGACTTCTTTTTTTTGTCGAACCAGTGGGGGCACACTGAGTGCACCCACTAGGTGTAGTCCCCGAGACTACTGTCGAATATTTTTGATTCGGCTATAGTCTTAGAAACGTCACGATTTTTCTCTTAGTTGCTCGGAAGCAACCTACCTTTGACATCTGTCGACTGATTCTTCGCAGAAATCCTGCAAGCTTGTGGCTCGCTATACTGAATTGGAAAACAAACAGATCCAGCTCAACTTCGACTTGAAGCTTGCCCAAGAAAACTTGCAGAAGGCGAGAGACGAAGCAAAAGGTATGGTTGGTGAGAATCTAACGACTGCCCTTTCTTTTCCGCACATTCTTGATGTTGATCTCACTGTCATTTCGCAGATAAAATGGAGGAGGCTCTGAAGAAGAAGGACCATGATCTTGCTGAAGCGCAGAAGGCGGCTTCGGACAAATAGAAGCTTGCAGAAGAAAAACTGGCTTCAGTCGGTAACCTTGAAGAGGAGAACTCCACACTGAAATCCGCTCTCAATGCGGCCAACCAAGAGGTCAGCCATCTGAAGAATGATAAGATAGCTCTGGGTGACAAGGCAAGTGAACCGGTAGGGAGTAGGAATGATCTGGAAGCTTATCTTGGAGGGCTCGCCAAGAAGTTGTTCGTCATGCTTGAGGGTAATCACTCCGACCCGACTGACTTGTTGTCATCAACCCAGTGCAGAGCCACTGATTTATCTTTGAATTGTGTTTTCAGAATTCTGTCAGAACTTCGAGGAGGAAACCAGTCGAGTGGAGAAAGATTTGGACCCCATCAATTCACCAGTGAAGGATGAGGCTGCTATGAACGTGCTCCGACTGGAGTCTCGTGTTGCTGGAGTGGTGGACTACCTTGCTCGACTGAAGGTTGCAGCGTCGCGGATCGACATGGCGCTCTGGCCTGGAAAGACGCTTCAAAATGACCTCGAGTCTCTGATGACTCGGCTGAATGAAGTTCCAGGTCGAGTGCAGGAATGGAAGAAATCTTCTGCTAGGTGCGGCACTGACGTCGCTCTGTCCTTGGTCCGTGTTCACTGCAAGGAGGCGCGAGAGGAGAAGCTGGCTACTATCCAAGTTGCCAACACCAGGAAGCACAACTTTCAGTCTTTCATGGAGACCTTCATCGCTGCTGCTACTCGGATTGCTGAAGGGATTGACTTGGATCAGTTTGTCGCACCGTCCAGTCCTCTGCCTGAGGAGTAAAAAACTTCTATGCTAAACCTTAAATTTGCCTCGGAATGCCGAGTGGATTTTGTAACCGTTAAACTCTTTCGGGCTGAATGCTCGAGTACTTTGATCTGCGGTCTGGGACCTTTAGGATTTATCCGAACTTGGTTTATCATTGAATATGCTTGCCTTTGCCTTCGAGCAAACTTTGTTTTTCGTGAATTCTCCGTCGAGTGGAACGTGTTCTTCACTCGATGCAACTTTTGTATTTGTGGCGTAGCTCCGAAGGAGAAGGTAGCAGTCGACCTGCACCTCGCCGTCCTTGCGGATCGGGATGGAGCGCACATTGCACTTGTGGTGTTGCTCCGAAGGAGAAGGTAGCAATCGGCCTGCACCTCGTCGTCCTTGCGGAACAGGATGGATTTCAAACTTAGGCGAGTACTGGACTGCAACTAAGCCCCCGAGTGGGAGGTTTCCTCTCCACTCGGTAGGATTTTCACATACTTAGGCGAGTACTGGACTGCAGCTAAGCCTCCGAGTGGGAGGTTTGCTCTCCACTCGGTAGGATTTTCACATACTTAGGCGAGTACTGGACTGCAGCTAAGCCCCCGAGTGGGAGGTTTGCTCTCCACTCGGTAGGATTTTTACATACTTAGGCGAGTACTGGACTGCAGCTAATCCCCCGAGTGGGAGGTTTGCTCTCCACTCGGTAGGATTTTTACATACTTAGGCGAGTACTGGACTGCAGCTAAGCCCCCGAGTGGGAGGTTTTCTCTCCACTTGGTAGGATTTTTAAATACTTAGGCGAGTACTGGACTGCAGCTAAGCCACCGAGTGGGAGGTTTGCTCTCCACTCGGTAGGATTTTTACATACTTAGGCGAATACTGGACTGCAGCTAAGCCTCCGAGTGGGAGGTTTGCTCTCCACTCGGTAGGATTTTTACATACTTAGGCGAGTACTAGACTGCAGCTAAGCCTCCGAGTGGGAGGCTGGCTCACCACTTGGTAGGATTTTTTCAAACTTAGGCGAGTACTGGACTGCAGCTAAGCCTCCGAGTGGGAGGCTGGCTCACCACTCGGTAGGATGTTTTCAAACTTAGGCGAGTACTGTACTACAGCTAAGCCTCCGAGTGGGAGGTTTGCTCTCCACTCAGTAGGATTTTTACATACTTAGGCGAGTACTGGACTGCAGCTAAGCCCCCGAGTGGGTGGCTGGCTCACCACTCGGTAGGATTTTTTCAAACTTAGGCGAGTACTGGACTGCAGCTAAGCCCCCGAGTGGGAGGCTGGCTCACCACTCGGTAGGATTTTTTCAAACTTAGGCGAGTACTGGACTGCAGCTAAGCCTCCGAGTGGGAGGTTTGCTCTCCACTCGGTAGGATTTTTACATACTTCGGCGAGTACTGGACTGCAGCTAAGCCCCCGAGTGGGAGGCTGGCTCACCACTCGGTAGGATTTTTTCAAACTTAGGCGAGTACTGGACTGCAACTAAACCCCCGAGTGGGAGGTTTGCTCTCCACTCGGTAGGATTTTTACATACTTAGGCGAGTACTGGACTGCAACTAAGCCTCCGAGTGGGAGGCTGGCTCACCACTCGGTAGGATTTTCGAACACTTAGGCGAAACGGGTTCGCAGCTAAGCCCCCGAGTGAGAGGCTGGCTCACCACTCGGTAGGATTTTCGAACACTTAGGCAAAACGGGTTGGCAGCTAAGCCCCCGAGTGAGAGGCTGGCTCACCACTCGGTAGGATTTTTTACAAACTTAGGCGAAACGGATTCGCAGCTAAGCCACCCACTGGGGGATTCTCACGCAAACAGAAGCAACAACAATCACTGGAAAAATTATAACACTCTTGTCTTTGATAAATAAACTACAGAAGTTTTTCTTATTACATCTCATCCGAGTGAGAATTCAAGTGTAAAAGGGGCGAAGCAGTTCCGCATTCCAAGCTCATGGCTCATCAATCTGACGATCGACATTGTAAAGGTGGTACGCTCCATTGTGGAGGACTCTGGTGACGATGAAGGGACCTTCCCAAGTAGGAGCGAGCTTGTGTGGTTTCTGTTGATCCACTCGGAGGACCAAGTCTCCTTCTTGGAAGGCTCGGCTCTTCATCTTTCTGGCATGGAATCAACGCAAGTCTTGCTGGTAGATGGTCGATCGGATCATGGCCATTTCTCTTTCTTCTTCCAGGAGGTCGACTGCATCCTGCCGGGCTTGTTCTGCTTCATCTTCAGAGTAGAGCTTGACTCGGGGTGCATTGTGAAGCAGGTCACTCGGCAAAACTGCCTCAACTCCGAAGACCAGAAAGAATGGGGTTCTTCCAGTCGACCGATTCGGGGTAGTCCTCAATCCCCAAAGAACTGATGGAAGCTCGTCGACCCATGTGCTTGCTGCGTGCTTGAGATCGCGCATCAGTCGGGGTTTCAGTCCTTTGAGAATCAGACCATTTGCCCTTTCTGCTTGTCCATTCGACTGGGGGTGAGCGACTGAAGCGTAGTCGACTCGTGTGGCTTGAGAGGCGCAAAAAGCTCTGAACTTGTCCGAATCAAAGTTTGACCCATTGTCAATAATGATGCTATGTGGAACTCCATATCTGAATATCAATTCTCTGATGAAACTGATAGCAGTGCAGGCATCGAGATTCTTGATAGGCTTAGCTTCAATCCATTTGGTAAACTTGTCGACTACCACTAGCACATGAGTGAATCCGCTCCTGCCTGTTCTCAGTGGTCCAACCATATCCAATCCCCAAACAGCGAAGGGCCAGACGAGTGGAATGGTCTTCAGGGCTGACGCAGGCTTGTGAGACATATTGGAGTAAAACTGGCAGCCTTCACATTTGTCGACTATCTCTTTCGCCATTTCATTTGCTCTTGGCCAGTAAAATCCCGCTCGGTATGCTTTAGCCACAATGGTCCGGGAGGACGCATGATGACCACAGGTCCCCGAGTGGATATCATCAAGGATTATTTGACCTTCTTCTGGTGTTATACACTTCTGGCTGACTCCAGTCGCGCTTTCTCTATACAACTGTCCCTTTATGACTGTAAAGGCTTTGGATCAACGGACGATCTGTCGAGCCTCTTCTTCGTCCTCTGGGAGTTCTTTCCTTAGGATGTACGCGATGTATGGCACCGTCCAGTCGGGAGTGATGACCAAGACTTCCATGATCAGGTCGACCACTGCTGGAACTTCGACTTCAGTCAGATCCGTGGCACTTTTTGGCTGCGGGGCTTCTTCAGTGAAAGGATCCTCTTGAACTGATGGTGTGTGGATGTGTTCCAAAAACACATTGCTGGGAATGGCTTCTCTTTTGCAACCTATTTTCGCCAAATCATCAGTTGCTTGATTTTTTAGTCGGGGTATGTGATGAAGCTCTAACCCCTCGAATTTCTTCTCCAACTTTATCACAGCATTGCAATAACCAGTCATGGCTGGACTTCTGACGTCCCACTCCTTCATCACCTGATTAACCACCAAATCTGAGTCGCCATAGACCATGAGGCGACGGACGCCGAGTGAAATGGCCATGCGCAACCCATACAAAAGTGCTTCATATTCTGCTTCGTTATTGGAGGAATCAAAGTGAATATGGAGAACATATCTGAGCTTATCTCCTCGGGGGGAAACCAATACAACCCCAGCGCCGGAACCATTCAACATCTTAGACCCATCGAAGAACCTGGTCCAGTGCTCCGAGTGAACTTGAGTCGGTAATTGCTGTTCAATCCACTCGGCGACGAAATCTGCTATTGCTTGGAACTTGATAGCCTTCTTTGCCTCAAACTTGATATCTAGGGGAAGGAGTTCAATCGACCATTTGGCCACTCGACCAGTTGCATCTCTATTGTGCAGAATCTCTGACAATGGAGTGTCGCTGACGACTATAATGGAATGGTCAGAGAAGTAATGTGCAACCTTCTTTGTGGTCATATAAATCCCATATACAAGCTTCTGGTAATGAGGATATCTTTGCTTTGATGGGGTCAAAACTTCAGAAACATAATATACTGGGCATTGAACTTTAAAGGCTTTTCCTTCTTCTTCCTGCTCGACCGTAAGTATTGTACTGACGACTTGTCTCGTGGCTGCAATGTAAAGCAGTAAAGGCTCTTTGCTGATTGGGGCAGCAAGCACCGGCTGGGTGGAGAGCAGAGTTTTGAGCTCTGCTAACGCTGCATCAACTTCCGGAGTCCACTCGAACTTGTCTGACTTCTTCATTAGTCGGTAAAGAGGCAATGCCTTTTCACCGAGACGAGAGATGAATCGACTTAAAACGGCCAAGCAACCAGTAAGCTTCTGGACATCGTGCACACGCACAGGACGTTTCATCTGGAGTATAGTACCAACTTTTTCTGGATTGGCGCCGATTCCCCGTTCGAAAACGAGAAAACCAAGTAACTTTCCGCCAGGGACTCCGAATGTGCACTTTGATGGATTAAGCTTGATGTCATACCTTCTGAGGTTGGAAAAGGTTTCAGCAAGGTCATTCAATAGGTCGGAACCCTTCCGTGACTTGACCACAGTATCATCCATGTATTCTTCCACATTCCGACTGATTTGAATGAGCAAACACTTCTGAATCATCCTCATGAACGTGGCTCTAGCATTCTTGAGGCCGAATGGCATGGTAACATAACAGAAGCACCCGAATGGAGTGGTGTAAGCTGTTTTGATCTCGTCGGGTCCATACAGACGGATCTGATGGTACCCGGAATAGGCGTCTAAAAAAGACAGTCGCTCACATCTCGCAGTCGAGTCAACTATCTGATCAATGCGGGGGAGAGGAAAATGATCTTTCGGGCAGGCCCGATTGATACGTTTAAAGTCAATGCACATGCGAAGTGACTTGTCCTTCTTGGGGACCATGACAACGTTGGCGAGCCACTCGGAGTGGTAAATCTCTCAAATGAACTCCGCTGCTAAGAGCCGAGCCACCTCTTCACCAATAGCATTTCTCTTCTGGATGGAGGACCGTCGGAGATGTTCTTTGACAGGTTTCACTTTTGGGTCGACTCGTAGGCGGTGCTCAGCCAGCCCCCTGGGAACACCCGGCATGTCAGAAGGCTTCCATGCAAAGATGTCCCAGTTCTCACGGAGGAACTGGATGAGCGCTTCTTCCTATTTGGAGTCGAGTGTTGTTGAGATATGAGTTGGAGCAGCATTGAGATCGGTCGGGTGAATGTGAACCGGCTTCGTTTTGCCAGACGACTGGAAAGCTGATTCCCTAGAGGGCTTCTTGGCTTGCAACAAATCACTCGGGTCAGCAGTCTTCTGGTACTCCTGCAGCTCTACCACTGCCATCTGGGCATCAGCGATCTTTGAGCGTTTCTGAAAACATTCTTCTGCCTTCTTTCGATTGCCTGTAATAGTTATCACGCCTTTAGGACCAGGCATCTTCAATTTGAGATACACATAACATGGTCAAGCCATGAAGCGTGCATAAGCTGGCCTGCCCAAAATAGCATGATAAGCACTCTGGAAGTCCACAACCTCGAACGTCAACTTTTCTTTGCGGTAATTCTTGGAATCACCGAAAACCACATTGAGAGCAATTTGGCTGAGTGACTCAGCCTTCTTCCCAGGAATGACTCCATGGAAACTCATGTTGCTGGTACTGAGCCTGGTCATCGGAATGCCCATCCCTTTTAACGTCTCCGCATATAGTATGTTCAAACCACTGCCACCATCCATCAAGACTTTGGTCAATCGAGTGCCTCCGACAACTGGGTCGACCACCAAAGCTTGCCTCCCAGGGGTGGCAATGTGTGTTGGGTGATCGGACTGGTCGAATGTGATGGCAGTCTGAGACCACTTCAGATAACTGGGCGTCGCCAGAGCAACCATATTCACCTCACGGTTGATAACTCTCAGTCGACTTTTGCTTTCAACATCAGCAAAAATCATCAGGGTGGAATTGACCTGGGGGTATCCATCCACACTGTCTTCCTTGTCCTCAACTTTGTCCGACTCCTTTTCCTTATCTTTGGGTTGTTTGCCCTGGAACTACTGGATCAAGAGCCGGCACTGTCGAGTGGTATGTTTCGGGTAAATGAGTTTACCCTATTCATCTTTCTTTGTGTGGATGTGACATGGCAAATCCAACACATCATTTCCGTCTTGGTCTTTAACTTTCTTGGGGTTCCAAGGCCCTTTGGGTTTCCTCTTAAACTTTCCTTGAGTTACAGCCAAGGTTTCCCCAGGAGCAGCTGGCTCGGCTTTCCGCTTCTGCTTCCGATTGGAATTTCCTCCTTCGGTTTCATGGGCGACTGACTTGAGCTTGCCACTTCGGAGTCGATCCTCATCTTCACCATTAGCGTACTTGGTGGCAATCTCCATCATCCGATCCAGAGACACGTCTCCGGTTCGACCGAATTTCAGATTCAGTTCTCTGTTCTTGACGCCTTCCTTGAAGGCACAAACTGGTTGGTGGTCAGGCACATTTTCTACAGTGTGGTGCAACGTGATCCACCTCTGGATGTAATCCCTCAAAGTTTCATTCGACTTCTGCACACAAGACCGTAGTTCGGTCAGCCCTGCCGGTCGCTTGCATGTTCCTGCAAATGTTGTGACAAACACTCGGGCGAGATCTTCCCAAGTGTAAATGCTGCTAGGTGCTAACTGATTCAGCCATGCTCTGGCCGAGCCCCCCAACATGAGAGGCAGGTGCTTCATGGCCACTTCATCATTGCCACCGCCAATCTAGACAGCCACTCGGTAGTCTTCAAGCCAAGTATCAGGCTTGGACTCACCAGTGAACTTACTGACTCCAGTCGCCAACCTGAAGTTGGGAGGAATCACTGCAGCCCTGATGGCTCTACTAAAGCACTCTGGCCCTGAAACATGCACTCTGCTGCTGGTAGGTGCATCTCTGTCGTGACCTTCTCGGTGAGCCCTGTTTCTGTCGACCAAACCTTGAACGAGAATGGATCTCGCATCAAATCCTGGTTCCCTGGGGTCGACTGGAATCCTCCGCCCAACACTATGAGGGTGCCTGTCATCCTGCTATCGAGGCACGTACGATCCGCTCCTCGGGGGAGGGTGGGCACTCGACGTCGATCGTCACGATCAAATCGGTGAGCATACTGCTCACGATTCCTGTACTGATCCCGTTGGTCTCCACGTCCCTCACGCCTCGAAGGCGATCTTGGGCTGTGAGCCGACTGGACTGTGTTTGCAGCAATGGATCTGCTGTGAATTCTGTTCCGCGACTGAGAAACAACGGAATTCTGGTCTCCTGCTGCCCGGAGTAACGCTCTGATCTGCAGCAAGCCTCTACCAGCCTCTGATTGGGAAGGCTAAATCGACTCTGCTATACAAGTTGCAGCTGCTAAATTCTGAATCGGAGTTCGATATACCTGCGGGGGCGGAAAAAGCTGACGGCGACTGGATTTTGGAACCCGTTGTCGTGCATGCTCCTTGAGTGCTCGCTGGAGGTTCTCCAGTCGAGTGCGCTCAGCCAAGTTAGCCAGGCGCGTGTCCTCCAAGGCACGAGCCTCGGGGGTTTCTCCAACAATAGGAGTGTGCAGTGCATCCATGTTCCGGCGATGAAGTTCTTCTCTCAGCAGCGACGTGAGAGGCTCGGGGAGATATTCCTCATGGGGATGCGACGGGTCGCCTTGACCTGCGCCTCCATCGGTGCGTGGAAAACCAGGAGGACTGCGCGGTCCATCGACCATCAGAACCTCCGCCGCCGGATCACTGCTGTCGCACTCGGATGCGATCTCTACGGGGCCAGTCGAGCAGGCCGTAGAGGGATTCGTCGGGCTCGATCGCCGCGACTTGAGGGGTGGCCGACAGGCGTGCCACCGCGTGTCTCACCCACCGCTGAAGTCTCGACCGACCAGAGCGCTTGCGCCGGCGGGAAACAGGGAGGGAGGACAATGCAGAGGCCGACCGATAATGGGTCGGCGGTTGCCGCAAGAGGACGCCGCGGACACACAGTGTGTTGCCCCGCGGACAGGAAGCGCGTCGACGTCGAGCGGAGCCTCCTGAAGCCAAGCGGAGTCGTCGGCGATGAACATTAGCGCGCCAAGACGGATCTCGCGGCCCTCCACCAAAACTCCGCCAGAAACCATGACGATTTGGATCGAAAAAATCGCAACTTCTCCAACAAGTCACTAAGACACCGGCCCCACGGTGGGCGCCAACTGTCGTAGTTCTAACTCTGACAGTAATGTAGGGGGGTAGGTATGAAGAGGCAAGATCTTAGCTATGGAGTAGTTGTAAGCACACGAGGTTTACGAGTTCAGGCCCTTCTCAGAAGAAGTAATAGCCCTACGTCTCGGAGCCCGGAGGCGGTCGACTGGATTATGTGTGTGTGTGAATTACAGGGGTGCGAACCCTTTACACTGAGGAGGGGGTGGCTTATATAGAGTTCGCCAGACCCCTCCGGCCTCAGTTATGTAGGGTTTTAAGTACATTAAGGCTGGGCGTTACTGGTAACGCCTCTAATAAAGTGCTATGATGACCATAAAAGCTACTAAATGACCAACCGTTAGTGTGCGGAGTGGCTTTAGGTCTCCTGGCTGTCGAGTGGCTTGATCTTGGTCGAGTGATTGCTTCATGGTCGAGTGTCTTCGAGTCCGTCGAGTGGAACACCTCCAAGTCGATTGAAAGGTGATTTCTTCTAGCGATGCCCTTGGGTAAGGTAGTTAGGACAGGTCCATGACCCTACCCTAGGTACATGGCTTCATCACAGCAGATGGGTGCGTTTTGGTGGTGTAGCAAGACTTCTTATGAACTATCATGTATTGTTGTTTATGTCAGTATTAGTCACTAGTCAATGTTTGAATGTTGTATATATCATTGTTTCAAATTGTTTATTGTCTTGGACTGCTGGTGGGTTAAATGAGGGCATCACGATTCTCCAGTGTTCAGAGTATATCTCCTTCTTCAAGTTATCATTTTAGCTTAGTGTATTTTCGATGATGTACACTTGTTTGGGCCAGTGAGGTGTCGCTGAATATGGGCCGAGTAGTAACGCAATACCAAACAGGTCAATTATGACTCTCAGGCCGGGCTCTCAAAAGATCAAAAAGGCCAGTCTCTAAAAAAGAAAGAATAAGGACTCTTAGGCCGACATGTGGGCGCCACCGGTGTTTTCGTGCGCTTACGTGCCGAGAGCATATTGGCGCGTGTTCGAAATTCATGCTAACTTTTCATCCCCAATCTCATGCCCTTCCCCCAATCTCGATTCCTACTCCATTTCCCCAAAATCACCCTCCTATACTCAAGCACACTATCATGTCGCCGTTCAATGTGGATCTCTGAGCCAGAGATCCTGAGGTTCGTCCTGCCTTCAGGTGTTGCATGCTATCGCTCAATAGTGGCATGGCGGCGCTTGACAACCAATTTGCCGGCAAAGTGCTGATGGTAACCATCAACGACGACCGGCCTCCCGTCTCGCCGGACGACCTTGTCAAAGCTCTAGGCATTGCGCACGACATCCAAATAAGTGACTTGCTCGTCGAAGTCTGTCCGCCACCGGCTGATTTCTTCGTCAGGTTCCGGACAACTTTCGATTGTAGTCGTGTGTTCGAATCTTCCCAGTGTTTGTTCTGCGATGGCGCGCTGGTGAGCTTTTAACGATGGCACCCAGGATGGGGCTCGGTGCCCACTGAGCTTGAGTTTTTAACAAAGCTTACCTTCCACGGCATGCCTCGACGTGCTTGGAACGGCGAGTCCATGAATGAGCTTATCAACGACCTTGGAGGTGAGCTCGTAAGTATGTTTGTTCCTCTAGACAGTTGGGCTCTGATGGTTATGGCATGGATGAAGAAGTTGTCCACCATACCAAAGGTGATTGGTGTTGAGATACCGGTGCAGGAACCGGGGTTGTACTATTCGTCACTACCAAGGCTACCGCGGACCTGTATCGAGTGTTCGTGCATGTCGAAGAAGTGGTCAATCCATCAATCAAAGTCCTGTCGTGCCGCTGGTGCCAGGGTCCGTCGACGACGTCCATTATAGGAGTCAACATCAGACTTTCCCCGTGTTACTCCGAACAATGGATGGCACAGGGCCTACTCCATCACACGACGGAGGCCACTGCTTCTTTGGGAAAAGAGGCAGGGTTGGGTGCCTGGATGTGCTCTAATTTTTTTGGTAACAACTGAATCTTGTCAAATACTAGTTAAGTCCGAGCTACGGGTGTGAAGCACTGATGTGTCAGTACATTTGATTGTGACATGTTCTATTTTTGTACCTGAACTTTTTTAGAAAGGGTTGTACGTCAACTTATTGTGCTAGCAGAACTTATTGTGTTGTCTATCTGTTTTCTTTGGACATCATTCAAGATATTTCCCCGTCCTTGATAAAGACGATGAACCATTATGTACGAGTTCATTGGTTTCAACATAGCCCTACCCGTAGCGATCCACTGCTTCCACCCTGATTGTGCCGCCTGCGTGAAATTTTTGTATGCAAGTTCAGTGTGCTATGATGGTCTATATGATTGTGTCAACTATATAAGTTTTTACTGAGCATCAGCAATGCATATGGCTGAAAGATGTATTTACGAGCATCTACTGATGGGTCTCTCTCTCTCCCTCCCTCTCTCTCTCTCACACACACACACACATGCCCACACACACGCACAAGTGAGACCCATTGAATTATTTCTTCGCTGGTGACAGCTTTTAATTAGGTTCCACTGCACTCTTAATTTTTTCTTAAGTTATTAATTGAGCTCAATGACTTCAAAAGGTTGTACAAAAGCCTTGTTTGGGCCTTTCCGGTGTCGCTGAATGTGGGCTGAGTAGCCATGTAAAGTTGTACTATACTACACATGCCTTTTTTCGAACATCAGCAATGCAACTGGGCCGACAGTTATACACAATACCCGGGTCAACTTGTTATTCTCCGACCCGCTGTTCTGCAAATCTTTCCTAGGAGAGATGCATTAGGCTTAACAAGAAATGGGCTTTAAGAAATAATAAATGGGATGTAATTATAAAAACTGGGTAGTAACTATAAAAAATGCACCAAACACGTAATTAGTTAAAAAATTATTTTTGGATTTTGAAAATTTTAGTTTCATTACTTGTTGCGCGCACAATATTTTGTTGAATTTTTACTGAATACAAATTTATTTTGAAATTATATTTAATCTGACTAGAAATTTCGGGATAAAAATATTTAGAATCCCATCAAAATGTGGGAAATTTAATTGAATTCTGTTTTGAGCGGTTGGTTGAAATTATTAATCGTTGTCCTAGCTAGAAAATGGGTTGTACTTTTAACAAACTGTAAATGGGCTGTAGTAAATTCCACTAAAATGTACATTCTTACAAATCGCAAATGGGCTATATGTTCTCTACCACACACTTGTGGGCCTACTAAGTTGGCGCGTCCCCTAAAAAAACTAAGTTGATGCGTATGCAAGGCTTTGTCAACTTATAGTCAAAACATGGTTTTAGCAGCAGTGGTCGTTGGATGTCCATCCAACGGATGCGTGCTTCTTCTTCAATCTTGGATATTCTTGCTTTAGCCGCCCAAAAAATGATTCCTCCCCCTGACATCTGGGGCGCACCATTTCGGAGGATGACCCGTGGGCCTACTAAGTTGACGCATACCAAGGGCTTTGTAAACTTAGTCAATATAAACGATTCTAGCTGCAGTGACCGTACGATCTCCATCAAACGGCTGTCGTGCTTGTTCAACCTCTGGTCTTCTTGATCCAGCCGCCCAAACCAGCGCCGGCCGTGCCGCCTGCTCCTGCCTCCCGTGTCCGGCTGTGCGGCCACCGCTGGCCATGCTATCCCTCTATACTCACCCACACCTCCTGTTATTCTCCAACGATGGAAACCTCACACCGCAGCCGAAGCAGTCAACCCACGTACTCCCCTCCACATGGGCATCCATTGTTCGTCTTCCCTGGCTCTGCATCGTTCCCTTCCTAGGCCTCGCCGTCGTCCACCGCCTTGGTCCTCTCGGCGCGGCGTGGTCAACGAAGGATAGCCATCAGAAGAGGACTTTAGGTGGTGAGGCTGACAGCTGGATCCACCAGCTACATCTTCGAACACAAGGAAGTGACTCCTTATTACTCACAAAACAAAAACAATTCCTCCCCCTGACAGCTGGGACCGACCAGCTATATCTTCGCACGCAAGGAAGTGCGTCCTTATCCTCCCGCTGGGACCCACCCGGTCAAAGTGTACGTAGCGTTGTCTGTCTGGTCACGAACGTGTACGTACATACTGGTCAATCGGTCTCTGCAAGTATGAACCATGGCCGAGTAAGTAGCGGCATGTGTCATTGTAGAGCACCCGACATAGCAGTTCACGCAGTCCCGTCTAAGTCATGTACACGTACGTACAGCCACAAGGCACGGCCACGTATGTACATACAGGCGGGGTCTCGAGCGTGTACTCGCGCATATATATGGAAGACCAGGGGTTGTGTACATGGAGAGGAAACGGACGACGGCAACATCGTCCTGTTCATCGGGCAGCAAACCGGCTGGGTCGGAATTGAGAAATAACGTCTTGTTCATCGGGAGGCACCCGACTGGGTCAGAATGCGTCATGTTCAACGGGAGCCAACCGGCTTGGACGGAGCAGCCGAAATGGGGTCTGGCGTACTGCAGAACGGAGGAAACGGCTTTTTGTTTGACTGGCCACGGTTGAAACGGGATCCTGTTCATCAGGAGGGGTATGGCGTACCACAAAACGGAGGAAACAAACTTGTGTTCGAGTTCCTACGGTCGAAACGGGGTGCTGTTGATCAGGAGGGGTGTGGCGTACCGCAAAACAGAGGAAACAGACTTGTGTTGGAGCGCCTATGGTCGAAACGGGGTCCTGTTCATCCACCGTCTACTACCTCGCTCCAGCATCCACGGGCTACTCTTCATCCACCGTCGACCTCCTCCACCCTCCACGGGTTACTCTTCATCCATGGCTACTGTTCATCCAGCCTCCACCGGCTGCTGTTCATAGAGCCTCCACGGGATCTTGTTCATCCACCACCACCCGTCTGGGGTGCGACGGCCTCCTCGGGGTCCTGTTCATCCAGCGGCAACGGCCTACTACCACAAGGTCCTATTCATCCAACCCCCACCAGGAACTGTTCATCCACAGCCAACCAACCGGCTTGACTCACCACGTCTCGACTAATTCTACGTACCACGCGCATGGTAGCAACGGTCATTATTCATCGAGAGGCAACCCAACACCGGCTCGATCGACTTCAGTAACCAGCAGCAGTGATCGATCTCTCCGGTTCAGTTAGCAGCAGCAGCGAAGGAATTGCTTGGGTTTAGTCAGTAGCGAATGAATCGCTCGGATTCAGTTAACAGCCATCGCCTGGGTTCAGTAACGTGCGATCGCTCCAGGTTCAGTTAGCCAATGCCTCGCACACACGCGCGTACACAAGAGAAATGTGCAAACCACATTGCATCGCTCGGCCCCGACCACCCACTATAACCAGGAACTCTGCGATATTCTCCTCGCCCTCGCTTCTACCACGTTTTTCTGTCATGGACGGCCGAAAGAATGTCATGCAGCTACGTCTCCGGCCCGCCCAGGATGAAAAGCCCATTTTCTGTCATGATTTTTTGTCATAGAAGTAGGAGGCCATCACATCTATGATGATACCAGGTTTTGTCACAATTATCGTCATAGAAGTGTCATAAGCATGACAAAAAAATCATTCGACCCAAAATGTCACGGATGTGTCTTTTTTAGCAGTGTAGGGTGCCAGCGCGTGATTTGGGGTAACTGCCATTCCTGCCATCACTTCCCCCTTTAATGCAGCCTTTCCCTCTTTCCCATGACTTGGATTATGCGTGGGTCGTGGAATTGGTGCAGAAGGGCAGTTGTAGTGGTAGTGCTTTAATCAGAGGAGAAAGAGCACCGGATTGGCGAAACTGGGCGGTCGATGGAGCAAGACACCAGCCAGGGATGCAGGGGGTTGGATTGGTGGAGCGGGGCGGTTGCCCCTGGGTAGTGGAGAGCCAGCCCCCATGCTCCCTGAGCTCCTGGACTGTGAAGATACAAGATTGAAGACTTCGTCCCATGTCCGGATGGAACTTTAATTGGCGTGGAAGGCAAGCTTGGCGATGCGGATATTCAAGATCTCCTACCATTGTAACCGACTCTGTGTAACCCTAACCCTATCCGGTGTCTATATAAACCGGAGGGTTGTAGTCCGTAGGACAATCAACTCCATACACAACAATCATACCATAGGCTAGCTTCTAGGGTTTAGCCTCCTTGATCTCGTGGTAGATCTACTCTTGTGCTACCCATATCATCAATATTAATCAAGCAGGAGTAGGGTATTACCTCCATCGAGAGGGCCCGAACCTGGGTAAAAACATCGTGTCCCTTGTCTCCTGTTACCATCCGGCCTTGACGCACAGTTCGGGACCCCCTACCCGAGATCCGCCGGTTTTGACACCGACATTGGTGCTTTCATTGAGAGTTCCTCTGTGTCGTCGCCTTTAGGCCCGATGGCTCCTTTGATCATCAACAACGATGAGATCCAGGGTGAGACTTTTATCCCCGGACAGATCTTCGTCTTCGGCGGCTTCGCTCTGTGGGCCAATTCGCTTGGCCACCTGCAGCAGATCGAAAGCTACGCCCCTGGCCATCAAGTCAGGTTTGGAAGCTTAAACTACATGGCTGATATCCGCGGAGACTTGATCTTCAACGGGTTCGAGCCACGGCCAAGCGCGCCGCACTATCTCGAGCTGCATGATCTAGCTCTGCCCCCGAACATTGTCCTGGAGGCCGCACCCACACCGGTTCCGACCCTTAACTCGGAGCCTATTGCGCCGATCGAGGATGAGCGGTTGGACGTCAACTCGGGGGATGCGATCCCAAAGGCAATCGAGCTGAACGCCAGCCCCGCACTCTGCGTGACCCGTGACTCCGAGGGTCCGGACTCCTCCCCGAACTCCGAACCCCCCGCGCCCCTGCCAATTGAATCCGATTGGGCGCCGATAATGGAGTTCACCGCCGCGGACATCTTTCAGCACTCGCCTTTTGGCGACATCCTGAATTCTCTCAAGTCTCTCTCTTTATCAGGAGAGCCTTGGCCGGATTACGGTCAGCAAGGATGGGATATGGACGATGAAGAAATTCGAAACCCACCCACCACCCACTTTGTAGCCACCGTCGACAATTTAAACGACGTGCTCAACTTCGACTCCGCAGACATCGACAGCATGGATGACGATGCAGGAGATACCGATGAATCAACGCCCATAGGGCACTGGACAGCCACCTCATCTCACGATGTGTACATGGTGGATACCCCTAAAGGAAGTGACAACGAGGAAAAAGGGGATGGAACGGGAGATCGACCCCCCGGAAAGCAATCAAAGCGTCGGCGTAAACGCCGACCCAAGCCCCGCCTCGATAAAAACCCAGCCATAGAGCAGGACGAGTCAGTAGACGACGAGCAGGCCTCAGAGCAACCGTCCGAACAGGGAAACACGGATAGAGAAACCGAACATCCCTCCCCCGGCGAAAACTGCATTCCGGACGACCTTACGCCAGATAAATCCATAGAGCAGAAGAGTCTCCACAAGAGGCTCGTTGCAACCACACGCAGCCTGAAAAAGCAGAAGCGGAAGATAAAAACAGCTGAAGATGCACTCCGGATCGGATGGAGCAAAGTAATCAATACCGCAGACAAATACGGCGATGGTCGCCGCACTAAAAGCCATCCGAAAAGAAAGCTACTTCCTGAATTCAACGAAGAGGCCCTAGACCCCTCGCATTCAAAAAATAAGAAAGCCACGCGGTCGGATAGACGACCCCAAAAAGCGGCAAGCGGCGCCGCACTCAAATCGGCATGCGACCCACTTAAGGATCCGCATCATGGCCCAGTTAGGTCCATTTATGGGCCAAGAAAGCAAGCTTTCGTAAGCAATGCAATAAAGCCATCATCAGAATCCGGCACACCCAAATACAGGGGCGCCGCACACCCCCTATGTTTCACCGATGAGGTTCTGGACTATGAATTTCCAGAGGGTTTCAAACCCGTAAACATAGAGGCATATGATGGAACAACAGACCCTGGAGTCTGGATCAAGGATTATATCCTCCACATACATATGGCCAGAGGAGATGATCTTCACGCCATCAAATATTTACCCCTTAAGCTTAAAGGGCCAGCCCGGCATTGGCTTAAAAGCCTTCCCGAAAACACAATTGGAAGTTGGGAAGAGCTCGAGGATGCTTTCTGGGCAAATTTTCAAGGGACCTATGTCCGCCCTCCGGATGCAGACGATCTTAGTCACATAACACAACAGCCCGGAGAATCAGCTCGGCAGTTCTGGAATAGATTCCTGATTAAAAAGAATCAGATAGTCGACTGTCCGGATGCCAAAGCCTTAGCAGCCTTCAGGCATAACGTCCAAGACGAATGGATTGCCAGACACCTCGGCCAAGAAAAGCCAAGAACAATGGCCGCAGTAACAAGCCTCATGACCCTATTTTATGCAGGAGAGGACAGCTGGCTGGCAAGATGCAGCCCCAGCGACCCAAGTACATCCGAAATTCGGGATGGAAACGGAAAACCGCGACGCAACAAGGACCGTCGCCAGACTAAGGAAAAGAGTCCAAAGAGCACGGCAGTTAATGCCGGATTCAAAGGCTCACGACAAAATCAGACAAAACCGCCCCTCCAGGATAACAGGGATGATCCATCCAATTTAAATAAAATCCTGGACAGGATATGTCAGATACACAGTACTCCCGGGAAGCCTGCTAACCATACCCACAGAGATTGTTGAGTTTTTAAACAATCCGGCAGACTCAATGCCGAACACAAGGGGCTCGACACACCAAGTGAAGACGAGGACGAACCCCAAAAGCAGAGCACCAGGAAACAAAAGAACTTCCCACAAGAAGTAAAAACAGTGAACTTACTTCACATAACAAAACGTGCGGCGCCCATAAAGGCACGCATCACACGACCTATCCCCAAAGGGTCTCGCCACTGGTTGTCAAAACCAATCATCTTCGATCAGCTAGATTATTCTAGAAGTATCAAGAATGCAGGCTGGACTGCCTTGATACTTGCTCCAATCATTGGCGGACTCCAGTTTTCAAATGTCCTTATCGACGGCGGCAGTGGACTAAACCTGATATATCAGGATACAATCCATCCCATAGGGATAAACCCAGCAAGAATCCGTCGCAGCAAAACCTCCTTTCAAGGGGTAACACCTGGTCCGGACACCCATTGTATGGGTTTTCTCTGGCTCGAAGTTATATTCGGCTCAGCCGATAACTCCCGCTGCGAAAAGCTGACCTTCCATATCGTCCCGTTTTCAAGTCGCTATCAAGCACTACTGGGACGCGAAGCTTTCGCTCGCTTTAACGCGATACCGCATTATGCATCCCTCACGCTTAAGATGCCCAGTCCATGGGGCATCATCTCTTTAAAGGGGAAGCACTAAAGCGCGCCTCCCCCAAGCGGAGGAATGTGCGACCGCCTTGACAGCCCCACGGTAAAATGGCCTCATCGGCCAAACAACTTCGAAATAGGTCATTAAAGACCACGAACGCGGATAGACGAGTTTGGTACAAAATCATCATTAAAGCAGGCTTCGTGGTCATATACCCCCGAACTAGGGGCTACATGCAGAAACATTAAAGCTCAATTTGATATAATTTACTTTATACTGTATCCATTTTTGTTCGGCACGACCCGTTTTCAGCTCGGTTCCTCTCTTTTACAGATGAACGTCGTGCGGCGCCCGTCCAAGATACGGCACAACGGAGACACAGGTGCAGACGTGCTGTAGGGACCCGTCCTAAAGGATTCTTTTTAGATTAAGACCCTGCGTAAACCTTTTTTACTGTCTCTAGTTGCTACACATCCCCTGGTTTTTTCCGATATAACCAAGGAGGAGGCTGGCGTATTGGCATGTGGCCACGTCAGAATTTTAGCACGTACCTGGACACTAGGGGCTTTTTTAACAAAGAGTGTTGTTTCGCCCGCACTCACAAAGACCGAACACCTTAGGGAGTGTTCGGCGTCGCGAGTTTTGGCATTATATGCATCAGCTCCGAATCATGTCTTTGGTCAAATGTTCGGTTGCCCGGCTCCTGAGTTCGGCTACCTTACATTTCGCTCTATCGGCTAAGGTAGCACGAGGAGAACTACTGCGATTATGCCCCGGTTCGGCCGGGCGAGCACCTTAGTAGAGAAAGCCGAAAACTGACTGTCATGATGTAGCGTGAGACTGGTCAGCCACTCGATGACCTATTGGAATCTATCAGATTCCTCCGCTTTAACGAAGGGCCGCTTCCCGGTCAGGCACATACGCGCCCCAAACGCGGGCGAGCGCAGTCGCCACTAAGGGGCTACTTAAATAGTCCCACTATCAAGCTCCTATGGCTAAGTGAAAGTGTTAAAGCATTATAGTCCGGTTGCCTGGCCCGCTGCGCTATCACCTCCTTTTTAGGACCAAGATGTTGGGTTAAGTGTGAAAATGCGTCTTCTGTGAGCACCCCCGCACTATGTGCGTGGGGGATGAAGCCAATGATTAAAACGGCCGCACAGGAGGTGTTCCCAATACTTGAAGGCAGAAGTATAGAAAGGCCACTACAGTTTATCAAAATATTACTTTATCATTACATATGCTATAATAACATAGCATCTTTCGAGCACTGCGTCTCTATTACACGAGCGCCTTCAAGGGCTTCCTCAAAATAGTGCTCGGAGGACACTCGGATTTTCTACGATCTCGGGACGCAACAACGGTGGTCTCCATCTCTGCCCAGTATGTCTTGACATGGGCAAGAGCCATCCTTGCGCCCTCTATGCATGTTGAGCTCTTCATTGCATTAATGTGCCGCACCGCGTCAAGGAATTGCTGCACCAAGCTGAAATAACTCTTCGGATCCGATCTCCCCGGCCACAGATGACCCATGACGTACTTCATGGTGAGTCCGGACAACCTATTCAGTTCGGCCCATTGAGCCAAACGATCGTCCACTGCAAGGGGACGCTCTGGATTGTGAAACTGCGACCAGAAAAGCTTTTCCACTTTGCGATCTTTTTTATCTCGAAAGTGTTCAGTCGCATCAGCAGCACTCGCTGCCAAATCCAGATAGGTATCCTCCACACTCCACATCCGGTCCAACGGAGCAAACTTCGGATCGCAAAATTTCCTTCGCAGCTCCTCCTTCGCAGCTCTCATCGCAGAGCGCGCATCCTTGGCATCGGCAACGGCCTTCTCTAGGTCCGTCTATTTTGCCTGGTTTTCTTTCTCAAGAAGCCTGCAATGGTCTGCAGCGCTCTTTAACTTTTCGGCCATCTCGGCCATCTCTTCCTTGCTTCGGCAGTGAGCAGCATGTTCGGCTCTCAGCTCTTCAAAGGCTTCCTTGGCAGCCGCATCACTTTTTCTGGCTTGTTCTTTAGCTCGGGCAAGTTCTGCCCTAAGACTCTCCACGGCGGCCGCACCATCTGCGTCAAGCACATACATCATAAGACACTGGCATTAAACTCTTCTTACCTAATGCCGCCCGAGGAATTACATACCTTGAGCCTCACCAAGCCGCTTGTTGACAGGCGCGATGTCGGCATCGGCCACGTCCAGTTGCCGCTTTAGTACGGCAAAATCATCAGTTCGGCTTGATTCCGGGCACCGTGCCGCCTACATTCTAAGGCGACATCTTAGACCTGGGATTATAATCCTCCGCGTGCCGTCATTTCTTGACAACGCGCAGAGTCTCAGGGGCTACTATCTACACAGGGCGCATCTTATTTATGCGACAAAAGTGTACATTATCTAATGTACCTCAAAACCCGTCAGTAAACTTTTGACGGCTTCATGCAATCCACTCTCTGCGGATGAGATCCTTTCAATCACCGTGCCCATCAATGCACGGTGTTCCTCCGAGATAGAAGCTCGCCCCAACAGAATCTTTAACTCCTCCGGCCGAGCACCATACGGTGCCGGACTCGTCCTACGGCCTCTTTCGAAGGCCGGACGCGGAGAACCTCGGGGGGCCACATAGCCATCTTCTGCCCCTGCCGGACTCGGAGAAACCCTCCGCGACGACACCTCAGGGTCGCCAGCCTCGCTAGGCGGCACGGCAGGGGGAGGCGTCCCGCTCTCCATCATCTCCGGAAGGAGGTCCCCCGAAGATGAGCTCCGCTGGGAAGGGCTGAGGTCTGAGCTACAAGGTAAAATTTCGGTTAATCTTCTCAAATATAAAATCAAGGATTTCTCTCATCCCTCAAAAAGAAAATCTTTCTCTACTTACGGCTCGCTGGAGGGCTGATCCCTTTGAGGGCGCAGTTCGGCCGAGGAACTCCCCGGTGCCGGACCCTGTGACGAGGATTTTTTCCCCGCTTCGAGGCTATGGTCTCCGGGTCGTCAAAGGCGGCCCTCTTCTTCCCCGTAGGAGAGGAATCGTCGGCTCCTCCCTTCAGAACAGCCTCCTTCGAGGAGGCCATAGTTTCCTTGTTCTCCCCCTTACTTTCCTCCAAAGGAATTATTTTCAACATCCTGACAAGCACAGGATCTGGCCTGGTTTCGGGAAGGGGGGCCGGACACCTGATCAGCTTTGCCTTCGCTATCCACTCCTACTTAAAAGGACAGCTCTTTTAGGGGCAAGTTTATAGCAATTATAAGGATAGGAGGTCCGGGCACAAGGTTACTTACTTGAGCATCCGGGCGATTGCAGCTTAGGCCTGCGTCCTCGGTTAAATCCGGACACGCTTCTTGTGATCCGAAGAACAGTTTATACATCTCCACGGGCGTTGCGCCCATGAAATTCTGGAGAGCTCGCAGTCCCTCTAGATTAAACTCCCACAGGTGAAGGGAGCGACGTTTGTCGGGCAATATTCGGTGAATCAACATGACCTGTGTCACCTTGACCAGGCTGAGGTCTCCTTCCATGAGATCCTTAATACGGCCCTGCAACAAAGGCACGTTTTTGGGCAAACCCCAATCTAACCCTCTGTTGACCCATGACGCTAGCCGGGGTGGGGGACCCGAGCGAAAGGCAGGAGGCGCCACCCACTTGGAGCCCTGGGGAGTGGTGATATAAAACCACTCTCGTTGCCCCCAAACCTAGCTCCTCTTGAAAAGAGCCCTCGGGCCATGGAGCATCGACATTTTTGCTTATAACAGCGCCTCCACACTCTGTGTGCCGTCCCTTGATCATCTTCGGCTCCACCTTGAAGGTCTTGAGCCATAATCCGAAGTGAGGGGTAACACGGAGGAACGCTTCACACACGACAATAAACGAGGAGATGTGGAGGATGGACTCCGGAGCTAAGTCATGGAATTCCAGCCCGTAATAAAACAATGGTCCCCTCACAAAGGGATCCATTGGGAAGCCCAACCCCCGAAGGAAGTGAGACATGAACACCACGCTCTCGCTGGGCTGGGGACTGGGAATGACCTGCCCTTGAGCGGGCAACCTATGCGAAATTTCGCCGGTCAGGAACTTAGCCTCCCTCAACTTTAGTACGTCCTCCTCCGTGACGGAGGAGGGCGTCCATCGGCCTTGAAGGTCAGAACCGGACATTGTCGAAGGTCCGAAGCGCCTGGAATCTGGAGCCTAAGGTGTTGGAACTCGAGGCGACGGGCGAACTTGCTTGAGATTGAAAAAAGGAGTAAGGCCTTGGTCTCTTTATAAGAGGTCTAATAGCAAGAGCCCTCCCCGTAACCATTTGGGACTCGCCTTAAATCGAGGAAACGTGCTAACGGGCACGATTGGGTTACCCACGTCCGTATTGATGAGAATCCCGTAAAAAGGGCACACGATCTTTGCTTTGACAAGACGTGCCAAGGAAACCGCCTCGCAAAACATGCTGAGGTGGAAAAGTAAAAACGATTCGAGTAAAGGACTTGGCCGTAGTGTGATGACGCACTGCGGAATACGTCAGTAGATTGGATTTGTGTTAATATTATTCTCTCTATGGGAATATGTGGAAACTTATTTTGCAGAGCCGGACATTATTCTTGGTATTTACAATCTTCTATGAAGGACTTGGAGGAGGAACCCGCCTTGCAATGCCGAAGACAATCTGCGCGCCGGACTCGTCGTCATTGAAGCCTGGTTCAGGGGCTACTGAGGGAGTCTTGGATTAGGGGGTGTTCGGGTAGCCGGACTATACCTTCGTCGGACTCCTGGACTGTGAAGATAGAAGATTGAAGACTTCGTCCCGTGTCCAGATGGAACTTTCCTTGGCGTGGAAGGCAAGCTTGGCAATGCGGATATTCAAGATCTCCTACCATTGTAACCGACTCTGTGTAACCCTAACCCTATTCGGTGTCTATATAAACTGGAGGGTTGTAGTCCATAGGACAATCAACTCCATACACAACAATTATACCATAGGCTAGCTTCTAGGGTTTAGCCTCCTTGATCTCGTGGTAGATCTACTCTTGTACTACCCATATCATCAATATTAATCAAGCAGGAGTAGGGTATTACCTCCATCGAGAGGGCCCGAACCTGGGTAAAAACATCGTGTCCCTTGTCTCCTGTTACCATCCGGCCTTGACGCACAGTTCGGGACCCCCTACCCGAGATTCGCCGGTTTTGACACCGACACTGCCTATTATAAAAGGATGGCGTCTTGCTCCGTCGACCACCCAGTTTTGCCAATCCGACGCTCTGGCTCCTCTAATGAAAGCACTACCACAACAACCACCCTTCCTTTCCTTTCCTTTCCTTGGAGACCTTCTCCTCCTTCCTTTCCTTGCTTCTGCCTCCACCATGGCAAGAGGAAGAGGCCGGGCTCGTGCTTCAACCACGGCGGCGAGACCTTCTCCTCGAGACCACACTTCAGCTTCAGTTGCGGCTGTACAGGTCAGTTCCAACGCATGAGGCAGGGCCGCGGGACGAGGTCAGGGTCGACGCATCGCCCGCGGTCGAGGCAGACGGAGCGGAGCGCTCGTTATTTCTCCTCCAACTGCTCCGTCCCTGACAGAGGGTCATATGAGGGACACGACGCTGGAGTTCATCGTCAAGCTACACGATCCTCCCCGTAGTCGCCTGCGACTCCCCTGCCCTTTCGCCAGGGTGATGGAGGTTGATCAGTCTCTCGAGCTATGGCGGCGCGTGAGCGGCTGCTGTAATGGCATCGTGTGGGAGAACATCGAGTTCCCCCGCCCCACGTCATGTTCCTTAGGCACGGGTGGAAAACCTTCACTCACGCCCACTATCTTGGGGAGGGGCACGTCCTTGCTTCAAGTTAGTAGATTCCGATACGCTCTCCATCAAGATCTTCGAGCCTTCAAGCGCTCATCTTGGGTGCTGTGTAGAAAGCTCAAGCGATGACGAAAGCTCCCCCTCAAGCGACATCGACGAGAAGGACAATGATGGCAAAGACGGCGGCAGCGGTCATCCGGCCGTCAAGTCTGAAGATGACGACCCGGACTCCGATTGAATGTCGGCAGCACCGTCATCACGAGCTAGCTGTCGAAAGCACCATGATTTGCATATGGTCTCCGGTAGAGCGATTTGACGGGGATGCTTTGCCTAGACGCCACCGCCACCTCCAGCTGGACCCCGGCAGGCTCGTGGACTCTGGCTTTGTCTTCCCTCCAGGGGAGCGCTCTCTCGATCTTGTCGAGCTGTGTACTTCTAGTCCTAGCGGGGGTGTCAGGGCATCGCCCAGGCGCTCCTTTTGCCCTCGTTGCACTCGATGTAAACCCTAGGAGGAGAGGACAAGAAATGCATTACGAAGCAGTTTTATTTTTTTTCAAAAAAAAAATGTAGGTTGTTGCTATATTTGTATCAAGTACAAAAATTTCCCATCTATATTCGCACTCGTATGACTTGTACTTGTTGACCCACGCAATTTTGAGAAAAAACTTGCCGGAGATGCGTACTTGCCTTATGTCGGTGTACAAAAGAAGGGGCACACCTTTGTACCCCTTTACCTGTGCACGGACAGTCGGAGCCGTGCCCACGGCCGCACCAAGCAGAGCAGGGGAGGTGAACCGAGGTGAAACCGAAGCCCAAGACAGCTAGAGCAACGCCAAGGCTGAGACCACAAAGAGCAGAGTGACGAAGCAGGTTCCCCCGGCAAGACCCTTGCCGGGGCGGCTCGTCCAACACCAGCGGAGCGCACCACCCTTGAGTCCACGGTCTCCAACACCATCAACCACGTTGGGCCAGGGCTTGGGAGGCACCTCCATGGTGGCATGCAGATCTTTGTGAAGACAAGAAATATTCAAGATCAGATGAGGATTAAAAGACAACGATCCTAGGCAAGATCCTTGCCGAGGAGAGCCATAAGACCCTCGGCAAGATCCTTGCCGGGGACGACAGCATGCCACTGCAAGGCCCTTGCCGGGCCACCTGGCAAGGCCCTCACCAAGGACGCCAGCAGGGCCACTTCCAGGCCCACACCACCCAAGTCTCCACTGCCGTTCGCATGCAGCTACCACCCCAACCAGCTGGGCAGGCACCTGCGTGGCAACATGCAGCTTCCAGGCCAACTCAGTAAGCGCCTGCGTGCCGGCATGCAGATCTTCGTGAAGACCTTACCACCGCGCCACCTCAGCTGCCTGCCTGTCTACATGGTGCCACATGCATCGCTGGCTAGGATGCGTGTCGAAGCAAGGAGGAGCGGCGACGGACGGGACGGGCCTCGTTCCCGTCCCCAATAAAGGAAGGGGACACCTAAGCGATGCATTAAATGCGTCTTGTCCTGTAATACAGGTGATAAGCTCGTAGCACTGTACGCCTTTCCACCTCCTGTGTGCCACTGTGGCAGCCCCTTTCGACTATATAAAAGGAGGCCCATGGCCTACTGGAGAAGGATTCGGCTCTTTGGAACGACTCAGCCACCGTAGCTAGTTGGGGGGCTCAAGAACACTCAATACATCCACCAAAGCAGGACTAGGGTTTTACGCATCCTCGCGGACCGAACCTGGGTAAACGATCCTTGTGCTGATTACTAATCCTGCTCTTCTTGCAACCCTGTGCCCCGGCAACCGTAGTAGGGATTCTTGTGATCCCATAGGTGTCGTTTCCCACCGACATCTTGGCGTGCCAGGTAGGGGTGCGCAATCGTGAGAATCTCGTCTAGTAGTTAGCCTAGCATTTCTTCATTGCCATGGCTCCCAAGAAGAAGACGGCCACGGCGATCGGCTCGTCGGGGGCCGAACGGCCCGTGTCAGTACGGGCGAGTAGCGGCCCGGTCGCGGACAGAACCCGAGTCGCGGTCCGCTAGCACCAGCATCACCCTGGCTGTCAGATCCTGGCGAGCGGCGCCGTTCATGCGCCAGGCAACGGGTTGCACATCACCAAGTCTAAAGATGGGGCTGGGGCCCCCGCAGGCGGCGCGGGGCCTTCCAGGAGTGTCGTTGTGCCACCCACGGGTGGCGCAGCAACCTCCAAGACGCCCACGCTGGCGACCACTGTGCTCTCTTCCCATGGTGTGCGCGACGAGCCGCGTCACCACGCCGGTGAACCTGGGCACCGTCGTGGAAAGAGCCATGTGCGTCGTCCGCGGGACGAAGGAGTTCAGCATGCCCGCTGAAGTGCTGGCGAAAATGGCGTGCAGCCGCTGGGTCGTGATGGAGCTCCTTCTAACGTGGTTAGAAGTCAAAGCGCGCCATGGTCCACACATCTGTCGTCGTCACCCACGCCAGCAGAAGCTTTGGCGCGCGATCAGCTACTCCTCGACTTCCCTCCTGCTGCGGAGAAGCTCGACGAGTGGAGGGCCACCATCCGGAGCCTCGTCGCCGACACCAACAAAGACGATCCATGACCGGCGGGACCCTCGGGCCGGCGCTCCACCGAGCCACCACATGCCAGCGATGGGAGGACTGGGGGTGCTGCGGTCACAGTGCACTCTCCTCCTTCTCGCCAGCCGCCGCGGGCGTCGCCCCATCGTGACGACGCTTGTGATAACATCTCTATAGCATCGTCCGACCCGCGGACCCACCGCGACCAGCGCCAAGTTCTTCGAGAACGAGCTCATGAAGATGCTCGAACCACTATTGAGCGCCGGCATGATACACGCCACCAGTCGGACAAGCGGGCGGGACCCGCTATGGACCACCCAGCACCGGGGGGCTCCGGCGGCCTACCTTACGAGGTGGGCTGCCCGGCCTTTACCCGCGAGTTGCGGCAGTTCCAGTGGCCATCCCACCGCACGTTCAAGCCCGACGTCGGCGAGAAGTACACTGGCAAGACCCATCCGTCTGAGTTCCTCAGCATCTACACCATCGCGATGCAGGCTGCCGGACCTCACGACGACAAGGTGTGTCGGGACCCCGATCCTAAGTCACACCAATCTAGCATGTAACACATCAAATCACTTTGTGGCCTCACACACGGTATTCCCACGGGTGCCACCTTACCTGGCCCGGGACCGTTTGCGCCTTTTGGCTCACGTATATGATAGTGTCGCTAGCATCCATATGACAAAGAACCCGGGCCGACATGGCTAGTCGTGAATCCAAAGCGGCACTGACCCATGAGGACAGGCATACATGAATCACATCGAGCATGTCGGTCATCAACGTGTGAATCCGGGCTGTAGCACTGGGATAAATGGACTCCGGTAACCCGGGCTGTAGCAGGCTAGGCAGGACTCCGGATGTCACCGCGTGACATTTCCCCGAAGGGACAGACACAGGAACAAAGTGAAACACATGCCGGCCAGTGAAGTGTTCCGAGCAGTAGTGCTGGGCTAGCAGGACTCCGGTGAACCAGGCTGTAGTGGACTACTATCGCTCAGAAAGCACTAGACTACATTTCCCCATATCATAGGCTGCCAAGGATAAACAACTAGATTGTCGGATCCCACACATAGCAATACACGTTACACGTACGCATAACATGCAAGTATGTGCTGTACAACATGGCATCACAACATAACGCAAACTCATATAGATAAAGGCCCAAAAGAGCCACATAGCATTAAATACAAACAGGGGTCTCATGACCCATCATTCAGAGCATACAAGCAACAAGCGGAAGCATTACATGTCTGAGTACAGACAACTACAAAAGAAAAAGGCTTATAAGCCTGACTATCTACAAGACACTCCCAAGGGTACAAGATCGTAGCTGAGGTAACAAGCTACTCGTCGAAGTCCAAGCGGAAATACTTGTAAGACCGAAGTCTCCGCTGCAAAACATAAATAAAGCAAACATGAGTACAAAGGTACTCAGCAAGACTTACATCAGATCCTATCATACATGCATTAGTATCAAGGAGGTAATGTGGGGTTTAGTTGCAGCAAGCCAGCTTTGACTCAGTGGCTATCCTGTTCTACGACTACAAGAACTTCTTTGAGGTGAAGCAGCGCACGCGAGTCCACTAATCACCACATCAATACACTACTATGGATTCATTCCCGTCTCTCTACGAGGACGCCATCCATAGCACTCACACTTATCTTGAGCATTTTAGAGTATCCACTTTAAGTTGTCTATGTACCACGTAAGCATCCAAGAAGTCCATAACCGAGGACACGGCTATTCGAATAGATCATGATAACCCTGCAGGGGTGTACTTCTTCACACACGCTCTCACCACTTATTGCCCTGTACACGTCATGTACCTCGGCAACCTTCAAGCGGAAGCCGGGCGAGGGTGTCGGCCACGACCTGACTAACCACACAAGACTCTAGTCCAGGTTTATCGCCTATTCGGGTTCCATCCGCAAGGAGATCCGGCCGGGGTGTCGCTCACGGCCCCAAATGATGTGTACAGGGTTCCCGAGCCCACCATCCGGGTGCCACTCGGTACACCGGACCACGTGTGCCTAGTCTGTCCCAAGCCCACCCTGCCGGGTGCCACTCGGTAGAAAAATAGCACTACCTACAAACACCAGAAACTAGTTGCAACTCCTGGACAGAGATCAAGTCGGTTAATAAGTCGAGAGGGGTCGAGTTACCGGAACCCAATGTGTGGTAGTAGCTAGTCATTGGACAACTTACACAGAACTCGGTTCTTAAGGACGGTCCCAATGAGACAACCCACCATGTACTCCTACATGGCCTCTCACCGCTACCTTTACCAAATCGTGTTCACACACTTAATTCTCAGCATCAGAACATATCGTAACACTCCAATTCATTCCCAATGAACCAGACCCGACACAACTCTAAGCAATAGTAGGCATGGCATGGTAATCAACTATTTACTGTGGTAATGACAGGTCATGCAGAGGAATGGGTTCAACTACCGCGGCATAAAGTAGCAGTTGAATCGTTGTTGTACTAATGCAATAAAAGAGAGCAGGAGCGAGAGAGTGGGATTGTATCGGAATGAACAAGGGGGTTTGCTTGCCTGGTAGATCAACAGGGGGGCACTGCTCCTCTGACAGGTACTCTGGATTGGTCTCCGGAGCAAAGACCTATTGAGAAGGAACGGTGTCGGCAATCAATACACAATCATATGCAACAGTATGATGCATGAAGATGGCATGAAGATGTGATGTTATATGAGCTAATGCAACTAGCATTCTAATTGGAAGAGGTCCATTCGAACCAAAGGTTCAAATGCATCTTTAAGTTAAGCTCTTTATATAAGCCATTTTAGTGTTTCACTTATACAGCAGGTATAACTTGGTTTGTCATGCATGAAACTGGTACAGATGGATAGATTGCATTTTTCTGATGATTTTTCATATATAACTAATTTCAATCTGAGCTACGGTTGAATTTATATGAATTTTTGAAATTTTGAATATTTTCTGGAATTTCCTGTTTTAAAATAATTCCAGAAAAAGAATAACGGCGTCAGCATGACTTCCGCACTGCGTCAGCGGTCAACGGCGCTGACCAGGTCAAACCTGACACGCGGGGTCCACCCGTCGGTGTTATAGTTAATTAACAGAGGTTAATTAATTTTTAAACTAATCCTAAACTAGAAATTAGCAAGGCCGGGCCCCACCTGTCAGTGTCACAAGGGGGAGTTAGTTAGCGGGGTTGACCCAGTCAATCCCGCCGGCGTTTAGCCGTCGGCGAGGCCGAACGCGGCGGAGGGGCTCGGGATCGCGTCTCCGGCGACCAAATGGGCCGCGGAGACCATCTGCGAGGAGCCCAGGCTCACGCGCATCCAATGGGACACGCGGGAGACCGCGGGGGTGCCGGAGCTCGCCGGAGCAGAGCTCGCGGCGGCGGCCGGTGTTCGGGCGCGAGCGGGATCGGCCTGCGAGGCACGGGGAGGCAGGGGAGAAGGGGGGGTTTGACGGCAGGGCTCAGAGCGAATCCAACGGCGTCGTCGGCGAGCTCGGGGACAGCCGGACGGCGACGTGCGGGCGGTGGAGATCTGCGGCGGCCGGCGATGAAGAAGACGACGGTGGCGACGATGGAGGCCGTCTGGAGGTGCGTGGCTCGACGAGGAGGGTCGCGGAGGAGCTGTGGAGCGTGTCGGGGAGGCGAGGCCGTGGCTGTGGGCGCGGCAGAAGTGGCCGGTGGCGGCGGTGGCGCTCGGCCGTGAGAGAGAGAGAGCGAGGGAGAGGAGAGGAGAGGACTAGGGAGAGTGGGAGGGGTACGGGGCGTCGTGGCGACGTTCGGGCGTTCCAGGGCGACGAGGAGGACGCCAGGCAGGCAGCTGCGTGCCGGTGCGCACGGCGTCGGGCACCGCTTCCCCTCTGCCTACTGGCAAGAGGAGGAAGACGGCTATGCCCCTGGTGGGCTGGGCCAGAACAGAGATGGGCCGGCCAGAGGCGCCAGGTAAGAAGCCCAGGTAAGGTTTTTCCATACTTTAACTCTTTTCTATATTCTGACATTTGTTTTGATTTAATAAAAATACTAAATCATTTTATTTTCTTTTGAAAATTAATGTAGGAACTTAATTGGATTATTCCAAAGCCCCACAGTAAAAATCAGAATTATTGGACATATATAATATATATAACATATATATATATCCTATGCAAATATTTACCGGATTAACTCAAATGGCCAAAAATAAATACTTCTGAGCTCCCAAAAATATTGGTTGGAATTTTACCTCTGGCCAATATTTTTATAGAAAATCAGGAACATTTTCTTGGGCCAAATTGAAGCAATTTTTATCTGGGTCATTTCCAGAAATGATTTCTCAGGGTTTCACAAATCCCCATTTCAAATTTAAATAAAATTTAAACATGATGCACACATGTCTAGCTAGCCTTGAGCATACCAGAACTAGGGATGTGACAACTCGCCCCCACTTGAAAGAATCTCGTCCCGAGATTCAGGGGTCGATGGAAAGAAAGTGGGGTACTCCAGTCGAAGACAATCTTCTCGCTCCCTGGTAGCTTCTCTCTCAGAATGATGAGACCAATGAACCTTGAGAAACTTGATGTTCTGACGTCGAGTGACACGCTCTGCTTGATCAAGAATGCGAACAAGGTACTCTCGATATGTGAGGTTATCTTGGAGATCAAGCGTTTCGTGGTCCACCCCGCGGATGGGATCCGAGAAGCAACGCCTGAGTTGAGAGACGTGGAAGACATCATGTACCCGAGAAAGATGTGGGGGTAGTTCCAACTGGTAGGCAACCTCTCCTCGTTTAGCGAGAATGAGAAAGGGACCAATATAACGAGGAGCCAACTTGCCCTTGATACCGAAACGATGGGTACCCTTCAAGGGAGTAACCCGAAGGTAAGCCTTGTCGCCAACTTCATAAGCCACTTCCTTATGACGATGGTCATACTGGCTCTTTTGACGAGATTGGGCTGTTTTTAAATTCTCACGAATGATGCGAACTTGCTCTTCTGCCTCCTGGATCATATTCGGTCCAAAGAATTGTCTTTCACCGGTTTGTCATGACCGGTTTTCCAATAAAAATATTTATTGAAAGACTGATCTTTTGAGTCCCGTATGAGGAAAAATCCTCCTTACTGGTAGACAATCTCTTGATACAATAAGCCAGTAGCAAAAATATATTACAGGGTTGAGCTAAGGGTGCTCAACAATTTATTACAAGCGCGCCAATAATTATACATAATGGCGGATATAACACAATGGTGTGGTGGCATACTACTGACTCGAGCTTAAAGTGATGGAGGAATAACACAGTGGGGAGTGGATAACATGACTCTTAAACTAGCATCTCATCGAGCGTCGAGGTGAGGCTCGATGAATTTATTCGGGTTGCGGAAGCGGATATAATACAGTGACCAAATCCAGGGTCGCACGAGACTGACTGGGACTCCTCTAGGCATCGGACTCGCTATCGAATTCTTCATCCATGAGATCGCCTTCATCAGCATCTGGCCAAATCAACAAGCCAGGTGAGTACTTTGAAGTACTCGCAAGACAGTTCGGACGTAAGATATAACAAATGCATGCATGAATGCTGTCGGTGTACTAGAGTAGGGGTACCCTAGTATCGCGAACTTGTGCATGGACAGTCGCAGCACCCCGCGGCAAGGCTTGTCGGGCGACCACCAAGGCCCTCTGTGGCTCCTTTTGAGCCATTCAAGAACAAAGTATTCAAGCCAAGGAGACAAGGCCCCGGCAAGAGGAGCTTGCCGGGAAGGCCACTCAAGACACAAGACCCCGGCAAGAGGAGCTTGACGGGGAGGCCAACCAAGTCATCTCAAGGAACTTGCCGCGACGCGCCACGCGTCCCGGCAAGACCCGGCGAGCGGCAAGCTTCCGGGCGCGACAAGATAACGACCGCGGCAAGGCACTTTGCCGCGGCAGGCAAGCAACCACTCTGTACCCGCGCTCCAGCACACCCACCAACGTGTCGCTCTAGGACCCTTCCAGGCATACGTGGCGGGAGGCTGTGCAGCCAGGGGTGCACTGTGGCAAGCGGCGCTGACAAGGTTGCCATCGTGGCGAGCGGTGGCGTCCCTGACGGTCCCTTTTCTGCACTGTTTGGGCGACGTAGATAGGCATTTAATGCCCTTGTCCCCTGCCGTCAGGGTTAGGTAGGATACACTGTACAAGTAGCTGTACCAACCGCAACACCTTTCTATTTTTGCCCTTATCTACGTTGCCACCTGTTGGAGACCCCTTGATCATATAAAAGGAGGCCCATGCACAACGTAGGGGGAGAGGACAGTAGAACGCTCACGCTCGGTCTCGTTAGCTACTGGTGCGTACTGTAGCACTCAGCGCTCCCGAGCAAGAACTGAATACAAACCACAAAGCAGTAGTAGGAGTATTATCTCTCCAGAGAGCTCCGAAGTTGGGTAAACTGCGCGTGTGCTCCGCCTTGATCTGCTCTTCGTGCGACCTCCGCCCCCCGCCGAACCGAAAGGGGCTCGGTCCCCATAGGTGCTCGTGGATCAGTTTCCCCGACATCTTTGGCGTGCCAGGTAGGGGCGTCGAGGTTGTGTGAACCTGATCAGGCGTTCACACGAGCTAGATCTTCATCATCTTCATCAACATGCCGCCAAAGAAGAAGGCTTCGGAGGCGGCTGCTCCGTCCGCAACAGACCCACCGCCGCCGGAGCAAACGGCTGGTGGGGAAGACGCCGGCGGAAGAACGGGCGTCGACGAGGGAGCCCACGGTGCCGCCAGGTCCAAGGACAAGGTTGCGCTGCCCATCGGCGGTGTAGCCGGCTCCCACGACGACCGAGCGTCCGTAGATGCACCGCGCCCATCTCAGGAGGCGCAGGACCGGCAGCGTCGTGGTACTCATGGTACCATATGCTCGCTGGACCCAGATCGAGCTGGTGGATCTCGGGATGCTCCAGGCCAGCATGCGCGCCAACGTGCTGGCGCGAGCGAGGCACGGTCGCCTGGACGGGATATTGCTCCTTCTAACGCAGTTAGAAGTCCGAGCATATCCCGCTCCTCGCACCGTTCGCCACTGCTACCCGCCACTCCAGCAGAAGCTTTGGCGCGAGCTCAACTGCTCCTAGACTTCCCTCCAATGCCAGACAAGATCGACGACTGGAGGGCCACCATTCAGAGTCTCATCGGCTTCGCCAACGGCGACAATCCACGGCAGCCGACTACGTCGTAGCCGCGGCAAGTCAGCTAGGCGCGACCCGATGGCGACAAGACCGGTGGGGGTGCAACCACCGTGCACTCTCCGCCCCAAAGGCCAAGATCGCCGACTCGTCGGGTCCACCGCGACAGCGACTCCACTGCTTCATCAGATCCACGAGCTCGTCGCGATCAACGCCAAGTTCTTCACGAATGACAGCAAGAAGACGCTCGTACTCGCATCGAGCGCCGAAGAGAAGCGCGGCGTCAGTCAGACCAGCGCGCTGGGCCCACTGTCGACATGCGTGCGCTAGGGGAACCAGGCGACCTGCCGTACGCGGTAGGTTGCCCTGCGTTTACCCGTGAGCTGTGGCAAGTCCAGTGGCCCAGCACGAAGAATTTCAAGCCAGACGTACCTGAGAAGTACGACGGCAATTTGCATCCATCAAAGTTCCTCAGCATCTACACCATCGCGGTGCAAGCTTCTGGGGGGAGGGACGACAAGATCCTTGCCAACTACTTCCCGCTGGTGCTCAAGCCCAACGTCAGGTCATGGCTCATGCACTTGCCGGACAACTCCATATCTTCCTGGGCAGACCTATGCCATTAGTTTGTCGGCGCCTTTACAGGCGGCCACAAACCTCATGGCCAGGAGAGTGATCTTCATCTGCTTGCCCAGAAAGAAGGAGAGCCCATGCGCAAGTACATCCAGAGATTCAGCCATATGCAACGCAACATCCCAGATGTCCACCCTACCGCAGTCATTAGCGCGTTCCATCAGAACGTGCGTAACAGCAGGATGCGGGTGGAGATGGCAATGTGCAAGATCAGAGACGTCAGTGAGCTGTATGCCCTGGCCGACAGGTGTGCACGTGCTGAGGAAGGGAGGAAACTCCCCGGAGAGAATACAGGAACAGGAGGATCTGACAGCGATGATGCAGCCTTGGCAAAGAAAAACCGGCGGCGGAACAACGGAAGAGGAAAGGCAAAGATGTGCTAGTTGTTGAGCAGTCCGGCAACGAAGGTGGCGCCAAGAAAGCCAAAGCTGGTAGCTCCGGCATGGAGGTTGCCGCATGCGCCAACTGCCAGGCTGTGGCGTCCGCCGACAAGCAGGATGGCACCAACAAAAGTACTGCAAGATCCACCGCACCAAGGGCCATGACCTCCAGAGCTGTAAGAAGGTCGAGCAGCTTGTCGAGCTGCAAAAGGCCGAGTACGAGCGACGCGACAACGAGAAAGCCCAAGGAGGCGCTGGAGGATTCGGTACGAAGCGCCCCGGCCGGGGAGGACGCCGCGGCAAGGCCAAGCAGCGGCAAGGAGACAGACCTCCCCGCGGCCGCGACAAGGATGAAGATGACGACGACGACGACGAAGACATGGATGATGATGAAACCAGTGAGCAGGAGTTCCAGAAAGCCACAGAGGTCTTGTGCGTTGACGGTGGTGCTTCTCTGCATACTTCACATCGCCAACTCAAGCAGTGGGTGCGGGAAGTCAATGCGGCAGAACCACCCGTTGAGTCACGCAAGCTTCTGAAATGGTCCAGCACGCCTATCATCTTTGATATTGAGGACCACCCTGATCGCACAACTGCTGTCGGGTGCTTGCCGATGTTGGTTTCACCAACTATCCGCAACCTCAAGGTCACTAAGATGCTAGTTGACGGCGGGGCCGGCTTGAACCTGATCTCCTCCGCTGTGCTCAGGAAACTCCAGGTCCCTGACAGCGAGCTCGAAGAGACCGGCACATTCCAAGGAATCAACCCGGGAAGGAGCAAGCCGAAGGGGAAGATCACCCTGCCGGTGACATTTGGCAGCGAGTTGAACTTCAGGACTGAGAGGGTCACTTTTGACGTTGCCGATTTTCCATTGCCTTACAATGGGATTCTTGGTCGTCTGGCGCTCGCCAAGTTCATGGCGGCCTCTCACTATGCGTATAACATGCTGAAGATGCCAGGCCCGATAAGTGTCATTTCTGTCCCTGGCGACAAGAAAGATGCTCTTATCTGTGCCGACAAAATTTACTAGGAAGCAACAGCTGCAACAGATCGCAAGCCACTTGTCGCCGAAGCTCCCGGGGGGGGGGGGGGAAGAAGAAGACCAAGTCCGGCAAGAGTTCTGATGCCCACTCCGGCAAGCACACCTCTTTGGAGTGCTGCGCTACCGTCGAGGACGCACCATCGAGCTCCACCGGCAAGTGTAAGAAGACAATGGCAGCTCCGCCAGCGACCAAGAAGGTGTCCGCCAAGGAGGATGGCACTGGTGGTACTTTCACCATCAGTGCCACTCTCGACCCTAAATAGGAAAGCGCGCTCATTGCTTTCCTGCGGGCGAATGTCTATGTGTTTGCGCGGCAACCATCTGACATCCCCGGTGTTCCCAGGAAAGTAATTGAGCACCACCTTGCCGTCTGTCCTCATGCGCGGCCCATCAAGCAGAAAGTCAGAAAGCAAGCAGTGGAGCGCCAAGAATTCATCGCAGAAGAGATCAAGAAGTTGGAAGCAGCAGGCCTTGTCAGAGGAGTGCTCCATCCTACGTGGTTGGCCAATCCTGTAGTCGTGCGCAAGGCAAACGGGAAATGGAGGCTTTGTATCGACTTTACCGATGTCAATAAAGCTTGTCCCAAAGACCCATTTCCCTTGCCGCGCATCGACCAGATTGTTGACTCCACGGCCGGATGTGACTTGCTTTCATTTCTTGACGCATACTCAGGATACCATCAGATCTTCATGGCAGAAGAGGATGAGGAGAAAACCGCATTCATCACTCCCTGTGGCACGTACTGTTTTATACGGATGCCTTTCGGTTTAAAGAATGCTGGTTCAACATTTGCAAGGGTAGTCCATACTGCTTTTGAACCACAAATACACAGAAATGTGCAAGCCTACATGGACGACATAGTGGTCAAGAGCAAGGATAGGGCAACTCTGATTCAAGATTTAGACGAGACTTTCGCAAATCTGCGCAAGATCAGCCTTAAACTCAACCCCGAGAAGTGCGTGTTTGGAGTCCCTTCCGGCAAGCTTCTCGGGTTCTTCGTGTCTCAGCGGGGAATTGAAGCCAATCCCGACAAGATCAAGGCCATTGAGCAGATTGAAGCACCGAAGCGCGTCAAGGCTGTACGGAGACTTGCCGGCTGCGTGGTGGCTCTCAGTAGGTTTATCTCTAAGTCTGTTGAGCGCGCCCTGCTGTTTTTCAAAATTTTGAAAAAGGCAGGTCCAATGAAATGGACTCCGGAAGCGGAGGATGCGCTGCAGGACTTGAAGAGATACCTGTCCTCCACTCCAATACTTGTCGCACCTAAGCCACAAGAGAAGTTGTTGCTGTATTTGGCGGCAACCAATCAAGTGGTTAGTGCTGCGTTAGTAGCGGAGAGGGAGGCAGATGATGAGCCAGCAACCACGGTGAGCGCATCCAGCGACAAGCAGGGGGCTTCCCTGACAAGCTCTGGTCCCGGCAAAGATGGATCTGCGCAGACGCCCGAGGAGATACGGAAGAAAATGGTGCAGCGCCCAGTCTACTTTGTCAGTTCCCTTCTGCAGGGGGCTAGGTCAAGGTACTCTGGTGTGCAGAAATTGCTTTTCGGCCTTCTCATGGCCTCGAGAAAGCTGCGCCATTACTTCCAAGCACATGAGATAACAGTTGTCACTCGTTTTCCGCTGAAGAGGATACTGCAGAATCCAGAAGTAATAGGCAGGATTGTTGAGTGGGCACTGGAACTGTCAAGCTTTGACCTCAAGTTTGAGAGCACTTCAACTATCCAAAGCAGAGCATTGGCAGAATTCATAGCAGAGTGGACGCCAACACCAGATGAAGAAATTCCAGAAATGAGCATCCCCGTCAAGGAGGCAAGAAAAGAGTGGCTGATGTACTTTGATGGTGCTTTCTCACTGCAAGGGAATGGTGCTGGCGTACTGCTTGTCGCACCCACCGGAGAGCACCTTAAGTACGTAGTCCAGATGCACTTTCCCAAGGAGCAAGCAACAAACAATACTGCAGAGTATGAAGGTTTGCTTGCCGGTCTTAGGATCGCGGCAGACCTTGGGATCAAGAAGCTCATCGTCAGGGGTGACTCGCAGCTTGTCGTCCGCCAAGTGAATAAGAGTTATCAGAGTCCGTTGATGGAAGCTTACGTTGATAAAGTGAGGAAGCTAGAAGAGCACTTTGTCGGCCTACAGATGGAACATGTTCCAAGAGCTCAGAACGACATTGTCGATGGCCTGTCAAAGTGCGCAGCACTTAAGTTACCTGTGGAACCAGGGATCTTTGTGCTCAAGCTAACTCAACCGTCTGTGACGCCATCAACTGGACAGGGCAAGAAGAGGAAGTTAATTCCTGGTGACTATTTTCCGGCAGAGCTTCCCGAAGCCGCCGCCAAGAAGGTCCCCAAGATCAACACCAAGAGTGCTGGGGAGCAGTCTGCTCCGGCAAACCCCAGGGTTTGTTCCGTTGAAGCAGACGCTCCTGACAAGTTTTGCTCCGACAAGCTTGCCGGGGAACGTCAAGCTCCGGCTGAGCCGCCGTTTCTCACCGTAGAAGCGGATGTTCCCACAGCGGCAGATGTGCCTTTAGTCCTTGTTGTCGAGCCACAAGCTCCAGCATGGGCACAACAGATCGTCCGTTTCCTTCAGACAGGAGAACTTCCGAAGAGCAAGAAGAAGCGGAAAGAGTAGCCCGGCAGTCAAGTATGTACCAGTTTGTCGACAACGCACTGTACAGAAGAAGACTCAACGGGGTGAAATTGAAGAGTATTCACCGGGAAGACGGACAAAAGCTGTTGGCAGAGATACATGGAGGCATATGTGGTCACCACATTGGCGCAAGAGCGCTTGCCGGCAAAGCTTTCTGGCAAGGTTTCTTTTGGCCGACAGCCCTCCCGGATGCAACTGCACAAGTAACCAAGTGTGAAGCGTGCCAGTTTCATTCCAAGCAGATACACCAGCCAGCTCAAGCTCTCCAGACGATCCCTTTATCCTAGCCATTTTCGGTCTGGGGGCTCGACATCCTCGGCCCCTTCCCCCGAGCAGTCGAGGGCTTTGAGTACTTGTACGTCGCAATCGACAAGTTCACAAAGTGGCCGGAAGTGGAAGCAGTGAGGAAGGTGACAGCACAGTCAGCAGTCAAGTTCTTCAGGTCGATTGTTTGCCGCTTCGGGATCCCTAACAGGATCATCACCGACAACGGTACGCAATTCACGAGCCGCACCTTCATGCAGTACGTCCAAGATCTTGGCGCCAAGGTCTGCTTCGCTTCTGTTGCTCACCCCAGGAGCAACGGTCAAGCGGAGAGGGCAAATGCTGAAGTGCTGCGGGGACTCAAGACCAGGACTTTCGACAGGCTGCACGGTTGCGGAAGAAACTAGATTGAGGAGCTGCCGGTGGTTCTTTGGTCGATCAGGACGATGCCAAATCGAGCCACTGGCCAGACACCTTTCGCTCTAGTCTATGGAGCAGAGGCAGTTTTCCCCACGGAACTCGTATACGGGTCGCCTCGAGTGCTCGCTTATGATGAGCTTGAGCAAGAGCAGCTGTGACAAGATGACGCGCTGCTCCTTGAGGAAGACCGTCTTCAGGCTGCTGTACGAGCTGCTTGCTACCAGCAAGCTTTGCGCCGCTACCATAGCCGCAAAGTTAACGCCAGAAGTCTCGAGGAAGGCGACCTTGTTCTTCGGCGCGTTCAGTCCGCCAAGAATTCCAACAAGTTGACGCCGAAGTGGGAAGGCCCTTACCGGGTGAAACGAGTCACTAGGCCTGGCGCTGTCCGCCTTGAGACCGAAGATGGCATTCTGGTGAGCAACTCCTGGAACATTGAGCATCTTCGTAAGTTTTACCCGTAAGGCGCGGTTGTCGGACCCTGCTCCGGCAACCATCTTTTGTACAAGTCTTGCCGTTGTTGCATGTAATCCTTTGTACAAAGCCAGGCGCAGACCCTGTGCATAAATAAAGCTCATGTGCTCCGCACATCTTGTCAATTTCATGCTTTTTATTTTTTGCATGAGTTATCTGACACTTTGTGCAGCGAACACCCCCGGTAAGCAATAACGAGCCATAAGGCTCCATAATATTATTTTCTCTACTTCCTTTTTTCTCAAGGAAATGAAGGTTCCTTCGCCGTCAAGTTTGTCGGGGGGAAGGGGAAGATAATGGTATGCAACAGGGGTCGTTCAAGAAAGTTTCGCCTTGCCGGGAAGCAAACGACAGAAAACCTAAGTTGCCAAAGTTTGAGCAATCAGATGTTTTTAAATTTTTAAGTTATCTTCCTTAAACGACCATGCTTTATATGGAAAACCTGTGCGCGAAGGAACCGGCTCGTGGCTAGTTGCGCCCTTACTTTGTTTCGAGTTCGCTCAACAGTTTAAGTGTGCTGCGACTAGAGTCGCGCCCTTACTTTGTTTCGAGTTTGCTCAACAACTTAAGCGAGCTGCGACTAGTTACGACAAGGTTTCTTGTCGGCAACGGCACTGCCAGCAGGCTGCTGACGTCCCGCACTCAGCGCTCGCGGCGAGGGTGCCTGCACCGGCAAGTTCCCTAAAAGCGTAGGGCAAAAACATACAAAGGAAGGAATCAAGTAAAGGAAATAACATTGCAATCACTACCCAAAATAAGAGTTATATTACAAAATAGCTTGTCGCGGCTCTAATAGACTGTTTTCATAACATGATCAGCAACGACAAGAAAAGAAGGAAACGGGCGGCCTAGTCCATGCAATCGCCCTCAACCCTCTTGATCCCGCTCACCTTGTCCACAATGGGTGCGACAAGGTCCTTGAGCGCCTCCAGATCAGCTTCCGCCGGCAGGGATCTGAGGACGTTGGTGAGGTTGAGGCCCGGGTTGCGGAAGGCTACCTTCACCAACACTTTTTGAAGAGCTCCCGCGCAGATCTTGCGCGACTCGTCGGCCAACTGCTTTGGGATCCTCTCCCGGAGTCGCTGAAGGGCCGTCACCACGCCTTTGAAGAACAAGGTGAGCTTGGCGCTGGATTGGAGGTTCTCGTTGGAGGGATACCCAAGATCCTCCATCCCCAGTTGCGCCAGCTCCCTGTCAATGTCGGCGGCAGCATTCACAAGACCTTCCGTCCACTGCTCCACATTCTCTCTAAAAGCGTTCTGGGTGGCGGCAACACTCTCCAGCAGCGGCTTGTCGGCCTTGATTTCCTTCTTCAGGGCCGCCTCCTACTCCCTGGCGCCGTCCAGCGTCTTGGTCAGAGCGGTCAGCTTCAACTCAAGATCGGCGTTGGAGTCCTTGGCGGCGCCAAGCTCCTTGATCTTCTTGGCGAGACAACCCAGCAGCTCGCCAAAGGTGTAGGCATCCTTCTCGCGCTCATGCTTGAGCGCGGCGAGCTCTTCACCGCTCGCCCTGAGATCGGTTTCCAGCAGCGCCACCTTCGTCTCCAGCTCCTTCTTGGCGGCCTCGGCGGCTGCGGCAGCATCCTCCGCTTGCTTGATAGCTCCGCCAAGTGTTCGCTCGCGCGCGGCAAGCTTCTCCTTGTGGCTATCGAGGTTGACCTTCCGTTGCGCTAGTTCACCCTCCTGCGCTGACAGCTTCTCAGCAGCAAGCCGCTGCTGCTCCTCGACGTTAGCCTTCTCGAGGAAGAAGGCCTTCTGCGCCTCCTCGAGCTGCTCCCGCTCCTCCGCCAGGGACCGGAGAGCTGCCTGGTTGATGCCTCGGAGCTCCGTCGCGCGCTTCTCGATGTCGGCTCCCGCCTTCGCGGCAAGCGCTTCGCGGGATTCCAGCTTGGCTTGCCGAGCGCGGTAGAGCGACAACAACTTCTGCAGTAGCCGCTCCTCCTCAGGCTCATCGCTGCTGCTGCTTGGCGCGTCGACCAGCGTCAGCCCAGCGGAGGCAAGCACCTCCACGTCAAAGCTTTCTCCTTCGACCGGCGCCCTGGACGTTGACGCCCAGGGGAGGTTGATGAAGACGCCATCACCGGCCTTCAAGTAGACGCCCGGCTGGGGCCCTTCGGAGCCCAACGCTACGACAGCGGCGGAAGGGTTGGTGGTCGGCGTAGCGCCTGACGCTCCTGCGGCCTCAGGGCCGTTAGTGCAATCGCCAGACCCCTCGTCGGCTGCTACGGCGGCAGCCTTGGCGGCCTCTTCGCCGGCGGGATCATCAGTGCCGGCCGCTTCTTCGGTGGCGGCGGCATCATCAACAGCAACCTCGGTCTCCATCGGCTCCGCAGTAGATGGATCTGACGGCCGAAAAAGGAAGAAAAGTCAAGCAGATATTCAAAAAGAAGATCAAACGAAGAAGAACCCAAGGGAAGTTTAGGAGCAAGAAGTACCTGTACCAGGCTGGGCAGTTGGGATCTCCGCTGCCGGGGGGTCGCTAGTACTGTCCCTTGCCGGAGACTGCTCCCTTGCCAGAGAGCTCTCCCTTGTCGGAGGATTCTCCCTTGCCGGAGAACTCTCCCTTGGCGGCGTAGTCGAAGCAGATGTCATGTCAGGGGCGGACTCCGGATGCTCCTAGTGAGGCTGCTCTGCTCCTACACAAGCCAACAGTCAGATATCAGCAAACAAAGAGTATCCATGCGTGCCCAATAGCGGGAAGCAAACCATATACTTACGCTGGGGGCTGCTCTGAAGAACAGCTGTCGGGTCCGGCAAGTTTGTCTCGGGCGCACCCCCCGCTGACACGGTGGGATCGTCCTCGATGACAATCACCGGGACCTTGGCTCTCTTTGCCGCTCTCTGGGCCAGAGTCCTAAAAAGGAATAAGTTCAGAGTAAAGCAAATGAGATACAAGACAAGACAGCAAGTATTGAAGACATACAAGTACAACAAGAATCTTACTCTTCTTCTTCCTCGTCGGAGCTGAGCGCGGAGTAGTCAAAGCCTAGCCCACCTCCGGCGCGAGGAGGCGGAGGAGTAGGATCCCTTGGCCGCTTGGCGGGAGCTGGAGCGGCGGACCGGGAGGACCCTGCTCCAGTTGCCGCTGCAGCGTGAGGTGCTTCCGCGGCAACAGAACTTGCCGCGGTGGAGCGTGTCGTGCGGCGCGGCGGTGGTTGACTCGTCCGCCGCTCCGCTATGTCCCCGGCCTTGCGAAGACGCCTTCTTGGTGGAGCCGGGGGCTCTGCTTGTGGAGCCGGGGGCTCTGCTTGCGGCAAGCTGCCTGAAGACGAAGAGGAAGAGGAGCCGATCTCCAACGAGCCGCTCGTATCCTCGGCGGGCCCGCTCGGCTCGGCGTCGTGCCCGGCGGACTTCTCCTCGCCGGCAAGATCTTCTCGCTCGGCAAGGCTTGCCGCCTCTGCTACCTCTGCCTCCTCCACGGTGAACCCAAACTCGCCCGCAGCTACGGCTGCCGCCGCCTCTTCCAGCCTGGTGGCGATGCGCTTGATCTCCTCGTAGGTGGTGTCTCGGGTGAGGCCCCTCTGCTCACCGGCGTCGATCGGCACTTCTACCAAGCCATCGAAGAACGCCTGCACGACATCATCTGCAGGCTCTATCCAGGCTGGGTCAATTCCATGCGAGTCGCACAGCGGCATCATTGCACGGATGCGGTCGAGCGAGGAGTTGTTGCACAGCGGAACGACGCCCCTCGGCAACCTGAACACTTCGGGATGCTGAGGGTCATACTTGAACAGCTCCTGGAGCATCGCGTTGAGCTCCAGGACAGTGAAGTTGAAGTTGAGGCCCGGCCGCAGCCTCATGATATCCGCCACGTTCTGGAACTCCCAGGCGGGTCTCCTCCTCTCCTGCAGGGGGGCGATGCGGCGGCGAAGGAAATCTGCGCCAACCGCTCCTACAGTAAGCCCGGCAACCCTAAGGCATTGGATCCGGGTGACGGCAATCTTCAGTCTGTCGTCTTCCGGGGCCAAGCTACTCCAATTACTGCCGCGCACTACTGGAGTTTGGCGCAGGGCAGTAAACGGTTGCGGGTTCTCCTCGACAATCAGGCACCAGTCCGCCCTCCACTCCTCCCACTTGCTGCGGAACTCTCCATCGAGATAAGCATCCTTCTTGCCGGCTTTTGAGATCCAGACGATTCCGCCAGATAAAGGCTCTCCTTTCTCAACTCGAGGCGAAAAGAAGTGGCGGAAAAGGGCTACGTTTGGATGGATTCTGACAAAGTTTTCGCAGAGATGTGCAAAAACTGCCATGGTCAGGACAGCATTGGGGGTGAAGTCAAGGAGGCGGAGCCCGTAGGTGTTCATGACGTCACAGAAGAATTCAGAAAAGGGCGGGCAGAGCCCGCAGTAGAAGAACAAGGCGAAGAAAGGGTACCCAGTGGGAGCTTTTTCCCAAGCGATGGCTGGGAGTACCTTCGTGCGCGGGTGCGCTCGCGTCCCCGTCGACTAGAAGAGGTAGTAGTACTCCTTCAGCTCTTCCGCGGCAAGCTTAGGAGGGAAGATTGCCCGCTCCTTTCGCAGCGCCGCGAGCCGCTGCGCCTCGGCCGACTTCACCTTCTCGGCTTTCGGAGCCATGGCGGGAGCGGTGAGGGAGGACGACGGCATTGGTGGTGCTGGTGGCGATGGGGACGGGGCGCTGCTCTCCTTCGGCTTTGGGAAGAAGGGGAGTGGCAGAGATTCTCGGGGAAGGGGTAGCAACGGGCAGATGGGCGAACTGCCCCTGTTTCCCCTGCTCATAAGGAGGAAGGGAGCGGACATTCCGCCTTTCCGAATAAAGAAACCACCCATGATCTCTCCCACGACGCCGCAATCGATGTGTGCCGTTCAGGGAGGGCGCGGTGGATATGGAGTAAGATACGGCGTGACCCAGGCCGCGTGTGCACGTGCCCTATTTTGGGCCTGGCCCAACAGCGCTTGGCACCGTGTATGGCCCAGGCCCGGGGGCTCCTGTCGGTGTACTAGAGTAGGGGTACCCTAGTATCCCGAACTTGTGCACGGGCAGTCGCAGCACCCCGCGGCAAGGCTTGTCGGGCGACCGCCAAGGCCCTCTGTGGCTCCTTTTGAGCCATTCAAGAACAAAGTATTCAAGCCAAGGAGACAAGGCCCCGGCAAGAGGAGCTTGCCGGGAAGGCCACTCAAGACACAAGACCCCGGCAAGAGGAGCTTGCCGGGGAGGCCAACCAAGGCATCTCAAGGAACTTGTCGCGACGCGCCACGCATCCCGGCAAGACCCGGCGAGCGGCAAGCTTCCGGACGCGACAAGACAACGACCGCGGCAAGGCACTTTGCCGCGGCAGGCTAGCAACCACTTTGTACCCGCGCTCCAGCACACCCACCAACGTGTCGCTCTGGGACCCTTCCAGGTGTATGTGGCGGGTGGCTGTGTAGCCAGGGGTGCACTGTGGCAAGCGGCGTTGACAAGGTCGCCATCGTGGCGAGCGGTGGCGTCCCTGACGGTCCCTTTTCGGCACAGTTCGGGCGACGTAGATAGGCATTTAATGCCCTTGTCCCCTGCCGTCAGGGTTAGGTAGGATACACTGTACAGGTAGTTGTACCAACCGCAGCACCTTTCCATTTTTACCCTTATCTACGCTACCACCTGTTGGAGACCCCTTGAGCATATAAAAGGAGGCCCATGCACAACGTAGGGGGAGAGGACAATAGAACGCTCACGCTCGGTCTCGTTAGCTGCTGGTGCGTACTGTAGCACTCAGCGCTCCCGAGCAAGAACTCAATACAAACCACAAAGCAGCAGTAGGAGTATTATCTCTCCAGAGAGCTCCGAAGCTGGGTAAACTGCTCGTATGCTCCGCCTCGATCTGCTCTTCGTGCGACCTCCGCCCCCCGCCGAACCGAAAGGGGCTCGGTCCCCATAGGTGCTCGTGGATCAGTTTCCCCGACAAATGCGTTATGATTAATTTACCAATGCACATGCAGAATTTAGCAGGCAAGGTAAGTAAAAGGGAATCGGCGGTAGTCCGCCTGAAATCCCAACAAAATAAAAGAAAACCGATCGGGTGTCTGAAGCGACGCCTCGAAAGGTGAACAAGTAAATAAAGATCATGCCACAGTCGGGCGTCTAAGCGACACCACGTAAAGGGCTTAAACTGAAAATAAAAGACATACGTGCCACAGACGGACGTCAGAGCGACATCACGGAAGGGCTTGTATTGAAAGGAAATAACAGTACTGCCACAGTCGGACGTCTAAGCGACATCGCAGAAAGGGCTTCTGCTAAAAGTAAATAATAACAACGCCACAGTCGGACGTCTGAGCGACATCGCAGAAAGGGCTTTTGCTGAAAGTAAATAACAACAACACCACAGTCGGACGTCTGAGTGACATCGCAGAAAGGGCTTATAATGAAAATAAAAGATAACAACGCCGCAGTTGGACGTCTGAGCGACGTCGCAGAAAGGGCTTCTGCTGAAAGTAAATAACAACAACGCCACAGTCGAACGTCTGAGCGACATCGCAGAAAGGGCTTTCTTCATAAGGAAAATAATACTCATAATAAATAATCAACTCATGATAATAAACGGGTTAGTCCATCCATAGGAAAAAACATTTAACTGGGCTTAGCACTCATGTGATTCACCGAAGTATCTGTCACCAGAAACTGACACTTGTCAGGATAAGATAATGCAGAACTTGAACATGGATAAGATGATTCGAGGATATATGACTCTGCAGAGTTTGTACTAAAATTACCCACAGCTAACGGATTTCCGTAGTCACGAAGGACTAGTTCCGTTTACGGTAGTTCAGAAGGAAACACAGCGATCCAGTACACACCCATCACACCTCACGATGTCAGGAATCACCCTAAACAACGTAGAAGAAAAACTTTGAGACGGGGAGATCGCAATCTCGAATAGCATGGGATCAAATTTATATACGCGCGCTCTAAGGGGTGCCCCCCTCTCGGTCCCAACCGGAAACACCCATGCCCCCTGACCGGATGACTGGCTTTAATCCAGGGCCATGGAACCATCATCACGGCCTCTCCTTTTGGTGTGTACCAGGAAAGCGGTTTGCAACCTACTAAGCCATATCCCTTGCGGAAAACTTGTGGTAGTACGGGAAGGGAAATGGATTGGAACCGAACCGATACGGGCTGATACTGAAGTCAAATAGTATGGCATAAGACTGGCATGCTACAACACTGCCATCTTACCCATCCTGATGCCAACACATGGCCATGCACATTCACATCCAACACGTATGGATCATCGAACTCACTTGCCTCAACTATGCATGAAAAATAACGTTCATCGGTATGTTCATTAACATGCCATGAAACTTGCTAAATGCAAACATGCCAAAACACTCATCATATCAAAAGTTCAAACATGCTTGCCTGGTTCAGAGTAGTCGGAGCCTAGCTCGGTGAAGTTCGGGGCCCCGTCACCTCCTTCGGTATCTACGGTATAAAGGAAACATACGCGCTAACGCAAATACCGAGAGGTGCATAAAAATTATTCCAAATATTTTTCAAATAAATCTGATAAAAAACTAGACAAAATTTCAGAGAGGACAGAAAAAGAATCACTCAAAAATACTCTTCTGTTTAAAAGTTATTAGTGTTTTTGTCCAGGGACCTTTCTGTAATGAAACAGAAACTTTCCAGGGTCTTCTTTATAAAACAGAAAACGTTTCAGTCCCGAATACACCAGTTCAGTGGAGAAAGCGTATTTTGCCCGAAGGCATTACCAGAAAACGATTCGAAAAGAATAAAAATCTAACGGGGTGGACCCACCCGTCGGGTTTGAAAACGGAGGCAGAGTTTTGGCGCCAGAGGGCCGCGGCGATCGCCGGCGGCGATCCACGGCGGGGCAGGAGGATCGGAGGGTACCTCCGAGTTCAGGGCGCCATTCCACGTCGGTTGGTGGTGGTGGTGGTCGCCGGCGAGCTTCACGTCGACGGCGGCCTTGACTCCGGCGGGCGGTAGTTCGGGCGTTGATGGATTTCGCCGGAGAGGGCTGCAAGCATCGAATTGAGGTGGGGGTTAGAGCACTAGGTGTAAGAGAAGGCTACGGACGAGGTTTGGGCGCCGGAGGAGTTCTCACCGGAGAGAACGTTGCTGGAGCCCGAGGCGGACGGAGGGGGCCGGAGTCGAAGAAGAAAGGCCCCTCGAGGCCCTTCCAGTGGCTAGGCGGGGTCTGGCGAGATGGTGGAGTTGTGCGGGGGCAAGAGCAAGCTCGGGGGGGCTATATATAGGCGGCCCGAGGCGGTTGCCGTGAACGGATGAGTCCGGCGGGCGATTACGGCGGCGCTGTGGGTGGACGGTCGGCTTAGGGGCTTGAGCATCATATAGGTGAAGCACTGGTGCCATCCCAGTGTCCAGCTCAGCATGGGAGGGAGGATTATGGCCTGCCCTCGACGAAACGGCCGCACGGCACGTCGGCGGCAGAGAACGTGCTCTGCATGTGTCAGGCCACGGCGACGGTGTTGCATGCGTGCGCTGGCAAGGAGGTGGCCACGCGGAGCTCTCAGAAGGTTTGGGCGGTGCTGAACGGCGTTATGCTGCAGTGTTGCCCCCTGTCGGCCGCTACGGTGGTTCTGCCTTCGCGGGACACGCCGGCGCAGGCGGGCCAGGGCGCCACCGACGCCAGGGAGGCGCCAAGCGCGCGTGTGGTGCTCCAGACAAGAAGAAGAGGCCGCGAGCATGAGCCAAATGCACAGTTTACATGTGACTGAAAATCCGACGAAGAAACGACACTGAATCTCTGAATTTTACTGAATATGAACAGTAACAGTGCATGCCAGGTGTTTGACAGAATGATTTTGGCATGCAGGAATTTTTCCTTGAGCTGGTTTTTGGTGGAGTGGCTTCTCATTGCACCAGAAGGCTGCCTGAATTTTGGTAGAATTTTTGGAGAAGAGGAGATATGAATTTTACCAAATTTGGCAAATCTGGTCCAAACTTGCAGAGGCTGCAATTTGAAAATTTTGAAAAGAGGGAGAGTGGATCAAGATGGTTCTGGGTTGTGGGTGCTAAGGACAATCTAGAGGAGTTAGTTTGAGGTCAAAACTCAAATGCAATATGGTACTTGCTTTGAAAATCACTCAGGCTCAAAATAATTGTCAGAAAAGATTTGAGAGATAAAATAATTGAAATAAAATCCAAAACTTGTTTGGACTTGTTGGGACAGAGAACTTAGATTGTTTCAAGAAAGAGGGAAGGTTTTGGAGGGGTTTTACCACATGGGCAAAAAAACCAATTCATGGGTGGTTTTCAAGATATGAAAAACCCCAATTTTCATAGAGTTCTTTTATTAAAAGAAAATAATTAATTTTCAAAAATAAGTTTTGAGCAGGGAGCCAACAGAGAAAAAGTTTTAAAAGATGAAACACCATAGTTTGCAGAAGATACAGAAATAAAAATCCTTGCCAAATAAAAGGAAGTTTTTTAAGAGGAAGGTTTTCTGGCAAAAATTTTATATGGCCTCTCTTTTCAAAAACAAACAAAGTTTTTGTTAAAAGCCCAAAGGAAAAATTTTGGAATGTCACAACACCTACCCCCTTAGGAAAAATCTCGTCCCCAAGATTTCAGCTGATCCTTAAATAAGTGTGGATGCTCTGCTCGAAGAAAATCCTCTCTTTCCCAAGTTGCTTCACTTTCGGTGTGATTGCTCCACTGAACTTTGAAGAATTTGATGGTTTTCTGTCGGGTCCTCCTTTCAGACTCCTCTAATATCTTTACTGGATGTTCCCGATAGGTGAGGTCTGGCTGCACGTCTATGTTCTCATGGGATACTTGTTTCTCTGGGTTGCTTACGCACTTCCTTAACTGCGAGACGTGGAATACGTTGTGGACATCTGATAATTCCTCAGGTAAGTCTAGCTGGTAGGCTACCGTGCCTCTTCGTGCCACTATACAGAAGGGTCCGATGAATCTCGGTGCTAGCTTTCCCTTAATCTTGAATCGTTGCAATCCCCTCATAGGGGATACTCTTAGGTACGCGAATTCACCGGGTTCGAAACTGACTCCACGATGTTTCTGATTGTAATAACTCTTCTGTCGACTTTGAGCGGTCTTGAGTCGGTCTCTGATTAGCTTGACCTTTTCCTCGGCTTCCTTGAGCATGCCTGGGCCGAAGATGCGGCTGTCTCCGGTCTCTGACCAATTTAGTGGGGTACGACATCTCCGTCCGTATAAAGCTTCAAAAGGTGCCATTTGCAGGCTGGCCTGGTAACTGTTGTTGTACGCGAACTCGGCATATGGTAGGCTTTCTTCCCAACTGGTTCCATAGGTGAGGACACATGCTCTCAGCATGTCTTCTAAAACTTGGTTTACGCGTTCCGTTTGCCCATCAGTATGGGGGTGGTATGCTGTACTGAAGGCTAGTTGAGTTCCCAGAGCCTGTTGTAAATGATCCCGGAACCTCGAGACGAACTGGGTTCCTCTGTCAGATATTATAGTCTTCGGGACACCGTGTAGACAAACTATGCGGGAGAGATATATCCTGGCAAGCTTCTGAGTGGTGTGGGTCGTCTTTACTGGAATAAAGTGTGCCACCTTGGTTAACCTGTCGGTGATGACCCATATGGCATCATTCCCGTGTCGTGACCGAGGTAGTCCGACAATAAAATCCATCCCTATTTCATCCCATTTCCACTCAGGTATTTTGTTTTGCAGTAGTCCGGCTGGTCTCTGATGCTCAGCTTTTATGCGTTGACAAGAGTCGCAACATGCAACGGAGGTGGCTATGTCCCTCTTCATACCGTTCCACCAAAATCTTTCCTGGATATCCTTATACATCTTGGTTCCTCCGGGGTGGATCAAATATGGGGCGGTGTGGGCTTCAGCTAGAATTTTTTGTTTGAGGTCTTCTAGGTTTGGCACGCAGAGTCTGTCTCCGTACCATAATATTCCTCTATCGTCTATGACGAATTCCGAGGCCTTGCCCATACCCACCTTTCTTTTAATGCCTTCGATGCTGGGGTGACCAGGCTGAGCTTCTTTAATTCTCTCCACAAGGTCAGGTTGTATTTCCAAGTTTGTTATGGTGCCTTATGCTACCATCAACAAGTTGAGTTTGGCAAATTCTTGTTGGAATTCTGGTCTTAAGTCGGGCAGACTGTTGTCGTCGGAGTTGGAGTTCCGACTAAGAGCATCGGCCACTACATTTGCTTTTCCTGGATGATAGTGGATAGCGACATCATAATCCTTTACTAGTTCCAACCAGCGTCGTTGCCGTAAATTTAGTTCTGGTTGTGTGAAAATGTATTTGAGACTTTTATGGTCCGTATATATTTCACATCGATTTCCAAGTAAGAAATGCCTCCATTCTTTGAGTGCATGAATGACAGCTGCCATTTCTAAGTCATGAGTGGGATAATTTTCCTCATGCTTGCGAAGTTGTCTTGATGCATACCCGACCACCTTGCCTTCTTGCATCAACACGCATCCGAGACCCTTTCTAGACGCGTCACAATACACTTCAAAATTCTTGTGTATGTCTGGCACAATTAATACCGGTGCTGTCGTCAATTTCCGTTTTAGCTCTTGGAAACTTTTCTCGCAGGCTTCTGTCCATTCAAACTTCTTATCTTTCTTGAGTAACTGCGTCATAGGCTTGGCTATGGTGGAGAATCCTTCAATAAATCTGCGGTAATATCCTGCCATCCCCAAGAAACTCCGTATGCCCGTTACGCTGGCTGGTGACTTCCAGCCAAGTACGGCCTTGACCTTCTCCGGGTCCACTGCGATACCGTCTTGGGTCAGTACGTGGCCTAGAAAGCCTACTTGTCTTAGCCAAAATTCGCACTTGCTGAACTTGGCATACAATTGATGTTTCTTGAGTTCTCCTAGCACAATTCTGAGATGTTCCGCGTGCTCTTCTGGTGTCTTGGAGTATACCAGAATATCGTCGATGAATACCACAATGAACTTGTCCATAAACTTCATAAATACTTTGTTCATGAGGTGAACAAAATAGGCGGGGGCGTTTGTTAATCCAAATGGCATTACTGTGAACTCATATAGTCCATATCTGGAAGTGAAGGCTGTCTTGGGGATATCTTCTGTTCGCACCTTTAATTGATGGTAACCTGACCTTAAGTCAATTTTTGAGAATACCTTGGCCTGAGCAAGTTGATCAAACAAATCGTTTATCCGTGGCATCGGGTATTTGTTTTTGACTGTGACCATGTTAAGTGCTCGATAGTCAATGCACAATCTCAGTGTTCCGTCCTTCTTTTTGCCGAAAAAAATTGGTGATCCCCAAGGTGAGGAGCTGGCTCGAATGTATCCTTTGTCCAGCAATTCCTTTATTTGTTTCTTCAACTCAACCAACTCGGATGGTGCCATTCTGTATGGCTTCTTGTATATGGGGGTGGTTCCTGGTGCTAGCTCAATGCTGAATTCTATCTCTCGGTCTGGTGGCATGCCTGGTAGCTCTTCGGGGAATACGTCCGGAAATTCACACACTACTGGAACCTTGTTTAGCTCAGAAACGTCCACCTTATTCAATCTCGGTTGCTGGGGTATTTTCTTTCCTTGGCGGATACCCTTATTGTCTTCCCGTGGTGGTGTGTGAGAATCATGGTCCGGTTGAAACAGCCAATAAAACCTTTATTGGTGGTTAGCCAGTCCATCCTAGGATGACATCCAGTCCTTTATTTTCCAACACAATAAGATTGGCATGAAACTTCAATCCTTTGAACTCAATAACCACACCCTGACAGTAGCTCTGAGTGACTTGCTGAATCCGAGGGGACTTGATGATCATTGATTTCTCCAAAGGAAGCATCGAAAAAATATTTTGCAAAGCAAAACTTTTCGAAATAAAAGAGTGAGAAGCTCCAGAATCAAACAAAACCATTGCAGGTATTGTGTTGACAGGAAACGTACCGAGTACGATATCTGGAGCATTTTGTGCCTCCTCTTTGGTTACGTGGTTCAGATGACCCTTCCCGTGGTTGTTGTTGGGATTGAAATTGTTTCGCTTGGGCGTTGGATTATTGCCGCCGTTGTTCGGCCTTGGGGCTGAGTTTCTAGGCTTGGGACACTGCTTGGCATAGTGTCCTTCCTCTCCACAGGCGTAACAAGTAATTCCGGGGCGATATGTGAATTCCTTGTCCCTTGCATGGAAATTCTTGATTGGGCGTGAGACGTTGGACGCGGATTTGTGTGTCCCACCATTTTGAAAATCTGTCTTGCTTCGATGACTGCGAGCATGGTTAGTCTGGTCCCTTTTCCGCTTGCGGAAATCTTCCAAACTGCGTCTCTCATTTTCTAGAGTAATGGCTTTGTCCACTAGTGTCTTAAAATCTGGAAAAGTGTGCACGACCAGTTGGCATTTAAGCGCGGGTGCTAGACCGTCGAGGAATTTCTCCATCTTCTTGCTTTCAGTCATACGCTCTTCATTGGCGTAGCGAGACAATAGAGTAAATTGACCGTTGTAATCTGACACTGTCATGTTCCTTTGTTTGAGGTCATCAAACTCTCTCTTTTTGATCTTCATAATACTCTTAGGAATGTGTGCGCCACGGAATCCTTCCTTGAAATCATCCCAGGTTATATCATTTTCGTTGGGATGCATGTGCAGGAAATTCTCCCACCAAGATGCAGCTGCTCCTGTGAGATAGTGCGGAGCATAAAGTACCTTTTCGGGGTCTGAACATTTTGCAATAATTAATTTTCTCTCCATATCTCGAAGCCAGTCTTCGGCCTCAAGAGGCTTGTCAGTATGAGAAAATGTTGGGGGACGTGTCTTCTGTAGCTCAGATAACTTGGAATGCTGCTGATACTGCCCATGGTGATTTCCCATGTTGATGACTTGGTTCATCATTTCCCGATGTTGTTGCTGACTCTACTCATAAAGGCGGCACATTTGGGAAAGTGCCGTTTCACTGTCCTGTTGACTCGACTGACCTTGAGTGAAATTGTTGCCTGGTTGAGCGTTATAATATTGACTTGACTGCCCTTGTGTAAAATTGTTGTCCGGCTGAGTGCCATAATTTTCCTCTGGCGGAGCTGGCATGGAGCGAGTCCAAGGATGAGACATTTTTCACTCTGGGGATATATTTTGTAAAACCCATAAGAAAAACGAAAAGGGTCGCAACAACAAATCCATAAATGCACAAGGTTGGCAAATAAATTAAATAGCCAAAATTACTTAAGGAAAACAAATCGATTTGCGCATGGAGAAGGACTGCTCATTATGTATCTTACACGCGGCGATAATTATACAATACATCACTCAGGATATGCGTACATAATCCTGACATGTTATTTAGGCTAGTGCACTACTCCACTTCCTACATGATGCGCAAACAAGTTGCTCCTCACAGCATATCTTACAAGGTAGTGCATCGCATGACGGCTAAGCGTACTTAGTCGGATATGTTGATGATGTCCTTGGCCCTGCCAAGGGTGAGGCGTAGCGAAGCTGGGGACTCGACTTCCTCCTCGCTAATAGGCTCCATACGAGTAGTGCTGCGCCGAGTAGATGGAGCGGGTGGTAGCGGCGGAATAACACGAACAGGAGTTGGCGCGAAGGGGTGCAGTGCGTGCTGGAGTGGGCGCAATGACTTGGTTGAACTCTTCGGTAGAAGGCAGGCGACGAGTAGGTGCATAGGATGCTGATGACGAGACAAAAGTCAGTGGTGGTGCGGTGGGCAAGAGCTCCCTCATGTTGGCAGCACAGCCATGGACTGAGTCCATGCGGGCGGCCACGAAGTCGTCCACCAGGTTGTCAAAGGCGGCCTCCAGGGCCCGGAGATACTCAATAAGCATCTCAAAGGCCTCGTCTTGCTATCCTCTGGGGCAGGAGTATGCGTAGTGACAGGTGTAGGGCACATGGCATGGGAGATAGCGGTAACGACGAGCCTTCATCACGGGAAGAACATCCCTGAGACGAGCTATTGCCTTGCGGGCTGCCATCTGAATATCATGCTTCTCCGTGGGCATGGCTCTTCCCACGAACCGGAAGCGGCGTAACTCACCACGCCCTCCCCTGAACTGCACCGAGGCCTGGTGCATGGTCAGACTGTCGTTGACTCTGTGCTGGCAGAGATTAACGACTGGGCGCACAGATGGCCCCATCGCGACCTGAACGATGAAGGAGAGAAGCTTGACGAACCCATCGGGCACGTTGGCGAAGGTCTGAGACTCGCAACTGTTGTCGGCCATCTACAAAAGTAGGCAAAAAATTCTGAATGGTCAGATCATAAATTTGTGCTGACTGTCAGAAAAATGACTACAATTGCAAAAATACAATTTAGCTCTATTATGCTAATAACCGATTAGCGATCGCACCTAGTGGCTTCCTACAGTCAGCCTGGCTCTGGTACTAAGCTTGTCACGACCGGTTTTCCAATAAAAATATTTATTGAAAGACTGATCTTTTGAGTCAAGTATGAGGAAAAATCCTCCTTACTGGTAGACAATCTCTTGATACAATAAGCCAGTAGCAAAAATATATTACAGGGTTGAGCTAAGGGTGCTCAACAATTTATTACAAGCGCGCCAATAATTATACATAATGGCGGATATAACACAATGGTGTGGTGGCATACTACTGACTCGAGCTTAAAGTGATGGAGGAATAACACAGTGGGGAGTGGATAACATGACTCTTAAACTAGCATCTCATCGAGCGTCGAGGTGAGGCTCGATGAATTTATTTGGGTTGCGGAAGAGGATATAATACAGTGACCAAATCCAGGGTCGCACGAGACTGACTGGGACTCCTCTAGGCGTCGGACTCGCTATCGAATTCTTCATCCATGAGATCGCCTTCGTCAGCATCTGGCCAAATCAACAAGCCAGGTGAGTACTTTCTCGCAAGATAGTTCGGACGTAAGATATAACAAATGCATGCATGAATGCGTTATGACTAATTTACCAATTCACATTCAGAATTTAGCAGGCAAGGTAAGTAAAAGGGTATCGGCGGTAGTCCGCCTGAAATCCAAACAAAATAAAAGAAAACCGATCGGGTGTCTGAAGCGACGCCTCGAAAGGTGAACAAGTAAATAAAGATCATGCCACAGTCGGGCGTCTAAGCGACACCACGTAAAGGGCTTAAACTGAAAATAAAAGACATACATGCCACACACGGACGTCGGAGCGACATCACGGAAAGGGCTTGTATTGAAAGGAAATAACAGTACTGCCACAGTCGAACGTCTGAGCGACATCGCAGAAAGGGCTTCTGCTGAAAGTAAATAATAACAACGCCACAGTCGGACGTCTAAGCGACATCACAGAAAGGGCTTTTGCTGAAAGTAAATAATAACAACGCCACAGTCGGACGTCTGAGCGACATCGCAGAAAGGGCTTTCTTCATAAGGAAAATAATACTCATAATAAATAATCAACTCATGATAATAAACGGGTTAGTCCATCCATAGGAATAAACATTTAACTGGGCTTAGCACTCATGTGATTCACCGGAGTATCTGTCACCGGAAACTGACACTTGTCAGGATAAGATAATGCAGAACTTGAACATGGATAAGATGATCCGAGGAGATATGACTCTGCGGAGTTTGTACTAAAATTACCCACAGCTAACGGATTTCCGTAGTCCTGAAGGACTAGTTCCGTTTACGGTAGTTCAGAAGGAAACACAGCAATCCAGTACACACCCATCACACCTCACGATGTCAGGAATCACCCTAGACAACGTACAAGAAAAAGTTTGAGACGGGGAGATCACAATCTCGAATAGCATGGGATCAAATTTATATACGCGCGCTCTAAGGGGTGCCCCCCTCTCGGTCCCAACCATGCCCCCTGACCGGATGACTGGCTTTAATCCAGGGCCATGGAACCATCATCACGGCCTCTCCTTTTGGTGTGTACCAGGAAAGCGGTTTGCAACCTACTAAGCCATATCCCTTGCGGAAAACTTGTGGTAGTACGGGAAGGGAAATAGATTGGAACCGAACCGATACGGGCTGATACTGAAGTCAAATAGTATGGCATAAGACTGGCATGCTACAACACTGCCATCTTACCCATCCTCATGCCAACACATGGCCATGCACATTCACATCCAACACGTATGGATCATCGAACTCACTTGCCTCAACTATGCATGAAAAATAACGTTCATCGGTATGTTCATCAACATGCCATGAAACTTGCTAAATGCAAACATGCCAAAACACTTGTCATATCAAAAGTTCAAACATGCTTGCCCGGTTCAGAGTAGTCGGAGCCTAGCTCGGTGAAGTTCGCGGCCCCGTCACCTCCTTCGGTATCTACGGTATAAAGGAAACATACGCGCTAACGTAAATACCGAGAGGTGCATAAAAATTATTCCAAATATTTTTCAAATAAATCTGATAAAAAACTAGACAAAATTTCAGAGAGGACAGAAAAAGAATCACTTAAAAATACTCTTCTGTTTAAAAGTTATTAGTGTTTTTGTCCAGGGACCTTTCTGTAATGAAACAAAAACTTTCCAGGGTCTTCTTTATAAAACAGAAAATTTCAGTCCCGATACGCCAGTTCAGTGGAGAAAGCGTATTTTTCCCGAAGGCGTTACCAGAAAACGATTCAAAAAGAATAAAAATCTGACGGGGTGGACCCACCCGTCGGGTTTGAAAACGGAGGCAGAGTTTTGGCGCTAGAGGGCCGCGGCGATCGCTGGCGGCGATCCACGGCGGGGCAGGAGGATCAGAGGGTACCTCCGAGTTCAGGGCGCCATTCCGCGTCGGTTGGTGGTGGTGGTGGTCGCCGGCGAGCTTCATGTCGACGGCGGCCTTGACTCCGGCGGGCGGTGGTTCGGGCGTTGATGGATTTCGCCAGAGAGGGCTGCAAGCATCGAATTGAGGTGGGGGTTAGAGCACTAGGTGTAAGAGAAGGCTACGGACGAGGTTTGGGCGCCGGAGGAGTTCTCACCGGAGAGAACGTTGCCGGAGCCCGAGGCGGACGGAGGGGGCCGGATTCGAAGAAGAAAGGCCCCTCGAGGCCCTTCCAGTGGCTAGGCGGGGTCTGGCGAGGTGGTGGAGTTGTGCGGGGGCAAGAGCAAGCTCGGGGGGGGCTATATTTAGACGGCCCGAGGCGGTTGCCGTGAACGGATGAGTCCGGTGGGCGATTACGGCGGCGCTATGGGTGGACGGTCGGCTTAGGGGCTTGAGCATCATCTAGGTGAAGCATTGGTGCCATCCTAGTGTCCATCTCAGCACGGGAGGGAGGATTACGGCCTGCCCTCGACGAAACGGCCGCATGGCACGTCGGCGGCAGAGAACGCGCTCTGCGCGTGCCAGGCCACGGCGACGGTGTTGCATGCGTGCGCTGGCAAGGAGTTGGCCACGCGGAGCTCTCGGAGGGTTTGGGCGGTGCTGAACGGCGTTATGCCGCAGTGTTGCCCCCTGTCGGCCGCTACGGTGGTTTTGCCGCCGCGGGACACGCTGGCGCAGGCGGGCCAGGGCGCCACCGACGCCAGGGAGGCGCCAAGTGCGCATGTGGTGCTCCAGACAAGAAGAAGAGGCTGCGAGCACGAGCCAAATGCACAGTTTACATGTGACTGAAAATCTGACGAAGAAACGACACTATTTCTCTGAATTTTACTGAATATGAATAGTAACAGTGCATACCAGGTGTTCGACAGAATGATTTTGGCATGCAGGGATTTTTCCTTGAGCTGGTTTTTGGTGGAGTGGCTTCTCATTGCACCAGAAGGCTGCCTGAATTTTGGTAGAATTTTTGGAGAAGAGGAGATATGAATTTTACCAAATTTGGCAAATCTGGTCCAAACTTGCAGAGGCTGCAATTTGAAAAATTTGAAAAGAGGGAGAGTGGATCAAGATGGTTCTGGGTTGTGGGTGCTAAGGACAATCCAGAGGAGTTGGTTTGAGGTCAAAACTCAAATGCAATATGGAACTTGCTTTGAAAATCACTCAGGCTCAAAATAATTGTCAGAAAAGATTTGAGAGATAAAATAATTGAAATAAAATCCAAAACTTGCTTGGACTTGTTGGGACAGAGAACTTAGATTGTTTCAAGAAGGAGGGAAGGTTTTGGAGGGGTTTTACCACATGGGCAAAAAAACCAATTCATGGGTGGTTTTCAAGATATGAAAAACCCCAATTTTCATAGAGTTCTTTTATTAAAAGAAAATAATTGATTTTCAAAAATATGTTTTGAGCAGGGAGCCAACAGAGAAAAAGTTCTAAAAGATCAAACACCATAGTTTTCATAAAATACAGAAATAAAAATCCTTGCCAAATAAAAGGAAGTTTTTTAAGAGGAAGGTTTTCTGGCAAAAAATTTAAATGGCCTCTCTTTTCAAAAACAAACAAAGTTTTTGTTAAAAACCCAAAGGAAAAAATTTAGAATGTCACACGGTTTCTGACCAGTTCAAAGGTGTTCGACATCTTCGTCCATACAGAATCTCGAAAGGATCTTTCTTGAGACTGGATTGATAGCTATTGTTATAAGCAAACTCGGCGAAAGGAAGACACTTCTCCCTATCCATACCGAATGAGATAACGCAAGCTCTAAGCATGTCTTCAAGAATTTGGTTGACCCGTTCCACCTGACCACTTGATTGAGGGTGGAAAGCGGTACTGAAGGAAAGATGGGTGCCCATGGCAGTTTGGAAACTCTCCCAGAAATGAGAAGTGAAGAGACTACCACGGTCTGAATTGATCTCTAGTGGAACACCATGAAGTGACACTATTCGAGAGATATATAAGTCAGCGAGCTGACTAGCAGTGATATTCTCCCGAACAGGTAGGAAGTGAGCCACTTTAGAAAGACGATAAACGACTACGAAATAACATTATTCCCTTTCTTGGTCCTGGGAAAGCCGGTGATGAAGTCCATACCAACCTTATCCCATTTCCACTCAGGAATAGCTAAAGGCTGAAGGGTGCCAGCAGGTCTTTGATGTTCTGCCTTAACGCAACGACAAATGTCACAGTTAGCAATGAACTCAGCGATTTCTCTCTTCATCCTAGTCCACCAGAACCTCTGGCGTAGGTCCTGATACATCTTAGTACTACCGGGATGAATCGTGAGAGGAGATTTGTGAGCCTCCTTAAGGATCAGTTGTCGAAGATGTTGCTTCTTGGGAACCACCAGACAGTTCTCGAAGAGAACAACACCTCGATCATCTATAGAGAAACTACCAGGAATACCCTTGGCAATGTTTCTCTTGATCCAAGTAATCCCCGTATCATGCTTCTGTGCTTCTATGATGTGATCCACAAGAGTAGGTTTCGCCACCAAGGTAGAAAGGAATCCATGAGGAGCAATGTGAAGGTTAAGCTTACAGAATTCCTCATGAAGAAGGGGTTGGCCCTGCTGCAACATGACATTGTTGCAATAGGACTTATGACTCAGCGCATCAGCCATGACATTGCCCTTGCCTGGGGTGTAGGTAATCCCTAAGTCGTCATCTGAGATCAACTCCAACCAACGTCTTTGCCTAAGGTTCAAATCTGGTTGGGTGAAGATATACTTGAGACTCTGGTGATCGGTGTAAATCTCGCAACGTTTACCAAGAAGGTAATGTCGCCATGTCTTAAGTGCATAGACTACGGCTGCAAGCTCTAGATCATGTGTAGGATAATTATCCTCATGTGGATGCAACTGTCGAGATGCATAGGCAATCACATGACGATCCTGCATAAGAATGCAACCTAGTCCCTGTCGTGAGGCATCATAATAGATAACAAAGTCCTTAGTGAAATCCGATGGCACAAGTATGGGAGCAGAAGTCAGGCGTCTTTTCAGTTCCTGAAAACTGTACTCACACTGTGGGGACCACTCAAACTTTTTATCTTTCTTGAGAAGTTCCGTGAGAGGTTTGGCCACTTTGGAGAAGTTTTCAACAAAGCGGCGACAATAACTGGCTAGACCAAGGAAACTCCTAACTTGTTTAACTGTTTCAGGTGGAGTCCAATCAAGAACGGCCTAAACTCTCTCGGATTGATAGCAATGCCCTTACCAGATATCACGTGGCCTAGGTAGGTCACTTCTTGCAACCAAAATTCACACTTGGAGAACTTGGCATAAAGGCGGTGCTCTCTGAGTTTCTCTAACACAAGTCTAAGATGTTCGGCATGCTCTTCCTCGTTCTTCGAGTAAATAAGAATATCATGAAGGTAAACCACGACGAACTTATCTAAGTACTCCATGAAGATCGAGTTCATAAAGCGAGAGAAGGTGGCTGGAGCATTGGTTAGACCAAAGGACATGACGGTGTACTCGTACTGGCCATAACGGGTGACAAAAGCCGTCTTAGGAATGTCCCCGTTTCTAATCTTGATTAGATGATAGCCTAACCTCAAATCCATCTTGGAAAAGGCTGAGGATCCAACGAGCTAATCATACAGGTCGTTGATCCTGGGGAGCGGATACTTGTTCTTTATCGTGACCAAATTAACGGGACGATAATCTACAACCATCCGGTCCGTACCATCCTTCTTCTTGACGAAGAGGACGGGGCAAGCCCAAGGAGAAGAACTAGGACGGATGAAACCCTTTTGCAAGGACTCATCGAGTTGTTTCTTAAGCTCGGCTAGCTCTAAGGGTGCCATCTTGTAAGGTCTCCTAGAGATTGGAGCAGTTCCTGGGATAAGATCTATGACAAACTCTACATCTCTGTCAGGTGGAATACCTGGCAGTTCTTCTGGAAAGACATTCGGAAAGTCATGGACTACCGAGATATCTTCAAGGTCTGGAAGAGGGCTGGCGTTAAGAGAATAGAGTTGACGCTTTGCAACTCTAGTGGAGACAGTGACTATCTTGCCAGATGGATGTGTAAGTTGAACAAACCTGATGTAACAGTCAATCTTGGCATGATGAGCTGTCATCCAGTCCATACCCAAGATGATGTTAATATCTGAAGACTTGAGGGCTACAAGTGATGCAAGGAATACAAGTCTGTCAACAAGGATTTCATTACCATGGCTTATTCTGGTAGTTTGCCATCTAGACCCTGGAGTTTGGATTTCAAGTGGAGTTGGCATATCACAAAATGACATGTCGTGCAAACGAGCATAGCCTTCAGAGATGAATGAGTGAGATGCTCCGGTATCGAAAAGAACCGAAGCTGGATGACAGTTGACAAGGAGTGTACCAAGAATGACATCTGGATCATCATGAGCGTCTTTAGCTGAGACGTGATGCACACATCCACGTTCAGTGGGAGCTGTCTTGACACTGATCGTCTTGCATGATGGCTTACCGCGGCCAACAGACTTCTCAGGCGGGGTGGAGCATAGTTGGTTTGAGAGCAGTCAGTGTCCTGGCTCTCTGCATGTGAAGCAAGTCCCTGAAGTTGGACGTGGACCCGCATTGGCAAGCGGTCTACCAATAGGTCAGGGTGGAGCATACTGCTGAACTGGGTGAGGTGCCACACAAGATGGCCTCGGTGTATAACCGGGTGGAAGAGCGGAGTTCGGAATCCAAATCCGGCGCTTCTGCGAACTAGAACCGGAGGAAGAACCCAAATCACGGGTGTGCTTACGAGACTCCTCGTAAGTGAGCTGAGCTATCTCTCCGTTAATGGCCTTGTTCACAAGAGCCTGGAATGTATTGCAATGGTGCAAGTGGAGATCACGACGCAACTTGGGGTTGAGACCCTTCCGGAACCTAGCCTGCTTCTTGGCGTCCGTGGACACTTCTTCTGTAGCATAGCGGGCGAGGTTCTCAAACTCTCTACTGTAAGCATCAACAGCCATCTTACCCTGGGTGAAACTACAGAACTCTTCTCTCTTGCGGTCAATGAGAGCCAGAGGAATGTGATGCTCGCGAAAAGCCTCAGTGAAATCTCTCCAGGTAGGTATCTGGCCGGCTGGAAGCATAGCCTCATAGTTCTGCCACCAAAGACTAGCAGGACCTTCCAGGTGATATGCAGCATAGGTGACCTTGTCACCTTCGGCTACGCTCACGGAACGCAGCTTGTGTGTGATACTACGAAGCCAGTCATCTGCATCGAGTGGAACAATAGAATGATGAAAGGTAGGTGGTTTTAGACGAATGAAATCATAGATGGTCACTGACTCTTTGTGCTGATGGGAGGTGTTCTCCTCAATACGTGCTAACAAGCGGTTAGACTCTCGCTTGTTCTTCTCCATCTCTAACATGAACTCTGCCAATGAAGGCTGGTCAGGAGGATCCTCATCCCCACCATCTCCGGGGTTCCGGCTACGAGCAACAGAACTTCGGTTAACCGGCAACATCCTGAAGAACGAAACCAAGGAAAACAAGGATGGATTCAGCATCAACTATAGGATGTAGAAGGTAGCACAAGAATTTAATATCTCCCAAACTCCTAGGACAATTCCGGCAGCATAACGGCAGTAAAATGCTCAAAATGAGACATTCCGCAAAAGACGGGGTAGTAACATAATCAACATCATCACTCAAAGTTCTGAGATATTACTAAACAGGCTACACTGGAGGTACTCGAACTGGGATATGACTCTGATCAACCAATCCTAAGAGACTACGGAGTAGTAACACGTGATCCTGATAGACAGAAGAGGAAGCCTAGTTCCTTAACCCCGTAGGAAAGATAGGATGACTCAGATCAGAAGGCATGAGGTATAAGGAGTAAAAAGAGCCTTACGTTCCCTTCCACAATCAATTCCCTTACATAACTAAAGAATTTCTAGACTCAACTTCGACCAGGTTGGCTTGGAAATCCTATAGGCAATCAGGCTCTGATACCAAAGCTGTCGGGACCCCGATCATAAGTCACACCGATCTAGCATGTAACACATCATATCACTTTGCGGCCTCACGCACGGTATTCCCACGGGTGCCACCTTACCTGGACCGGTACTTTTTGCACCTTTTGGCTCACGTATATGATAGTGTCGCTAGCATCCATATGACAAAGAACCCGGGCCGACATGGCTAGTCGTGAATCCAAAGCGGCACTAACCCATGAGGACAGGCGTACATGAATCACATCGAGCATGTCGGTCATCAACGTGTGAATCCGGGCAGTAGCACTGGGCTAACAGGACTCCGGTAACCCGGGCTGTAGCAGGCTAGGCAGGACTCCGGATGTCACCGCGTGACATTTCCCCGAAGGGACAGACACAGGAACAAAGTGAAACACATGCCGGCCAGTCAAGTGTTCCGAGCAGTAGTGCTGGGCTAGCAGGACTCCGGTGAACCGAGCTGTAGTGGACTACTATCGCTCAGAAAGCACTAGACTACATTTCCCCATATCATAGGCTGCCAAGGATAAACAACTAGATTGTCGGATCCCACACATAGCAATACACGTTACACGTATGCATAACATGCAAGTATGTGTTGTACAACATGGCATCACAACATAACGCAAACTCATATAGATAAAGGCCCAAAAGAGCCACATAGCATTAAATACAAACAGGGGTCTCATGACCCATCATTCAGAGCATACAAGCAACAAGCGGAAGCATTACATGTCTGAGTACAGACAACTACAAAAGAAAAAGGCTGAGAAGCCTGACTATCTACAAGACCCTCCCAAGGGTACAAGATCGTAGCTGAGGTACAAGCTACTCGTCGAAGTCCAAGCGGAAATACTTGTAAGACCAAAGTCTCCGCTGCAAAACATAAATAAAGCAAACATGAGTACAAAGGTACTCAACAAGACTTACATCAGATCCTATCATACATGCATTAGTATCAAGGAGGTCATGTGGGGTTTAGTTGCAGCAAGCCAGCTTTGACTCAGTGGCTATCCTGTTCTACGACTACAAGAACTTCTTTGAGGTGAAGCAGCGCACACGAGTCCACTAATCACCACATCAATACACTACTATGGATTCATTCCCGTCTCTCTACGAGGACGCCATCCATAGCACTCACACTTATCTTGAGCATTTTAGAGTATCCACTTTAAGTTGTCTATGTACCACGTAAGCATCCAAGAAGTCCATAACCGAGGACACGGCTATTCGAATAGATCATGATAACCCTGCAGGGGTGTACTTCTTCACACACGCTCTCACCACTTATCGCCCTGTACACGTCATGTACCTCGGCAACCTTCAAGCGGAAGCCGGGCGAGGGTGTCGGCCACGACCTGACTAACCACACAAGATTCTAGTCCAGGTTTATCGCCTATTCGGGTTCCATCCGCAAGGAGATCCGGCCGGGGTGTCGCTCACGGCCCCAAACGATGTGTACAGGGTTCCCGAGCCCACCATCCGGGTGCCACTCGGTACACCGGGCCACGTGTGCCTAGTCTGTCCCAAGCCCACCCTGCCGGGTGCCACTCGGTAGAAAAATAGCACTACCTACAAACACCAGAAACTAGTTGCAACTCCTGGACAGATATCAAGTCGGTTAATAAGTCGAGAGGGGTCGAGTTACCGGAACCCAATGTGTGGTAGTAGCTAGTCATTGGACAACTTACATAGAACTCGGTTCTTAAGGACAGTCCCAATGAGACAACCCACCATGTACTCCTACATGGCCTCTCACCGCTACCTTTACCAAATCGTGTTCACTCACTTAATTCTCAGCATCAGAACATATCGTAACACTCCAATTCATTCCCAATGAACCAGACCTGACACAACTCTAAGCAATAGCAGGCATGGCATGGTAGAAGCACAACATGGCTCAATCAACTCCTACACATGCTAGTGGGTTTCAACTATTTACTGTGGCAATGACAGGTCATGCAGAGGAATGGGTTCAACTACCGCGGCATAAAGTAGCAGTTGAATCGTTGTTGTACTAATGCAATAAAAGAGAGCAGGAGCGAGAGAGTGGGATTGTATCGGAATGAACAAGGGGGGTCTGCTTGCCTGGTAGATCAACAGGGGGGCACTGCTCCTCTGACAGGTACTCTGGATCGGTCTCCGGAGCAAAGACCTATCGAGAAGGAACGGTGTCGGCAATCAATACACAATCATATGCAACAGTATGATGCATGAAGATGGCATGAAGATGTGATGTTATATGAGCTAATGCAACTAGCATTCTATTCTAATTGGAAGAGGTCCATTTGAACCAAAGGTTCAAATGCATCTTCAAGTTAAGCTCTTTATATAAGCCATTTTAGTGTTTCACTTATACAGCAGGTATAACTTGGTTTGTCATGCATGAAACTGGTACAGATGGATAGATTGCATTTTTCTGATGATTTTTCATATATAACTTATTTCAATCTAAGCTACGGTTGAATTTATATGAATTTTTGAAGTTTTGAATATTTTCTGGAATTTCCTGTTTTAAAATAATTCCAGAAAAAGAATAACGGCGTCAGCATGACGTCAGCACTGCGTCAGCGGTCAACGGCGCTGACCAGGTCAAACCTGACACGCGGGGTCCACCCGTCGGTGTTATAGTTAATTAACAGAGGTTAATTAATTTTTAAGCCAATCCTAAACGAGAAATTAGCAGGGCCAGGCCCCACCTGTCAGTGTCACAAGGGGGAGTTAGTTAGCGGGGTTGACCCAGTCAATCCCGCCGGTGTTTAGCCGCCGGCGAGGCCGAACGCGGCGGAGGGGCTCGGGATCGCGTCTCCGGCGACCAAGTGGGCCGCGGAGACCATCTGCGAGGAGCCCAGGCTCGCGCGCATCCAATGGGACACGCGGGAGACCGAGGGGGTGCCGGAGCAGAGCTTGCGGCGGCGGCCAGTGTTCGGGCGCGAGCGGGATCGGCCTGCGGGGCACGGGAGAAGGGAGGTTCGACGGCGGGGCTCACAGCGAATCCAACGGCGTCGGCGGCGAGCTCGGGGACAGCCGGACGGCGACGTGCGGGCGGTGGAAATCTGCGGCGGTCGGTGATGAAGAAGACGACAGTGGCGACGATGGAGGCCGTCCGGAGGTGCGTGGCTCGACGAGGAGGGAGAGGGGATCGTGGAGGAGCTGTGGAGCGCGTCGGGGAGGCGAGGCCGTGGTTGTGGGCGCGGCAGAAGTGGCCGGTGGCGGTGGTGGCGCTCGGCCGTGAGAGAGAGAGAGCGAGGGAGAGGAGAGGAGAGGACTCGGGAGAGTGAGAGGGGTACGGGGCGTCGTGGCGATGTCCGGGCGTTCCAGGGCGACGAGGAGGACGCCACGCAGGCAGCTGCGTGCCGGTGCGCACGGCGTCGGGCACCGCTTCCCCTCTGCCTACTAGCAAGAGGAGGAAGACGGCTATGCCCCTGGTGGGCTGGGCCAGAACAGAAATGGGCTGGCCAGAGGCGCCAGGTTAGAAGCCCAGGTAAGGTTTTTCCATACTTTAACTCTTTTCTATATTCTGACATTTTTTTGATTTAATAAAAATATAAATCATTTTATTTTCTTCTGAAAATTAATGTAGGAACTTAATTGGATTATTCCAAAGCCCCACAGTAAAAATCAGAATTATTGGACATATAATATATATATATATATATATATATATATATAACATATATATATCCTATGCAAATATTTACCGGATTAACTCAAATGGCCAAAAATAAATACTTCTGAGCTCCCAAAAATATTGGTTGAAATTTACCTCTGGCCAATATTTTTATAGAAAATCAGGAACATTTTCTTGGGCCAAATTGAAGCAATTCTTATCTGGGTCATTTCTAGAAATGATTTCTGAGGGTTTCACAAATCCCCATTTCAAATTTAAATAAAATTTAAACATGATGCACACATGTCTAGCTAGCCTTGAGCATACCAGAACTAGGGATGTGACAGGGTGCTTGCCAATTATTTCCCGCTGGCACTGAAGCCCAATGTTATGTCTTGGTTGATGCACTTGCCGGCGGATTCCATTTCTTCTTGGTCGGATTTGTGCCATGAGTTCGTTGGCGCCTTCACAGGAGGCCACCAAGCTCATGGCCAGGCCAGTGATCTATATCATTCCCCAGAAGGAAGGGGAAACCCTGCGCAAGTACATCCAGAGGTTCAGCCGGGTGCAGTACAACATCCCCGACGTTCATCTCACCGTTTTGATCAGCGCGTTCCATCAGAACATGCGCAACCGCAAGATGCGCGAAGAGCTGGCGATGACCAAGGTTAAGGATGTGGCCGAACTCTATGTTCTGGGCGATAGATGCGCCCGGGCTGAAGAGGGAAGGAAGTACCCCCGGGAAAGACGCTGGCGCGGAAACCGACTCTACCGACGAAGACGTCGCCGCCCCGATGAAGAAGGGTCGGCGTCGCAACAGGAAACGCAAGGGCAAGGCCGTACTTGCCGATGAAGGATCTGACGACACCGGCGTTGCCAAGAAGGTCAAGGCAGATGGCCCCGGCAAGGAGATTGCCGGGTGCGCCACCTGCCGGGCCTTAGCAGCTGCCGACAAGCCTGGGGGATCCGGCAAGCAGTACTGCAAGATCCACCGCACCAAGGGCCACGACCTCAAAAACTGCCGGCACGTCGGGCTGCTTGCTGAAAAGCAAAAAGCCAAGTATGAGAGGCGAGACAAGGAGAAAGGTCAGGACGGTGCCGAGGGATCCGGCAAGAAGCGTGGCAGACAAGGAGGCCACCCCGGCAAGGACAACCAGCAAGAGAGGCCCGCCAAGGGCCGTGACAAGAAGCAAGAAGACGATGATCACGACGAGGACGATGAGTCCGGTGAGCAAGAGTTCCAGAAGACTGCGGATGTCATGTGCGTCGATGGTGGCGCCTCACTGCATACTTCTCACCGCCAGCTCAAGCAGTGGACGCGTGAGATTACAGCAGCAGAGGCATCGTTTGATGCTCATAAGCCGCTGAAGTGGTCCAGCACGCCCCTCATCTTTGATGCTGAGGACCACCCTGACCACACAACCGTGGTCGGGTGTTTGCCATTGTTGGTCTCACGAATGATACGCAACCTCAAGGTGAACAAAATGTTGGTCGACGGCGGGGTCGTCCTGAACTTGATCTCGCCCATCTTGATGAAAAGGCTACAAATTCCTGATGGAGGCCTCAAGGAAATGAGCAAGTTTCAAGGGGTCAATCCGGGGAGGAGCCAGTCGAAGGGAAAGGTCACACTGCCCGTGACATTTGGAGGAGAGTTGAACTACAGGACAGAGAGGATCGTCTTCGACGTGGCCGAGATCCCCTTGCCCTACAACGGGATCCTCGGCCGCCCAGCACTAGCCAAGTTCATGGCGGCGTCACACTACGCCCACAACATGCTAAAGATGTCCGAGCCATTGACCATCATCTCCGTCCCTTCCGACAAGAAGGACGCGCTGATTTGCGCCGACCAACTCTACCGGGAAGCAGTTGCAGCAGCTGCCGTCAAGGCACTTGCTCCTGCCGCCGAAGGCCCAAGAGGGAAGAAGAAGCCTGGCAAGACCTCTCGCACCCACTCCGACAAGCGCACCTCCTCGGAGTGTTGTGCTACTGTCGATGACGTGCCAGAGAGCTCTATCGGCAAGAGCAAGAAATCCAGAGTTGAGCCACCGCAGACCGAGAAGGTGTCCGTCAGGGAGGATGGCACGGGAGGGGCCTTCACCATAGGCTCCGCCCTCGACAGCAAATAGGAAGGCGTGCTCGTCACCTTACTGCGGGTAAATGTCGACGTGTTTGCGTGGCAAGCATCCGACATCCCCGGTGTTCCCAGGGAGGTGATTGAGCACCACCTAGTTGTTTATCCTCATGCGTGGCCCGTCAAGCAGAAGGTCAGAAAGCAGGCTCTGGAGAGGCAGGAATTCATCACATAAGAGATCAGGAAGTTGGAAGCGGCAGGTTTGGTGAGAGGAGTGCTCCACCCGACGTGGTTGGCCAATCCGGTAGTGGTGCGCAAGGCAAATGGGAAGTGGAGGTCGTGTATTGACTACACAGATATCAATAAGGCTTGTCCTAAGGACCCCTTCCCGTTGTCGCGCATCGACCAGATTGTTGACTCCACGACCGGGTCTGATCTGTTGTCATTCCTCAACGCCTACTCGGGCTACCACCAAATCTTCATGACAAGAGAAGATGAAGAGAAGAAAACATTCATCACCCCATGTGGTACGTATTGCTTTTTACGGATGCCTTTCGGGTTGAAGAGTGCTGGCTCGACGTTACCCCAGCTCCATAGAAATATGGAAGCATACATGGATGACATAGTGGTCAAAACCAAGGATGGGGCAACTCTTGTGCAAGATCTGGAAGAGACATTTGCCAACCTGCGCAAGATCAACCTTAAGAAGAACCCTGAGAAGTGTGTCTTCGGCGTTTCGTCCGGCAAGCTTCTCGGATTCTTTGTGTCGCAGTGCAGGATCGAGGAAAACCCAGACAAAATCAAGGTTATTGAGCAAATTGAGGCGCCCAAGCGGATCAAAGATGTGCGTCGGCTCACCGGTTGCTTCACCGCCATGAGCCGATTCATCTCCAAGTCCGTCGAGCGTTCCCTTCCCTTTTTCAAAATCTTGAAGAAGGCAGGCCCAATGGAGTGGACCCCAGAAGCCGAGGCGGCGTTGCAGGATCTGAAGAAATACCTTTCCTCCACGCCAATATTGGTTGCACCTAAACCACAAGAGCCGTTGTTGTTGTATCTAGCGGCGACTAATCAAGTGTTCAACGCCGCACTGGTGGTGCAGAGGGAGGTCGACGAGGAGGAAGTGGCGAAGGCAGAACCAGCGGATGGCAAGACAAAGATTCCCCTGGCAGGGCCTGGTGTCGCCAAGGCGAGGCCCCCGGCAGAGTCTGATGCCACCAAGGCAGTGCCCGCGAAGTCGAGTGAGGTGGTGCATAAGAATAAGATGATGTAGCACCCGGTTTACTTTGTCAGCTCCCTCTTGTAGGGGGCTAGGTCGAGGTACTCCGGTGTGCAAAAATTGCTCTTCGGCCTCCTTATGGCCTCAAGGAAGCTGCGTCATTACTTCCAAGCCCACGAGATCACTGTCGTCACCCGGCTCCCGTTGCAACGGATACTGCATAACCCAGATGCGACCAGAAGGATTGTAGAATGGGCCCTGGAGTTGTCGAGTTTTGGGTTGAAGTTTGAAAGTACCTTGACAATCCAGAGCAGAGTCTTGGAGGAATTCATTGCAGAATGGACCTCAACGCCCGACGAAGAAATCCAGGAGACCGCTCTCCCCGGCAAGGAAGCAGACCGCGACTGGATCATGTACTTTGATGGGGCTTTCTCGCTGCAAGGCGCCGGTGCCGGTGTGCTGGTTGTCGCACCCACCGGAGAGCACCTCAAGTATGTGATCCAGATGCACTTTCCCAGGGAGATGTCCACAAACAACACTGCTTAGTATGAGGGAGTGCTTGCCGGTCTCGGGATCTCGGCAGACCTCGAGGTGAAGAAGCTCATCGTCAGGGGTGACTCACAGCTTGTCGTCAGGAAAGTCAACAAGGATTATCAAAGCCCATTGATGGAGGCCTACGTAGATGAAGTGAGGAAGCTGGAGGAGCGCTTTGACAGTATCTAAGCGGAGCACGTTCCCCGAGCAGAGAACGACTTCGTTGATTACCTGTTGAAGTGTGCTGCATTCAAGCTACCTGTGGAACCAGGTACCTTTTTGCTCCGGTTAACTCAGCCATCCGTCAAACCGTCAACAGGGAAGAACAAGCGGAGGAAATCATTTCCTGACATGTACTTTCCCGTCGAGCCCCCTGGGGCTGCCGGCAAGGATGTTGCCATGCACACTGAGCCTGCCAAAGAGCAACTGGCTCCGGTAGGGCGCCAAGCCCTGGCCGTGGAGACAGCCGCTCCCATGGCAGAAGAGATGCCTTTGGTCCTTGCCGTCGAGCCACAGGCTCCGGCATGGGCGCAGGATATCGTCCGATTCCTCCAAACAGGGGAGCTTCTTGAGGAGCAGGAAGAAGCGGAAAAAGTAGCCCGTCGGTCTGCCCTGTACCAGTTCGTCGATGACGTCCTGCACATGAGAAGGCTGAACGGTGTGAAATTGAAGTGCATCCCCCGGGAGGAAGGACTGGAGCTGTTGGCGGAGATACATGGAGGCATATGTGGCTCCCACATAGGGTTGAGGGCCCTTGCCGGCAAGGCGTTCCGACAAGCTTTCTTCTGGCCCACCGCCCTCCAGGATGCGACGACACTAGTAACCAAGTGTGAAGCGTGTCAGTTCCATTCAAAGAAGCTTCATCAACCAGCTCAAGCCCTTCAAACAATCCCTCTCTCCTGGCCATTCTCGTTCTGGGGGCTCGATATACTGGGCCCCTTCCCCTGTGCTGTCGGGGGCTTTGAGTACTTGTACGTTACAATCGACAAGTTCACAAAGTGGCCGGAAGTGGAAGCAGTGAGAAAGGTGGCAGCACAATCAGCCGTCAAGTTCTTCAAGGGGCTGGTCTGCCGCTTTGGTGTGCCAAGCAGAATTATCACTGATAGCGGCACGCACTTCATGAGCCACACCTTCATGCAGTACGTTCAAGACCTCGGCAGCAAGGTCTGTTTTGCTTCCGTGGCACACCCCTGGAGCAACGGCCAAGCAGACAGGGCGAATGTTGAAGTGTTGCGAGGCCTGAGAACGAAGACCTTTGACAGGATGTACAAGAGCGGAAGGCGCTAGATTGATGAGTTACTGGCGGTTCTTTGGTCGATCAGGACGATGCCAAATCAAGCCACCGGTCAGACACCCTTGGCCCTAGTATATGGCCAGGAGAGAGGGGTGCACCTTTGTACCCCTTTACCTGTGCACGGACAGTCGGAGCCACGCCCACGGCCGCACCAAGCAGAGGAAGGGAGGTGAACCGAGGTGAAACCGAAGCCCAAGACAGCCAGAGCAACGCCAAGGCCGAGACCACAAAGAGCCGAGGGACGAAGCAGGTTCCCCCGGCAAGGCCCTTGCCGGGGCGGCTCGTCCAACACCAGCGGAGCGCACCACCCTTGAGTCCATGGTCTCCAACACCATCAACCACGTTGGGCCAGGGCTCGGGAGGCACCTCCATGGTGGCATGCAGATCTTTGTGAAGACAAGAAATATTCAAGATCAGATGAGGATTAAAAGACAACGATCCTAGGCAAGATCCTTGCCGAGGAGAGCCACAAGACCCCCGGCAAGATCCTTGCCAGGGATGACAGCACGCCACAGCAAGGCCCTTGCCAGGCCACCCGGCAAGGCCCTCACCATGAACGCCAGCAGGGCCACTTCCAGGCCCGCACCAGCCAAGTCTCCATCGCCATTCGCATGCAGCTGCCAGCCCAACCAGCTGGGCAGGCACCTGCGTGGCAACATGCAACTTCTAGGCCAACTCAGTGGCGGCATGCAGATCTTCATGAATACCTTACCACCGTGCCACCTTAGCTGCCTGCCTGCCTGCCTACATGGCGCTGCATGCATCGCTGGCTAGGACGCATGGCGAAGCAAGGAGGAGCGGCGACGAACGGGACGGGCCTCGTTCCCGTCCCCAATAAAGCAAGGGGACGCCTAAGCGATGCATTAAATGCGTATTGTCCTGTAATATGGGCGATAAGCTCGTAGCACTGTAAGCCTTTCCACCTCCTGTGTGCCACTATGGCAGCCCCTTTCGACTATAAAAGGAGGTCCATTGGGTACTGGAGAAGGATTCGGCTCTTTGGAACGACTCAGCCGTCGTAGCTAGTTGGAGGGCTCAAGAACACTCAATACATCCACCAAAGCAGGACTAGGGTTTTACGCATCCTCGCGGCCCGAACCTAGGTAAACGATCCTTGTGCTGATTACTAATCCTGCTCTTCTTGCAACCCTGTGCCCCGGCAACCGTAGTAGGGATTCTTGTGATCCCATAGGTGTCATTTCCCACCGACACCTTAGACATCTAGAAGGGCTAGCCCTTAGCAGTCTCTTGCGAGTAAGATATCCGGCGAAGCTTCTTGCTAGTCCCAAACGTGGATACTAATAACCCTTATCGAGCTGACTCAAGGCAAGTTTAGGAGTGCGAATGGAGGTTGGCCCCTTGCCGACTTTTAAACGTAGTTGCAACAAATCCTATTGAGCAGGCTCGAGGCAAGGATAAGAGCGTGAATGAAAGGCATGGCAAGATCTCCTCGCGTGCAAGTTTCTCATACGTAGACGTAATATACAATGACGAGAAATTTCAAATGAAACAAAATTACGACTTATCTTTGTTTGTTGTACTTCTTATCGCTTTGGATAAAAAGAGGCTGCCAGAGGTCCAAGTGAGTGAGCACGCTTCCATCCTTCCCCCAGGAAAGTTGCTTGCGAGGAACCCTTCTGTCTTTGATAGGAAAAGAAAGAATAGAAAAACAACATGGAGCCCTTGGAGGCATGTTAATCGTCTTATCTAAACAAGTGTATCCACATGAAAATCATGTTATAGCAAATATATAAACATGTATGCAATTTTTTAAAACACTTGGTTTTATTCCGATATGCACAGGGTTTGCGCCTGGCTTTGTACAAAGGATCACAAACCTCTAAAGCTATGCTTGTACAAAACAGATTGTTGGGGCAGGGCCCAGCAATCGCGCCTTACGGGTAGAGCTTCTGAAGATGCTCAATATTCCATGAGTTTTGCACGCGAATGCCATCTTTGGTCTCCAGACAGACTGCGGCAGGTCTGGTGACTCATACTACCCGGTAAGGGCCTTCCCACTTTGGCGTTAGCTTGTTTGCTCCCTTGGCAGATTGAACGCGCCGAAGCACAAGGTCGCCTTCCTCAAGGCTCCGTGCATGAACCTTGCGGCTATGATATTGGTGTTGGAAATATACCCTAGAGGCAATAATAAAATGGTTATTATTATATTTCCTTGTTCATGATAATTGTCTATTGTTCATGCTATAATTGTATTGATCGGAAACAGTAATACATGTGTGAATACATAGACCACAACATGTCCCTAGTAAGCCTCTAGTTGACTAGCTCGTTGATCAATAGATGGTCATGGTTTCCTGGCCATGGACATTGGATGTCGTTGATAACGGGATCACATCATTAGGAGAATGATGTGATGGACAAGACCCAATCCTAAGCATAGCACAAGATCATGTAGTTCGTTTTGCTAGAGCTTTTCTAATGTCAAGTATCGTTTCCTTAGACCATGAGATTGTGCAACTCGCGGATAACGTAGGAATGCTTTGGGTGTATCAAACATCACAACGTAACTGAGTGACAATAAAGGTGCACTACAGGTGTCTCTGAAAGTGTCTGTTGAGTTGGCACGAATCGAGACTGGGATTTGTCACTCCGTGTGACGGAGAGGTATCTCTGGGCCCACTCGGTAATGCATCATCATAATGAGCTCAATGTGACTAAGAAGTTAGCCATGGGATCATGTGTTACGTAACGAGTAAAGAGACTTGCCGGTACCGAGATTGAATGAGGTATGGGGATACCGACGATTGAATCTCGGGAAAGTAACATACCGATAGACAAAGGGAATTGAATACAGGATTGATTGAATCCCCGACATCGTGGTTCATCCAATGAGATCATCGTGGAACATCTGGGAGCCAACATGGGTATCTAGATCCTGCTGTTGGTTATTGGCCAGAGAACGTCTCGGTCATGTCTGCATGGTTCCCGAACCCGTAGGGTCTACACACTTAAGGTTCGGTGACGCTAGAGTTGTTATGGGAAATAGTATGTGGTTACCAAAGGTTGTTCGGAGTCCCGGATGAGATCCCGGACGTGACGAGGAACTCCGGAATGGTCCAGAGGTGAAGATCGATATATTGGACGAAGGGTGTTGGAGTCCGAAATTGTTCCAGGGGTACCGGGTGAGGACCAGCATGTCCAAAAGGGGTTTCGGAGGCCCCGGCAAGCGTTGGGGGGCCTTATGGGCCAAGGGGAGGGGTCACATAAGCCCACTAAGGGGCTATGTGCCCCTCCTACCCCATCTCACGTAACGTGGAGAGGTAGGGGTGCCTCCCCTAGGGCAGCCACCCCTCCCGGCTTGGGGGCCAAGTTTCCTAGGGGTGGGGCGCCCAAACCCATCTGGGGTTTCCCCTGTGGCCGCCGCCCCTCCCCTAGGGAAACCCTAGGGCGCCTATTCCTTCCCCCTTACCCCTATATATAGTGAGGGAGAGAGAGGGCAGCCGCACCCCTTCCCTGGCGCAGCCCTCTCCTCCTCCAACTGCTCCTCCTCCTCCGTAGTGCTTAGTGAAGCTCTGCCAGAGAACCACGAGCTCCATCGCCACAATGTCGCCGTGTTGCTGGAGTTCTCCCACAACTTCTCCTCTCCCATTGCTGGATCAAGAAGGAGGAGACGTCCCCGGGCTGTACGTGTGTTGAACGAGGAGGCGTCGTCCGTTTGGCGCTAGATTGGATCTTCCGCGATTTGAATCGCCGCGAGTACGACTCCATAAACCGCGTTCTTGTAACGCTTCTGCTTATCGATCTTCAAAGTTATGAAGATGCACTCCCTCTCTCTCGTTGCTAGCATCTCCTAGATTGATCTTGGTGACATGTAGGAAAATTTTGAATTATTACTATGTTCCCCAATAGTGGTATCAGAGCTAGGTCTATGTGTATATTCTATGCACAAGTAGAACAAAGTAGTTGTGGGCGATGATTTGTTCAATTTGCTTGCTGTTACTAGTCTTATCTTGATTCAGCGGCATTGTGGGATGAAGCGGCCCGGACCGACCTTACACGTACACTTACGTGTGTCAGATTTTGGGTTCCGGCAGACCCTTGAGGTTCGAACACTGGGGTGCGCGCGGAGATCTCTTCCCTACCGATCTACGTCCGATCTCCTCGCGTGATTTGAGATGGAAACAACGAACAACACAAGAGACACGAGGTTTATACTGGTTCGGGCCACCGTTGTGGTGTAATACCCTACTCCAGTGTGTGGCGTGGTGGATTGCCTCAGGGGCTGATGGTGAACAGTACAAGGGAAGAACAACCTCGCGAGAGGTGTTCTTGAGCTAGTGCGGAGTATTCTACTTGGTCCTGGGTTTCCCTCTGGTCTCCCTTTTTTATGTCCTTTTTTCCTCCCTCTACTATGTGCTGGCTAGCTCTATTTATAGAGGCCCTGGGCCTCTCCCCAAATAATGAGCGGGAAGGGCGCCAACAATTGGCCATTTTGAAGGGGAACATCTAGTACAAGTTATCCTGACCAAAGGTGGTCTTCGGCTGCCAAAAGCACTGGTGATGACGCCGTCTTGGTCTCCACGGTGACCTTCGTCTGCCGCTCTGCCGGTCTTGCTCTCGTTGCGCCACTTTTTCTCCCTCCGGGTTTCTGGCACCCATGTCTCCGCGTGCGCGAGCTTCATCGCCTACTCCAACTACAACGCTATCTCGAAGCCTGGGAAGAGAATTGAGGGCTTCCGAAGCAAGTGGGTCATGGTGGACGTCGGGCGGATCCACCCCCGTCTGGTGTTGCCTACGGGGCAGCCCAAGGTTGTCGACGCGTGGTCCCGCGCGGAGTTCATCGACCCCCGTGCGAAGGCGGTGCTGAAGAGGATGAATGCGGGCCTGAGGCCAAGCAACTTGGGGGCGGCGAAGCTGACCGAGGCCACGCTCCTGAGGGAGTTCTTGGAGCACCGGGTGGCTCCACTTCAGGAGCACTCGCTCCCGTTGTGGAGGCTTGGGGAAGCGGACGCCGCCTTGCGCCTAAGCTCTGAGGCCCTAACTGACGAGAATCTGGTCGCGGCCCTTCATTCCTTGGTTGGGGGAGACGTGGCAAGCCCGGCAGGCGCCCCCGTCCCTCTGTTCCTTCGTGGCGACTGGGAGCAGGTGGTGAATGCCATGCCCACCTTCAGTGGTGAGGGGCTGGTGCCCGCGGAAGCTCCCGAGGATCTTGCGGCGCTGGCGATGGTGAACGTGTCCTCTGGCAGCTCCAGCAGGAGCGGGGGGAGAAGAGGCGGAGGAGGAAGAGTCTGACTCTGAAGCGACTGGTGAGGAGTCGAGGGAGTCTTGACAACGAGGCCGGCGCCAGACGAGGAGGGGAGGATTCTCCCTTGCTCACAAGGAAGCGCAGGTCGGGGCTAGTTCCCCAAGGGTCTGCTCTGGTGTAACGCCCTCGATGCGGCTATATCTCCCACGTGTCGAGGCACGACTTAGAGGCATAACCGCATTGAAAGCAATGTCGCAAGTGAGGTAATCTTCACACAATCCATGTAATAAATAAAGGGGGAAGATACATAGTTGGCTTACAATCGCCACTTCACACAAGTACATAAATAACATCCATCATACAGATTACACTCAAGGTCCGACTACGGTACCAAAATGAAGGAAGACTACCCCAAATGCTAACAGATCCCCGGATCACCCAACTGGGCTCCACTACTGATCATCTGGAAAAGAAACATAGTAACGGCCACGTTCCTCGTCGAACTCCCAAGTGAGCTCGGTCGCGTCATCTGCACTGGCATCGTTGGTACCTGCAACTGTTGTGATAATATCTGTGAGTCACGGGGACTCAGCAATCTCACACCCGCGAGATCAAGACTATTTAAGCTTAAAGGTGGGAAAGGGGTTTGTGAGGTGGAGCTGCAGCAAGCGACTAGCATATGGTGGCTACAGCGCAAAAGAGAGCGGGAAGAGAAGGCAAAGCACGGTCGTGAAGCTAGAAGTGATCAAGAAGTGATCCTGAAACGACCTATGTCAGACATAACTCCAACAACCGTGTTCACTTCCCGGACCCCGCCGAGAAGAGACCATCACGGTTACACACACGGATGATGTGTTTTAGTTAAGGTCAACTTCGGGTTTTCTACAACCGGACATCAACAAATTCCCATCTGCCTCATAACCGCGGGCACGGCTTTCGAAAGATAATACCCTGCAGGGGTGTCCCAACTTAGCCCATGATAAGCTCTCACGGTCAACGAAGGATATTCCTTCTACCGGGAAGACCCGATCAATCTCGGAATCCCGGACTACAAGACATTTTGACAGCAACAAAACAAGTCCAGCAAAGCCGCCCGATTGTGCCGACAAATCCTGATAGGAGCTGCACATATCTCGGTCTCAGGGCACATCCGGATGAACACTACGTACGGCAACCGAAGATACCCCAAGTTGCCTCAGGGCGGCACCGCAAGTGGCTCTAGTTGGATCAGCAATCGAATGAGAACTGGCCCGGGGGGGTTAAAATAAAGATGACCCTTGAGTCTGCAGAACCCAAGGGAAAAAGGCTAGGTGGCGAATGGTAAAACCAATGTTGGGCCTTGCTGGAAGAGTCTTATTCGAAGCGAACTGTCAAGGGGGTCCCATAAATCACCCAACCGTGTAAGGAACGCAAACTCTGGGAACATAACACCGGTATGACGGAAGCTAGGGTGGCAAGAGTGGAACAAAACACCAGGCATAAGGCCGAGCCTTCCACCCTTTACCAAGTATATAGATGCATTAATTTAATAAGAGATATTGTGATATCCCAACAAGTACACATGTTCCAACAAGGAACAACAAGTCCATGTTCCAACAAGGAACAAACTTCATCTTCACCTGCAACTAGCAACGCTATAAGAGGGGTTGAGCAAAGCAGTAACATAGCCAAACAACGGTTTGCTAGGACATGGATGGTTAGGGGCTGACAAGGCAATATAGGAGGCATGATATAGCAAGTGGTAGGTATCGCAGCATGGGCATAGCAAAAGAGCGAGCAATCTAGCAAGCAAAGTTAGAAGTGATTTCGAGGGTATGGTCATCTTGCCTGCAAGGTTCTCAGAGTTGTCGAAAGCTTGATCCTCGTAAGCGTTCTCAACAGGTTCCTCGTTCACGTACTCGTCTCCCGGCTCTACCCAAGGCAAGAAAACAAGCAAAGGGGACAAATATCAATCATGATGCAATGCGCAAGCAACATGATGCAAAACATGGCATGATATGCGAGATGTGATATGCAATGCATATGCATGCTCCGGAAGGACAAAGATGAACAAGGCATAATCTTGGAAAACCAAGTATACCACTGGATAGGTGAGGTGATTTCGGTTGAAATCGATATAAAGATCACCGGAATCGGATGCACGGTTTGCAAATGGCGAGCAAAACAAGAATGGCAAGAATCTGCCATAAACAGCATGATGCTACTTAGCAAGCAACAAATAATTAAGCTACTGCACCCAAACATATCAACAAGGCACATGACAGTAATCTACTCAAGATGCTCGACAAAAAATGAACACTGAGCTACGGCTAAATCCCATCATAACAGGTCCAAACAAGCATGGCAAAAGTGCACAAGATAACAGGTTCACAGACTTAGCGAAAATATCAACATAGCAGAAACTAACATCAGGCTGACATGTTCAGAGCAATGAAACAACATGCTAAAGGTTCATAACTAAGCAAAGTAAGGCATGACATGAATCTACTCATAGCACTTGAAAAAAGTCACTTACTGACCATAAGCCAAAAAGGATCATAAAATATGATTACACCCATGTCAAATAAGCAAGTTTCCTTACAGGTTTCATACTTGGCAGAAAACTGGACATGACAAAAACAGATAACGAGTAGGCATGTTCGTGAGCTCGATGCACTCACTACAGAGCATTGCATGATAAAATAAGCATACATACATCAGGAGGACATGGCATAGTAACAATACATGGCAAGAATAACATCATATCATGCAAGGATCAACTACACCAAGCTTGGCAAAATCGAATAACATGTAGACAATCTGCCAGCAACATTTTGTAGCAAAAGTAGAGCTCGAATGACTCAAGCTACGGCACTCCATAATTACCAACAAAGTCATGGATGGATAGAGAAAATACTCGAGTTCGAAACACCCTTACTGATCATGCTCAAATTATGCATAGATCTCTCAGAAACAACATGAATACATGGCATGAAAATAACAGCAGTCAGGGACTTAGTGAAATCACTAAGTCTCTGAAATCAGCAACATCAAGTGACCTAGTTTGCATGCTTGTGCTAGTCACCACATAGATCACAAAAATACATAGCAAAATTCTCTGGAAAGGTGGCATGGCATATTACAAAACTCATGTAGAACTCAACTTCATAGGAGTTACACATCGATCATGGTAAAAAGGACAAAAGTGCATGTTCAGATAAGATCCAGCAACTAACATCAACTAGCCCTCTTCTAACAGCATTTACGGCATCAAGATGACCACAAATGAAAATGATGCAATGGAATAAAATGATGTACTCTTCGAGTCGAACGATATGACATATTATACGAGCAAAACGGAGCTACGGATGCAAAGTTATGGCATGACGAACATGTGACGATAATGCAAAATGCACGGGACTTACAGAAAACGAGGGGGGAAGAAGTCAACCCGTAGGCACGCAGATCGAGGATCACCGGCGGATCTCGCCGGATCCCCGCCGGAGTTGCGTCGGAGTAGACGAAACCGGCCGGTTCCGGGCGGATCCGGCGCCGGGGAGGGCGGCGCGAGGCGGCGGGGTCGCGGGCGGCGCCGGGACGGCGCGCGCAGCCCGCGGGCGGTGGCCGGCGACGGGGAAGGCGGCGGCGGCGGGGAAGCCGGTGCGCGGGCGGCGCGGCGACGGGGTCGGCGGCGGAGCGCGCGGGAGCGGGTGGAGGAGCTCGGGCGGCGGCGGACTGGGCGCGCGGGCCCGCGGGGGCCGGCTGCGGGCTCGGGCGGGCCCCCGGCGGCGAAGTGGGCGCGGAGGGCGCGGTCAACGGGGAAGCGACACGTGGCGGCGGCGGGACGAGCGGACACGTCCGGCCGGCGGATTTTCGTCCGGCGGCGCGGGGAGAGGAGTGGACTAGGGTTAGGGGTGGTTTTGCCCGTAATTAGAGGAGGGGGAGGCGTTTTTATAGATAGGAGGAGCTAGGAAGCTCCAAATGGAGTGCGGTTTTCGGCCACGCGATCGTGATCGAACGGCGGAGGACATGGGAGTGACTTAGATGGGTTAATGGGCTGTTTTGAAGGGGTGTTGGGCTGCAACACACACGAGGCCTTCACGGTTACCCGGTTAACCGTTGGGGTACCAAACGAACTCCGATTGACCCGAAACTTGACAGGCGGTCTTCCGGTGCTATACTGAGGCCACATGTCAAACCTCGGTCCATTCCGAGAATGTTTAATACCCGCTCAAGAAGAAATGTAAACGGGGACGCCGGGAGACATAGGAGCGCCGGATTGCAAAACGGACAACGGGAAAGATGCTCGGATTTATGAGACGAACACGTATGCGAATGCGATGCACATGATGACATGATATGAAATGCATGACATGACCAAAATGCAAAACGAGGGGAAACCCAACACGGATGAAATATCATAACACATAGCCGGAAATGGCAAGATTTGGATTACAAATATGGCAAGTTACATCTGGGGCGTTACAACACACCACCACTACGAGAGGATCTCGTCCCGAGATCTAGGACTGAAAGAACTCCGGATACTCGGAACGTAGGTGGTCTTCACGCTCCCAGGTGGCTTCTCGGTCTGAATGATGTGACCATTTCACTTTGAGGAATTTGATTGACTTGTTGCGAGCCTTGCGCTCAGTTGTCTCAAGAATAGCAACTGGATGCTCATGATAGGACAAATCTTCTTGAAGATCAATCTCTTCGAAGTTGATGGTGCGCTCAGGCGTCTTGAAGCACTTGCGAAGCTGTGACACGTGGAAGACATCGTGCACATTTGCAAAGTTGGAGGGGAGCTCAAGTTGATAGGCTAGATCGCCTCGTTTCCCGATGATCTTGAAGGGGCCCACGTATTGCGGAGCAAGTTTCCCCTTGATACCGAAGCGACGAGTTCCTTTCATTGGCGAGACACGGAGGTAAACATGGTCTCCGATCTCGAATGCCACATCACGATGTTTGCTGTCGTAATAGCTCTTCTGGCGCGACTGCGCGGCTTTGAGGTTCTCACGAATGACCTTGCACATAGCCTCAGCCTCTGAGATCAAATCATTGCCGAGCAATTGGCGTTCACCGGTTTCAGACCAGTTGAGAGGAGTACGGCACTTCCTGCCATAGAGAATCTCGAATGGGGCTATGCCCGAGCTGGCTTGAAAACTGTTGTTGTAAGAGAATTCAGCGTAAGGAAGGCAATCCTCCCACTTCATGCCGAAAGAGATAACACAGGCTCTGAGCATATCTTCAAGAATTTGGTTGACACGCTCGACTTGTCCACTAGTCTGAGGGTGGAAAGCTGTGCTGAAGCGAATGTTGGTGCCCATGGCCGTCTGAAAAGAATCCCAAAATTTGGAGGTAAAGATGATGCCACGGTCTGAAGAGATCAATTGTGGAATGCCGTGCAAGGAGACAATTCTGGAGGTGTAGAGCTCTGCCAGCTGCGCTGCTGTGATAGACTCTTTGATAGGAAGAAAATGAGCCACTTTGGTGAGCTTGTCGATGACGACGAAGATAGCATCATTTCCACGCTTGGACTTAGGAAAACCAGTCACGAAGTCCATTTCGATATGATCAAACTTCCATTCTGGAATAGCAAGAGGTTGGAGAAGTCCAGCTGGTCGTTGGTGTTCTGCTTTCACCCTTCTGTAGACATCACACTCATTCACGAATTGAGCGATCTCACGCTTCATTCGAGTCCACCAATACGACTGCTTGAGGTCATGGTACATCTTCGAACTTCCAGGATGAATAGACAGGAGAGAGTTGTGCGCTTCGTTCATAATGACTTTACGAAGATCACCCTTTGGAACCATGATCCGGTCCTCGAAGAAAAGAGTATCTCTGTCATCAACTCGATAGCACTTGTATTTGGGGATGCTCTTTTCAATACCATGTTTCACCTTCTTCACCATGGTATCCAACAATTGTGCCTCACGAATCTGATCTTCCAAAGTAGGAGAGACGATGAGGTTGGCAAGCAAACCTTGAGGAACAACTTGGAGATTCAACTTGCGGAAAGCTTCACAAAGATCCGGTTGAAAGGGCTTGAGGATTAAGCTGTTGCAGTAAGCCTTCCTGCTCAAAGCGTCTGCAATCACATTAGCCTTGCCTGGAGTATATTCAATACTCGATTATACTCTTGAATCATTTCGACCCATCGAGTTTGCCTGAGGTTGAGGTGAGGCTGAGTGAAGATATACTTGAGACTCTTGTGATCGGTGAAAATGTCCACTTTCCTTCCCAATAGGAGATGTCTCCATGTTATTAGTGCGTGGACAACTGCCGCCAACTCAAGATCGTGAGTGGGGTAGTTCCTTTCATTGGGCTTCAACTGGCGAGAGGTATAGGCAACAACCTTCTTCTCTTGCATTAACACAGCACCGAGGCCCTGAAGAGAAGCATCACAGAAAACTTCATAAGGCTTGGATTCCTCAGGAGGAGTCAAAACTGGAGCAGTGACGAGTTTCTCTTTGAGAGTGTTGAAAGCAACGTCACACTCAGGAGACCAGACATATTTCACATGCTTCTGGAGGAGGTTGGAAAGAGGCTTTGCAATCTTTGAGAAATTCTCAACGAATCTTCGGCAATAGCTTGCAAGTCCAAGAAAACTGCGAAGCTGCTTGACATTCTGAGGAGGATTCCAATTCAAAACTGCAGACACCCTCTCTGGATTAATATCAATGCCCTTGGCAGAGATGATATGGCCAAGATAAAGAACTTCATCAAGCCAGAATTCACATTTGGAGAACTTCGCATATAATTGATACTCTCTGAGCTTGTCGAGCACCAATCGCAAATGTTTGGCATGATCCTTCTTATTCTTGGAGAAGACCAAAATATCATCGAGATAGACCAAGACAAATTCGTTGATGTAGGGGTTGAAGATGAAATTCATCAAGCGAGTGAAATATGGAGGAGCATTGACGAGGCCGAAAGACATGACAGTATATTCATAAGAACCAAAGCTTGTTCTGAATGTTGTCTTGGGAATATCTTCTTCACGAATGCGAATCTGATGATAACCCATACGAAGGTCAAGCTTGGAGAACACCTTAGCACCTTTGAGTTGCTCAAATAGCTCATTGATGTTGGGAAGTGGGTACTTGTTCTTGATAGTCTTCTTGTTCAATGGACGGTAATCGACGCAAAGTCGGTCCGTGCCATCCTTCTTCTTGACAAAAAGAACACCACAACCCCAAGGAGAAGAACTCGGTCTGATCAGACCCAGACGTTCTTGTTTATCGAGTTGAATCTTCAATTCCTTGAGCTCATCTGGTCCAAGCTTGTAAGGACGCTTGCAAACGGGTTCCGTGCCAGGCTCAAGATCAATAACGAATTCAACTGGCCGACGGGGAGGCATACCCGGAAGCTCTTCTGGAAAAACATCTTGGTACTCACAAACGACTGGAATCTGAGAGATAGCCTCCAATTCATCATTCTCATTGAGAGAAAACAACCGAATGGTATCGTCACGAGAAGCATAGATGATCACATCGTTAGAAGAGTGAGTCAATTTGATTTCCCTGGCAGCACACTCGAGCTGAGCCTTGTGCTTAGAAAGCCAGTCCATCCCGAGAATGAGATCAATATCAGAATCACCAAGAACAACTGGTTTAGACAAGAATTTATAGTCGCCCATCTTGATAGAAACATCCGGGAAACAAACATTAGATGTCATTTGCTTGCCCGGGGACACAATCTTCAACGGAATAGGAATCTTTTCGGTCACAAACTCATGCTTAGCAACAAAAGGTCTCGAAATGAAAGAAAGCGATGCACCAGTATCAAATAAGACTTTTGCAGGAATATCATTAACAGGAAGATTACCCATGATCACTTCAGAAGAATCCTCTGCTTGAGCTGCATTCAACATGTTCACCTTGGCATGCTTAGGATTATGCTTGACCACTGCATTGCTGGAAGATTTCACAGGAGGAGGAGGCGGAAGGCGCCTTTGGTTGAAGCACTTGTTCGCATAGTGACCCTTCTGCTGGCATTTGTTACAAGTCACTTCTGAGAGCGGACGATGGTATGGAGCACTTGGCCTTGGAGCTTGATTCTGAGACTTGTTCTGATAGCCAGGGTTGGGTGGGTGGGAAGATCCACGACCACTTGAATTCTTCTGTTGATAAGGCTGACGGAACGGAGGAGGAGGAGGCAACCAGAACTTCTGTTGCTTAGCTGCCACAAGTGAAGAAGAAGAAGACTGGACTGCGTCTCTGACTCTCTTCTTAGAAGCCTCACACTTGAGCTGAGCAGCTTCTTGTTTCAGTGCCATGTTGTAGAATTCATCATACTTTAATGGCTCGAAAAGCACGAGAGCAAGTTGCAGATCTTCCCTGAGACCACGCCTGAATTGGTAGATCATACTCTTCTCATCAGGGATGTCTTGCCTTGCAAAATGAGAGAGCTTCTGGAACTGAGTGTTGTATTGATAGACAGACATGTTGCCTTGCTTGAGATTGCGGAATTCCTCACGCTTACTCTCAACAACACTTTCTGGAATGTGGTGAGCTTTGAAGTCATGGCGGAAATCATCCCAGGTAATCACACGACCTCCTCTGGAATCTTTGTATTGCTGGAACCACTCAGCAGCTTGATCTTTGAGTTGAAAAGAGGCAAACTTGACAAAGTCCTCAGGTCTGACATTGCTGCACTCGAAATGCTTGCTGATGTCCACGAGCCAATCATCTGCGTCTGTGGCCTCGACACAGTAGCTGAAGGTTTTTGGCTGATTAGCAAGGAACTGGTTCAGTGAAGCGAAATGCGGCTGATTGTTCCCTTGGCCTTGATTCTCTTGATTAGCTTGCCCTTGGTTGCGATCTTGCAAGAGCTGAATCAGAATCTGAGCATTGGCATTTGTGGCAGTCATCAGGGCCTGCCAAGCTTCCGGAGGCGGAGGTGGTGGCGGAGGGTTAACCTGATTCCCTTCATTGCGTTCCGGATTCTGACGCGTTGGTGGAGCCATCCTGAAGAGGGTGACATCCATTAGCATCTTGACAGAGATATATTGAAGCTGAATCGAAGGAACGACATTGCGACATATAATCTTGACAATTAACATTCGAACGAGAATGAATGAATGAATTCCAATGTAAATCATCACACTTCCAAAGCTGAGAAGCCACTTAGAACATGGTAAGGAATAAAATCAACAAGGTACGGAAGTGAACAAATACTTGGTAAGGATTACACAATCACAAACCAAATATCTGCGGAAGAAATACTAGAGCTACAAGAATTCCCACTTATAAACTCCCGAAACTTCCTGGTTATGCAATCAGGTGTTGGGGATACAGGGGAAGCATAATATCTCACCCAAACTAGCAAATCCTACAACCAGCTGTATCCATCCTTCAACACATAACCAAAAACCTTCGGAAATCGTCTACCTCAACCTTCGAAAACACATCCGTTATACAAGTCATGGCAATACTCCCGCACTCGCCTCAGTACTGGGCTATCAGGGTTATCTCACCAACAACTGTACAAAAGAGATTTTCGATGTCGGCGTACTAAACTCAGGTATTCCAAAACCGCAACGATAAAATTATGACGACAACACCTCGGAGCTCAACTCCCCGGGACACTGCCACAACCCCTAAATGTCAGGAGGCAACCAAGACAATGTTGTCGTCATAAAACCATCGGAACGATTGTAATATACCCGCGTGATCCTAAAAAAAAATTTAGTGAAATTTGAGAAGAGAAGAGTCAAAACTCTACGTCAGGATGCCTTACCAGAAGGTCGAAGGGACTGGGGAGTAAAAAGAATTCCTAAACTCTCCGATATATAATTCCTAAATGACTCAAAACATTTTTCTAGACACAACTCGACCACTAAAGACGATCAAACAGTGGGGGCTCCTAAGGTCGGGGAAAGGCTCTGATTACCAACTTGTAACGCCCTCGATGCGGCTATATCTCCCACGTGTCGAGGCACGACTTAGAGGCATAACCGCATTGAAAGCAATGTCGCAAGTGAGGTAATCTTCACACAATCCATGTAATAAATAAAGGGGGAAGATACATAGTTGGCTTACAATCGCCACTTCACACAAGTACATAAATAACATCCATCATACAGATTACACTCAAGGTCCGACTACGGTACCAAAATGAAGGAATACTACCCCAAATGCTAACAGATCCCCGGATCACCCAACTGGGCTCCACTACTGATCATCTGGAAAAGAAACATAGTAACGGCCACGTTCCTCGTCGAACTCCCAAGTGAGCTCGGTCGCGTCATCTGCACTGGCATCGTTGGTACCTGCAACTGTTGTGATCATATCTGTGAGTCACGGGGACTCAGCAATCTCACACCCGCGAGATCAAGACTATTTAAGCTTAAAGGTGGGAAAGGGGTTTGTGAGGTGGAGCTGCAGCAAGCGACTAGCATATGGTGGCTACAGCGCAAAAGAGAGCGGGAAGAGAAGGCAAAGCACGGTCGTCAAGCTAGAAGTGATCAAGAAGTGATCCTGAAACGACCTACGTCAGACATAACTCCAACAACCGTGTTCACTTCCCGGACCCCGCCGAGAAGAGACCATCACGGTTACACACGCGGTTGATGTGTTTTAGTTAAGGTCAACTTCGGGTTTTCTACAACCGGACATCAACAAATTCCCATCTGCCTCATAACCGCGGGCACGGCTTTCGAAAGATAATACCCTGCAGGGGTGTCCCAACTTAGCCCATGATAAGCTCTCACGGTCAACGAAGGATATTCCTTCTACCGGGAAGACCCGATCAATCTCGGAATCCCGGACTACAAGACATTTCGACAGCAACAAAACAAGTCCAGCAAAGCCGCCCGATTGTGCCGACAAATCCTGATAGGAGCTGCACATATCTCGGTCTCAGGGCACATCCGTATGAACACTACGTACGGCAACCGAAGATACCCCAAGTTGCCTCAGGGCGGCACCGCAAGTGGCTCTAGTTGGACCAGCAATCGAATGAGAACTGGCCCGGGGGGGTTAAAATAAAGATGACCCTTGAGTCTGCAGAACCCAAGGGAAAAAGGCTAGGTGGCGAATGGTAAAACCAATGTTGGGCCTTGCTGGAAGAGTCTTATTCGAAGCGAACTGTAAAGGGGGTCCCATAAATCACCCAACCGTGTAAGGAACGCAAACTCCGGGAACATAACACCGGTATGACGGAAGCTAGGGTGGCAAGAGTGGAACAAAACACCAGGCATAAGGCCGAGCCTTCCACCCTTTACCAAGTATATAGATGCATTAATTTAATAAGAGATATTGTGATATCCCAACAAGTACACATGTTCCAACAAGGAACAACAAGTCCATGTTCCAACAAGGAACAAACTTCATCTTCACCTGCAACTAGCAACGCTATAAGAGGGGTTGAGCAAAGCAGTAACATAGCCAAACAACGGTTTGCTAGGACATGGATGGTTAGGGGCTGACAAGGCAATATAGGAGGCATGATATAGCAAGTGGTAGGTATCGCAGCATGGGCATAGCAAAAGAGCGAGCAATCTAGCAAGCAAAGATAGAAGTGATTTTGAGGGTATGGTCATCTTGCCTGCAAGGTTCTCAGAGTTGACGAAAGCTTGATCCTCGTAAGCGTTCTCAATAGGTTCCTCGTTCACGTACTCGTCTCCCGGCTCTACCCAAGGCAAGAAAACAAGCAAAGGGGACAAATATCAATCACGATGCAATGCGCAAGCAACATGATGCAAAACATGGCATGATATGCGAGATGTGATATGCAATGCATATGCATGCTCCGGAAGGAAAAAGATGAACAAGGCATAATCTTGGCAAACCAAGTATACCACTGGATAGGTGAGGTGATTTCGGTTGAAATCGATATAAAGATCACCGGAATCGGATGCACGGTTTGCAAATGGCGAGCAAAACAAGAATGGCAAGAATCTGCCATAAACAGCATGATGCTACTTAGCAAGCAACAAATAATTAAGCTACTGCACCCAAACATATCAACAAGGCACATGACAGTAATCTACTCAAGCTGCTCGACAAAAGATGAACACTGAGCTATGGCTAAATCCCATCATAACAGGTCCAAACAAGCATGGCAAAAGTGCACAAGATAACAGGTTCACAGACTTAGCGAAAATATCAACATAGCAGAAACTAACATCAGGCTGACATGTTCAGAGCAATGAAACAACATGCTACAGGTTCATAACTAAGCAAAGTAAGGCATGACATGAATCTACTCATAGCACTTGAAAAAAGTCACTTACTGACCATAAGCCAAAAAGGATCATAAAATATGATTACACCCATGTCAAATAAGCAAGTTTCCTTACAGGTTTCATACTTGGCAGAAAACTGGACATGACAAAAACAGATAACGAGTAGGCATGTTCGTGAGCTCGATGCACTCACTACAGAGCATTGCATGATAAACTAAGCATACATACATCAAGAGGACACGGCATAGTAACAATACATGGCAAGAATAACATCATATCATGCAAGGATCAACTACACCAAGCTTGGCAAAATCGAATAACATGTAGACAATCTGCCAGCAACATTTTGTAGCAAAAGTAGAGCTCGAATGTCTCAAGATATGGCACTCCATAATTACCAACAAAGGCATGGAAGGATAGAGCAAATACTCAAGTTCAAAACACCCTTACTGATCAGGCTCAAATTATCCATAGATCTCTCAGAAACAACATGAATACATGGCATGAAAATAACAGCAGTCAGGGACTTAGTGAAATCACTAAGTCTCTGAAATCAGCAACATCAAGTGACCTAGTTTGCATGCTTGTGCTAGTCACCACATAGATCACAAAAATACATGGCAAAAATTCCTGGAAAGTTGGCATGGCATATTACAAAACTCATGTAGGACTCAACTTCATAGGAGGTACACATCGATCATGGCAAAAATGACAAAAGTGCATGTTCAGATAAGACCCAGCAACTAACATCAACTAGCCCTCTTCTAACAGCATTTATGGCATCAAGATGACCACAAATGAAAATGATGCAATGGAATAAAATGATCTACTCTTCGTGTCGAACGATATGACGTATTATACGCGCGAAACGGAGCTATGGATGCAAAGTTATGGCATGACGAACATGTGACGATAATGTAAGATGCACGGGACTTAGAGAAAACGAGGGGGGAAGAAGTCAACCCCTAGGCACGCAGATCGAGGATCACCGGCGGATCTCGCCGGATCCCCGCCGGAGTTGCGTCGGAGTAGACGAAACCGGCCGGATCCGGGCGGATCCGGCACCGGGGAGGGCGGCGCGAGGCGGCGGGGTCGCGGGCGGCGCCGGGACGGCGCGCGCGGCCCGCGGGCGGTGGCCGGCGACGGGGAAGGCGGCGGCGGCGGGGAAGCCGGTGCGCGGGCGGCGCGGCGACGGGGTCGGCGGCGGAGCGCGCGGGAGCGGGCGGAGGAGCTCGGGCGGCGGCGGACTGGGCGCGCGGGCCCGCGGGGGCCGGCTGCGGGCTCGGGCGGGCCCCCGACGGCGAAGTGGGCGCGGAGGGCGCGGCCAACGGGGAAGCGACACGTGGCGGCGGCGGGACGAGCGGACACGTCCGGCCGGCGGATTTTCGTCCGGCGGCGCGGGGAGAGGAGTGGACTGGGGTTAGGGGTGGTTTTGCCCGTGATTAGAGGAGGGGGAGGCGTTTTTATAGATAGGAGGAGCTAGGAAGCTCCAAATGGAGTGCGGTTTCGGCCACGCGATCGTGATCGAATGGCGGAGGACATGGGAGTGACTTAGATGGGTTAATGGGCTGTTTTGAAGGGGTGTTGGGCTGCAACACACACGAGGCCTTCACGGTTACCCGGTTAACCGTTGGGGTACCAAACGAACTCCAATTGACCCGAAACTTGACAGACGGTCTTCCGGTGCTATACCGAGGCCACATGTCAAACCTCGGTCCATTCCGAGAGTGTTTAATACCCGCTCAAGAAGAAATGTAAACGGGGACGCCGGGAGACATAGGAGCGCCGGATTGCAAAACGGACAACGGGAAAGATGCTCGGATTTATGAGACGAACACGTATGCGAATGCGATGCACATGATGACATGATATGAAATGCGTGACATGACCAAAATGTAAAACGAGGGGAAACCCAACACGGATGAAATATCATAACACATAGCCGGAAATGGCAAGAGTTGGATTACAAATATGGCAAGTTACATCTGGGGCGTTACATCTGGTCCCTGGGCGGTCTGAGGCCAGCTCCAGCCCTCCTGACGTGTCCTCTGCTTCGGGGCCTCCCGAGGCTGATCCCAGCTGCAGGCTCTCGGGCTTCAAGTTTGGCCGGAGGTTGCTTGAGTCCGCGAGCGACGACCAGTAAGTGCTCGACTCATGCTTTGCTCGGTTTCTGCCGCCGAGGCTTGACGTCCATATTCTTTTGTCAGGCTGGCGCATGCGGCGAAGAGGTTGAGGGGGGCCTCTGCGGCCCTGCTTGGGGCGAGTCCATCTGCCGGGATGGCGCCTTCGTCCGCTGGGGAGAAAGACACCGAGGCTCGCGCCTCCCCGGCCCGATCATCTTCGTGAGGCCGACTGGGACGCCTTGGCTAGGAGTCGGCCCCTGTGGCCCCGCTGGCCCTGGAGTCGACTGCGCTCGACGCCGCAGCCGGGGCAAGCAAGGCCCAGGGGGTTCCTTCCTGCCAAACCGTGATCACGCTGCCGTCCTCTCCGCCCACTCTGCCGGCTCCCGCTTCTTCGGTTCCTTCTGCCGCCGTCCTAGACCAGGCTGCCAGCGAACTGAGCCAGCTATGGGAGGATCTTCTGAGCGCGGACCCTTGCCTAATGGTCGGGCATCTGGAGCTAGCCTCTAGCTAGGCTCGTTCTGCTGCCTCCGTTCGAGCAGTGCTAAGCCAGGCAGTGTCGGCCTCCGATGGGGAGAAGCAGGCCGCCAACCAAGCCAAGGTCGCTCGCGATGCTACCCTGGGCGACGTTGCGGCTGCCCAGGCTCGCTGCAAGACGCTGGAGACCGAGCTGCAAGGCGTGCGCGACGAGCTCGCCAAGGAGGTCCACGACCGCCAAGAAAAGGAGAAGGAGATGAAGGCTCGGGAGGCTGCCGTTAAGGACCGGGATGCCAAGCTTGATGACCGCCACGGCCGATTGGAGATGCTGGAGCGGTCGCTGAAGGCGGAGAGGACCGAGCTAGACGCTAAGGCGAAGGTCCTGCCGGAGGATCGGGTGGCCTTCGTGAAGATGGAGAAGAAGGCTCATGTCGCGCTGAAGACGCTTTACGAGAGCGGCTTGGAGGAGCTGTTGGCCGGTGCGGAGGACGGCCCCGCCAAGCTGCTTCCCTTCCTGGTCCGTGCGCTTGAAGATGTCGCAGACGGCCTTGGCCCTACGGTCGAGGCCGAGGCGCGTGCCCTGTCTTCTGCGGCGCTGACGCATGTCCTCAGCCACGTCTACCTGTGCGACCCCAGCGTCGACTTCGACAGCCTGCTGGAGCCCGTGAGCGGCGACCTTGCCGCCGCTGCCGCTGAGGCCGTGAAAGGCCGAGCAAAAGCTTTGCTGGGGAGGTTCCGCGCCTTCAGCATCTTGCCCGGGCGCAGTGCCGCCAGCTCTGCGGCCCCAGGAGGCGGAGTCGTCCAGCGTGACTCCACAACAGGCGGCGGCGCCACTGGGGAGTGATCCCTTCGCGGCTTCTGTCCTGTTTTTATTCCTGCAACATGCACCATGCCTCACGGAGGCGTTTAAACTTGTGTTTGGCGTCGTGAAACAATCTATGGCTTGTAATATTCGCTTTGAATTTCCTGGAATTTGCATTTTTCCCTCCTATTTGTTTGTGCTCTGCGTCGGCAGGGCCCGGCCCCGTGCATACCTTACCCAGCGTTAGCCCCGACCGGAAATCAGGACGGGACTAAGGAGTGAGGGGCTACGTGGCAAGTTAGGCTCCTGAGTCGCAATGCTCAGGAGTCCCCCTTGATGCGCAAGCAACAAGTAGGAAAGGGGGAACAAGGAGTGGATTGGTCGTTCTGCGTCGGCGGGGCCCGGCACCGCGCGTACCTCACCCAGCGTTAGTCCCGACTGGAAACCAGGACGGGACTAAGGAGTGAGGTGCTACGGGGCAAGTTAGGCTCCTGAGTCACGATGCTCAGGAGTCCCCCTTGACGTTCAAACAGGTTTTCATACCTTGGCTCCGCTCGGGGAGGGGCGCGTGACGACCAGGTCCGAGGGACCTGGCCGGGTGGCGTGCGCTCGGGCAAGGCCCGGGCGTAGCCCCCGTGTCCAGCCCCCTCGCGCGGCGCTCCCAAGGGGAGGCGTTGTGATGGTGCCAGACATTGAGCTCTGGGCTCCCTTAGGTTGGTACGGCCGTAGGCCGCCCTCAGTTGTTTATCACCAGCGCAGAGCATAGCGCTTCTGTATGTGTACAGGCATAGCCGCTCCTCGGCAGTGTCGTCAGCCAGCGCGGAGCATGGTGCTTCCACTGGTACGTGGGATGGGGCTCCCCTCCGGGAGGAACCCCCGGGGCGTGTACAGCCCCGCCCTGACGCGTGGCCGGCATGGTAGGGCTAGGAGAGGTGTATCTGGACACCCGTGAGCCAGTGCAGGACTCATGAGGCCCTACCTCGAGGCGGGTTGCGCCTGGCCCTGGGTCTTTATCAATGGTGTGTTCTTGCAGGGTGGTTAGAATGCAAATGCTCTATGTCCTCAGGTCCCGGCCCTCGAGCAAGCTCAGCCGCCGCTGGTATGACAGGTCATGATGCCATGGGTCAAGGCCAGGGGGTGACGGCTGGAGAGCCAATAGGAGCCCATGAGTCGCGATGCTCAGGTACCCCCCTTTTAACGTGCAAGCGCTTTGCATGGGAGCGGAGACATCCGCGATAAGCAGCACGTGACAATTAAGCGTGAAAGAGCAAGGTCATTTAAGTAGACGCGGGAAAGGCAAACGCCGCTGGGCCAGGCCCGAGCAGCTCGGGGATGATGCAGCCCGAGGGGCGCCCCCAACAAGGTAGGTAAAGAGCATAAGCAAAACGGATACATGCCGCAGGGACGGACCCACGCGACCTAGGAATGATGTGGCCTTGTGAGCGCTCCCAGCTAAAAACGGAACTTAGAAAGATGTCACCTGGTGCCATTGAAGATGAAGTGATGCTGAAGAAGCAGGCGATGCGCGACGAAGACGTCGACCCTCACGAGCACCCAGGCCCAGGAGCCTCGGGAGGCTCCGGAGGCACAGGTGGGTCTTCGAGGGCCATCTCCACCTCCGCCAGGACTGCACAACGCCCGACCTCCTGAGCCTCCAGAATGCTCCTCAGCAGGCGCTGATGAGCGGCGACCGTGTTCGGCAGGACGAAAGGCATGCGAACGTAGCTGTGGGGTGGACCCTCGTAACGCCCCGCGCGCGAGGGCGAGAGGCGCTCCTGTGACGCGTCTCTGTTGAGCCCTGGTACGTTGATGTAGACGCGCAGCCCACCATCCTCGCCTGGATGTGGGGCTATGGTGGGCAAGCGGCGGCTGCCGCGCATGACTCTCGATTCCTGTAGCTCCTAGGTGTTTCCTGCGCTGAACTCCTGAGGGTTTGGTCTTCCTTGCTTTGTACCTTCCTGAGGGAAACGTGCCTGGAAGCACCCCTCCAAGTGATGCCCGAGCACCTCCCTCGCGACCTTGGCAAAGTCGGTGGCTCTCCAAGAAAGAGCCCCCGAGCCCTGCCTGAGGTGGGCGTGTTGGGGAACGTAGTAATTTCAAAAATTTCCTACGCACACGCAAGACCATGGTGATGCATAGCAACGAGAGGGGAGAGTGTTGTCTACGTACCCTCGTAGACCGAAGCGGAAGCGTTGACACAACGTAGAGGAAGTAGTCGTACGTTCTCCTCGCGATCCAACCGATCACAGCACCGTTACTCCGGCACCTCCGAGTTCTTGGCACACGTTCAGCTCGATGACGATCCCCGGGCTCCGATCCAGCAAAGCGTCGGGGAAGAGTTCCGTCAGCACGACGGTGTGGTGACGATCTTGATGTGTTACCGGCGCAGGGCTTCGCCTAAGCCCTGCAACGATATGACCGAGGTGGAATTTGGTGGAAGGGGGCACCGCACACGGCTAAGGAACGATCCGTAGATCAACTTGTGTGCCTATGGGGTGCCCCCTGCCCCCGTATATAAAGGAGCAAGGGAGGGGGTGGCCGGCCTAGGGTTTGGCGCGCCAGGGTGTGGAGTCCTACTAGGTTTCCAAGTCCTAGTAGGAGTCCACCAAGAGGGAAGGAAGGGAGAAGGAATAGGAGGAGTAGGAAAGGTGGCCGGCCCCCTTTTCCCTAGTCCAATTCGGACCAGAGGGAAGGGGGGCGCAGCAGCCTTTTTCCTCCTCCCACTAAAGCCCATCAAGGCCCATTACTTCTCCCGTAATCCCGTAACTCCCCGATACTCCCGAAAATACCAGAACCACTCAGAACCCTTCCGATGTCCGAATATAGTCGTCCAATATATCGATCTTTACGTCTCGACCATTTCGAGACTCCTCGTCATGTCCCCGATCTCATCCGAGACTCCGAACTCCTTCGGTACATCAAAACTCATAAACTCATAATATAGCTATCATCGAAACCTTAAGCGTGCGGACCCTACGGTTCGAGAACAATGTAGACATGAGCGAGACACATCTCTGGTCAATAACCAATAGCAGGACCTGGATGCCCATATTGGCTCCTACATATTCTACGAAGATCTTTATCGGTCAGACCGCATAACAACATACGTTGTTCCCTTTGTCATCGGTATGTTACTTGCCCGAGATTCGATCGTCGGTATCCAATACCTAGTTCAATCTCGTTACCGGCAAGTCTCTTTACTCGTTCCGTAATACATCATCTCACAACTAACACATTAGTTGCAATGCTTGCAAGGCTTATGTGATGTGCATTACCGAGAGGGCCCAGAGATACCTCTCCGACAATCGGAGTGACAAATCCTAATCTCGAAATACGCCAACCCAACATGTACCTTCGGAGACACCTGTAGAGCACCTTTATAATCACCCAGTTACGTTGTGACGTTTGGTAGCACACAAAGTGTTCCTACGGTAAACGGGAGTTGCATAATCTCATAGTTTAAAGGAACATGTATAAGTCATGGATAAAAGCAATAGCAACATACTAAACGATCAGGTGCTATGCTAATGGAATGGGTCATGTCAATCAGATCATTCAACTAATGATGTGATCTCGTTAATCAAATAACAACTCTTTGTTCATGGTTAGGAAACATAACCATCTTTGATTAATGAGCTAGTCAAGTAGAGGCATACTAGTGACACTCTGTTTGTCTATGTATTCACACATGTATTATGTTTCCAGTTAATACAATTCTAGCATGAATAATAAACATTTATCATGATATAAGGAAATAAATAATAACTTTATTATTGCCTCTAGGGCATATTTCCTTCAGTCTCCCACTTGCACTAGAGTCAATAATCTAGATCACATCACCATGTGATTAACATCAATAGTTCACATCATCATGTGATTAACACCCATAGTTCACATCGATATGTGACCAACACCCAAAAGGGTTTACTAGATTCAGTAATCTAGTTCACATCGCTATGTGATTAACACCCAAAGAGTACTACGGTGTGATCATGTTTTGCTTGTGAGAGAAATTTAGTCAACGGGTCTGCCACATTCAGATCCGTTATGTATTTTGCAATTTTCTATGTCTACAATGCTCTGCACGGAGCTACTTTAGCTAATTGCTCCCACTTTCAATATGTATCTAGATTGAGACTTAGAGTCATCTAGATTAGTGTCAAAACTTGCATCGACGTAACCTTTTACGACGAACCTTTTTGACACCTCCATAATCGAGAAACATATCCTTATTCCACTAAGGATAATTTTGACCGCCGTCCAGTGATCTACTCCTAGATCACTATTGTACTCCCGTGCCAATCTCAGGGTAGGGTATACAATAGGTCTGGTACACAGCATGGCATACTTTATAGAACCTATGGCCAAAGCATAGGGAATGACTTTCATTCTCTTTCTATCTTCTGCCGTGGTCGGGCTTTGAGTCTTACTCAATTTCACACTTTGTAACACAGGCAAGAACTCTTTCTTTGACTGTTCCATTTTGAACTACTTCAAAATCTTGTCAAGGTATGTACTCATTGAAAAAACTTATCAAGCGTCTCGATCTATCTCTATAGATCTTGATGCTCGATATGTAAGTAGCTTCCCCGAGGTCTTTCTTTGAAAAACTCCTTTCAAATACTCCTTTATGCTTTACAGAATAATTCTACATTATTTCCGATCAATAATATGTCATTTACATATACTTATCAGAAATGCTGTAGTGCTCCCACTCACTTTCTTGTAAATACAGGCTTCACCGCAAGTCTGTATAAAACTATATGCTTTGATCAACTTATCAAAGCGTATATTCCAACTCCGAGATGCTTGCACCAGTCCATAGATGGATCGCTGGAGCTTGCATATTTTGTTAACACCTTCAGGATCGACAAAACCTTCTAGTTGCATCGTATACAACTCTTCTTTAATAAATCCATTAAGGAATGTAGTTTTGTTTATCCATTTGCCGGATTTCATAAAATGCGACAATTGCTAACATGATTCGGACAGACTTAAGCATAGATACGAGTGAGAAACTCTCATCGTAGTCAACACTTTGAACTTGTCGAAAAACCTTTTTTCGACAATTCTAGCTTTGTAGATAGTAACACTACTATCAGTGTCCGTCTTCCTCTTGAAGATCCATTTATTTTCTTTGGCTTGCCGATCATCGGGCAAATCCATCAAAGTCCATACTTTGTTCTCATACATGGATCATATCTCAGATTTCATGGCCTCTAACCATTTCGCGGAATCTGGGCTCATCATCGCTTCCTCATAGTTCGCAAGTTCGTCATGGTCTAGTAACATGACTTCCAGAACAGGATTACCGTACCACTCTGGTGCGGATCTCACTCTAGTTTACTTACGAGATTCGGTAGTAACTTGATCTTGAAGTTACATGATCATCATCATTAGCTTCCTTACTAATTGGTGTAGTAGTCACAAGAACAGATTTCTGTGATGAACTACTTTCCAATAAGGGAGAGGGTACAATTACCTTATCAAGTTTTCTACTTTCCTCCCACTCACTTCTTTCAAAAGAAACTCTTTCTCTAGAAAGTTTCCGAACTTAGCAACAAAAGTCTTGCCTTCGGATCTGTGATAGAAGGTGTATCCAACAGTTTCCTTTGGATATCCTATGAAGACACATTTCTCCGATTTGGGTTCGAGCTTATCAGGTTGAAGCTTTTTCACATAAGCATCGCAGCCCCAAACTTTAAGAAACTACAGCTTAGGTTTATTGCTAAACCATAGTTCATACGGTGTCGTCTCAACGGATTTAGATGGTGCCTCTTTTAACGTGAATGCAGCTGTCTCTAATGCATGATCCCAAAACGATATTGGTAAATCGGTAAGAAACATCATAGATTGTACTATATCCAATAAAGTACGGTTATGACGTTCGGACACACCATTATGCTGTGGTGTTCCAGGTGGCATGAATTTGTGAAACTATTCCACATTGTTTTAATTGAAGACCAAACTCGTAACTCAAATATTTGTCTCCGCGATCAGATCGTAGAAACCTTATTTTCTTGTCACGATGATTTTCACTTCACTCTAAAATTCTTTGAACTTTTCAAACGTTTCAGACTTATGTTTCATCAAGTAGATATACCCATATCTGCTCAAATCATCTGTGAAGGTCAGAAAATAATGATACTTGTCGCGAGCCTTAATATTCATCGGACCATATACATCAGTATGTATGATTTCCAACAAATCTGTTGCTTGCTCCATTGTTCCGGAGAACGGCGTTTTTAGTCATCTTGCCCAAGAGGCATGGTTCGCAAGCATCAAGTGATTCATAATCAAGTGATTCCAAAATCCCATCAGCATGGAGTTTCTTCATGCGCTTTACACCAATATGACCTAAACGGCAGTGCCACAAATAGGTTGCACTATCATTATTAACTTCGCATCCTTTTGGTTTCAATATCATGAATATGTGTATCACTGCGATCGAGATCCAATGAACTATTTTCATTGGTGTGTATGACCATAGAAGGTTTTATTCATGTAAACAGAACAACAATTGTTCTCTAACTTAAATGAATAACTGTATTGCAATTAACATGATCAAATCATATTCATGCTCAACGCAAACACCAAATAACACTTATTTAGTTTCAACACTAATCCCGAAAGTATAGGGAGTGTGTGATGATGATCATATCAATCTTGGAACCACTTCCAACACACATCGTCACCTTGCCCTTTAACTAGTCTTTGTTCATTCTGCAATTCCCGTTTCGAGTTACTAAATTTTAGCAACTGAACTAGTACCAAATACTAAGGGGTTGCTGTGAACACTAGTAAAGTACACATCAATAACATGTATATCAAATATACTTATGTTCACTTTGCCATCCTTCTTATCCGCCAATCACTTGGGGTAGTTCCGCTTCCAGTGACCAGTCCCTTTGCAGTAGAAGCACTTAGTCTCAGGCTTAGGACCATACTTGGGCTTTTTCACTTGAGCAGCAACTTGCTTGCCGTTCTTCTTGAAGTTCCCCTTCTTTCCTTTTGCCCTTTTCTTGAAACTAGTGATCTTGTCAACCATCAACACTTGATGTTTTTCTTTGATTTCTACCTTCGCTGATTTTAGCATCGCGAAGAGCTTGGGAATATTTTCCGTTATCCCTTGCATATTATAGTTCATCACGAAGTTCTACTAACTTGGTGATTGTGACTAGAGAATTATGTCAATCACTATCTTATCTGGAAGATTAACTCCCACTTGATTCAAGCGATTGTAGTACCCAGACAATCTGAGCACATGCTCACTAGTTGAGCGATTCTCCTCCATCTTTTAGCTATAGAACTTGTTGGAGACTTCATATCTCTCAACTCGGGTATTTGCTTGAAATATTAACTTCAACTCCTAGAACATCTCATATGCTCCATGACGTTCAAAACGTCTTTGAAGTCCCGATCCTAAGCAGTTAAGCATGGTGCACTAAACTATTAAGTAGTCATCATATTGAGCTAGCAAAACGTTCATAATGTCTGCATCTGCTCCTGCAATAGGTCCGTCACCTAGCAGTGCATCAAGGACATAATTCTTCTGTGCAGCAATGAGGATAAACCTCAGATCACGGATCCAATCCGCATCATTGCTACTAACATTTTTCAACACAATTTTCTCTAGGAACATATCAAAATAAACATAGGGAAGTAACAACGCGAGCTATTGATCTACAACATAGATATGCTAATACTACCAGGACTAAGTTCATGATAAATTAAAGTTCAATTAATCATATTACTTAAGAACTCCCACTTAGATAGACATCCCTCTAATCCTCTAAGTGATCACGTGATCCAAATCAACTAAACCATGTCCGATCATCACGTGAGATGGAGTAGTTTCAATGGTGAACATCACTATGTTGATCATATCTACTATATGATTCACGCTCGACCTTTCGGTCTCCGTGTTCCGAGGCCATATCTGTTATATGCTAGGCTCGTCAAGTATAACCTGAGTATTCCGCGTGTGCAACTGTTTTGCACCCGTTGTATTTGAACGTAGAGCCTATCACACCCGATCATCACGTGGTGTCTCAGCACGACGAACTTTCGCAACGGTGCATACTCAGGGAGAACACTTCTTGATAATTAGTGAGAGATCATCTTATAATGCTACCGTCAATCAAAGCAAGATAAGATGCATAAAAGATAAACATCACATGCAATCAATATAAGTGATATGATATGGCCATCATCATCTCGTGCTTGTGATCTCCATCTTCGAAGCACCGTCATGATCACCATCGTCACCGGCGCGACACCTTGATCTCCATCGTAGCATCGTTGTCGTCTCGCCAATCTTATGCTTCCACGACTATCACTACCGCTTAGTAATAAAGTAAAGCATTACATCGCGATTGCATTGCATACAATAAAGCGACAACCATATGGCTCCTGCCAGTTGCCGATAACTCGGTTACAAAACATGATCATCTCATACAATAAAATTTAGCATCATGTCTTGACCATATCACATCACAACATGCCCTGCAAAAACAAGTTAGACGTCCTCTACTTTGTTGTTGCAAGTTTTACGTGGCTGCTACGGGCTTAAGCAAGAACTCATCTTACCTACGCATCAAAACCACAACGATAGTTTGTCAAATAGACTCCGTTTTAACCTTCTCAAGGACCGGGCGTAGCCACACTCGGTTCAACTAAAGTTGGAGAGACAGTCTTCCGCAAGCCATCTATGTGCAAAGCACGTCGAGGGAACCGGTCTCGCGTAAGCGTACGCGTAAGGTTGGTCCGGATCGTCTCGTCCAACAATACCGCTGAACCAAAGTATGACATGCTGGTAGGCAGTATGACTTGTATCGCCCACAACTCACTTGTGTTCTACTCGTGCAAATAACATCAAACCATAAAACCTAGGCTCGGATGCCACTGTTGGGGAACGTAGTAATTTCAAAAATTTCCTACGCACACGCAAGACCATGGTGATGCATAGCAACGAGAGGGGAGAGTGTTGTCTACGTACCCTCGTAGACCGAAGCGGAAGCGTTGACACAACATAGAGGAAGTAGTCGTACGTTCTCCTCGCGATCCAACCGATCACAGCACCGTTACTCCGGCACCTCCGAGTTCTTGGCACACGTTCAGCTCGATGACGATCCCCGGGCTCCGATCCAGCAAAGCGTCGGGGAAGAGTTCCGTCAGCACGACGGCGTGGTGACGATCTTGATGTGTTACTGGCGCAGGGCTTCGCCTAAGCCCTGCAACGATATGACCGAGGTGGAATTTGGTGGAAGGGGGCACCGCACACGGCTAAGGAACGATCCGTAGATCAACTTGTGTGTCTATGGGGTGCCCCCTGCCCCCGTATATAAAGGAGCAAGGGAGGGGGTGGCCGGCCTAGGGTTTGGCGCGCCAGGGTGTGGAGTCCTACTAGGTTTCCAAGTCCTAGTAGGAGTCCACCAAGAGGGGAGGAAGGGAGAAGGAATAGGAGGAGTAGGAAAGGTGGCCAGCCCCCTTTTCCCTAGTCCAATTCGGACCAGAGGGAAGGGGGGCGCAGCAGCCTTTTTCCTCCTCCCACTAAAGCCCATCAAGGCCCATTACTTCTCCCGTAATCCCGTAACTCCCCGATACTCCCGAAAATACCCGAACCACTCAGAACCCTTCCGATGTCCGAATATAGTCGTCCAATATATCGATCTTTACGTCTCGACCATTTCGAGACTCTTCGTCATGTCCCCGATCTCATCCGGGACTCCGAACTCCTTCGGTACATCAAAACTCATAAACTCATAATATAACTGTCATCGAAACCTTAAGCGTGCGGACCCTACGGTTCGAGAACAATGTAGACATGAGCGAGACACATCTCTGGTCAATAACCAATAGCGGGACCTGGATGCCCATATTGGCTCCTACATATTCTACGAAGATCTTTATCGGTCAGACCGCATAACAACATACGTTGTTCCCTTTGTCATCGGTATGTTACTTGCCCGAGATTCGATCGTCGGTATCCAATACCTAGTTCAATCTCGTTACCGGCAAGTCTCTTTACTCGTTCCGTAATACATCATCTCACAACTAACACATTAGTTGCAATGCTTGCAAGGCTTATGTGATGTGCATTACCGAGAGGGCCCAGAGATACCTCTCCGACAATCGGAGTGACAAATCCTAATCTCGAAATACGCCAACCCAACATGTACCTTCGGAGACACCTGTAGAGCACCTTTATAATCACCCAGTTACGTTGTGACGTTTGGTAGCACACAAAGTGTTCCTACGGTAAACGGGAGTTGCATAATCTCATAGTTTAAAGGAACATGTATAAGTCATGGATAAAAGCAATAGCAACATACTAAACGATCGGGTGCTATGCTAATGGAATGGGTCATGTCAATCAGATCATTCAACTAATGATGTGATCTCGTTAATCAAATAACAACTCTTTGTTCATGGTTAGGAAACATAACCATCTTTGATTAATGAGCTAGTCAAGTAGAGGCATACTAGTGACACTCTGTTTGTCTATGTATTCACACATGTATTATGTTTCCAGTTAATACAATTCTAGCATGAATAATAAACATTTATCATGATATAAGGAAATAAATAATAACTTTATTATTGCCTCTAGGGCATATTTCCTTCAGGGCGCCAGGCGCGCCTTCCTATGCGAGAGAGGGTGGCGCTCCCTGATTGGGCGCAGATCCTGACGCAACACCTCCGAAGGCGCCTGCCTCCTTATGGCTTGGGCCAGGCGAAACCTTCTTCTTCTTAAGGGTTGCCTCGGGAATTCTTCCGCTTCTGTGATCTGGGTCTTCGATTGTTGCGGCTTGGAACGCGCGCTCAAGTGAACACACTGTGTCTCTTTCTTCACAGGGCACGGTGATGACTCCACCGCTTCCCGGCATCTTGTGGACATTGTATCCATGGTGAGTCACTGCCATGAACTTGGCCAGGGATGGGTACCCGAGAATGGCGTTGTATGGCAGACGGTTGTGGGCGATGTCGAAGTTGATGAGCTCGGTGCGGTAGTTGTTGCACTACCCGAAGGTGATTGGAAGGCGAACCTGCCCTATTGGAACAGTGGAACCATCAGTGACTCCTGAGAAAGGCTTGGTTGGCTGAAGCTGATCGTACGGCACTTGGAGATTGTCGAACGTCTCGACGGACAGGACGTTGAGCCCTGCTCCGCCATCAATGAGGGTTCTGGTGACCTGCACATTGCTGATGACCGGGGAGCAAAGCATCGGGAGGGCTCCGGCCGTTGCCGCGCATTTGAGCTGATCCGCTGAGCTGAACGTGATAGCGCACGCAGACCACTTGAGAGGGCGTGTGGCTTCAAGCTTGGGGAGGACTGCATTCACCTCGCGAGCAAACTGCTTGAAGATGCGTTGTGAGGCTGGGGCCTGCACGCCTCCCAAGATGCAAGCGATTGTGTGCGGCTCGTGGAAGCCCCCAGCCCCCTCGTCTTGATGCTGGTCTTCATTCCTTCTTGGCGGTGGCGGCAGAGGACGAAGGCCTGCCTTGCCGTGCGGGCGATCCTCACGAGGCTGATCTCTCCAGCCTCCCTCGCGAGGCTGGTCCTGCCAGCGATCCTCGTGAGGTCGGTCATGCCACCCTTGGCGAGGGCCACGGTCTTCCCATCGCCCACCACCTCTTCCTCCTCCTCAGCCATAGCCCCTGTCATTGCGCTCAGGGCGTCGGCCGATACGTCCATCTCTCATGGCCCTGAGCTCTTGACATTCGTTTGTGTTGTGGGTGTGGAGGTCGTGGTACACGCAGTACCGGCTGCCCTTGGAGGACTCAGGCTGGTCCCTGCCTCGCTTGGTGTCTGGTTCCGCTGCAAGCACGGCAGCCCCCTTGCGCTTCACGTCCTTGGCCTTGGACTTCTTCTCTTCTGGGTCGGCAGCCGGGAGCTCAAGGAGGGAAAAACGCCCTTCCTCAGCCCTAGCGCACTTGGTGGCCAAGTTGAATAGCTCCCGGATGTGCACAGGTCTTCATGGATTACTAGCTCCTCTTTCATCTTGATGTCGCGTACGCCGTCGGAGAAGGCCGGGATGATGGCTTCTTCAGTCACCTTGCGGATCTTGAGGTAAGCGTTGTTGAAGCGCTGGATGTATTTCTGCAGGGTTTCCCCTTGTTGCTGCTTGATGCGGCGCAGATTGCTCACGGACGGGGGCAAGTCGCGAGTGCCCTGGAAGTTGGCGATGAAGCGAGTGCGCATCTCGTCCCAGGAGGAGATTGTGCCAAGAGCCAGGTTCAGGAGCCAGGTGTGGGCCCCGTCCTTGAGCGCCATGGGAAACCAGTTCGCCATGACCCTTTCGTCCCTGTTGGCGGCTTCGATGCATAGCTCGTAGAGTTGTAGGAACTCCGCGGGGTCCGTTGTGCCATCATAGCGAGGGGGGAGGTCAGGCTTGAACTTGCCTGGCCATGCGATGCCGTGCAGCTCGGGGGTGAGGCGCGGCAGCCTGCTGTGGCCACCGGCGCCTTTTGCTGGTGCTGGGCTTGTTCCTGGGGATTACCGTGCGCCGTCGCTTGGAGCAGCACGGGGTCTTGGCGTGAAGGTGCAAGGACGCGATCTTGGCGTGCCGGCGCTGGGAGCGCGCGAGCACCTTCTTGGGGACGAGGGACCTCTTGGCAGCTCCTTTCTTGCTGCGCGGGCGCCAGGCGCGAAGGGCCTCGCCCTGGGGCTGCGCGCCTTGGAGCCAGGGCGCCTTCTTGGGGAGGAGGTGGTGGAGGCACCTCCTGATCCTCGCCTCCCGCGCGGAACGGAGGGCGAGGCAGCGAGAGAGATGGCGAGGGGGAGCCCCCTGCGACACTGACGAGGTCGGTGATGCGGGCGAGCCAGTCCTCGTAGAGGTTGTCGACGGGGCGGTAGTGCAGAAGCTCTCTTGCTAGGAGCAACGCGGCGTGCGCGCCTGTGGGGGCGCAACAGGCGTGGGACGATGAAGTGGCTGGAGTCAGCGACGGTGTGGCGGTGCGGCCCTCCCGTCGCACCGAAGGATGCTGGGACGAGGCTTGCTGCTCGTTCCCCGCCGGGACGGTGGCGGCAGGCGACGGGGAACGACGAGGGCGTCCGCCGACGGGCGACGCGGGTGGCGAGAGCAGCCCGGCGCTCGGCGCGAGCCCGGTGAGCGTCAGCCATGGACACGACGGAAGATCACACGCGAACAGCGGAAGAAAGATTCCGGCGCACCCCTACCTGGCGCGCCAAATGTCGGATTTCGGGTTCCGGCAGACCCTTGAGGTTCGAACACTGGGGTGCGCGCGGAGATCTCTCCCCTACCAATCTACGTCCGATCTCCTCGCGTGATTTGAGCTGGAAACAACGAACAACACAAGAGACACGAGGTTTATACTGGTTCGGGCCACCGTTGTGGTGTAATACCCTACTCCAATGTGTGGCGTGGTGGATTGCCTCCCGGACTGATGATGAACAGTACAAGGGAAGAACAGCCTCGCGAGAGGTGTTCTTGAGCTGGTGCGGAGTATTCTACTTGGTCCGGGGTTTCCCTCTGATCTCCCTTTTTTATGTCCTTTTTTCCTCCCTCTACTATGTGGTGGCTAGCTCTATTTATAGAGGCCCTGGGCCTCTCCCCAAATAATGAGCGGGAAGGGCGCCAACAATTGGCCATTTTGAAGGGGAACATCTAGTACAAGTTATCCTGACCAAAGGTGGTCTTCGGCTGCCAAAAGCACTGGTGATGACGCCGTCTTGGTCTCCACGGTGACCTCCGTCCTGCCGCTCTGCTGGTCTTGGTCTCGTTGCACCGGAATGGTAACCTTTGCCTAATGCCTTGGCCTGTGCTTGCCCCCTTTGCACCAAAGGGGAAACAAGGACACTGCGGAAGCCGGCGCCCGCCTGGTCTCGATCGTCATGGCTTGCGTCATGGGCTCCTCGCGGGGTACCCCTGCTTTGATCTCTCCGCCTCCTCGTGAGCCTGCCTGATGAGGCTGCCTCTGAGGAAGCTTTCTATCATCCTCCCCGCGAGGCTTGGCCCCTCGCGAGGGTCTTGAGCTTGAGCTGATGGAGATGGGCCGCACTGGGCCCCCACTTGAGCCACGCCACAGTCCGCAGGCAGGCAAGTCTGGGGACCCCCGTTCCTAGAACGCCGACAACGTGAGACAGGTTCCACCGACTGACATGCACTTGATGCATAAGGTGGCTAGTGGGTGTCTGTCTCTCCCACTTTAGTCGGATAGGATTCGATGAAGAGGGTCCTTATGAAGGGTAAATAGCAATTGGCATATCACCGTTGTGGCTTTTGCGTAGGTAAGAAACGTTCTTGCTAGAAACCCATAGCAGCCACGTAAAACATGCAACAACAATTAGAGGACGTCTAACTTGTTTTTGCAGGGTATGCTATGTGATGTGATATGGCCAAAAGGATGTGATGAATGATATATGTGATGTATGAGATTGATCATGTTCTTGTAATAGGAATCACGACTTGCATGTCGATGAGTATGACAACCGGCAGGAGCCATAGGAGTTGTCTTAATTTAATTTATGACCTGCGAGTCAATGTAAACGCCATGTAATCACTGTACTTTATTGCTAACTGTTAGCCATAGTAGTAGAAGTAATAGTTGGCGAGTGAAGACACGATGATAGAGATCATGGTGTCATGCCGGTGACGATGGTGATCATGTTGCGCCTCAAAGATGGAGATCAAAGGTGCAAGATGATATTGGCCATATGATGTCACTTTAAGAATTGCATGTGATGTTTATCATGTTTGCATCTTATTTGCTTAGAACGACGGTAGCATAAATAAGATGATCCCTCACAAAATTTCAAGAAAGTGTTCCCCCTTACTGTGCACCATTCCGAAGGTTCATTGTTTAGAAGCACCACGTGATGATCGGGTGTGATAGATTCTAACGTTTGCATACAACGGGTGTAAGCCAGATTTACACATGCGAAACACTTAGGTTGACTTGACGAGCCTAGCATGTACAGACATGGCCTCGGAACACAAGAGACCGAAAGGTCGAACATGAGTCGTATAGTAGATACGGTCAACATGGAGATGTTCACCATTGATGACTAGTCCGTCTCACGTGATGATCGGACACGGCCAAGTCGATTCGGATCATGTATCACTTAGATGACTAGAGGGATGTCTATCTGAGTGGGAGTTCATTGAATAATTTGATTAGATGAACTTAATTATCATGAACCTAGTCTAAATTGTCTTTGCAAATTATGTTGTAGATCAATAGCTCGCGCTTTAGCTCCCTATTTTAATACGTTCCTAGAGAAAGACTAAGTTGAAAGATATTGTAAGCAATTATGCGGACTAGGGCCGTAGTCTGAGGATTGTCCTCACTGCTACATAGAAGGCTTCTGTCCTTGATGCACCTCTCAGTGTGCCAACCCCTGTGGCGTCGTCTGTGGATGTTGTGAACATCTGGCAGACACGTTCTGATGACTACCTGATAGTTTAGTGCACCATGCTTTATGTCTTAGAATCAGGGATCCAAAAGCGTTTTGAATGCTATGGAACATATGAGATGTTCCAAGAGGTGAAATTGGTATTTCAGGGTCATGTCCGTGTTGAGAGGTTTAAGACCCCTGACAAGATATTTGCCTACAAGATGGAGGAGAATAGCCCAGCCAATGAGCATGTGATCAGAATGTCTGGGTGCTTCAATCACTTGAATCAAGTGGGATTTAATCTTCTAGATAAGAGAGTGATTGACAGAGTTCTCTAGTCACTATCACCAAGGTGCTAGAGCTTCGTGATGAACTATAACATGCAAGGGAAGCTGATCCCGGAGCTGTTTGTCGTGCTTAAGGCCGTGAAGGTAGAAATCAAGAAGGAGCATCAAGTGTTGATGGTTAACAAGACCACTAGTTTTAAGAAGGGCAAGGGCAAGATGGGAAACTTCATACATGGCAAGCCAGTTGTTGCTCTAGTGAAGAAACCCAAGAACCCAAACCCGAGACGAAGTGCTTCTATTAGGGGAACGGTCACTGGTAGCGGAACTGCCTCAAATACTTGGTAGATAAGGCTGGCAACTTCAACAAAAGTATATTTGATATATGTGTTATTGATGTGTACCTTGCTAGTACTCCTAGTAGCACATGGGTATTAGATACCGGTTCAGTTGCTGAGATTGGTAACTCGAAATAAAAGCTACAGAATAAACAGAGACTAGCTAAGGGCGAGGTGAAGATGTGTGTTGGAAGTGTTTCCAAGGATGATATGATCATCATCACACGCTCCCTCTACCTTCGGGATTAGTGATGAACCTAGATAAATGTTGTTTGCATTGGTGTCCGTGTTGAGCATGAACATGATTAGATCATGTTTATTGCAATATGGTTATTCATTTAAGTCAGAGAATAATGGTTATTCTGTCAACATGAATAATACCTTCTATGGTCATGCACCCAATGTGAATGGTTTATTGAATCTCGGCCGTAGTGATACACATGTTCATAACATTGATGCCAAAAGATGTAGAGTTGATAATGACAGTACCACTTTCTGGTGGCACTGCCGCTTAGGTCATATTGGTGTAAAGCGCATGAAGAACCTCCATGCTAATGGACTTTCGAGTCACTTGATTTTGAATCACCTGACACATGCGAACCATGCCTCATAGGCAAGATGACTAAAATCTCGTTTTTTGGAACAATGGAACGGGCAAGTGACTTGTTGGAAATCACACATGTTGATGTGTGTGGTCCGATGAGTGTTGACGCGCGCAGTGGATATCGTTCTTTTCTCACCTTCACCGATGAATTGAGTAGATATGGGTATATTTACTTAATGAAGCATAAGTCTGAAACGTTTTCAGAGTAAAGTTGAGAATCATCATAACAAGAAGATAAGTTCCTACGATCTGATCAAGGGGAGAGTATCTGAGTTATGAGTTTGGCAATCACTTAAGACAAGGTGGAATCGTTTCACAGTTGACGCCACCTGGAACACCAAAGCATAATGGTGTGTCCAAACGTCGTAATCAAACCTTATTGGATATGGTGCGATCTATGATGTCTCTTACCGATCTACCGCTACCATTTTAGGGTTATGCATTAGAGACAATTACATTCACTTTAAATAGGGCACCATCTAAGTCCATGGAGACGACACCGTATGAACTATGGTTTGGCAAGAAACCTAAGTTGTTGTTTCTTAAGGTTTGGGGCTACGATGCTTATGTCGATAGGCTTCGGCCAGAAAAGCTCGAACCCAAAGCGGAAAGTTATGTCTTCATAGAATACCCAAACAAGACGATTGGGTATACCTTCTATCTCAGATCTGAGGGCAAAGTGTTTGTTGCTATGAACAGGTCCTTTCTCGAGAAAGAGTTTCTCTCAAAAGAATTGAGTGGGAGGAAGATAGAACTTGATGAGGTTGCTGAACCTTCACTTCAACCAGAGAGTAGCGCATCACAGAAAGATGTTTCTGTGGCACCTACGTCAGTTGAAGAGAAAGCTAATGATGATGATCATGGAGCTTCAGATCAAGTTACTGTCGAACCTCGTAGGTCGACAAGGGTGTGTACAACTTCTAAGTGGTAACCCTGTCTTAAAGGTCATGTTGTTGGACAATGATGAACCTATGAGCTATGACGAAGCGATGGTGGGCCGGGATTCCAACAAATGGCTAGGAGCCATGAAATCCGAGATAGGATCCATGTATGAGAACAAAGTATGGACTTTGGTGGACTTGCCCGATGATCGGCAAGCCATTGAGAATAAATGGATCTTTAAGAAGAAGATAGGCGCTGATGGTAATGTCACCATTTATGAAGCTCGACTTGTCTCAAAGAAGTTTCCGACAAGTTCAAGGAGTTGACTGTGATGAGACTTTCTCAATCATAGCGAAAGTCTGTTAGAATTATGTTAGCAGTTGTTGCATTTTGATTCACAAAATCAGGCAGATGGATGTCAAAACAAAGTTTCCTTGACGATTTCCGTGAGGAAAGGCTGTATGTGATACAACCAGAAGGTTTTGTAAATCCTTAGGATGCTAAAAGGTATGCAAACTCCAGCGATCCTTGTATGGACTGGAGCAAGCATCTCGGAGTTGGAACATACACTTTGATGAGGTAATCAAAGCTTTTGGGTTTATACAAAGTTTGCAAGAAACTTGTATTTGCAAGAAAGTGAGCACTACAACATTTTGATAAATATATGTGGATGACATATTGTTGATCAGAAATGATGTAGAATTTCTGGAAAGCATAAAGGGTTGTTTGAATGGAGTTTTTCAAAGGAAGGTCTGTGTAAAACTGCTTACATGTTGGGTATTAAGATCTATAGAGATAGATCAAGACACCTGATAAGACTTTCACAGAGCACATACCTTGACATGATCTTGAAGGAATTCAAGATGGATCAGTCAAAGAAGGAGTTCTTGCCTGAGTTGTAAGGTGTGAAGTTAAGACTTGAAGCTCGACCACGACAGAAGAAAGAGAAAGGACAGAAGTCATCCCCCATGCCTTAGCCATAGTCTCTATACGATATGCCATGCTATGTACCGCGATGTGCCTTGCCACGTGTCTAGCAAGGGGGTATGAGAATGATCCAGGAGTGGATCATTGGACAGCGGTCAAAATTGTCCCTGGGAATAAGGAAATGTTTTCTCGATTATGGAGGTGATGAAGAGTTCGGCGTAAAGTGTTACGTCGATGCAAGCTTTAACACCTATCCGGATGACTCTGAGTAACAAACCGGATACATATAGTGGAGCAACCATTTGGAATAGCTCCAAGTGGAGCATAGTAGCAATATCTACAATATGAAATAGAGATTTGCGAAGAACACATAGATCTGAATGTTGCAGACCCATTGACTAAAACCTCTCTCGTAAGCATAACATGATCAAACCCTAGAACTCATTGAGTGTTAATCACACGGTGATGTGAACTAGATTATTGACTCTAGTAAACTCATGGGTGTTAATCACATGGCGATGTGAACTAGATTATTTACTCTAGTAAACTCTTGGGTGTTAGTCACATGGCGATGTGAACTATGAGTGCTGATCACATGGCGATGTGAACTAGAATATTGACTCTAGTGCAAGTGGGAGACTATTGGAAATATGCCCTAGAGGCAATAATAAAATGGATATTATTATATTTCCTTGTTCATGATAATTATCTATTGTTCATGCTATAATTGTATTGACCGGAAACAGTAATACATGTGTGAATACATAGACCACAACATGTCCCTAGTAAGCCTCTAGTTGACTAGCTCGTTGATCAATAGATGTTCCTGGCCATGGACATTGGATGTCGTTGATAACGGGATCACATCATTAGGAGAATGATGTGATGGACAAGACCCAATCCTAAGCATAGCACAAGATCGTGTAGTTCGTTTTGCTAGAGCTTTTCTAATGTCAAGTATTGTTTCCTTAAACCATGAGATTGTGCAACTCCCGGATACCGTAGGAATGCTTTGGGTGTATCAAACGTCACAACGTAACTGGGTGACTATAAAGGTGCACTACAAGTGTCTCTGAAAGTGTCTGTTGGGTTGGCATGAATCGAGACTGGGATTTGTCACTCCATGTGACGGAGAGGTATCTCTAGGCCCACTCGGTAATGCATCATCATAATGAGCTCATTGTGACTAAGAAGTTAGCCACGGGATCATGTGTTACGTAACGAGTAAAGAGACTTGCCGGTAACGAGATTGAACGAGGTATGGAGATACCGACGATCGAATCTCGGGCAAGTAACATACCGATAGACAAAGCGAATTGAACACGGGATTGATTGAATCCCCGACATCGTGGTTCATCCAATGAGATCATCGTGGAACATGTGGGAGCCAACATGGGTATCCAGATCCCGCTGTTGGTTATTGGCCAGAGAACGTCTCGGTCATGTCTGCATGGTTCCCGAACCCGTAGGGTCTACACACTTAAGGTTTGGTGATGCTAGAGTTGTTATGGGAAATAGTATGTGGTTACCGAAGGTTGCTCGGAGTCCCGGATGAGATCCCGGACGTGACGAGTAACTTCGGAATGGTCTGAGGTGAAGATCGATATATTGGACGAAGGGTATTGGAGTCCGGAATTGTTCCGGGGTACCGGGTGACGACCAGCGTGCCCAAAAGGGGTTTCGGAGGCCCCGGCAAGCGTTGGGGGCCTTATGGGCCAAGGGGAGAGGTCACATCAGCCCACTAAGGGGATGTGCACCCCTCCCACCCCATCTCACATAACATGGAGAGGTAGGGGCGCCTTCCCTAGGGCAGCCACCCCTCCTGTCTTCGGGGGCAAGTTTCCTAGGGGTGGGGGCGCCCAAACCCATCTAGGGTTCCCCTGTGGAAACCCTAGGGCGCCTCTTCCTTCCCCCTTCCCCCTATATATAGTGAGGGAGAGAGAGGGCAGCCGCACCCCTTCCCTGGCGCAGCCCTCTCCTCCTCCAACTGCTCCTCCTCCGTAGTGCTTAGTGAAGCTCTGCCGGAGAACCACGAGCTCCATCGCCACCATGCCGTCGTGTTGCTGGAGTTCTCCCTCAACTTCTCCTCTCCCCTTGCTGGGTCAAGAAGGAGGAGACGTCCACGGGTTGTACGTGTGTTGAACGCGGAGGCGCCATCCGTTCTGCGCTAGATCAGATATTCCGCGATTTGAATCGCCGCGAGTACGACTCCATCAACCGCATTCTTGTAACGCTTCCGCTTAGCGATCTTCAAGGGTATGAAGATGCACTCCCTCTCTCTCTTTGCTAGCATCTCCTAGATTGATCTTGGTGACACGTAGGAAAATTTTGAATTATTACTACGTTCCCCAACAAGTGGCGCAAGGCTTGCTGGTAGCGTGCGGCACGCACAGCTGCACGTAGACGATCTTCCTCAACGAGCACGGCATCGTCATGTAGCAGCTGCTCTTGCTCTAGTTCATCGTAGGCAAGTACTACATGGTAAATTACGGAGAAGGGTGTTTGGCTAGTAGCTTGATTTGGTGTCGTTCTAAGTGACCAAAGAACCACCGGTAACTCATGAATCCAACGCCTCCCGCACTTGTGCAGCTTGTCAAAAGTCCTTGTCCTGAGCCCGCGCAGTACTTCAAAATTTGTTGTTTCTGCTTTCCTGTTACTCCTCGGGTGAGCAACCGATGCAAAGCACACCTTGCTTCCAAGGCTCTGAGTGTATTGCATGAAGGCGTGGCTTGTGAATTGTGTGCCATTGTCAGTGATGATCCTGTTCGGGGGCCCGGATCGGCAAACTAATCCTTTGAAGAACTTGACAGCCGACTGTGGAGCTACCTTTCTCACTGGTTCTACTTCAGGCAACTTTGTGAACTTGCCGATGGCGACATACAAGAACTCAAAGCCCCGGGTAGCACGGGGGAAGGGGCCCAAAATATTGAGCCCTTGGACCGAGATGGGCCAGGATAAAGGAATCATTTGGAGGGTGTCGAATGTGGGGTTCTGGCAAACCCTTAAGTTTCGAACACTGGGGTGCGCGCGAAGTCTTTCATTCCTACTGATCTATGCCCTAGCTTGCTAAGATCTCACGGACAAACTCGACGAACTCACAACACAAGAGACACGAGATTTATACTGGTTCGGGCCATCGTTGTGGTGTAATACCCTACTCTAGTGTGGTGGTGGTGGATTGCCTCTCGGGCTGATGAAGAACAGTACAAAGGGAAGAACAACCTCCTGAGGTTGAGGTGTTCTTGTGGCTAGGGTAGGCTCTCGCTCAGATTGGATCCAGCTAAGGTGAGATGCCCCTACTGTGGTGGCTAGCTCTACTTATATAGGCCCTGGTCCTCTCCCCAAATGTTGAGTGGGAAGGGAGCCAACAACGGCGGGCAAATTTGAAGGGGGACAGCTAGTACAAGCTATCCTGACAAAAGTGGTCTTCGCCTGCAAAAGGCTCTGGTGGTGACGCCGTCTTGGGCTCCACGATGACCTCCGTCTTGCCGTCCTCTGGTCTTGGTCTCGTTGCACCGATATGGCAACCTTTGTCTGATGCCTCGGTACTCTTCGTCTGCGCTGGCCTCCTTAGCACCAAAGAGGAAACAAGGACGCTGCACGCGCTGGCACCTGCCTGGCGCCCGCCTGGTGCCGATCGTCATGGCTCACGTCACGAGAGCCTCGTGAGGTTTGCCCCGCCTTGATATCTCCGCTCCTCGTGAGCCTGCCTAACTAGGCCACTCCTGAGGAGGTCTTGCGTCGTCCGCCTCACGAGGCTTGGCCCCTCGCGAGGGTCTTGGATGCCTCTTTGATGAAGATGGGTCATACGGCCTGCTGGCTTATCCATGCCGTGGGCCGTAGGCAGGCAAGTTTGGGGACCCCCGTTCCTAGAAAGCCGACAGTAGCCCTCGGGCCCAAGGTGCACTCGGGCTTGGCTTCGCGATGAAGCCAAGGGTCAAGCTCGGAGCGCCGCGGGCCCCAAAAGCATGCGGCCTTGATTGACGCGTGGCGGTTGATTGGACGTGGGCGTCTCCGCTTCCCCATGCTGCCTCGGCAACTGCTTGACCTGACAAAAGGCTGGCGTAGGCAGAACTTGCCTTCATTGCTTCTTCCTCGCCTCGCTCCAGATCCCCTTTCTTGCTCCTTGCCACCGCTACCTCCAGATCCGCTCCAACCTCATCCTGCATCTACGATCCATGGCGCCGCGCAAGGTCAAGACTTCCTCAGCACCGGCTTGGTATGAGCCGGCCCTTGAGGCCCCCACCGTCACGGAGAAGAGCCTCGCCTTCGTGCGCCTGCTGACAGCGGGTGAGAGCAATGAGTGGGGGGAGACCGAGCTCCGGCTTGCCTCCGACGTGCCAGAGCTTGAGGAAAGCACCTTCTTCCCCTTCTTCTCGAGCAGCGTTGCCGTCGGTTTGGTTCCTCCCTTCTCTGATTTCTTTTATGAAGTCCTCGACCACTACGGGCTGCGGGCGTTGCATCTCCATCCCAACTCTGTCCTCCTCCTGTCCATCTTCGCCTATTACTGTTAGGCGTACCTGGGCGTGATGCCATCCGTGGCGCTCCTATGCCATTTCTTCTTCATCCGTGTCAGCGAGGGTCACATCTCCGGATGCGCTAATTTCGTCGCGTCCGGCAAGGCCAACTCGATCTCAAGCACCGGGAAGAGGGCCGACAACATCCGATCCAAATGGGTCATGATGGACGCCAAGCGTGCCGATCCGCGCCTGGTGTTGCCAACGGGGGGTGGCCCAAGGCAGATCTTGCCGATGAGCGGGCATCGCTAGTGCTGGGGCAGATGGTGACCAACTTGAAGCCGGGCAACGCGAGGGCGGCCAAGGTGATGGGGGTCATGCTCCTGAGGGAGTTCTTGACGTTGCGAGTTGCCCCACTCCAGGCGCGCGCGCCCCCTATGGGAGCTTGAAGAAGAGGGAAACAAGACCTGCCTGAGGCCGGGGGCCCTGCCTGACGATGAATTGGCCGCTGTCCTACGCCTCATAGTCAGGGACAACCAGGAGTACCCGCCAAGCGCCTTTGCTCCCTTATTCCAACGCATGGACCAGGAGGAATTCGTCGCCTCCAGGCTGACCTTTGATGCGCGCGGGCTGATGCCACCGGCGCTTCCGGGATCCCCCGCGGCACCGAACCCGGTGGAAGTGTCCTCTGACGAGTCCTGTGGGGAGGGGGAGAGGAGGTGGACTCGGAGAAGACTCTTGAAGAGGTGGGGGATACTTCCCCTCTGAGCAAAGACGAGATCCTCTGCGCCCTTCCTGACGATGCCGAGGCCGACGCCCGCCAGGAGGAGAGGGAGCAGCTCCTCATCCCGACGAGGGGTAGGTTGTCGCTGGTGCCTCGCGATGCGACTTCCATCCCGATGCCTCCTGGGGCTGGCTCCCGCTCCGCCTCCGCACCGCCTGTCGTCGCCGGAGCCCGAGCGCCTGCTCCTCAGGTCCCGATGCTGTCAGGCTTCAAGCTCCCCAAGCGGAAGTATGTCGCGATGGATCGGTAAGTGTCTTAAGATTCGCCTTGTCCCTGTTTGTGCTCGTCATTTCCTGATGCTCGCCCTTGGTTTACCACGCCGACATCTTCGTCGAAGAAGAGGAAGGAGGATGCGGCGGTCATGCCTCCCTCCGCTTCCTAATACTTGCCCTTGGTTGATCAGGCCATCATCTTAGGCGAAGAAGAGGTAGGAAGACGCAGCAGCCGTGCCTCCTTCCGCAGGAAAAGGAGGTAGCAGCGCCCACATCTCCCCAGCCCGGTCGTCCTCGTGAGGCCAAGAGGAGCATCGCCGCGTGGAATCAGCCCCCATGGCCCCGCTAGCTCTGGGGGTGCCGGCACCTGGTGCGGCTGATGAGGTTCCAGCTGCTCCGGAACCCGCGATCTCCCAGGCCCTGGTGACGATGTCGCCTCCTCCCACTGCTACACCTATGCTCCCAGGTTCTTCCGCTCCTGCTGCTGTTCTGGAACGTGCTCTTTCGGAGATGACCCAGTTGCAGGCAGACCTCCTGGGCGCGGACCCACGCCTGGTGGCCGGGCGCCTGGAGCTGGCCTCTGGTTGTCTTCACTCCGACCTGGCGGTCCGCGCGGCGCTGGGCCAGGCCGCTGCGGCTTCCGAGAAGGAGAAGCAAAGTGCCGCCAGCGCCGCAGCCTATCCTGAGATGGCGCTGAAGGACGCCAAGGCCGCCCGTGACCGCTGCCAAGTGCTGGAGGACGAGTTGCAGAGCCTGCGCGACAAGCACGCCGAAGAAGCACGCTGCCGCCAAGCGAAGGAGGAGGAGGTGAAGGCCCGGGAGGACGCCATCAAGAACTGTGATGCTGAGCAGGCGGAGTTGGGAAGATGCAGGCCGCCGAGCGCAACCGGTTGGAAGAGCAGGAGTGGAAGATGGAGGCGAGGAAGGCCGATCTTGATGCCAAGGCGCGGGTCCTGGCCGAAGACCGCGTGGCCTTCGCCGACCTTGAGAAGAGATCTCGCAAGGCGCTGAAGACGCTCTACGAGCACGGCCTAGAGAAGTCGCTGGCCACCGACGAGGGCGGCCCCGCCCGGTTGCTTCCTCTCTTGGTGAAGGCGCTTGAGGAAGTCGTCGACGGCGTCGGTCCTATGGCGGAGGCAGAGGCTCGCGTCTTATCTTCAGCTGCATTGGCTCGCGTCTTCAGCCACTTGCACCTTCTCGACCCCAATGCTCGCCTTGAGGAGCTGCTGGAGCCCGTGGCTGAGGATAACTGTGAGGCCGCCGCCGCAGCTGTGCAAGGCCAGGTGGAGGCCCTGCTGGGGAAGTTCCGCGGCTTTGCCTCCTCACCCTTGTCTGGCGATGCCGCCGATCCTACGGCTGGTGATGCACGCAAAAGCGTCGCTAGCCGGGATGGAGCACCTTTTGCAGGCGACGGCGGTGCCCAGGGGTGACCTGCAGCTAGTTTCATGTTTCGTTCCTGCAACATGCATTAGGCCTCGTGGAGGCGTTTAGACTTTTCATTTGATATCGTGAGGACAATGTGTTTGTAATATTTGTTTCGAGATTTTGCGATTTCCTTCCTATTTGCTTTGCATTCTGCGTCAGCAGAGCCTGGCCCCGCGCATACCTCAACCGCCATTGGGCCGACCGGAGACCAGGACGAACCAAGGAGTGAGGGGCTACGTGACCAGTTAGGCTCTTGAGTCATGATGCTCAGGAGTCCCCCTTGACGCGCAAACAACTTATAGGGAGAGTACGCGAGGATAGATTAATGTTCTACGTCGGTAGAGCCCGGCCCCGCGCATACCTCAGCCGCCATTGGGCCGACCGGAGACCAGGACGGACCAAGGAGTGAGGGGCTACATGAACAGTTAGGCTCCTGAGTCGCGATGCTCAGGAGTCCCCCTTGACGTGCAAACAATTTCCATACATGCCCTCGCCGAGGCCTCGTGAGGGGCGTGCGATGCCCAGGTCCGGGAGACCTGGTTGGGTGGCGTGCGCTTGGGTGTGATCCGAGCACAACCCCTGTGCCCAGCCCCCTCGCATGGCTCTCCTGAGGGGAGGCGTTGCGGTGAGGCTGGACGCTGAGCTCTGGGCTCCCTGAGGTTGGTACGAATGTGGGGTCGCCCTCAGTTGCTTATCACCAGCGTGGAGCATAGTGCTTCCGCTTATGCACGGGCATAGCCGCTCCTCGGCAGTGTCGATGGCCAGCGCGGAGCATGGTGCTTCCACTTGTGCATGGGATGGGGGGCCCTCCGGGAGGAGCCCCCGGGGCGTGTACAGCCCCGCCCTGACACGTGGCTTGCACGGCACGGCTACAAGGTGTATCTGGGCACTCGCGAGCCAGCGTGGGACTCACGAGGCCCTACCTCAAGGCGGGTTGCGCCTGGTCTTGAGTCTTGGTGACTGTGTGTTCCTGCAAGGCGGTTAGGTGCAAGCGCTCTACGTCCTCACGTCCTGGCCCTCGAGCGAGCCCAGCCGCCGCTGGTATGCCAGGTCGCGATGCCGTGGTCAAGGCCAGGGGGTGAGGGATGGAGAGCTAGTAAGAGCTCCTGAGTCGCGATGCTCAGGAGCCCCCCTTTTAACGCGCAAGCGAATTGCACGGGGTGAATGGACCCGCGGCGGTTAAAAAAAAGTGGTGATCGAGCAGGTGATAACCGTAAGCAGGTTAAGCATGGAGAGCAGATCAGCTTGGGTAAATGCCGGAAGATACATGCCACTGGGTCCGGCCCGAGCGACTTGGGGATAATGCAGTCCGAGGGGTGCCCCCAGCAAGGTAAGCTAAAGACTTGAGCAAAAGGGATACATGCCACAGGGACGGACCCATGCGGCCTGGGAATAATGCATCCCGAGGGGTGCTCCCAGCTGAACGAGTTTGGAAGATGTCACCTGGTTCTGTAGACGAAGTAGAGTTGGTGCACCTGAAGGCGTGCGTCAAAGGAGAGGCTCCTCATGAACCACCAGGGCCCTGAGCCTCGGGAGGCTCTAGGGACTCGGGAGGTTCCCTGAAGACCGTCTCCATTTCTTCCAGGACGGCGTGGTACCTGGCCTCCTGAGCCGCCAGGATACGCCTTTCATCAAATAGTTAAATCGGCCATTGAAAAAGGACGATTGAAGTTTGTTGAAACACCAAGAGATGACCAGTCTATTCTGATTGCTCCCGATGGCAAAAAAAATTGCATCGGCTGCTTCAAGTCGATTCATTTAAAGAGAAGGTAAAAACTGCAGGTGATGGGATCAAGATTTCAAGTAAAGAAGTTGTTGAAGAGCATAATGAACATAATCTTGAGGGGGATAATTCCATCAAAGCTACAATGGAGACGCCAAGGACTGGGGGGCAACAAGAAAATTCAATGATCGATGAAAGCAAACCAAAAGAAAACAAAGGCCTAAATAAGCGCAAGTGTAAGAGATCAAAAATCACCTCCGCTGAACTATTGGATAAATATCAAAAGAAGAGTGAAGATAAAAGTGCTTATCGGTCAAGTAATTGAAAAGCATAAAGATCACCCCCTAGGCGCAAATCCAAGGATTGGTATTGGCAAAGTGAGAATCTCAATGCAGCATATTCATATCCTTACTTTGGGCCGCCGATGCCAATGTCGTGGATACCTCCCCATGCTCATGTAAATCCATATCCATCCTGGGACAGGTATGATGCAGGGGCACATAATCCATCTTATTTTGGACCGTCTCACCAACATTATGCAGCTCCAATAAGATCAACATTTGATGAACAATCACATGTCAAAGACCGTTTCAATCACAAGGAATCAGTCCGGAGCTCAAGGAACAAGAAAGAGGTGGTCAAGCAAGTTTACCGTGTTAAAAAAGATGGCCGTAAGAGTGTTGCTTCAGATTTGATCTCAAATGAAAAAGAGCCAATTAAAGTGTTGACATTGGCTACTAAAGGCGATGAGGCAAGTCAATCAAGTGCCAAATCTGAAGAGAAGAAGTTGAGAGTGCACAAGGTAAAACAAGAGTTTCCATTGCTTCAAACAAAATCACAGCCGGGGTGCCCACCCGGCTTATCATATTGGCAAAAGAAGAAATTGCAAAAACTTAGTGCACAAGAACTTGAGGAAAGGAATATGGCATGGATTCCAAAAGGAAGTACCCAAAATGAGAATTATGTGCAAGCTTTCATTACAAGGAGTACAATAAAAGTGAAGAGAGAGAAGGATGGAAGCAACAAACAATTAAGCCGAAGGAGTGCATCACAACATCAAAATCTTCGGTTAGCACACATCATCCATTTTCTTCAACCATGCCATTGATGCCTTTGCCATGGAACTCATCCCTAGGTATGATCAATTACCCTCCATAGATTTATTTTCATCCATGGATGCAACATAATATTCTATATCATGAGAGGGTATTACCAAATCACTATACATTTGATTAGCTACAAGTTTGTTGCTGATCCAAAGAGCCAAAATACTTGATTTGTCATTTCATATGTTTATTTCGGCTATACATGCTTTGGTGGATGAATTCTACATGAACCTTATGGAGGTGGCCGATATTTATTTATCTCCCTAAGAATATGACAAAGCATGGCCGCTGTACCATTCTAACATCGTCCTTAGTTTGATTGGAGAGCAAGACAAGGTACATGTTCATGGAAATCTATACATATACTTATATTATGCTTGCATGGAGATGAAACATTATGACCGATGCCATTCAAAATATGTTGAATAGACGGATTCATAGAAATTGAGTGGGTTTATGCTTTGATTTAATATATATGATTTGGCCTACGAATATGAGAGGCCAAATCATTGTTGTTTTATTATCGACCATCGGATTTATGACATGCATAATATTGATATTAGCCTTCTCTTTCTAGTACTATGGAGATTATGTTTTGATGGTTGAATTCATAACAATGGCCAAGGTGTTGGTGTTGTTTATATATCTCCTTATGGTGCTATTTTGTGAAGCCTCATGCCACTTAAAATATTTTTTGCACAATAATTAAAGCCGAATATGCAATGTTATTCGGTTTGGATATTTTGGGTGCCATAGGTGCTACACGCATTGAGGCTTTGGGTGATTCGTTATGAGTAGTGCAACAAATATCCAAGGGTCATCAATGTTTTGACGAATCACTTATAGTTTACCTTGAGGTATCTCTAGATATAAAATTTACCTTGGGTTGCCTTAATACTTCTCATATATCTAGACATGAAAATTGAAGAGCAAATGAGTTGGCGCAACAAGCATTCGGCTACCATGTTGATCATGGTGTATTGCACATCTATCAATAGCCGATGCTTGATCTCACCGACATAGGTAAGGCCGAACCAAAGCCCATTGCTTCGGCCACTAATGAAATTTGTATGGAGGTGAAGGAAAGGATTAGAGGGAATTCATTCTTGACTGTCTGCAAAATCCCAGCGAAAGGGTGAACAATATGGTTCGGAGGATGAATTTGAAATACATATCTATGGACATTTATCACCGGATTGTTAATGAAATTGAGAAGGTTTCACCCAAGTTTGCATCAAGGATTCAAACAAGTAATGGTCGATATATACTTATCGTCCTAAGAAGATGCAGAATGGCCGATGGAGTGTTGACATCGTCCTTAGAACCAACATGGTACACGTTATTTTTTGGCACGCTAGCTATGCCGAAAAACATGGGGGCATGTGTTGACGCTCAAAATTGGCGCAGTCATAAAATTAGCATAGGTTATATCAAGACCAATTCAAACTTATGATTGTAAGTCACCTTGGAATGTCCCTCTTTGAGAATATCAAGATGGATATGAAGATGGTCTAAAACGGAGCTTGGGCTCAAAAGTTATGATAAGTTCAGAGATGCTCATGTTGACACCAGAGTAAAGAAAGGCATAAAAATCAATCAACATGGCCTCTTATGGAAACTGTTTCAACATGAAAGTTGTGCGTCTCATTGAAATGATTGATTTTGATATAAAAATCGTCTTAATCCGAGTTCATATGCAACCTATGGAGGCAAAACAAGGTCAGAAACAGAAGCTGCAGAGTCATTTCGGACCGACCGAGTTGATTTGTTCGGTTGGTCCGAAAATTTACCAGAGAGTTGGCAATGTTCACTCGGTAGGACCGAAGCAAACTAATCGGCGAGACCGAGTTGATCCGAGAAATTACAGAAGGATACAGAGAGTTGGCAACATTCACTCGGTGGGACCGAAACGAACCAATCGGTGAGACCGAGTTGGTCCGGGAAATTACCAAAGATTCCTGTCCGAGTTAGGTTAGGGTTTTTGATGTTTTGGATGGAATTTTTAGTCCTTTTCTTGTACGGGAAGTCTAGCCGCCTCATAAATAGATGAGAGGTGACGGCCGATTGAACAACACAAAATCGATCAAATCAATCTACCACTTTTTACCTTTACTATTATCTCTCTCCCTTGTTCTTCTTCTTCCTCGTTTTTCGTTCATTCTTCTTTTGCAGGGCGGCGAACTTCGAGGCCCTAGGGGCGATCAGGTCGACCTAGGGCAGCCCATAGCCGCCGCGCGCCCTGACGGGGTCCCTCCCGCGCTTGTGGGGTTTCGGGTCATCAAAAGCGCCCGCCGGATTGCTTGTGTACCGCGCTTTCGGACGGGTCTCCTTTGACGTGAGCTACGGTGCATCACCCTCGGCGTTGGAGGTACACAGTGACGTGTTCGTGTGCGAACACCCATGATCCTAATCGATTGTGCATTTGCATTCAAATGTAAATTTTTAATAATGCACAAATTTAGGGGGAGCACTTGCTTATCACATACCTCTCAAAGCGATGATGTATTTCATTGATTATATCATTTGTCAAAGCTTTGATCCATATGCTGTCATCAATTACCAAAAAGGGGGAGATTGAAAGTGCAACTAATCCCCAAGTGATTTTGGTAATTCTTAACAACATATATATCATTGAACTAATGCTTATTAAAAATATATTTAAGAGAAGTTCAATGATTGGCATGGCAAGGACTTAAGATTTTGGACCCCTCGAAATTCTAAGGACGTGGATTGTCAAAGCTTCAAGACTCTACATTTTTTGTTAAGTGATCCAAGATCACATTGAGTCCATATGAAAGCCAATACTATTAAAAGGGGATGAGGTTTTGATCATGACTCAATTGCTCAAGTGCTTGAAGATTTTGCTCCAAAAACCCTCAACCACTTTCTCCAAATCATATATGTCCAAACCTTAAATATCCAACTTGGTCTCATTGAAAACATCCATTCCGGACTCACTGAGTTGATCCTATACACTGCCAGAGCCAAACCCTAGAATTTTGATCTCAACGAGATGACGATTGGTTTCACCGAGTTGAAGTGACCAAGTCACTCTAAGCCAGTTTGTTCATTTTGGAATCGTCGAGTTGAACCGATCGGAATTACCAAAATGAAGTCTTGCCTACGTCATCGCATTTCGGTCCGTCCGAGATTTCTAGTTCGGTCTCACCGAAAAGCCCAACGTTCATATCTTTTACACAGGTCGATCTCACCGAGTTTTTGGTTCGGTGTCACCGAGTTGAGTCAAAAGACTGTAACAGTTGGATTTTGGGTGAAGGCTATAAATACCCCTCCACCCCACCTTCTCTTAGAGAGAGCCATCAGAACGAAACTACACTTCCCCCATTCATTTTTTGAGAGAGAACCACCTAGTCATGTGTTGAGATCAAGGCATTCTAATCCAACTATTCGAACCTTGATTTCTAGCCTCCCCAAGTTGCTTTCCACTCCAATCCTTCTCCTACCAAAGCCAAATCTATGAGAGAGTGACTGAGTGTTGAGGAGACTATCTTTTGAAGCACAAGAGGAAGGAGTTCATCATCAACAACACCATCTATTACCTTTTGGAGAGTGGTGTCTCCTAGATTGGTTAGGTGTCACTTGGGAGCCTCCAAGATCTTATGGATTTGAATCAAGGAGTTTGTAAGGGCAAGGAGATCGCCTACTTCGTAAAGATCTGCCCGAAGTGAGGCTAGTCCTTCGTGGACGTAAGCCATGGTGGAATAGACAAGGTTGCTTCTTCATGGACCCCTCGCGCGCAACTGTTACCCTTCGTGGGTTGAAGTCTCCATCAACGTGGACGTACGATAGCACCACCTATTGGAACCATGCCAAAAATCATCGTATATTCATTGCGTTCGATTTCTCTGATCCCTCCTTTACGTTCATATGCAAAGTCTTTACTTTTTGTTGCTCAACTCTTAGACTTGCATGTGTAGGGTGTTGCTTGACTTCATAGAATTGCTAAAACTTGCCTACAACTAAAATTGGGAAAAGGATGAGTTTTTATTTGTTCAAGTAGTCTAATCACCCCCTCCCCCTCTAGACATACTTTTGATCCTACACTTTCCCATGGTGATGAGTATCTCGATTCGAGGTCGGATGTTCCCAAGGGAGAGGGGATGATACGGAGCATCCTACGGACATCACCATGTAAAGAGCTCCTTTGTCAAGAGAAAGGCTTCGTAGAAGCATCAAACCCTCCTTGTCCTACCACTTGGGGAAGAACTATCTTGTTGCATCTCACTCTTTGGATGATTTGTACAATGGATCTATCTATGTGTATATTCTTATTTGCTATGTGTGTTGATTTGTGTGTTTTCCCTCATGATTCCCCTCGTGTTCGTCCTCAAATCCACTTCTATTTCGTGAAGATCGGGCCACCCTAAGGCTTGATCTACATTAGTGGACCTCTCGTGCGTGCTCTCGGGGAAGTGGGTGGGGTCCTACGCAGGCGACGGCCTTAGGGAGTCATGAGAGAAGGTTTCATGGTAGCAATGTAAAGGGGTCACGATTAGAGGTCCATCGGTGAGGCGACGGTTGGGGTTGAACAGAGAAGGTTGAGGCGAAGTCGAGTCCGTGGTAGGCGGCGCTAAAGTTGACGTACCACAACCAAAATATGAGAAGAGAGGATCAAAGAGGGACACAACAGGAGAAAGAGACATTTTGCAGTGAGGAAACGTGTGGTAGATTTGAGGGGACCTACTTGTCATTGCTTGTAGGAAATATTGGGAGTTAAGATTATCCGGATGGGTTGGTTCACCCCCCCCCCTCCCCTCTTGAATACCCAAGTTGCTCCCGTGTGGGCGACTCGGAAGACAGCCCAAACCCTAGCCGTCGCCACCACAAATCTCCCCTTCCTCCTTCCTGCGGCTGTCGGAGGATGTTGTAGGCGAAGTTGTGGCTGACAACGATAGCAGGGACCTTGCTCGCAGTGCGGATGCTCTCCGGCACGGCGGCGAGCTTCTCATGGATAGAGGCGGCGGCTGAGCCGTGTTGGGTTTGGATCCAAGATTGACGGGTCCGGTTGGCTGCTTCGTCATGTGTGTGGCATTGGCGCTTGGGCGCGGCGCAACGGGCATGGTGGCAGTGGTTCTTCACGGCGGCGCGGGTCTGCGAACCTGACACCCAAAAAAAATTGATCGACTCCCACATCACTCCTCCAGGTCTACATCACTACTGCCCTCTCCTCCATGCATCCTCCCCTCGTCGTTGTCTGGGTGTCGTTGTGCAAAGACCTTGTGGTGGGTGGCGGCAGGGCGACGCGTTGGATTCTTCTAATCTCGACGACGACCGCCATCGTGGCACATCATAAGGAGGCGACGGTTCTGATAGGTTTGCGCCACATGGCGCCGGCCTTGCTGTGAATTGCAATGGACACCGAAAGGTCTTCCTAAGGGTTCCTCCCTCCAGACCCGGTGGTTGGCTTTGGTTGTGAGATGCAAACTATGGACGATGGCTTGATGTAGAGGGATAGTTGTGCAGCAACGGCTGTCGCACATGACATGTAGCTGATGGGATTGTGGAAGAGTAGTGGTGACAAAACATGAGGGATGTCGATGGTGGTGCTACTCGAGCACCCGATCTCAGGTGAAAGACTAGGTCTGACCCGAGTTGATTATACCTGGCAATGGCAATATGCTTACACGGTTACCTTGTTGAAGGTGTTGCTCAAAATGCTCAGACTGATTCTTTATGGTGCAAACCTAGATTCTGGCCTTGGGTGGTTGGATCCAATTATGGCAGCGTTTGAGCGTCGCTCCCTTTCTGAAGGCGTTGTTCTTGAAGAGCCTCCTCATTTGTGTGCTGACATGAGATGATTGGTGTGAATATGGTCATTACTATAGTTTGATGGTCGTGAATCTGATCATGCCTTGTTTTTTTCCTCGCTTCCGCATAGCTTTGGTCTTGTATAATTTTACTATTTGTTGTTGGACACGTGTGTTGGTGCTAATTGTATGCATCCTAACTATGCAGAGCTAGATTTGTGATCAATGTGTTTATGTCATCTTGATGCTCCATTTGAATTTTAAGCCAATAAGATCCATCCTTTATTGAAAAAAGAGAGCACTTTAGGGATTGGTTAGAACTCTCAATATTTAGTTTTTTGGCGAGTTCAGGGTTTTAGCGGAAGTGCTAGAAATGTTTTTTTGTGGCATCCTTTTTGTTAAACTAATATTGGATATTGAACCATTGTTGTAAATCTAGTGTTTCAGCTTTCAGTACAATAGTACCCCCTCCGATCCATAAAAATTTTGAACTAAAACTACGACACTTACGATAACCACGACACTTACGATGGATAGGTCGGAGGGAGTAGCTTATAATTCTTCCTGCAAGATTTCAACTTTTTGTTTTTTGTTCTGAGAAAGCACGATTTCAACTTGATAATCTTGTGCTGGGCACTGAATTCATCTTACATCCAGTTTGATTCGATTTCTTGTTTATCAGTAAATTAGATGGAAGTTGTTCCTGTGGACCACCAAATTAACAATAAACATGAAAGAATCCATGAAACGTAAGGTAAAAATCCTATTTGGTTATTGGCCCAGGTAGCACTTATTGTTAGCCTTTACAACATGATCCGTACCAGCATCTACATGCACCTACAAGCACAATGCCATATAGCTAAAACCAGGCAAATTGCAAACCACAGTAACATGCTAGCAGCAAATACATACACCAGATTCGGCCAAAATGATCAATAAGATGGTCCTAAAATGTAGGGCAGCATTAGCAAGTTATGATTTTTCTTAATGTACAACACAAGAATTACATGGCCCCTAGAAGTCACTTCACCTCCTGCATGCCGGCGCCTGCTGCTGCCCTTTACTGAACTCCAGCTGCGCCAACATACAGTATACAGATCAGAAAATCTCATGGCGTTCATAACCAAGCATCAGGGGTAACAGAGGCTATATGTTTCTGATAAACATGTGATGTAACTTACAAGTTTGCTAATCTATTTGAAAAAAATGCTAATCTAATTATATTCTGCAAACAGGCGACTGGTGACTCCACTCAGAAACATTCTAAAATAAGCATGATGCCACGTAAAAGCAGCAATCACGGCAACAATCTGAGACACAACTTCCTACTCCCTCTGATCCAAATTAATTGACGCAGCCTCTATACAATGTCTGCGTCAATTAATTCGGATCGGAGGGAGTATTAAACTTGCTTCATTTACGATTTAGATATCACAACAACCATCTCACAAGCTCTGTCATGTCATCTACCCAATGATACACGTATACCAGTATTGGAGAATAAAATACATACCTTGGCCTCCTCATGAGCAATCCTCATCCTCCGGTACTCATGCTGTGCCCGATGACAACGAAACAGAGCCTGAACACGTACCACTGATCTATTAAACCTGTCCTCCGCTTGTTGCCGGCTGGCCTGGAAGAAACCTTCTTCTGCAGAGCTTGCAGCTTCTACATCCATTGTCATTTCTACTGGCATTCCGTTTGCAATGCCGCGCAAGCCTTTTCTCTTCTTTCTCCATCGCAAAATAGCTTTCTCCACGACTCCAACAGACCATATTACCTTGCGGTACTGACGTCTCACTTGATGGCCTCGGTATGCAGCCTGAGGGATATGTTATAATCATTAAAATATCTACTTTGCACATAACAACATAGAAAAAAACTTCCAATTTGCTTTCTAATAATGACTCAAGTGCCATCAGCCCATCACCCTGTTCTTCCGGCACAATGAATATATATAAGAAAAAGGTGCTTTCATCGTTATGGCATATATTTATGCACTAAATCCCCCAGAGAAGGCAACAAATGGAAACAAGCAACAGCAACCTGCAACTTACTTGTATTCTGATAGCCTGTCTTCGCATGTTCTTAAAGTTCCTTCTGACCTTCCACGTGCGGAAATGATTTTGTATTCGTGCAGCAGCTCTCATCTCTTTTTTTCTGTTGTAGTTCCGGAATGCATGCTGAATCCTCATAGCAGCAACTATCGCAGTTGCTTGCATCTCGGGATTGGCCAAAAGAATTGCTTTTGTTTGGAGTTTAAGAGTTCTATCGCGAAGTGCAGCTTGGATATTACTGGCAGCGTCAGCAGCATTTCGATAGGCCGCTAAAGATTCTTTTAAGCAAAGTTCTTGTTCAGTAAGGTTCTCAAACTTCTCGCTGTGTACTTCTGTTAGTTTCGTCCTTGATGGTGATTGCTTAGTACCCTTGGACAGTGACATTGATTCAAAATGTGCAGTCAATCCTTTCTCAGCAAGATATGCAGCTAAGCCCACATAACCTTGTCTTGCTGCCAGATCAGCAGGAGTGCATCCACCAGGGGACACTGCAGTAGGATCCGTAACCAAGCTTGGATTTGCTCCAGCAGATAACAGAGCAGCAACCATTTTTTCCCTGGCAAAAGTTTAGCAAAAAAATGAGTAACAAGATCGTCATAATTCATGAACATATATGAAGCAATATATTCCAACAGATAATGTTTTCCGAGATCAGAAATTACTAGTCACCTAAAGTAAAACAAATCTGGACTGTTGTCTAAGATCACCATATAAGACTGTTGATGAGATTATTTTCAGAGTTTTCCAAATCTAGAAGGTTGTTGAAAACAATATATGGCTCATTTCTGACAGTCAATATTAGTTTTTTGTCAGTTAGGCCCAATGAAGTTTGACTTGCAAATTACACAAACACGTCACAGTTGCCAGGCCCACTACTCACATTGAAAATGACTTGCTCTCATTTTTCCAAATTCCGTGATCAGCGAAAGGAAGGATATATATAACAGAAAATGGAAGATACCTTCCGTGGTATGCAGCCCAGTGTAAAGCAGTCCAACCAGAAGAATCACGGAAATCCAAGGAGAATCCGGACACAGAAAACAAGCGGATAGCCCAAGTATAGCCTAGGAAAGAACACAGATGGATAGGTCCTTGTCCTAGATCATCACGGCCGGTTGATTTATGGCCTCCAATTACTCTTTCCAGAAGCCATTCTTGCAATCTATTCCGTAAAACTAATTCAAGCAAGTCTTCAGTAGCATGAACAGATGTGCCTTCAGAATCGCCAGCAATTTTCCATAGATCCATCCATTCCTTCTCTGGTGATGCCAATAGGAGATTAGAAACTTTGCTGCCTTCCACGAGAAGCTTTGGTGCTATCTTTTTCTTGTTTGTCACAAACAGCAAACGAGCTAGTCTCATCTGCATTTGAAGCTTTGACTTTGTGTACTCATCTTCAAGCGGCTTCAACTCACTATGCAATGAACTTCCAGGCACACTACGATACTCAAAATTCAAAACCTCAGAGATTGGTGTTTTCCCATCCAAAGTCAAATAAAAATCCACTCGTCCAGCTGTATGTGGTCCAACCATGAAACGGTAAACACCAGTTTGGACCATGTTTGCGGCAACACAGTTATCACCAAAGATACCGTAAATATTGGAACCAGCCAGATGCTTGTATTGCTCATAGTAATCCCCGATCACCAAGATCTACAATTCAGCAGCTGTCAATAATTTTGCAATTTGATAGAATATTACAATTTACAAACATGTATATTACAATTCAGCAAGCAAACTGTTCTATACAGTACATTACATATGTGCCAATGTGCGTCCATTCACTACATTGCATTTTACGAAAGTGACTGTCCTACCAGAAGTACCTGATACATTTTAATTTTTTTGGAGAAACACAGTACAAATCCAGATGCTCACATACACGCACTGTTAGGAGCTAGGGTTCTGCCGGTTCTAGGGCGGAGATTGTAGGGGAAAGATGGAGGAAGACGAGATCGAGGGCGCGGAGGCCGGCGGCTGGGCGCCGTCCTTGCGTGGTGGAGAAGAGGAGGCGGCGGCGCAAGAGGCGGCTAGGGTTAGGTCTCCCGGCTCCCTAAGGGAAGCCGAGAAAATACTGATTGCTTCTTGCTTGATTAGATTGGTACATCTCCTCTCCTTATATAGAGAGGTTTACTTGACTCCTAAGCAAACGACCCTAATAAAGATAAGATAATTGGGCTAAGCCCCTAATAACGATAAGATAACTTGGGCCAGCCCACTGGGCTAAGCCCCTAATATGCCGGTCATAACACTTCTCCCCGCCTGCACAAACAGCTCGTCCTCGAGCTGTAAGGCGGGGAAGCGCTTGCTGAACTCCTCGAGGTGATCAACCAGCGTCAAACACCTCCGCGACAGCTAGGGCGGCCAGGTCGCCGAGCCCAGCGGTGACGGCGTCCTCCTCAATGTAGTCTGTAGCCTCCAAGTAGAAGAGTCGGGGGCAGACGTGGCCGGGATGTAGGTCTCGTCGTAGTTGAAGCACAACCCTTGGTTGCGACGCTCGAGTAGCTCGGCCGAGGTGAGCCGGTGGAACGGGCGCGCCGCAGTCGCGGCAAGGGGTGCCGCGGAAGCCTGAGCAGGCCGACCCTGCGCAGGAACATCCGGCCAGCGTGGCGGCCCAGCGACCCGGGACGGTGATGCCTGTTGGATGGCCACCGCGCGGCGCTTGAACGCGCGGGCGTAGTACATGGCCGTCTGGAGGTCCTGGGGTCCCTGCAGCTCGACGTCCACGCTGATATGATCTGGCAGACCGCCGACGAAGAGTTCGGCCCGCTGGTGAGCCGTCACGTCGGACGCATGGCACGCCAGGGCCTGAAAGCGGTCGGTGTAGGCCTGCACCGTAGAGGTGAAGGGAAGGCGGCCCAACTCCGCCAGCCGGCTCCCACGTATCGGCAGTCCGAATCGAAGGAGGCAGAACTCGCGAAAACGCTCCCATGGGGGCATGCCGCCCTCGTCCTGCTCGAGGGCGTAGTACCACGTCTGTGCGGTGCCGCGGAGGTGATAAGAGGCGAGCCAGATGCGGTCCGACGCGAGCGTCCGTTGCCCCCGGAAGAACTTCTCGCACTGGTTGAGCCAGTTGAGGGGGTCCTCGGCGCCGTCGTAGCTGGTGAAGGCGAGCTTGGCGAAGCGCGGCGGTGTCTGAGCATGACCGCCATGAGTGCACGGCTCGGAGGTACGGAGCAGCAAAGAGGAGGGCGTTGGTCCGGTGTGCACAGGTGATCCGCAGGAAAGCGGTGGCCCGTTGAAGCCAACGTGGAAACCCGTGGAGCCGGAGGGCCCGTCGTACGGCATGGAGGGCGCCGGCTGGTCCGCGGCCATGGTGTAGACTGGCGGTGGTGACATGCCGGCCAACCAGGCCGGAAGCTGGGACGGCGAGGGCGGGAACCGCACTTGCTGAATCGGCACGCCCGCCGGCGCGGTTGTAGTCAACCCGGTGCTGGGCGGCGGAGGCGCCGGCAGCGGCAGCTGCTGCTGCCTAGAAACGGCGGAGGCAGCGGGCGCGGCGATGGCCGTGGCTGGCCATTGTGGCCAGATCGGGGCGGTGGCGGGGGCTGGCTGTAGCTGCAGCGGCCCGACCAGCGTCGTGGTGGCCCCGGGGTGCGGCAGCTGCCAGGGCAGTGGCGGCGAGGACCCGGGTGGCGTGGCGAGGGCCCGCGCCGGCCACTGCGGCCATTGGGGCACGGCGGCGGGCGGCGGCTGAAGCGGCCAGTGGTGGTGTAGAGGCCCGGTCGGCGCCGCGGGTGCCGAAAACCACGGCAGGGTGGCTGGCCCGGTCGCGGCGGCCGGCGGCAGCCCGTAGGGACCGGCTAGGTATAGCCGTATCCCCTAGACGGCGGTGATGAGATCGTTGAGGACCCCGGTGATCTCCGCCGAGGAGTAGACGGCGGCCGGTGGTGCGGTGGAGGGCGCCGTCATCTGGATGGTGGCGGCGCCGGAGGATGCGACCAGCGGCGTGGAAGGGGAGGGCAGCGGCGCGGTGGAGAAGGCTGTTTGACTTCGTATTATAGCCCAACTGTGTAAACCATACCTTATTGGTATTGGACTTGTATGTCATCATTATATATATATATATATATATGTGTGTGTGTGTGTGTGTGTGTGTGTGTGTGTGATAGGCCACCCCTTTGAGGGTTGAGCCAGTTCCCCCAAAACCTACGTTTTACATGGTATCGAGTCTAACCTAGGTCCTCCACCTCCACCCCACCCGCCGCCGCCGCACCAAAACCCTAAACCCTAGGGCTGCCGCCGCCGGCGCCATGACCGCTTCCGCTTCGAGCGCCGCCAGCTCCGAGTCTATCCCCGCGACGCTTCCCGCCCTCCTCAACCTCCCACCTCGCCCCCTGGCTCCGTCAGTGCCTCAGTTCTTCGGCACCACCGTCATCGGCTCCCTGTTTTCAGCGCCGATCCCACCGTCACCGCCCGCGACGGCCTCAGCACCAGTCGCGCCGCCGCCGCCCGCGATGGCCTCCTCTGGATCCTCCTCGACACTCGCCGTCATCCCGGCGACCTCGGGGGAGACGCTGCCCGTGGAGCCACCCGCGGCCTCGCTCACGGCACCACCCACGGCCGTGATCCCGATCGTCCCCGCGCCGCCACCCGCGGCATCGGTCGCGGTCGTGGATCCTGTCGCGGCTCCGCCGCCAATCGTCCCTGCTGCTGGCGCAATCACGCCAACCGGGCCGTTTCACTTCAACAACTTGATCGCCATCCGACTCACACCGGACAACTACTTGTTCTGGCGCGCCAAGGTCCTACCGCTGCTACGCAGCCGGTCTCTCCTCGGGTTTGTTGATGGTTCGCTACCGTGTCCTCCGCAGGTCATCCCTACCGTCCACGGCCCGACCATCAACCCGGAACACCATATGTGGGTGCAGCAGGACCAGGCGATCCTCTCTGCCATCCAGGGTTCCCTCAGCGACGGGGTCACTGGCCTTTGTCTCTTCGCCGCCACCTCCATGGAGCACGCCTTTGCCCAGGTCTCTACCTCCCGCTCGATGGCCCTTCGCAGCGAACTCGCCGACATCAAGAAGCTGGACTCCTCCGCTACGACCTACTTCAACAAGATGAAGGTGCTGGCGGACACGCTCACCTCTATTGGTCGGCCACTTAGCGACGAGGAGTTCGCCGGCTTCATCATCAAAGGCCTCGACGCGGACTACGACAATCTCGCCGAGGCCGTCCACAACGCCAAGCCAGTGATGCCTCCTCACGAGCTCTACTCACGCCTCCTCTTCACCGAGCAACGCGTCGAGGCTCGTCGCTCCTCCGCCACCATCACCGCCCAGCCGGCGGCCTTCTGGGCCTCTCGTGGCCAGCGCCCACCTGCCCCGTCACCTGGCAAGACAGCCCCGCCCCTGCATCGACCCTGGGTGGGGGCCCTAACACTAGGGTGGTGTGCCAGCTATGTGGTCGTGAACGCCATGTCGCCTCCAAATGTCACCGCCGCTTTCAGAGGAGCTTCCTTGGCATCGGCAACGACGGCAAGGGCAACGAGCGCCAGTTTGCCATGGCAGACTTTGGTCCTCCTGCCGCCGTCCCAGCTGCCCACATCGCTGCCGCCCCGTCTGCCCACATCGCCGCCAAGGGCGAAGGACCCGCGCGTCGAGCAGGGATACACACCATCCTACCTTGTTGATCCCGCCTGGTACATGGACACCGGCGCTACGGATCACATGACGAACGAGCTCAACAAACTCTCCACCTACCAGCCCTACTACGGGCACGATCAGGTTCACACCGCCAATGGTGTAGGTATGCCCATCTCTCATATTGGCCAAGCATCTCTTTTAACTAGTCATCCCTTAGGCAGCTCCATCTTCGTAATGTTTTACGGGTACCCTCGGTAACACGTAATCTTTTATCTGTCCCTAAGCTCACCCTTGGTAATCATGCCCTATGTGAATTTCACCCTTTTAATCTTTTTGTTAAGGATCGAGCAACCCGGGACGTTCTGCTTAGTGGCCGCTTGAGCCAAGGCTTGTACCGTTTGGAGGATCCATCCGCCCCGTGCGTCTTCAGCGGTGTTCGTGTGTCGCCTTCCCAGTGGCACTCTCGCTTTGGTCACCCCGCCACACCCATCGTTCGCCACATAATCTACCGTCATGAGCTGCCATTAGTGTCTAGCAATAAAGAGATGTCCGTGTGTGATGCCTGTCAGCAAGGCAAGAGTCATCAGCTACCTTTTGTTTCATCTACGAGAGAAGTAAAGAACCCTCTTGAAATTGTGTTTTCTGATGTGTGGGGTCCGGCACAAACATCTGTTAGTGGTCACAACTATTATGTCAGTTTTGTTGATGCCTATAGTCGCTTCACTTGGCTTTATCTTCTTAAGCGCAAATCTGATGTGTTTGACATATTCATACAGTTTCAATTGCATGTTGAACGTCTACTCAAGCATAAAATTATCCATGTTCAATCAGATTGGGGGGGGGGGGGGCGAATATCGCAACCTCAACACCTTCTTTAATAAGCTTGGGATCTCTCATCGTTTATCATGCCCGCATACACATCAGTAGAATGGCGCTGTTGAGCGCAAACATCGCCATATAGTTGAGACCGGCCTCACACTTCTTGCTCATGCTTCTGTACCCTTTCGTTTTTGGAGTGATGCTTTTGCTACCGCGTGTTTTCTCATTAACAGATTACCTACGCGTGTTCTTAATATGAAGACTCCGATTGAGCTTCTCTTAGGTGAAACTCCTGACTATACCTTTTTTAAGGTGTTCGGATGTGCCTGTTGGCCTCATCTTCGTCCTTATAATGATCGCAAACTTGAGTTTCGCTCCAAAAAGTGTGTTCTTAGGGTATAGTTCTCTCCGTAAAGGCTACAAGTGTCTCCATGTCCCAACCAATCGAGTCCACATATCTCGGGATGTTTTTTATGAGACCGTCTTCCCCTTTTCTGCCATGCCTCAATCATCCACCATAGCACCATCTATGCATTCATCTCCTCTTATGCCTGGCCAATTTGAAGATGTTGCATATTCGCCTGTGTTGTTACCTAATCATGGTGCAGGAATTGGACGTGGAGCTCGCCTGGAACTCCTCCCCAACGGACCCGCTACGTCGCCTGTGGTGCACGTCGATCAGCCGGTGCATGCACCGCCTCCCGCCCTCGACCCCGCACCGGGCGCCCCGTCTCCAACCACGCCTTGGCCGGAGCCCATGCTGGCTACTGCGACCGGGCCAGAGCCTGCGACGGCCTCCTCTGAGCAGTCTCCGTCGCCACCTCCTCGCCCGGACTCCCCTCCACCGTCGCCCTCGCCATTAGCGCGGGCGTCCTTGGTGCCTACTTCGCCCAGGTCTGCAGCGGCTCACACGCCGCCGGGGCCTACGTCGCCTGGCCTGCTGTCGCCTGGTCCGCCGTCACCCGGTCCTTCTTCGCCGGAGTCCCCTGGATCGGCCTCACCTGCTCCGGACATCCCGCCAGCCCCGGTGTTTGCTTCCCCGCAGCGTCCACACACTCGCAGCCGCAGTGGCATTGTTCGTCCCAAGGAGCGCACCGATGGCACGATCACCTATCTTGCTGCTTGCCTGGCTCATGCTGTGGATGATCCAACCGCCAAACCACGCAGTTATCAAGCCGCTATGAGTATTCCACACTGGAGGGCTGCTATGGAACAAGAATATCATGCTCTTATGAAGAATAAGACATGGACACTTGTTCCCCCTCCGTCTCGCGTCAACATCATTGATTTGAAGTGGGTGTTCAAGGTGAAGAAACATGCAGATAGTTCCATTGAGCGCTACAAAGCACGCCTCGTGGCTAAGGGCTTTAAACAGCGTCAGGGCCTGGACTATGAGGATACATTCAGCCCAGTTGTCGACTTCTTCTGTCTCTGGCAGTTTCTCGCGGATGGTCTCTCCGCCAGCTTGATGTGCAGAACGCTTTTCTTCATGGATTGCTTGAAGAAGAGGTTTACATGCGGCAGCCACCTGGATTTGTTGATCACACTCAGCCTCATCATCTCTGTCATCTGACGAAGGTCATATATGGATTGAAGCAGGCTCCCCGTGCCTGGCATGCTCGCCTGGCTTCAGCTCTACGCACTCATGGGTTCATTCCTTCGACGGCTGATACTTTACTGTTCTTGTTTCAGCGACCGAGTGTGACCATGTACCTCCTTGTGTATGTGGATGATATTGTCCTGGTGAGCTCATCTTCGACGGCTGCTGATGCTCTTGTGACTGCACTTGGTCGTGATTTTGCAGTTAAGGATTTGGGACAGCTTCATTTCTTCCTGGGTATTGAGGTCGCTCATCAGTCTCGTGGCAGTTTGGCTCTCACCCAGAAGAAGTACTCTTTTGATCTCTTGCGCCATGCTGGTATGCTCAAGTGCAAGCCATCGCCTACGCCCATGTCCTCCACTGACACCCTTTCTGCTGCTGATGGTGCTCTTCTCTCCTGAGGATGCTACTGAGTACAGGAGTATTGTTGGTGGCCTGCAGTATCTGACGATCACGCGTCCTGATCTCTCCTTTGCGGTTAACAGGGTGTGCCTGTATCTTCATGCTCCTACTGATGTACATTGGTCTGCTGTGAAGCGCATACTGCGTTATGTGCGTCTCACTGTCTCCTTTGGTCTTCACCTGCGCCCCAGTTCCTCCAGAGTTCTTTCTGCATTCTCTGATGCTGATTGGACTGGGTGTCCAGATAACAGGCGATCCACGGGGGGACATGCTGTGTTCTTGGGTTCTAATCTGACCGACTGGAGTGCACTCAAGCCAGCCACTGTTTCCCGTAGCAGCACAGAAGCTGAGTACAAGTCGGTTGCCAATGCAACTGCTGAACTTATATGGATTGAGTCCCTACTTCGAGAGCTAGGAGTTGCTCAGCCACATCCTTCGGTCCTTTGGTGTGACAACATCGGTGCTACGTTTCTGTCGTCAAACCCGGTGTTCCATGCACGGACTAAACACATTGAGATTGACTATCATTCTGTGAGGGAACGTGTTGCACAGAAGCTACTACAAGTCAGGTTTATCTCTTCAAAAGATCAACTTGCAGACATCTTCACCAAGCCTCTACCTTCTCCCATGTTTGAGGTCTGTAGGCACAATCTCAACCTCCTAGATACTTCAAGAGTGAGTTGAGATTGAGGGAGGGTGTTAGACTTCGTATTATAGCCCAACTGTGTAAACCATACCTTATTAGTATTGGACTTGTATGTCATCATTATATATATATGTGATAGGCCACCCCTTTGAGGGTTGAGCCAGTTCCCCCAAAACCTACGTTTTACAAAGGCCAGCAGCGCGGTGGTGACGGTCGGCAGCGGAAGCGACGGGATGGGCGGTGGCGAAGACATGATCGGAACTGAGCTACCTGATACCAAGGTGTTAGGAGCTAGGGTTCTGCCGGTTCTAGGGCGGAGATTGTAGGGGAAAGATGGAGGAAGACGAGGTCGAGGGCGCGGCAGCCGGCGGCTGGGCACCGTCCTTGCGTGGTGGAGAAGAGGCGGCGGCGGCGCAAGAGGCGGCTAGGGTTAGGTCTCCCGGCTCACTAAGGGAAGCCGAGCAAATACTGATTGCTTCTTGCTTGATTAGATTGATACATCTCCTCTCCTTATATAGAGAGGTTTACTTGACTCCTAAGCAAACGCCCCTAATAACAATAAGATAATTGGGCTAAGCCCCTAATAACGATAAGATAACTTGGGCCAGCCCACTGGGCTAAGCCCCTAATATGCCGGTCATAACACGCACCCATATGAACGCACTCACACCTTACCCCTATATCTCCCGAGAGAAATTATTTTTCGTAACTGGTATCAGGTGAAGACATGGTGGAACATTTCCATCGAACTGAACAGTTGGAAATGGAATGACCATGCACAAATACAGTAAAACAAGAATGATAGTTCAGTAGAACATGAAAGGGATAAACCTTGGTATGCTCTGTGGAACAAGCCCATTCTGGGGAGAAATCAGTGATGTTGAAGATTTTTCCATTGCTCACTATATTATCCCCTAGACAAGGACTGTCATCATCCAAGTACTTCCACAGTCCGAGACTGTTCTCTCTAGCAGGCACATCATTAGGAATGTCACCATCCACTGGAGTTTTCCGCAAAGAAGTTGCAAATTGCTGTGACTGAGAATCGAGATCTGATGTTAAAGGATATTGAGATTGGTCTACTTGATGTTCCAGAGCTCCAGCGTGGTTCGCATGTACCTGATTGAGGGCATAATTAGTAGGATAATTAGATAAGCTTCAGGTATCAAATTAAGTGGTGAAACTAACATAGACTGCCTTATTATGATGAAGTAGCTGACTTTCCATGCCGTGAGTGGGTATGGAATTAATGAAAAATATTCACTCACATAGCACGATCTCCATAGAAGCCAAAGGTTACAAAATAACAAAAAATATCTTACTTCAGAAAATACCAGAGATCCTGCAATGACAAAATCCTAAATTGTAACAGGGCAGACGGCACGACCAGATCCGCACCGCATGATCGCCATGCAGCAACCCGGTGATGGTGTGCATAGTGATTTCACTCGGAATTGGAAGCCACTGCGCGGGCTCCAGCCTAGCACAGTTGCAACGTTGTCGTTCCCCAAAAATAATCTTACAAAAAAATTCTGAATCCCCAAATAAGATAGTGGACAATTTAGAGGTAAATACAAACAAAAAAAATACTGTGGCGGGACAGAAGACCTATCTGTCCACAGGAGTTAAACCTTACATATTCACAAAAAATTAACATACATATAGAATACCATCAGTATTACAAAGGAGGTTGAGAGAAATTAGTGCACTTTTTAACTTCCAGACTAAGCATTACCAGGTATGGTTTTCTAAATTTTACATGGAAAGAAGGGCAGACCGGTGCACGTAGCTCCCGCTTGAGCGGGGTCCGACTACTTTGGGTCTTTGACATGGAAGATGAAACTAAATGTCTAAATACCAATCAACTAAGGACCAAAACAACATTTCATTTAGCAATGTAGTATTACCGCACACAATTTTCGTCATGCTGTATACTAGTATTGCAATTTAATAACTTATATAGGTCATAGCAACTCGCTTACATTATTTGTAGAGTCCGTGTCATTTCCAGAATCCTTTGTTCCGCATTTAATCTGCTGACTAAATGCCACGGATGCGCCTGTAATATATAATGAGAAAATTTACACTTTCAGTAGAAGTACAATGAAATATTGTAGCTCTGTCCAGAAGTCCCACCACAAGCAGTATCCTTTTTCATAGATGACTCCAATAGATGAACCCAGAACTCTTCCAGACTAGAGCCACCAGTATCTGCACAATAACCGATCCAATATACAGTAGTAAAAGAAGTACATCAGTAAAGTCTGCAAAGATTATGATATCATGCTGTCGGAGAGTCCAATCGACAGGGTATAAAGCTACATATTTAGCTCACTGGAGTATAGCATATTCTAAGAGAAGCTCGCAGTTTGTGCATATTCATTCAACAAATCATTACGACTGAAGTATGGCTCACCACTAGAAATTGCACTGCCACCATGTGAATTAATTTCCTCTGGTGCCAGAGGGGAGAATGATATCTCGGTATGAACTGAGGCTGAATTTGCTGAAATCGGAGAAGTATAATATTGAATCACATTCATTGTAGGCGCCTGGGCTTCGGCTTCTCTGCTCGGATGTGCTATGGCATTTTCCTGATCAGGACGAAGCAAATTAGGAGATTAAGTGGAACCAAACATATAGTAACTTTGTCTACTCTGCTTGCTCTACGGACATGTTAATACTTTGTGAAAGGAAGATGCTTTTGATTTAGGAAGATGTTTTTAATTTTACAAGATCCCTGGCATGCATTTTCAGCTATTCTCTGGGTTCCTGTATGGCACTTGGAGTCATTTTCTCATAATTCTGAACAGACGTCAGAACTAAATAGTTAGAATCCTATATACTCCTAAGTAGTTGATTCCCACTACCTCTATTATCTAACATGCACACATGCCATCTCATCATAGGCCCACCACAATATGCATGAGAAAAGGTTTTCCATTATTAATTGATCTCATGCACACATTCATCTCACCACACATGCCACCTAATCAAAGGTCCACTCAACATGCATGGGAAAAGTTTTCCATTATATTATGTCACTTATATTCAATAAATATTTTCAAATACACAATAATCAAATACAATATATAATAAATACTTTTAGTTTTAGTTCATATATTATTAACTCAACTATTCATGTTCCATACAATCAAATCACTCGAAATATATTAAAATCGATTCCCGCAGCACGCACAGGGTATCCTCTAGTTTTTATATACATTTGACTCCCATGACAACTTAAAAAAACAGATAAGTTTAGGCAAGCTGCGTTTACAGCTTACACTTCGTTCAGCAATAGAGCTATCAGCTCTATACATTAAACCAACAGAGAATCAAGAAATCCACTGGGCCACATCAAGTTTGTATTAGAGTTGTTCGGTATTTCTGTATTGTATTAGGAATATGACAGCTGTTACGTACATATATTGGCCTACAAGTTGCTCCCTCCTAACAAGGTATCAAGCCTGGTTCAGTTTTAGATCAATTTTTCTCCTTGCACATAAAAATTAACTCTAACATTGTAAATATAAAATGTGGCCCTGGTCAATGATCAACGAATTTGAGGGGGTATTTAAAATTTGCTAGATAAATCATGACCTCTTAGCAAGATAAGGTGTGCTGATCTCAGAATTAATTGGACAGAATGTCCAACAAAGAGGCAGACTGGCAAAAGGCCACTTTACAATAGTATGAACAGAAGAACTGTTATGACCGGCATATACTACAGCCCAGGCAGTTAGGGGCCTGGCCCAGTTATCTTATCGTTATTAGGGGCTTAGCCCAGTTATCGTATTTAGATTATATAAACTCATGTAAGGACACGTTTTGAGATTAAGCAGAAGCAATCATATTTGCTCGGCTTCCTGAAGGGAGCCGGGAGACCTAACCCTAGCCGCCGCCTCCTACGCCCTCTCTCTCTCGCGACGGCGCCCCAGCGCCGGCAACCTCGCCTTCCTCCACGCCAAGCCCCCTTCCACCCCTACAACCTATGAGCTAGACCTGGTAGGATCCCAGCTCCTATCAATCTGATATCAAGTGTCTCAGGCTCGATCATGTCCCCGCCACTGCCCACCCCCTCCTTTCCGCTGCCGATCGCCTCTTCGTCGCCGATGACCACCGCGCCAGCACGCCGTCCCTGACCGGGCTGGTCTCCTCCGCCGCCTGGACGCCACCCGCGCCCGCCCCCGCCATGCTCACCCCGGAGGAGATGACGGCGGCGCTCCGAGACCTGACTCAGGCGGTCCAGGGCATCCGCACCTTCCTCGCGGGGCACTATGGGCTGCAGCCGCCCGCCCCTGTTACTACCATCACGGGGCCGCAGCAGCTCCCGTGGCAGTCGCCTCCATCATGCCGCTGCCGCCGCCACCGGCGATCTCGGGGTCGGGCCTTCCGTCGACGGCGGCTGGGGTGCCCATCCATCAGGTTCGTTTTCCGCCGTCGCCATCTCCGCTACCGGCCTGGCTCGCCGGGTCCATCGAGCCAGCCTACACGATGGCCTCAGGACAACCGCACGTGCTGTCACCACCGGCGCCGCCCCCGACCATGCAGTTCGGCGGGTCCTCAGGTGCCGCGGGTCCCTACGATGGTGTGGACGGGCCCCTTTTCCATGGCGATACTCTGCAGCCCGCACACTCGGCGCAGTTGCCCTCGCTGTTCCGCGCGGATGACACATACCCGCCCGTCCTCCACGCCCAGCAACCGACGAGATTCTCCAAGCTGGAGTTCACAGCCTACGACGGCACCGTCGACCCCCTGAATTGGCTCAACCAATGAGACCAATTTTTCAGGGGGCAGCGCACGCTCGCGTCCGACCGCACCTGGATCGCCTCCTATCATCTACGAGGCGCCGCCCAGACGTGGTATTACGCCCTCGAGCAAGACGAGGGCGGCATGCCACCATGGGAGCGTTTCCGCGATCTGTGCCTCTTGGGCTTCGGTCCGCCTATACGCGGGAGCCGTCCGGCGGAGCTTGGGCGCCTTCCGTTCCTCACCACAGTGCAAGACTTTGACGACTGCTTCCAGGCACTGGCGTGCCACGCCCCTGGCGTTTCGGCTCGTCAGTGGGCTGAGCTCTTCGTCGGCGGCCTACCGGAGCACATCCGCGTGGACGTGGAGATGCGCGAGCCACAGGACCTCCAGACGGCCATGTACTACGCTCGAGCGCCGCGCGATGGCCATCCAGCAGGTGTCACCGTCCCGGGCCGCTGGGCCGCCACCCTGGCCGGAAGTTTCCGCGCAGGGTCGGCCTGCTCAGGCTTCCGCGGCACCACTCGCCGCGACCGCGACGCGCCCGTTCTGCCGGCTCACCCCGGCCGAGCAACTCGAGCATCGCCGCCAAGGGTTGTGCTTCAACTGCGACGAGCCCTACATGCCCGGCGACATCTGCCCGCGACTCTTCTACCTGGAGGCTGCGGACTACATTGAGGAGGACACTGCCGCCGCCGGGCTCGGCGACCTGCTGGCCCCAGCTGACGCGGAGGTGTTTGGCACCCGTTGATCACCTCGAGGAGTTCCGCAAGCGCTTCCCCGCCTTCCAGCTCGAGGACGAGCTGTTTGTGCAGGCGGGGAGAGATGTTATGACCGGCATATACTACAGCCCAGGCAGTTAGGAGCCTGGCCCAGTTACCTTATCGTTATTAGGGGCTTAGCCCAGTTATCGTATTTGGAGATTATATAAACTCATGTAAGGACCCGTTTTGAGATTAAGCAGAAGCAATCACATTTGCTCGGGACCTCGCCTTCCTCCACGCCAAGCCCCCTTCCACCCCTACAACCTACGAGCTAGACCTGGTAGGATCCCAGCTCCTATCAAGAACAAACATGATGAACCGCATGCACGCCTTCAAATTATACTTAAGATTTAAGAACAGAAAACAGGTGTGGGGGGAAGTAACCTCAGATGTTTGACGATAATGCACAAGAACAATCCGTTCAGCCTCTCTGAATAAGAAATAACCAAAAACTATGTCAACAAAGAAAAGTAATTATATCCGAGTTTGCATCTGATACATGTAGTAGAAATTGTAAATTGTATGCGAGATTCATGCAGTAGGCCATAACAGAACTTTCTTTGTTAGAGAGCACGTCCTAGTTAATGTGGTAATGACAAAGCTGTTTCTCAGATTAGAGGATATTAACATTGAACAGAATTCCAGACAGATCATAGACAGCAAATAACATAATAGGTTTAGCGTGCAACATGATCTGAGTAAGTTATTTTTTTAACCTAAAAAGTAATTACTTTCTTAATTTTAGCTGCAGGAAATTGACAACATTGATGGCAAATGTCTTAGAGCTTCTATTAGCCTTAGAAAAGCAAACAGTTCGATAGTCCGGTAAAAGTGCATGGTCTATGTGTATACAGCATCACACGATACAAAAAATGAATCGCGCGAGAAAACAATGTAAATAAATATTGCACAGACAAAAAAATGGTGTAGTGAAGCTTCCATTTTTCTAAAAGAAAAGGAATTCTTACTTGTCAAGCAGCCAGTAGCACCTTCTAAAGATATTTGGATTATCCTCACCTCGAGCATAATAGACATGAACCCTCTCTTCATTACCAATCTATGAAAATGACAGAAATCAACAATAAAGGTGGGGATGCATGAATGTAACAACAGCAATAAAATTTGAGTTTTTTTTCATTGTGCTGGTGGTGGATAGTCTCGCCTTTAATTTTTCATGGGCTTCTTGGACAGTTTTGCCATCCTTCTTTTTCTTCCAATTATGGCCATCCTTCCGGAAGTTCCGGACAACTTTGCGGTCATATAGAACAATAGTACCACCTGGTTTAAAAGAAAGTTAAACTGATGGTTGAAATCCAGAAGCCATTTTCTAGTGCCAACATGAATGGGGATTATAATAAAGCTATGAAACGAATCAACATTTTCAATAGAATCTCAAGATGTAGGCATCCTTGCAATGTGCGCATCAGAACAATAGTAGATAAATGCAAGAAGTTAACAACCAAAAAGTTAAATAAGTGGTAAAACGTAAATATACCCCTTGTATAACTAATACTCTTATAAAGTACTCCCTCCGTCTAGATACATCCATTTCTCCGACAAGTATTTCCGGGCGGAGGGAGTATCATGTAACAGTAATATCTTAGTGGACAAAATGTACATGGTGACATGTAGGCACTTACTACCTTCGTCCTGGTTTATTGGTCCCCTTTGTAATTTGTGTCAAATTTTGAACAAAGATTTAACTAACAAAATGTCAATGCATGTCAACAAAAATTATATCATTGGATCCGTATTTGAACATAGTTCTCAACGATATGATTTTTGATGACATGCATGAATTTTGTTACTTAAATCTATGGTCAAAATTTGGCACAAAATATAATGGGGACCAATAAACCAGGACGAAGACAGGTGAGCAAATTCAATTCCCAAGAGGTGTGTCTGCTGGAAATGGGAAAAGCACACACAAAAACTGCAATCACAACAAGCAAAAGTTAAGTGCAAATTTGCAATGAGAACATGAAAACATATTGGTTTTACTTATGGTAGCATAGTCGCCCAAGATGTTATATTCCTTTATAATCTGACTCTTGTGTACATGGGAGATTTGGGTGGTAGATCATGTTTATTACTTTCACAATTGAATATTCTCTTATGACCTAGAGAAAGTATTCTAATGAGAAGTTGAGAACAATAACAAGGCTCCTGTGCACAAACATTTCGGAAAAAACACTGAGAAGAGTGCTTTATAGCAATCATGCTAACTATACTTATACTCCAGTTCACAAAAGCATTCTGTTAAGACGTGGAGCATATGCAGCACCTCCTCATGGATTGCGGATTTTGCTATCAAACCTGGCACACAGTCCTGTCTTGGATTCGATCTACAGCACCTCCTCCCAACCCCAGCAACAACTTTATGGACTGGTGGGCTACTTCTGTACTTCGACTTCCTCAGCCATGGAGGACGCTTCCAGGCTTTGAATGTTGTTATATTGATGTACTAGTGTCTGTTTGCTCTTCATTGGGCATGTACAAAGCCAAAGCTTATGGTAACTTTCATTTTCAATCAATGCATCAAGACGTAAACTTATTGTGTTCCCTAGAGAGAGAAGAATAGAAGACCAAGGATGGGAGATTCAACACCCCCAACGTTCCAGCCGACACATTATGTCCCCAAACAATGAACCAACAGGGCTTGAACTATTGTTATTTTTCACGCACAACCCAGTCGTCATACGTCAACACGCATATCTGTCAATGTTCCCTTTTGTTCACACCAAGTTGTGCAGTCAATCACGGAAGCTAAGCAAGCACAGTGGTATGGAATGGAAATGGATGCCAAGATGAGGGTTTAGGGTTGATGCGAAACACATACTCACGGGCTTGTCGATGGGCTGTGCATGGACCTTGAACCTCTCGTGGTTGGCCAGGACCGCGTAGATCTCATTCGGCCGGAACCAGCGCGACGCGGCCTCTGCTTTCAGCTTCTCGAAGTTCAAGTCTATCCACCAACCATCAGAAGAAGAAACACGGTCGAGAAATCAGCCCAAGACACAACAACATGCTTTTTTCCTTTCAACAACAAAAGATAGAAATGAGCTAAACGTAAATTCCATAATTCTAGAGCATCGGAACAACATGAGACGCCAAAATCTAAGCTAACCTCAAAGCCCCAAAACTTAAACGATGCAAAATTAAGTTTAAAAAAAGAGAGAGAAAGAATCAAATGAGACCTCACTCACCAGTCACCACACAAACAGAGCATTCGACCAAATCCCAAGAACAAAAACACCAGTAGTTTTTTTCTTTTGCGAATAAAAAAAACACACCAGTAGTTGGGGGGGGGGGGGGGGAAACATTCCAATCGAACAGCCAGACCACCAACAGGCGAATTGGTTCCGGAAAAGAACAAGTGTGTTGCAACCCGAGACTGGCAAAATGAATGAGCAGTGAGAATCAAAGCCCGAGAGCGAGGCATCAGGTGACAGCAACTCCAGAACCCGAACGAATCACGGCTCGAACAAGCGAGCACGAACCAGGCGAGCCCACGGAAGCTACAGAATCTGCCGCACCAAACAAAAGCAAAAAGGAGAGGTAGGGGAATAAAAAAAGGAGGAGGAGCGGCGGCGGTCGGACTGGAGAGGTCGGACCTGCGTAGGTGATGAAGCCGTGGATCTCGGAGCGGAGGAGCGGGTCCCTCTCCCTCCCGGCCGCTCCCGCCATAGCCCGATAGCCGCGGCGGCTGCTGCTTCCACTCTCCCGGTCGGTCTATTGGTCGGGCCGCGCAGGCAGACGAGAGGAGAAGAAGACGACAACGAGGACGACGAGCAGGAGAAGACCTTAGAAAAAGGAAAATGGTGAGAAAATATATCAATTAAGTGCAGGTAAATACATAAATTGCTCATTTCTCGGAGAAAAATCAGATGATGAGGACCCGCATCTAAAGCATCCGGGCCCACCTGTCGGGAAAGGAATAATGGGTTGGTGGGCGGTTGGAAAGATAGATCCTGAATTTCCCGTGCACACACAAGTGGATCCACTTCTCAGCCTCTCACACCGGACAGCAAAGGTGAGACTCAGGTTCAGTGATATGAATGCTAAATAAGGGATTTGGTCCAAGACACTCGCCCCCTCCCCCGCTCAAGCCGGGCTCTTGGGCGGCCGGTGTGGAGGACGGGCAGAGCAGGACCCGTCGCTCCGTGCCGCGCGTGTCCTCCTCCGGCTGCAGCAGCTTCCCCTCCCTCGACCAGATGACCAAGGCAACCGCGGCCGGTTCTGGAAGGACGCTTTCCTCGTTCGTGGTCGGCAGCCCAGCGCCAAGGCCCCGACTGCGGAGGAGCCGCGTCGGGGAGCAGGACCCCTGCCTCGCGTCGCCACCTGGGGTGTCGTGGCCGCTCTGTGGAGCGCGCTGCCCTGTCTCCTTCCCCGAAGACAGTGATGTGTGCTACTCCCCCTCCCCCCTGCCGCTGCAGCCACGGCCCCCCCCGCCGCCGGAGACAGACCCGATCACCGCCTTCTTCTCCTTCTCCGAATCGGGACGCGCCATCTCCCCACCACCCCGGTCAGACTGCATGCAACTGGAGTTCGAGAATGCAATGCTCGAGGCGCTCGCCATCGCACTCTCCTTCAGCGACAACGAAGAACCGATCGAGCAGAAGTTGAAGGAAGACCACCTGTCGCTTGCCCTGCTGCCAGATGTCCTGCCTTGCATCAACCAGCCCACTCCTGCAGCTGTTCAGTTCCAGGTCGAGGCCGTCACGCAGAAGGTCAGCCACCTGCAGCTCCAGACAAGCCCAGATGCCGATTCAGCGCAGCCCCAACCAGCCACTATGGATGATGTGCAGCAACTCTTCAAGATGGTCAAAGCTCCCGTCCTCCCCACCCCAAAGCCTGCCCGCTCCTCCGCCCCGCCCAAATCATGAGCTTCTTCTGCTCCTTCAAGGCGTAGCGCTCGACAGGCTTCAACTGCCTCCTCCGTGCCGGTCTCGCAGAGGGCGGCGATGAGGCTGGTGAAAGAGCTCGGCAAGATGGGACCAAAGGATAAGATGACACCAGATGCTGCTGCTGCTCTGATCAAGAAGTTCAACGAGCCACTGACCGAGGAAGACATAGCCACCATTGCTGGCCTGACTAGTCTGAATGTTGAAGCTCTGAAGATCGCGGCCGGCATGCTCGGCCCTGATGGTGCGGCCAATGCGGCCCAGTAGTTCTCCATGTGTTATGTAGCTTGTAGGCTTCGTCGACGGCTGGCCCCACGCCAGTTCGAGCTAGGTTTCCCTTTCATGTGTAGTTCTAGGATCATGTTGCGAGTAAGACGACGACGGGGTTTTGGGCCTGTTGGTGGCCGTCGTCGCCCCCCGGACCGAATGGTGGTGTGTTGTATCCTTTGGTTTAGTAATGTTAGTCGACGGAGCAAATCATTGTGTCCAAATGAGTAGAAACCATGGCTTCATTATGTCTTGGAACGTTATAGGGCTAAATGCGCCTGCCAAGCGGGAGGCTGTTCGTGAAACCACCACTGCTCATAGAGCTGCCATCCTGACGCTGCAAGAAACAAAAATAGATGTTTGGTCTTCAGAAATTGGGCGCGAAGTAGGGGGTCAGCTCCTGCAGGGCTGTGTGGTTCTTCTGGCCCTGGGAACGAGGGGTGGTGCTGCAATTTTCTGGAACAAAGATGTAGTTAGCATCGAGTCTCACTCCATTGGCAGATTCACCATCACGGTAAAAGTCACTGAACTTGGCAACAATGTTCAGTACTGGCTGACAACGGCATACGGACCAACTGAAGATGCCACTAGGGAGGTGTTTTTCCTTGAGATGGCCAGCATTACACCTCCAGCGGGAGAGCCGTGGCTGATCACGGGAGATTTCAACATGATATATGAAGCTAGAGACAAGAGCAACTCAAACCTGAACAGGAGGCTTATGGGAAGGTTCAGAAAAGCTTTAGATTTCGCGGGCTTAAAGGAAATCAGATGCCACCACAGAAGATTCACTTGGAGCAACGAAAGAGAAAGCCCAACCTTCTGCAGCATCGATAAGTTTTTCTGCAATGTAGATTGGGAGGCTCTGCACATTGGATATATGTTGAATGCAGCATCCACGTCTTTCTCGGATCACTGCCCGCTGCTCCTCTCCCCTTGTGTCAGCCCACCAAGACCTGCAAGATTCAAGTTTGAAAACCATTGGCCAAAGTTTCCACATTTCCAAGAAACGGTGATGCATGCATGGAACAGGCCAGTCTCCCATGACTGTCCTTACATCAGACTGAAGGTGAAACTGCAGAGAACTGCAAAGGATTTAAGGATCTGGAGTAAATCTCTTTTCAGCAAGGCCAAGATGCAATTTCATATGGCAAATGAAGTCATCCTAAGACTGGACATAGCTCAAGAAAACAGGCAGCTCACATAGGAAGAATTTGCATTAAGGTAAATGCTTAAAACCAGAGTGCTCGGGCTTGCGGCAATTGAGAGGGCTAGAAGACGGCAAGCCTCTCGGGTGCTATGGATTAGGGCCGGAGATGCTAGCACAAAGTTCTTCCATGCAAAGTGCAACAACAGAAGGAGAAAAAACTATATACATTCTCTGCAAACTGAGGGAGGGGAGGTATTATCCCAGCATTAGGAGAAAGCTCAAGAGATTTTTAGGCACTTTTCGAATCAGTTGGGCACAAGGAAAAATAGGCCCCTCACAATCAACTGGGATCAGCTTCAGTTACCTCAAGTGACAGATGTGGGTTTAGATAATCCGTTCTCAGAGGGAGAGGTTTGGGCAGCCGTTGTGAGCTCTCCGACAGAAAAAGCCCCAGGCCCTGATGGTTTCACTGGCCAGTTTTTTCGTTCGTGTTGGAGCATCATCAAGGATGACATCATGGTTGTCTTCTCCAAGTTCTACAGGGCGATCAACACAAATTTTTCTGATTTGAACAAGGCCTTCATCGCGCTGATTCCTAAAAAAGAAGGTGCACGAGAAGCGAAGCAGTTCAGACCCATCAGTTTGATGGGTTCAGTGCCAAAGCTAGTTGCCAAAGTTCTATCTATGCGACTGGCCGTTGTCATCCCGCAGATCATATCCCCTGCACAATCAGCTTTCCAAAAGGGAAAATGCATTCACGACAGTTATCTCTACGTCCAAGGATGCGTAAAATCTCTCCACAGAAGAAACAAGCCTGCTCTGCTCCTCAAATTAGACATAGAGAAAGCGTTCGACTCCATCTCTTGGGATTACCTTCTCGAGCTGCTGCAGCGTTTAGGCTTCCCTGCAAGATGGAGAAACTGGATCTCCATTCTTCTCTCCACAGCGACATCCTCCTGTCTGTTAAACGGTGATCCAGGGCAGGCCATAGTACACTTGCAGGGTTTGAGGCAAGGCGATCCGCTCTCCCCTCTGCTGTTCATCATCGCCATCGACCCCCTCTACCGCCTCCTCGACGCTGCTGTAAACCTTGGCATCTTCTCTTCTCTGCCAGGAAGAGGTGCCAGCATGAGGATTAGCCTCTATGCTGACGACGTTGTGATCTTCGCCAACCCAAACAAAGAGGAGGTCGACTCGCTCCTGCATCTCCTCTATCTATTCGGGGACGCCTCTGGTCTTCGTTTAAACCAAAGCAAATCCTCGGTGGCCCTGATTAGATGCAACAATATAGACACCGCTGACGTGCTGCATAGTTTCGATGGCTCCGTAGTTGGATTCCCTATGACTTATCTAGGCCTCCCGATTTCCACTGGCAGAATTCGCTTAGTGCATCTCCAATTTCTCCTCGGCCGGAATAGGGCTCGCCTCGCTGGTTGGAAGGGTAGGCTTATGAATCTTGCTGGCCGTAGAATTCTCGTCCGTAGCGTACTGTCAGCACTTCCAACTTTTGCGATGACTGTTATACGGCTCCCAAAAAAGCTTCTGAAGGAGATTGACAAGGCCAGGCGACGCTTTCTCTGGGTGCATGATGACGATTTGTCAGGCGGAAAGTGCAAAGTTAACTGGAAAACAGTATGCTCTCCCGTCCAAAAGGGCGGGCTTGGCATTCAGGACCTCCATCTTTTCGGCGGAGCACTTCGCCTTCGGTGGCTTTGGTTGGATTGGATGCAGCCGGACAGGCCTTGGAAAGCTTTCCCAATCCCGTGCGACAACAATGATAGGGCCCTCTTCACTCGAGCCACGAAAATTGTCATTGGAGACGGCAAGTCAGCAAAATTTTGGACCTGCCACTGGCTGGGAGATGAACCTCTATGTCAATCCTTTCCTCTGCTGTTCAAGAGATCAAGAAAAAAGTTCAAAACTGTGGCTGAGGCTCTGCAAAACGATTGCTAGATCAGCAGCTTCGGCAATGGGCGATATGAAGAAATCGTACATGATGTAGTCAGGTTGGCCCGCATGATCAGAGAGCATGGCGGGCTGAACAACGAGCATTGGGAAGATACGATCATTTGGACAGAAAATGGAAAGGGATCCTACTCCACAAGCTCGGCCTACAATGCCTAGTTTAAAAACCTACCAAACAATGGAATGAAATCGGCCATTTGGAAGGTGTGGGCACCGGGCAAGATCAAAATCTTCTCCTGGCTGATTCATCACGATAAGGTTTGGTGTAACGACCGTCTGCAACATTGACAATGGCCAAATCCATATTTCTGTCAGTTTTGTCTCAAAAACCTTGAGTCCTCCGTGCATCTCTTCTGGAACTGCCCATTCACACAAGCAATATGGGCTAACGTGGCAGAATGGAATGGATGCTCGTCGCTCGCCCCGCCTCTACAAGATCGGCGATGCACACCCTCGGCAGTTACGGCCATTCTAAACATAACAAGAGCTGAAAACAGGAGGGGAATGAAGACTATGATCATGGCTACCACCTGGGCAATTTGGATGGAAAGAAATAATTGCACCTTCAGGTCGAAGATCGCGGTGGTAAAGGACGTCATCGACGCCATTTGACGCATGATGGAGCACTGGCGGCTTGCCGGAGCAAAGTCAATCGAGCCCCCCTTCGGGGACCTGGGTGTGAGATAATCGCCTAAGGTTTTCTTGACTAGGAGTTGCAGGTCAAAGGCCTGCCCTCCGATTGTATCTCTTCCTTTTTTTCCTCTGATCGCTTGATCAAACCTTGGCTTCCATATGCTCTCTTCTAAATCAATCAATGCCAGCCAAGCTAGATCTTTCAAAAAAAAGCTAAATAAGGGCATCTCCTCCAGCTTCTAACTTCATCAACTCCATAGGTGAAATTGCCGCGAATGCTTGGGCTCCGAGAAGCTAAATTCTAGTAGAAGCTAAGCATGTGCGTAGTGCAAATATGAGGAGTGAGCTCCGTCCAGCTCCATGAAAACGAAAATCTGGAGTTCGCTCGATTTACGGCCGACTGGAACCAATTTACTTGACTTACAGCCGGCTACCACCACCAAACGTACCGGTTCACGCGCCCCCCTCCTTTCCCTTAGAAAAAAGAAAGAAAACTGCCTCGAACCTCTCCTCCTCTCTCGAACAGGTACAAGCGCTCTCTCTCTCTCTCGATCTGTTCTTCCCTTGCGCTAACCCTAGCCGCCATAGCCGCGTACCACCACCGCCACGCACGCCGCCAGTCCCTCGCCGGCCGCCGCTCCTATCCACGGCAGATCGAACCTTTCCAAGCCCATCCCCGGTGGATCCCGGCGTTGCAGCCAGAACTCCTGAAGGACGTCGCCTTCAAGACAAAGATGTGTCACCTTTTGCACCGGCGGGACAAGCTCTAGCCCCGACGCCAGTGACGTCGATGCTCACCTTACTACTACTCGTGGTGGTCTTTGTTGATGCTGGCCCGACTTGGGCTGCCTCCAGATGGCCCAACTACCCCGAACAGGCCATAGCCCTCCGAGCTGGGTTGCAGCGCTGGGAGATCCAAACGGAGCCAAACAGAATTTCCATCGCTGCCTGGAGTTTGAAACTACGATGAGAAGCTGAAGTTGTGGAGTTTTGAGAAGGTGGAGGAGATCCGAACACGACCTAAATTGTCTTATTTTTTATCAATGTATACTACAGTACTATGCAATTGTCTGTGCGCATAAATATCGTGTACACAATCATCACCATTTACTGGCCATTTTATTTGTTAATCCGATCATGAAGCAAAATGGACTTTGGTTGTCAACTAAATTAGTGTTTATTGGTTAACAAAGAAAACATGATTTTATACGGTAAGACAATAATGCATGGGCCAATTGACTCGGTTTGTAAGGAAAATCAGTCAAAAAAATTTGGCAAATCGAAAACGTAAGAGGCCCTGTGGGGAAGGAGAGGACAGATGAAAGAAGAAACGTAATGCAAAAAGGAAGAGGTGCTACCGCCTTGAAAGTTGATGAACAATGAGCCGAGATCTTGATATTCCGTCAATTTGCCTCGAGGCCTATAAACAACTAGCAGATCACCTTTTCGCCTAGGCAAGATCATATGTTGGAATTATAAGAACTTGACCCATCAAACTTCTATTGTAATTTCTAGAAAAAAATCCCAAAGGCTCACTTGGTATATTGGTGCATGATAAGACTAGGGACTTTAGTCTGATACTAGAATTTACTAGTGTGCATGCACGTGCAATGCCCATCTTAATAGTATGGTGTGATTCCAACAAAAGGGAAAAATCATACATTACTTTGAAAAATGAATTTTGAGCAAACATTTATATTGTTAATGTGTGTGAAATCAAGTTTAGAATTTTACTAATTGATACAATACAACCACTGCCTAGAGTCACCCGGGAACTTTCAAAAAAATAGTACATGGTGGAACCCACAAATAGTTTACTTCAACTTTAGTTATCCTCGCGAGACATCTCTCGCATTGGCTCACGGCCTAAACTTTCTTTTATTCGTCACAACCTGACAATGGCAACATGGCAGAGGAGGCATAGGTATTCTTTTCTAGGAGGTCCAATGCGATGGTTCCAGAACCTAATAGTTTTAGCTGCGGGCTACTGTTCATAGTGAATCCCTTTAATCTTAGCCGTTAGATTTAGGAAAGAAGTGGCTAGGATCGATGCTCTAGGTGCAAATAAATGTCGGTGCTATAGTAGTATAGATATGTGCACTTTGTTACGTCATTCCTCCATAGGATGTTGCATGAAGGAATGGTTGGTCATGAAATTGTTTGGTTACCACTTGCTTTTCTCGTTCTATTTTGGTAGGTAGCCATATGTAGGCTCCATGCCATATCAGGCAGTGGGATACAAACTAATAAAAGGGAAAGGTGGATGAAAAAACAACCTCAAAGCCATCGATAGCCCATGAATAACTTGCTCTGAGGTGGGGGCTCATAGTCGAAGGAAGCAGAGAAAAAATGGTCCCAACAACCAACACTCATAAGCAGACCCCTTGAAACCTCTATCCCGGTTGCTGACCTCCCAGTCAACACCTGACCCTTTGCACAAGCTCCATTGTTAATTGATGTGCTCCGGAAAGAGCAAGAACAACAATGCATGCCCTAATATGTGCCCCTCAAGGCAAGTCACAACACCCCCCCCCCCCCCCCCCCACAAACTTCCTGCCTATAACTCAAAACCAGGGACTCGGCTAAAAAGATTCTCCCATTAAATTTCTTCAACTCCAGCACCACCCCTAAAATACCCCCCCCCAAATACCACTCATATGTATTCTAAAAATATTTTTTAAACTATTGTATATTCATCTTTCTAGACCATGTACCTCTGTGTGTATATACTCTAGATCCATCAAAAGAGAGGAAAATATTAGTAGCATTGAACAAGTTGCATTAGAATCTCTTATACATCTCCATCGTATCTACTTTTTCAAACACATTTGCTCTTGTTTTGGACTCTAATTTGCATGATTTGAATGTAATTAACCCGGACGGAAGCCATTTTCAGCAGAACTACCATGATGTTGTTTTTGTGCAAAAATAAAAGTTCTCGAAATTGGATGAAACTTTGCGAAGATTTTTCATTGAATAAATAAAAAATAGATCTACTGGAGGGGACCCACCTGTTGCCCACAAGGCAACAGGCGTGCCTACCCCCAGGGCGCATCCTGATGTCTTGTGGGGCCCACGGGGCTCCATCTAACCTAATTCCAAGCCTACAAATTTCGTCTTCCCAAGAAAAAATATAAGTTTTATCGCGTTTTACGATACGAAGCCGCCGCCGCCTCCTGTTCTTCATCGAGAGGGATGTTCTGGAGTTGGTTCGGGGCTCCGAAGAGGGAGATTTGTCACCATCATCATCATCCACACTTCTTCATCAACAATTCCATGATGCTCACCATCGGGAGTGAGTAATTCCTTCGTAGGCTTGCTGGACGGTGATGGAATTGGATGAGATTTGTCATGTAAATCAAGTCAATTTGTTAGAGTTTGATCCCTAGTATCCGCTATGTTCTGAGATTGATGTTGATATGACTTTGCTATGCTTCATGCTTGTCACTAGGTGTCGGTGTCAAAACCAGCGGATCTCGGGTAGGGGGTCCCGAACTATGCGTCTAAGGTCGATGGTAATAGGAGACAGGGGACACAATGTTTACCCAGGTTCGGGCCCTCTCTATGGAGGTAATACCCTACTTCCTGCTTGATTGATCTTGATGAATATGAGTATTACAAGAATTGATCTATCACGAGATCGTGATGGCTAAAACCCTAGAAGTCTAGCCTGTATGACTATGATTATGATTATTCGCCTCTACAGACCTAGCCCTCCGGTTTATATAGACACCGGGGGGAACTAGGGTTACATAAAGTCGGTTACAAAGAAACGAATCTTCATATTCGGACGCCAAGCTCGCCCTCCACGCCAAGGAGAGTCCCATCCGGACACGGGTAAGAGTCTTCGGTCCTTGTATCTTCACAGCCCATCAGCCTGGCCCACGGCTAACAGGCCGGACGCCCGAGGACCCCTTAGTCCAGGACTCCCTCAGTAGTCCCCCGAACGAGGCTTCAATGACGAGGTGTCCGGTGCACAGATTTTTCTTTGGCATTGCAAGGCGGGTTCCTCCTCCGATGACTTCAAAGAGATGTATTCAGCCTTCCATTTAATGTCGTACCCCTCGGCTTCTGTGTATTAATGACTTCAGCTTCCACATGTCGAGCAAATGCGAGAGGTCAGGGTATTTTTGCACATAACACCCCAGCCATGTAAGAAAGAGCGTCTATTTAAAGAGATTGGATCTCAGATCCATTCAACACCACATGGAAGAAATCCTCAGAGCTTGCTAGAAAAGACCACTCCAACATGGCCAGTGCTCCGAGCTCCTCCTTCCGCCCCTGCGGCCTAGAAAAAGGCGATTGGGCCCACGGTCAGCTAGTGAAGCTGCAAACACAGGATTTCTTCCCCCTGCGGATCTGGTCCCTGTTCGGGCAGGATTGACCTCCTTCAATGGCGGGGCCCAGGCGGAGAATTTCCCCTATCCATCTGGGGGGAACGAGTGTGCTTCGTTCCCTACTTGCTAAGAGGCGTCGGATTTCCAATCCATCCGTTCCTACGAGGGCTTCTGAAGTATTATGGCCTCCAACTACACAACTTGACTCCCGCCTCCATCCTGCATATCGCGAGTTATGTCGCTCTTTGCGAGCTATTCCTGGGTTGCGAGGCCCATTTTGAATTGTGGAGAAAGCTATTCTGCCTTGTCCTGCGTAACCACGAGGGATCAATATTTGAAGTGGGCGGAGCCGAAATAAGGCGCATCGCCGAGACCGAATACCTGTCCGGCACACCAAAGAAGGCATCCGAAGAGTGGCCTTCCGAATGGTTCTATATCGAGGACGTCACACTTCCTGACCCAGTTCGGAGGGGTCTTCCCGAGTTCACAAGCGTTCCTTTGAAGAAACACCACAGCTGGCGCCCTCGGAGCCTCGAGCAGGAAGATAGTGCGGAAGTTCATCAACTCATGAGCAAGATAAGGACGCTCGCCCAGTCTGGATTATCAATAGTCGAGGTAATGGTGACTTCCATAGTATGGGGGGTTCAGCCACTCCAACACAGGGGGCTTCCCATGTGGCACTACAATGGGGAGGATGATGCCTTCCACTGCAGCCGGAAAGGTCCGGACACCCCCACCGCTCTGGCCAAAATATTGGCCGAACTGTTCAAAGGGGAGGAAGAGGAATTTCTTCGTATCAAGCGCAGAGATGGATTTTCCATGTACAATCCTCCTAGCTGGGTAAGTCCCAACCCCTCTACTCTACTCACTCCACCCCCTGAGCCACTTTCAATGAATATTAATCCGTCCATTTATAACAGCAGTGGCGGAAGATCTCCGAGGGGCTTCACAGCCCCACCCCGCTACCAGAGGGCCACAACTGGGACCTTGACCCCAGATTCGAAGAGGATCCGGATATATTCATGGTGCTCGAGGATGCGGTGTTTCACCAGGCGAGCTATGACGGCACGGAAGTGGCCATCACCGCCGACTATCCCGGTCTTCTCCCTGCTTCGCACATAAGTAATCAAGAGACATCTCCTCCGAAAGTGTTTCCTCATTCTGCCTCACCCACTTCACTATCTCATGCTCCAAAGGGGAGGCGTTTGGCGCGCCATGCTACCCCAGAGGCTACTCCAAATAGAGCGGCCCCCATGCCGGGCAAGCCTTCGAAGAGGAAGGCAAACGAAGGCACGACCGAGCCTTCATCGAAGAGGTATGGATTTGTAAATATGCCCCTTGGCAGTCGCATCTAACTGTGACTTTTTTGTTTGTCCTGTATCAGGAAAAGAGTTCGCCGGACTATGTCCGGGGGTCCGGCCGGTCATACTCCTAGCAGCCGGGATCCAGATCCTGCCGCAAGGACAGGGGCTGATGCGGGGGCGAGGCCGGATTGTCCTTCAGCAGAGGATTCGGATGATGTATCCGTCACAAACTCAGAAGTGGAGAGCTCCATGAATCATCGGCGTCGAAGGGCCGTTCTACGCGCCCCCAGCTTTACCAAAGAGGCATTCAATGCCTTCAACTCGGCTGATGCATACATACAAGCTGCTCGAGACGGGCTTAACAAAGCCACAGAATAGCATTTAAAAGATATGCAGGTAAGTTTACATTGTCAAATATGATAATTATATACCAGTAGCCCCCGAGACTTGAATCAGTTGATACAACTGATTTAAGGATCGTTGTATAACCAGGTGCTTACGGAGAAGAACAACTTGTTGTCTCGAGAGCTAGAAAGGTGTCGGACACAGCTAACTGCTGTTACCGTCGAACTGGAGAAATCCAAGAAGGCGTCACCTGGTAATATTCCCCTCCATCAAGGAATGATAATTATATACCAGCTATGCTAATACTGTTGCTTATCTCATGACAGGATCGTCAGATCAACTGGAGGAGCAACTGAAAGCCGTTCAAGTGGGAGAGAAAGAATCCAAAAGGCTACTCGCCGCGGGCGAACGTGTGCTGACCCGAGTCAGGGAGGAAAAAAACAAGCTCCAGGATTCCAACACCCAGCTGGGCGAAGAACTGAAAGATGTGCGAGCCCAGCTGGCTGACTCCATGAAGGAAAATAAAAGGCTGCGAGGCGGCATATTCAGTATGGGGTCAAACTTACCTTCTAGTAATTCGGAGATGAAAGGAACTAATAGAGTTATGTTTGTAGGTATGCTGATGGGCCGCCCTGAAGAGGAGATGTCCGGATCGTCGGGCGATCTGCTGCAAGAGCTGTCGCAAATGCATGAGCAAGCTCGGCAGGCGATGCGAAGTGTTGCCAAGGCCTTATGGTCATCCGCCTCCCCTCCAGGAAGTATGGAGGAGCTTGTACAGCTATTCAAGGGAGCGCAGCGGCGTTTCCGATTATGGAAAATATCGGCCTGCCGGGAAGGTGCACGAGAGGCCTGGGCCATGGTGAAAACATGGTATACCAAGCTTGATCCGAATCGTATGGCCTGGGTCGGACCTCTAGGGTTAGATGGAAAAGAAGTTCCCGTTAATTTGGTATATGACCAAGTAGAAGTAGCCGCCAAGTATTCCCAGCAGGATTGTAAGTTAGACAACCTGCTGGACGGTATAGAGGAGGAAATTTTTGAGTCCAAGTGACTATGTACTTTCCTTGACATATGTAACTCTAGCTGAATTGTAAAACGATTGTCATGGCAGACCTTTTCGCTTCGACCTCTGGATCCGAAGGTGTGGAGTGTTTCCGAATACCTGAGCGGTAAAATAGATCGGGGTATGCATGGAAACCAGGCGTAGGGGTCATAGTTGATTGAACAGACAAGTTGTGTCCGGCTAGTTATGTTATATTACATTATGATTGTAAGAAACGTCTTCTAGAGAGAATAGTTTCGTTAAGGGTTCCTTTCCCTGAGTGTGCATGCGTTAAAATGCATGTCCGAACTGTGATTGGAAAAATCGCAGTATACGTAACATCTGGGGGTTCACAATGGGGTGAATGCAAAAACATATTTAATCCACCGACCGAATATTCCCTTAAGAACGCTAGCTTTCGGCTTCACCCAGTCTGAGGTACACATCCGGATGACCCGACTGTAACAATCGCAGAGGTACTCCCTTTATGCCCTAGTCGAACTAATGGGAACGTAGGTCATAAACACAGGAGCCAGGAAACCAAGCTTGCCCAAAACTTAAGCCATATCGATGCATATAGTGCCGGAGAAAAGGTACATATGGGGAAAAAATACATATGTGATGAGCTTGATGCTCGGAAAATAATAATAGTAAGCTTCCGTCCGGGAAGCCCCCAGGTATAGTGGACGTACATGTTCGAGGATGTGTACATCATGTTGGGGAACGTAGTAATTTCAAAAATTTCCTACGCACACGCAAGATCATGGTGATGCATAGCAACGAGAGGGGAGAGTGTTGTCTACATACCCTTGTAGACTGAAGCGGAAGCGTTGACTTAACGTAGAGGAAGTAGTCGTACGTTCTCCTCGCGATCCGACCGTTCACAGCACCGTTACTCCGGCACCTCCGAGTTCTTAGCACACGTTCAGCTCGATGACGATCCCCGGGCTCCGATCCAGCAAAGCGTCGGGGAAGAGTTCCGTCAGCACGACGGCGTGGTGACGATCTTGATGTGTTACCGGCGCAGGGCTTCGCCTAAGCACTGCAACGATATGACCGAGGTGGAATTTGGTGGAAGGGGGCACCGCACACGGCTAAGGAACGATCCGTAGATCAACTTGTGTGTCCTAGGGTGCTCCCCTGCCCCCGTATATAAAGGAGCCAAGGGGGAGGGGCTGGCCGGCCAAGGGGTGGCGCGCCAGGGAGTCCTAATCCCTCCGGGAGTAGGATTCCCCCCCCCATCCTAGTTGGAATAGGATTACTCAAGGGGGGGGGGGGAAGAGAGAGAGGGGGGCCGGCCACCTTCTCCTAGTCCTAATAGGACTAGGGAAGGGGGGAGGCGCGCGGCCACTAGGGCTGCCCCTTTCTCCTTTCCACTAAGGCCCATTAAGGCCCATATGGCTCCCGGGGGGTTCCGGTAACCCACCCGGTATTCCGGTAAAATCCTGATTTCACCTGAAACACTTCCGATGTCCAAACATAGGCTTCCAATATATCAATCTTTATGTCTCGACCATTTCGAGACTCCTCGTCATGTCCGTGATCACATCCGGGACTCCGAACAACCTTCGGTACATCAAAATGCATAAACTCATAATAACTGTCATCGTAACGTTAAGCGTGCGGACCCTACGGTTCGAGAACAATGTAGACATGACCGAGACACATCTCCGGTCAATAACCAATAGCGGGACCTGGATGCCCATATTGGCTCCTACATATTCTACGAAGATCTTTATCGGTCAGACCGCATAACAACATACGTTGTTCCCTTTGTCATCGGTATGTTACTTGTCCGAGATTCGATCGTCAGTATCCAATACTTAGTTCAATCTCGTTACCGGCAAGTCTCTTTACTCGTTCCGTAATACATCATCCCGCAACTAACTCATTAGTTGCAATGCTTGCAAGGCTTAAGTGATGTGCATTACCGAGAGGGCCCAGAGATACCTCTCCGACAATCGGAGTGACAAATCCTAATCTCGAAATACGCCAACCCAACATCTACCATTGGAGACACCTGTAATACTCCTTTATAATCACCCAGTTACGTTGTGACGTTTGGTAGTACCCAAAGTGTTCCTCTGGCAAACGGGAGTTGCATAATCTCATAGTCATAGGAACATGTATAAGTCATGAATAAAGCAATAGCAACATACTAAACGATCGGGTGCTAAGCTAATATAATGGGTCATGTCAATCAGATCATTCAACCAATGATGTGACCTTGTTAATCAAATAACAACTCTTTGTTCATGGTTAGGAAACATAACCATCTTTGATTAACGAGCTAGTCTAGTAGAGGCATACTAGTGACACTCTATTTGTCTATGTATTCACACATGCATTATGTTTCCGGTTAATACAATTCTAGCATGAATAATAAACCTTTATCATGATATAAGGAAATAAATAATAACTTTATTATTGCCTCTAGGGCATATTTCCTTCAGTCTCCCACTTGCACTAGAGTCAATAATCTAGATTACACTGTAATGATCCTAACACCCATGGAGTCTTGGTGCTGATCATGTTTTGCTCGTGGAAGAGGCTTAGTCAACGGGTCTGCAACATTCAGATCCGTATGTATCTTGCAAATCTATGTCTCCCACCTGGACTAGATCCCGGATGGAGTTGAAGCGTCTCTTGATGTGTTTGGTCCTTTTGTGAAATCTGGATTCCTTTGCCAAGGCAATTGCACCAGTATTGTCACAAAAGATTTTCATTGGACCCGATGCACTAGGTATGACACCTAGATCGGATATGAACTCCTTCATCCAGACTCCTTCATTTGCTGCTTCCGAAGCAGCTATGTACTCCGCTTCACATGTAGATCCCGCTACGACGCTTTGTTTAGAACTGCACCAACTGACAGCTCCACCGTTTAATGTAAACACGTATCCGGTTTGCGATTTAGAATCGTCCGGATCAGTGTCAAAGCTTGCATCAACGTAACCTATTACGGTGAGCTCTTTGTCACCTCCATATATGAGAAACATATCCTTAGTCCTTTTCAGGTATTTCAGGATGTTCTTGACCGCTGTCCAGTGATCCACTCCTGGATTACTTTGGTACCTCCTTGCTAAACTTATAGCAAGGCACACATCAGGTCTGGTACACAGCATTGCATACATGATAGAGCCTATGGCTGAAGCATAGGGAACATCTTTCAATTTCTCTCTATCTTCTGCAGTGGTCGGGCTTTGAGTCTTACTCAATCTCACACCTTGTAACACAAGCAAGAACCCTTTCTTTGCTTGATCCATTTTGAACTTCTTCAAAATCTTGTCAAGGTATGTGCTTTGTGAAAGTCCAATTAAGCGTCTTGATCTATCTCTATAGATCTTTATGCCTAATATGTAAGCAGCTTCTCCGAGGTCTTTCATTGAAAAACTTTTATTCAAGTATCCCTTTATGCTATCCAGAAATTCTATATCATTTCCAATCAGTAATATGTCATCCACATATAATATTAGAAATGCTACAGAGCTCCCACTCACTTTCTTGTAAATACAGGCTTCTCCGAAAGTCTGTATAAAACCAAATGCTTTGATCACACTATCAAAGCGTTTATTCCAACTCCGAGAGGCTTGCACCAGTCCATAAATGGATCGCTGGAGCTTGCACACTTTGTTAGCTCCCTTTGGATCGACAAAACCTTCCGGTTGCATCATATACAATTCTTCTTCCAGAAATCCATTCAGGAATGCAGTTTTGACATCCATCTGCCAAATTTCATAATCATAAAATGCGGCAATTGCTAACATGATTCGGACAGACTTAAGCATCGCTACGGGTGAGAAAGTCTCATCGTAGTCAATCCCTTGAACTTGTCGAAAACCTTTTGCGACAAGTCGAGCTTTGTAGACAGTAACATTACCATCAGCGTCAGTCTTCTTCTTAAAGATCCATTTGTTCTCAATTGCTTGCCGATCATCAGGCAAGTCAACCAAAGTCCATACTTTGTTCTCATACATGGATCCCATCTCAGATTTCATGGCTTCAAGCCACTTTGCGGAATCTGGGCTCACCATTGCTTCTTCATAGTTCGTAGGTTCATCATGGTCTAGTAACATGACTTCCAGAATAGGATTACCGTACCACTCTGGTGCGGATCTCACTCTGGTTGATCTACGAGGTTCAGTAGTATCTTGATCTAAAGTTTCATGATCATCATCATTAGCTTCCTCATTTATTGGTGTAGGTGTCGCAGAAACAGTTTTCTGTGATGTACTACTTCTCAATAAAGGAGTAGGTATAGTTACCTCGTCAAGTTCTACTTTCCTCCCACTCACTTCTTTCGAAAGAAACTCCTTCTCTAGAAAGTTTCCGAACTTAGCAACAAAAGTCTTGCCTTCGGATCTGTGATAGAAGGTGTATCCAAAAGTTTCCTTTGGATATCCTATGAAGACACATTTCTCCGATTTGGGTTCGAGCTTATCTGGTTGAAGCTTTTTCACATAAGCATCGCAGCCCCAAACTTTAAGAAACGACAACTTTGGTTTCTTGCCAAACCATAGTTCATAAGGCGTCGTCTCAACGGATTTAGATGGTGCCCTATTTAACGTGAATGCGGCCGTCTCTAGAGCGTATCCCCAGAACGATAGCGGTAAATCAGTAAGAGACATCATAGATCGCACCATATCTAGTAAAGTATGATTACGACGTTCGGACACACCATTACGCTGTGGTGTTCCGGGTGGCGTGAGTTGCGAAACTATTCCACAATTTTTCAAATGTACACCAAACTCGTAACTCAAATATTCTCCTCCACGATCTGATCGTAGAAACTTTATTTTCTTGTTACGATGATTTTCAATTTCACTCTGAAATTCTTTGAACTTTTCAAATGTTTCGGACTTGTGTTTCATGAAGTAGATATACCCATATCTGCTCAAATCATCTGTGAAGGTGAGAAAATAACGATATCCGCCACGAGCCTCAACATTCATCGGACCACATACATCCGTATGTATGATTTCCAACAAATCTGTTGCTCTCTCCATAGTTCCGGAGAACGGTGTTTTAGTCATCTTGCCCATGAGGCACGGTTCGCAAGTGCCAAGTGATTCATAATCAAGTGACTCCAAAAGTCCATCAGTATGGAGTTTCTTCATGCGCTTTATACCGATATGACCTAAACGGCAGTGCCACAAATAAGTTGCACTATCATTATCAAATCTGCATCTTTTGGCTTCAACATTATGAATATGTGTATCACTACTATCGAGATTCATCAAAAATAGACCACTCTTCAAGGGTGCATGACCATAAAAGATATTACTCATATAAATAGAACAACCATTATTCTCTGATTTAAATGAATAACCGTCTCGCATCAAACAAGATCCAGATATAATGTTCATGCTCAACGCTGGCACCAAATAACAATTATTTAAGTCTAATACTGATCCCGAAGGTAGATGTAGAGGTAGCATGCCGACTGCGATCACATCGACTTTGGAACCATTTCCCACGCGCATCGTCACCTCGTCCTTTGCTAGTGTCCGCTTATTTTGTAGTCCTTGTTTTGAGTTGCAAATATTAGCAACAGAACCAGTATCAAATACCCAGGTGCTACTGCGAACATTAGTAAGGTACACATCAATAACATGTATATCACATATACCTTTGTTCACCTTGCCATCCTTCTTATCCGCCAAATACTTGGGGCAGTTCCGCTTCCAGTGACCAGTCTGCTTGCAGTAGAAGCACTCAGTTTCAGGCTTAGGTCCAGACTTGGGTTTCTTCTCTTGAGCAGCAACTCGCTTGTCGTTCTTCTTGAAGTTCCCCTTTTTCTTCCCTTTGCCCTTTTTCTTGAAACTAGTGGGTTTGTTAACCATCAACACTTGATGCTCCTTCTTGATTTCTACTTCCGCAGCCTTTAGCATTGCGAAGAGCTCGGGAATAGTCTTGGTCATCCCTTGCATATTATAGTTCATCACGAAGCTCTTGTAGCTTGGTGGCAGTGATTGGAGAATTCTGTCAATGACGCAATCATCTGGAAGAGTAACTCCCAATTGAATCAAGTGATTATTATACCCAGACATTTTGAGTATATGCTCACTGACAGAACTGTTCTCCTCCATCTTGCAGCTATAGAACTTATTGGAGATTTCATATCTCTCAATCCGGGCATTTGCTTGAAATATTAACTTCAACTCCTGGAACATCTCATATGCTCCATGACGTTCAAAACGTCGTTGAAGTCCCGGTTCTAAGCTGTAAAGCATGGCACACTGAACTATCGAGTAGTCATCAGCTTTGCTCTGCCAGACGTTCATAACTTCTGGTGTTGCTCTAGCAGCAGGCCTGGCACCTAGCGGTGCTTCCAGGACGTAATTCTTCTGTGCAGCAATGAGGATAATCCTCAAGTTACGGACCCAGTCCGTGTAATTGCTACCATCATCTTTCAACTTTGCTTTCTCAAGGAACGCATTAAAATTTAACGAAACAACAGCACGAGCCATCTATCTACAATCAACATAAACAAGCAAGATACTATCAGATACTAAGTTCATGATAAGTTTAAGTTCAGTTAATAAAATTAATTAAGAACTCCCACTTAGATAGACATCCCTCTAATCCTCTAAGTGATCACGTGATCCAAATCAACTAAACCATAATCGATCATTACGTGATATGGAGTAGTTTTCAATGGTGAACATCGTTATGTTGATCATATCTACTATATGATTCACGCTCGACCTTTCGGTCTCTGTGTTCCGAGGTCATATCTTATATGCATAGCTCGTCAAGTATAACCTGAGTATTCCGCGTGTGCAACTGTTTTGCACCCGTTGTATTTGAACGTAGAGCCTATCACACCCGATCATCACGTGGTGTCTCAGCACGAAGAACTTTTGCAATGGTGCATACTCAGGGAGAACACTTCTTGATAATTAGTGAGAGATTATCTTATAATGCTACCGTCAATCAAAGCAAGATAAGATGCATAAAAGATAAACATCACATGCAATCAATATAAGTGATATGATATGGTCATCATCATCTTGTGCTTGTGATCTCCATCTCCGAAGCACCGTCATGATCACCATTGTCACCGGCGCGACACCTTGATCTCCATCATAGCATCGTTGTCGTCTCGCCAATCTTATGCTTCCACGACTATCACTACCACTTAGTAATAAAGTAAAGCATTACATCGCGATTGCATTGCATACAATAAAGCGACAACCATATGGCTCCTGCCAGTTGCCGATAACTCGGTTACAAAACATGATCATCTCATACAATAAAATTTAGCATCATGTCTTGACCATATCACATCACAACATGCCCTGCAAAAACAAGTTAGACGTCCTCTACTTTGTTGTTGTAAGTTTTACGTGGCTGCTACGGGCTTAAGCAAGAACTCATCTTACCTACGCATCAAAACCACAACGATAGTTTGTCAAATAGACTCCGTTTTAACCTTCTCAAGGACCGGGCGTAGCCACACTCGGTTCAACTAAAGTTGGAGAGACAGTCTTCCGCAAGCCATCTATGTGCAAAGCACGTCGAGGGAACCGGTCTCGCGTAAGCGTACGCGTAAGGTTGGTCCGGATCGTCTCGTCCAACAATACCGCTGAACCAAAGTATGACATGCTGGTAGGCAGTATGACTTGTATCGTCCACAACTTACTTGTGTTCTACTCGTGCAAATAACATCAAACCATAAAAACCTAGGCTCGGATGCCACTGTTGGGGAACGTAGTAATTTCAAAAATTTCCTACGCACACGCAAGATCATGGTGATGCATAGCAACGAGAGGGGAGAGTGTTGTCTACATACCCTTGTAGACTGAAGCGGAAGCGTTGACTTAACGTAGAGGAAGTAGTCGTACGTTCTCCTCGCGATCCGACCGTTCACAGCACCGTTACTCCGGCACCTCCGAGTTCTTAGCACACGTTCAGCTCGATGACGATCCCCGGGCTCCGATCCAGCAAAGCGTCGGGGAAGAGTCCCGTCAGCACGACGGCGTGGTGACGATCTTGATGTGTTACCGGCGCAGGGCTTCGCCTAAGCACTGCAACGATATGACCGAGGTGGAATTTGGTGGAAGGGGGCACCGCACACGGCTAAGGAATGATCCGTAGATCAACTTGTGTGTCCTAGGGTGCTCCCCTGCCCCCGTATATAAAGGAGCCAAGGGGGAGGGGCTGGCCGGCCAAGGGGTGGCGCGCCAGGGAGTCCTACTCCCTCCGGGAGTAGGATTCCCCCCCCCCCAATCCTAGTTGGAATAGGATTCCTCAAGGGGGGGAAAGAGAGAGAGGGGGGCCGGCCACCTTCTCCTAGTCCTAATAGGACTAGGGAAGGGGGGAGGCGCGCGGCCACTAGGGCTGCCCCTTTCTCCATTCCACTAAGGCCCATTAAGGCCCATATGGCTCCCGGGGGGTTCCGGTAACCCACCCGGTATTCCGGTAAAATCCTGATTTCACCTGAAACACTTCCGATGTCCAAACATAGGCTTCCAATATATCAATCTTTATGTCTCGACCATTTCGAGACTCCTCGTCATGTCCGTGATCACATCCGGGACTCCGAACAACCTTCGGTACATCAAAATGCATAAACTCATAATAACTGTCATCGTAACGTTAAGCGTGCGGACCCTACGGTTCGAGAACAATGTAGACATGACCGAGACACGTCTCCGGTCAATAACCAATAGCGGGACCTGGATGCCCATATTGGCTCCTACATATTCTACGAAGATCTTTATCGGTTAGACCGCATAACAACATACGTTGTTCCCTTTGTCATCGGTATGTTACTTGTCCGAGATTCGATCGTCAGTATCCAATACTTAGTTCAATCTCGTTACCGGCAAGTCTCTTTACTCGTTCCGTAATACATCATCCCGCAACTAACTCATTAGTTGCAATGCTTGCAAGGCTTAAGTGATGTGCATTACCGAGAGGGCCCAGAGATACCTCTCCGACAATCGGAGTGACAAATCCTAATCTCGAAATACGCCAACCCAACATCTACCATTGGAGACACCTGTAATACTCCTTTATAATCACCCAGTTATGTTGTGACGTTTGGTAGTACCCAAAGTGTTCCTCTGGCAAACGGGAGTTGCATAATCTCATAGTCATAGGAACATGTATAAGTCATGAATAAAGCAATAGCAACATACTAAACGATCGGGTGCTAAGCTAATATAATGGGTCATGTCAATCAGATCATTCAACCAATGATGTGACCTCGTTAATCAAATAACAACTCTTTGTTCATGGTTAGGAAACATAACCATCTTTGATTAACGAGCTAGTCTAGTAGAGGCATACTAGTGACACTCTGTTTGTCTATGTATTCACACATGCATTATGTTTCCGGTTAATACAATTCTAGCATGAATAATAAACCTTTATCATGATATAAGGAAATAAATAATAACTTTATTATTGCCTCTAGGGCATATTTCCTTCACATCACAGGTGCACGGTTTAGCTGCGCGAAAGCTTTAAGGCTAGAAAAAAAAGGAAAAGACGAAAAGAGAGGAAAAAATAATGGAAACAACAGGGAGAAGGAGACGAACAAATAGTTCGGTGCTAGGCATAGAATCTTTGGAGTCTGGCCGCGTTCCAGGGGTTCGGCTCTAGGCGATTGTCTGATGCATCACGCAGGCGGTACGCTCCTCCAGTGAGAATTTTGTCAATGATGAAGGGACCCTCCCATTTGGGCTTGAGTTTGTCCTTTTTCTTCTCCGGCAAGTGTAGAACGAGTTCACCAACATTATAAGTCTTGGCCTGTACTTCTCTGCTTTGATATCTGCAGGCCTGTTGTTGATAAAATGCGGAACGGGCTTTTGCAACATCGCGTTCCTCCTCCAGGGCATCTAGGCTGTCCTGCCGATCAAGCTCATCCTCTCTCTCTTCGTACATGTGCACTCGAGGTGAGTCGTGAATAATATCGCAGGGCAACGCAGCCTCCGCGCCGTACACCATGAAGAAAGGTGTATATCTAGTAGTGCGGTTGGGCGTGGTCCGCAGCCCCCAGAGTACGGAGTCGAGCTCCTCAACCCATTGCTTGTCTGATTCTCTCAAAGACCGCACTAGTCTGGGTTTAATGCCGCTCATAATAAGACCATTGGCCCGTTCGACTTGACCGTTTGTTTGTGGGTGATAGACAGAGGCGTAATCGAGCTTAATGCACATATTAGCACACCAGGTTTTCACCTCATCGGCTGTGAAATTGGAGCCGTTAACGGTGATGATACTGTGTGGAACACCATAACGGTGCACAACGCCGGATATGAATTCTATCACTGGCCCGGCCTCGGCCGTTTTAACTGGTTTGGCCTCTATCCACTTAGTGAATTTATCCACCATGACCAGTAGATACTTTTTATTATGGCTTCCTCCTTTAAGGGGTCCGACCATATCGAGCCCGCAAACCGCGGAAGGCCAAGTGATGGGGATCGTTTGTAGGGCAGTGGGTGGCATATGACTTTGGTTGGCGAAAAGCTGACATCCGACACAACGTTGGACAAGCTCATGTGCATCTGCTCGGGCCGTTGGCCAATAAAAACCTGTACGGAAGGCCTTGCTTACGAGGGCCCAAGCTGCGGCGTGGTGACCACCGAGACCGGCATGAATTCCAGCCAAGAGCTGCCGCCCTTCTTCCTTAGAGATACATCTTTGAAGTACTCTGGTGGAGCTTTTTTTGTAGAGTTCTCCGTCGTGAACCTTGTAGGCTTTCGAACGCTGGACAATGCGGCGAGCCTCATTCTGATCCTCAGGGAGTTCTCGCCTATTAAGGTAGGCCAAGAAGGGTTCGGTCCATGGGGCAATGACTGCCATGATGAGATGGGCCGACGGTGTTATTTCGGTGGCTGAGCTACCGATGGTGTCAGTGTGTTCGGAATCTAGGGATGTGATCGGATCCGGGCTGGTGTTGCCACTCTCCCCTTGCCACAGAAAGATATTAGGTGGTACGGGGTCGCACTTGGCAACGATGCGAGCAAGGACATCCACCGCTTGATTGCTTTCTCGAGCCACATGATGGAACTCGAGCCCCTCGAATCGAACTGACATTTTGAGAACAACGTTACAGTAAGCTGCCATCTTTGGATCTTTGGCGTCGAAATCTCCATTTATTTGAGATATTGCGAGGTTTGAGTCCCCGCACACTTCCAGGCATCGTATGCCCATGGAGACAGCCATCTGAAGACCATGCAATAAGGCCTTGTATTAGGCTACGTTATTGGAGTCTGTGTATAATATTTGGAGTACGTACTGGACTATGTCTCCAGTGGGGGACGTTAAAACGACGCCCGCTTCTAACCCTGCCAGCATCTTGGAACCATTGAAATACATAACCCAGTCTGAATATGTGTCGTACTCTTTAGGGAGTTCGGCCTCTGTCCATTCGACAACGAAGTCCGCCAGTACTTGGGATTTAATGGCTCGACACGGTTTGTATGTTATGTTGCATGGAAGGAGCTCAATGGCCCATTTGGCAATCCGGCACGTAGCATCGCGGTTGTTTATTATGTCACTGAGTGGTACTTCGGAAGCCACCGTGATTGAAAACTCCTGGAAGTAGTGTCGTAGCTTCCGGGATGCCGTGAAGACCGCGTATGCTATCTTTTGATAATGAGGGTACCGGGATTTGCATGGTGTGAGGATAGTGGATACGTAGTATACCGGCTTCTGAAGTGGGAATTTGTGTCCGTCCAGCTCTTGCTCAATGACGAGCACGACGCTCATCACCTGGTGTGTTGCCGATATGTACAATAACATGGGTTCGCCGATGTTCGGCGCAGCCAGGATTGGGTTGCTTGCTAGAAGGGATTTTATTTCTTCCAGTCTGGCTGTTGCCGCATCCGTCCACTCGAAGTGATCGGTGCGCTGGAGAAGGCGATAGAGTGGCAATGCCTTTTCTTCCAATCTGGAGATAAAGCGGCTTAAAGCTGCCACACATCCGGTGAATTTTCGGACCTGTTTAAGGTCTGTTGGCGTAGCCAATTGTGACAAAGCTCGGATTTTGGCTGGATTTGCTTCGATTCCTCTATTGGAAATGATGAAGCCCAACAGTTTTCCAGCGGGGACGCTGAAAACACACTTTTCTGGATTGAGCTTGATGTCATATGCACGTAGGTTGTCGAATGTGAGACATAAATCGTCTATTAGTGACTCGATGTGCCTAGTTTTGATGACGATGTCGTCCACATATGCTTCATCTGTCTTGCCAATCTATTTCTCCAGGCATGTTTGAATCATGCGTTGGTAGGTGGCCCCGGCGTTTTTGAGCTCGAAGGGCATGGTGTTGAAGCAGAATGGCCCATATGGGGTAATGAATGCCATTGCGGCTTGATCGGACTCCTTCATTTTGATTTGATGGTATCCGGAATATGCGTCGAGGAAGCACAGTGAGTCGTGTCCTGCGGTAGCATCAATGATCTGGTCGATGCGGGGGAGGGGGAAGGGATCCTTAGGGCAGGCCTTATTGAGGTCTTTGAAATCGACGCACAGGCGCCAGGATTTATCCTTCTTTGGTACCATCACCAAGTTTGCTAGCCAGTCCGGGTGTTTTATTTCTCTAATGAATCCGACCTCGATTAGCTTGGCTAGCTCCTCCCCCATAGCTTGATGTTTGGGTTTGTAAAAGCGCCGCAGTGTTTGCTTGACCGGTTTATATCCCTGCAATATATTGAGGCTGTGTTCGGCCAACCTGCGTGGGCTTCCTAGCATATCAGAAGGGTGCCAGGTGAATATATCCCAGTTCTCGCGCAGGAACTCTCGTAGCGCGGCGTCGACCGTTGGGTCTAGTTGTGCCCCGATAGATGCTGTCTTCTTGGGGTCCGTTGGATGGACTTGGAATTTGACTATTTCTTCTGCTGGTTTGAAGGAGGTGGATTTGGGTCGTTTGTCCAGGATTACATCGTCCCTATCCACCGTGGAGCGCAATGCGGTTAATTCTTCGGCCGCGAGGGCTTCAGATAATGCCTCAAGGGCCAGGGATGCGGTTTTATTTTCGGCGCGAAGTGCTATGTCCGGATAACTGGCGAGAGTGATTATGCCGTTGGGCCCGGGCATCTTGAGCTTCATATACCCATAGTGAGGTATAGCTTGGAAGCATGTAAATGCATCCCGCCCCAATAGGGCGTGATATCCACTGTTGAAAGGGGCCACTTGGAATGTTATTTCCTCGGACCGATAGTTCTCCGTTGTGCCGAATACCATGTTGAGCATGATTTTTCCCGCGCATCGCGCCTCCCAACTGGGAATAATTCCTCGGAAGGTCGTGCTACTTTGCTTGATGCGGCTCCTGTCTATTTCCATTTTGCTGAGTGTATCCTCGTAAATGAGGTTTAGTCCGCTGCCGCCGTCCATGAGAACCTTGGTGAGCCGAAAGCCGTCCACGGTCGGACTGAGGACCAAGGCGGCCGGTGCCTGGACTGTCCTGAATTTTGGTTCGTCACCGGCATTAAAAGTTATGGCCGTGTCGTTCCAAGGGTTTATTGCTGCGATTTGGCAGACTTCGGTGAGGTCGTGGAGTGCCCTTTTGCTCTTATTGTTTGAAGTGAAGGTCTCAAAGACTGTCAATACTCTAAGGTCGTCATCTTCTGGGGGATGTTGCTCTAGGGTGTTTTTGGTGAGGATATCCTCGCCGCTCTTGGCCACCTACCGGAGTATCCAACATGCTCTAAGGCTGTGGGTTGATATGGTATCTGATGTTGTGTGTATTTTGCATGGCCCATCGAGCCATCCCTCCAGAATGGTTCCGTGCCCCGTAATGGGCTTATATTTTTTTACTATTGGCTCGGGCGTGCCGCGAGGGTGCGTCCTTTTCACCTGAACGAGGGGTTGGGTGGAAACCGGTGGTTCCCAGCGGGCTGCCTGAGTTTTCCAGGCGCTTTCCATTGCGCAGTACTTGTGTACTATGGTTGCCAAGTCTGCGGAGTGTGATACGCGACGATGGTTGATGGCGTTGAGGATTCCTTCATCCATGCAATTGTTGCGGAATGCTGAGATCGCGTCTCCGTCACGACAATCTTTAATCTTGTCTTTGACAAGGAGGAATCTGGCCCAGAAGTGATGGATCATTTCCTGAGACTGTTGTTGTATGCCCATGAGAGCGCTAATATCTAGGTGGGTGGGTGGATTTAAATCCGAATCCTGACCCAATTTGGGATCCGGAGTCTGAAGGACTTCCGAACTTAATAGTTCAGGCTCCGGGATATCAACTGATTTTTTAGGCTTGTCGTCCGATTCTATGTTCGGAGGACAGGGCGTGTCTTTCTGCAGGCAGGTGTTTGGCTCTTCAAGCTCGAAGATCCGAACATAGTTCGTCCTCAGTATAGAGGAAGAGTTGTCTTCTTGCTCCTCAACTACCGCTATCTCATGGGTGATTGGTGGAGTTTTAATTTCTCTCTGGTCGGGTTTACGCCCAATCCGATCATAGTCTGTGGCGACCCCTAGGGCGGCGATGCAATCTAGGAGCTCATTTAAAGACGACAACTCCGCCGGATCCGTCTTCTTGGAGTATTTGGAGTCAACACAGAGGGGATTTTTGATGACCCGAGAAGTCAACGTCGGCTTAACGGCCGAACGGGTGTGCCTACCCCCAGGGCGCATCCTGATGTCTTGTGGGGCCCATGGGGCTCCATCTAACCTAATTCCAAGCCTACAAAATTCGTCTTCCCGAGAAAAAAATAGAAGTTTTATCACGTTTTACGATATGAAGCCGCCGCCGCCGCCTCCTGTTCTTCATCGGGAGGGCTGTTCTGGAGTTCGTTCGGGGCTCCAAAGAGGGAGATTTGTCACCGTCATCATCATCCACACTTCTTCATCAACAATTCCATGATGCTCACCATCGAGAGTGAGTAATTCCTTTGTAGGCTTGCTGGACGGTGATGGAATTGGATGAGATTTGCCATCTAAATCGAGTCAATTTGTTAGAGCTTGATCCCTAGTATCCACTATGTTCTGAGATTGATGTTGATATGACTTTGCCATGCTTCATGCTTGTCAGTAGGTGTAGGTGTCAAAACTGGCGGATCTTGGGTAGGGTGTCCCGAACTGTGCGTCTAAGGTCAATGGTAACAGGAGACATGGGACATAATGTTTACCCAGGTTCAGGCCCTCTCTATGGAAGTAATACCCTACTTCCTGCTTGATTGATCTTGATGAATATGAGTATTACAAGAGTTGATCTACCACGAGATCGTGATGGTTAAAACCCTAGAAGTCTAGCCTATATGACTATGATTATGATTATTCGCCTCTACAGACCTAGCTCTCTGGTTTATATAGACACCGGGGGGAACTAGGGTTACATAAAGTCGGTTACAGAGAAAGGAATCTTCATATTCGGACGCCAAGCTTGCCCTCCATGCCAAGGAGAGTCCCATCCGGACACGGGTAAGAGTCTTCGATCCTTGTATCTTCACAGCCCATCAGTCCATCCCACGGCTAACAGGCCGGACGCCCGAGGACCCCTTAGTCCAGGACTCCCTCACTAGGGCGTGAGTGCCATGATTTCAGATCTGAACCTATTTTATTTTCATGAATATAAGTGAGTTTTGGACCCTATCTTGCAAGTTGTATGTACGTATTATGTGTTATGAATTTATTCCAGTTCTCTATTAAAAGGATGCCTTAATATCCCTTCGATTTCCTTATGGACCCCACTGCCACGGGAAGGTATGATAAAAGATGTCATAAAAGTTCTTATTATAAGCATGTATGACTATATACGGAGTACATTCCTATATTGAATTCATGAATTGGAGCTATTGTATATCGCTCTAGGTTGTGACTGTTATAGGCATCACGTCCAAGATTAGTAGACCGACTCCTGCCTGCATCTACTACTATTACTCCACACATCGACCACTATCCAGCATGCATCTAGTGTATTAAGTGTTGGGGAACGTTGCAGAAAACAAAAAAATTTCCTACGGTTTCACCAAGATCCATCTATGAGTTCATCTAGCAACGAGTGATCAGATGCATCTACATACCTTTGTAGATCGCGAGCGGAAGCGTTCAAAAGAACGGGGATGAGGTATTCGTACACGACGTGATCCAAATCACCGGAGATCCTAGCGCCGAACGGACGGCACCTCCGCGTTCAACACACGTACGGTCAGCGTAACGTCTCCTCCTTCTTGATCCAGCAAGGGGAGAGGAGAGGTTGAGGAAGATGGCTCCAGCAGCAGGACGACGGCGTGGTGGTGATGGAGCTGCAGTACTCCGACAGGGCTTCGCCGAGCTCAATGGAGGAGGGGAAGGTGTTGGAGAGGGAGAGGGAGGCGCCAAGGCAAGGGTGCGGCTGCCCCCCTCCCCTCCCCCTTTTATATAGGCCCCTGGGGGGGGGGCGCCGGCCCTGGGAGATTGAATCTCCCAAGGGGGCGGCGGCCAAGGGGGGTGGAGTGCCCCCCAAGGCAAGTGGGCGCCCCCCCACCCTAGGGTTCCAACCCTAGGCGCAGGGGGTGGGCCTTGGGGGGCGCACCAGCCCACTAAGGGCTGGCCCCCTCCCACTTCAGCCCATGGGGCCCTCCGGGATGGGTGGCCCCACCCGGTGGACCCCCGGGACCCATCTGGTGGTCCCGGTACAATACCGGTGACCCCCAGATCATTCCGGATGGCCGAAACTGCACTTCCTATATATAATTCTTCACATCCGGACCAATCCGGAACTCCTCGTGACGTCCGGGATCTCATCCGGGACTCCGAACAACATTCGGGTTACTGCATATACATATCTTCACAACCCTAGCGTCACCGAACCTTAAGTGTGTAGACCCTACGGGTTCGGGAGCCATGCAGACATGACCGAGACGGCTCTTAGGCAATAACCAACAGCGGGATCTGGATACCCATGTTGGCTCCCACATGCTCCACGATGATCTCATCGGATGAACCACGATGTCGAGGATTCAATTAATCCCGTATACGATTCCCTTTGTCAATCGGTATTTTACTTGCCCGAGATTTGATCGTCGGTATCCCAATACCTCGTTCAATCTCGTTACCGGCAAGTCACTTTACTCGTACCGTAATGCATGATCCCGTGATCAAACACTTTGATCATATTGAGCTCATTATGATGATGCATTACCGAGTGGGCCCGGTGATACCTCTCCGTCAAGCGGAGTGACAAATCCCAGTCTCGATCCGTGTCAACCCAACAGACACTTTCGGAGATACCCGTAGTATACCTTTATAGTCACCCAGTTACGTTGTGGCGTTTGGCACACCCAAAGCACTCCTACGGTATCCGGGAGTTACACGATCTCATGATCTAAGGAAAGGATACTTGACATTGGAAAACTCTAGCAAACGAACTATGCGATCTTATGCTATGTTTAGGATTGGGTCTCGTCCATCACATCATTCTCCTAATGATGTGATCTCGTTATCATTGACATCCAATGCCCATAGTCAGGAAACCATGACTATCTATTGATCAACGAGCTAGTCAACTAGAGGCTTACTAGGGACATGTTGTTGTCTGTTACTCACACATGTATTACAATTTCCGGATAACACAATTATAGCACGAATAAAGACAATTATCATGAACAAGGAAATATAATAATAATGCTTTTATTATTGCCTCTAGGGCATATTTCCAACAGTCTCCCACTTGCACTAGAGTCAATAATCTAGTTACATTGTGATGAATCGAACACCCATAGAGTTCTGGTGCTGATCATGTTTTGCCTTAGGGAGAGGTTTAGTCAACGGATCTGCGACATTCAGATCCGTGTGCACTTTACAAATTTCTATGTCTCCATCTTGAACATTTTCACGAATGGAGTTGAAGCGACGCTTGATGTGCCTGGTCTTCTTGTGAAACCTGGGCTCCTTTGCAAGTGCAATAGCTCCAGTGTTGTCACAGAAGAGTTTGATTGGCCCCGACGCATTGGGTATGACTCCGAGGTCGGTGATGAACTCCTTCACCCAAATTGCTTCATGTGCTGCCTCCGAGGCTGCCATGTACTCCGCTTCACATGTAGATCCCGCCACGACGCTCTGCTTACAACTGCACCAGCTTACTGCCCCACCATTCAAAATATACACGTATCCGGTTTGTGACTTAGAGTCATCCAGATCTGTGTCGAAGCTAGCGTCGACGTAACCCTTTACGACGAGCTCTTCGTCACCTCCATAAACTAGAAACATTTCCTTAGTCCTTTTCAGGTACTTCAGGATATTCTTGACCGCTGTCCAGTGTTCCTTGCCGGGATTACTTTGGTACCTTCCTACCAAACTTACGGCAAGGTTTACATCAGGTCTGGTACACAGCATGGCATACATAATAGAACCTATGGCTGAGGCATAGGGGATGACACTCATCTCTTCTATATCTTCTGCCGTGGTCGGACATTGAGCCGAGCTCAATTTCACACCTTGTAACACAGGTAAGAACCCCTTCTTAGATTGATCCATATTGAACTTCTTCAATATCTTATCAAGGTATGTGCTTTGCGAAAGACCTATGAGGCGTCTCGATCTATCTCTATAGATCTTGATGCCTAATATATATGCAGCTTCTCCAAGGTCATTCATTGAAAAACTCTTATTCAAGTAGGCCTTAATGCTGTCCAAGAGTTCTACATCATTTCCCATCAAAAGTATGTCATCTACATATAGTATGAGAAATGCTACAGGGCTCCCACTCATTTTCTTGTAAACGCAGGCTTCTCCATAAGTCTGCGTAAACCCAAACGCTTTGATCATCTCATCAAAGCGAATGTTCCAACTCCGAGATGCTTGCACCAGCCCATAAATCGAGCGTTGGAGCTTGCACACCTTGTCAGCATTCTTAGGATCGACAAAACCTTCCGGCTGCATCATATACAATTCTTCCTTGAGGAAACCATTAAGGAATGCCGTTTTGACGTCCATTTGCCATATCTCATAATCATAGAATGCGGCAATTGCTAACATGATTCGGACGGACTTTAGCTTCGCTACCGGTGAGAAAGTCTCATCGTAGTCAATTCCTTGAACTTGTCGATAACCCTTAGCGACAAGCCGAGCTTTATAGATGGTCACATTACCATCCGCGTCTGTCTTCTCCTTAAAGATCCATTTATTTTCTATGGCTCGCCGCTCTACGAGCAAGTCAGTCAAAGTCCATACTTTGTTTTCATACATGGATCCTATCTCGGATTTCATGGCTTCTAGCCATTTGTCGGAATCCGGGCCCGCCATTGCTTCCTCATAGTTCGAAGGCTCACCGTTGTCTAACAACATGATTTCCAAGATAGGGTTGCCGTACCACTCTAGTGCGGAACGTGTCCTTGTGGACCTTCGAATTTCAGTAGGAGCTTGATTAGAAGCATCTTGATCATCATCATTAATTTCCTCTCTAGTCGGTGCAGGCACCTCAGAAACGTTTTCTTGAGTTGCGCCATTTTCCGGTTCAAGAGGTAATACTTCATCAAGTTCTACTTTCCTCCCACTTACTTCTTTCGAGAGAAACTCTTTCTATAGAAAGGATCCATTCTTGGCAACAAAGATCTTGCCTTCGGATCTGAGGTAGAAGGTATACCCAATAGTTTCTTTAGGGTATCCTATGAAGACGCATTTTTCCGACTTGGGTTCGAGCTTTTCAGGTTGAAGTTTCTTGACATAAGCATCGCATCCCCAAACTTTTAGAAACGACAGCATAGGTTTCTTCCCAAACCATAATTCATACGGTGTCATCTCAACGGATTTCGACGAAGCCCTATTTAAAGTGAATGCGGCAGTCTCTAAAGCATAGCCCCAAAAAGATAGCGGTAAATCGGTAAGAGACATCATAGATTGTACCATATCTAATAGAGTGCGATTACGACGTTCGGACACACCATTACGCTGAGGTGTTCCAGGCGGCATGAGTTGTGAAACTATTCCACATTTTCTTAAGTGCGTGCCAAATTCGTGACTCAAATATTCTCCTCCATGATCTGATCGTAAAAACTTGATTTTTCTGTCACGTTGATTTTCAACCTCACTCTGAAATTCCTTGAACTTTTCAAAGGTCTCAGACTTGTGTTTCATTAAGTAGATATACCCATATCTACTCAAGTCATCAGTGAGGGTGAGAACATAACGATAGCCACCACGAGCCTCAACACTCATTGGACCGCACACATCAGTATGTATGATTTCCAATAAGTTGGTTGCTCGCTCCATTGTTCCTGAGAACAGAGTCTTGGTCATTTTACCCATGAGGCATGGTTCGCACGTGTCAAATGATTCATAATCAAGAGACTCTAAAAGTCCATCTGCATGGAGCTTCTTCATGCGTTTGACACCTATGTGACCAAGGCGGCAGTGCCACAAGTATGCGGGACTATCATTATCAATTTTAACTCTTTTGGTATTCACACTATGAATATGTGTATCATCACGTACGAGATTCATCAAGAATAAACCATTAACCATCGGAGCATGACCATAAAACATATCACTCATATAAATGGAACAACCATTATTCTCAGATTTAAATGAGTAGCCATCTCGAATTAAACAAGATCCAGACACAATGTTCATGCTCAAACTTGGCACTAAATAACAATGATTGAGGTTTAAAACTAATCCCGTAGGTAAATGTAGAGGTAGCGTGCCGACGGCGATCACATTGACCTTGGAACCATTCCCGACGCGCATCGTCACCTCATCCTTCGCCAGTCTTCGCTTATTCCGCAGCTCCTGCTTTGAGTTACAAATGTGAGCAACTGCACCGGTATCAAATACCCAAGAGCTACTACGAGTACTGGTAAGGTACACATCAATTACATGTATATCACATATACCTTTTGTTTTGCCGTGCAGTGTCTAGAGTTTTACTAGCATAATGGATAACATTTAATTTTTTATCAACGCTTTGTCCTAGAACAGCACCAACAACATAATCACTAGCATCACACATAATTTCAAAAGGTAAGTTCCAATCGGGTGGTTGTACTATAGGTGTAGAAGTTAAGGCTTGCTTGAGTGTTTTGAAGGCATCTACATATCATAAAAAACAAACGGAACATCCTTTTGTGAAAGATTTGTAAGAGGCCTAGAAATTTTAAAGAAGTCTTTAATAAACCTCCTATAGAAACCAACATGACCAAGGAAACTACGAATACCTTTAATATCTTTGGGACATGGCATTTTCTCAATTGCATCAACTTTATCTTTATCCACCTCAATACCTCGTTCAGAAATCTTATGCCCCAAAACAATACCTTCATTAAACATAAAGTGGCACTTCTCCCAATTCAAGACATTATTAGTTTGATCACATCTCTGCAAAACTTGATCAAGGTTGCTTAAGCAATCATCAACATAAGTTTCGTAAACTCAAAAGTTATCCATGAAAACCTCAACAGTCTTGTCACAAATATCAGAGAATATAGCAGTCATACATCTGTCAAAGGTAGCAGGTGCATTGCATAAACCAAAAGGCATATGTCTATAAACATAAGTTCCAAAAGGGCAAGTAAAGGTGGTTTTCTCTTGATCAGGTTGTGAAACAGGTATTTGAAAAAACCATAATATCCATCAAGGAAGAAAAAGTGTGTGTGCTTAGATAGTCTTTCTAGCATTTGATCAATAAAAGGCAAAGGGTAATTATCTTTTCTAGTTGTACCATTCTATAGCCAGTGAAAATTCTTTGTGGAATGAGTTTATTTTTATCAATAGGAACAATGGTAATACCTCCCTTCTTAGGGACACAATGAACGGGACTTACCCATCTACTACCAGCTATGGGATAAACTATACCTACTTCTAGAAGTTTTAATATTTCAGTTCTTACCACTTCCTTCATCTTAGGATTCAAACGTCATTGGTGATCAACAACGGGTTTAGCATCAGGTTCCATATTAATCTTGTGCCGACATAGAGTGGGACTAATGCCCTTAAGATCATCAAGAGTATACCCAATAGTAGCTCGGTGCTTCTTTAGAATTTTCAACAATCTTTCTTCTTCATGTTTTGAAAGGTTAGCACTAATAATAACATGATATATCTTTTTCTCATCAAGATAAGCATATTTCATAGTGTCTGACCATTGTTTTAATTCAAACGCAGGAACACCTTTAGGTGGAGGAGGACCTCCTAAAGTTTCAATAGGCAAATTACGCTTGAGCAGAGGTCATCGTTCAAATAAATTTTATCTATTCATTTCTTTCATGCATATGCGTATCATTTTCGTTGTCTAGGAAATATTATTCTAGTGGATCAGTAGGAGGCACGACAATAGAAGCAAGACCAATTATGTCATCCTTACCAGGTAATTCTTTCCTATTATGTTTTCGACTAAACTTAGAGAAATTAAACTCATGAGACTCATCACCAAAGCTAACGATGACTGTTTTTATGACAATCTATAGTATCATTGACAGTCTTCAAGGAAGGTCTACCAAAGATAATGGGACAAAAGCCATGTTGTGGGGAACCAAGAAGAAGAAAATCAATAGGATATTTTATTTTCCCACACAAGACTTCAACATCTCTAACAATCCCAAGTGGTGTGATGGTGTCTCTATTAGCAAGTTTAATAGTAACATCTATGTCTTCTATTTCAGCGGGTGCTATATCATTCATAATTTCTTGGTATAAGGTAAAAGGAATAGCACTCACACTAGAAACTAAATCACATAAACCATGATAATAGTCATATCCTATTTTTACTGAGACAAGAGGCATGCCAAAAATAGTTCTATGTTTATCTTCCTCATCGGGTTTGGCAATTCTAGCAGCATCATCACAGAAGTAAATAACATGCCCATCAATATTTTTTGCCAAGAGATCTTTGACCATAGCAACACTTGGTTATACTTTGAGTTGTTCAGCAGGTTTAGGTGTTCTGATATTACTTTTGCAAACCACAGTTGAAACCTTAGCATGTTCCTTTATCCTAACAGGGAAAGGCAGGTTTTCAATATAAGCAGTAGGCACAACTGGATCAACATTGTAAACAATGTTGGGGATATCGCTTATCGGGAGCTTATCGGTCGACCCATGATAAGGGGTAAATCGGCCAGTTTGTCGGCATATCGGCCGATTTATCGCCATATCGGCCGATTTATCGCCATATCGGTTGATTTATCGGCCGATTTATCTTATCGGTCAGACAACGATAGGAGATAAATCGACCGATTTATCGGAATATCGGAAGGTATCTTGAACATTGATTGTAAATAAAAGTTTCTTATTTAGCTATTACCGGTTCTTTAATTTATTTTTAATAGGGGGTGATATTTAAACCACTTCTCCTTAGGGAGATCAACATGAGTGGCAAATAATTCACAGAAAGAGGCTACTATCTCAAAGTCAAGTCCATATTTAGTGCTAAACTTGTCAAAAGCGTCGGTATTCATAAAAGATTTAACACAATGAAACTCAAGCTTAATACCTAACTCTTTACCTTCGTCGAGTTCCCAATATTAAGTGTTGAATTTAATTCTTTCTAAAAGAACCCACATGAATTCAATAGTCTTCTTCATAAAAGAACCAGTACAAGAAGTATCGAGCATGGATTGATCATCACGAGAAAGCCGAGCATAAAAATTCTTGATAATAATTTACCTTGAGAGCTCATGATTGGGGCATGAATATAACATTGACTTAAGCCTCCCCCAAGCTAGAGCGATACTTTCTCCTTCACCAGGCCAAAAATTATATATGTAATTCCAATCACGATGAACTACGTGCATAGAATATATTCTTTGGTGAAGTTCCAATTTCAATCGATTCCAATTCCAAGATCCAATATCATCGCATAGCCTATACCATTTCAATGCTTTTCCTTTCAAATATAAAGGGGAAATATTCTTCTTAGCTTCATCTCTAGATAAACCTGCAAGCTTAAACAATCCAAAAATTTCATCCACATATATCAAGTGCATATCAGGGTTCAGTTCCATCTCTTGCATAAGGATTAGATAGCGGTTGTTCTATCATACCCGAAGGAATTTCATAACCAATATTTTCAGTAGGTGCACTAGGTTGATATGCAACTAATTGTGGTTCCGGTCGAGGTGAAGATACCCCTAACAAACCCCTCAAAGGATTGTTCTTCATAATAGCAAGTGACAACAAATTTCAGCGTGTAGTAATAATTTTTCCTTACCAATTTCCACTTACCATGAGCACTTCATTCCCCGGCAACGGCGCCAGAAAATAGCCTTGATAACCCAAAAGTATAGGCGATCAATCATAGTCCTTTCGATAAGTTAGAGTGCGGAACCCAACGAGGAGCAGAAGGAAATGACAAGTGGTTTTCAGCAAGGTAATTTCTGCAAGCACTGAAATTGTACGTAACAGATAGTTTGATAGTAAGGGAATTTGTAATGAGCAAGTAACGGTAACGGTAACGGTAAGTAAAGTGCAGCAAGGTAGCCCAATCGTGTTGTGGAAAAGGAAAGGCCAAAATGATCTCTTATAATAAGCAAAGCGTTCTTGAGGGTACACATGAATTTCATCTAGTCACTTTTATCATGTTGATTCGATTCGTGTTCACTACTTTCATAATTTGATATCTGGGTGGATCGGTGCTTAGGTGTTTTTCTTACTTGAACCAACCTCCTACTTATGATTAACCCCCTCGCAACTTTGAGAAAAGTACTAATATGAAATCTAACCATAGCACTGAACTTTTGGATCCAAATCGGTCCCTTATGAAGTAGTGCATAAACTAGAGTTTAAGCTCCTGTCACTCTAGCAATCCATCATCTATTAACTACTCCACAATGCATCCCCTTAGGCCCAAATATGGTGAGGTGTCATGTAGTCGACATTCACGTGACACCACTAAGGGAATCACAACATACATATCATCAAAATATCGAACACATATCAAGTTCACATGATTACTTGCAATAAGATTTCTCCTGTGACCTCAAGAACAAAAGTAACTACTCATACATGATAATCATGATCAAGGTCAGAGGGGTATTAAATAGCATAATGGATCTGAACATATAACATTCCACCAACTAAACCATATAATAATCAACTACAAGATGTAATCAACACTACTAGTCACCCATAGGTACCAATCTGAGTTCTAGTACAAAGATTGAACAAAAGAGATGAACTAGGGTTTGAGAGGAGGTGTTGTTGTTGAAGATTTTGATGAATATTGGCCTCCCAAAGATCATAGGGTTGTTGGTGATGATGATGACGATGAATTCCCCCTCCGGGAGGGAAGTTCCCCTGGTGGAATCGCTCCACCGGAGGGCAAAAGTGCTCCTGCCCAATTTCCGCCCCGAGACAGTGGCGCTTCCTCCTGAAAGTCCTCCCTTTATTTTCTTCTAGGTCAAAATGATTTATATACCAGAAGAGGGGCACCGGAGGTGGGCTTAACCCACCTGGGCATGCCCATGTGGGGTTGTGTCCACCTGGTGGGCCTCCTACGGTAGTAATTTGCTCCAGCATTTTTCTTTATTGCAAAAAAATTCTCCATAAAGTTTTAGGTCACTTCAAGATGTGCAGAATAGGTAACTCTGACGTAGCCTTTTCAGGTCCAGAATTGCAACTGCTGACATTCTCCCTCTTTGTGTAAACCTTGCATATTATGAGAGAAAAGGTATTAGAATTACTCCAAAAAGCATTATTATGCATAAAAACGTAGTAAATAATAGTAGGTAAACATGATGCAAAATGGACGTATCATGCAACATCAATGTTGTGCATGGTATTCAAACATGCATGCATGCACCACTCATATGGCTTGAAGCAACGTCGGTATCTCCCCAAAGGTTATCGGACCAATAGGAGAACCAAGCAACACAATGTAAATAACACCTGCACACAAATACGAAATACTCGCAACCAGACATGTAAAAGGGGTTGTCAGTCCCTTTCGGGTAGCGGCGCCCAAGATAGGCAAACGGACGTGAATAAATTATAGTAGATTGATAGATCGAACACCAAATAAAATAAATTACAGCAAGGTATTTTTGTATTTTTGGTTTAATAGATCTGGAAATAAAAGAAAAGGAAAATAGATCACAAAGGAAAATAATATGAGAAAGCGACCCGAGGGCCGTAGGTTTCTCTAGTGGCTTCTCTCGAGAAAAATAGCAAACAGTGGGTAAACAAATTACTATTGTGCAATTAACAGAACTTCAAATAATCATGAAGATATTTAGGCAATGATCATTATATAGTCATCATGTCCAAGATTAGTAGACCGACTTCTGCCTGCATCTACTACTATTACTCCACACATCGTTCACTATCCAGCATGCATCTAGTGCATTAGGTTTATGAAGAAACGGAGTAATGCAATAAGAACGACGACATGATGTAGACAAGATCTATTTATGTAGAAATAGACCCCATCGTTTTATCCTTAGTAGCAACGATACATACGTGTCGGTTCCCCTTCTGTCACACGGATCAAGCACCGTAAGATCGAACGCACTACAAAGCACCACTTCCCATTGCCAGATAAATAGATCAAGTTGGCCAAACAAAACCCAAATATCAGAGAAGAAGTACGAGGCTATAAGAAATCTTGCATATAAGAGATCAAAGAGTCTCAAATAACTTTCATGGATATAAAAAGATAGATCTGATCATAAACTCAAAGTTCATCCAATCCCAAAACACACACCGCAAAAAGAGTTACATCATATGGATCTCCAAGAGACCATTGTATTGAGATTCAAACGAGAGAGAGGAAGCCATCTAGCTACTAACTACGGACCCGAAGGTCTACAAAGAACTACTCACGCATCATCCGAGAGGCACCAATGGAAGTGGTGAACCCCTCCGTGATGGTGTCTAGATTGGATCTGGTGGTTTTGGACACTGCGGCGGCTGGAATTGATTTTCGTTGAATCCCATAGGGTTTCTGTAATATTGGGGTATTTATAGAGCAAACAGGCGGCCCGGGGGCACCCGAGGTGGGAAAAATCCACCAGGGCACGCCTAGGCCTCCTGGCACGCCCTGGTGGGTTGTGGTCCCCCTGGAGCACCCCCCTAGGTGCTTCTCCGGCCCACTGGATCTCTTCTAGTCCAAAAAAATCTCCAATTTTTTTGTTGCGTTTGGACCTCGTTTGGTATTGATTTCCGGCGATGTAAAAAAATGTAGAAAATAGCAACTAGCACTTGGCACTATGTCAATAGGTTAGTACCAAAAAAATGATATAAAATGACTATAAAATGATTATAAAACATCCAAGATTGATAATATAATAGCATGGAACAATCAAAAATTATAGATACATTGGAGACGTATCAGCATCCCCAAGTTTAATTCCTGCTCGTCCACGAGTAGGTAAATGATAAAAACAATTTTTTTTATGTGGAATGCTGCCTAACATGTCATCTTTTATTCTTTTCTTTATAGCATGGGAATTTGGAGTTTTATATGATTCAAAGCAATAGTCTAGGTTTGACATGAAAACTTAAATACTCAAGCATATCAACAAGCAGCCATGTCTTTCAAAGTATCAATGCTAAAATAAGTTATCCCTAGCCCATCATGCTCAACCATTGATCCATTCAGGAAACACCCAATGCTCAAGAACGATCATAGTGCCTCCTAGTTGGTGCTTTTATAAGAGAAGATGGAGACTCAAATTCAAAATAAAAATTTCATAAAGTAAAAGAAAGGCCCTTCATGGATGGAAGTAGGGATTTGTAGAGGTGCCAGAGCTCAAAGCGAAAAACTTAGAGATAAGAAAATATTGGGAGGTGTGCCTTTCCCACCAACGAAAACGATTAGAGTTCCCAACGCTTTCCATGCTATCTAGGCGGTTCCCAAACATAAAATAAAGTTTATTCCTTTTTCCACCATACTTTCACCTTCCATGGCTAGCCGTATCCATGGTTGCCTTCCATACCAACACTTTCCAAGGAATTTATTATTTGGCAACACAAAGTAAATTCATTTTTCATTTCGAGACTGGACATCCCTAATACCTTTGCCTTACTCTCGTGCAATGACAAGTGAATAAACACTCATCGTGAGAATAACACATCTAGCATGGAAAATATTAGCCACCCCTCACCACTTCGTTAGCGGTACAAACACACAAAAGAGGAGTTTATTTTGAAAGTTAGAGATGGCACATACAAATTTGCTTAGAACGGCAAAAGAATACCGCATATAGGTAGATATAGTGGACTCATGTGGCAAAACTGGTTGAAAGGTTTTTGGATGCACAAGTAGAGATCATTTTTAGTGCAAAACGAAGGCTAGGAAAAGATTGAGAAACGATCAACCAAGAAATGAATAATCTCATAGGCGAGCATTAAGCATAATTAACAGCGAATAATGCACCACAAGTAGGATATAATTTCATTGCATGACTATTGACATTCGTGCTTGCATAGGGAATCACAAACCTTAACACGAATATTCTTACTAAAGCATAATTACTCATCAACATGACTCACATATCACATCATCATATCTCAAAACTATTACTAAGAATTAAGTTTATTTTGTCCAACTATCTTCATGAAAGTTTTTATTATATCCTTCTTGGATATCTATCACTTTGGAACTATTTTTAATGTTTGCTTTTGATAATCTCAACAAATATAAGTGAAGATCATGAGCATAATGTTTCTTTCTTTCTTTCAAACTAATTTAAGTGAAGGAAGAGAGAATTTCTTAAAAAAGTTACTAACTCTCAAATGAGTCTAAGTGAAGCAAGATAGCATTTCTTCAGAAGTAACTAAGCACACTGTGCTAAAAAAGATATAAGCGAAGCACTAGAGCAAATCTATAGCTCATAAAAATTTAAGTGAAGCATAGAGAACAATTCTAACAAGTCGTGGCATAATTTTGGCTCTCTCAAATAGGTGTGTCCAGCAAGGAATCAAGACTTAACAAGCAAAACAAAACAAGAAAAGACTCATATCATACAAGACGCTCCAAGCAACACTCATAGTATGTGACGAATAAAAATATAACTTCGAGTAAAATACCGATGGTCGTTAGAAGAAAGAGGGGATGCCACTCGGGGCATCCCCGAGCTTAGTTGCTTGCTCTCTTTGGATAATAGCTTGGGATGTTGGGGCATCCCCAAGCTTAGGCTCTTCTTACTCCTCATTCCTTCATCCATCGTTAGATAACCCAAAACTTGAAAACTTCAATCACACAAAACTCAACAAAACCTTCGTGAGATCTGTTAGTATAAGAAAGAAAATCACTATTATAAGTACTGTAGCAAACCAATTCATATTTTATTTTTGCATTATATCTACAGTATTCCAAATTTTCTATGGCAAAAACTCATCAAAGAAAACCACATAATCATCAAAACAAGCACACAACGCAAAGAAAACAGAATCTGTCAAAAACAGAACAGTTTGTAGCAATGTGGATATTTCGAGTACTTCGGAAACTCCAAATTTTTTGAAAAATGAGGATGGCCTGAGAAATCTGTATATTAATCTTCTGCAAAAGGAATCAGGGAAAAATCACGTTTCTTTGATTCATGAAAATTATTTTTGTTAGTGCATAAGTTTCTATTTTTCAGCAAGATCAAACAACCATCACCCATGAAGATCCTAAAGGCTTAGCTTGGCACAAACACTAATTAAAAAAACACAATCATAGCAGTAGAATAATTGTGCAAACACTCAAGAACAGAAAGCAAAAAAGAAAAATTAAATTTTATTCATTGGGTTGCCTCCCAACAAGCGCTATCATTTTACGCCCTTAGCTAGGCATAATGCGAGGATCTAAGTTTTGTAATCTTTGGTTCGATATCCATAAGATGCCCTCATGATTTATTCATAAGAAAGCCTATTTCTTGTTATAGGGAAGTGTTACATACCCTTCCTTAACAGAAATTGGAACTTAATATTGCCTTCTTTCATGTCAATCACGGCACCAATAGTGCGTAAAAATGGTCTACTAAAAATAATCGGACAAGACGGATTGCAATCAATATCAAGAACAATAAAATCTATGGGCATATAATTCCTATTTGCAAGAATAAGAACATCACTAATTCTTCCCATAGGCTTTTTAATAGTAGAATCCGCCAAATGCAAATTTAAAGAGCGGGCTTCAAGATCGGTAAGACCAAGCACATCACATAAAGATTTTGGAATTGTAGAAACACTAGCACCCAGGTCACACAAAGCAAAACAATCATAATTTTTAATCTTCACTTTGATAGTAGGTTCCCATTCATCATGCAATTTTCTAGGAATTGAAACTTCTAATCCCAACTTTTCTTCCAAAGCTTTCATCATAGCATCAACAATATCTTTAGTAAAAGCTTTATTTTGTTCATAAGCATGGGGTGAATTTATCATGGATTGCAACAAAGAAATACATTCAATCAAAGAGAAACTATCATAATTGAAGTCTTTGTAATCCAAAAGAGTGGGAACATCACTAGTTAAAGTCTTGACCTCTTCAAACCCACTTTTATCAATTTTCTCAACAAGATTTTCACCCCCCGAATTATCGGGACGCCTTTTAGCTAAAGTTGACTCTTCTCCAGTCCCTTTATCATCAATCTTATCTTTACTAAACAAGTAATCAATAGAAGAAACCGCAATCATTTTAAAATCTTCACCACTTCTATGAAAGCAATCACTAGAAAACACTTTTTCTAAAAATTCTCTTCTAGCTCTAAGCATAGCGGTTCTTTTCTTACTTTCATCCATGGAAACATATAGAGCTTTAATTGATTCCTCAACTTTAGGCACAAAAATTTTCATCTTGGGATTTTTCGCATCATGAGAAATTCTATCAACACTTTTAGACAAATCATCAATCTTATTCAACTTTTCTTCTATGGTAGTGTTGAAATCTTCTTGCGTGTTGATAAATTATTTTATATTATTATCAAGATCAGAGGTGTTCATATTATTATTATAAGATTAATTCCCATAGGAATTACCATAATTATTAGAGAAATTACTAGGAAAAGGCCTAGGATTAAAATTACCTCTATAAGCATTGTTATTGAAATTATTTTGCGAAATAAAATTCACATCTACGGCATCACTATTTTTCTCAATCAAAGAAGACAAAGGCATATCACTGAAACCAATAGGAGCAATTTTACTAGTAACCAATTTCATAAGAGCATCAACTTTTTCACTCAGAGAAGAAATTTCTTCAACCGAATTAACTTTTTACTAGTAGGAGCTCTTTCGGTATGCCATTGTGAATAATTTGCCATAATATTATCAAGCAATTGGTGGCTTCACCTACAGTAATTTCCATAAAAGTACTAAGCGTGGCGGAATCTAAAAGATTACGAGAAATAAAATTCAAGACCGCATTAAAAAATTTTGTGATCATCCAAAGATTTAACCCATTAGTTGGGCAATTCCTTAGCATCATTTTCATCCTTTCCCAAGATTGTGCAACATGCTCATGTTCAAGTTTCTTGAAATTCATTATATGGGTTCTAAGGGATATAATTTTTGTGGGCAAAAAATAGTTAGTGATAAAAGCATCTTTGCACTTATTCCAAGAATCGATATTATTGCGAGGTAAAGAAGAGAACCAGATTTTTGCAGAATCACGCAAAGAAAATGGAAATAATTTCATCTTCACAACATCATTGTCCACATCTTTTTTATTTCGCATATCGCATAACTCCACGAAGGTATTAAGATCGGACGCGGCATCCTCATAAGGAGTACCGGAAAATTGATCTTTCATAACAAGATTCAGCAAAGCAGTATTAATATCACAAGACTCCACACTAGTGGCGGGAGGAGCAATAGGAGAGCCAATAAAATCATTGTTGTTGGTATTTCATAAATCACACAATTTGGTGTTCTCTTGAGTCATGATGACTACACAACAAGACTGCACTCGAAAATAGATCCGGCAAGAAAAGGGCGATCGAAAAAGAGGGCGAATAAAATGGCAATTTTTTGTGAAGTGGGCGAGAGGAAAATGAGAGGCAAATGGCAAATGATGTAAATTGCGAGGAGATGAGATTTGTGATTAGGAACCTGGTATATGTTGAAAATCCTCCCCGGCAACAGCGCTTGAAGCTACGTTGGTATTTCCCCAAAGAGGAAGGGATGATGCAACACAGCAGCGGTAGGTATTTCCCTTAGTGAAGAAACCAAGGTTATTGAACCAGTAGGAGAACCAAGAAACACAACATAAACAACACCTGCACAGAAATAACAAATACTCGCAACTCGACGTGTAAAAGGGGTTGTCAATTCCTTTCGGGTAGCGGTGCCCAAGATAGGCAAACATATGTGAATAAATTGTAGTAGATTGATAGATCGAACGCCAAATAAAATAAATTGCAGCACGGTATTTTTGTATTTTTTGGTTTAATAGATCTGAAAATAAAAGCAAAGGAAAATAGATCGCAAAGGTAAATAATATGAGAAAGAGACCCGGGGGCCGTAGGTTTCACTAGTGGCTTCTCTTGAAAAAAATAGTAAACTGTGGATAAACAAATTACTGTTGGGCAATTGATAGAGCTTAAAATAATCATGACGATATCCAGGCAATGATCATTATATAGGCATCACGTCCAAGATTAGTAGACCAACTCCTGCCTGCATCTACTACTATTACTCCAAACATCGACGGCTATCCAGCATGCACCTAGTATATTAAGTTCATGGAGAAACGGAGTAATGCAATAAGAACGATGACATGATGTAGACAAGATCTATTTATGTAGAAATAGACCCCATCGTTTTATCCTTAGTAGCAATAATAAGTACATGTCGGTTTCCCTTCTGTCACTTGGATCAAGCACCGTAAGATCAAACGCACTACAAAACACCTCTTCCATTGCAAGATAAATATATCAAGTTGGCCAAACAAAACCCAAATGTCAGAGAAGAAATACGAGGCTATAAGCAATCATGCATATAGGAGATCAAAGAGACTCAAATAACTTTCATGGATATAAAAAGATAGATCTGATCATAAACTCAAAGTTCATCCGATCCCAACAAACACACTGCAAAAAGGGTTACATCATATGGATCTTCAAGAGACAATTGTATTGAGAATCAAACGAGAGAGAGAGGAAGCCATCTAGCTACAAACTACGGACCGTCTACAAAGAACTATTCACGCATCATCAGAGAGGCACCAATGGAAGTGGTGAACCCCTCTGTTGGGGATATTACCACTAGGCATAAACCGGCCAGGAGAGGCCGAGTTAACTCCATTAGTAGTTCATTATACTTGAAGCCCATAAAGACAAACGGTGACGATGTATAAAGGCCTAGGTCCCAGAACCGGTTTAAGGCCTGTAGATATAAACCGACATTGATATGTAACTTGCATTGTAAGGTAGAAAGAGCGGAGACCGAGCCGGACACGTTTATGAGCCAGCCTCGGGTTTTTGTAAACCGATGGGCGTCCACCTAGGTATATAAGGGGATGACCCGACGGCGGGTCAAGGACGACACACAACAACTCGAGACTCAGGCAAAGCGTATTTGCTCCCTGGTCATCGAAACCCCATCAATGCCATCACAACTAGACGTAGGCTTTTACCTTCATCGAAGGGGCCGAACTAGTATAAACTCTTTGCATCCCTTGTCCTCTTTAACCCCTTCAAGCTAACCCATAGCGATGGCTCCACGACTAAGTCCTTTCGTGAGGACATCTACCGTGAAGAAACCATGACAGTTGGCGCCCACCGTGGGGCTATCGCTTGATGGTTTCAAGTTCTTGGAGGGCTGCTTTGAAGGACTCAAGGGCTACGCTGTGGGTCGGATGACCAAGAGTCATTGCGGCAAGCTCTACATCGACGATGCGGGCTGGGGCCCCAAGGCCGGCTCAATTGAGTACGGGTACCGGGTCCCCTTTTGTGGCATACACGTTTTCATAGGCAAGATCGGCGAACCAGGCCTTCAGCCGGACATCTGCACCTACCTCGTCGAAATGGCTCAGCGTGCGAGATGTGCCCGGGTCAGGCCTGTCATGAAGCGTGCCTTCGTGGGAGTCATCCATGGAGGGGAATTTGAGGATAGATCAGAATCTGGTGGTGAAATCATCATTTATTCTGGCGAAGAGTCATCAACCGGAGAGACTGAATCGTTATATCAGCTACAAGAAGGCCGGATTGGGGGCTGTTCCAATGGTGACAATATTCCGGACCCCTCTGATCTGCCAAACCGGGTTGCGATCTTCATGGCCGGTACGCAACCGGCGCTTCACTCTTCGACCGCAGCATCGATGATTTCCGAGGCGGCAGCAGCAACCCCGGCCGTGGCAGGAGGCCCTGTAAGACCGCCGGCTCATGTTCTGTCTGATTTGTTTGATGCGTTAGCAACACTGATGGCGGAGGTTAATCCAACGGATCAGGACGCGCACAATGCAGAGATCGCGAAAGTGAAGGATCAGATTACTAAGGCCAAAGCCGACTTGGCAATTGAAGATACCAGGATAGCCACGGAGCGGGCCGCTTTGGATGCACAGGCTTACTGGCTTATGCTGGATCAGAATGCGTCGCACGAAGTTCTGAAAAGGAGGCACCAATATCGCTTGCCTTTGGTTTATGATGCTAGGAACCTCTTTAATACCCCAGGAGCGGGGACTAGTAATCCCCTAGTGGCAAACAGGGCGGAGGCGCCTGGAGCAGGAGGGCCGGTTCAGCCACGTTTGATGGATCCGCCCCGTTAGAACGACATTGTGACACAGCCTGTCCCAACACCACCGGGTCATTACTCCTCCCCGATGGACAACCTTGTCTCTACCGCTTCACGGCTGGCGGCCATCCTGATCGAAGGCGATTCTCCAGCGGCGGTTGAGACGCGTCGAGTTAAGGAGCTTCTTCAAACAACTTTGGTTCAGCAGGAGGCTTATTCATATAGCCGCGATCGGATTCATTCTACTCCCCGTCCAAGCCGGAGTTACAGCAAGCGTATGGATGAACCGGCGGTGTCAAGCAACGCACAGAACCGTGATCCACCCCATGGCAATAACCCGGTGGGTGACGCTCAGGAGGTGGTGGACCGGGCTCGAGCACGTAGAGAGGCCGAGTTAGCAATGCAGCATGAGGCCCGTCAGCTTACTCTGGTCCGTCCAACCACGTCGGTGGAACCGGGGATCACTTCTAATTCTGTGGGAGTACCATGTCTCGTTCCGGCGTTGCACAATGTGCGCCTGCCCAAGGATTTCAAAGGCCCGCGCAAGGTGTCGAATTACACCGCCGATTTGTCCCCTGAGACGTGGGTCAAAAGCTATGAGATGGCCATGGAGATGCTGGACGTGGATGATGCGGCATGTGCGAAATACTTCACCATGATGCTGGAAGGGACGGCCCGCACTTGGTTAAAGAGCTTGCCAGCTAATTCCATCAGGTCATGGGCCGAGTTGAGAGCCCGGTTTAGCCAGAATTTCAAGGATACATGAAAGAAGCCCATGTCAATTGTGGACTTAGTTGTCTGTGTCCAGGAGGAAGGAGAATCAACAACCTGTTGGGTGCGCCGGGTTTGGGAATTTTTTGCATTCATCGGACCGCATCAACGCTGATACCGCAGTGCTAACATTGGAAGGCAATTGCCGGTTTGAACCTCTGAAGTTGAAGTTGGGATGGCTCAAACGTCACTGTAATGACATGGGAACCCTCATGGTTGCTCTGGTGAAGTATGCTGACTCTGATAGTACCAAGGATCCCGAGTCTGATGATGATAAGACAGGGAAGGGAAAAAGGAGCGGCAACACCAAGGGGCAGCACCACAACCTGGCGGGTCATGGAAACGGTGGTAAATGTAAAGTGGATCAGAGCCTGGACTTTGTGGCTAATACTAGCACGCGGGACAAGGGCCAGCGACGTAAGGGTAAACCGCCCCTGCGCGGTGGAGCACCAAGCCCTAACCCGGACCGCCTATCTTATCTGTTGAACCAGCCTTGCCCGAAACATGGGACGGAGGAGATTCCGTCCACACACCTCTAGAAAGATTGCTACATCATGCAGAAGTTCACAAATTCTAATTCCTTCCGGTATGATAGTGGGCCGGGTGGCGGTTCAGGCCACGGATCTCATGGGCCGAGTTATGGTGGAGGCAGCTCCGGTTCATGTTTTCATGGTAACCAGAGTGGGCATGGCAATCAAGGCAATCAGGGCAATCAAGGTGGTTACAACAATCAGGGAAACCAGCTACAGCAGCAGCAGTCGGGTTACTAGAGCAACCCAAAGCAGTTGAATGGTGGACAGTATCATGTCTTTACCACTAGCCTGGACAAGCGCGATCAGAAGCTTCATAAAAGGGCAGTGAATGACAATCCGGGTCATCTGGCGCTGGTAGTGGCACCTCAGGTGGGAGGTTATAAGTTCACTAAGGTACTGATGGATGGAGGGAGTAGTATCAATATCCTTTATTATGAAACCTTCCGTCACATGGGGTTAACGAATAAAAATCTTAAACCGTCCAACATGGTGTTCCATGGGGTGGTGCCTGGTAAATCGGCATATCCTGTTGGTAAGATAGCTCTGGAGGTGGCTTTTGGAGATGAGCATGACTCGAGATCAGAAACTTTGACCTTTGAAGTGGTGAAAATCAAAAGTCCGTATCATGCCCTGTTTGGACGGTCGGCTTATGCTAAGTTTATGGCACGACCTTGCTATGTCTATCTGCAGCTCAAGATGCCGGGTCACAAGGGAACTATAACCGTACATGGGAGCCACAAGATTGCTCTAGAGTGTGAAGAAGGTGATGCGGCTTATGCTGAGTCGGTTTGTGCAACAGAAGAGTTGAATTTTTATAAAGATAATGTTGATCCGGCCGATATGACTTTGTTGAAAAAACCAACTACAGAGCATGATCCGGCCCTGAAATTTAAATCGGCTGATGAGACTAAGCTTGTTGACTTGGTGCCTGGCGATTCATCCAAACAGTTTAGCATCAGCGCCAATTTGGATCCGAAATACGAAAGCGTGCTCATCGAGTTCATCCGTGAGAATCGGGACATCTTTGCATGGAAGCCTTCTGACATGCCAGGTGTACCGAGAGAACTCGCCGAGCATACTCTCATTGTGGATCCCAAGTATAAACCGGTCAAGCAGTTTCTCCGCCGGTTCAATGAGGAAAGACACAAGGCTATTGGTGAAGAAGTAGCCAGGCTCTTAGCGGCTGGATTTATCGTTGAAGTATTCCATCCTGAGTGGTTGGCTAATCCGGTGCTGGTGCTTAAGAAGAATGGCACTTGGCGTATGTGTGTGGACTATACAGATCTCAACAAAGCTTGTCCAGCAGATCCTTTTGCCCTCCCCCGTATTGATCAAATTATTGATGCTACGGTAGGTTGCGAGCGTTTGAGCTTTTTGGATGCATATTCCAGTTATCATCAGATAAAAATGGCAGTTAAGGACCAGGAGAAGATGGCCTTCATAACTCCCTTTGGAGCCTTCTGCTATGTGTCCATGCCCTTTGGGCTCAAGAGTGCCCATGCGACCTATCAACGGTGTGTGCAGGATTGTCTTCATAAACAAATTGGCCGTAATGTTATGCCTATGTGGATGATATTGTGGTGAAATCAAGGAAGAAGGAGACATTGATTGATGACTTGAAGGAAACCTTCGATAACCTGCGGGTTTACAAAATGATGCCTAATCCGGCCAAGTGCGTTTTCGGTGTACCGGCAGGCAAGCTCTTGGGCTTTTTGGTGTCTAACAGGGGCATTGAAGCTAATCCGGAAAAGATCAAGGCTATCACCTCCTTGGACAAACCGAAGTGTATCAATGATGTTCAACGCCTGGCAGGCCGGATTGCCGCGTTGAGCCGGTTTATCAGCCGCCTTGGTGAGAAGCCCATCCCTTTGTATCAGATGCTGAAGAAAACGGATAACTTCATCTGGAGTGACGCTGTAGATAAAGCATTTGAGGACTTAAAGCGACAGCTGGCTAACACGCCGGTTCTTGCTGCCGGTTAACAAAGAGCCATTGTTGCTATATGTGGCGGCTAATGCTCGAGCAGTTAGTGTGGCTATTGTGGTGGGGCACAAGGAGGCAGGAAAGGAATATCCGGTTAAATGTCCGGTTTATTATATCAGTGAGGTGCTTATCGAGTCCAAGCAGAGGTACCCGCATTGGCAAAAGTTGGTATATGGAGTTTTCATGGCAAGCCGGAAGCTTAAGCAATATTTCTAAGGCCATCCTATCATGGTGGTCAGTTCTGCCCCTTTGGGAGATATAATTCAGAACAAAGAAGCAACTGGCCGGATTGCCAAGTGGGCTATCGAGCTCGGACCTCACGGGTTGAAATACATACCCCGAATGGCGATCAAATCTCAAGCACTTGTGGATTTCATCAACGATTGGACAGAACTACAAGCGCCAGAAGAGAAGCCGGACCACATTTATTGGACTATTCATTTTGATGGGTCCAGGCAATTGGAGGGCTCGGGGGCTCGAGTCATATTAACTTCCCCACGAGGTGATAAGTTTTGTTATGTTCTCCGTTTAATGTTCCCTTGCACTAACAATGCAGCTGAATATGAGGCTTTACTCCATGGTCTTCGGATGGCTAAGGAGATGAACCTAAGCCGAGTTAAGTGCTTCGGTGACTCGGACCTGGTAGCTCAACAGGTGTCTGGCACTTGGGATTCCAAGGACCCACTCATGGCAGCATATCGTCGTGAGGTGGATATTGTTGCAGGTCACTTTAAAGGTTATCAGGTGGATCATGTGGACCGGCGGGAGAATGAAGCAGTGGACGCTTTAAGCCTCCTGGGTTCCCAACGTAAACCGGTTCCACCTAATGTCTTCTTGGATGTTCTGCATAACCCATCCGTCAAACTCCCTGGTGAAGAGGATTTGGCTATTCCTGATCCGGAAGCTCACTTGGTGGCGGCTCTTCATGTTATCCCGGATTGGACGGTTCCATATCTGGCATTTATGGACGGGGGCGAGTTACCAGAGGATGAAACTTTGGCCAGGCAGATAATCCGGTGGTCCAAGTCCATGACTATTATCAATGGAGAATTGCATCATTGCAGTGTGACAGGGGCGTTTCAACGCTGTGTGTCCCCTGAAGAAGACCATGAAATTTTACGCGAGATCCACGAAGGAGATTGTGGTCACCACGCCGGTTCAAAATCTTTGGTGGCTAAGGCGTTTCGTCACGGTTTCTATTGGTTGACAGCTCATGCCGATGCCGAGGACTTGGTCAAAAGATGTGATGGCTGTCAGAAATTCTCAAGACGCGCTCATGTACCGGCTCAAGAATTGAGGATGATTCCAATCACCTGGCCGTTTGCGACTTGGGGGCTGGATATGGTTGGGCCTTTCAAGAGGTCCAAGGACAAGAAGACCCACCTTTTTGTGGTGGTTGACAAGTTCACAAAGTGGGTGGAGGCGGAGCCAGTTAGTAAGTGTGATGCAGCCACGACGGTTCAATTCATCAAAAATGTGATCTTCCGGTTTTGTTTTCCACACAGCATTATAACAGACAATGGTACCAATCTGTCAAAGGGTGCCATGAAGGAGTTCTGTCACCATGAACACATCCGGCTTGACATGTCATCAGTGGCTCACCCACAGTCCAATCGTCAAGCGGAGAGGGCCAATCAAGAGATTTTGAGAGGCATCAAACCCCGGCTTATGGTTCCTTTGCAACGGACGCCGGGTTGTTGGGTTGAGGAGCTACCTTCTGTGCTATGGAGCATCAACACCACACCCAACAGATCGACAGGATACACGCCGTTCTTCATGGTTTATGGAGCGGAGGCGGTTCTTCCTAGTGATATACGTCATGACTCACCTCGGGTAGCGGCATATGTTGAAGCTGACAACGAAAAGGCACGACAAGAAGCTCTTGACCTGTTACATGAGGAGCGTGACATAGCGGCAGCCCGTTCGGCGATTTATTAGCAAGATCTGCGTCGCTATCATAGCCGCCGGGTTAGAACCAGAACCTTTCAAGAAGGAGATTTGGTGCTTCGACTTATCCAGGATTAGACGGATATGCACAAGTTATCCCCCCTTGGGAAGGACCCTTTGTGGTCAGCAAGAATCTACACAACGGGTCGTACTACCTAATCGATGTTCAAGAGCGCAAAGACTCACGTAAATCGAAGGAGGAGACCAACCGGCCATGGAATATTGCTCATCTTTGGCCTTACTATACTTGAGCTATAGGCTCTGCTTATGTACATATTATGACAATGTATATATTATGTTCAATATAATAAACCGGAACCTCAGCTAAAGCGGGGTATCTGTTGCTTTCTTACATCATGTGTGGTTACACGGAGCTTCTGTTTCTAAAGCAGCGTCGGATTTACCCCTTGATTTAGCTTTTCAAAGCTTTATATCACATCACTTGGGTGCTTGGTCGTACTTGAACCATAGCTACACCTCTTGATCGACGTAATGCCACAACATCACTTGGGGGCTTGGTTGTATCTGAACCACAGTCACACCTCTTGATCGGCTTAAAGCCAAATCAATCTGGGGCCAAAGAGAGTTGTAAAACAACAACTCAAACATAGGCACCCACTGAGCACTCCTCAAAACGTTACTTGGGGATTCTTTGCTATCGCAATGAACTTAGAATCAACGCTTGTAATTGGGCTATCAAGCCATGGCTTGGAAGCCTGGTGTATACACCTAAAACCCTAGGTTAACCTGCCTCTTTAAGTAAGTCACGCCGCCCAGGTAAACCTGGTATGACCCTTCGAACTTTGACAAGTTACTCTAAAATACAGACCCTGAACTTCTCAAGTTAAAACGATGATTGGTTAAGGATTGCGGACCATCTTAAAAGGCTTTGCAAAAATGGTTTAACTCAGTGGTCTGGCAGCCCATGAAAAGCCTCGAATTTGGGGCCTGGCAGCCCGTGAAAAGCCTCGACTACAACGGTTTTCTTTTCCTTTGATTGAGTTTTGCTCTCTTTTTGATAAGATTTATGATGTTTTTTAAACCGGCGTTATCAACCCGGTCAGACTCACAATTACAAATTGACAGTACACGATCAAATCATAATCCGGAGACTATCAGCCCGGTCTGGTTTTGAATCAAAATCTCAGTATGGAGTAAACCGGTGTTTATCATAACCCGAAACGGTTTTTATTATAAACCGGTGAGGGAGTCCTGGATTAGGGGGTGTTCGGATAGCCGGACTATACCTTCAGTCGGACTCCAGGACTATGAAGATACAAGATTGAAGACTTCGTCCCGTGTCCGGAAGGATCTTTTCTTGGCGTGGAAGGCAAGCTAGGCGTGCGGATATTCAAGATCTCCTACCATTCTAACCGACTCTGTGTAACCCTAACCCTATCCGGTGTCTATATAAACCAGAGGGTTGTAGTCCATAGGGCAACCATCATCATACACAATCATACCATAGGCTAGCTTCTAGGGTTTAGCCTCCTTGATCTCGTGGTAGATCTACTCTTGTACTACCCATATCATCAATATTTATCTAGCAGGAGTAGGGTTTTACATCCATCGAGAGGGCCCGAACCTGGGTAAAATAAAGTGTCCCTTGTCTCCTGTTACCATCCGACCTAGACGCATAGTTTGGGACCCCCTACCCGAGATCCGCCGGTTTTGACACCGACATTGGTGCTTTCATTGAGAGTTCCTCTGTGTCATCGCTTTTAGGCCCGATGGCTCCTTTGATCATCAACAACGATGAGGTCCAGGGTGAGACTTTCCTCCCCGGACAAATCTTCGTCTTCGGCGGCTTCGCTCTGCGGGCCAATTTGCTTGGTCGTCTGGAGTAGATCGAAAGCTACGCCCCTAGCCATCAAGTCAGGTTTGGAAGCTTAAACTACACGGCAGATATCCGCGGAGACTTGATCTTCGACGGGTTCGAGCCACAACACAGCGCGCCGCACTACCTCGAGGGGCATGATATAGCTCTACCTCCGAATAGTACCCTGGAGGCCGCACACGCACCGGCCCCGATCCTCGACTCGGAGCCCGCTGCGTTCTTTGAGGATGAACGGTTGGACGTCACCTCGGGGGCTGCGATCTTGAAGGCGATCGAGCCGAACGCCAGCCCCGTACTCCGCACGGCCCATGACTCCAAGGGGCCGGATTCTTCTCCGAACTCCAGGCCTCCCGTGCCCCTGCTGATCGAATCCGATTGGGCGCCTATAATGGAGTTCACCACCGCGGACATCTTTCAGCACTCACCTTTCGGTGATATCCTGAATTCTCTCAAGTCTCTCTCTCTATCAGGAGAGCCCAGGCCGGACTATGGTCTGCGAGGTTGGGATTCGGACGACGAAGAAATTCAAAGCCCACCCACCACCCACTTAATAGCCACTGCCGATGATTTAACCGACATACTTGACTTCGGCTCCGAAGACTTCGACGGTATGGACGACGAAGGAGGAGACGAACAAGAACTAGCACCTGTAGGGCGCTGGACCGCCACCTCGTCATATGACGTATATATGGTGGACGCTCCAAAGGATGGAGATGGCGATGGAACAGCGGAGGATGACACCTCGAAAAAACAGCCAAAACGCCAGCGTCAACGGCGCTGCTCTAAATCCCGCCACGGCAGAAACGGTGATTCCGGCACGGGAGATAATACTACCCCGGATAGCGCCGAAGAACACCAAATCCAGCAAGATTCGGCGCAGGAAGATGGAGAAGCCAGCCCTCATGAGAGAGCGGCTGAGCGAGAGGTTGAGGATGATAACTACATGCCTCCCTCTGAAGACGAGGCAAGCCTCAACGACGACGAATTCGTCGTACCATCAGACCCCGCCGAACAAGAGTGTTTTAAACGCAGGCTTCTAGCCACGGCGAATAGCCTAAAGAAAAAGCAGCAACAACTTAGAGCTGATCAAGATTTGCTAGCTGACAGATGCACTGAAGTCCTTGCGGCCGAAGAGTATGAACTCGTGCGCCCCTCCAAAAATTATCCTAAGCGCAGGCCGCTACCCCAATCAGAGGGGGAAACACCTACATCACCAATGCATGACATGGCAGACCGGCCACCTCGCGGCCGCGACAGAGAGGCCTGTCGAACCTCTAAATAAGCCATGCCCCGGTGCCGCTCAACTAAGGCACGGGAAAATGAGCCAGACCTGCGAGACGTACTGGAGGATAAAGCAAGGCAAACAAGATCGATCTATGGATCGCGCGTACGCCTGACGATACATGATGATCTTCACTCTGGACACAATAAATCCGGCCGGGCCGAACACAACAGGCATAGCTCCTCCGAGCTGCGTCGTGACATAGCCCAGTACAGGGGCGCCGCACACCCACTATGCTTCACATATGAAGTAATGGATCATTAAATCCCAGAGGGTTTCAAACCTGTCAACATCGAGTCGTATGATGGTACGACAAATCCGGCAGTATGGATTGAGGATTATCTCCTTCACATCCACATGGCACGTGGCGACGATCTACACGCCATCAAATATCTCCCCCTTAAGCTCAAGGGACCATCCCAGCACTGGCTTAATAGCCTACCAGCGGACTCAATCGGTTCTTGGGAAGACCTGGAAGCCGCATTCCTCGACAACTTCCAGGGGACCTATGTGCGGCCACCGGACGCCGACGACCTAAGCCACATAATTTAGCAGCCAGAAGAATCGGCCAGGCAATTCTGGACACGGTTCCTAACAAAGAAAAATCAGATAGTCGATTGTCCGGACGCAGAGGCCCTAGCAGCCTTCAAACATAACATCCGCGACGAGTGGCTTGCCCGGCACCTGGGACAGGAAAAGCCGAAATCTATGGCAGCCCTCACGACACTCATGACCCGCTTTTGCGCGGGCGAAGATAGCTGGCTAGCTCAAAGCAACAACTTATCAAAGAACCCTGGTAATTCGGATACCAAGGACAAAAGTGGCAGGACACGTCGACATAAGCAAAAGCGCCGCGTTAGCAGCGACAACAATGAGGATACGGCAGTAAATGCCGGATTCAGAGGCTATAAATCCGGTCAGTGGAAAAAGCCATTTAAAAAGAATACCCAGGGCCCGTCCAGTTTGGACCGGATACTCGACCGCTCGTGCCAGATTCATGGCACCCCCGAAAGGCCAGCCAATCACACCAACAGGGATTGTTGGGTGTTCAAGCAGGCAGGCAAGTTAAGAGCCGAACACAAAGACAAGGGGCTGCATAGTGATGACGAGGAGGAGCCCAGACCGCCAGACAACAATGGACAGAAGGGGTTTCCCCACAAGCGCGGACGGTGAACATGATATACGTGACCCACATTCTCAAGAGGGAGCGGAAGCGCGCGCTACGGGACGTATACGCGATGGAGCCAGTCGCCCCAAAGTTCAACCCATGGTCCTCCTGCCCGATCACTTTTGATCGAAGGGACCACCCCACTAGCATCCGTCACGGCGGTTTTGCCGCATTGGTTCTTGACCCAATCATCGACGGATTTCATCTCACAAGAGTCCTCATGGACGGCGGTAGTAGCCTCAACCTGCTTTATCAGGATAGAGTGCGGAAAATGGGCATATATCCATCAAGGATCAAGCCCACAAGGACGACCTTTAAAGGCATCATACCAGTGTAGAGGCCAATTGCACAGGCTCAGTAACACTTGATGTGGTCTTCGGATCTCTGGATAACTTCCGAAGCGAAGAGTTAATCTTCGATATAGTCCCGTTCCGCAGTGGCTATCACGCCCTGCTCGGACGAACCGCATTCGCTAAATTCAATGCGGTGCCGCACTACGCATATCTCAAGCTCAAGATGCCAGGCCCTCGTGGAGTAATTACGGTCAACGGAAACATAGAACGCTCCATCCGTACGGAGGAGCACACGGCGGCCCTCGCAGCGGAAGTACAAAGCAGCCTTTCAAGGCAACTCTCCAGTCCGACCGTTAAAAAGCGGGACAATGCAAAGCGCACTCGGAGTAACCTGCAACAAGACCGCCTGGCACGTTTGGAGCAAGCGTAGCAATACGGCCCCAACCCCAGCCATCGCAACATAGCGGAGCTAGTACCTCGAGTACACAATTACACCCTCGAAATTCCATGGGCACAGGGGGAGGGGCACATTAATGGCATGCTTACAATACGGCTTCAAACGTACTAGGGGCTGCCGGATTTTTTTTTTACTTTCAGGACTCCACACTCTGGATAACCTGTTCGGCTTTGCTGCCGCACAGACGATGCAAGACCCAGGAAAGCAGACAAAGCTATGCCGCATTACGAAACTCTCAGGTGGTCTCTATTTCGAGCAATATACAATGTTTCTAAATTCCGCGGCCTGCGCCTGGTCAGGACATGTTAAATAGTCTAATATCTTTTTTGCTTATCGCACTACTTGTGTCGTTCGGCTTTGATAAATAGCCTCTCTATAAACAATGCATAGCTTTTCGCCTATTTTTTGTGTTGTCCTCTTTTAATATATATGTTCATTAAAAAAACATGATCGCAACCGTACACCATGGTACGGAAAAACACGCCAGGGGCTTCATTACCCTTCTATCTGGTGTGAGAAGTCCGTACACTTTCACAAGTGTGGCACCCCGAACTTATAGCACTATATGCATCGGCTCCGAATCATGATTTTGGTCACATGTTGGGTTTGCCCGGCTCCTATGTTTTGGTGCCTTACGTTCCGCTATATCGGCTAAGGTAGCACTAGGAGAACCACTACGATTGTGCCCCAGTTCAGGTGGGTTAAGCACCTTAGTGGAGAAAGCTAAAACAGACTGTCATGATAAGGCGTGAGACCGGTCGCTGTTCGAGAGGTTTTTCGAGTCCTTAAAGACTTATACCGCTTCGAGCGAGGAGCTGGCTATGTCCGGCCAAAGGCATGGATAGCGCCCCGAATTCGGCCTTCCGAACTAGGGGCTTCGCCGAAATTTAAAATTATAACGTTCTGTGGCTAAGTGAGAGTGTACAAGCATTATAGTCCGATTGCCTGGTTCGTTGTGCTGAGAGCCTCCCTCGAAGGACCCAACTATGGGAAAAAGAGCCCTCAGGTTTATCCCGAACACCCCAGCACTAGTGGCATGGGGGCAGAAGCCGACGACTGGCCATCTCTCAATTTTTGATAAACGGCCGCATAGAAAATAATATTTTAAATTCAATAAGCATTGCTTAGCGCATATGAACAAGTTTTCAGCGCACAGGATACAAACGAGCGAGTTCATTCAAATACTACATCTTTAGTACATTCATCCGCGACAAGGCGGGCTCCGGCAAGAACTTCCTTGTAGTAGTTCTCGGGCTTGCGATGCTCCTTCCCCGGCGGCGGCCCGTCCTTCACCAGCTTCTCTCCGTCTAGCTTACCCCAGTGTACCCTTACACGGGCAAGAGCCCTCCAGGCACCTTCAATGCAGGCGGAGCGCTTGATGACCTCAAGCCGTGGACATGCCTCCACCAGCTGCCGCACTAGCCCAAAATAGCTCCCAGGCAGGGCCTCTCCAGGCCACAGCCGAACTATTAAGCCCTTCATGGCCTGTTCGGCCGCCTTGTGGAGCTCGACCAGCTGTTTCAGCTGATCGCTCAAAGGCACAGGGTGTCCGGCCTCAGAATACTGAGACCAGAACACACTCTCCGTCGAGCTGCCCTCTTCAGCTCGGTAGAACGCGGCGGCGTCGGATACGCTGCGGGGAAGATCGACGAACGCCCCTGGAGAACTCCGGATTCGGGTAAGTAACAGGTAGTTTACTTTTATATTCCCACTTTGCATTAAGAATGCCTTACCCGTTGCTATCTTTTTCACCTCCTCCAATTCTTGGAGGGCCTTTTGGGATTCGGCCTTGGCACTCTTGGCGGTCTCAAGGGCCGACGCGAGCTTGGATGCTTGCGCTCTTGACTCAAGCTCCAAACTCTCATGTTTTTTCATGAGAGCTTGTAGCTCTTGCTGCACCTCGCCGACCTAAACCCCAAGCCTTTCTCGCTCGGCGCGCTCCTCGGCTGTTTTCTTTTCGGCCTCATCCAGCGCCTGCTTCAGGGTTGCCACCTCGGTTGTGGCCCCTACAAAAAGCAGTATGATCCTGTTATTTCTTTCTGCAATCAAGCCTCTCTATAAGCACCTTTTTTCTTTTTTAGGGTATTTCTTACCTTCTTTCTCCTCGAGCTGCCGTTTGGCAAAGCCGAGCTCTTGCTCGGTCCGCTCGAGGTCCTTTTTAAGGACATCCACCTGCGCAGTCAGTGCGGCGGTGGACAGCAGCGAAGCCTGCATACGCATATTTGACTTTTTGTTGTTAGACTCATGCGAATATTACTAGATCCTCTATTCGGCTTTTCTTTCCGAACACCGAACAGAGCATCAGGGGCTACTGTCTATGCGGTAAATAATTTGACATATTTTTACTTACCTCAAAGCCTGTTAGAAGGCTAGCGCAAGCTTCAGTACTGAACCCTTTGGATCATCGTACTCATAACAGTACAGTGCTCCTCATCGATGGCGGCGCCCTCAAGCACCTCCAGCAGATTGTCCGGCGCCTCCGGTTGGATGGAGGCCGCCGGCTCAAACGGCTTACTCCTCTTGGAAGGAGTTCGCCCACCGCGGACCAGGACTGTCGAGTTCGGCGCGGTGTCCGGCACAAAGCCGGACTGGGAGCCCTGGGGGGTTTCATCCCCTTTACTCCTGGGGTCCGGAGGATTGCCTTGCGGCTCCTCCAGGACGATCTCCTCCTGCCCTGCTTGGCGGGACACCACTTCAGCATCGTCCGCCCTGCGGGGGGAGACAGCGGGCGGAACAGAGTTCACGTCCGACGAATCCTGGGAGCCGCTCGACGAATCGTCGAGATCGGCCCGGGGCGGGCTGCATAAATTACGAGCGATATTAGGGAAAGCCGCGCATTAAAAGAATATCACGAGTCATTCTGGTATATAAATACTTACGATTTCGCCGGACGCTTGGTTCTGCCGGGCCGCTCCTCTCTGCCCTCTTCGGCGTCGTGGGAGTAGTCCGGCGGAGGGGTCTTCCTTTTTCTCGACCCCTCGGCCTCCCCCGTTGGGGTGGCCTTCTTCTTCTTTTCCCCCCTCGCTGGGGGGGAAGAGCTTTCTTGTTCCTCCTCCTCGTTTTCACGAGAGGAGGGCGTTGCGGACTCGTCTCGTCAGATGACGAGTCCGACACCACCATGTTGCGGGAACTTTTTCGAGTCTCGGTGGTTTTCTTCTTCTTGGCCTTCTTCTCCGGCACCACATAAGGTGTCGGAGCCATCAGCTTCACCAAGAGAGCTGGGGCTGGGTCTTCGGGCAGGGGAGCCGGATAGTTAATTGGTCCGGACATAGCCTGCCAAGCCTGTCAAAGGTAAAGGGAGTTTTAGATCTCGCATAGAGTTAATCTATGAAGAAGAGCTTAACAAACCTGTCAAAGGTATAGATATCTCACCTCGCTGGCATTATGCTGCAAGCTGTATCCGCGGTCCTCGAAAGTGGATGTGGGGGACTCGGCGCCTTTGGTCAGCACCTTCCAGACGTCTTCATACGTCGTGTCGAAGAGCCTACTAAGGGTTTGGTGCTGCGCCGGGTCGAATTCCCACAAAGTAAAATCCCGTTGTTGGCACGGGAGGATCAGGCGAACGAGCATGACCCGGATCACATTGATTAGCCGGATTGGCTTGTTCAACAGGGACTGGATGCACGTTTGCAACCCAGTCACTTCTTCCTCGTTGCCCCACGACAGGCCCGTCTCTTTCGAGTACATGAGCCGCGTGGGGGGTCCGGATCTGAACTCGGGGGCTGCGACCCATTCCAGATCGCGTGGCTCGGTGATGTAAAACCACCCGGCCTGCCAACCCTTTAGGGACTCCACACAGGAGCCATCAAACCAGAGGACGTTGGCCATCTTGCCGACCATAGCGCCTCCGCACTCCGCCTGGGTGCCGGACACCACCTTGGGCTTGACATTGAAGGTCTTGAGCCAGAGGCCGAAGTGGGGGCGAACGCGGAGAAAGTCCTCACACACGACGATAAACACCGAGATGTTGAGGACAAAATTCGGGGCCAGATCGTGGAAATCCAGGCCGTAGTAGAACATGAGCGCCCGGACAAATGGGTGAAGTGGAAAGCCCAGTCCGCGGAGGAAGTGGGGAAGAAAAACTACCCTCTCATGGGGCCCTGGGGTAGGAAGAAGTTGTCCCTTCTCAGGAAGCCGATGCGGGATGTCCTTGGACAAGTATCCAGCTTTCCTTAGCTTTTTTACTTGGGCCTCCGTAACGGAGGAGGCCATCCACTTGCCTCCTGCTCCGGACATTGTTGGAGAAGGTTGAGGAAGGAAGGGCGGACTTGGGCGCTGGAGCTTGAGTGCGCGAGAGATGGATTGGCAAAGGAGGAAGAAGGCGTAGGTTAAAAAGGTGAATCCTTATCCCTTTATACAAGCGGGTGCGGTTAGGCGTCCCCACCTACCTAATAAAACTCACTTGCCTCCCAAGCGCCGTGGTAAATGGCGCGGTTGGGTTACCCACATCCGTATTGATGAGAATCCCGTTAAAAGGGGCACACGATCTCTGCTTTGACAAGACGTGCCAAGGAAACTGCCTCGCTAAACACGCTGAGGTGGAACAATGAAAACAATTTATATAAAGAGCTTGGCCGCAGTGTAATGACGCACTGCGGAATACATCAGCAGATTTGATTTGTGTTAATATTATTCTCTATATGGCAATATGTGGAAACTTATTTTGCAGAGCCGGACACAATTTTTGGTGTTTACAATCTTCTTGAAGAAATTGGAGGAGGAACCCGCCTTGCAATGCCGAAGACATTCTGCGCGCCAGACTCGTCGTCATTGAAGCCTGGTTCAGGGGCTACTGAGGGAGTCCTGGATTAGGGGGTGTTCGGATAGCTGGACTATACCTTCAGCCAGACTCCAGGACTATGAAGATACAAGATTGAAGACTTCGTCCCGTGTCCGGAAGGATCTTTTCTTGGCATGGAAGGCAAGCTAGGCGTGCGGATATTCAAGATCTCCTACCATTGTAACCGACTCTGTGTAACCCTAACCCTATCCGGTGTCTATATAAACCGGAGGGTTGTAGTCCGTAGGACAACCATCGTCATACACAATCATACCATAGGCTAGCTTCTAGGGTTTAGCCTCCTTGATCTCGTGGTAGATCTACTCTTGTACTACCCATATCATCAATATTAATCTAGCAGGAGTAGGGTTTTACCTCCATCGAGAGGGCCCGAACCTGGGTAAAATAAAGTGTCCCTTGTCTCCTGTTACCATCCGACCTTAACGCACAGTTCGGGACCCCCTACCCGAGATCCGCCGGTTTTGACACCGACAACCGGCCTCATATAACAGGAGTTATTTCTCCTCCGAGAGTTGGGGTATGACCCTCACTACAAGGATGGTCAGCCAACATCATGCCCAAAGGTTGCAGGTATTCTATATTTCCATATTTGGTTATATTTCACAACCTAGGTTGTAATCCTTGGTCATATATATAGGGGTATCATGACCCGCCCGGCGGCAAACCACCAGGGCGCTTTAAGCTTCTTATCTGCAGGAATAGCTAGAATAAATGGTTATGGATATCATATCTCAAGCATGTCGACTCAAGCAAGCATCAATTGCAGATAAATGTGCACGAAGGCATGTCAGACCAAGTATTTTTTACTAGCCTGTTACAAGGAGATTCGATGCCCAAAAGAATAATTGTTTTCTCAAGCACATGATGCAGCACATAGAAGACTAAACCAGCCTCCGGTTCATGATTGGTCACATCTTGGCCTGACGGCTACGGATCATCTTGCGCTGCTTCACCTTCTTCCTCTCTACCCAGCGGCTGGAAGTCAGCAGTCGCCCAGTTGATCCCAGTTAAAGCTTGGAAAACAGCTTCATCACTTATAAGCGTGGACAGTTCAATGTCAGGGGCATAAGTGTGCTTACGGATTGGCGAGATAAGATTTTGGGCATCAGGAATTGGCGCAGCAACCCGTTTGTTCTTGTCATCATAGCTTGCCTGATAGTATGAGAGATCCGCTTCTTCAACCAGTTGACAAGCCAGTGGGCGTACTTCCCGGTTTATGACTCGGAGATCATCTTCGCCAAATTATGTTCCGTCTTCCTTCAAACTAGGATAACCTTGGGCCGCTTCAACTGGATCAAAGTCAGGTACCCATGCTTTTGTCCGGGTCAGTGCGGCCAAAGCGCCCGTTCTAGCGGTGTCGGTGTACTAAAGTAGGGGTACCTTAGTATCCCGAACTTGTGCACGGGCAGTCGTAGCACCCCGCGGCAAGGCTTGCCAGGCGATCGCCAAGACTCTCCGCGGCCCCTTTTTGGGCCATCCAAGAACAAAGTATTTGAGCCAAGGCCCCAGCAGGAGGGGCCTGCCGGGAAGGCCACCCGAAGAGAGCCAGGCCCCGGCAAGAGGAGCTTGCTGGGACTACCGCTCGAAGCACAAGACCCCGGCAGGAGGAGCTTGCCGGGAAGGCCAACCACGGCACGACAAGGACCTTGCCACGGCGTGTCCCGCGCTCCGGCAAGACCCGGTGAGCGAAAAGCTCCCGGGCGCGACAAGGCATCCACCGCGGCAAGGCGTTTGCCGCGGCAAGTTACCACCCCGTGCCTGCGCTCCAGCTCACCCACCAACGTGTCACTCTAGGGGCATTCCAGGCGCACGTGGCGGGAGGTTGTGCAGCCAGGGGCATGCGGTGGCGAAGCGAAGCTGACAGAGTAGCCATCGTGGCAAATGGTGGCGCTCCTGACGGTCCACTTCCCTCCACCGTCTGGGCGACGCGGACAGGCATTTAATGCCCTTGTCCCCCGCCGTCAGAGTTAGGTTCGATAGCACTGTACCGCCACTGTGCAGGCAGCTGTACCCACTACAGCATTCTCCCATTTTTGCCCCCACCTGCGCTGCCACCTGTGGGTAACCCCTTGAGCATATAAAAGGAGGCCCCATGCGCACGTAGGAGGAGGAGGACACCCATCGCCACGCTCGGTCTCGCCAGCGGCTCGTGTGTACTGTACCACCACGCGCTCCCGAGCAAGAACACAATACAATCCACAAAGCAGCAGTAGGGTTTTACGCATCCTTGTGGCCCGAAGCTGGGTAAAATCCCTTTTGTGCATCGCCTCGATCCGCTCTTCATTCAACCTCCACCCCCGCCGAACCAGTAAGGGGCTCGGTCCCCATAGGTGTTCGAGGAAGCCGATTCCCCCCGACATCTTTGGCGCGCCAGGTAGGGGGCGTCGAAGTTGTGCGAACCTGATCCGGTGCCTGCACCAGCCAGATCTCCTTCATCTTCGTCGACATGCCACCGAAGAAGAAGGCTCCGGAGGTGGCCGGTCCGTCCACGTCGAACCCGCCGCCCTTGGAGCAAACGGGTGGTGGGGACGGCGCCGCCGGCGGGACGGGCGTCGTCGAGCCAGCTCATGGCGCCACGGCGTCCAAACATGCACCGCGCCCCTCTCAGGAGGCACGGGACCAACAGCGTCTTGGCGCCACGGTACCATACGCTCGCTGGACCCAAATCGAGCCGGCGGATCCCATGGCGCTCAGGGCCAGCACTCACACCAACGTGCTGGCGCGAGCGTGGCGCGGCTGCCTGGTCCGGGTGTTGCTCCTTCTAACGTAGTTAGAAGTTCGAGCACATCCCGCTCCACGCGCCGTTCGCCACCACTGCCCACCACTCCAGCAGAAGCGCTGGCGCGAGCTCAACTGCTCCTAGACTACCCTCCAGCGGCGGACAAGCTCGGTGACTGGAGGGCCACGATACAGAGCCTCATCGGTTTCGCCAACGGCGACACCCCGCGGCCACACAGCGCATCGCAGCCGCGGCGGGACGGCCAGGCGAGAACCGATGGCGCCAGGACCGGCGGGGGTGCGACCACCGTGCACTCCCCGCCCCAAAGGCCAAGGTCGCCGACTCGCCGGAATCATCACGACAACGACTCCACCGCGTCATCGAATCCGCGAGCTCGTCGCGATCAACGCCAAGTTCTTCATGAGCGAGAGCAAGAGGACGCTCGTACTCTGATCGAGCGTCGGAGAGAAGCGCGGCATCAATCAGACCACCGCGCTGGGCCCTCTGTCGACATGCATGCACCAGGGGAACCAGGCGACCTGCCGTACGCGGTGGGCTGCCCTGCGTTCACCCGTGAGCTGCGGCAAGTCCAGTGGCCCGGCACGAAGAATTTCAAGCCCGACGTACCAGAGAAGTACGACGGCAAGTCGCATCCGTCGGAGTTCCTCAGCATCTACACCATCGCGGTGCAGGCTGCTGGGGGGCGAGACGACAAGATCCTTGCCAACTACTTCCCGCTGGTACTCAAATCCAACGTCAGATCCTGGCTCATGCACTTGCCGGATAACTCCATATCCTCCTGGACAGACTTGTGCCATCAGTTTGTTGGCGCCTTTACGGGCGGCCACAAACCCAATGGCCAAGCGAGCGACCTTCATCTGCTCGTCCAGAAGGAAGGGGAACCCCTGCGCAAGTTCATCTAGAGATTCAGTCGTGTACACTACAACATCCCAGACGTCCACCGCGCCGCGGTCATCAGCGCGTTCCATCAGAACGTGCGTAACCGCAGGATGCGGGAGGAGATGGCGATTTGCAAGATCAAAGACGTCAGTGAGCTATATGCCCTGGCCGACAAGTGTGCCTGTGCTGAGGAAGGGAGGAAACTCCCCGGAGAGAACACTGGAGCAGGAGAATCTGACAGTGAGGATACCGCCCCGGCAAGGAAGGGCCGGCGATGGAGCAACAGGAAGAAGAAGAGCCAAGAAGTACTGGTTGTTGAGCAGTCCGGCGATGAAGGCGCCGCCAAGAAGGCCCAGGCTGGTAGCTCTAGCAAGGAGATTGCCGGATGCACCCACTACCAGGCTGTGGCGGTCGCCCACAAGCGGGACGGCACCAACAAGCAGTACTGCAAGATCCACCGCACCAAGGGCCATGACCTCCAGAGCTGCAAGCAGGTCGAGCGGCTCGTCGAGCTGCAAAAGGCCGAGTACGAGCGGCGCGACAAGGAGAGATCCCGGGGAGGTGGCGGAGGATCAGGCACGAAGCGCCCCGGCCAGGGAGGACGCCGCGACAAGGACAAGCAGCGGCAAGCGAACCGACCTCCCTGCGACCGCGACAAGAATGAAGACGACGACGAAGACGAAGACATGGATGACGTCGAGACCAGTGAGCAGGAGTTTCAGAAAGCCACAGAGGTCTTGTGCATAGACGGCGGTGCCTCCCTGCATACTTCTCACCGCCAACTCAAGCAATGGGTGCGTGAAGTCAATGCAGCGGAGCCACCCGTCGAGTCGCGCAAGCCTCTGAAATGGTCCAGCACGCCTATCATCTTTGATATTGAGGACCACCCTGATCGCACAACCGCGATCGGGTGCTTGCCGATGTTGGTCTCGCCAATAGTCCGCAACCTCAAGGTCACTAAGATGCTAGTTGACGGCGGGGCCGGCTTGAACCTGATCTCCTTCGCTGTGCTCCAGAAACTCCAAGTCCCCGACAGCGAGCTCGAAGAGACCGGCACGTTCCAAGGAATCAACCCGGGAAGGAGCAAGCCGAAGGGGAAGATAACATTGCCAGTGACATTTGGCAGCGAGCTGAACTTCAGGACAGAGAGGATCACTTTTGACGTTGCCTATTTTCCATTGCCTTACAATGGAATTCTCGGCCGTCCAGCGCTCGCAAAGTTCATGGCGGCCTCTCACTACACCTACAACATGCTCAAGATGCCAGGCCCGATAAGCGTCATCTCTGTCCCCGGCGACAAGAAGGATGCCCTTATCTGTGCCGACAAGATCTACCAGGAAGCAGCAGCCGCAGCGGATCACAAGCCGCTTACCGCTGAAGCTCCCGGAGGGAAGAAGAGGACCAAGTCCGGCAAGTGCTCTGGCGCCCACTCCGGCAAGCGCACCTCTTCGGAGTGCTGCGCTACCGTCGAGGACGCGCCATCGAGCTCCACCGGCAAGAGTAAGAAGACAATGGCGGCTCCGCCAACGACCAAGAAGGTGCCCGCCAAGGAGGACGGCACTGGTGGTACCTTCACCATCAGTGCCACGCTCGACCCCAAATAGGAAAGCGCGCTCGTTGCTTTCCTGTGGGCGAATGTCGATGTGTTTGCCTGGCAACCATCCGACATCCCCGGCGTTCCCAGGAAAGTGGTTGAGCACCACCTCGCCGTCTGTCCTCACGCGCGGCCCGTCAAGCAGAGAGTCAGGAAGCAAGCAGTGGAGCGCCAAGAGTTCATCGCAGAAGAGATCAAGAGGTTGGAAGCGGCAGGCCTCGTCAGAGGTGTGCTCCATCCGACGTGGTTGGCCAATCCTGTTGTCGTGCGCAAAGAAAATGGGAAATGGAGGCTTTGCATCGACTTCACTGATGTTAACAAAGCTTGTCCCAAAGATCCCTTTCCCTTGCCGCGCATTGACCAGATTGTTGACTCCACGGCCGGATGTGACCTGCTTTCATTTCTTGACGCATACTCAGGATATCATCAGATCTTCATGGCTGAAGAAGATGAAGAGAAGACCGCGTTCATCACTCCATGTGGCACGTACTGTTTCGTACGGATGCCTTTCGGACTGAAGAACGCCGGTTCAACATTTGCGAGGGTTGTCCACACCGCTTTTGAGCCACAAATCCACAGAAATGTGGAGGCCTACATGGATGACATAGTGGTCAAGAGCAAAGACAGGGCAACCCTAATTCAAGACTTAGAAGAGACCTTTGCGAACCTGCGCAGGACCAGCCTCAAGCTCAACCCCGAGAAGTGCGTGTTCGGAGTCCCTTCCGGCAAGGTTCTCGGGTTCTTCATGTCTCAGCGAGGAATAGAAGCCAATCCAGACAAGATCAAGGCCATCGAGCAGATTGAAGCACCAATGCGTGTCAAGGACGTACGAAGGCTTACCGGCTGCGTCGCGGCTCTCAGCAGGTTTATTTCCAAGTCTGCAGAACGCGCCCTGCCGTTTTTCAAAATTTTGAAAAAGGCGGGTCCTGTAAAATGGACTCCGGAAGCGGAGGCTGCGCTGCAGGACCTGAAGAAATACCTGTCCTCCGCTCCAATACTTGTCGCGCCTAAACCACAAGATAAGTTACTGCTATACCTAGCGGCAACCAATCAAGTGGTTAGTGTTGCGTTAGTAGCGGAGAGGGAGGCAGATGATGAGCCAGCAACCGCGGCAAGCACGTCTAGCGACAAGCAGGGGGCTTCCCCGACAAGCTCTGGCCTCGACAAGGATGAATCCGCACAGGAGCAAGTGGAGGTGCAGAAGAAGAAAATGGTGCAGCGCCCAGTTTACTTTGTCAGCTCCCTTTTGCAGGGGGCTAGGTCAAGGTACTCTGGTGTGCAGAAGTTGCTTTTCGGCCTCCTCATGGCCTCGAGAAAGCTGCGCCATTACTTCCAAGCACACGAGATTACAGTTGTCACCCGCTTTCCGTTGAACAGGATACTGCAGAATCCAGAAGCAACAGGCAGGATTGTCGAGTGGGTACTAGAACTGTCGAGCTTCGGTCTCCAGTTCGAGAGCACCTCGACTATCCAAAGCAGGGCATTGGCAGAGTTCATAGCGGAGTGGACACCGACACTGGACGAAGATATCCCAGAGATGAGCATCCCCGCCAAAGAAGCAAGCAAAGAGTGGCTGATGTACTTTGATGGTGCTTTCTCGCTGCAAGGCGCCGGTGCTGGCGCGTTACTCGTCGCGCCCACCGGAGAGCACCTCAAGTACGTAGTCCAGATGCACTTCCCCAAGGAGCAAGCAACCAATAATACTGCAGAGTATGAAGGTCTGCTCGCCGGTCTCAGGATCGCGGCAGAACTTGGGATCAAGAAGCTCATTGTCAGGGGTGACTCGCAGCTTGTCGTCCGCCAAGTGAACAAGGATTACCAGAGTCCGTTGATGGAAGCGTACGTTGATGAAGTGAGGAAGCTGGAAGAGCACTTTGACGGCCTGCAAATGGAACACATTCCAAGAGCTGAGAATGACATCGCTGATGGCCTGTCGAAGTGCGCAGCATTTAAGTTTCCTGTGGAACCAGGAACCTTTGTGCTCAAGCTGACTCAACCATCCATAATGCCATCAACCAGACAGAGCAAGAAGAGGAAGTTGGTCTCCGGCGACTATCTTCCAGCAGAGCTCCCTGGAGCCGCCGCCAAGAAGGTCCCCAAGATCGACGCCAAGAACGCTGAGGAGCCGTCTGCTCCGGAAAGCCCCAGGGTTTGTTTAGAAGCAGGCGATCCCGACAAGTTTTGCTCCGGCAAGCTTGCTGGGGAACATCAAGCTCCGGCTGAGCCCCAGATCCTCGCCGTAGAAGCGGACATTCCCGCAACAGCAGAAGTGCCTTCAGTCCTTGTTGTCGAGCCGCAGGCTCCGGCATGGGCGCAGCAGACTGTCCATTTCCTCCAGCACAGAGAACTTCCCGAAGAGCAAGAAGAAGCAGAAAGAGTAGCCCGGCGCTCGAGTATGTACCAGTTCGTCGACAACACACTGTACAGAAGAGGGCGCAACGGTGTGAAATTGAAGTGCATTCCCCGGGAAGACGGGCAGCAGCTGTTGGCAGAGATACATGGAGGCATATGTGGTCACCACATCGGCGCAAGAGCACTCGCCGGCAAAGTGTTTCGGCAAGGTTTCTTCTGGCCGACAGCCCTCCAGGATGAAACTGCACAAGTAACCAAGTGTGAAGCGTGCCAGTTCCATTCCAAGCAGATACACCAGCCAGCTCAAGCTCTCCAGACGATCCCTTTATCCTGGCCATTTTCGGTCTGGGGGCTCGACATCCTCGGCCCCTTTCCCCGAGCTGTCGGGGGCTTTGAGTACTTGTACGTCGCAATCGACAAGTTCACAAAGTGGCCGGAACTGGAACCAGTGAGGAAGGTGACAGCACAGTCAGCCATCAAGTTCTTCAGGTCGATTGTCTGCCGCTTCGGGATCCCCAACAGGATCATCACCGACAACGGTACACAATTCACGAGCCGCGCCTTCATGCAATACGTCCAAGATCTCGGCACCAAGGTCTGCTTCGCTTCTGTTGCTCATCCCAGGAGCAACGGTCAAGCTGAAAGGGCCAACGCCGAAGTACTGCGCGGGCTCAAGACCAGAACTTTGGACAGGCTGCACAAGTGCGGAAGAAACTGGATCGAGGAGCTGCCGGTGGCTCTTTGGTCGATCAGAACGACGCCAAATCGAGCCACTGGCCAGACACCATTTGCTCTAGTCTATGGAGCAGAAGCAGTTACCCCCACGAAACTCGTATACGGGTCACCTCGAGTGCTCGCTTATGATGAGCTTGAGCAAGAGCGGCTGCGTGAAGATGACGCGCTGCTCCTTGAGGAGGATCGTCTTCAGGCTGCTGTGCGAGCCTCTCGCTACCAGCAAGCTTTGCGTCGCTACCATAGCCGCAAAGTTAAAGCCAGAAGCTTCGAGGAAGGCGACCTTGTTCTTCGGCGCGCCCCGTCCGCCAAGAATCATAACAAGTTGACGCCGAAGTGGGAAGGCCCTTACCGGGTGAGACGAGTCACGAGGCCCGGCGCTGTCCGCCTCGAGACCGAAGATGGCACTCCGGTGAGCAACTCCTAGAACATTGAGCATCTTCGTAAGTTTTACCCGTAAGGCGCGGTTGTCGGGCCCCGCCCGGCAACCAACCTTTTGTACAAGGCTTGCCGCAGTTGCATGTAATCCTTTGTACAAAGCCAGGCGCAGACCCTGAGCAGCAGAAATGAAGAGCTGGTGCCCTAAGTTTTAGCATGCATGCTGAGTCGAGTCTCGTCCTTGGTTAGGGTTGACAGTGCCTAACAGCTGCTAACCCCTAGCTTAGAGGTCGAGTCTGCGTCCTTTTTCCAGTTCCTTCGTTTCCTTTGGTTCGCAGGGTTTTGCATATCCTGGCCAGGCCGCTTAAGGACGAAGAAGAGAAGAAGGGCGGACCAGCATCTGGTCCCCGGCAAGCCAGTATTGCCGGAGGTTGCAAGTACGAAGATTCGCCCGCGGCAAGCCAAAGTTGCCGGGGGCTGCAATCCCAGATAAGTTTTTGCATCCCTTGTCATGCATTCCCTTATGAACTGTGGAATACGAAAACCATGTTTCCTCCTAGAAGCTACCGTGCTCCCTTAACGACAGGCCCCAGAGCGCGTTCCTGGGGCCCGTTTTGGTAGTAGTCGCGGCGGCAAAGGGGCGGAACGAGGGGCCCGAACCCGCTTCATCCCTTCCTCCGCCAAAGGCGTGAGAGAGGTCGAGTGGCGCGGGAAGACGGCAGGGCCTGTTGCCGGGCAAAGAAGTGTCTATCTTAACGATATAAAGGATTCGTTCCTTGGCGTGGGTTTTACCCACGGGACAAATGGCCCGGCAAACATCCCCTTTTCATTAAAAACATTCCGCTCAGGTACAGTTCAGAGAGAATGAAAAACATGAAAAGATGGGATTACAAGTTTTAAACACAGCTAAGGCCCGAGGGCTTACAGATTGAAAAAAAGATAAGATGCCCGTAATCCCTTTCTTGTCTCTCTCCTCAGGAGGTAGGACAAGGAGGCAGAGAGGGCAAAAGGAGCGCCTAGGCGAGCTACGGGTGGCAGAAGACACCAGCAGAACGCCCAGAGGGCCGCCGGGGGGCTCCGGAGGCTGGATGGTGGCGGCGGCGCCGGAGATGGAGTTCGAAGATGAGGCAGCGGGACGTCAACACGCTGTCGGGGGCACCTAGCCCTCGTACTCCGAGTTGACGGCCTTGCCGCCAGTCCTCCTCCTCTTCCGCAGCCTCGCCGCTCCAGCCGCCCGGGAAGACAACCCCGAGAAGCTCAAGGAGCCGGCGACCCGGATGATGGGGTCGCCGGTGCCACACGAAGCTGCGACCGGCGCCTAGTCGGACCCGTCATCCCGACGACCGCTGCCCTCGTCGTCGCTGTCGCTCCCTTCCTCATCACTCTCGCTCGAGGAGGAGCTTTCGCTGTCGGAGGAGCTGTCCACGCAGCACCGGGCCCGGGTCCCAAAGTCCCCGAAGGCCTTGACGGAGAGGTGATCGCCCTCCATCAACTTAAAGTGGAGGGTGAACCCCTCCGTCAAGGTGTGGATACGGGCGAATGTCTTCCACCCTCGGCCAAGATACACTACGCCGGGGGCTAGGAACTCGACGTGGACCCGCGTGCCGCTGATCCCGCAGCCCTTCATGCGCAGCCTTAGCGTCTCGGGTCGCTCCATCTCCATCACGCTTGCGAAGGGAGCCGGGAGGTGGAGGTGGCGGCGAGGCGCCCGGTGCAGCCTGACGAAGAACTCGCAAGGATCGTCCCCGAGGTGGACCGCCGTGGGAAGAGGAGCCGCTGGCGGAGGCGAGGCCGGCGCATCGCCCCGCCCGCCTCTTCCCTGAGCGCCGCGGCCTCGTCCACGCCCTCGTCCACGACCTCTCCCCCTCCCCCTTGCCCTTACGGCTGGCTCCGCCACCGCGGGTGCAAGGAGAGGAGGGGCGCGCTGCCTGGCGGCAACCCTCGCCGCCACCGATGAAGGACCCGGATTCCCTTTCTCCATGGCGAATGGAGGGAGGGGGTCAGAAGATGAAGAGGAGAAGAGATGGAGGAGTGTGGGTTCCCGTCACCCCCTCTTGCTCTTTATAAAGGCGCAGGGTGGGGGCTCGACCGCCCCGCTCAGCCAATCAAGACGCAGGAAGGCCAGGCGACTAGGGCCGACCTGCTGCCCCGACCCGCGACGGCCCGTTTCCCTGCCTCCACCATCCGCAACCCCGGGTGCATGGAAGCCGCGTGGCTGACGCGCAGGACCGAGGCGACGGATGAGGCGACCTCTCCCCACCCCGTGATCGTGGGGAATGGGCGCCTCGGAAACCGTGCTTCGGCCCCGTCCAGCGACCAAGCCACGCCTCCACGCCTCCCTCCACTTATGGAGCTAGCGCGAACCGTCCCCCTTTATGGCGACGTGACGCATGCCTGCAGGGTTCGGCCCCGCGCACGCCACCCACGTCACGCACGCCTCTCCCCACGATGCCGCGTTCGACGCGTTCCTTTCGGGGAGGACGTGGTGGGCGCAGAAGCAGATGCAGCGTGACCCAGGCCACACATGCCCGTGCACTGTTTTGGGCCTGGCCCAACAGCGCTCGGCACCGTGTATGGCCCAGGCCCGGGGGCTCCTGTCGGTGTACTAAAGTAGGGGTACCTTAGTATCCCGAACTTGTGCACGGGCAGTCGTAGCACCCCGCGGCAAGGCTTGCCAGGCGATCGCCAAGACTCTCCGCGGCCCCTTTTTGGGCCATCCAAGAACAAAGTATTTGAGCCAAGGCCCCGGCAGGAGGGGCCTGCTGGGAAGGCCACCCGAAGAGAGCCAGGCCCCGACAAGAGGAGCTTGCCGGGACGACCGCTCGAAGCACAAGACCCCGGCAGGAGGAGCTTGCCGGGAAGGCCAACCACGGCACGACAAGGACCTCGCCACGGCGCGTCCCGCGCTCCGGCAAGACCGGGTGAGCGACAAGCTCCCGGGCGCGACAAGGCATCCACCGCGGCAAGGCGTTTGCCGCGGCAAGTTACCACCCCGTGCCTGCGCTCCAGCTCACCCACCAACGTGTCGCTCTGGGGGCATTCCAGGCGCACGTGGCAGGAGGTTGTGCAGCCAGGGGCATGCGGTGGCGAAGCAAAGCTGACAGAGTAGCCATCGTGGCAAACGGTGGCGCTCCTGACGGTCCACTTCCCTGCACCGTCTGGGCGACGCGGACGGGCATTTAATGCCCTCGTCCCCCGCCGTCAGAGTTAGGTTCGATAGCACTGTACCGCCACTGTGCAAGCAGCTGTACCCACTACATCATTCTCCCATTTTTGCCCCCACCTGCGCTGCCACCTGTGGGTAACCCCTTGAGCATATAAAAGGAGGCCCCATGCGCACGTAGGAGGAGGAGGACACCCATCGCCACGCTCGGTCTCGCCAGCGGCTCGTGTGTACTGTAGCACCACGCGCTCCCGAGCAAAACACAATACAATCCACAAAGCAGCAGTAGGGTTTTACGCATCCTTGCGGCCCGAAGCTGGGTAAAATCCCTTGTGTGCATCGCCTCGATCCGCTCTTCGTTCAACCTCCGCCCCCCGCCGAACCAGTAAGGGGCTCGGTCCCCATAGGTGTTCGAGGAAGCCGATTCCCCCCGACAAGCGGCATAATTTTTTAGCTCGTCTACCCAGGCAGGAAGCATAGATAACCTTTCTATGGTATCCTTGATCAAGGTGGGAGGCGGATTGTTGTGGGAAGCAGTGTAGATGATCCGTTGTGCGCCAGTATACAGCTGCTCTATCAAAGTATAAGCCGCTTTCAACTTCTTTTGAACATCAGATCCCAAGTGGCTAATACGAGTTCCTGTATCATTGCAAGGATTAGTAAACCGACAAATGCATGAGAAGATATGTTGAAATCAGGAATCAAGGATGCTTACCAAAAACAGCTGCGGTCATCGCATGAACCTGCCGCTTTACGTTGTTTAGTTCATCAACCACCGGTTTAAGAGCAGCCTCTGCTTTCTCAGCCCTTTTGATCAAAGCGGATTTTCACTCTCCCAATCCGTCCGCTCCTTATTGAAGCCTTCTTTCAGTTCCTCCATAGTGCCTAGAGCGCTGGTCAATTCTTCCGTCGCTTTGGAGGTTTCAGCTTGTTGCGATTTAAAGTTCTCCTGCAGATCAACGGTTTGACTCTCTTTCTTGCTCAGCTTGGCCTACAAAGAGACAGTTATATGATGAGGTGACAGTACATACTTGAAGTACCAAGCACATAACAAGTTATGCCCTTGGTACTTGGGGGCTAATGCATATTTGCTCTTCATCATACATTTTCTACAAGTCCCAAGCATAATACAAGTATTCAACTTGGCACTTGGGGGCTCATGGATATTTGCTCAAAGAATGCTGATACGGGAGTTTTCTTCTACAAAGTCCCGGTTCATCTTTATAATGTTAAACCGGCACTTGGGGGCTACTTTAGTGAAGTTCAGATGCATTATTGCAAAGCATAATTTTTTTACTATGTCCCGGTTTAGAATGATATATTAAACCGTCACTTGGGGGCTACTGGATTTGATAAACTGAAATTAAATATAAGGGAAAAACACTTGTGGAGTTACCTCATATCGCTCCTTCATCATATTCACCAGACCGGCTTCATAGTCACGGCTGGTGTACAAACGGTTCAGATAACCAGAATGAAGATCTTGAGCATTCAGATGAGCATAAGTTGACAAATCGGAGTTCCATTTGGCTTTGCCAATTGCAGAGAATTCTTCCTTGGCAGTATGCTTTGATAAAGCGACAGGGTTTCCTGGAGCGGTATGGCCAGGGCCAGTAATCATAACATCATCATCTTTTTCCTCAGCAGCTTTTACTGGAGTCGCCGGTTGGTCAGTATCTTTTACAGGGCTGACCGGTTTGTCAGTCCGGATGGGGCTGCTTGGCTGGTCAGCATGACCTGTGGTGTGAACTTCTACTTTCTCAGCAACAAACTCATGATCTTGAGGCGGTGGGTCATTCAGCATGTCATCAATGTTGGTCTCTTTCAGGATCAGGAGTTTTCTCCGGTTCTGCAGCAGCATCTTCCTCTGTCGGTTTATTCAGACGAGCCTTCTTGCTGGGTCTGGGCTTGGCACTGAGAAAAATAAACATAAGGATCAGTACAGTATATATTAAGTAACATATCAAGGATATAAGTAAGGGCTCACCCCATCACTGTTTTTAGCGGTGGAAGCTTTGTGGCAGACGATTCGCCAGATGATGAGTGAGAAGTACCCTGATAATTGGAATCGGATGGGTTAAGAGGTTGATGAAAGCAACCCGCTTTAGGGCGTGAAGTGTCAAGGGGATAAGAGACCTCTGATCGGCGTTTTCGAACCGGAGTGTTCGGTAAACCGGTGGAGGTAACTACCTGGCCGCTATGCCGAGTTGTGCGGCGAGCCTCGTGCTATTGTGTCGTCACAAGAAAGTTCGGATCCAAGTAAGCAAGAGGATGAGAAAATTTAACTTTCCGGTTTGCTCAACGGATTTTTAGTGTTGGTAAAGGATCTGAATCGGAGGAAAGAGTGATTACCTCTACAACATCGGCTTGGCTGCCTTCAACGTCGTCCTGACAATAATTATCATCAATAAGGCGTATGAAGAATGAACCAAGAGAATCAATTTCTACCTCTAAATCCGGATTACCCACATCATCATCAGCTGGAGGATCGGAGGATGCAGTAGTCCTTTTCTTGGCAGCTTTTTTAATGACCTTGGTCTTTGGACGAACTGGCTTGACCGGTTTGTCTTGCGGCTTCACCGGTTTGTCTTGTGGTGGTTTCTTATTCCAGAATGGATCATCACCCTGTCACATAAGACAATCACACTTTTAGAGAATATTTGATCAGAAGTAACTTTAGAAGAAAGGATGATATAATTCTTACGGCGGGCGGTTTGTTGAAAGTGCAGAAAGGGAGTAGTCCGGTTTGGGCACATGCTTCCTCCGGTTCATTCAACATCTTCTTTACAGCCTCAGTGACTTCTTCATCTGTAAGCTGAATGTCAATGTGGCGCTGAGCGTCCTTCAAACTCCCAGTATACTCGCACATCAAACCGGATCGCCGACTTAAGGGCAGGATACTCCAACCTATCCAACAGCGAGCCAGGTCAACCCCTGTTAAACCGTTTGCCAGGAAGGCTCTTAGCTTTGATAATTGAGGAGAATAGTTGGACCTCTCTTTTGCAGTCAACCTTTGAGGAAAAGGATGTGTGTTGCTCAGACGTTCAGGGTGGTAACCCGGCAGCGGGTTTTCATCAGGTGGAGATGTGTATCTGCAATAAAACCAAGTGGCGTTCCACTCCTTGGGGTGACTGTGAAGTTTAGGATGCGAAAAAGTAACTTCCTTCCTCTTCTGAACCGCCATCCCGCCCAATTCAGTGTTGGGTCCATCTGTGAATTCTGTACAGCAGTTTAGGTGAAAGAAATCTCTGAACAGTTCTACTATAGGTTCTTCTTGAAGGTAAGCCTCACAAAAAACTTGTAAGTGGCAGATATTGGTCACAGAGTTAGGACCGATGTCTTGAGGGCGTAGTTGAAAGCTGGCCAGTACATCCCGGAAGAATTTTGAACCGGGAGGACTGAAACCCTGGCCTAAGTGATCAGCAAAAACAACAACCCCTCCATCCTTGGGTATAGGAGGACATTCCGGGCCAGGAACCCTCCAATGGATGACCTCCTTCTTGGCTAAAGCGCCCGTGTTGACAAGATTGTTTAACTGCTCTTCAGTTACTCGTGAACGAGCCCAATTGCACTCATAAACTTGCTTGGCCATGGTAATTGTCGGTGTACTAGAGTAGGGGTACCCTAGTATCCCGAACTTGTGCACGGGCAGTCGTAGCGCCCCGCGGCAAGGCTTGCCGGGTGACCGCCAAGGGCCTCTGTGGTTCCTTTGGAACCATTCAAGAACAAAGTATTTAAGCCAAGGAGACAAGGCCCCGGCAAGAGGAGCTTGCCGGGAAGGCCACTCAAGACGCAAGACCCCGGCAAGAGGAGCTTGCCGGGGAGGCCAACCAAGGCATCTCAAGGAACTTGCCGCGACGCGCCACGCGTCCCGGCAAGACCCGGCGAGCGACAAGCTCCCGGACGCGACAAGACAACAACCGCGGCAAGGCGTTTGCCGCGGCAAGCAACCACTCTGTACCTGCGCTCCAGCACACCCACCTACGTGTCGCTCTGGGACCCTTCCAGGCGTACGTGGCGGGAGGCTGTGCAGCCAGGGGTACACTATGGCAAGCGGCGCTGACAAGATCGCCATCGTGGCGAGCGGTGGCGTCCCTAACGGTCCCTTTTCTGCACTGTTTGGGCGATGCAGACGGGCATTTAATGCCCTTGTCCCCTGCCGTCGGAGTTAGGTATGATACACTTTGTAGGTAGCTGTACCTACCGCAACACCTTTCCATTTTTGCCCTCGCCTACGTTGCCACCTGTTGAAGACCCCTTGAGCATATAAAAGGAGGCCCATGCACAACGTAGAGGGGAGGAGGGACGAACAGTAGAACACTCACGCTCGGTCTCGTTAGCTGCTGGTGTGTACTGTAGCACTCAGCGCTCCCGAGCAAGAACTCAATACAATCCACAAAGCAGCAGTAGGAGTATTATCTCTCCGGAGAGCTCCGAAGCTGGGTAAAAACTGCTCGTGTGCCCCGCCTCGATCTGCTCTTCGCGTGGCCTCCACCCCCCGCCGAACCGAGAAGGGGCTCCATCCCCATAGGTGCTCACGGAGTCAGATTTCCCCGGCATCTTTGGCGCGCTAGGTAGGGGGCGTCGAGGTTGTGTGAACCTGATCCGGCGTTCACGCGAGCTAGATCTTCATCAACTTCATCGACATGCCGCCGAAGAAGAAGGCTTCGGAGGCGGCTGCTCTGTCCGCGTCGAACCCACCGCCGCCGGAGCAAACGGCTGGTGGGGAAGGCGCCGGCGGAAGAACGGGCGTCGACGAGGGAGCCCACGGTGCCGCCAGGTCCAAGGACAAGGCTGCGCTGCCCATCGACGGTGTAGCCGGCTCCCACGACGACCGAGCGTCCGTAGATGCACTGCGCCCATCTCAGGAGGCGCAGGACCGGCAGCGACGTGGTACCCACGGTACCATACGCCCGCTAGACCCAAATCGAGCTGGCGGATCTCGGGACGCTCCAGGCCAGCACGCGCGCCAACATGCTGGCGCGAGCGAGGCACGGTCGCCTGGACGGGATATTGCTCCTTCTAACGCAGTTAGAAGTCCGAGCATATCCCGCTCCTCGCACCGTTCGGCACCCTACCTGCCACTCCAGCAGAAGCTTTGGCGCGAGCTCAACTGCTCCTAGACTTCCCTCCAACACCAGACAAGATCGATGACTGGAGGGCCACCATTCAGAGCCTCATCGGCTTCGCCAACGGCGACACTCCACGGCAGGCGACTACGTTGCAGCCGCGGCAAGTCAGCCAGGCGCGACCCGGTGGCGACAAGACAGGTGGGGGTGCAACCACCGTGCACTCTCCGCCCCGAAGACCAAGATCGCCGACTCGCCGGGTCCACCGGGACAGCGACTCCACTGCTTCATCGGATCCACGAGCTCGTCGCGATCAACGCCAAGTTCTTCACGAACGACAGCAAGAAGACGCTCGTACTCGCATCGAGCGCCGAAGAGAAACGCGGCGTCAATCAGACCGGTGCGCTAGACCCACTGTCTACATGCATGCGCCAGGGGAACCAGGCAACCTGCCGTACGCGGTAGGTTGCCCTGCGTTCACCCGTGAGCTGCGGCAAGTCCAGTGGCCCAGCACGAAGAATTTCAAGCCAGACGTACCCGAGAAGTACGACGGCAAGTTGCATCCGTCGAAGTTCCTCAGCATCTACACCATCACGGTGCAAGCTGCTGGGGGGCGGGACGACAAGATCCTTGCCAATTACTTCCCGCTGGTGCTCAAACCCAACGTCAGGTCCTGGCTCATGCACTTGCCGGACAACTCCATATCTTCCTGGGCAGACGTATGCCATCAGTTTGTCGGCGCCTTTACAGGCGGCCACAAACCTCATGGCCAGGAGAGTGATCTTCATCTGCTTGCCCAAAAAGAAGGAGAGCCCCTGTGCAAGTACATCCAGAGATTCAGCCAAGTGCAACGCAACATCCCAGATGTCCACCCTGCCGCGGTCATCAGCGCGTTCCATCAGAACGTGCGTAACCGCAGGATGCGGGAGGAGATGGCGATGTGCAAGATCAGAGACATCAGTGAGCTGTATGCCCTGGCCGACAGGTGTGCACGTGCTGAGGAAGGGAGGAAACTCCCCGGAGAGAATGCAGGAACAGGAGGATCTGACAGCGATGATGCTGCCCCGGCAAATAAAAACCGGCGGCGGAACAACAGGAAGAGGAAAGGCAAAGATGTGCTAGTTGTTGAGCAATCCGGCAGCGACGGTGGCGCCAAGAAAGCCAAAGATGGTAGCTCCGGCAAGGAGGTTGCCGCATGCGCCAACTGCCAAGCTGTGGCGGCCGCCGACAAGCAGGATGGCACCAACAAACAGTACTGCAAGATCCACCGCACCAAGGGCCATGACCTCCAGAGCTGCAAGAAGGTAGAGCAGCTTGTCGAGCTGCAAAAGGCCGAGTACAAGCGACGTGACAAGGAGAAAGGACAAGGAGGTGCTGGAGGATCCGGTACGAAGTGCACCGGCCGGGGAGGACGCCGCGGCAAGGCCAATCAGCGGCAAGGAGACAGACCTCCCCGCGGCCGCGACAAAGACAAAGACGACGACGACAAAGACATGGATGATGACGAGACCAGTGAGCAGGAGTTCCAGAAAGCCACAGAGGTCTTGTGCGTTGACGGTGGTGCTTCTCTGCATACTTCACACCGCCAACTCAAGCAGTGGGTGCGGGAAGTCAATGCAGCAGAACCACCCGTTGAGTCACGCAAGCTTCTGAAATGGTCCAGCACGCCTATCATCTTTGATATTGAGGACCACCCTGATCGCACAACTGCGGTCGGGTGTTTGCTGATGTTGGTCTCACCAACTGTCCGCAACCTCAAGGTCACTAAGATGCTAGTTGACGGCGGGGCCGTCTTGAACCTGATCTCCTCCGCTGTGCTCCGGAAACTCCAAGTCCCTGACAGCGAGCTCAAAGAGACCGGCACATTCCAAGGAATCAACCCGGGAAGGAGCAAGCCGAAGGGGAAGATCACGCTGCCGGTGACATTTGGCAGCGAGTTGAACTTCAGAACTGAGAGGATCACTTTTGACGTTGCCGATTTTCCATTGCCTTACAATGGGATTCTCGGCCGTCCAACGCTCGCCAAGTTCATGGCGTCCTCTCACTACGCGTACAACATGCTGAAGATGCCAGGCCCGATAAGTGTCATCTCTGTCCCTGGCGACAAGAAATATGCTCTTATCTGCGCCGACAAGATCTACCGGGAAGCAGCAGCCGCAACGGATCGCGAGACACTTGCCGCTGAAGCTCCCGGGGGGACGAAGAAGACCAAGTTCGGCAAGAGTTCTGATGCCCACTCCGGCAAGCGCACCTCTTCGGAGTGCTGCGCTACCGTCGAGGACGCACCATCGAGCTCCACCGGCAAGTGTAAGAAGGCAATGGCAGCTCCGCCAGCGACCAAGAAGGTGTCCGCCAAGGAGGACGACACTGGTGGTACTTTCACCATCAGTGCCACTCTCGACCCTAAATAGGAAAGCGCGCTCATTGCTTTCCTGCGGGCGAATGTCGATGTGTTTGCGTGGCAACCGTCTGACATCCCCGGTGTTCCCAGGAAAGTAATTGAGCACCACCTTGCCGTCTGTCCTCACGCGCGGCCCGTCAAGCAGAAAGTCAGGAAGCAAGCAGTGGAGCGCCAAGAATTCATCGCAGAAGAGATCAAGAAATTGGAAGCAGTAGGCCTTGTCAGAGGAGTGCTCCATCCTACATGGTTGGCCAATCCCGTAGTCGTGCGCAAGGCAAACAGGAAATGGAGGCTTTGTATCGACTTTACCGACGTCAATAAAGCTTGTCCCAAAGACCCATTTCCCTTGCCGCGCATCGACCAGATTGTTGACTCCACGGCCGGATGTGACTTGCTTTCATTTCTTGATGCATACTTAGGATATCATCAGATCTTCATGGCAGAAGAGGATGAGGAGAAAACCGCATTCATCACTCCCTGTGGCACGTACTTTTTCATACGGACGCCTTTCGGTTTGAAGAATGCTGGTTCAACATTTGCAAGGGTCGTCCATACTGCTTTCGAGCCACAAATACACCGAAATGTGGAAGCCTACATGGATGACATAGTGGTCAAGAGCAGGGACAAAGCAACTCTGATTCAAGATCTAGAAGAGACTTTTGCAAATCTGCGCAAGATCAGCCTCAAGCTCAACCCCGAGAAGTGCGAGTTTGGAGTCCCTTCCGGCAAGCTTCTCGGGTTCTTTGTGTCTCAGCGGGGAATTGAAGCCAATCCCGACAAGATCAAGGCCATTGAGCAGATCGAAGCACCGAAGCGCGTCAAGGATGTGCGGAAACTTGCCGGCTGCGTGGCGGCTCTCAGCAGGTTTATCTCTAAGTCTGCTGAGCGCGCCCTGCCGTTTTTCAAAATTTTGAAAAAGGCAGGTCCAATGAAATGGACTCCGGAAGCGGAGGCTGCGCTGTAGGACTTGAAGAGATACCTGTCCTCCACTCCAATACTTGTCGCACCTAAACCACAAGAGAATTTGCTGCTATATCTGGCGGTAACTAATCAAGTGGTTAGTGTTGCGTTAGTAGTGGAGAGGGAGGCTGATGATGAGCCAGAGACCACGGCAAGCACGTCCAGCGACAAGCAGGGGGCTTCCCCGACAAGCTTTGGTCCCGGCAAAGATGGACCTGCGCAGATGTGCGAAGAGATACAGCAGAAGAAAATGGTGCAGCGCCTAGTCTACTTTGTCAGTTCCCTTCTGCACGGGGCTAGGTCAAGGTATTATGGTGTGCAGAAATTGCTTTTCGGCCTTCTCATGGCCTCGAGAAAGCTGCGCCATTACTCTCAAGCACATGAGATCACAGTTGTCACTCGCTTTCCGCTGAAGAGGATACTGCAGAATCCAGAAGCAACAGGCAGGATTGTTGAGTGGGCGCTGGAACTGTCAAGCTTTGGCCTCAAGTTTGAGAGCACTTCAACTATCCAAAGCAGAGCATTGGCAGAATTCATAGCAGTGTCGACGCCAACACCAGATGAAGAAATTCCAGAGATGAGCATCCCCGTCAAGGAGGCAAGCAAAGAGTGGCTGATGTACTTTGATGGTGCCTTTTCGCTGCAAGGCGCCGGTGCTGGTGTGCTGCTTGTCCCACCCACCGAAGAGCACCTCAAGTACGTAGTCCAGATGCACTTTCCCAAGGAGCAAGCAACAAACAATACTGCAGAGTATGAAGGATTGCTTGCCGGTCTCAGGATCGCGGCAGACCTTGGGATCAAGCAGCTCATTGTCAGGGGTGACTCGCAGCTTGTCGTCCGCCAAGTGAACAAGAATTATCAGAGTCCGTCGATGGAAGCTTACGTTGATGAAGTGAGGAAGCTAGAAGAGCACTTTGTCGGCCTACAGATGGAACACGTTCCAAGAGCTCAGAACGACATTGCCGATGGCCTGTGAAAGTGCGCAACACTTAAGTTACCTGTGGAACCAGGGATCTTTGTGCTCAAGCTGACTCAACCATCTGTTACGCCATCAACTGGATAGAGCAAGAAGAGGAAGTTGATTTCTGGCGACTATTTTCCGGCAGAGCTTCCCAAAGCCACCGCCAAGAAGGTCCCCAAGATCAACACCAAGAGTGCTGAGGAGCAGTCTGCTCCGACAAGCCCCAGGGTTTGTTTCGTTGAAGCAGACGCTCCCGACAAGTTTTGCTCCGACAAGCTTGCCGGGGAACGTCAAGCTCCGGCTGAGCCGCAGGTTCTCGCCGTAGAAGCGGATGTTCCCGCAGCAGCAGACATGCCTTTAGTCCTTGTTGTCGATCCACAAGCTCCAGCATGGGCACAGCAGATCGTCCGTTTCCTTCAGACAGGAGAACTTATCGAAGAGCAAGAAGAAGTGGAAAGAGTAGCCCGGCAGTCAAGTATGTACCAGTTTGTCGACAACGCACTGTACAGAAGAAGACTCAACGGTGTGAAATTGAAGTGTATTCGCCGGGAAGATGGACAGAAGCTGTTGGCAGAGATACATGGAGGCATTTGTGGTCACCACATTAGCGCGAGAGCACATGCCGGCAAGGTTTCTTTTGGCCGACAACCCTCCAGGATGCAACTGCACAAGTAACCAAGTGTGAAGTGTGCCAGTTCCATTCCAAGAAGATACACCAGCCAGCTCAAGCTCTCCAGACGATCCCTTTATCCTGGCCATTTTCGGTCTGGGGGCTCGACACCCTCGGCCCCTTCCCCCGAGCAGTCGGGGGCTTTGAGTACTTGTACGTCGCAATTGACAAGTTCACAAAGTGGCCAGAAGTGGAAGCAGTGAGGAAGGTGACAGCACAGTCAGCAGTCAAGTTCTTCAGGTCGATTGTTTGCCGCTTCGGGATCCCTAACAGGATCATCACCGACAACGGTACGCAATTCACGAGTCGCACCTTCATGCAGTACGTCCAAGATCTTGGCGCCAAGGTCTGCTTCGCTTCTGTTGCTCACCCCAGGAGCAACGGTCAAGCAGAGAGGGCAAATGCTGAAGTGCTGCGCGGACTCAAGACCAGGACTTTCGACAGGCTGCACAAGTGCGGAAGAAACTGGGCGAGGAGCTGCCGGTGGTTCTTTGGTCGATCACGATGACGCCAAATCGAGCCACTGGCCAGACACCTTTCGCTCTAGTCTATGGAGCAGAGGCAGTTATCCCCATGGAACTCGTATACGGATCGCCTCGAGTGCTCGCTTATGATGAGCTTGAGCAAGAGCAGCTGCGACAAGATGACGCGCTGCCCCTTGAGGAAGACCGTCTTCAGGCTGCTGTACAGCTGCTCGCTACCAGCAAGCTTTGCGCCGCTACCATAGCCGCAAAGTTAACGCCAGAAGACTCGAGGAAGGCGACCTTGTTCTTCGGCGCGTTCATTACGCCAAGAATTCCAACAAGTTGACGCCGAAGTGGGAAGGCCCTTACCGGGTGAAACGAGTCACTAGGCCGGGCGCTGTCCGCCTTGAGACCGAAGATGGCATTCCGGTGAGCAACTCCTGGAACATCGAGCATCTTCGTAAGTTTTACCCATAAGGCGTGGTTGCCGGACCCTGCTCCGGCAACCACCCTTTTGTACAAGTCTTGCCGCTGTTGCATGTAATCCTTTGTACAAAGCCAGGCGCAGACCCTGAGCATAAGTGAAGCGCTGGCGCCCTAAGTTATAGCATGCATGCTGAGTCGAGTCTCGTCCTTGGTTAGGGTTGATAGTGCTTGATAGCGGCTAACCCCTAGCTTAGAGGTCGGGTGTGCGTCCTTTTGCCGTTCTTTCGTTTCCCTTGGTTCGCAGGGCTCGCATATCCTGGCCGGACCACTTGAGGACGAAAAAGAGAAGGAGGACGGACCAGCATCTGGACCCCGGCGAGCCAGTCCCGGCAAGCCAGTGTTGCCGGGGGCTGCAAGTACAAAGATTCACCCACGGCAAACCAGAGTTGCCGGGGGCTGCAATCTCAGATAAGTTTTTCATCCCTTATCATGCGTTCTCTTATGGACTGAGGTATGCGAAACCTCGTTTCTTCCTAAAAGCTTCCATGCTCCCCTACCTCTAGGCCCTAGGGCTCGTTCCTGGGGCCAGGTTTGGTCGTAGTCGCGGCAGCAAAGGAACGAAACGAGGAAGCTGAACCCTCCTCATACCTGCCTCCGCCAAAAGCATGAGAGAGGTCGAGCGACGTGGGAAGAAGGCAGGGCCTGCTGCCGGGAAAGGAAGTGTCTATCTTAAAGATATAAAGGATTCGCTCCTTGACGTGGGTTCCACCCACAAGACAAGTGACCCGGCAAGCATCCCCTTTTCATAAAAAAGCATTCCACTCAGGTACAGTTCATGGAGAATGAAAAACATGAATGATGGGATTACAAGCTTTAAATACAGCTAAGGCCCGAGGGCTTACAAATTAAAAAGAGATAAGGTGCCCATAATCCCTTGTTTGTCCCTCTCTTCAGGAGGTAGGGCAAGGAGGCGAAAAGGGCAAAAGGGGCGCCTAGGCGATCTACGGGAAGCAGAAAACACCAAGAGAACATCTCGGTGGTCGTCCAAAGGCTGGATGGTGATGGCGGCGCCGGAGGCAGGGCTCGAAGACGAGGCGGCAGGACGTCAGCACGCTGTCGAGGGCGTCGTGCCCTCGTACTCCGAGTTGACGGCCTTGCCGCCTGCCCTCTTCCTCTTCCGCAGCCTCCCTACGCCAGTCGCCCAAGGAGACGACCCCGAGAAGCTCAAGGAGCCGGCGACACGATGATGGGGTCGCCGGTGCCACACGGAGCGGCGCCCGACACCTAGTCGGACCCGTCATCCTGCCGCCCGCTACCCTCATCGTCGCTGCCGTTGTCCTCCTCGTCACTCTCGCCCGAGGAGGAGTCTTCGCTATCGGAGGAGCTCTCCACGCAGCACCTTGCCTGAGTCCCGAAGCACCCGAAGATCTTGACGGAGAGGAGACCGCCCTCCATCGGCTTAAAATGGAGGGTGAGCCCTGCCGTCAAGCTGTGGATATGGGGGAACGTCTTCCACCCTCGACCAAGATACATCACATTAGGGGTCGGGAAATCAACGCGGACTCGCGTACCGCTGATTCCATAGCCCCTCATGTGCAACCTCAAGGTCTCGGGCGGATCCAACTCCATCTCGCTCGCAAATGGAGTCGGGAGACGAAGGCAACGATGAGGCGGCCGACGCAGCCTGACGAAGAACTCGCAAGGGTCGTCCCCAATATGGTTCGCCATGGGACGAGGAGCCGCTGGCGGAGGCGAGGCCGGCGGGCCGCCTCGTCCACCTCTTCCCCGAGCGCCTCGGCCTCGCCCTTGACCTCGCCCGCGGCCTCGCCCCCTCCCTCTTCTCCTTGCGGCTGGCTCTGCCACCACGGGTGCGGGGGAAGGAGGGACTCGCTGTCTAGCGGCGACCCTCGTCGCCACCGTTGAAGGACCAGGGTTCCCTTTCTCCATGGCGGACGAGAGAGAGGGGAGCAGAAGCTGAGGGAAAGAGGAGATGAAAGAATACGGGCTTCTGTCCCCCCTCCCGCTCCTTATAAAGGAGCGGGGTGGGGGCTCGGCCGCCCCGCTCAGCCAATCAAGACACAGAAGGAGCAGGGAACTGGGCCCGACCCGCTGCCTCGACCCGTGACGGCCCGGTTTCCCGCCTCCACCGTTCGCCACTCCAAGCGCATGGAGGCCGCGTGGCAGGCGTGCAGAACCGAGGCGACGGATGAGGCGACCTCTCCCCACCCCGTGATCGTGGGGAGTGGACGCCTCGAAGACCACGCCTCCACGCCTCCCTCCGTTTATGAGGAAGGTACGAACCGCCAGGAGGCTTGCGTTTCACTTTTCCGAATAAAGAAGCCACCCACGACCTCTCCCACGACGCCGCAATCGACGTGTGCCATTCAGGGAGGGTGCGGTCGATACGGAGCAAGATGTGGTGTAACCCAGGACGCGCGTGCCCGTGCCCTGTTTTGGGCCTGGCCCAACAGCGCTCGGCACCGTGTATGGCCTAGGCCCGGGGGCTCCTGTCGGTGTACTAGATTAGGGGTACCCTAGTATCCCGAACTTGTGCACGGGCAGTCGCAGCGCCCCGCGGCAAGGCCTGCCGGGTGACCGCCAAGGGCCTCTGTAGTTCCTTTGGAACCATTCAAGAACAAAGTATTTAAGCCAAGGAGACAAGGCCCCGGCAAGAGGAGCTTGCCGGGAAGGCCACTCAAGACGCAAGACCGAGGCAAGAGGAGCTTGCCGGGGAGGCCAACCAAGGCATCTCAAGGAACTTGCCGCGATGCGCCACGCGTCCCAGCAAGACCCGGCGAGCGACAAGCTCCCGGACGCGACAAGACAACAACCTCGGCAAGGCGTTTGCCGCGGCAAGCAACCACTCTGTACCTGCGCTCCAGCACACCCACCTACGTGTCGCTCTGGGACCCTTCCAGGCGTACGTGGCGGGAGGCTGTGCAGCCAGGGGTACACTGTGGCAAGCAGCGCTGACAAGATCGCCATCGTGGCGAGCGGTGGCGTCCCTAACGGTCTCTTTTCTGCACTGTTTGGGCGACGCAGATGGGCATTTAATGCCCTTGTCCCCTGCCGTCGGAGTTAGGTATGATACACTGTGTAGGTAGCTATACCTACCGCAGCACCTTTCCATTTTTGCCCTCTCCTACGTTGCCACCTGTTGGAGACCCCTTGAGCATATAAAAGGAGGCCCATGCACAACGTAGAGGGGAGGAGGGACGAACAGTAGAACACTCACGCTCGGTCTCGTTAGCTGCTGGTGTGTACTATAGCACTCAGTGCTCCCGAGCAAGAACTCAATGCAATCCACACAGCAGCAGTAGGAGTATTATCTCTCCGGAGAGCTCTGAAGCTGGGTAAAAACTGCTCGTGTGCCCCGCCTCGATCTGCTCTTCGCACGGCCTCCGCCCCCCGCCGAACCGAGAAGGGGCTCCGTCCCCATAGGTGCTCGCGGAGTCAGATTTCCCCGGCAGTAATGAAAGATCTACAACATGATAATTACCGGTTTAAGGTTTACAGTGGACAATTATGCGGTGGTACAAGGATGTAATCATGTTGTTAAACCGGAGTTGGTTGATCAGAAACCGGAGTTTACTAATGAAGACAGTATAGTCGTGAAGTCCAATGGTGGTTCAACAAGGGGACTAATGGTATTTACCAGGTTGTCATTTTTCAATTAGTTAAACCGCCTAGTCTGACATTTAAGATACAAGTCTACAGATGTATAAGTGAAGGAAAAACAGATTTCAGAAGTTGGCATTACAATCTTGGATCTACCGCATATCAGAAAAGGAAAATATATTCAGACCTAAGAAGAAGTACCGAAGCAATGGATGAAGGTTCAGATGGGATCTTCTATTTAAAAGAGATGCATAGATGAAAAGAGAGACTAAGGCTATCACTATACAGAGTAAATATTCAGGGTTCTATCAAAGAGCCATTATGTCAAAAGGAACACCGACGAACACCGAAACCCTAGAAATAGATCTATGGTGGAAGAATGGAAAGCTTACCGATGTGGATGGAAGAGCGGAGAAGCGCCACGGTTTTCTGGTACGCTCAGGGTGATGCAGCGGCCAGAGTTGAGGCAGAGGTGACGGTCGACGGTGGCGGCGGAGCTCCAGAGGTTGAGCAGCGCGAGGGAGACGACGACGCGAAGAGGCACAAGGGGGAAAAGTGAAAATGACCCCTCGGCCCTATTTATAAAGGCAAGTGATAAGCGTCAGGCGCGAAAATCGAGGAGCCATAAATTTGGATATAGGGTGGAGCTGTCGCCTCGATTGTCGGAGGACCATTAATGAAGATGGGTTATACACAGTTTTTAAATAACAGATGATGTCACGGCGGTTCACCATGGTCCTGGAAGATGACGTTATGGCGGTTCACTAATTGTGGAAAGATATTAAAGAAGAAATTTTATGAAGTGTTCAGGACTGACATGAACCAGTTCAAATCAGTCTGGGGCCTAATGTTGGGAATATTACCACTAGGCGTAAACCGGCCAGGAGAGGCTGGGTTAACTCCATCAGTAGTTCATTATACTTGAAGCCCATGAAGACAAACGGTGACGTTGTATAAAGGCCCAGGGCCCAAAACCGGTTTAAGGCCTGTAGATATAAACCGACATTGATATGTAACTTGCATTGTAAGGTAGAAAGAGCGAAGACCGAGCTGTACACGTTTATGAGCCGGCCTTGGGATTCTATAAACAGACGGGCGTCAACCCAGGTATATAAGGGTATGACACACAACAACTCGAGACTCAGGCAAAGCGTATTTGCTCCCTGGTCATTGAAACACCATCAATTCCATCACAACTAGACGTAGGCTTTTACCTTCATCGAAGGGCCGAACTAGTATAAACTCTTTGCGTCCCTTGTCCGCTTTAACCGCTTCAAGCAAACCCGTAGCGATGGCTCCACGACTAAGTACTTTCATGAGGACATCTGCCGTGACAAAACCACGACACCCTCTGTGATGGTGTCTAGATTGGATCTGGTGGTTCTGGACTTTGCGGCGACTGGAATTGATTTGCATCGACTCCCCTAGGGTTTCTGGAACATTGGGGGTATTTATAGAGCAAAGAGGCGGTCCGGGGGGCACCCGAGGTGGGCACAACCCACCAGGTCACGCCTGGGCCTCCTGGCACGCCCTGGTGGGTTGTGCCCACCTCGGGTGCCCCCAGGTGATTCTTCGGCCCACTAGATGTCTTCGAGTCCAAGAAAATCTCCAAAATGTTTTGCTGCATTTGGACTCAGTTTGGTATTGATTTCCTGCGATGTAAAAAACATGCAGAAAACAACAACTGACACTTGGCACTATGTCAATAGGTTTGTACAAAAAATGATATAAAATGATTATAAAACATCCAAGATTGATAATATAACATCATGGAACAATAAAAAAATTATAGACACGTTGGAGACGTATCAATCACCTCCATACATACATATGCATGTTGTGGTTGTGTTCGAATGGTACACTCCCTCACATGGTTATCGGTGACAAGCCTATATATTGGTGGGCCCGCATGGACATTAATGATCACTTTGACCGACAACGAGATAGGTTACCATGGTGGATTCTTCCTTTGGTTCATGTTATCGTAGTAGGTCATGGTGAGATTTAGAAATAAGTTTGAGCGCATACTAGGCATGCATGCATGAATCCCCGTTATCGGCTCAGAGTGTGGTGTGACATACATATATACAATGCATCATCAACTACCTCTCACTCCGTGTGGGGATTTCTGGTTCCAAAGGACGGTGCTACAACAAAGTTGTTCCATTGTGTATTCAAACATCAACACTCCATACATATGTTTGGGCCACATGAAGGTAGTGGTTGTCTTCGGGGACTAGCTAGTTGCGTGATTATTGGTGAGCTAGCCCATCGCTGGGGTCGCATGGACATCCATCACTTTGAGAAACAACAAGAGAGAGGTTGTATGACCAAGGTGGATTCTTCTTGGTCCGTTTTATGATACATCTTGGTGCGATGCCCTCTCCCACCTAATGCAAGTGTGTGTGTGTGTGCGTGATGGGGGGACTGCTACTTCACACTTTGCTAGGTGAACCTCCGTGGGGGCGAGCATGCGTTCATAGCTTAGGATTCCCCTAGTGCCGACACGAAGGGGGACAAGAAATACCGTGCGCTTTGTGAGATAGGTGCCACATCGAAGTTGTGCATTTGGTATTTGAACATCAAACCATCCTTTTTATCCATATATTTGGTATTTCCCACGTCATTTTGCCAAATGTATGAACATTAGAAAAGTCGTATGACGCAACAAACAAGGTTCATCACACTAACTGTGTGCCACGCCTGTGCCCCTGTCACGCACATCAGCACAGTACATTGGGCTCCACTTCCCCTCTCAAAAATATCTACCCGCGTGTGATGTTTTATCAGACATGGTTATTATGTTTTCTATTTTATAACACATGGTTATTATGTTTTTACCATGTGTGATGTTTGTTGTTCCTGCTCCCGCCTACATCCCTCGGAAATATCTGCTCGGCTCAAGGTTTTTTTTCTTAACACACAGTTGTTATTCCAGGACCGTGTGCGATGCATTATCCAAATTTTCAATAGTCCCAACATTTTACTCCCGCGTAGTAAAATTTTCAATAGTCATGTCATTTCCTCAAACACCCCCGTCCACACACACACCCCAAAAAATCCTCGGGTGTGTGCGTGCACACACACACACACACACACCACAACCCCTCCCTCGCTTGAAACCCTAGCAAGGTCGTTGTTGCCGCTGCAAGCCCTCCATTGTCAACATCTTCCGGTTTGCCTGTGTAGCTTACCCACAGATCTCCATACCTAGGTTGCCCTGAGTTTCTTAGATGATGCCTGCCAAACGCTCCCTTTCCACCACTCTAGAGCGTCGCAGCCTAAGCCGGGCTACGCTTCCCGTGGAGCTTGTCGTGGTTTTGTCACGGCAGATGTCCTAGTGTGAGGACTTAGTCGTGAGGCCAACGCTTCTAATTGGTAGCTTGAAGGGGTTGAGCGGGACAAGAGATGCAAGATTTTACCCAGGTTCGGCACCTCATAGTGGAGGTAAAAGCCTACATCCTGCTTGATTGATATTGATGATGACCACGATCTCGATTACAAGGGTGGTGTTTCGATACCTCTATCACGAGAGCATCTACTTTTATCTTGTCTAAGACCTGTCTATTGAGACATCTAAAAAAACTTGAGTCTCTTGGGGTGCCCCGCCCCTTCTTATATAAGTTGAAGGGGCGGGTTATATGTAGAGTCCTAGTCGGATTAGGACCTAGCAACTTTCTGACTCCTTATCGCAGGCTTCTTAACGCCTGGGCTTCTCACCATGGGCTTCTGAATCCTAGGCTTCTTATCTCCAGGAAGGCGGCTTCCAACCGGGTGGGTTATGCCAGGGCTTATAGCCGGGCGGGTTACCTTCAGGCTTATCTTCAGGGCTCATCTCCATGGTTTATCTTCAGGGCTTATCTTTAGGGCTCATATCCAGGATTTATCTTCAGGGCTTATCTTTATGAGCCGGGTCTTGGTCGTGGGGAATATCCCCAACATTAGCCCCCAGTTTAGCTTTGAATTTATTCATGCTAAACTCCTATAAAAGGACCGGCTCACTCAAAAAGACCAGTTTTAGTTCATTGGCCAGCTCCTAAAAAGTCTGAATCTTTGTCATATCAATAAACTGACATTGGATCCTTCGATAAAAAATAACCCTTATTATCTTCAACTATCTTGGCTTGATAAAATTCTTCTCATGTTGTGCTAACTTTCAATACTTCAGACCTCAATGAAAAATCCATATGATGTTAAGTTGCCTGAATAGCCCAGAGGAGATAACCTTTGCAAACTTCTTCATCAAATAATATGAGACCTGGTTCACTCATAACTGAGAATTTGAAGGCATATCTTCCTTATATACATATTACCGATAGCCCCCATGTCTTAAGTGGGGAACGTAGTGATATCTTAGGACTTGCTTCATTATTAATGTTACAACTCTGGATAAATCTAGGTTGTTCGTCTGAGCCACCAGTCATAAGTTGAATGTTTCACTTATGTAGCCCCCAAGTACCGGGTTGTCTTTCCTGCAGCAACCTAGACTTGTAAATGTCTTATGCTCATAAAACTTCAGCCAGTGTATCCCCCAGGGTCGGGTCATTATGCAATAATGAGTAGGGACTTTTGTAGATCTGATCATATAGACTTGAGGAGCAATGTGTAGTCCCCAAGGGCCGACTCAATATGACAATACTGGGCTGGGACTTATAGAAAGATAGTAGGCTGGCTCATCTTACTGAGATGACCGAGTCTATTGATAATGTGATGATTTAAAAAGCAACTTGCATTAGCCCTCAAGTGCCATGGTGCATGCTTGCAGTGACATGGGACTTGCATACTTGATGTAACTTGGTTTGAATAATGTAGCCCCAATGTACCGGGTTGTATGCCTGTAGCGACTCGGGACTATTCGTTTCCATTGTAAAATAAAAGCATATCCATTGTCTGGATGATGTTGCTGAAAGCCTTGCATATCAATATTGAACCATGCTCTCTACTGTGAGCTCGTATTTTTGGATGAAGGAATAATAGCCATCACTCTAAAGGGGCTTTGAAAACCTCAATCACCCAATATTGGTTATGATAACCATAATGAAATTCCAGCCATGTTTGGCTATTAAATATTTAAGTAATATAATCCGGTATGAGAACGTCAATCATTGAATATTGGTTATGACAACCATAATAAAAATCCAGCCATGTTAGCTGTTAAATATTTTAATGTATAATCCAGTTTTAAAACTGGTGCTTGATATGCAAATGTAATGAATACTTGTCCTTTGAACAATTGTACTTATCATCAACCCACCGTAGCTGTGAAAAGACCAGCAATTTGCTTGCTGGCGACTTATAATCACTAACATTGTCTGTTTGACAAGTAAATCCAGAGTTAAGTACCCGGTGGCTCTTGACCAATGGCGACTTAATCCGCATCCATTGTACTCCAGGATGTAACCTGACGGCTTATAGCCTTTGTAAAAATCAAGAACTGAACCCCTGCAAACAGAGATGTGATAAAATTGCAAATATGCACAATAATATACTTCATAAGTCGTCTTTTATGGCTCGACAAAAAGACCAGCTCCTAAAGCTCGAATCCAGGGCGGGTTACATCCAAGAGACTTATGGTCATAAACAATCATTGAAAATATTATTATGGCGGCTTATAGACAAAATTATACTGGCGACTTAAAGTGAAAAGCCAGGACAGGTAATAACCCAAAGACTCAAATATGAGCAAGATAAACCGGAGCCAGAATGACCCGGGGATTCATAATTTGCATCATAGCAAAAAATGAAAACATAAAAATGTTTGAAAAGACCAAAACAAAGAATATGCAAATCTCAAATATTTTGTTAAGCCGGCTTTTAAGGCACGACCGAAAAAAGTTGGCTCACAGGCCTCATGTTTGCTTTCAATGGCAGCAATAGCGTGGCTCACAGGCCCCATGTTTGCTTTCAATGGCCGCAATAGCCTGGCTCACAGGCCTCATGTTTCCTTTCAATGGCCGCAATAGCCGTTGGCTCACAGGCCTCATGTTCTTTTTCAATGGCAGCAATAGTCGTGGTTTATCCTAGCTCATTGCAAGCCGACTCTCACGTGACACAAAACCACCGTTTTAACCTTGACAAGTTCAGGGTCTTTGAAAAGATTGACTTGCCAAGAGTTCAACGGGTCACCTGGCAGAGTAGCTAGTTGCAAATAGGTAGGATTGACCCATAATTTGGCGTCCATGCCTGGTCAAGAGGGTATGAAAGCTAAACCCGGTGGGTTGGAAGCCCCCAAGTGACCTTATGATCAATTAACAAAGACTCATATGAACAGAGATGAAACAACAGAGGCCCCGAATTTCAGGGATGCCGGCTTTGTTAAGTCCACCATAATATGATAAGCCCATAAGGCATGATACCCATGTTTGAACCATGCATCATGGCAGCAAGTTCTCTTTGGCAACCTTTAATTTTTCTGAGAACTCGAACATGCGAGAGATGAACTGCTCTTGAACCGGATGTTGAGCCGGATATTGAGAGCTCAAAACATTGTGGGAGAGAGATTTCCCTTGAGCCAGATTTTGAACTGGAATCTTTTCTTATAACCCGAACCTCTTCTATTGAGTCGGAACTTTTTGATTGCCACGCATTTTTTCATCAATATGGTAGTAGCCTCCGGGACCGGGTTATTTTTTCCTACAATGTCCCGGGGTTCTTGAATTTACTAAAACTGGCAAAATTTACTAAGTGGTCATGTCCGTGTAGCAACCGAGTCTTAAGATGACTCGAGGATTTGGCTTGAGATTCTCCATACTTGACCGTGATATAAACCAACATATAGTTGAAGCTGGAGGCAAGGTGGCGAGTTGATGATCTACGCATCACTCATTGTATATCCTTGGCATTGATAACGCGATGTGAATCAACAGAAGGTTGACGTCGACCGTGGTGGGTTATAAATTATCCCGTATGATTTGTGTCAGTAATCCGACCAGTGGTTCATCCTAGCTGGTTGTTCAAGTTTAAACAAACTATAGTGGCGACGATTTGTACGCCTATCCATTGAGCTATCCAGTAGAGGCAGAGGCTCATAATATATCATTATTTGCTTCAGATCTATTGGAATAGACCGGGCAGCAAGAGCAGCGACTTGCGTGCGCTTCATTAAGCAACTTGTACACACAGGTGCGGCCTGGTGCGTTGATGTAGACCTGACCACGGGAGGCGGACGGTAAAGACGACTCAGCCACGGGTGCGGACAAATGAGTTGGTCGTGCCATTGTAAACCGGTGAGGACGGGCGATTCAATCATAGGTACAGTCCTGGTGAGTTGGTGTAGACCGAGCCGCAGGAGCGGAAATTTTGCGCACGTCCATTGAGCAGCAAGCAGGCGCGGTCCCGGCAAGTCGATGTAGATCGAGCCACAGGGGCGGCGAGTTTGCGCACGTCCATTCACCGAGTAATACCAACGGGAGCTCTGTCCCCATAGCTTGATGGTCTCTTTTGTAATGACAAATTACTCTTCATAAGAAATTTCACAGACGAGAGTAATTGTTCTTGAAGAAAATAAAAATGTATCAATACAAACATGACAGGATGGATTTCACATGATATGTTTTATCGAAAACTACCAGCCGTAGAGTTGCAGCAACGATGGCAGAGGTGGCGGCTTAAAGCGCGACCGTTGTGAAAAAGGTCTCCAGGCGGCTCAGAAGGGATCCTCCGGGTCATGTTGACCATTGATTTTTTTTTCAGATCTCACATGAGTGCCTGGCTATTTTTATTTAGGTACCCGATTGTAGCTATTGGAGAATAAGCAGAACTAGAGACCATCGTATGCGGTTGGGTCGCAGAGGCGAGCCCAGCCTGGCGCCTATGGCAAACTGCAGTGTGTGGCAGCGGGTTCGACCCGGACGGTGCTGTGAGCCAGACGGAGTGGGGATGCCGCAGAGATGAAGAGCAAGGCCGGCCATCGAAGCAGCACGAGGCCGGAACAGTGGAGGCGGGCGGCTTGGCAGAGCCGCGATGGAGAACGGGACTCAGGGAGCTCATGGCAGATGTAGAGGGCCGGCCATACGTGGGAGGAGCGGGGTGACCTGCGCGGCGAGACCATCGGCGGGTTGGCGAAGCGCGTTGGAGCCGGCTCCAGGTGAGGCCTTGGAGGCTTGAGGCATGGGCTTGACCCGGCCGCAGCTCGCAGAGTAGCTCGGAGAGGGGGCATGAAGCCGACCATGGCAGAGGCAGAGGAGTGCACCAACCCGAAGACAATGGGAGGCTGCAGCAGCTCATCGACGACAACTTGAGGCCATGGCGCGTGCGGCATTAGAGGCGACCCAGCGAGGCAGAAGAGGAACGAGACCGGGGCAACTTGCGATAGAGAAGCGGCAGAGGGGCACCGGCGTCCACGGGAGAAGTGGATGGAGCTGCACCGCGGGAGAAAGGATTCAGAGCAGGTGGCAGCTGAAGCTAGATGGGGTAGCGGAGGCCAGCGATGCGCAAAGCAGGGCGGCTCATGGCTGGCCACAGCCGGAAGCGACCCGACGGGGGCTCGGAGCCACTAGGGCACGACGCGCACGTGAATCCTGGCGCAGAAGAGAAGGCCGCCGTGGAGAGCCGACGGAGGCAGGTCGAGGCCTATCGAAGGCGGCTTGCACGAGGCCATAGATGTAACGGCTGCTCGAGGCCCCAACCGGTGAGGGTAACTCCACGCAGGCCATGGCCATAGCGGCTCGGGTCATCTTGAAGCAGAAATCAGTGACAGTGGGAGTTTGAAAGAGCGACGGTGGCTCGGGCAGGCCGCTCGACAGAACAGCTTAGGCAGCGACTTGAGACCGGAGGGGCAGCAGCCCTTGGCTGGGGCTGTTAGAAGGGAGAGAGGGATTGGTGGAATTGTTGTTGTATTGCTTGAGCCTCGTGGGCATATATATAGGAGTACATGATTTACTTGGAGTACAAGGCAAGACAGAATATTTCCTAGTCTATACTATGTTTCCTAATACAATCACGTTACTCAACATCCCCCGCAGTCACAACGTTAGCGACGCAGACGGTGAGACTGGAGAAGAATCCGAAGGCAAGCCGACGGACACCCTCCCACAGTCATAACGGTCGACGCATCGCGGAGTCGTGGCTGGAGTGGAAACCAACGAGGTTGCTCAAGCAGGCGGTAGCCCTTTGTGCCGTTTGTCGATGTAGCCGAGAGCGTGGGTGGTGGAGCCGTGGTCGAGGTAGCCGTGCGAAGAATGTCGTGGTCGATGTCGAGTCGGGGTAGCCGGTGTCGAGGAAGTCGCCGTGGAGCCGCGGGCGCAAGTAGGCGCCGAGTTAGCAAGGGCGCATTGTTGTCGAAGTAGTGGTGCGCCGGGAAGGAGATGTTTGTTGACGACGCGTCGCGGCGGGTTTGCCAATCCCGGGGACACATCGTAGACGAAGGCACGCACCGGTGTTGCCAGCACCGGGCATGCATAGACGGACGAAGACGAAGTTGACGAAGCGCCGCACCAGGCTTGCCAGGCCCGGGGACGCGTCGTGGACGAAGGCACGCATCGGTGTTGCCAGCACCGGGCATGCGTAGACTGGGACCTGCACGAGCTGTACGCCATGTCGAAGAGGTCGGAGAGGCCAGCAGAGAAGGACTCGACGACGGTTGCGACGCCAATCGGCGCGGGGCCAATGTCACCCGCGGTTGTCGGAGTAGACGAAGCGGTCAGGGTAGATGACAGCGACGCTGGCGACGAGCTGGTGCTGGACGAAGACGAAGTGGGGTGGACGGGCGGCGGCGGCAGCTACGGAGGTAGCCGCGGCGGCGGCCAAAGAAGAGCGGCGGCGGCGGCTAGGTTAGGAGTGCGGCAGCGGTGCTCGAAGTAGGCGAAGAACCCTGACAGCGTGACGAAGACCGGCGCGGATGGTGGCGTTCCCGCGCCAAGGAAGACGGCGCGGCGCATACCACGGGAGGTCGACGCGCGGTGACGGCGGAGTGGACTGCGTGGCGCGGCACTACGGCCCGAAGGGGCGACGCAGCGGCGGTAGGCTGGTCTGGGCGACGGTGGGAAGACCTCGGGACGGCGGCGGGGACCGCGGGCCGCGACGTTGCGGCCCGAAGGGGCGACACAACGGCGGTTCGTGAGTCGGTGCAGCCGCGGGGACGGCCTCGGGACAGCGGCATGGACGGCGTGCCACGCTCGCTACGGCCTGACGGGGCGACGTAGCGGCGGCGCGAGGGTCGATGCAGCCACGGGACGGCCTAGAGCGGACGCCCTCGGGGCGGCGGGGGACCGCAGGCCGCGGCACTACGGCCCGAAGGGGCGACGCAGCGGTGACGCGGGTCGGTGCAGCCGGGAGAAGAACCACGGGGCGGCGGCGCTGCGGCCCGACGGGGCGACGCAGCGGCAGCCCGATGCTCAATCGGTGGAGAGGCGCGCTGAACTCGGGGACGATCTTCACGGGACCTGCGGAGGCGCGCGTAACCGACGGGCCAGGTCGGTCGCGCGGCGTACATGAGTCGGATCGCGGCGGCGAGCGGGTGATCAAGCCGATCGCGCGCGAGGTCGGGGACGCCGCTCGGTGGAGGCGTGGTGGTGACGGAGTCCGAGATGAAGCCGGCGACGGCGGTCAGCAGGGCGGCTATGATTGGCCGCTGCATGACACGAGGCCGCCGGGTCGGGGTGATGCAGGAGTCCCGGTCGGTATAGGGCGGTGACGGCCGGCGTAGATCGACGGGCGGGCCAGCGCGCGAACGGCGACGGCGAAGGGCCGCCGCATGACGTGAGGCCGCCGGTCGGGGCGACCGGCGGGCAGACGCGCGGACGACGCGCGAGGCCGTCTGGTCGGTGAAGAAGCCGGCCGATCGCGCCGGTGTTGGAGTAGAGGCGCATGGGGTCGACAGCGGCGGTTGACGACGCAAACCGGATCACATAGACCGGAAAACCAAAAAGTAGACGCCGATCAAAGCGACCGGCGAGAGAGAGAAAACCCGGATCAAAGGATAAAAAAAAGACTCTCTAGGGCAACCGGCCAACACGGCCGGCGGACGAACCCTAGGTACGGGCGGCGCGGCCCCCGGCGGCGGTCATGGAGGCTGACCGCCCCAGGGGTGGCGCGCAGGTGCGGAAGCGGCGTCGGCTAGGGTTTAGGATCGACTTGCGATAGATACCATGTTAGAAGGGAGAGAGGGATTGGTGGAATTGTTGTTGTATTGCTTGAGCCTCGTGGGCATATATATAGGAGTACATGATCTACTTGAAGTACAAGGCAAGACAGAATATTTCCTAGTCTATCCTATGTTTCCTAATACAATCACGTTACTCAACAGGGGCAACCCGGAACAACAGTCATGGCAGAGGTGTGGTCACGGCATAGCAGCGGAGGCGGGGTCGCGACTCACACTACAGCGAGGGTGCTCCAGTAATTTGCTATAGTGGGTCGAGAAGGCGGCTCGGAAGGAGCAGGGCCGCAAGAAGAGAGCGAGGTCGGGTACGCTCAACATGGCCATGGAAGAAGAAGAGGCAAGGCTAGGCTTGGAGCGGCTTTCTCGAGGCCACTGCTACTCGCAGCAGAAGGCGGCGCGATGCAGGATCAGGCATGCTCCTGGTGGTTGCGCCCGTTGTGGGCAGAACTGGAAGCTTGTTGCTTGCACCGGAGCGAGCGTCGCTGCGATGAGTACGCCCGCTGGTGCGACGAGGAGGTGGAGACTGGTTGTCCCCTCCCCCCGTAGCTCCCGGGTCAAGCTCGCCTGGATGTTGCTAATGGGGCCCACCTCTAGTGTTTCCTGTCCCAGCTTTGACCATGGGGGACACGTTGACAGCGCCACCTACGCTGGCCGCTCGCAGTAACCACCTCACCCAATGGCACCGTGGTTCCTACAGTGTCCGCGGCTGCGTGCGAGGGGGCCTTCGAAGTGGAAGGATGTGTTATTGTCCTGGATTTCTTTTTGGGCGCCATAGATGAAGAAACTGATGAATAAAAAGACGATGATGAAGAGCGACGCGTTGTTCACAACTTCGGGTTCCCACAAGCGTTTCCCCCTACCTGGCACGCCAAAGATGTCGTGGTTTGACACAATCACCTATCGCTACTGCAGGTTGCGGCTAACACGACACTATGATCAGAGACCCTTTGACGAAACTGTGTGCGATGCATTAATTGAAAACGGTGATGAAAAAAACCGTCAAAAAGATGAAAAACGTTTTGCGATGAATGATACATCAAACATGGTTCAGATTTTAGTTGCATGTGCGATGAGGGGCATATGGTTGATCTGTTCGAACTGTTTGCAATGAGACAGAACAACAGAAACGGGCAGCCAGATCAAGGTGTGTGTGATATACGTCATATAGTTCACTCCGATGAACTGTTTGCGATGATTGAGGTGAACACAAACGATTCAGCGTAACAAGATGTGTGTGATACCCGGCAAACAGGTCGGTAATCATAATTGTGTGCAATCATTATAGACAGCCCATGCGGTATTTTTTTATGAATTGTGTGCTCGTCGAGGCACACAGTTCAACAAACCAACCTATGGGCGATAATGTAGAAGATCTCTGTTGAATACATATTACTAACCATCTGTGATGAGATTGACAGGATAAACAGAGATATATACAATCTGCTTAATTTAGTCCTTCTTCTTCTTCTTGTTGTTGTTGGATGGCCCCACGACATCGTCTTGGTGAGGACGCTTCTTGCCGCTGACCGTTGGCTTTTCATCGCCACTGTCGTCTTCATCGTCATTGCTGTTGTTGTCGTCCTCCTCCTCGTTCGACCATTCCTCATCATCATCATCATCGTCATCCTCTTCTTCGTCCTTCGACGGCTCCTCGTCCGTCTAGTTGTCGTCTGACGACTCCGGAGGTGGCGTCCCATCCATGAACCGGATGTAATTGAGGTCTGGGCTCGACGCCGGACTCACGGAAGACGAGAGGTATGATTCCAATGTTGACATATCATCGGGCGCCAGACTGCTGGCCGAACTGTCGTCCTCGCTGTCGCTCGACATGGCTGCAGAGTGTGTGCCAGTGTATAGCGCGTCCTACCGGGGACGATGAAGATGGTGGACACTTAAGCGGCGTATGCAGAGAAGAGGAACTGCCAATCGAAGCGGGGTTTTTTTGCATGGGGGGGGGGGGCGATATTGAAGCGGGCATTGCCGTATTATCTAACCGCTGATATAATCAACCACAATTATTTGTACCCAGTCGCTCCAAATTCCCAGGGTTGCGCATGACTCCTATTGGCTATTTGGCTGGTTTCCTTTTTAGGACAGAAACAAGGAACAAGTTTTGGGATTATGCACAGGTACTGGTTCGAACGGAGTAGGACCGTTGGCAAGCAATACATTGAGCCCTTCTTATTGATAAAGCCAGTAATAATCAAACTAGAAAGGAAAAGAAAAATATCTGCACGAATCTTTGTGTAACATCAATGGCATAGGACCTAGATGTGCTTTACTTAGGGCACATCTAGATGTGCTTTAGAAATACTGTGAAACAAAACCCCTAATCATCATTGCAAACAACGCATAGAACATGGCTAATGCGACAACCACAACTACACATGCTAGTTCCTTCTTGTCTCTTGCTTTCATCTATTGCCTGTGATTGATTCTTTCTTGCTTCATCGTACTGATTGTACATTTCACATCAGCCAGTTTCTTCTTCAGCTTTACGTTATCTTCTGCGAGCTTGTGATAACACTCTGAGCCCTGCTATGCCATTCTTCATCCAGCCAGTTAACAAAAGCACGGGCCTCATATCCCTGCCAATGTTAAATATTATTCAGGATGAGCAGTGGCATTAACTGGCATAAAATGATGACCTTAATTAGCACTAACCTCTAAGGGGCAACTGAGAAACCACCTGCCAATGTCGAATCCCTCCGTGCATACACATCGAGTGGGAGCGTGCCCATGCACACAATTCAGCTTTTGGTACTTCTCGGTGGTGCAAAACTCAGAGTCGAACTCGTGTTGCGGGAGTCAGGATTCCTGCTCCAGATCCGGTGGCAGATTGCTTTCCTAGGGGGAGGGGGTCATTCAGGACAGATTCAGAAAGGAGCTATACTTTGGACATGATAAAAAAGATAGGCATAGATTGGAACCAGACAGGACGATTCAGATCTGTAGTACACCTGCCTTTTGATGACCTTAGGCAAGTGCATGGCGGCGACCACCATCGTGGCGGCGATACGAGCAGGAGCAGTCGCACCGAAACCATCAGAACCACTCGTCCGCATTCCCCCAATGTCAGCGCCATGCGAGGGAATTTGGAGGTTATGTAGGGATTTGGGGGAAATGGGGAACTGTGGAGATAAGCTAACGACCGGGAACTACTTATGGCACTATATGTTGTATACGGCACACTATTTATACATGTCGTTTGTGTTAGGTATTGCAACGTCACACACGATTTCCGCATGAAACCATTTGAGAAGACAACGTAGGTTAGACACGGTTGCCGTTAAATAACCGTATGTGATGTACTACCATGTCCATATAATTGAGTTACGATGAGATACCGTGTAAAGAGCCGCTTTGCGGATATCTGTAAAAAAACAGCGCCTCTGCATATAGAGATGGGGGCGGCGGCCTAGGCAGCGGCTTCCGGAGAAGAGGTCATTCCTCGATTAGTGGGCGGTGGCGGCATCATAGGAGGTCAATCCTGGGTTTATGGCGGGAGATAGGAGGAGCTCCACCATCGAGGTTGGCGGCAGCGTGATTTGAGCTCATCCATCGCGGTCGATGCCGGGATAGTGGAGGTCGAACTTCAGGCGGCAGCCGCACTAAGCTTTGCTCCTCGACCCTGCTGTCTTGGTGTGCCGCCGCATCGCGCTTGTCTGTCTGCTGGGTGGAGGTCGCCGCGCAGCTAATTAATTAAGGTATTCTTTTAGTGAGTGGCTTAATTAAGGTACTAAATTCCTAAGGTTAGTGTTGTACCAGTACTCTACGTGTAAATTGACTGGCCATTAATTTTTGTCATTGCACGTCTGGATAACAACATGGAGCGTCCTCAGTAATTATGAAAATAAAACCTTGTGATTTATGCACGCATCTTTGGGCATCAGTTAATCCGTGTATTAATGTTGTTGTTTTGTTTTTAATTACCATTTGGTGCTGCAGATGGAACGATCTCGATGGATGAAGAATTAGAAAACCGCAGATTGTATCAGTGGCGTGACAGAGTTCATGAATTTGGCTGAAAGTACAAACAGGAGAATTGGTGATGCAGATTACATCCTGTGTCCATGTACTGATTGTGCCAATACCGAGTCACATGAAGTTGCAGATGTCCAGATGCACTTAGTCTCTAGGGGATTCATGGATGGATATCACGTTGGACCAGACACGGTGAAGAGGAGGTCATGGATGAAGATACCCAGGGCAGCGAGATGCCAAACCCCGATCAGTGTCACATGGGTGTTGAATCTAACATCGTGGCAGAGGCATCAAGCTACCAATGGAACACCAGAAAGCCGAAACGCCCACTGGAAAACCAAGATGTCGACGCAGATGATGATGATCTTGATATGCCAGATTTTGCTGCTATGATTGCAGATTTCGAGGGCCTAAAAAAGGATATGATTGGGTACAAGGATCTTCCAACCATTGATGCAGACTCCAAGAAAGAATTGTATCCAGGTTGCAAAAAGAAATATTCCAGGTTGAGTGTCACCCTGGCGCTTCTCAGATTTAAAGCAGCAAACGGTCTATCAAACAATGGCTTCACGGAGATGTTAGGTCTTTTCAAAGAAATTCTTCCGGAAGATAATGTGCTCCCCAGAAGCATGAATGAAGCGAAGAAAATTGTTTGCCCATTGGAACTTGAAGTACAGAAGATACACGCTTATGTGAATGATTGTATATTGTACCGTGGTGAGTACAAAGATTTGTGTGCATGTCCCACATGCAAGCATGCACGATACAAGCGCAGGAGAGCAAAGAACAAGTACAAATTGGATGACAAGATCAAGACAAGAATCCCGTTCAAGGTTGTTTGGTACTTGCCTTTAATTCCAAGGTTGAGGCGTTTGTTTGCAAACCCTAGAGAGGCAAAGAGGTTGCGGTGGCATCATGATGAGCGAATTGCGGATAGGTTTATGAGGCACCCGAAAGATGGGGCTCAGTGGGAATTAATCGACAAAAAGTTTGAAAATTTTGCCAAGGATCCTCGAAGTATAAGGCTCGAGGAGTGTACTGACGGGATGAATCCTTTTGGCGATATGAGCAACAATCACGACACATGGCCGGTGCTTCTGTGCATATATAACCTAGCTCCTTGGTTGTGTATGAAGAAAAAATACATTATGATGTTAATGATTATCCAAGGCCCGAAGCATCCTGGAAATGACATCGACATTTACTTTCAGCTACTAGTAGAAGAACTGCTGACAATGTGGATAGATGCGCCTGCTGTAAAATGTTATGATGCTTACAGGAAGGAGATTTTCGATCTACATGCGATGCTGGTGCACACCGTTCAAGATATGCCAACATTAGGCAACACATCGGGGCAGAAAACAAAGGGAGATGTAGGGTGTGTCACATGCATGGATAGGACAACTAGCAGAAGACTTTCCAACTCGCACAAAATAGTGTATTTGCATCATCATAGGTTCTTACAGAAAACTCACCCATACCGAAAGATGAAAGCTGAATTTGATGGTACGGCAGAGGCAGGTGCGGGCCCAAGACCCTATGACTGGGAGGTGGTCCACAACATGGCTAAAAATTAATGGTGTGCTTGGCATGAACCACCCTTTGACTATGAAACAAACACCCAAGGGTTAAGTGTTTAAGAAGAAATCGGTGTTCTAGAAATTACCTTACTGGGAGATTCTACTTGTACACCACTGCATCAATGTCATGCACGTAGAGAAGAACGTATGTGAAAGCATCCTTGGTACTCTTCTCAGGATTAAAGGTAAAAGAAAGGATGGTGATGGTTCACGGCTCGATATGCTTGCTAATCAATCAAAATGCAAGAGTGAAGCAGAAGATGATGACAAATTCATCAAAACTTGCCAGAGTTACAATTTTAGTACAAAAGAAGCAACACAGTTCTTCACCTATTTGCTGTCAATTAACACACCCTCTTCCTACTGCCCAAATATCAGAAGTCTCGTGGATGTGAGCTCAGGTAAAATGAAGTTGGGACACATGAAGTCACATGATTGCCACATAATGTTGACACAAATCCTCCCGGTGGCCATTAGGAATCTGATGGACAAAGATATAAGAAACACACTCATTGACCTCTGTGATTTCTTCAACCAACTATGGCAGAAAGTTGTAAATCCTGAAGAGTTGGATCATATGCAAGATGATATTGCAAGAATATTTTCCAACCTTGAGATGTTTTTCCCACCGTCATTCTTTGATGCCACGGTCCATATCACTGTGCACCTTGTTAACGAGATAATGTATTATGGTCCTGTGTTTCTTTGGAACATGTATCCCTTCGAGCGGTTCATGGGAATACTAAAGCGTTTTTGTTGGAACCGAAACCATCGAGAGGCAAGCATCCTACAAGGTTATACCGCGGAGGAGGTGGTTGAGTTTTTCACCCAATACATGAAACAAAGACCTATAGGTTTGCCCCTCTCTCGCCACGAGGGAAGGCTGAAAGGCAAGCTGGTCCTTGCCGGCACGCAAATGGCTGCACCCCATGAATTGGCAGAGAAAGCCCATTTGACGGTACTGCTTAACAACCCAGTTCTCATCGCTTATGCCGAAGAACACTTGGCAGAGATACGCCAACGCTTCTTACCAATGGTGCCTTCATCAGATGTGGAGATGAAGGAGCACACTAAGAACTAAGCCGACTGGCTGAAGAATTGTTTGGCACAAGGATCCTTCGATGACATTGTCGGATGTGGGGTTCCGGCAAACCCTTAAGGTTCGAACACTGGGGTGCGCGTGAAGTCTATCCGTCCTATTGATCTATGCTCTAGCTCTCTAAGATCTTGCAGACGAACTCGCCGAACTCTCAACACAAATAGACACAGGGTTTATACTGGTTCGGGTGACCGTTGTGGTGTAATACCCTACTCCAGTGTGGTGGTGGTGGTGGATTGCCTCTTGGGCTGATGATGAACAGTACAAGTGAAGAATGGCCTCCTAAAGTTGAGGTGTTCTTGTGGCTAGGCTCTTGATCGATTGGATCAAGCTAAGATATGATCAAGCCAAGTTCTCCTACAGCTATGGTGGCTAGCTCTACTTATATAAGCCCTAGTCCTCTTCCCAAATATCGAGCGGGAAGGGAGCCAACAACGGCGGGCAAATTTGAAGGGGGACAGCTAGTACAAGCTATCCTGACAAAAGCGGTCTTCGCCTGCGAAAAGCCCTAGGGTGATGCCGTCTTGGGCTCCATGGTGACCTCCGCCTTGCCGTCCTCCTGGTCTTGGTCTTGTTGCACCAATATGGCAACCTTTGCCTGATGCCTCGGTACTCTTCGTCTGTGCTTGCCTCCTTAGCACCAAAGAGGAAATGGGGATGATGTGCGCACTCGCGCCCGCCTGGCACCCGCCTGGCACCGTTCGTCATGGCTCGCGTCACGAGAGCCTCGTGAGGTTCGCCCCGCCTTGATATCTTCGCTCCTCGTGAGCCTGCCTGGCTAGGCCACTCCAGAGGAGGTCTTGCGTCATCCGCCTCGCGAGTCTTGGACCCTCGCAAAGGCTTGGATGCCTTGTTGATGAAGATGGGCCGTACGGCCTGCTGCCCAGCCACGCCGTGGGCCGCAGGCAGGCAAGTCTGGGGAACCCCATTCCCAGAACGCCGACAGTAGCCCCCGGGCCCAAGGTGCGCTCGGGCTTGGCTTCGCGGTGAAGCCAAGGGTCAAGTTCGGAGCGCCGCGGGCCTCAAAAGCCGCGGCCTCGGTCGACGTGTGGCGGTTGATTGGACGCGGGCGTCTCCGCTTCCCCACGCTGCCTCGGCAACTGCTCGCCCTGACAAAGGCTGGCGCGGGCAGTTCTTTCCTTCATTGCTTCTTCCTTGCCTCGCTCCAGAGCCCCTTTCTCGCTCTTCGCCGCTTGCTATCTCTAGATATGCTCCGCTCTCGCTCTGCTTCCGCTGCCCATGGCGCCGCGCAAGGTCAAGTCTTCCTCAACACCGGCTTGGTATGAGTCGGCCCTCGAGACGCCCACCGTCACGGAGAAAAGCCTCGCCTCCATGCGCCTGCACATAGTGGGCGAGAGCAACGGGTGGGGGAAGACGAAGCTCTGGCTCGCGTCCGACGAGCCAGAGCCTGCGGGGAGCACCTTCTTCCCCTTCTTCTCGAGCAGCATTGTTGTCGGGTTGGTTCCTCCCTTCTCTGATTTCTTTTACGAAGTCCTCGACCACTACGGGCTGCAGGCATTGCATCTCCATCCCAACTCTGTCCCTCTCATGTCCATCTTTGCCTACTACTTTGAGGCGTATCTGGGCGTCATGCCGTCCGTGGCACTCTTGTGCCATTTCTTCTTCCTTCGTGTCACTGGCGAGCATGTCACTGGATGCACTAATTTCATCGCCTGCGGCAAGGCCAACTCGATCTCGAGCACCGGGAAGAGGGCCGACAACATCCGATCCAAATGGGTCATGATGGATGCTTAGCGCACCGACCCGCGTCTGGAATTGCCCACAGCGGCGCCTCCTCCCAACGGGGGGTGGCCCAAGGCGGAGCTTGTCGTCGAGCGGGCATTGCTGGTATTGGGTCAGATGATGACCGACTCGAGGCCAGGCAACGCGAGGACGTCCAAGGTGTCAGGGGCGATGCTCCTGAGGGAGTTCTTGATGCTGCGGGTTGCCCCGCTCCAGGTGCGTGCGCGCCCTCTGGGAGTTTGATGAAAAGGAAACCAAGACCCGCCTGAGGCCGGGGGACTTGCCTGGTGATGAATTGGATGTCGTCTTGCGCCTCATAGTTGGGGACAACCAGGAGTACCCGGCTAGCGCCTTCCTTCCCCTGTTCAAGCGCAGGGACTGGGAAGAATTCGTTGCCTCCAGGCCGACTTTTGATGTGCGTGGGTTGGTGCCGCCGGCGCTTCCGGAAGCCCCTATGGCGCAGAACCCGGTGGAGGTGTCTTTTGGTGAGTCCCGCAGAGAGGGAGAAGAGGAGGAGGACTTGGAGAAGACCCTGGAAGAGGTGGGGGAGACTTCTCCCCTGAGCAAGGCTGAGATTCTCCACGCCCTTCCTGATGATGCCGAGGCTGTCGCCCTCCAAGGGGAGAGAGAGCGACCTCCCGTCCCGGCGAGGAGCATGTCATTGCTGGTGACTCGAGGTGCCGCCTCCGCCCCGATACCTCCTGGGGCTGGATCCGGTTCTTCCTCCACTCTGCTTGGCGCCGCTGGAGCCCGAACACCTGCTCCTCAGATCCCGACGCTGTCAGGCTTCAAGCCTCTCAAGCGGCCAGTGGAATACGTCGTAGTGGATCGATAAGTGTCCTAAGCTTTGCTTTGTCCTTGCTTGTACTCGTCGCTTCCTAATACTTGCCCTTGGTTGATCAGGCCATCATCTTAGGCGAAGAAGAGGAAGGAAGACGCAATAGACGTGCCTCCTTCCGCAGGAAAAGGAGGCAGCAGCAACCGCATCTCCCCAGCCCGGTCCTCCTCACGGGGCCAAGAGGAGCATCAACGCGTGGAGTCAGCCCCCATGGCCCCGCTCGCTCCGGAGGTGCTGGTACTTGGCGCGGCTGACGAGGTCCGAGCTGCCCCGGAACCCACAGTCTCCCAAGCCCTGGTGATGATGTCGCTTCCTCCTACTGCTGCACCCCCACTTCCTGGTCCTTCTACTTCTGCCGCCGTCTTGGAGCGTGCCATTGCGGAGATGGCCCAACTGCAGGCGGACGTTCGGAGCATGGACCCACGCCTGGTGGCCGGGCGTCTGGAGCTAGCCTCTGGCTGGCTTCACTCCGACCTAGCAGTTCGGGCAGCGCTGGGCTAGGCTGTTGCGGCTTCCCAGAAGGAGAAGCAAGGCGCCGCTAGCTCTGCAGCTGATCGTGAGCCGACGCTGAAGGACGCCAAGGCTGCCCGTGACCAGTGCCAACAGCTGGAGAGCGAGTTGCAGAACCTGCGTGACAAGCACGCCGAAGAGGTACGGTGCCGCCAAGTGAAGGAGGAGGAGATATAGGCCCGGGAGGAAGCCGTCAAGAACCGGGATGCTGAGCTGGCGGAGCTGGGGGAGAAACAGGCCGCCGAGCGCAACCGGTTGGAAGAGTTGGAGCGGAAGATGGGAATGAGGGAGGCCGATCTTGACGCCAATGCGCGAGTCCTGGACGAAGATCGCGTGGCCTTTTCCGATCTCGAGAAGAGGTCTTGCAAAGCGCTGAAGACGCTCTACGAGAATGGCCTGGAGAAGCCTCTGGACACCGACAAGAACGGCCGCGCCTAGCTGCTTACTCTCGTGGTGAAGGCGCTTGAGGAGGTCGTGGATGGCCTCGCTCCCAAGGCAGAGGCAGAAGCTCACGTCCTGTCTTCGACTGCTCTGACTCGGGTCTTCAACTATCTGCACCTCCGTGACCCCAACGCTTGCCTTGACGAGCTGCTAGAGCCTGTGGCTGAAGACCAATACGAGGCGGCTGCCGCGGCTATGCGGGATCAAGTGGGGGCCTTGCTGAGGAGGTTTTGTGGCTTTGTCTCCGCCCCTCTGTCAGGCGTCGTCGACCTTGCGGCTGGTGGCAAAGACAAAACCAATCACGAGGGAGCGTCTTCCGTAGGCGACGACGACGCCTAGAGGTGACCTGCGACCATTCTTCCCGCTTTGTTCCTGCGACATGCGACAGGCCTCGTGGAGGCGTTTAGACTTTTCTTTGGTATTGTGAGGACAATATGCTTGTAATATTTGCTTCGAGATTTCGCGATTTCTTTCCTATTTGCTTTGCGTTCTGCGTCGACAGAGCCCGGCCCCGCGCATACCTCAACCATCGTTGGGCCGACCGGAGACCAGGACAGACCAAGGAGTGAGGGGCTACGTCACCAGTTAGGCTCCTGAGTCGTGATGCTTAGGAGTCCCCCTTGACGCGCAAACGACATATACGGAGAGTTCGCGAGGATAGATTAACGTTCTATGCTGGCAGAGCCCGGCCCCGCGCATACCTCAACCGCCATTGGGCCGACCGGAGACCAGGACGGAGCAAGGAGTGAGGGGCTACGTGACCAGTTAGGCTCCTGAGTTGCGATGCTCAGGAGTCACCCTTGACGTGCAAAAAATTCCCATACCTGCCCTCGCCGAGGCCTCGGGAGGGGCATGTGATACCCAGGTCCAGGGAACCTGGTTAGCTGGCGTGCGCTTGGGCGTGACCCGTGCGTATCCCCCATGCACGGCTTTTCCGAGGGGAGGCATTGCGGTCAGGCTGGGCGCTGAGTTCTGGGCTCCCTGAGGTTGGCACGACCGTGGGGCCGCCCTCAGTTTGTTTATCACCAGTGCGGAGCATAGTGCTTCCGCTTGTGCACGGGCATAGCCGCTCCTCGGCAGTGTCGTCAGCCAGCCCGGAGCATGGTGCTTCCACTTGGGCGTGGGATGGGGCCCCCCTCCGGGAGGTGCCCCCGGGGCGTGTACAGCCCCGCCCTGACACGTGGCTTGCATGGCAGGGCTGTGAGGTGTATCTGGGCACTCGTGAGCCAGTGCGGGACTCACGAGGCCCTACCTCAAGGCGGGTTGCATCTGGTCTTGAGTCTTGGTGAATGTATGTTCCTGCAAGGCGGTTAGATGCAAGCACTCTACATCCTCAGGTCCCGGCCCTTGAGCAAGCTCAGCCGCCGCTGGTATGCCAGGTCGCGATGCCGTGGTCAAGGCCAGGGGGTGAAGGCTGGAGAGCCAGTAAGAGCTCCTGAGTCATGATGCTCAGGAGCCCCCCTTTTAACGTGCAAGCGGGTTGCATAGGGTGAACAGGCCCGCGGCGGGTGGCAACCGAGCAGGCGATAGCCATTGGCGGGTTAATCATAAAGAGCAGATCGACTTGGATAAATGCAGGAAGATACATGCCACTGGGTCTGGCCCGAGCGGCTTGGGGATGATGCAGCCTGAGGGGCGCCCCCAACAAGGTAAGCTAAAGACTTAAGCAAAAGGGATACATGCCATAGGGACGGACCCGTGTGGCCTGGAAATAATGCAGCCCGAGGGGCGCTCCCAGCTTAAATGAACTTGGAAAGAGGTCACCTGGTTCTGTAGACGAAGTAGAGTTGGTGTAGTCGAAGCCACACGTTGAAGGAATGGCTCCTCATGAGCCACCGGGACCCCGAGCCTCGACTCGGGAGGTTCCCTGAAGACCATCTCCATCTCCTCTTGAACGGCATGGATCCTGGCCTCCTGAGCCACTAGGACTTGCCGCACGCTGCCCTGATAGGCCGACGCCACACTTGGCAAGCTGAAGGGCATGCGAATGTAGCTATGTGGTGGGCCCTCACAGCGGCCCGGACGCGATGGCCAGAAGCGCTCCTGAGATGAGGCCCTGTTGAGCCCTGGGATGTCAATGCAGACTCGCAGCCCGGCATCCTCGCCTGGATGGGGAGCCCAGTTTTGGATCCGATAACCCGTTAATAGCCTCGACCAATGGGGATTTTCCACATGTAAAATCATCATTGGCTGGAGGAAACACGTGTCGCCTCACCGTTGGGACAGGTGTCACTCACCCAATGGGCGAGATGCGCTTATGAAATGTTGACACGTGGACTGGCCCAAAAGTGGCCCATAAAGTTTAAATGGGCCGGCCCAACTAAAGGCCCACAAGATTTTGTGGTCCATAATGGTCCGGCCCAGCAAAAGGCCCACGAGATTTTGCGTACCATAATGGGCTGGCACAGCTAAAGGCCCACAAGATTTTGCGGGCCATAATGGGCCGGCCCAGCTAAAGGCCCGCGAGATTTTGCGGACCATAATGTCCCCCTCAGCTAAAGGCCCACAAGATTGCCGACCATAATGGGCCGACCAAGCTAAAGGCCCATGAGATTTCGCCGACCATAATGGGCCCACCCAGCTGAAGGCCCAAAAGATTTTGATGACACTAGTAGGACGGCCCATTAACAGGCTGCCATGGTTTGGGCCAAATGCCGGCCCATATTTGATTCGGTCCATTAACAGGTTTCCACGTTCCGGGCCTAATAAAGGCCCATATGTGATCTGGCCCGTTAAAAGCCTACCACGTTGTGGGACAAATTACGGCCCAGATCAGGTCCGGCCCTTTGAGAGGCTTTGGGCTAAATTATGGCCCATATCAGATTCGGCCTGTCAATCGGACGCTATGCTTTTGGGCCCACTTGATAGAGGACCATTTAGTAATTCGGCCTGATATTAGTTTCGGCCTGTTAAAGGCCCGTTTAACATTTCGGCCCTATATATATCGGACTGTTAAAAGCCCGACATATAGTTGGGCCTAACTACGACCCTGTTTGCATCTGGCCTGATCACAGACGATGATCTGATTGGGCCAAACAAGGACCGAGACCATTTTGGCCTGTTATAAGCCCATGATTTGATTGGCACAATCATGGGCCGGGGTCTATTTCGGCCTGCTACCGGCCCGTGAACTTTTCGGCACGTTTCAGGCCCAACCTACTTTTCAGCCTCCTAAAGGCCCATTGAGTTTTCTTGGGAAAATAGGGCCGGTGGTTTACTCGGCCTATTAAAGGACCGAATCTACTAGTGGGCAACTTTAAATTTAGGCCTGTTAACGGACCAAGATGACGGGGCCCATCTTGCGGATCATACATGGTGATTTGCATGACGACCCGATTATGTACCGTAATTTTACGGTTTGGCCGGTTTACTGCGAAGACAGGATATATATATATATATATATATATATATATATATATATATATATATATATATAGTAAAATAACTGCAGCATCGTGAATAAGAAAGAAACCTAGACTATACAATAAATAAATTACGGCACATTACATCCACTGGGCATCAAAGTTCGCCACTATGATAATAAAGCACAAGCAGATAGCAGATTACATACACTGGGCATCAAAGATGGCCACCAGTACAATTAAACACGCCGACAAAATAATATACAAAACTGACAGCACTTCAATAGAGTTCAAGAAAGGTTAGCCCTGCTCGGGAGCTGCAGCGCAAGAAGCTGAGAAAGCTTGTGAGACTGCACTTGTTTTACACTTATATCCTCCTCACTCTGAAAGATAAACAAGCAGACAGATTACAGGTTTTACACATATAAGTATCAGTGCTGAGTATTCATCACATTTCTTACTGACGAATGAAGTGACACAGTTTAAAATAGCATTAACACAATATGGTATTGTTCAGGTCAGCACATGGCAGGAAATGACATTGTGAAGGAGTTGGCAGCTTCTCGACACCACTGGATTACAGATCAAGAACTCATAAGTATCAATGGTTAGTGTGCCGTCAATTTATCCCATTTCAGATTGGGAAAATAAGATCACTTGCTCTGTATAGTTTAATTTACATGGTATACAACTGAAAACTTAAACTGAGAAGGACAAACTTTTGTTTATGAACTACTCCCTCTGTCCCATAATATAATAATGTTTTTTACACTACACTAATGTAAAAAATGTTCTTATATTATGGTAGGGAGGGAGTACACAATAAACTTTAAACATGCAATTTGATGCAAACACCAAAAATAAACAGCTGTTGCAATCATGCCTAACCAAATATACACAACAAAGTTTGAAGGCTTGAGAAGGACAAACTTACATTATTGGTGAAGGCAGGCTCTATAAAGCCCTTGTCCATGTTGATGGGGGGGGGGGCAATTCAAGAAGTTTACCACATAATCTTTTTCATAAGCATTGCCTTTATTCTACATTTTGTTAAGAATAAATATAGATGTGACAATATAATAAAAAATGGAGAATATTTAAGATAAGATGAAGAGTGATGCTACATAACCAAGTAGCTACAAATGTAAGTACATCGATGCAGACAAAAGGTACAGCCAAGAGCAATGCAGAGCTAAACTTATTCAGTACCATCGGCGTTATCCAACCTAATGGTAAGAGTAAATATAGATCTTATGTGTAGAAAATGGAGGGCAAAGGAAAATAAGCTGCAGAGTGATGGTACATGAACAACTACCTGTCAATATAAGTACACTGATAAAGGACAATAGGTACTTACAAGAACAATGCAGAGCTAAAAAATTTCATTGGCATTGGATATATTCTACACTAATGTAACCATTCATACAAATTAGATAATTTGGAGCGAACAATTGATAAGCAAGCTATCATGCATACTGCTGTCACATAATGAACCAGGTATGTATGCAAGAACAGTGATACAGGACAACTGGTACTAACAAGAGCAAAGCAGCGGGCAGCATATTTGCGATATCTTGTCGTTCTTTTCAAACCGGAATTCTTTTTCGAGCAGATTTCCTGTAAAAAAAGGTCCGTAAGGCACATGCAGAAAAGTAGAAGTTCAAATTGCCATGCGATATCATAGATGGTACCTCATCCTCGGAACGAGACCAGTGCATAACAAGGTTTTTGCATTCAATGTCTTCTAAATTTAGCATAGGAGACTTCACCAGAAATTCGTTTATAGACTTGCCATCAAAGTGTGATTTCCTCAGGTAACACCAATACTGCTGCAATGCTTCCTTGAAAAGCGCAAGCAAGCTTTGCTCGTCATGACTATCCAGATTGACCCTCGCCTACTTACAACAATCTAATGTAAATCATTGATGTGTTCAATCAGCAGAAAACAGGAAAATAATCACCATGAATAATAGCACTTACACGTAAGTGGGACAGGAAGATGTGAAAATGGTGTTTGTCTTCACTATAATATTCCCATGATGGGAATATGTGCACGTAGTCCCCAACAACATTGAAAGCATTGTCTTTTAAACTGAGAATAACTGGAATAGGGTTCTAATCTGCAGGAATTGTCCGTCTCTATAGTTGGGATAGGTCTTCGGGCGGTGGACTTGCTGTACTTTTTTTTGGAGTTGGATTTTTGTATGGTACGGCTGGTGCTATGGAAACTGAAATCGACATACCTTTTGCTGGAGTGCAGGTCCTGTGTGGTGGGGCTAGTGGTGTGGCCAGTGAAGTATGGGTACAGTTTGCTCGAGTCGGTCCTATGTTTTGTGTCACTGGTTGTACAACCAATATAAGTGGGGTGTTGTCTTATTTCTCCGGCACAACCACGTTTTTCAAGGACTTTGCTGGTGCTCCTTCAGGTTCGGAAATCACCCTCTTTCTTTTTTATGTCAGATGCACAAGAACAACATTTGAGTGAAAAAACATGGTATGATGACAAATGGAATATGTATTGATAATGGATGGGCATGGAATCTTGACATATATGATGAGTAAACTAAGCAGATGGCGGTGAAAAAAGTAGAAGAAATGCAAGACAACATATGCAAAATACGGGCAATCAATAAAACCTTGCCAAATTAGAACAGGCACCTTGATGGGTGAACATGATAGGCCATCTGCCTTTGACTCCTCGAGGTTAGAATAGTCATTAGGATCATATTCTGAACAAGAATCTACAGGTGGGGAGCGTATGAGTTTCATTGCATCCAGAATGGCACTGAATGCCTTGGTGCCAATTTTGTAAGTCATTGCAGTGTTCCATAATATTCTTCTAATGCGCGGATTCTGATATTCACTGTAATTACGTATAATATTTGAGAACCATGAAAACATAAATAGTTGTGAGATTATCTTTGTAATGAGGAGGATATTCTAATATAGTGGCGCCCCTGTAAACACTTGTGTGCTATCACTGGATTCTGATGAGAGAGCTCATGTGTGTTGTAATATGGTGCGTGCATTTATATAATCTCGCACAAGTACACAAAAAATAGGCTCTATAAGTAAGTATAGTTGGCAGATGATAGGTTCAAAATATACTGTATAGAGAGTTTATTGTCAAACAATGATAACAAGAGCACACAACACCTAGGCAGATCATATTGTACATAAAACGGGTACACCATAACCACGATATATAAATCAGGAAAGTGGTACTGGCTTGAAAATACGGTGTTATATTGCTGCTAGTAATTGAAAGCCTATCGATCACGTACAGGCCAGCTCTATCAGCTGTTGACTGCAGATGTCATTGCTCCCCTTCCTGACAAGGAACATACTGTACGTACTAAATACAGAATAACAAAAGAGGAACATGTTAAAGAAGAGAAGAGGAAGCATATTCTTGAGGTTCTGCTTAATTGCATATAATGTTGGTTGCCCACTCATGATGAATCACAACGCCCAAAGAAATGTTCGATGTTGTCTCTCTATATGTGGCAATTTTGAACAAGAGTCATTAGGATCATATTTTGAACAAGAGTCAATAGGTGGGGAGTGTATGAGTTTCATTGCATCCAGAATGGCACTCAATGCCTTGGTGCCAATTTTGTAAGTCATTGCAGTGTTTAGCTTCAAGAGTGGAATGCTGCTAGTGCGACACAAAGCAGCTACACAGATCATAGTGTAGATATAACGGGAAAACCGTTAGCATCACAGTAAAATCAACAAAGTGGAACTTGCTGGACTATATGTGCTAGTATTGCCGGTACAGCTAGAAAGGCTTCGGATACCAGCTCTCTTCAACTGAAGGTGTGGTACTGTTAATATCCATGTAACTCTCAAAGGCGACACAGCTCCCCGCATTTCCTTGCTATTCTTATAGGATTCAAGTGGGCAGGTCACTACAAATCCTATTCCCATGTTTACAAAATCCTACGAATCAAAGAGACCCGAAGAGTTCAAAGTGTCCATCACAACCGACCGTATAGACCTCTACACTGCAAATGTCCCTGGTCATCTTCACTACAAGGAACATACTGTACTAGTACCATACTCCCTCCGTTCCAAAATATAAGTCTTGGTAGAGGTTTCCACTATATATGGATCACATACAGATGTATCCAGATACATTTTAGAGTGTAGATTCACTCATTTTGCTCCATATGTAGTCCATGGTGGAATCTATACAAAGACTTGTATTTAGGAACGGAGAAAGTACTTATTAAAGAAGAACAGAAGAGGAACATGCTAAAGAAGAGCAAGCAGATTTTGGATAATAAAATGTCCGTTGCCCAGTGCCCACACATGATAAACCAGAGCGCAATAAGAAAGCAACTCCCCGCTGTCTCTCTATATGTGGTGCACGTGCTTTTCGAAAGTAAAGTAGGAACATTAGCTGACCAATTAAATGTTATCTGTTTTAGTAATATCAACATCATATCAGATTCGTACTTGAGCAACAAGTTTGGAATTATGAGTGGCACGTTGTTTAGCTTGATGGATTCTGTAGCAGTGCTAAGCAGATACGATGATGGTACTGAATATAAACGCATGTCTGCATGCAAGTCGCGTGACTTTTGTCATTTGGGTCAGTCGACCATTTCAGGCTGTTGGATGAAGATCGTACGTCTCCTAACCCTTCTTCTTCCTCGTCTCTGATTCTTCCCATACAGAACTCCGCACGGTCCGTCAGCCGGACCACCAGCCCCCATCGCCTGTGTTCCTCCGCCACCCCACCCCCACACCCGCCCCCACCCGCGTTGAGTTTTCTTCGTTCGGCGAGGTCCCACCGCCGCCCCCCACAAACAAAGTCCCCACCCGAGCCCCTTCGTTCGCACCGCCGAGCTCTGAAAAATCGACTGACCCAATTTTGAAATTTAGTCTACTATGATTTAACTAGTGTGGAATATAAAAGGGGAAAACGATAAGCATTGGGAGTATAGTGCTGAGCGTGCCATGGCAGATCTGAAGGTGCAAACCGGACAAAGGCAACTTCGCAACCAATGTTTGCTTTCAACTAGCAAGTAACTGATGGACAAGAAATCAGAGTAAAGCAGTGGCGATCTATTTTCTTGCTGCGATAAATAAGTTGAGCAGATACAAAAAGTACCGCCTTTGGTGCGGCGCCGTGTATGCATCTGCTGAGAATTTGACGGTGCTGCGGTAGCGATGGCTCTCGGTGGCGTGGAAGCAGATCTAGGAGGGTAGACAGTGGCAGCGGGGCGCGGTGGACTAGACGGTCGTAGGAGCGGCGTCGGCAAGGTGGACGACGGCGGGGATGAAGTGAGAGGACGGTATGCAAGGATCCCGGTCCGAAGCCGTGGATGAGAGAGGTCGATCTCTTGTAATGGACAGCGGCGTCGGGGTATCAGCTCCGACATGGTCGAGGAGGACGGCGGTGGATGGGGTGGCGGACGGAGGGGGCTGGGCTGGAGAGGGTGTTTTGGCGCCCATGGAGTACGAATGGGGAAATGGAGGTGGAGAGGAAGGGGGAACCATGTCTTTAGGGTGCGCTTGTCTCAAATGCGAGGAAATTCACAAACTTGGCCCCCGTTTCAAATTTCCTACATCACAGCAATATTAGTCGGTTGGGGATAGGACGGTAATCTTGCATACACCAAATATTTGCCGACGAGAGTTTGTTTTTGGCAACCACAGTGTATGAATCGGGGAGCGAGTCGATTTTGGCCGAGGACACACTGTGTTTTGGCGCCCACCATGTATGAATCCGGGTGAGAGGCGGTTATGTCATGTTTAAGTGAAATTACAAACCTACCCCTATCGAAACCTATAGAAATCGAGCAGATAGGCTTTGCATGGTAGGGAAAGGCAGTAGTAATTTCCATCTTGGAGATTTTGGTTTCGGGCGGTTACTGCGACTTTCCCCGCTTCGTTCAAATTTTGCAGAGTGCACGTTTACCGTGCCAACTCAATTCGAATCCCGTTTTTATTCAAATTTTTTCAGGCGGGCTCCATTTTCGATTGGAATAAAATTCGATATACATCATTTTTTATATATACTTTCAAAAGCACAACACACTTTATACATAAATATAGTATTCAAATGGCATGATCTCAGATTCATAAGGTTGTATCCATCAATTTGGATTTTCAAATATTTGAAACCACTTTATATTGAAATCCAATGTATGCATTCCTCGCTAACTGTCTCCAATTAATGTGTGTTTCATGCGGGTTTTTTTTACTTCTCAGACATGTATAATGTGTTTCACACATGCAACATATAGTGTAATCCCGCTTAGACATTAATTGCATATAAACCATGCATTGTTTCTGATTAAAGAATCTATGGATCACCAATATTGATAAACTATATAACATTACACGTGTCCCCAAATTCAAATGAATATGCATGTTTGATACACCAATTTGCGTTATGATATTATCGATGTCGTGATCTCCAGTTTAAATATTTGAATCCCATTTAATCCATATATTCGTCTCATATAACTATCACTCATGCTTATATAGGACTATCTCTCTAGACTTATACGTGTTCATCGTCTCTCGGGTATCTCTCGTGCTACCTGTATGTCGATAATGATCTTTTATCTTCGTAACACACTGACGGTGTGTGTGTTGTTTTCAAAAACGGATTAGATTTAAGATTTGTCGACTGTCCCAACCTTACATGCGCAACCACTCTACCCTTATATGGGAAAGGGCCGATTACCTAGGCGGATACTAGCTTGGAGCCTGCATTACTAGTGACGGGAGAGTCATTGTTGCGCTCTCTCGGGACGGGGTCGTGCCAGGTAGGTCGGCCATAACTGTTTTTACAGGGCACTGGACACACCGTTGGTACCCCGTGCTTGTGGTATGTGATGAATATGGGAGCGAGGCTCCACAATTTTAAGATCTAAAATGTTGGGCACGGGGGCTACTACCAATCGAGTGGACTCTATGTTAGTGTCGTCTAGGGAAAGATAGTGATCGGGTGCTTACCCCGGGTACTTGAGGTACCGTGGGTCGTGGATGACACGGAAGTTCCCCGGATCTTGTGGGTAAAGTGTGCAACCTCTGCAGAGTGTAAAACTATTCGAATAGCCGTGTCCACAGTCAAGGACAGTTGGGCGGTGCTGCTTAAATTACGTCCAGAGTTTTAAAAACCGTGTGTGTGTGTGTTGATAAAACTATTTGGGTTAAGTCAGATGGCTTGACATGATGATCAAGTTGGATTGGTTTCCAACTCCGCTTGTGTTGATATCTGTAACTTGTTCATACGGATATCTGTACTCTCATGATGCATATTTTACATGTTGATAGATCATGTCATTGCACTCAAAACTAGCTTTCTGCAAACTACCTACTTAGTGCTATATCATTGCATTATTGTGCCTTGTTCCAATCATGGGTTGCTTGCGAGTACATTCAAAGTACTCATTGGCTTGCCACTGGTTATTTAATTAGCTAGGCATGGAAGAACAGGAGTTCGAAGAAGAGTTCTTTGTAGACGAACATGCGAACTAGGACGTTTCCTAGTCAGAATGCATGTAGTGTTAAGGCAGATGGCATGGGTTCTACTTATCGATAAAGATTTCCGCTGCTTAAGTTTATTTGGTATTCAGCCCTTGTGGCTTGATCTATGTAAGACTTGACCATAATGGTCATAATTTGTGTAAGACGATATGTATGGATGTAAGACTCTTGTTATTCAGCTTATGTGTGTTCAGTGAGCATTGATCACTGGGATCACTGTACACGTACATTCAGCGACCACGACTTATGAGTCGGGGTCCCCACAGAGCTGGTATCAGAGCCATCCTGACTATAGGAAGCCTTAGTTAGCATGGGCGTTAGTTAGGATAAAACCCGTTTTGCAAAACCCTCTATACTCCTCTTCTTTTCTAAGTTTACCAACCCCAAGATATATTTCCATATTGACCTCTCCCATTCAACCTTTGTAGATGGCTGCCGTACTCGAAGACTTCGTGACCACCGGATTTCCCGTGCTTCTCGAGGATAGCCTCAAGAAGTGCCAGTTTTACCGAACCCCCATTTTCACCTACCATGAGCATTTGATTAATGACACCGAGACGGAGTATCATATGGAAGTTATAGTGAAGGCTAATGACTCTCCAACAAGCTGGTTCTTCGAGGGACCCCAGATGGCAACACTGGTTCTTGCCGTCGAGACGGCAACCCTCAAGGCACTCACCCGCGTCCGAGACCTTCTCCCCGAAATGGCGGACGAGTTGGCAACCCACTTCTTGCCCTATCGAAAGGACGGTCAGGACGAGAGTAGTGCACCAGCTCCACCATTGGAGGAAAGACTTCCACTCCGATTCCAGACCTACTTCAGCCTCTGTGCCGATAGCTTGGCACAACACTTGGCCTCGGAATAAATGGAGCTCCGAAAGGAACTTCATTAGACCAAGGCACTTCTTATCCAAGCACAAGGGAAGACATATAGGATCAAGAAGGAAGGTGCTCCCCCTGGACAACCCGCAATCGCATACCAAGGCGGAAGAACCCCAAATGATGGAGGACCGCCACAGCAACACCGCATGAGCGCAAAGGAATACCGCAAGCTCTTCGCACCACCGGCATAGCAACGCCGTGTTGAGCTCCTCCACTCCCCCCACCACTTCAAGTGAAGAGGAAAGTCAGGATGTTGATGATGAAGAGGAAGACCCAGAAGAGCCAGACTACACGACCGAGCATTCCACCACTTAGGCACCATCCGAACCCGGATATGCCAGTTCATAACCCCTACGATAGGATAGGTCGTGTACCCCCTATGCGAGGTCGAGTCCTTGTAATGGTTCATATGAAACCATGTAGTGTTGTGTTTGCTTTTGATGTGTTTGATGGATGTCGTGCTTTCCTTCGGGAACTTGTAAGCGACTACATCACCCATTTGGATTTTAATGAATGTGTTTGGCCTTTTAGCCCTTGCATGAAAACAATTAGTGTCATACCGACCCCCTTACTAGGCATCCCATCTATATTGCTTTCCCTCATCTTTCCCAATCATGAGACCTTGACCGCTCTAACAGGATGCCTATTGTAACACGTACTGGTACCTCTACCGAGCAGCAAGAAGCCGGAGCAGGAGCCAGTCAGGACCAAACCCAAGGACAAGCTCCACCACCGCCATCACCTCCAAACATGGACATGGCTCATCTTCTCCAAGCCTTCTGAGAGGAACACCAAGCCAACACTGCAGCCCTCCAGATGATTGCTCAGGCTGTCAACCGCCAGCTGGCGTGGAACGACAATCGACGCTCCACGTTGGCGGTGTTCAAGAAGCATGCACCACCCACCTTCATCGAGACTGATGAACCCCTGGATGCATACGACTGGGTCCGCACCATTGAGGATCTGCTGGAACTAGTCGGCTGCACTGAGGACCGTGACAAGGTGGCATATGCTGCTCACTGTCTTGGGGGAACTGCCAAAGCTTGGTGGGATGGATTCAAGGCAGAATTCCGCAAGGCCCGTATTCCTTCTGGAATTATGGCCATCAAGAAGCGTGAGTTCCGAGCCTTGAAGCAAGGAAGTAGCACTGTCAAGGAGTACATGCAGAAGTTCAGTGTTCTCTCAAGGTATGCTCCTAAGGATGTCAGCACTGATGCTGCCAAAAAAGTGCGCTTCATGGAAGGCCTTAACCAGACTCTGCAGTACTCGCTCGTTGTGTGTGACTGCCCAACCTTTCCTGATCTAATGAACAAGGCACTCATGCTTGAGGACAACTGTCGTGCTCTGGATGATACCCGTAAGCGCACGATAATCAGCAAGGGTAGCTCCAGCAACCAGAAGCCTCGCTCGTGGCACCAGCCCCAGTCAAGCCAACCTATCAGCAGCCAAGAGCCCCTGCACCCCGCACCAATTATCAGCCTCAGCAATACACCAACCCCAGGCCAGCTTACAACAACCCCAATAACAATGCCGGCAAGAGCACCAACCCCAATCAAGTCACTTACTTTGGATGTGGTCAGCGAGGACACTACTCCAAGTATTGCCCCAACAAGAAGCCCGATGCCCCGCGCCCTAATGCACAGAACCTAGGACAAGGCCGTGGGATGCCACCAAGGAACCAAGCTCCCCGCAACCCTCCCAACAATGGCAAGGGTTGTGTGAATCATGTCACTACAGAAGAAGCCCAGGAAGACCCGGACATCGTGCTGGGTACGTTCCTTGTCAACTCAGCACCAGCAACTATCTTGTTTGATTCTAGAGCCACGCATTCATTTGTCACCCAAAAGTTTGCATTAAAAAGTGGCATGAACCTAACACACCTGAATAACCCTATGGTGGTACAAACCCCCGGAGCAGAGATCAGAGCCAAGATAGGATGTAAAGGAGTCGGGATTGTCATTAATGGGGTAGACTTCCTAGCAGACCTTATCATCTTAAGATCGGAAGGCTTGGATGTGATCTTAGGAATGGATTGGCTCATTAAGCACCAAGGCTTGTTAGATTGTGCCAACCGAACTATCACTGTGACCAATGACCAAGGAGTCAAAGTTAAATTTGCCTCCAACCCCTCCTCTGCTCAAGCCAACCAAGTCAACTATTTGACTGAAGTTGGATTGGAGCCAGTGCCGGTAGTATGCGAATACCCCAATGTCTTTCCTGATGACCTACCAGGAATGCCTCCTGGCTGAGAAATTGAGTTCATCATCGAGCTCATGCCCGGAGCAGGACCCATCTATAAGAAGCCTTATAGAATGGGATCGGAGGAGTAGCAGAATTAAAGAAGCCACTAGAAGATCAGTTGAGGAAGGGATTTATCCGCCCTAGTGCCTCCCCTTGGGCATCACCTGTTCTGTTTGTGTCAAAGAAGGACGGTACCATCCGCTTGTGCATTGACTACCGCTCCCTCAATGAAGTTACAATCAATAACAAGTATCCACTTCCCAAGATTAAAGATCTGTTTGATCAACTCAATGGGGCCAAGGTGTTCTCCAAGATCAACCTCAGATCTGGGTACTACCAGCTGAAAATAAGACCCCAAGACATTCCAAAGATGGCATTTGTAACCAGATATGGCCTGTATGAGTGCACGGTCATGTCCTTTGGATTGACCAATGCCCCAGCTTACTTCATGTATCTCATGAATAAGGTCTTCATGGAATATTTGGACAAGTTTGTTGTCGTCTTGATTGATGACATTCTTGTCTTCTCAAAGACGGAAGAAGAGAACGAGCAACACTTGAGGATTGTTCTAGACAAGCTTCGAGAGCACCGACTGTATGCCAAGTTTAGCAAGTGCAAATTTTGGCTACGTGAAGTTGGATTCTTGGGTCATAAATTGACTGCTGAAGGATTATCAGTAGATCCCATCAAGATTCAAGCCGTGACTGAATGCCAAACCTCGAGCAATGTGAAGGAAGTCACAAGCTTCCTCGGACTCGCGGGATATTACCGCAAGTTCGTGGAAGGATTCTCCAGCATTGCCCGATCCATGACCTATCTCTTGAAGAAGGACAAGAAGTTTGAGTGGACGCCGAAGTGCAAAGAAAGCTTCCAGGAGCTGAAGAAGAGATTGACCGCCGCCCCAGTTCTGGCCACACCTGATATTCACAAGGAATTTGTGATATATTGTGATGCCTCACGAACCGGACTGGGAAGTGTTCTGATGCAAGAGGGCAGAGTCGTAGCTTGCCTTTCAAGATAGCTACGGCCTCATGAAGAGAACTATGCTACTCATGATCTTGAGTTAGCAGCAGTGGTTCATGCCCTGAAGACATGGCGACATTACCTCCTAGGGAAGCGGTGTGAGATATACACGGATCACAAAAGTCTGAAGTATATTTTCACTCAAAAGGAATTGAACATGAGGCAGAGAAGATGGCTAGAGTTGATCAAGGATTATGACCTCAGTGTTCAATACCACCCCGGAAAGGCTAATGTGGTAGAAGATGCATTAAGCATAAAGGCTTGTTCCTTGAATGATATGCTTAAGTTTGGCTACCCGCCTTGTATGAGGAACTTGAAAGCTTCGGGTTGGAACTGGTTGCACCAGGATTCTTGGCCAACCTCGAAGTCAAGCCTACCTTGATGGATGATGTTAAGGAAGCTGAGAAAGGACACGAGCGTATTGAAGGCATCAAGAGGAAGATCAAGGCAGGCAAGGCCCCAGGATTCTCAGAGGATGAGCAAGGAATTGTGTGGTTTGGGAATCGCATTTGCGTACCCAACCAGATTGAGCTCAAGAATTTGATCTTACAAGAATCTCATGACACCTCGTATTCCATCCACCCCGGAGGAACCAAGATGTATCAAGACCTAAAGGAAAGATTCTTGTGGCATGCCATGAAGAGAGAGATAGCGACTTTCGTCGCTAAGTGTGATATATGCCAAAGGGTCAAGGCTGAATATCAGCGACCTGCTGGATTGCTGCAACCACTTAAGGTTCCCGAGTGGAAATGGGATAAAGTCGGAATGGATTTCATCACTGGACTACCTAGGTCAAACAAGGGACATGACTCCATCTGGGTCATAGTCGATCATTTGACCAAAGTAGCCCATTTCATTCCTGTCAAGACTACCTATGATGGCAACCAACTAGCAACCCTTTACATCAACAGAATTGTAAGCCTTCATGGTGTTCCTAAGGAGATTGTGTCAGATCGAGGGACCCAGTTTACCTCAAGGTTCTGGAAGAAGTTCCAAGAGGCTATGGGAACCAAGTTATCCTTCAACACTGCTTTCCACCCACGGACTGGAGGTCAGACAGAACGAGTGAATCAGATACTCGAAGACATGCTTTGAGCCTGTGTCTTAGCATATTGAGCTAAGTGGGAAGATTGCCTCCCTTTTTGTCAGCGTTCTGGGAACGGGGGTCCCCAGACTTGCCTGCCTGCGGCCTGCGGTGTGGCTCGAGTGGGGGCCCAACGTGGCCCATCTTCATCAACACAAGGCTCAAGACCCTCGCGAGGGGCCAAGCCTCGCGAGGCGGACGACATGGCGCATCCTCAAGCACGGCCTCCTTAGGCTGGCTCGCGAGGAGGCGGAGAGATCAAGGTGGGTACCTCACGAGGTTCCCATGACACAAGCCATGACGACCAAGGGTGCCAGGCGGGCGCCAGCCCGCGCAGTGCCCTCCCTTTCCTCTTTGGTGCAAAGGGGGCAAGCGCAGGCGAGAGGATCAAGCAAAGGCACCCATTTCGGTGCAACGAGACCAAGACCAGCTCCGCGACAAGGAGGAAGTCACTGTGGAGCCCAAGCCGGCGTCATCACGAGAGCCTTTGGCAGGCGTAGACCAACTTTAGTCAGGATAAGTGCACCAGATGTTCCCCTTCAAATTGGCCAATTGTTGGCGCCCTTCCCGCTCAATATTTGGGAAGAGGCCCAGGGCCTTTGCCTATAAATAGGGCTAGCCACCCCCAGAGTAGAGAGAGGGAGAATCCAATCTAGAACCTGAGGTAGTGTCCAGCATCTAGAGAGAGAGAGAAGGGCGATCGAACTCCCCCTAGCAGTTCATCCCCTAGCCAAGAACAGGCCCTCGCGAGGTCGTTCTTCCTTGTACTATTCTTCCTCATCAGCCCAAGGGGCAATCCACCCACCACACTGGAGTAGGGTATTACACCACAATGGTGGCTCAAACCAGTATAAACCCTGTGTCACTGGTGTTGTTCTTGCAGTAGTTTAGATCCTTACGAGACGGAGAGGTAGAGGGCTCGATCTCCGCGCGCACCCCAGAGTTCGAACCTTAAGGGTCTGCCGGAACCCGTGATCCGACATTTGGCGCGCCAGGTAGGGGTGCGCCGAAATCAGTCTTCCACCACTCCGCTCTCCTCCGACCACCGCATCCATGTCTGACGCTCGTCAGGCCCGCGCCGAGCGCCGGGCCGCCATCGCTTCCCGCGCCGTCCAGACGGCCCCCGTCGGTGGGCGTCCTCGTCGTTCCCCGTCGCCCGCCGTCAACGCAGCCACGGGCCAAGCGGGGAACGAGCAGCAAGCATCCTCTCAACACCCGTCCGTGCGGCGGGATGGCTGCACCGCCACTCCGTCGCTCACCCCGGCCGGTTCTTCGTCGCACGCGCTTCGCGCTCCCTTGGAGGCTCGGGCTGCGCTCCTCGCGGCGAACGAGCTCCTGCGCTACCGCCCCGTCGACTACGTCTACGAGGAGTGGCTCGACCGCATCGCCAAGCTCGTCTGCACCGCAAGGGGCTCTCCCGCGCCCTCCGCTCCACTGCGCCGCACTCCGCCCCGCGCGGGCAATGAAGCCCCGGGGGCGTTCCAGCCGCCACCTTCCCAAGAAGATGCCATGGCCCCAAGGCGCGCCGCTCCTGGGCGGAACCCGCTCCGCCATGCGCCGGCCCAGCAGGAACGGAGCTGCCAAGAAGTCCCACGACCGCAAGAGGCCGCCCGAGCGCTCCCAGCCCCGGTCCGCCGAGACCCTACTCCAGCTCCGACACGTCAAGACCCCGCGCTGCTCCCAGCTGCGGTGCAAGGAGACCCACAAGGCCAAGCTCACCCTCAACCAAAACCTCCCGCGGCCACCGCAGGCTGCTGCGCCTACACCCCCGAGCTGCGTAGCGTCGCGTGGCCCGGCAAGTTCAAGCCGGACCTGCCTCCTCGCTATGACGGCACAACTGATCCCACGGAGTTCCTCCAGCTCTACGAGCTGGGAATCGAAGCAGCCAGCGGGGACGAAAAGGTCATGGCGAACTGGTTCCCCATGGCGCTGAAGGAGGGTGCTCGCACTTGGCTCCTGAACCTGGCCTCAGGCACGATCTCCTCCTGGGACCAGATGCATACCCGCTTCATCGCCAACTTCCAAGGTACCCGCGACCGGCCTCCCGCCGTGAGCGACATGCGCCGCATCAAGCAGCAACCTGGGGAGACCCTGCAGAAGTACATCCAACGCTTCAACAGTGCGCGCCTCAAGATCCCCAGGGTGTCCGAAGAAGCCATCATTTTGGCCTTCTCCGACGGCGTGCGCGACGTCAAGATGAAGGAGGAGTTGGCGATGCACGAAGACCTTTGCACCTCCCTGCAGCTGTTCAACCTCGCGACCAAGTGCGCTAGAGCTGAGGAGGGACGCCTCTCCCTCCTCGAGCTGCCTGCCGCAGACCCAGAAGAGAAGAAGCCCAAGGCCAAGGACGTGAAGCGCAAGGGGGCTGCCGTGCTCGCGGCAGAGCCGGACACCAAGCGGGGCAAGGATCTGCCTGAATCCTCCAGGGGCAGCTGGTACTGTGTGTACCCCGACCTCCACACCCACAACACCAATGAATGCCAAGAACTCCACGCCGTGCGAGAAGGAAGAGTCGGCCGACGCCCTGACCGTGCTGACCGGGGCTACGGCCGAGGAGGAGGAAGGAACCCGGGACGCTGGGAAGACCGTGGCCCACGTCCAGGCTGGCATGACCAACCTCGCGAGGACCGCTGGCGTGACCCGCCTCGCGAGGGGGACTGGAGGGACCAGCCTCGTGAGGATCGCCCTCATGGCAACCCAGGCCTGCCGCCGTTGCCGCCTCAGCCGAGAAGGAATGAAGACTGCCACCAAGACGAGGGGGCTGGGGGCTTCCAGGAGCCTCGCGCCATCGCCTGCATCCTGGGCGGAGCTCAAGCCCCAGCCTCCCAACGTATCTTCAAGCAGTTTGCTCATGAAGTGAATGCAGTCCTCCCCAAGCTCGAAGCAACGCGTCCCCTCAGGTGGTCGGCTTGCACCATCACGTTCAGCTCAGCAGACCAGCTCAAGTGCGCGGCCACAGCCGGAGTCCTCCCAATGCTTTGTTCCCTAGTCATCATCAACGTTCTGGTCACCAGGACCCTCATCAACGGAGGGGCAGGGCTCAATGTCTTGTCCGTGGAAACATTCAACAGCCTCCAAGTGCCCTATGACCAGCTCCAGCCAACCAGGCCCTTCTCCGGAGTCACCGACGGTTCCACAATCCCGATCTGGCAGGTACGCCTCCCAGTCACCTTCGGCACCTACGACAACTACCGCACCGAGCTCATCGACTTTGACGTCGCCCACATCCACCTGCCGTACAACGCCATCCTCGGGTACCCGGCGCTGGCCAAGTTCATGGCCGTGACTCACCATGGCTACAACGTCCTCAAGATGCCAGGAAGCGGCGGCGTCATCACGGTGCCATGCCAAGAGAAGGATGCAGTGTGTGCCCTGGAGCGAGCCTTTCAGGCCGCGTCACTAGAAGACCCAGATCGCGGAAGCAGGAGGCTTCCTGAGACCACCCCCAAGAAGAAGAATACAACGTCAGGCTCAGCCCCTCAGGAGGCAGGCCCTTCAAGGCCCGCATTTGCCCAGGGGGACCATCCTTCAATCGCATAGGAAAGCGCGCCCTGCGCCCTCCTCAGGCAGGGCTCGGGGGCTCTCACCGGGAGGGCCACCGACCTTGCCAAGGTCACGAGGGAGGCGCTGGGGCACCATGTGGAGGCGTGTTTTGAAGCACGCTTCCCTCAAAAGGAAGCCAGGGAAAGAAGGTCATACCAGCAGGAGTTTGTTAGCAAGGCCATTCAAGAACTATAGGAGTCAAGGATCATGAGAGGTTGCCGTCGCCCACCGGCTGTGGCCCCCCATCCAGGCGAGGATGGTGGGCTGCGCGTCTGCGTCGAAGTACCAGGGCTCACTCAGATCGCCACGACGGAGCGCCTCTGGCCCTCATAAGTGGGGCGCTGCGGAGGACCACCCCACAGCTATGTTCGCATGCCTTATGGCCTGCCGAGCGTGGCTGCGGCGTACCAGCGCATCATGAGGAGCATCTTGGAGGCGGAAGAAGGCAGGCGTTCCGCAGCCCTGGCGGAGATGGAGGCTGCTCACGAGGAGCCACCAGTGCCTCTGGAGCCTCCCGAGGCCCCTGGGCCTGGGGGCTCGTGAGGACCGGCTTCCGCAGCCCACCGAGTCTGCTGCACCAATGCTACTGCACCGACGACGTCTTCAGGTGACATCTTTCAAGTTTCATTCCCAGCTGGGAGCGCCCTCCCAGGGTTGCGTCACTCCCAGGCCGCGTGGGTCCGTCCCTGTGGCATGTATCCCTTTTTATCTTCTCAGTCGCTAGCTTGCTTTGCTGGGGGCGCCCCTCGGGCTGCATCATCCCCAGGCCACTCGGGCTAGGCCCAGCGGCATGTATCCCTTCCGCGTTTATTTCCAATTATGCATCATTACTCGATGCCGTCTGCGGCGCCCTTCTTCTTCATGTCGACCACTTGCACGTTAAAGGGGGGGTGCCTGAGCGACGCGACTCAGGGCTCTTACTGGCTCTCCAGCCCTCACCCTCTGGCCTTGACCACGGCATCGCGACCTGGCATACCGGCGACGGCTGAGACCAGCTCGAGGGCCGGGACCCGAGGACGTAGAGCAGAAAGGGGAGTAGAGGCGAGGGAGAAGGGGCACGCGAGGACCTCGTCAAGCAACTCCTTTCAGCTACCCCCCAGATCCGACGGCGCGCTGGGGATGACCCACGACCCCTAAAGATAAGTCACCATCCAAAGTGTTGGCTACAGTGGCACTACCCCCGCACCTAAAGCGACTCCGTACTAGCGACGTTCCTTCTCTTTCGCACCAAGCGACGGCTGCTTGGGCGCCAAAGGGGACCTCCTGAGCATCGAGACTCAGGGGCTCTTACCGGATCCCGGGTCGCTCACCTCCTGGCCTTGACCACGGCATCGCGACCTGGCATACCAGCGACGGCTGACGCCGCCTTGGGACTGGGACCTGTCGACGCAGAGCACAAAGCCCTCGCGAGGTGCGAAAGGGAGAACCAAACTATGACGGAATTCGCGATTCGCACAAATCCATAGCAAGGGTTACATATTAACAACAAGGATCACAGCCACCTTACAAGCCCATATGGAGCACAATGTGATTCCTCGCAGGGAACGAATCCTAAAGGGTGCTAACTACACACGCCCCTACAAAAGATGCCATCATCAACAGTGGGCCGGCAGGCGCTGGCGCCAACCCCATCCAGATCAGGATCGGCGGCGACCAAGCGAGCCTGCCCTGCTACGGGAGCGGCGTCGGCTCGCGGGCTCGTAGCTGTCGTCGCTCGTCTCCGGCGTCGCGAAGACCTCACTGGGATCGTTGGATCCTCCGGCGCTCCCGTCACTTGCAGAGCTGTCCAGGGGGCGATTGGCGGGCCCAGCCGTCGCCGTGGCGAGGTCCTGGCCGCCTCCCCCGGGGCAGCACTCCAGCCGGCGACCGTTCGCGTCGAAGACCTTGAAGAACATCACCGAAGCGCCGTCGTACTCTAGGTGGATCGTGAGGGCGCCCTTCGTTCTGCAGCACCGAGCGATTTTGCCCCAGCCGCGGGTCATGAAGACCTCGCCCGGGGAGGTCATCGCAACCTCTGCCCCGGTCGCAGGGTTGCTGCAGTCGGCGTGCTGCAGCCACAACTCCAGGAGTCTCCCCTGCTAGAATATGGAGGCAAAGAAGGGAGGAAGGCGAATCCAAGTCCACGGAGGCATGGCGGCGTGGAGCACGAGCTCGCGGGAGGAGCCCACGGCGTGGACTCCAGGAGGAACAACCAACACCTTTGTGACCCTCCGGCGCCGGCGACGGCGCTGGCCGAGGGGATCGGCATCTCCTCTTCCAGAGCCCTCGGCGTGGGCATACAAGGGAAGCGGGAACCCCGGCGGAGGCCGCTCGTACCAAGGCCTCGGCACCACCAGGTGGTTCTCCTCGTCTCGGCCGCGCAAGGCAGGCCGTTTCTTCGGCGGGAGCGGGTCAGGTACCTCTTGAGGAGCCTTTCCCTTCTCTGCCGCAGAGAACCGGCGAATCGGAGCCATCACACCAAGACGGAGCAAGAATTGAGGCGGGGGAGGAAGCAAGAAGAGATGGACTAGAAGGGCACGCGCGGTGCCGTACTTATAGCCGGCGGAGGCCAACCGTCGGCCTCCGCGATCACAGGTAATCATGACATGGTTTGCATGCAGGGACTTGTCCAATCCGCGCGATCGTCGAGGTGTCGTGGGGAAGTGGAGACGCCCACGTCCAATCAACCGCCACGCGGCGCTCGAGGCCGCAGGCTGTTGGGGCCCGCGACGCTTCGCCCTTGCCCTTTCGCCTCTCGGCACGGCCAAGTCCGCGCGCGCCTTGGGCTCGGGGGCTACTATCGGCGTTCTGGGAACGGGGGTCCCCAGACTTGCCTGCCTGCGGCCTGCGGCGTGGCTCGAGTGGGGGCCCAACGTGGCCCATCTTCATCAACACAAGGCTCAAGACCCTCGCGAGGGGCCAAGCCTCGCGAGGCGGACGACATGGCGCATCCTCAAGCACGGCCTCCTTAGGCTGGCTCGCGAGGAGGCGGAGAGATCAAGGCGGGTACCTCACGAGCTGCCCATGACGCAAGCCATGACGACCAAGGGTGCCAGGCGGGCGCCAGCCCGCGCAGTGCCCTCCCTTTCCTCTTTGGTGCAAAGGGGCAAGCGCAGGCGAGAGGATCAAGCAAAGGCACCCATTTCGGTGCAACGAGACCAAGACCAGCTCCGCGACAAGGAGGAAGTCACTATGGAGCCCAAGCCGGCATCATCACCAGAGCCTTTGGCAGGCGAAGACCAACTTTAGTCAGGATAAGTGTACCAGATGTTCCCTTTCAAATCGGCCAATTGTTGGCGCCCTTCCCGCTCAATATTTGGGAAGAGGCCCAGGGCCTTTGCCTATAAATAGGGCTAGCCACCCCCAGAGTAGAGAGAGGGAGAATCCAATCTAGAACCTGAGGTAGTGTCCAGCATCTAGAGAGAGAGAGAGAGAGAGAGAGAGAGAGAGAGAGAGAGAAGGGCGATCGAACTCCCCCTAGCAGTTCATCCCCTAGCCAAGAACAGGCCCTCGCGAGGTCGTTCTTCCTTGTACTATTCTTCCTCATCAGCCCAAGGGGCAATCCACCCACCACACTGGAGTAGGGTATTACACCACAATGGTGGCCCGAACCAGTATAAACCCTGTGTCACTTGTGTTGTTCTTGCAGTAGTTTAGATCCTTACGAGACGGAGAGGTAGAGGGCTCGATCTCCGCGTGCACCCCCAGAGTTCGAACCTTAAGGGTCTGCCGGAACCCGTGATCCGACACTTTTGCCGAGTTCTCCTATAACAACAGTTATCAGTCAAGCCTTCAGATGGCACGATTTGAGGTGTTGTACGGACGGAAGTGCCGCACACCCCTCAATTGGTCAGAAACCGGAGAAGGACTAGTATTTGGGCCCGATATCCTCCGTGAAGCAGAAGAGGAAGTCCAACTTGTCAGAGAGCGACTGAAGACCGCCAAGTCAAGACAGAAGAGCTATGCTGACACTCGTCGCCGACAAGTAGACTTCCAAGTCGGAGACCATGTATACCTGCGAGTAACTCCTCTCAAGGGAACCCAGCGGTTCCATGTCAAAGGAAAGCTCGCACCAAGATTTCTCGGCCCCTTTGAGATCATCGCACGACGCGGAGCAGTGGGTTACCAGTTGGAACTACCACCTGAACTATCCGATGTGCACAACGTATTCCACGTGTCACAACTCCGGAAGTGACTCCATGTTCCAGACAAGCCTGGTGTTTACAAGGATGTCGATCACCAAGCCATTGACCTTCAGCCTGATTTGACCTACCGTGAGAGGCCCATCTGCATTTTGGACGAGGTTGAGCGATGCACTAGAAGTCGCGCCATGAAGTACTTCAAGGTCTAGTGAAGCAACCACACTGAAGCAGAAGCAACATGGGAACGTGAAGACTACCTTAGATCCGAGTTTCCGTATCTCTTTAAAGCCTAGTTTGGGAATCTCGGGGATGAGATTCTTGTAAGGGGGGTAGGTCTGTCACACCCTGTATTTTGTAACATGTCATTTGCATTAATAAAGCATGAAAACTTGGATCAACAAAAACTTTTGCATTATTTGGCTTTTTATTTGGAGTTGGTTTTCTCTCTGTGATTTTCAAGTGCTCTTGAAAGTCAACACAACTCCACCTTTTATACTTCATATCCTTGCCCCAAACTTCTTCCAATGATCATGCCATGTGTATAGAACAGAATAGTATTTTCCTACAAAAATAATTTGGCCAGATAGTATTTTCAAAAATTAGTTTTCCAAAAACCCCTGAATTGAGGTTTGCACTACAAGTACTTGATTTGGGGTATGAAAAATATTTCAAAGAGCATATTTGAAACCTATTAGATATAGGACTCCCATAAACCAAAAATATATGATTTTAAAAGTAATTTTACTATTTTATTTAAAAGCTTTTTCTTTAGACCAGAAATGGTCTTTAATAGGATAAAATTATTTAAAAGATTCACAAATATTTGAGAAAAATCAGGGAAACTCAGTGGACATATATTTTCCATATATATGAGTTTCAACAAATGGTCATGATCAAAATATTGGACAAACCTCCCAAAACCATTTCTGCCCATTTCAAGGATTTGAAATATTTCTACAAGAAATATTTTCCAATAAATCCAGGAAAATACTAGCAAGTCACATATGCATAATAGGATGATATTGCACAGTTTCAGCTCAATCCAAACTGTTTTGGTTCACAAAAGTCCCCCAAAACCCTCTCTGTCCAGAACCAAGTTTGAACAGCTCTACATTGCCAACTTATTCCAAATGACACCAAACTTTGTCGTCATGCTCAAAAGCCCAAATGATGACACTACACCAAGTGGTGCATCAAGGGGAATGGTTTTGCATGACTAGATCTTGGTGAATGCATTTCTGTTGATTTCTCGGTTTTACAAAAGTTGCATTGGCAACTTTGCCCAAATGAGCTCAAAATTGGTGGAAGGCCCTAATCATATCTACCATTTCACCCTATGGAGTCTTATGCCAAATGGATTTCATTTGCTTAGCCTAACAAGCAACAAACACCTTATGCCACATTTCCAAAAACACCATTCTGACCCCTTCCACTAATCTCCATGGGCTCAAAGTTTTACCACAGCCCCTCCTAGTCCCCTTGCTGCTCCAGTAACAATGGAAAATCCACATCTCAATTATTGGAGGGGTAAACCACCACTTTCTCTCTCTGGACAGCCCATTTTCCTCTCTCCCTCAACCTCCCTCCTCACTCCAGTGGCCGCCCAGGGCATCCAAAGCCCCTCTCCTTTCTTTACTACACCCTAGAGTCACCAGACATATTTGGCCGCGCCCACCTGACCAAAAAATGCCATGGCATGCCATTTGCACGCTCCAGAGCGCGCTACAGTCCAGCCAGGCACTGTAGCCGCCCCCTACCAACCACTCCCGGCCACCTCGGGCCTCCCAGTGCGCCTCGACGTCTGCGTCAAGCCACGCCTCTGTCCCCCTCCTCCCTCTCCCTCCTCTCGCCCAAGCTCGCACGCGCGCCGGCCGCCCTGGCCCCCTGCTTTCCCTCTCTTCACTCCCCTCGCCCTAGACCAACCCCACGAGCACCCCAGACATGCCCACACGGGCCCCCGTGACCCACAACAACGGCAACGACCTCGCCGGCGCATGGGTCCACGGCAAGCCCTGGCTCGGCTATATAAGACCTTCCCGAGATCTCCTCTCCTCACCACTCGCCCTCTGCACCACCAAATCATCCTCCCGCACCCCCAGTTCCTCTCTAGAGCCGCCCGAGCTCGAGCTCCGCCGCTTCGGTTCACCGGAGTTCGCGAGGTACAAGCCTCACCCGCTCCTCCTCTACCTCGATATGGAACCCCCGAGCACCCCTGGTCATTTCCCCTTTATTCCCTGCTTCTTTTGAAGCCGGAAACGGCCGGAACCGTCGATGCCCGAAGCTCCTCCGCCTCGTAACCTCGTCTCCGGCGAACCAGGCCACCCCGGCGACCGCAACCACCTCCACCCGAATGGCGACTCGACACTGAGTCCAGCCGTACCCTCGCCCGGCCTCGCCGTGCCCTGCATTGAAGCTGGTGAGCTCGCCGGGCCTCTGTCGCAGGGTTAGGGATGACAGGCGGGCCCCGCCTGTCAGCCTCTCCTCTCCATCGCCCCTCTCTCTCTTGCTGGCGCCTGGGCCCCGCCCGTCAGGTTTAAACCTGGCGCGCGCGCGTGCACCAGTGCGCCGGGCCGCCTCTCTGGCTGGGCCTGATGCGCTGCGGCTGTTCTGGCCCAGCAGGCACAGAGCCTTTCTCCTTTTTCTTTTCTGTCAAACTTGTAAACATTCCACAGGATTAAATATTCATCCAAATGCAATAATTCAAACTCCCATATTTTTCTAAAAATCCCACCTATTTAATGGTATAAATTTCATTCATGTCCAACAAACTTTTATGTACTGTTCATATTCAAATTCAAATTTGAATATATTTAAACCCCTCTAAAAATCCATTTCATCTATTCTGCTACTACAAGTACAAAACTAGGAATTTTCCCCTTCTTAGTTTTCACCCTAGTATTTAACAAAAATGACTTGACATTTTTCTGAGCACTTTGGTTTTTCTGTTTTATTATTGCCTTATTTTTCTCGTTATTATTTTGCGATGATAGATTGCATTGCTGATGAAGGAGTTGGATCCGAAGACTTTGAAGACCCAGAAGACTTTGTTGAGCCAGGCAAACAACCCTTTGACTATGTCTATGAAACCCTTTTTATGCATTTCATATAGCACTTTATTATTGTTGCATTGGAATCATGATGAGATGGATGCCACTTTGGTGGGTTGCCTTCATTTCCTCCTTGTTGATACTTGCATTGTGCATGACCCTACCTTCCTATGAGGGTTATGCAGGTGGGAGTAGAGAGGATGCTAAAGTAGATGCTATGCAAATGGGACGGGTATATGCATGGTGATGGAGACAAAGTATTTTCAAAAGACTTTTTCGAAAACCCCGTCGGTGCGACTTATGCCTGAGGGAGATAATGAGATGGGTAACCACTTGATGACGAAGTGGTGTACCGAGGCTAGTGTGTGTGTTGTTTTTTAAAATGGATTAGATTTAAGATTTGTCGACTGTCCCGACCTTACATGCGCAACCACTCTACCCTTATATGGGAAAGGGCATTATCGATTACCTAGGTCGATACTAGCTCGGAGCCCGCATTACTACTGACGGGAGAGTCTTTGTTGCACTCTCTCGGGACGGGGTCGTGCCAGGTAGGGTGGCCATGAATGTTTTCAGAGGGCACCGGACACACCGTTGGTACCCCGTGCTTGTGGTATGTGATGAATATGGGAGCGAGGCTCCACAATTTTAAGATGTGAAATGTTGGGCACGGGGGTTACTACCAATCGAGTGGACTCTGTGTTAGTGTCGTCTAGGGAAAGATAGTGATTGGGTGCTTACCCCGGGTACTTGAGGTACCGTAGGTCGCGGATGACACGGAAGTTCCCCGGATCTTGGGGGTAAAGTTTGCAACCTCTGCAGAGTGTAAAACTATTCGAATAGTCGTGTCCACAGTCAAGGACAGTTGGGCGGTGCTGCTTAAACTACGTATAGAGTTTTACAAACTGTGTGTGTGTGTTGACAAAACTATTTGGGTTATGTCAGATGGCTTGACACGATGATCAAGTTGGATTGGTGTCCAACTCCGCTTGTGTTGATATCTGTAACTTGTTCATACGGATATCTGTACTCTCATGATGCATACTTTACATGTTGATAGATCATGTCATTGCACTCAAAACTAGCTTTCTGCAAACTACCTACTTAGTGCTATATAATTGCATTATTGTGCCTTGTTCCAATCATGGGTTGCTTGTGAGTACATTCAAAGTACTCATTGGCTTGCCACTGGTTATTTAATTGGCAAGGCTTGGAAGAACAGGAGTTCACAGAAGAGTTCTTTGGAGACGAACATGCGAACTAGGACGTTTCCCAGTCAGAATGCCTGTAGGGTTAAGGCAGATGGCATGGGTTCTACTTATCGGCAAAGATTTCCGCTGCTTAAGTTTATTTGGTATACTGCCCTTGTGGCTTTATCTATGTAAGACTTGACCATAATGGTCATAATTTGTGTAAGACGATATGTATGGATGTAAGACTCTTGTTATTCATCTTCTGTGTGTTCAGTGAGCATTGATCTCTGGGATCACTATACACGTACATTCGACGACCACGACTTATGAATCGGGGTCCCCACAGGACGGCGGCTCCGGAGGCCTATGTGCCACACATGATTGACCAAGGGTACACGCCGGAGGATTGCCCCGGCTCGTTCCTCAAGCCGGGTTGGGAAGAAGAGACGCTGGAAGTTGAGGCCTTCCAGGAGCCACCCAGTAGCTTCGCCGACCCCGCCGTCGACAACAACTGCATGGTACCACTAATCTCTCAGGAGCAGGCTTACGCTAACCCTGGGTCACAGGTGGATTAGGTCACATTAGTGGACGACGGACCCAGCGCGGCAGCCTTCCTTCCACCAGGGGAAGTGCACTGGGGGCTGCGTGGGAGGGGCCTGGAGCAAGGCCCATCTCCGCATCGCACGGAGCAAGGCGTCGCCCGGAGGTAGGTCCTCTGTCGGGGAGGCACTGCGAGCCTTGCCCCCGGCAGAGGGCCCGTGGTCGCCGAAGGCGCCGCTAGCGTCTCCTTGCCCCTTGGCATCGCCCTGGTTTCTGGATGCCCCAACGGTGGTCGAGGATGGCGCAAGGCGGGGCCCTCGTCTGGCGATATGAAGCAAGGCTCACGCCTGTGAAGATCTCCGCTCATGACACTCTCACGTAATAATGAGTGGGGCTGTACACGCCCCTGAGTCTCGGAGTGCCGCCCTCGGGCCTCGGGGGCTCCCGCCCACGTCCTAGTGGAAGCACCAAGCTCCGCGTTGGCCGTCGACACTATCCCCCAACGACTATGCTCACAGCCAGTGAAAGCTCTTAGCTCCGCGTTGGTGGGAAGAAAAGAAGACTACCTAGGTGCCGGACTCGGCCATTTGCTTTTGACCTCTTTTCTGTAGCTCAAATTTGCAGCCTTTGATCTTGAATTTGAAGTTGTATTTCCATTGGCAATCGTGGGGGCATCCTTTCTCGTTCGTGTTGATTTTGGGAGTTTCTTGATTCGTGCTTTGTTTTGAGATTTGCGTCTGCTACCTCCCCCCTTTTGAGCACCTCACGAGCAGGGGCTGGCCGCGGCATACACGCACTATGACGCACACGCCATGACTGGCGATCGCTTCTCGCGAGGCCCTCTTGGGTGGACTAGCAGACCCCTCAGGAGGCCAAAACCTCGCGAGCCCGCAAGGGACTCCCCTCAGAAGAAATGCACATCCGCAGCTGCCAAATCAGTTTGAAGCCCGACTGGACTAAAGTAAGTTACGACAGCAAGCCCGCAAGGAGTAAAATGGTAGTAAGTTTACATGAGGGGCTCCCCCTCCCCAAAATGCTCTTACTTTGTGAGGGGTCGTGCCCAAGCTTTTGCATGCAGGTTCGGAATAAAGGAGCGCGGGCTCAGTCAGACATGTCGCTCGCCGCGTCTTCCGAGTCACTCCCGGACATGCTGGTGGCACTGTCGCTGGCACTATCTTCACCATCATCAACCACGCCGCCCTCATCCGCCACAACCACCACCGTGTCATCATCAGAAGCAAAGGCCCTAACTAGGGCATCCACATTGTCGTCCACCCAGCGCACTAGGTTGTCCCGGATGACCTCAGGCACCGGGGCAATGGTGGTGTCAAAGTTAAAGTCCGGATTGGTGTTCCGGAGATGGCTGAAGATGCGGGAGAATGCGCGCGCAAGGAGGCCTTCGCTATTTTCGACAACAAGCTCGCGAGCCCTCTCAGCCCAGTTTTCCAGGCGCGTTACGACGTCGGTGAAGAAGCGAAGATGGATGGCGTAATCCTTGGCGTGGAGGTGAGGGGCGTGCTCATCGCAGATGGCGCCTAGGGCATGATTGGCCTTCGTCCTGAGGTCCCAAAGCTTGGGAATATGCTCGCACAGTAATGTCTGCCGGCGGAGCGCCTCTTCCCTACTCTGCTGTGCGAAGGACTCAGCGTTCGTAACCCGCTGCTGAAGCGGGGGCAGCTTGGCACGGGCAGAGGCCAGCTCGTCCTGCATGGAGATCAAGGCAGCTGCTGCGGCCTTCTCGCGCTGCTCCGCCTCGGCCAACCTCGACCTGAGGGCGGCGGTCCTGCCCTCAGCTTCGGCCTCCATGAAGTTCAGCTTCAGATCGTACCTGTTGGCAAGATCAGCACGAGCCTCGACCACCCTGTGGTCAACTTCCTCCTGGGTCCTAGCCTCGCGCGCGCTGGCAGCATCTTCCGCTTCACCGACCGGATGCTCCCTCGTCTCCAACCGGTCAAGCTCGAGGCTACGCTCCGTAGCCTCCAGCATCAGCGCTTCCTCGCGCCTCAAGTTCTCCCCCTAATCAGATGGTGCCCCCTTCATCGACGCCAAGGCAGCCCTGCGCGCCTCCACTTACTACTCCATGGAGGCATTCAGGGCCAAGAGCTCCTGCCTGTGCTTCTCGGCGACCTTGCGGCGGTGGTCTGCCTCCTTGGCCTCCTCCAAGGCCCGGGCGCTGGCGTTACGCGAGGTTGCGAGGGATGCCTCGGCCTTCGCGTTGGCATGCTCATGCTGGAGGCGCCCGAGGTTGATGGCCACCTTCAGTTGATGCCATTCGTCCACCAGCCGGAGACTCTCAGCTTCAAGGCAGGCGTCGACGTCCGCGAGTTCCTCCCCAAGCCAACTCAGCGGACCCATCGCCTCCCGAAAGAGCTCGTGGCAGACAGCACCTCGCTTGCGCGCGAGCTCAAATGCATGACCGGGCCTGTCCCTCGAGCCGGAAGTCGTTGAAGAGGTCCGAGGGGGCTCGCCTCCTCCCAGCAGGGGGCTGGGGACTGATGCCTTACGGACGGCCTTCGGGCCCTGTCGGGGGCCCCGGGGGGAGCGGCTCGTCACCTGAAAGAGAGGCTAGGGCTGAGGCCACCCAGCCGCAGTCGACAACAAGGGGAGGAGCCCACGGCACGCCTGCCGCACCCCAAGCAAGGCCATGAAGGAGAGATGGCAAGAACACGGGCTCGAGGCGCCATGCTGGCGCGCTTGCCTCTCCGGGCGACCTCGTGCCAAGCACGGCATGCTGGCTTGAGGCGCTTAAGGCCACCAGGGGACTTGAAGCAGAAGAAGGGCACTTCCCGCGAGACTTCGCCGCCTTAGCAGAAGGCACCCTGAGGGGCCACAGTCAGGAGGGGAAGCAGCACTTGAGAAACTACAAAGATAAGGTACTCACTCGTCTATGGCGATATACTTCCTCTGTTTCAATGGCCGGAAGGCATCACCGCTGCAGCTTGGAGGCCGCTTCCTCTTCCGGAGCGCATCGAAGTTCAATCGGAGCCGGCCGAAGCACAGGATACGGTCACCAGCTCCGGGCGCAGCTGGGGTAGCTCGTGAGGAGGCGATGTTAGGGGTGCCGTGCGTGGGGACCTTGGCCTCCGCCAAGCAACGACCCGTCGGGGCCTCGAGGTTTGTAGCATCAGGGGTATCGGGCTGCGACACCCCTCCGGCCACTTCCTCCGGACGGCTCTCCAAGGGGCCGTGCGTCGACCCTCCAGGAGCCCCGAGCGGCGCCAATTCTTCAGCAGCCTTGTCGCCAGCGGCCGACGGTGGTCGCCCCCTTGCACCCACTCCCGGGGAGGTCGCCGCGCTGGTAGCAGGCATGGGAGCCACGGAGACCGGGTTCTCGCGAGGCCCTTCAAGACCGGCCGGGTGTAGCACCCACTCATCAAAAGGGGGCATCTACCTCGCAAAATCCGCCGTGTTCGTCCAACACTACAAGAGATAGCCCTCCTTCGGCATGTTGGCGGGCGACGGGTCGCCCGTCAGGATCTCGAGCATAGTTTTGTTGCGCCTCAAGAGGAAGCCCGGACTCGTGAAGCCTCATGCAGTCCTTGCTGCCGGACAAGGTCCACATTGGTCGAGAATGGCGCTGGAGCGAGGCAACACGATGCTGGATGAACTCCTTCACCATCATGGGCGCAGTCAAGCCAAGCTCCTTCAGCATCTTCAACCGGAGCTAGACGTAGGCAAGACGCGGGTCAGCGAGCCTCTCGTGGCCCCAGCCAGAGCTGGGAATGGCGGGAGCCGACGGAAGTGAGAGTAGAGGGCTGAGCACGCCGACATCCACAAATACCCACCGCCTCTGTAACCCGCTCGCAGACGGCAGGAGCTCGAAGTCAATCCCCGAGCCGACCGTCGCAGCCATGGCCTGAAAGCTTGGGGGCTAATGTCGGGGATATACCCCACGGCGTAAACCGGCCGAAAGTTAACCCGGCCGGACTTGGCGGTTTATCTGAAGACCCCGCTAACACTTGGCGAGTTACTGGACGACTCACTGGTAACCCGCCTGGAGCTTGGCGGTTCAGGACTACCCGCCCGGTCTTGGCGGTTCATTAATAACCCAACGGGCGGGTCAAATGGATGACGAGGCCCATGGCCCAGAAGGCCGGTTCACGTTTAATGGTGGGCCGGTTTATGAGGAACGCGTAAGGACTATTCTCCTACAAAGGAAGCAAGACTAGGACTCCACTTGTAATAGAGTAATCCTAATCCAACTAGGACTAGTCATGTAAACCGCCCCTTCAACATATATAAGGAGGGGCAGGGCTCCCCAAAGGTGGAGAACAATCAATAATCTCTAGGGCTAGACACAAAGAGCCGGTTTACGGTGTCTCCCTCGTGATGATAATGAGACATAGCCTCAAACAGCATGTAGGGTTATTACCGGATGATGTTTCCCGGGGCCCGAAGCTGTCTACATCCTTGTCTTGCGTGTTGATCCGCCCTGCGTCTCTCATCCCACTCAATCCCTCTCAAGCTACCACATAGATGCGTTGGCCTCGCGACTAAGTCCTAACACTAAGGACATCTGACGTGACAATCCACGACAGTTGGCGCCCACCGTGGGGCCTACGCACGGTGGTGATGAGTTCTTGGAGGGATCTCCCAGGGATCGAGGAGTTCGCAATTTTTTGGATGAAGAAACGATCTACGTCAAAGATGAACAGTCGGAAGAGCATATACAGGATTATGATCGAGAGGGAGCTAGGGTTGCGTCCGCTCCTCGGCCGCCGTCCAGAAAAATCACGGAGATTGAGATTAAAACTTTTCGATGCAATTTTCCCTTCCCGGATTACGCGGCGTATATGCCGAGGTCGACATAAGGCCAACTTGCGCTGTGGTCCGAGTCATCGTAGTCCTTGTTGTGCTCTGATCGACCAAGTTGGGCACACGTACATACAAGGCATCCCCTAGAGCTGTCGGTCCGTTTGGCACCACCACCGCGCGACCCGCATCCGCACCAAGCTGTACGGATCCCGTGGTCACAGGATGGAGGAGGCTGTGGCGATTTACCGCGGCGAATCCGGGTCACGGTTTTAGCACTTACCGCCGCCGCCGCTAGGGGTCGGTCAGCCAGGCCGCCGAGGAGGCTGCAGCTATGGCCTCAGCCTCTTCTCCCCTGCTCCCGCACCCGCCGGGGCTGTCTCCCGCAGGTGCCCGTACCAGCTGGTCGGCTTCCGCTACTGCTCCAGTCTTAAATTGCCGCACGCACGCATACATCTAGCTCCAGAGGAGCGCCTGCGCTCGATCCCATAGTCGCTGTTGCTCCAGCCTCCTCCGTTGTGTTGCCGCCTCGCCATGGACGACCGACGCCTCCGCGGTCTCAGCCTCCTTGGCCGTCGACCCGCCACCGGCTCGCTGGTCTGCCTCACCAAATCAGGTGGCGCTGCTACTGCCGTCGCCGAACCGCTGCCTTTCTCGTCATGGCTCCGCTTCAAGTCATCGCCGCGGGCTCGCCATGAACCGCCATGTTGGGCTGGCCGTGAGCCGCCACGTCCGCACGGTCTCACCTCACCACCTTCACTCTTCTCCGTCCGCGCAGGCGTGCTACGCTCGAGGCACGGCGACGCGACCCGCCACCGGTTTAGTCTGCGGGCTCCGCCGTGCTGGCACCACCGTTGCTGCCTCGGCGCCCCGCGTCTCGCGCCACTTCGAGCTACCACTACTCAGTCTCGATTTGAGCCGCGAGTCTCCTTCGCCTCAGCATCAATCGCCATAACCAGCCCCGCTAAACCGCCGGCCGCCTCGGCTTTGCTTCTGCTACTACTCATCGGTTACGTCTCCGCTGGCCTCGCCTTTGCTTTGCCAAAACGCCGAGTTAACCTGCCCTCCTCTGACTGAAACCACGCCTGTGTTTCCAAGGCTCCAACCTGATGGCCGCTGCCAAGCCACCTCTGGCCTTGTGCTGCGTTCACCTCCAAGTCAGCCCTGCAGTTTCAAGCTGGCCCTGAGTTGACCTCGCCTCCGTGGCCTTGAGTCTCCGTTTCTGTGAGCTGCCTGCTGTTTCTGCCTCCACTTCTCTGCAAGCCAGCGCTTTGACTGCCTTATCAAGATTGCAATAGGTGTGTGTGTGCTCAGCTTCAGCATGCACTAATGCTCTTATTGTCACGACGAGCAGCCGGGTGGAGCGCCGTATGGAGGCACACAGACACTAGATGCCAAGGGATACTGGATACTGGATCTATTTTTAATTGTTGTGCCCGGACAAGCAACTCTGATGATCAGTCTGATACACTACAAGAAAACAATTATTCAGCAGCAGTGGTAGCATTGTTATCCACATGCATCAATTACTAATGAACGCTTGCTGTGTATCAAGCACATTGACTTGGATCTCAAGGGCCAATCGATATTTAAAGAAGGGGTAAAGAAAAGGAAGACCCACGTGGGTGCTATTACGACATTAGACGTACATCTGTCCGGCTATTTTTTATCCAAGCACGTCCATCATTATCCACACCAGTATCCATGATCATCCGACAAAAAAAATACCAGGTGATATCCATTTCATCTGTTTTATTAACACATATTGTTTCTATCAAAGGAAAAATTACTTTGATTTGTATATTTTTATATATAGGACCATTATTCACTACAAATGTGGTTTATACCACGGATATGGAGCACGGATTCATAATATCCCGCCTGGGGATAATCCGGGACATATCACATGATGAATGGACGCACACAAGCTGCTGCCCTTGGGGACCGGTCCACATCGGCTTGCTGGGATCGCGTCTGCATGCTGTCAGTGGACGTGCGCAAATCGCCACCCCCGAGGTCTAGTCCACATCAACACACTGGGCCGCATCTGTCTGCAAGAGCTGTTTATTGAGTATAAAGCCAGTCATTGCTTGGGTAGCCCGGTTTTATTTCAACAAAATGGAGGCAAATTATCATATATGGTCAGCCGCTGTCTATACCGAATGACCCAATGGGCAGGCGCACAAGTCACCGCCACTACAGTTTGGTTAACTTCAAATAGCCAGTTGGAAGGAACCATTGGCCGAGTTGCTGACACGGCTCATATGGGATCATTTACAACCCACCGCAGTCACCTCAACCTTCTATGGATTCACATCGTGCTATCAATGCCAATGATATACAAGTTATGCCGGTTTATATCACGGTCAAGTATGAAGAGTCTCAAGCCAACTTCTCGAGTCACCTTTGAGACTCGGGGGCTACAATGACATGACTCAGCAATTCTTGCCAGTTTCAGCCGGTTTTAAGAACCCAGGACGATGGAGGGAAAGATAACCCGATCCCGGAGGCTACTGTTATATTGATGAAAATTTAAAGGCCGTCAGAAAATTTCCAGCTTAGAAAGTATATGACAGTTACAAAATCCCGGCTCAATGAAGAAGATCCGGGTCATCAGAAAGGATTCCGGTTTAAAATCCAGCTCAAGGGAAGTCAGTCTCACTGAAGCTCTCAAAAATCCGGTTTACAATCCGGTTCAAGAGAAATCTATTCTCCCACAAAGCTCTGAAGCGCTCAGATCCGGTTTAACAATGTCCGGTTCAAAAAGGTATTAACTTCTCGCAAGTTCGAGTTTAAAGGCCGTCAGAAAATTTCCGGCTGAAAATGAAGATTCCGGTTTAAGAGCCGGTTCAAGGGAAGGATTTATCCCACAAAGCTTTGAAGCTCTCAATATCTGGTTTAAAATCCCGGTTCAAGAAGAATTTATCTCTTGCAAAAAGTTAAAAATTACCGAAGAAGACCTGCTGCCATGATGCACGGTTCAAACATGGGTATCCTGCCTTATTGGCCTGACATATTATTGATCACATGGGGGCTTCTGCTTCATAAAGCAGGGTCTCTGTTCTTTTTATATCATGTGTGGTTACATGGAGTTGTCTGTTTTAAAGCAGCCTCCGGTTTACCCCTTGCAAAAAATTATGAATGCCACTTGGGGCTCGGTCATGTCTGAACCGATGCAATACCTTTTGATAGGCGAAAGCCACCAGGTCACTTGGGTGCTCGGTCATGTCCGAACCGATGCAACACCTTTTGATCGGCGAAAGGCACCAGATCACTTGGGGACACGGTCAAGTCTGAACTGGTCACGCCTCTTGATCGGCCTAAAGGCCTTAGAGTCACTTGGGGGCTTGGTCGAACCCGAACCATTGCCATGCCACTTGACCGGCGTAATGCCACGGTTTCATTTGGGGACCTGGCTGACTTGAACCATAGCTACACCTATTGGGAGCTTGGTCGTGTCCGACCATGGTAACACCATCTGATCGGCTCAGTAAAGCCCTTTTTTTGCAAACGGTTTTTATTATTGCCTTTGCTTCAATATTTTTTCTTGATAAAATTGCTTTTTGTTTTGGTTGCGTTCTTAAACCGACCACATTTTACACCGGTTCAAACAGCCAAATTGGCGGAAGACGGTCAAATCTTAATCCGGAGACTATTTGCCCGGTTTGATTTTATGTTACCATCTTATTATGGAGTAAACCGGTGTTCATTAGCCCGACTTGATTTTCAACTACAGGTTGTCAGTACATGATCAGTTATAATCCGGAGACTATCAGCCCGGTCTGGTTTGACTACAAGTCACCAGTATTATATATGGTTAATCCGGTATTTATCACAAACCCGGTACGGTTTTATAATAAACCGGCACAATATGGAAGGAGTTATCAGTACTCAAAATTTGGGTTATTACCCCTATTTCAAAAAGTTGGTCAACCAACAATGTGATTCAATGTCACAGGTATGATATATTTCATATTTGATTATTCTTAAGTGCAGCCTTGGTTATAAACCTGGGTTATATGTTGGGCATTATGACCCGTCCGGCGGTAAACCGCCAGGACACTTTAAAATTGTTATACATAGAAACAGGTTGAATAAAGTATGATGATAAATTATCTGGTGTTTATTAAACCGACCTGGCTTTGAACTTTAAGTTGCCAACATATATTTGGATTGCGCCATTGGAATCATGCGCTTATAAATCATTGGATTATATTATTCAAATAGCCAACATGGATGGATTTTTATTATGGTTATTAATATTATGACTGAGGTTTTCAAAGTCGCTTTAGCGCAATGGATATGAATATGATTTATTCTACAATGGAAGGAATAGTCCCGAGTCGCTGAGGCTTATGACCCGGCACTTGGGGGCTACATTATTCAAATTAAGATTACATGCAAGTCTCATGTCGCTGCAAGGATGCACCATGACACATGGGGGCTAATGCAAAGTCATTTTTATTGGCCTTATTGAAGACCCGACTCATCATATCATAATGAGCCGGCCCTTGGGGGCTACACATCGCTGCTCAAGTCTACATCATCATATTTATAAAGTCCCTGCTCATTATTGCATAATGACCCGGCCCTTGGGGACTACATTGGTTGAAATTTTATGGGCATCAGTCAATTACAAGTCCCAGGTTGCTGCAAGCATGACAACCCGACACTTGGGGGCTACATAATATGGAGTGTTCAGTTTTTACTCGTGACTGGGATGAACAACATGGATTTCTTCAAAAGTGGCAGTATTCATATTGAAGGAAGTCTTAAACCATCACTTTGTTTTGCTCAAGACTTGAGGGCTACAGGTAATATGCATATAGGGATAAATATCTTCCAATTTTCAGTTTTGAGCTAACCAGATTGACCCAGTGTCTGCAACAATTATAACCCTGTGTCACCAACAATTATTGACCCGGCGTCACCAAACATTATGACCCGGTGTCTGCAACAATCATGAACCGGCGTTTGCAACAATCATGAACCGACGTTGGAAACAATCATGACCCGAAATTATCAGTTTTTATAACCCGACAATGGTGGTAATCATAAACCTGCAAGTTCTACATCTTCAAACCGGCTGAATATCAGATGACTATTTCAATACCAACATTTCTTAAGCCGTCACTTTGGAAGCCGACTCAAGTGGATTATTCTTCACAATATTTTTCTATGAGAAACCGACGTCAGCAATTTGAGTATGAAGCTGGTTATTGACCCGGATTTTCTAGAAGGAGGAAATGACAAGGATTTAAGGATGATCAGGTGCCGGTCTACAAGAATTCGTAAACCGGAGCACAACGTGTCAAATTTGTTCTTGTGTTTATTTTGCAGCATAAGTTTACCATGGATAAATCCAAGCTAAACTTGGGGGCTAATGTCGGGGATATACCCCGCGGCGTAAACCGGCCGGAAGTTAACCCGACCGGACTTGGCGGTTTATCTGAAGACCCCGCTGACACTTGGCGAGTTACTGGACGACTCACTGGTAACCCGCCTGGAGCTTGGCGGTTCCCGGACTACCCGCCCGGTCTTGGCGGTTCATTAATAACCCAACGGGCGGGTCAGATGGATGACGAGGCCCATGGCCCAGAAGGCCGGTTCACGTTTAATGGTGGGCCGGTTTATGAGGAAAGCGTAAGGACTATTCTCCTACAAAGGAAGCAAGACTAGGACTCCACTTGTAATAGAGTAATCCTAATCAAACTAGGACTAGTCATGTAAACCGCCCCTTCAACATATATAAGGAGGGGCAGGGCTCCCCAAAGGGGGAGAACAATCAATAATCTCTAGGGCTAGGCACAAAGAGCCGGTTTACGGCGTCTCCCTCGTGATGATAATGAGACATAGCCTCAAACAGCATGTAGGGTTATTACCGGATGATGTTTCCCGGGGCTCGAAGCTGTCTAAATCCTTGTCTTGCGTGTTGATCCGCCCTGCGTCTCTCGTCCCACTCAACCCCTCTCAAGCTACCACATAGATGCGTTGGCCTCGCGACTAAGTCCTGACACTAAGGACATCTGACGTGACAATCCACGACACATCCCGAGCACTACTGAGGGTCGGTCAGGTGCAGCGAGAAGAAATGGTGAAGCAGGGCCACGGAAGGAGCAATACCCACCATGGCCTCGCAGACGCATGCGAAGACAGCAAGAAGGACGATGGATTGGGGATCTAAGTGCAGCATATGCATCTGGTAATGAGATACCATGGCGTTGAAGAACATGGAGAAAGGGGGAATCAGGCCGGCCCATAGGGCGTCAAGGAGATTGTGCACCTCAGTGACTATCCTGTCAATGGAGGCGCGGGATGCGGGCCAGGCCACCGTCTTCCCCCATTTGTTGAAGTTGGCGGCGAGTGCTGGGCGGACCTTGCCCATGGCTTCCTGGTTGAGCACCACCGACCTCTCGACGGCTGGATCGAAGGCCGGAGGTGGTTCGGCTGAGAACTAGGGCTTCTTCTTCCCCTTCTTCGTTCGGCTCGGCGGCATGGCGACGGAGAGGACAGAGCGCAGGTCAGATTTGAAGAAGGAGTTGTTGCTTCGAGGAGGCGGAAGATTTGGGGGAGCGCGTCGCCAGCGACGAAGGGGTAACTGTGTTGGCCGCGGTGGCCGCCTAGCCAGGCGGATATCAAGGCTGCATGGGGAAGCGGAGACGCCCACGTCCCGTCAGTCGCCATGTCTCAATCAAGGCCGAAGCGCTTGGGGCCCGCGGCACTCCGCACATGCCCCTTGGCTTCGCCTCAAAGCCAAGTCTGAGCGTGCCTTGGGCCCAGGGGCTACTGTCGGCGTTCTGGGAACGGGGGTTCCCAGACTTGCCTGCATGTGGCTCGTGGCGTGGGTCCTATAGCAGCCTGGTATGGCCCATCTTCACCAGCAAACACTCAAGGCCCTCGCGAGGGGCCAAGCCTCGTGAGGCGGACGACACAAGACCTCCTCGGGGGTAGCCTCACTAGGCTGGCTCGCGAGGAGCGGAGAGATCAAGGCGAGGAGCACCTCGTGAGGTTCCTGTGACGTGAGCCATGGTGACTAAGGCCGGGCGAGCGCCAGGCGGGCACCAGCGGGCGCAGAGTACTAGTTTCCTCTTCGGTGCTAAAGGAGCAGGCACAAGCGAAGAGTCCTGAGGCATCAGGCAAAGGTTCCATATCGGTGCAACGAGACCAAGACCAGCATGACGGCAGGACGGAGGTCATCGCGGAGCCCATGCCGGCGTCACCACCAGAGCCTTTGGCAGGCGAAGACCACCTTTTGTCAGGATAGCTTGTACTAGTTGTCCCCCTTGAAATTGGACGTTGTGGGATACCTTCCCGCCTATCATTTGGGTAGAGGACCGGGGCCTCTATAAATAGGACTAGCCACCACCATAGGAAGGGGGAACTTTGGATCAGATCCATTCCACCCTCACACACATAAGCCCACTGAGCTCAAGAGCACCTCTGCTCAGGAGGCTGTTCTTCCCTTGTGCTTGTTCATCCTCAACCTACAAGGCAATCCACGACACCACACTGGAGTAGGGTATTACACCACATCAGTGGCCCGAACCAGAATAAACTCTTGTGTCCCTTGTTCTTCGAGTTTGACGAGCTGAGCTTTGAGATCGTGGTGAGTGACTGAGCTAGGGGGAGGGAGAGATCTTCGTGCGCACCCCAGAGTCCGAACCTTAAGGGTTTTGCCGGAACCTGCAATCCGACACGAACCGAAATATGATGTTAGGTAATGTAAATGTTTTCAAAGAGCACACAGTTCACTCACGAAAGCCGTGTGTCCACTAAACCGTGGCCGATGCCCCCCCTCTACCACGCGCAAGATCTAAGTCATGCGTTCTGATTGGCCAGAACCCAAACCCCATGGATCGTACATCTGCACCATTGGATTCTCCTTGATCGAACGACGATCCTCATCCCTTTCGACAACACATGTAAATGTATTCAAATAGCCCCTCCCAAAAGAACTATTTTCAAATAGCACACGGTTCAAACACGAAAGCCGTGTGCCTACCAAACCGTGGCTGATGCCACCCCCCTTTGTTGCACGCGCGATCTGAGTCATGCGTTCTGATTGGCCAGAACCTAAAACCCACGGATCATACGTCTGCACCGTTGGAGGATCCCAGATCGAAAGGCAATCCTCATCCCTTTCGATAGGAAATGCAGTCCGGCTAGGAATTGGTTTATATGCCAAAATGCATGGCTAATGACAAAAAATGTCTTACATATAGCACACGAGACCTGAAATGTGCCAGCAAATCAAACCCATGGTATAATTGTGATTGCTTTACGTGGGAAAAATTTAGAGGCGAAACGATGAACTCACGTCTTCATTTCAAAATTAGTATCTCTTCATTTCAAACGAAATTATCCTATTTGTGCACACGAGCGCTTAGAGGAAACTGTTTGCATAGGCCTTTCCACGCACGCGGCGACCGGAGATATTTTTCACTCTTTTCACCTAGGCCGCCAACACCTAGAGTCCCCAACACCCCCTACCGTCCGCCCGCGTTTCATTCAAATACTCCACCCAATCTCCTTCGCCAGCTCCCCCTCCCCCAGATCCACAACAGAACCCTCTCCGGCGTCGCCATGATCACCCCGGTCGTGTGTCCGCTCTCCGGTGTCAAGCCTACCTCCACTGCTGTTCCCAGCACGTGGCGGCCCGTGCCTCACCGTCTTCGTTTGCTCGCCAGCCACCCTCAAGCATATCGATGCAGTAACCCTCGCCTCTCCTGTGGTCCGGTCGGGTTTGCATTAAGAAGTCTGTTAGTTACTGCTCTCCATCGCGGTGAGGCTTATTTGCTCGCAATCCCTCTTCCAATTTCATTTCGTATGTTCCCAAATTGGCTATAAAATAACGGAGAGTGTATATATGTTCATTATATATCTTCCTGACTACATATAAGTTGTATTTGTTCCAATAAGTTACTGCCTATTTACAGATCGCGGGCGCCCGAGTCACACAAACTTAACAAAGAGTCGTACATTTTCTAAATTATTGTTTGGCATGTTTAGAAATCTTGATGCCAAGTTGTTAGTTTTATGCTTATCCTCCTTTCCTGAGTTTCACATGTGTTCTCTGTAGATGCCGAGTAGTAGCGACAACACTCATGCTTCAGGCGATGTATCTTCATCTGATTCAGACAACCCTAGGTCTTTAGCAGATTGTGAGGGATCAAGTAATCTTGAACGGGATATAGTTGCAGCAATTACCCTTTCGGTCAGGACATGGGGGAACGCTCCAAGGAAGCCCACACACCAGCCTAAAGGTGTAAATGAAGTAACCAAGATTGATTTAAAGTCTTGGGTTCCAACTAAACCAGATAAAGCACGCACGAGGTTCAGTAGTGTGTGTGGATTTGTTGGCAGGGCAAGTCTCAACATTAATCCGCCGAGGTTTTGGAAGGCTGACATAGAAACACGGCGAAGGATAGTCTGGGAGATCATGGATCACTTCAACGTTCCAGAGCAGTGGAGAATGCAGGTGGAACACGCTGCACTGAAGAAGGCTAGGGATACTTGGAGAAACTGGATGCACGTGCTGTACAAGAAGTACTTGAGTGAAGCCAAGGACCCAATCCCCACATACCCCCAAATTACAAAGGCAGACTGGGGAGAATTCAAAAGTGTCAGGGCAACTAAAGAGTTTGCTGACATGAGTTTCAAGCAATCGAAACTTCATAAGAAGAACATACACCCCTACCGTATGGGTGTAGCAGGATACTATGGCATGAAACTGATATGGGAACAGGAGGACAAAGAAGCAGTAGCGGCGGGGTGGGAATCCGGCCTTTAGTGAAATCAGTGGCGAACGTGCCAGAGACTACTTGTGGGCACGTGCAAGGAGGCGTGATGACGGAACTTATTACTTTGAAAAGTCACGTGACGCCAAACTGTGTCAAGTGATGTTAGAGGCTTCCAAGATCATTGGAAGGTTCAACAAGAACTCAGGGCCATGTGACATTCTGTCCATTTCTCTGGAAACAAAAGAGCCCCCTGGCCGTGCAAGGGGTATAGGTGTTAATGTCCCGCACAAGAGGGCTTTCACACTCAGCAAAGAAGAGAGGCTCAACATGAAAAAAGCAAGGAGTGAAATGAAGCAGAATGAATTGTATGAAAGGTTGAGGAAGGAGATTTATCCGGCTGTTCGAAAGGATGTTGAGGAGTCAATGATGATGTAGAAGACTCTAACACTAACGGATAGCCACCAGATGGGAGAGGAGGCGGGCATGGAGGATGCTGCTTATTGCGCGATAACACTGCACAAGAGTAGTTGTGCATCAACTGACCCCAGCTACAGTGAGACTGCAGTTGCTCATGAGGATGCTATATCTGATCTATCTGGAATGAAAGACAGATTGAAGGGCGTGCTTACACATTATGAAGTACATTAAAATGTGCAACAGCCTGGGTTTTCCCACCCTTCTTGGAAGATGACCTCTTCTTGGACAATGTGCCATTGAAGTCGGGCCGTGTGAAGTCCTACGTGACTGAAGTAAAGCTTGGATTCCATGAATATGCCCTGAAGAATATCCTAGGAGTCTTCGATGAGCAAAGGACCTTGGGAGAAACACAGTTACATCACATCAAGTGGCTACGAGAGGAAATAGAGTTCATCGATGAGATCCCTGAAGCCCCGCCAAGAGCAACCACGGTCGCCCCTCAACCGGTGACGCTCTCCTTGCCACAGCAGCTCTCGCTGGCTGATGCATCAACCTGTGATCAGCCGGCCTGACTTTGTGGCGTACAGGCCATGTCATCCTCCGGGCTAAAGTAGTAGTGGCAAGGCCTATAACTTCTGAAGACGCACCACCGATTCAGATGCCGGCCTCTGAAGCAGCGGGGGGTGACCAAGCTACAGCACATGCTTCAGATGCTTTGGAACTGCCTGCTAAGCAGTCTGTAGGTCCAGAACCGACTGCTCATCAGTCCGTCGGTCCGCAGTCACATGGTCAGCATACCAATGCGTCAGCACTTCCTACTCAGCAAACCAACGCGTTGGCACGGCCTCCTCAGCACACCGACTACTTGGCACCACCTGCGCAGAAACCCGACATATATTCAACGCATGGTCAGCAGTCCGATGCCTCTGATCCTACAACCCAGCAGTCCATCACAACAGCACCGCCAGCTCAGTGGTCCGACATAGATAAACCATCTATAAGCAGTCCGTCCAAGCTTCACCGTCTGCTCGGCAGTCTACCTTGCAGGAAACCAGATGTTCTGCCAGAAATGCTTCAAGTACCAAGAAGGAAGTGGCCAAAAAGGCTACACCCACGACCACGACGAAGCGCGGCGGGAGAGTGAAGAGGAAAGAGAACGATTGCCTCTTACTTAAAGCACTCATCGCCTAGATCCAAATTAACAGCAGCTTGTTCGAATTGGGGAGTAATATTATTTCTGACGCCATGGATGATGAAGAATTACTTTTGGGGCTTGCTAAAAGTAAAAGACGTACTTGAAGCACGCAATTACGTCCATGGCCAGCCATTTCTTGTTGGCGAATACTTTGATGAGTGTAGCTCTAGTTGCCGCGAGTTACATGAATATTGCATTCATCAAATGTCAGCAGGTCTTCATGGTTTGCTAGTCCACTACAATACAGATCATTTCTGACATGATGCTGGTTCCGTTAATGTGAGTTTCGAGGACTTACATCTCTTCTTCAACATCAACGTGCTTGATGCCACTCTTGTTAGATGCCTGATTTTGTAAGTACTTAACAAACTCTGATCAACTTCTCCTTACAAGGCTGTAAATGATAAAGAGCTGACTGCATTTTATTCCTCTCAGGGGATTGAATGCGCAGAGAAGAAAAAGGGAGGGTGTGTATTTCATATATCCCGAATTAGCAAATGGCAAAACAATACATGGTAAGGACCTACGGGATTGGGCCGTTAACATGGTCGTCCATCTCTTCAAAAACACGTCCCATGCAGAATCATTTCTCTGGCCATATCATGAACGTTAAGTCAAGTAAACAACCACGCATACACTTATTGTCTTTCATATTTCGACATAATTCGTAAGTTCATGGCTTCCTTAATATGTAGCGATCACTAGATATTGGTATTCACTGTTCCAAACAAGAACACAGTTTACTACATTGATTCTCTCAGAGAGTCAGCAAACGCTTAGGATCTGACGCATCTTCAGAAATTCATGGATAGGAATTGAATTCTATAATGTTGAAATTAATTTGCATTCATATCTGATTCAATAATAGATTCATCATCATTTGCAGTGTGCTGGCATTGTGGAAAACTAAACAGGCAACCTGTTCAAGAGGGAACTACCTCTGCAGCACGAGATCATTTCTCCGGTAACACACCGAAATCCGTTATTTTCGAAAAATTTATCCAACAGTCTGCAAGTACCTTTCCTTACGCTAGTCAAATGTTCATGCTTCTAAACAAACCTCTTTCTATTTTGTCCAAAGAAAAAATAATACATCTAACACCGGTTAGGTTGTTCCTAACAGGACAAATACATGACTAATTCTATACAAAAAATTAGAGTGTCCTCAGCAAAAGCAGGGACCAACCTTTGTGGATAATATGTTTGCAGACACATGATCTCCATCTGCAAATCTGCTGATAGTTGTGACGATCCTCGTGAATTAGTACCAGTAAGTCTATCTTAATTAATATCTTCTACTCCACTCATATAGCACATTCTGATCATAAAAATGTTGCAGCTCATCTTAAAACCGAGGACCCCTAAACCGCTCCCGGCTGGTGAATTGCTGATGGTTTGGAGATTTATCAGCAACTTCTTCATGGATCACTACATCAATCCCAATGGTGATAATGAAGATTTCTGAAGGAAATATGCCCTAGAGGCAATAATAAAGTTTTTATTTATATTTCCTTATATCATGATAAATTTTTATTACTCATGCTAGAATTGTATTAACCGGAAACTTAGTACATGTGTGAATACATAGACAAACAGAGTGTCACTAATATGCCTCTACCTGACTAGATCGTTAATCAAAGATGGTGAAGTTTCCTAGCCATAGACATGAGTTGTCATTTTATGAACGGGATCACATCATTAGAGAATGATGTGATTGACTTGACCTATTCGTTAGCTTAGCACTATGATTTTTTTAGTTTATTGCTATTGCTTTCTTCATGACTTACACATGTTCCTATGACTATGAGATTATGCAACTCCTGAATACCAGAGGAACACTTAGTGTGCTATCAAACGTCACAATGTAACTAGGTGATTATAAAGAAGCTCTACAGGTGTCTCCGATGGTGTTCGTTGAGTTGGCATAGATCGAGATTAGGATTTGTCACTCCGATTGTCGGAGAGGTATCTCTGGGCCCTCTCGGTAATGCACATCACTATAAGCCTTGTAAGCAATGTGACTAATGAGTTAGTTGCGAGATAATGCATCACGGAATGAGTAAAGATACTTGACAGTAACGAGCTTGAACTAGGTATGATGATACCGACGATCGAATCTCGGGCAAGTAACATACCGATGAAAAAGGGAACAAACATATGTTGTTATGCGGTTTGACCGATAAAGATGTTCATAGAATATGTAGGAATCAATATGAGCATCCAGGTTCCGCTATTGGTTATTGACCGGAGATGAGTCTCGGTCATGTCTACATAGTTCTCGAACCCGTAGGGTCCGCACGCTTAACGTTCGATGATGATCGGTATTATGAGTTTATGTGTTTTGATGTACCGAAGGTATTTTGAAGTCCCGGATGTGACCACGGACATGACGAGGAGTCTCGAAATGGTCAAGAAATGAAGATTGATATATTGGAAGGTTATGTTTGGACACCGGAAAGGTTTCAGATAGGTTCGAGTAGTTTCTGTAGTACCGGGGTGTTACCCGGAACACCCCGGGGGGGGGGGGGGGGTTATTGGGCCTACATGGGCTTTAGTGCAAGACAGGAGGAGGCGGCCAAGTGGGAGGCACGCGCCCCCCAAGCCCAATCCTAATTAGGGGGGGGGCTTTCCTTCTCCCCCTCTACCACTTCTTTCCCCCTACTAGTTGGACTAGGAAAGGGGGGAACCTACTCCTAGTAGGAGTAGGATTCCCCCCTTGGGGCACGCCCTATGAGGCTGGCCGGCCCCCTCCTCCACTCCTTTATATACGGGGGAGGGGGCACCCCATAGACACACAAGTTGATCTTAGCCGTGTGTGGTGCCCCCTCCATAGATTTCCACCTCGGTCATATTATCGTAGTGCTTAGGCGAAGCCCTGCGTAAGTAACTTCATCATCACGGTCAACACGCCGTCGTGCTGACGAAACTCTCCCTCGCCCTCAGCTAGATCTAGAAGTTCGAGGGATGTCACCGAGCTGAACGTGTGCATATCGCGAATGTGTCGTGCGTTCAGTACTTGATCGGTTGGATCATGAAGACGTTCGACTACATCAACCGCGTTACTTAACGCTTCCTCTTTCAGTCTACGAGGGTACGTGGACACACTCTCCCCGCTCGTTGGTATGCTTCTCCTAGATAGATCTTGCCTGGTCATAGGAAAATTTTGAAATACTACGTACCCCAACAGTGGTATCAAAGCCAGGTTTATGCGTAGATGTTATATGCACGAGTAGAACACAAAGAGTTGTGGGCGAAAATAGTCATACTGCTTACCAGCATGTCATACTTTGATTCGGTGGTATTGTTAGATGAAGCGGCCCAGGCCGACATTACATGACCGCGTTCATGAGACTGGTTCTACTGCCGTGCTTTGCACAAAAGTGTCTAGTGGGTGTCTGTTACTCCAACTTTAGTTGAATCGAGTGTGACTACGCCCGGTCCTTGTTGAAGGTTAAAACAGCAGACTTGACGAAAATCATTGTGGTTTTGATGCGTAGGTAAGAACGGTTCTTGCTAAAGCCCGTAGCAGCCACGTAAAATTTGCAACAACAAAGTAGAAGACGTCTAACTTGTTTTTGCAGGGCTTTCTATGATTTGATATGGTCAAGACGTGATGATATATAAATTGTTGTATGAGATGATCATATTTGTTGGTACCTCTTGAGCACTGTGTTGGTTTTCCCTTGAAGAGGAAAGGGTGATGCAGCAAAGTAGCGTATGTATTTCCCTCAATTTTTGAGAACCAAGGTATCAATCCAGTAGGAGGCTACGCGCGAGTCCCTCACACCTACAAAAAACAAATAAATCCTCACAACCAACACGATAAGGGGTTGTCAATCCCTACACGGTCACTTATGAGAGTGAGATATGGTAGATATGATAAGATAATATTTTTGGTATTTTTATGATAAAGATGCAAAGTAAAATAAAAGCAAAGTAAATAGATAAGTGTTGGAAGATTAATATGATGGAAGATAGACCCGGGGGCCATAGGTTTCACTAGTGGCTTCTCTCAAGACCATAAGTATTTTACGGTGGGTGAATGAATTACTGTTGAGCAATTGACAGAATTGAGCATAGTTATGAGAATATCTAGGTATGATCATGTATATAGGCATCACGTCCAAGACAAGTAGACCGACTCCTGCCTGCATGTACTACTATTACTCCACACATCGACCGCTATCCAGCATGCATCTAAAGTATTAAGTTCATAAGAACAGAGTAACGCTTTAAGCAAGATGACATAATGTAGAGGGATAAATTAATGCAATATGATAAAAACCCCATCTTGTTATCCTCGATGGCAACAATACAATACGTGCCTTGCTGCCCCTACTGTCACTGGGAAATGATACCGCAAGATTGAACACAAAGCTAAGCTCTTCTCCCATTGCAAGAAAGATCAATCTAGTAGGCCAAACCAAATTGATAATTTGAAGAGAATTGCAAAGATAACCAATCATACATAAGAGAATTCAGAAGATTCAAATATTGTTCATAGATAAACTTGATCATAAACCCACAATTCATCGGTCTCAACAAACACACCGCAAAAAGAAGATTACATCGAATAGATCTCTAGGAAAGAGGGGGAGAACATTGTATTGGGATCCAAAAAGAGAGAAGAAGCCATCTAGCTAATAACTATGGACCCGAAGTGTAATGCCCCGGATCCGATGTGCCAGGTGTCTTCCAGTTATTCGCCGTCGTTGCCATGTCGTTTGCTTGCATGTTGCATTTTGCCATGTCATCATATGCATTGCATCCTCATATTTTCAAAACTTGCATCCGTCCCGGTTTTCCCGCTCCCTCCGTTGTCCGTTCCGACCCCTTTCTCACACTCGCACGCGCCCCGGCACCTCCGAAATATTATTTTATAAGTGGCATAAAAATGTTCTCGGAATGGGATGAAACTTGGTGTGCTGTCTTATTATAGTGTAGACAGAGCGCCTGTCAAGTTTCGTCGCATTCGGAGCCGGTTTGATAGCCCGATCGTTAAACTTATAGCGGCGTCGTTGCCGGTCAAACGTCGGACGTTTTCGGTCTCCGAAAACCGTTGTCGGGCTGCACTTCTCTTCTCTCCTCTAAGCCCAACCCCTCTTCACAGCCCACCAGCCCAGCAACCTCCCCCTTGATCTGATCCGTCAGATCGCAATCGGAGGGCTCCGAAAACTACCTAAATCCTCTAACCCTAGACAAATCTGCTATATAAACCCCTTCACTTGCCATTTTGGGTGCCCCAAGTCCCTCCACCTAACTCTAGCCTCTCCCTCCTCGAAATACGCGCCTCTAGCCGCAGCCAAACCCCCTCCTCCTCCATTTCCGACGCCGCCCAGCCACACCCCGCCACTTGTCGTGCCTCCAATGGTCAACCGCCGCCTCGCAGACGCCCGTGGCCAACAGGCGCCTGCCACGTCGCCCTGGCCTTCCACCACCTCCGCGCGGCCCTACGAAGCCCGTCATGGGCCCGCTGAGCCCATCTGAGCTCGCACCGCCGCTGCATTGCGCTCCCCGCGCCTCCTCCCGCTCAGGCCCGAGCTCCTCCGCCCCTAGCACCTCGCCAGTCGTCGTCCGCGCTGACCTTGCCGCCATTCTGCGTAGAAGTCGATGCCCCGCGCCTTGCCTGCTCCCTCCGCCGTGTTCGCCCACAATGCCGCCTTTGGATCGCCGCGTCGTCCATGTCTCCAGCCCGGATCCGGCCGGGACCGCCGGATCTGGCGTCTTCCCGGCTCCCTCGGCTTGTCCCCGGCTCCGGTGGCCGTCCTCGCCGGAGCATTGCGCCTCCAAGCCCGCCATGGCCGCGACCTCCCCTGCCCGTTCCCCTGACAGTTGGACCCGCGCCAGCCGGACTGGACGTGTCCGGTTGGACCCGCACAGTGTCCACCCAGTCAGCCCCGAGGTGAATTTTTCTCCAAGTCCCTGAGATTTCACATCATTGATGCATCTTGTGGAGTGTGTAACTTTGTGCGTATTTGTCCTATGATGAAGTGTAATATGTAGAAATGTTCACCATGAGATGCTCTTCATTTTTTTTCATTGCGCAATGCTTGTTTGAGTCCATCTTGATGCCCTAATCATCGTTGCAAGAGTGCCATATGATGTTAACTGCTGAAACTTGTTATAAAGTGTTGTTTTGTCTGTTTCATTGCATTTTGTGTGTGTATCCTTTGGGCATGAGCTCTAAATGTGTTTTGATCTACGCCATGTGGTCTTTACAGGGGTGCTTCCCATGTATTTTTGTGATCTACGTGGTGACTAGCACAAGCATGCAAACTAGGCATCATGATGTTGCTGATTTCAGTAACTTAGGATTTTGCCAAGTCTTTGTTCTGTTGTTATTTTTATGCCATGTATTCATGTTTCTATAGTGAGATCTATAACTCTTTTGAGTATGTCTATTAAGGGTGTTTTGTTACAGATGTTATGCTCTATCCATCCGCGCCTCTGTTTGCATTTATAGAGTGTTCTAGCATGTCTTAATATTGCTCTACGTTTGCTATAAAATGTTCCTGGCAGATTGTTTACATGTTAGTCAATTTTGCCATGATTGTTGTTAGTAATCCAAGCATTCTATGAACTTGCTCTTGCCATGGTTATATTCATGAACATGTCATCTGGCTGTAGGTATTCTTTTTTTGTCATTCAATGCCTTGTGGTGAGTTATTCAAGCTCACCAATATGCCTACTTATCGTTGTTCCTGCCATGTGCTATTATTTTCTCCAAGTCTGAATCTGTTTATGAAACTTGCTATGTTTACATGGGTGCCATCATATCTTCTGATCCTTTTTGGCTCATGGTCAGTAAGGGAATTTTGTTCTACGAAATTGGTAGATTCATTCCATGCCTTTTGTTGCCATGATAAGTTCCTGTAGAATTTTTTTTGATAGCTCTAAACATTGCAACCTGATGTTATTTCTGCCATGTCCTGAAATTTTGCCAAGTCTGTGAAACTGTTATTATTTGCAATTTTGCCATGTCCTTTTGAGCATGTTCTAGTGATTTCTGGAGAGAGCTCAGTGTTGATGTTTTGTCATGCTTTACCTGTACATCATTTCCATGCCATTTGTTTTCATGTTGAGCTGCCTTAGCTTGTTCTTTTGAAGCTTGCAAGATGCCTAGTTGCTGTTTTGGACAGCATGCCTTTTAAACCTGTATGGTGTGTATGTGTTGAACCGTTGCTCTGTTTTGAATGTGCTCTACATGAAACTTGCTTAGTTTGCATGTAGTTTAATTTTACCTTGTTGCATCCATGTTTTGAGGTGTGTGCTTGATGTTTGAATGCATTTTGCATTAATGCCGTATTTAACTTGTTTTGCTCATATCTTCTAGGCCGTAGCTCCGAATCTAATGAACTTTATATGTAACTTGACTAGAATGTCGTGTAGATCATCATGGTGCATATTAACTTGCTGTTTAACAATTTGAACTTAAGGTTTATTCAGATCTGGACCAATTTCGAAATTTGCATATGAGGACTTACCGGAATTGTTCTATGTTGTTTCCGGCCTCATTTAAACTTGCTTTGATGTGTTGTTCTTGTATGCATCATCTCTTGCCTTGAGTAGCTTCATGTAGCCTTATCATGCATCATACTTGGTTGAGCATCATGCCTTGTTCATGTGTGGTGTGTTTACCATGTTGTGTGATTCTTCTCCATAGATCCCGTTTCTTTGCGATCGTGAGGATTCGTTCGTCTACGCTTGGATCGTCGTGGCTTCATCTTCTTCATGGACTCATTCTTCTTCCTAGCGGGATTTCAGGCAAGATGACCGTCACCTTGGATCTCACTACTATCATTGCTATGCTAGTTGCCTCGTTCTATCGCTATGTCGCGTTACCTACCAGTTGCTTATCAAGCCTCCAAAATTTCCATGAACCTCTATCCTTTGTCACCCTTCCTAGCAAACCATTGTTTGGCTATGTTACCGCTTTTGCTCAGCCCCTCTTATAGCATTACTAGTTGCAGGTGAAGATGAAGATTGCTCCATGTGGGATTATGTTTATGTTGGGATATCACAATATCTCTTATATTATTAATGCATCTATATACTTGGTAAAGGGTGGAAGGCTCGGCTTTATGCCTAGTGTTTTGTTCCACTCTTGCTACCCTAGTTTCCGTCATATCGGTATTATGTTCCCGGATTTTGCGTCCCTAACGCGGTTGGGTGTTATGGGAACCCCTTGACAGTTCGCCTGGAATAAAACTCCTCCAGCAAGGCCCAACATTGGTTTTACCATTTGCCTACCACCTATACTGTAGCGACCCGACCTCAGATGGTTAAGTCTCTGTGCTTCAGTGTCATCCCTGGATCGGTAATGCTGACACACACAGTACTCGAAGGATTTATAACAGAGTAGCTATCACACACTTATTACATCAAATGTCTCAAGAGAGAACTCATTACAATAATATGGCTTAAGGCCATCTAATGCGATAACAGCGGAAGGCTTGGAAGATAAAGTGAGTCCATCAACTCCAACAACATAGCTGAGCTGCACGGCAATGACCTAACGGATCTTACTCCTCGTCTGAAAAGTCTGCAACATAATACATTGCAGCCCGAGAACGGGTCAGCACATGGAATATGCTGGCAGTATAACACAGTAGAGCATAAATAGAATAATGCTACCACTACATGCATATATGGCTGGTGGAAAGCTCTATGGTTATATTTTTTTTGCGAAAAGCCATTTTTTCCCTACAACAAAGGAATAGATTTTAATTTAACTATCACGGTGGTTGAACGACATTGAGAAGGTACCCACAACTCAAGCCCAAATTAAAGTAATTAACATCCCAACAATATTAATTAAAAGTGATGAGATACATGTGATAACCCAAGTACTAGATACTCAATATTGTCCATAACCGGGGACACGGCTAACCATGATTAGATTGTACACTCTGCAGAGGTTTGCGCACTTTTCCCCACAAGACTCGATTGCCTCCGTTTGATTTCTCATAATACATGGTGTTTGAGAAACGGATGACCGAGACACAGTCTTTCAGAAACATTAACTCTTTACTACGGATAGACCATACCAAACCTACATCCCTCTACCTGCTGATCTGCCTCTTCAAGAGCTTCACGTAACTTACTCAAATATGCTAGATCCCATAATAGCTTGTGGCTGCAAACTACCTACTTAGTGCTATATCATGGGTTGCTTGCGAGTACATTCAAAGTACTCATTGGCTTGCCCCTGGTTATTTAATTGGCCAGGCATGGAAGAACATGAGTTCGCAGAAGATTTCTTTGGAGATGAACGTGCGAACTAGGACATTTCCCAATCAGAATGCATGTAGGGTTAAGGTAGATGGCATGGGTTCTACTTATCGACAAATATTTCCGCTGCTTAAGTTTATTTGGTATTCAGCCCTTGTGGCTTTACCTATGTAAGACTTGACCATAATGGTCATAATTTGTGTAAGACGATATGTATGGATGTAAGACTCTTGTTATGCAGCTTCCGTGTGTTCAGTGAGCATTGATCTCTGGGATCACTGTACACGTACATTCGGTGACCACGACTTATGAGTTGGGGTCCCCACAGGACGGCGGCTCCGGAGGCCTATGTGCTACGCATGATTGACCAAGGGTACACGCCGGAGGATTACCCCGGCTCGTTCCTCAAGCCGGGTTGGGAAGAAGAGACGCTGGAAGTTGAGGCCTTCCAGGAGCCACCCAGGAGCTTCGCCGACCCCGTCGTCGACAACAACTGCATGGTACCACTAATCTCTCAGGAGCAGGCTTATGCTAACCCTGGGTCAGAGGTGGATTAGGTCATAGCGGTGGACGACGGCCCCAGCGCGGCAACCTCCCTTCCACTAGGGGAAGCGCACTGGGGGCTGCGTGGGAGGGGCCTGGAGCAAGGCCCATCTCCGCATCGCACGGAGCAAGGCGTCGCCCGGAGGTAGGTCCTCTATTGGGGAGGCACTGCAAGCCTTCCCCCCGGCAGAGGGCCCGTGGTCGCCGAAGGTGCCGCTAGCGTCTCCTTGCCCCTTGGCATCGTCCTGGTTTCCGGACGCCCAAACGGTGGTTGAGGGTGGCGCATGGCGGGGCCCTCGTCTAGCGATATGAAGCAAGGCTCACGCCTGTGAAGGTCTCCTCTCATGACACTCTCACGTAATAATGAGTGGGCCTATACACGCCACGGAGTCTCTGGAGTGCCGCTCTCGGGCCTCGGGGGTCCCGCCCACGTCTTAGGGGAAGCACCAAGCTCCGCGTTGGCCGTCGACACTGTCCCCCAATGACTATGCTCACAGCTAGTGAAAGCAGTTAGCTCCGCGTTGGTGGGAAGACGAGAAGACTACCTAGGTGCCGGACTCGCCCATTTGCTTTTGACCTCTTTTCTGTAGCTCAAATTTGCAGCCTTTGATCTTGAATTTGAAGTTGTATTTCCATTGGCAATCATGGGGGGCATCCTTTCTCGTTCGTGTTGATTTCATGAGTTTCTGGATTCGTGCTTTGTTTTGAGATTTGCGTCTCCTACCTCCCCCCTTCCGAGCACCTCACGAGCGGGGGCTGGCTGCGGCATACACGCACTATGCGCGCACCCCGCCATGGCTGGCGCTCTCTTCTCGCGAGGCCCTCTTGGGTGGACTAGCAGACCCCTCAGGAGACCAAAACCTCGCGAGCCCGCAAGGGACTCCCCTTAGAAGAAATGCACATCCGCGGCTGCCAAATCAGTTTGAAGCCTGACTGGACTAAAGTAAGTTACGACAGCAAGCCCGCAAAGGGCTCACAAGATCACAAAAGCATGTTTTAAGCCTAGCCTAAGGAGTAAAATGGAAGTCTGTTTACATGAGGGGCTCCCCCTCCCCAAAATGCTCTTACATTGTGAGGGGCCATGCCCAAGCTTTTGCATGCAGGTTCAAAATAAAGGAGCGCGGGCTCAGTCAGACACGTCACTCGCCGCATCTTCCGAGTCACTCCCGGACATGCTGGTGGCGATGTCGCTGGCACTATCTTCACCATCATCAACCACGCCGCCCTCATCCGCCACAACCACCACCGTGTCATCATTAGAAGCAAAGGCCCTAACCAGGGCATCCACATTGTCGTCCACCCAGCGCGCTAGGTTGTCCCAGATGACCACAGGCACCGGGGCAATGGCGGCGTCAAAGTTAAAGTCAGAATTGGTGTTCACGAGATGGCTGAAGACGCGGGAGAATGCACGCCCGAGGAGGCCTTCGCTAGTTTCGACAACAAGCTCGCGAGCCCTCTCATCTCGGTTCTCCAGGCGCGTCATGACGTCGGTGAAGAAGCGAAGATGGCTGGCGTAATCCTCGGCGTGGGGGTGAGGGGCGTGCTCATCGCAGATGGTGCCTAGCGACTGATTGGCTTTCGTCCTAAGGTCCCGAAGCATGGGAATATGCTCGCGCAGTAATGTCTACCGGCGGAGCGCCTCTTCCCTGCTCTGCTGCGCGAAGGACTCGGCGCTGGTAACCCGCTGCTGAAGCGGGAGCAACTTGGCATGGGCGGAGGCCAGCTCGTCCTGCATGGAGATCAAGGTAGCTGCTGCGGCCTTCTCGCGGTGCTCCGCCTCGGCCAACCTCGACCTGAGGGCGGCGGTCCTGCCCTCAGCTTCGGCCTCCACGAAGTTCAGCTTCAGATCTTACCTGTTGGCAAGATCAGCACGAGCCTCGACGACCCTGTGGTCAACTTCCTCCTGGGTCCTAGCCTCGCATGCACTTGCAGCATATTCCGCTTCAGCAACCTGACGCTCCCTCGTCTCCAACCGGTCAAGCTCGAGGCTACGCTCCGTAGCCTCCAGCATCAGCACTTCCTCGCTCCTCAAGATCTCCCCCTCATCAGATTGTGCCCCCTTCATCAACGCCAAGGCAGCCCTGCGCGCCTCCATTTGCTGCTCCAGGGAGGCATTCAGGGCCAGGAGCTCCTGCATGTGCTTCTCGGCGACCTCGCGGCGGTGGTCTGCCTCCTTGGCCTCCTCCAAGGACCGGGCGCTGGCCTTGCACGAGGTTACGAGGGATGCCTCGGCCTTCACGTTGGCAAGCTCGTGCTGGAGGCGCCTGAGGTTGATGGCCACCTTCAGTTGATGCCATTCGTCCACCACACGTAGACTCTCTGCTTCAAGGTGGGCATCGACGTCCGTGAGTTCTTCCCCAAGCCGACTCAGCACACCCATCGCCTCCCGGAAGAGCTCGTGGCGGACAGCACCTCGCTTGTGCATGAGCTCAAATGCATGACCGGGCCTGTCCCTCGAGCCAGAAGTCGTTGAAGAGGTCCGAGGGGGCACGCCTCCTCCCAGCAGGGGGCTGGGAACTGGTGCCTTGCGGGACGCCCTTCGGGCCCTGTCAGGGGCCCCGTGCGGAGCGGCTCGTCACCTGAAGGAGAGGCTAGGGCTGAGGCCACCCAGCCGCAGTTGACAACCAGGGGAGGAGCCCACGGCACGCCTGCCGCACCCCAAGCAAGGCCACGAAGGAGAGATGGCAAGAACACGGGCTTGAGGCGCCAAGCTGGCGCGCTTGCCTCTTCGGCCGACCTCGTGCCAAGCGCGGCATGCTGGCTTGAGGCGCTCAAGGCCACCAGGGGACTTGAAGCTGAAGAAGGGCTCTTCCCGCGAGACTTCGCCGCCTCAGCAGAAGGGACCCTGAGGAGCCACGGTTAGGAGGGGAAGCAACACTTGAGAAACTACAAAGATAAGGTACTCACTCGTCTATGGCGATATACTTCCTCTGTTTCAATGGCCGGAAGGCATCACCGCTGGAGCTTGGAGGCCGCTTCCTCTTCCGGAGCGCATCGATGTTCAGTCGGAGCCGGCCGAAGCCCAGGGTACGGTCACCAGCTCCGGGCGCAGCTGGGGTAGCTCCTGAGGAGGCTACCTCAGGGGTGCCATGCGTGGGGACCTTGGCCTCCACCTCGCAACGACCCGCCGGGGCCTCGAGGTGTGTAGCCTCAGGGGTATCGGGCCGCGACGCCCCTCCGGCCGCTTCCTCAGGACGACTCTCCAAGGGGCCGTGCGTCGGCCCTCCAGGAGCCCCGAGTGGCGCCAATTCTTTAGCAGCCGCGTCACCAGCGGCTGACGGTGGTCGCCCCCTTGCGCCCACTCCCGAGGAGGTTGTCACGCTGGTAGCGGGCACAGGAGCCATGGAGACCGGGTTCTCGCGAGGCCCTTCAAGACCGTCCGGGTGTAGCACCCACTCATCAAAAGGGGGCATCTAGCTCGCAAAATCCACCTTGTTCGTGCAACACTACAACAGATAGCCCTCCTTCGGCATGTTGGCTGGTGACGGGTCGCCCGTCAGGATCTCGAGCACAGTTTTGTTGCGCCTCAAGAGGAAGCCCGGACTCATGAAGCCTCATGCGGTCATTGCTGCCGGACAAGGTCCACATTGGTCGAGAATGGCGCTGGAGCGGGGCAACACGGTGCTGGATGAACTTCTTCGCCATGATGGGTGAGGGAGTCCTGGATTAGGGGGTGTTCGGATAGCCAAACTATATCTTCAGCCAGACTCCAGGACTATGAAGATACAAGATTGAAAACTTCGTCCCTTGTCCGGAAGGTTCTTTCCTTGGCGTAGAAGCCAAGCTAGGCATGCGGATATTCAAGATCTCCTACCAATGTAACCGACTCCGTGTAACCCTAACCCTATCCGGTGCCTATATAAACCGGAGGGTTGTAGTCCGTAGGACGAACACATCATAACCATCATCATACCCATAGGCTAGCTTCTAGGGTTTAGCCTCCTTGATCTCGTGGTAGATCAACTCTTGTACTACCCATATCATCAATATTAATCTAGCAGGAGTAGGGTTTTACCTCCATCGAGAGGGCCCGAACCTAGGTAAAATAAAGTGTCCCTTGTCTCCTGTTACCATCCGACCTTGACGCACAGATCGGGAACCCCTACCCGAGATCTGCCGGTTTTGACACCGACATTGGTGCTTTCATTGAGAGTTCCTCTGTGTCGTCGCCTTTAGGCCCGATGGCTCCTTTGATCATCAACAACGATGAGGTCTAGGGTGAGACTTTTCTCCCCGGACAGATCTTCATCTTCGGCGGCTTCGCTCTGCGGGCCAACTCGCTTGGCCATCTGGAGCAGATCGAAAGCCACGCCCCTGGCCATCAAGCCAGGTGGGGAAGCTTAAACTACACGGCAAATACCCTCCGAGACCTGATCTTCGACGGATTCAAGCCATAGCCAAGCGCGCCGCACTATCTCGTGGGGCATGATATAGCTCTGCCTCCGAACAGTGTCCTAGAGGCCGCATACGCTCCGGCCCCGATCCTCGATCAGGAGCCCGCTGCGTTCTTTGAGGATGAACGGTTGGACGTCACCTCGGGGGCTGCGATCTTAAAAGCCATTGAGCCGAACACAAGCCTCGCACTCCGCATGGCACATGACTCCAAGGAGCCGGACTCTTCTCCGAACTCCGAATCTCCCGCGCCCCTGCCAATCGAATCAGATTGGGCGCCGGTAATGGAGTTCATCGCCGCAGACATCTTTCAGTATTCGCCTTTCGGTGATATTCTGAAATCTCTCAAGTCTCTCTCTTTTTCAGGACAGCCCAGGCCGAACTGTGGCCTGCGAGGTTGGGATTCAGACGAGAATAAATTCAAAGCCCACCCACCACCCACTTAATAGCCACTATCGACGATTTAACCGACATGCTCGACTTCGGCTCCGAAGACTTCGACGGTATGGACGACGAAGATGGAGACGAATGGGAACCAGCGCCCATAGGGCACTGGACCTCCACCCCACTTAATGACGTATTCATGGTGGATACACCTGAAAAAACTCACAACGAGGAAGAAGGGGCCGAAAAGAAGGGTAAACCCTTCGAAAAGCACTCAAAGCGGCGACGTAAACGCCGAGCGAAGCCCCGCCTCGATCAAGACCCAGCCATAGAGCAGGAGGAGCCGGCAGATGACGAACGCATCCCAGAACAGCTGTCCAAACAGGGTAACACGGGAAGAGAGGACGAACAGTCCTCCCCCGGTCATAACAGAACTCCGGACGATACCACGCCGGATAAAATCATGGAGCAGAAGAATCTCCAAGAAAGGCTCGTCGCCACAGCACGAAGCCTGAAGAAGCAGAAGCAAAAGCTAAAGACGGCGGAAGATGCACTCAAAACAAGATGGAGCAAAGTAATCAAGACCGCAGACAAATACGGCGGCAGCCGCCGCACCAAAAGCTATCCGAAGAGAAAGCTACTGCCCGAATTCGACCAGGAGGACTAGAGCCCCCAAACTCGAAAAACAAAAAGGCTACACGGTCGAATAAACGACCTCTCGGCCACTACAATACGGCAAACGGAGCCGCACTCAATGCGGCATGCCACACAATCAAAGACTCGCATCATGGCCCAGCCAGGTCCATTACGGGCCAAGAAAGCAAGCTCTCGTAAGCAATGCAAAAAATCCACCATCAGAATCCGGCACACCCAAATATAGGGGTGCCGCACACCCTCTATGTTTCACCGATGAGGTCCTGGAATATGAATTCCCAGAGGGATTTAAACCCGTTAACATAGAGGTGTACGATGGAACAACATACCCGGGAGTCTGGATCGAGGATTATATCCTCCACATACATATGGCTAGAGGAGATGATCTCCACGCCATAAAATATTTACCCCTTAAGCTTAAAGGGCCAGCCCGGCACTAGCTTAAAAGCCTTCCCGAAAACACAATTGGAAGTTGGGAAGAGCTCGAGGACGCTTTCCGAGCAAATTTTCAAGGGACCTACGTCCGTCCCCTGGACGCAGACGACCTCAGTCACATAACTCAGCAATCCGGAGAATCAGCTCGGCAGTTCTGGAACAGATTCCTCACTAAAAAGAATCAAATAGTGGATTGTCCGGACGCCGAAGCCCTAGCGGCTTTCAGGCACAATGTCCGAGACAAATGGCTCGCCAGACACCTCGGCCAGGAAAAGCCAAGAACAATGGCCGCACTCACAAGCCTCATGACCCGTTTTTGCGCAAGAGAGGACAGCTGGTTGGCACGATGCAGCCCCAGCGACCCAAGTACATCAGAAATCAGGGATGGAAACGGGAAACCATGGCGATACAAGGACCTTCACCGAATCAAAAGAAAAAGTCCGAAGAGCACGACGGTCAATGCCGGATTCAAAGGCTCACGGCAAAATCAGACAAAATCACACCCTCAGGATAATAGGGAAGATCCGTCCAGTCTAAAGAGAATCATGGACAGGATATGTCAGATACACAGTACTCCAGGAAAGCCTGCTAATCATACCCACAGAGACTGTTGGGTTTTCAAACAATCCGGAAGGCTTAACGCCGAACACAAGGGGCTCCACACACCAAGTGAGGAAGAGGACGAACCCCAAAAGCAGAACACCAGGAAGCAAAAGAACTTCCCGCAAGAAGTCAAAACAGTGTACTCACTTCACATAACAAGGCATGAGGCACCCATAAAGGTCCGCACATTCAAGCCTATCCCTCAGGAGTCTGGCCACTGGTCACTAAAGCCAATCATTTTTGATCAGCTAGATTATTCTCGCAATATCAAACACGCAGGCCGGACTACCCTGATGCTTAATCCAATAATAGACGGATTCCAGTTTACCAACGTCCTTATGGACGGTGGCAGTGGACTAAATCCGATATATCAGGATACAATTCACCGCATGGGCATAAACCCATCACGAACCCGTCACAGTAAAACCTCCTTTCAAGGAGTAGCACCAGGCCCGGACACCCACTGTATGGGTTTTCTCCGGCTTGTGGTCATATTTGGCTCTGCCAATAACTTTCGTCGTGAAAAGCTTATCTTCCACATAGTCTCGTTTTCAAGTCGCTATCAAGCACTAATGGGACGCGGAGCTTTCGCTCGCTTTAACGCAACACCGCATTATGCATCCCTCATGCTAAAGATGCCCGGTCCTCGAGGCATCATCTATTTAAAGGGAGCATACTAAACTACATCTCCTCCAAACGGAGGATTGTGCGGCCGCTTAAACGGCCGCCCAACAAAATGGCCTCGCCAGCCAAAAGACTTTTTCGATGTAAGTCACAAAAGGCTGCGGACCCGGAATCAATGAGTTCGGCACAAGCCCATTCTCGTTATAGGCTTGTTACGCCTCACCAGGGGCTGTACGCAGAGACAATAAAACTCGACCGTATCTATTTCTCACTTCACATTTTATTTATTATTCTTTTTGATCCGCACGACCCATTTTTCAATTTAGTTCTTCCCTTTTACAGATGAACGTCGTACGGCGCCCGTCCAGGACACGGCACAGCGGAGACACAGGCGCAGACGTGCAGTAGGGACCCGTCCCAAAGGATTCTTCTTAGATTAAGACCCTGCGTAAACCTTTTTTACTGTCTCTTGCTGCTATACATCCCCTGGTTTACCTCACTATAACCATGGAGGAGACTGGCGTTTTGGCATGTGGCCACGCCAGAATTCTTGCTCGTACCTGGACACAAGGGGCTTTTTTCTTTTTCAAGGGTGTCGTTTCACACGCACCCACAAAGACCGAACACCTTAGGGAGTGTTCGGCGTCGCGAGTTTTGGAACTATATGCATCAGCTCCGAGTCATGATTTTGGTCACATGTTGGGTTGCCCGGCTCCTGAGTTCGGCCACCTTACGTTCCGTTCTGTCGGCTAAGGTTGCACCAGGAGAACTACTGCGATTGTGCCCTGGTTCGGCCGGGTGAGCACCTCAGTAGAGAAAGCCGAAAACCGACTGTCATGATGTAGCGCGAGACTGGTAGCCACTCGATGACTTATAGGAATTTATCGAATTCCTCCGTTTTGACGAAGGGCCGCTTCCCGGTCAGGCACATATACGTCCCGAATTCGGGTAAACGCAGTCGCCATTAAAGGGCTACCTAAAGAGTCCCACTGTCAAGCTCCTATGGCTAAGTGAAAGTGTTAAAGCATTATAGTCCGGTTGCCTAGCCCGCGGCGCTATCACCTCCTTTGTAGGACCAAGACGTTGTGTTAAGTGTGAAAATGCGTTCTCCGCGCGCACCCCCGCACTATGTGCATGGGGGCTGAAGCCAACGACTGCAATCTTTCAGAATTTATATATTAAAACGGCCGCACAGGAGGTGTTATTAATACTTGAAGGCACAAGTCTAAATTACGCCATTACAATTTATAAAAATATTGATCTACGATTACATATGCTGTCATAAAACAGCATCTTTCGAACACTGCGTCTCTATTATACGAGCACCCGCGAGGACTTCCTCAAAATAGTGCTCGGAAGGAATTAGGCTTTTATCCGAATCACGGGACGCAACAACGGTGGGCTCCATATTTGCCCAGTATGTCTTGACACGGGCAAGAGCCAGCCGCGCGCCCTCTGTGCAAGCGGACCTCTTTAGAGCTTGAATCCGAGGCACCACGTCAAGAAAGGGCCACTTCTCGGCTTCGATCTCCCCGGATACAGGCGGTCGATGGCATACTTCATGGCGAGTCCGGACAACCTATTCAGCTCGGCCCATTGGGCCAGGCGATCATCCACTGATAGTGGACGCTCTGGATTAGTGAATTGCGACCAGAAGAGCTTTTCCACTTCATGATCTTTCTTATCTTGAAAGTACCTGGTCGCATCAGCGGCACTAGCCGACAAATCCAGATAGGTGTCCTCCACGCTCCACGCTCGGTCCAACGGGGCGAACTTCGGATCACAGAATTTTCTCCACAGCGGGAAGGGCTTTCCATCCGCAATTAGTCTGGCTTGACGCAGCTCTTCCCTTGACGCTCTCATACCAGAGCGGGCGTCCTTGGCGTCGGCGACGGCCTTCTCTAATTCCGTCTGCCGGGCTCGACCTTCCTCTTCAAGAAGTTTGCAACGGTTAGTAGCACTTTTCAACTTCACGGCTATATCAGCCATCTCCTCCTTGCTTCGGCAATGGGAAGCCTGTTCGGCTTTTAGCTCTTCACGGGCTCTTCCGGCAGCCGCATCGCTTTTTCTGGCTTGTTCCTTTGCTTTGGCGAGCTCGGCCCTAAGTCCTTCTACGGCCGCCGCACCATCTGCATCAAGCATACACAAGGTAAGATATTGACATAAAGCTCCTCTTACTAACAATCGCCAAATAATCTCAATACCTTGAGCATCATCAAGCCGCTTGTTAACAAGCACGATGTCGGCTTTTGCCTCATCAAGTTGCCGTTTCATTTCGGCAAAATCTCGAGTCCGGCTCGACTCCGGACAACCTGCCACCTACATACAAAGGTGCCACTTAAAGGACCTGGGATTAAGATCCTCTGCGCGCCGCTAATCTTTGCGGCACACAGAGTCTCAGGGGCTACTATCTATACAAGGCGCATGTTATTATGCGCAATTAACACTAATGTTCGTTATTCAAAACGTACCTCAAGGCCCGCCAGTAAACTCTTGACGGCCTCGTTCAGTCCGCTTTCCGCGGATGAAATCTTTTCAATCACCGTGTGCATCAACACACGATGCTCCTCTGAAACAGAGGCTCGGCCCAGCAGAACCTTCAGCTCCTTCGACCGAACACCAGATGGTGCCGGACTTGTCCCATGGCCTTATTCGGAGGCCGGACACGGAGAACCCCGGGGGGCCGCATGATCACCTTCTGCCTCTGGCAGATTCGGAGAAATCCTCTGCGACGACAGTTCGGCGTCGCCCGCCTTGCTAGGCGATGAAGGAGGAGGCGTTCCGCTCTCCATCATCTCCGGAAGAAGATCCCCCGATGACGAGCTCTGCCGAGAAGGGTCGAGGTCCGAACTACAAGGTAAGGTTTCGGTTAAAACTTCTCAGATATAAATTAAGGATTTCTCTTAAAAGAATGACTCTCTTTCTACTTACGGCTCGTTGGAGGGCTGCTCCTTTTGAGGATTTAGTTCGGCCGAGGGGCTCCCCGGCGTCGGGTCCTCTGACGCGGATTCTTTCCCCCGCTTTGGAGCTACGGCTCCCGGGTCGTCAGAGGCGGCCCTTTTCTTCCCCTTTGGAGAGGAGTTGTCGATTCCCCCCTTTGGGATGGCCCCTTTCGAAGAGGCCACGGTTTCCTTGTCCGCCCCTTCATTTTCCTCCAGAGGTGCCACCTCCAATATCCTGACTAGCACAAGATCTAGCCTGGTCTCGGGAAGGGGAGCCGGACACCGGACCAGCTTCGCCTTCGCTATCCACTCCTGCGTAAAAAGGAGAAGTACTGTTAAAAAATAAGTCAATTGTACGGATAGAAGGTCCGGGCGCAAGGTCACCTACTTCTGTATCCGGGCGGTTGCGGCTTAAACCAGCATCCTCGGTCAAATCCGGACTCACTCCTTGTGGTCCGAAGAACAGTCTATACATCTCCGTAGGCGTCACGCCCATGAAATTTTGGAGAACTCGCGGCCCCTCTGGGTTGAACTACCACAAGCGGAGGGGGCGACGTTGGCCGGGCAGTGTCCGGCGAATCAGCATAACTTGTGTCACCTTGACCAGGTTGAGGTCTCCTTTTAGGAGATCCTTTATGCGGCCCTGCAACAGAGGAACGTCTTTGGGCAAGCCCCGATCTAACCCTGTGTTGATCCACGATGTTAAACGTGGTGGGGGGCCCGAGCGAAAGGCGGGAGGCGCTACCCAAGTGGTGCCCCGAGGAGAGGTGATGTAGAACCACTCCTGTTGCCATAAGCCGAGCTCCTCTTGAAAAGTGCCCTTGGGCCATGGAGCATCGGTATTAACAGCACCTCCGCACTCTACGTGACGCCCCTCGATTATCTTCGGTTCTACCTTGAAGGTCTTGAGCCATAATCCGAAGTGAGGAGTGATATGGAGAAACGCTTCACACACAACAATGAAGGAGGAGATATGGAGGATGGACTCCGGAGCTAGGCCATGGAATTCAAGCCCATAATAAAACATCAGCCCCCTTACGAAAGGATCCATTGGGAAGCCTAATCCTCGAAGGAAGTGGGAGATGAATACTACGCTCTCACCAGGCTGAGGGCTTGGGATCGCTTGTCCTTGAGCAGGCAACCTGTGCGGGATCTCACTGGTCAGGAACCTAGCCTCCCTCAACCTTGATACGTCCTCCTCCGTAACGGAGGAGGGCATCCATTGGCCTTGAAGGCCGGAGCCGGACATTGTCGATGGTCCGGTGCGCCTAGAATCTAAAAGCCTGGGGTGTTGGAACTCGAGGCTATGGGCGAGCTTGTTTTGAGAACACAAGAGGGGAGCAAGGTCTCGGTCTCTTTATAAGAGGAAGAATATGAAGAGCCCTCCCCGTAACCGTCTTGGACTAGCCTTTAATCAAGGCAGGACGTGCTTAACGGGCACGGTTGGGTTACCCACGTCCGTATTAATGAGAATCCCGTTAAAGGGGGCACACGATCTCTGCTTCGACAAGACGTGCCAAGAAAACCGCCTCGTCGAACGTGCTGCTGTGGAACAACAAAAAATAATCCATACAGAAGGCTTGGTCGCAGTGTTATGACGCACTGCGGAATACGTCAGCAGATTGTTTTGCAGAGCCGGACACTATTTTTTGGTGTTTATTATCTTCTTGAAGAATTTGGAGGAGGAACCCGCCTTGCAATGCCGAAGACAATTTGCGCGCCGGACTCGTCGTCATTGAAGCCTGGTTCAGGGGCTACTGAGGGAGTCCTGGATTAGGGGGTGTTCAGATAGACGAACTATATCTTCAGCCGGACTCCAGGACTATGAAGATACAAGATTGAAGACTTCGTCCCATGTCCGGAAGGTTCTTTCCTTGGCGTAGAAGGCAAGCTAGGCATGTGGATATTCAAGATCTCTTACCAATGTAACCGACTCTGTGTAACCCTAACCCTATCCGGTGCCTATATAAACCGGAGGGTTGTAGTCCGTAGGACGAACACATCATAACCATCATCATACCCATAGGCTAGCTTCTAGGGTTTAGCCTCCTTGATCTCGTGGTAGATCTACTCTTGTACTACCCATATCATCAATATTAATCTATCAGGAGTAGGCTTTTACCTCCATCGAGAGGGCCCGAACCTAGGTAAAATAAAGTGTCCCTTGTCTCCTGTTACCATCCGACCTTGACGCACAGATCGGGACCCCCTACCCGAGATCCGCCGGTTTTGACACCGACAATGGGCGCAGTCAAGCCAAGCTCCTTCAGCATCTTCAAACGGAGCCAAACATAGGCAAAACGCGGGTCAGCGAGCCTCTCGTGGCCCCAGCTAGAGCTGGGAACGGTGGGAGCCGACGGAAGTGAGAGTAGAGGGCTGAGCACGCTGACATCCACAAATACCCACCGCCTCCGGAACCCGCTCGCAGACGGCGGGAGCTCGAAGTCAATCCCCGAGCCGGCCATCGCAGCCACAGCCTGGAAGCTCAGGCATCCCTAGCACTACCGAGGGTCGGTCAGGTGTAGCGAGAAGATACCACGGCGTAATGAGATTGGGGATGATGGATTGGGGATCTAAGTGTAGCGGCGTTGAATAAGGTGGAGAATGGGGGAATCAGGCCGACCCATAGGGCGTCAAGGAGAATGTGCACCTCAGTGACTATCCTGTCAATGGAGGCGCGGGATGCGGGCCAGGCCATCGTCTTCCCCCATTCGTTGAAGTTGTTGGCGAGCGCTAGGCGGACCTTGCCCATGTTTTCTTGGTTGAGCACCACCGACCTCTCGACGGCTGGCTCGAAGGCCGGAGGTGGTTCGGCTGAGGACTGGGGCTTCTTCTTCCCCTTCTTCGTTCGGCTCGATGGCATGGCGACAGAGAGGATAGAGTGCAGGTCAGATTTGAAGAAGGAGTTGTTGCTTCGAGGAGGCGGAAGAGTTGGGGGAGCGAGTCGTCAGCGACGAAGGGGTAACTGTGTTGGCCGTGGTGGCCGCCTAGCCAGGCTGCATGGGGAAGCGGAGACGCCCACGTCCCGTCAGTCGCCACGCGTGAATCAAGGCTGAAGCGGTTGGGGCCCGCGGCACTCTGCACTTGCCCCTTGGCTTCGCCTCAAAGCCAAGTCTGAGCGCGCCTTGGGCCCGTGGGCTACTGGCAGCATTCTGGGAACAGGGGTTCCTAGACTTGCCTGCATGTGGCCCACGGCATGGCTCCTATTGCAGCCTGGTACGGCCCATCTTCACCAGCAAACAGTCAAGGCCCTTGCGAGGGGCCAAGCCTCATGAGGCGGACGACACAAGACCTCCTCGGGGGCAGCCTCACTAGGCTGGCTCGCGAGGAGCGGAGAGATCAAGGCGAGGGGCACCTCGTGAGGTTCCCATGACGTGAGCCATGGTGACTAAGGCCGGGCGAGCGCCAGGCGGGCGCCAACGGGTGCAAAGTACTAGTTTCCTCTTCGGTGCTAAAGGAGCAGGCACAGGCGAAGAGTCCCGAGGCATCAGGCGAAGGTTCCATATCGGTGCAACGAGACCAAGACCAGCAGGACGGCAGGCCGGAGGTCATTGCGGAGCCCATGCCGGCGTCACCACCAGAGCCTTTGGCAGGCGAAGACCACCTTTTGTCAGGATAGCTTGTACTAGCTGTCCCCCTTCAAATTGGACGTTGTGGGATCCCTTCCCGCCTAACATTTGGGCAGAGGACCGGGGCCTCTATAAATAGGACTAGCCACCACCATAGGAAGGGGGAACTTTGGATCAGATCCATTCCACCCTCACACACACAAGCTCACCGAGCTCAAGAACACCTCTTCTCAGGAGGCTGTTCTTCCCTTGTACTTGTTCATCCTCAGCCTACAAGGCAGTCCACCACACCACACTAGAGTAGGGTATTACACCACATCGGTGGCCCGAACCAGAATAAACTCTTGTGTCCCTTGTTCTTCGAGTTTGACGAGCCGAGCTTTGAGATCATGGTGAGTGAGTGAGCTAAGGGGGGAGAGATCTTCATGAGCACCCCAGAGTCCGAACCTTAAGGGTTTTGTCGGAACCCGCAATCCGACACGAATAGAAATATGATGTTAGGTAATGTAGTTGTTTACAAAGAGCACACAATTCACTCACGAAAGCCGTGCGTCTACTAAACCGTGGCCGATGCCCCCCTCTGCCACGCGCGTGATCTAAGTCGTGCGTTCTGATTGGCCAGAACCCAAACCCCATGGATCGTACATCGGCACCATTGGATTCTCCTTGATCGAACGACGATCCTCATCCCTTTCGACAACACATGTAAATGTTTTCAAATATCCCCTCCCAAAAAAACTTTTTTCAAATAGCACACGGTTCAAACACGAAAGCCGTGTGCCTACCAAACCGTGGTTGATGCCATCCCCCTTTGTTGCGCGTGCGATCTGAGTCGTGCGTTGTGATTGGCGAGAACCCAAACCCCACGGATCCTACGTCTGCACCGTTGGATGCTCCCAGATTGAACGACAATCCTCATCCCTTTCGATAGGAAATGCAGTCCGGCTAGGAATTGGTTTATATGCCAAAATGCACGGTAAATGACAAAAAATGTCTTACATATAGCACACGAGACATGAAATGCGCCAGCAAATCAAACCCGTGGTATAATTGTGATTGCTTTATGTGGGAAAATTTAGAGGCGAAACGATGAACTCACGTCTTCATTTCAAAATTAGTATGTCTTCATTTCAAACGAAATGATCCTGTTTGTGCACACGAGCGCTTAGAGGCCACTGTTTGCATAGGCCTTTCCGCGCATGCGGCGACCGGAGATATTTTTCACCTAGAACGCCAACACCTAGATTCCCCAACACCCCCTACCATCCGCCCACGTTTCACTCAACTAGTCCACCCAATCTCCTTCGCCAGCTCCCCCCTCCCCCAGATCCATAGCAGAACCCTCTCTGGCGTCGCCGTGCTCACCCCGGTCGTGTGCCCGCTCTCTGGCGTCAAGCCTACCTCCACTGTTGTTCCCAGCACGCGGCGGCCCGTGCCTCGCCGTCTTCATTCGCTCGCCAGCCACCCTCAGGCATATCGATGCAGTAACCCTCGCCTCTCCTGTGGTCCGGTCGGGTTTGCATTAAGAAGTCTGTTAGTTACTGCTCTCCATCACGGTGAGGCTTATTTGCTCCCAATCCCTCTTCCAATTTCATTTCGTATGTTCCCAAATTGGCTATAAAATAACGGAGATTGTATATATGTTCATTATCTATCTTCCTTACTACATATAAGTTGTATTTGTTCCAATAAGTTACTGCCTATTTACAGATCGCGGGCGCCCGAGTCACACAAACTTAACAAAGAGTCGTACATTTTCTAAATTATTGCATGGCATGTTTAGAAAGCTTGATGCCAAGTTGTTAGTTTTATGCTTATCCCCCTTTCCTGAGTTTCGCATGTGTTCTCTGTAGATGCCGAGTAGCAGCGACAACACTCATGCTTCAGGCGATGTATCTTCATTTGATTCAGACAACCCTAAGTAATCTTGAACGGCATATAGTTGCAGCAATTATCCTTCCGGTCAGGACACGGAGGAATGCTCCAAGGAAGCCCACACACCAGCCTAAAGGTGTATATGAAGTAACAGAGATTGAATTAAAGTATTGGGTTCCAACTAAACCAGATAAAGCACGCACGAGGTTCAATAGTGTGTGTGTATTTGTTGGCAGGGCAAGTCTCAACATTAATCTGCCGGGGTTTCGGAAGGTGTCGGTGTACTAAAGTAGGGGTACCTTAGTACCCCGAACTTGTGCACGGGCAGTCGTAGCACCCCGCGGCAAGGCTTGCCAGGTGATCGCCAAAACTCTCCATGGTCCCTTTTTGGGCCATCCAAGAACAAAGTATTTGAGCCAAGGCCCAGGCAGGAGGAGATTGCCGGGAAGGCCACCCGAAGAGAACAAGGCCCCGGCAAGAGGAGCTTGCCGGGACGGCCGCTCGAAGCACAAGGCCCCGGCAAGAGGAGCTTGCCGGGAAGGCCGACCAGGGCACGACAAGAGACTTGCTGCGACGCGCCACGTGTCCCGGCAAGGACCGGTGAGCAACAAGCTCCCGGGCGCGACAAAGCATCAACCGCGGCAAGGTGCTTGCCGCGGAAAGTCACCACCCCGCGCCTGCGTTCCAGCTCATCCACCAACGTGTCGCTCTAGGGCCATTCCAGGCGTACGTGGCGAAAGGCTGCGCAGCCAGGGGCATGCGGTGGCGAAGCAACGCTGACAGGATAGCCGTCGTGGCAAACGGTGGCGCCTCTGACGGTCCCTTTTCTGCACTGTTTGGGCGACCTAGACGGGCATTTAATGCCCTTGTCCCCTGCCGTCAGAGTTAGGTATGATAGCACTGTGCAAATAGCTGTACCCAACACAGCGTTTTCCAGTTTTACCCCCGCCTACGTTGCCACCTGTGGGTAACCCCTTGCGCATATAAAAGGAGGCCCCATGCGCAATGTAGAAAGGAGGGGGAGGAGGGAGGAGGCCACTCACGCTTGGTTTGATTAGTTGCCTGAGTGTACTGTAGCACTCAGCGCTCCCGAACAAGAACACAATACAAACCACAAAGCAGCAGTAGGGTTTTACGCATCCGTGCGGCCTGAAGCTGGGTAAACCCCTTGTGTGCATCGTCTCGATCCCCTCTTCGCGCGACCTCCGCCCCCCGCCGAACCAGAAAGGGGCTCGGTCCCCATAGGTGTTCGTGGAGGCAGATTTCCCCCGACATCTTTGGCGCGCCAGGTAGGGGGCGTCGAGGTTGTGTGAACCTGATCCGGCGTCTGCACAGGCTAGATATCCATCGTCTTCATCGACATGCCACCGAAGAAGAAGGCTCCGGAGGTGGCTGGTCTGTCCACGTCGAACCCACCGCCCCTGGAGCAAACGGGTGGTGGGGACGGCACCGGCGGCGGAACGGGCGTCGCCGAGCCAGCTCATGGTGCCACGGCGTCCGAATACGCCGACACCTCTTGGCGCAGGTAAGCCCTGGTATGACCAGGCAACCTTTCGCTCTATTCCATGGAGCGGGGGCAGTTAGCCCCACGGATCTCGCATACGGGCCTCCTCGAGTGTTCGCTCACGCTGAGCTCGAGCAAGAGTAGCTGCGACGAGATGACGCGCTGCTCCTCGAGGAGGACCGTCTTCAGGCCGCTGTGCGAGCTGCTCGCTACCAGCAAGCTTTGCGCTGCTTTTATAGCCGCAAAGTTAGTGCCAGAAGTTTCGAGGAAGTGGGAAGGCCCTTACCGTGTGAAACAAGTCGCTAGGCCTGGCGCTGTCCGCCTTGAGACCGAAGATACCACTCCGGTGAGCAACTCCTGGAACGTTGGGCATCTTCGTAAGTTTCGCCCGTAAGGCGCGGTTGTCGGACCCCGTCCGGCAACCACCCTTTTGTACAAGTCTTGCCGCTGTTGCATGTGATCCTTTGTACAGAGCCAGGCGCAGACCCTGTGCACAGGTTAAGTTCATGTGTTCCGCGCATCTTGTCGATCTCATGTTTTTTATTCTTTGCATGTATTATCTGACACTCTGTGCAGCACTGACCCCCGGTAAGCGATGACGGGCCATGGGGCTCCGAACCTTTATTTTCTCTTCTTCCTTTTCTTCTCAAGAAAAGGAAGGTTCCCTCGCCCACAAGTTTGCCAGGGAGGGAAGGGGGAAGATAATGGTGAGGACCAGGCGACGTTCGACGAAGTTTCGCCTTGCCAGAAAGCGACCTTGCCGGGCAGCGAGCCACGGAAAAGCTAAGTTGCCAAAGTTTGAGCAATCAAGTTTTTAAATTCTAAGGTTATCTTCCTCGAACGACCGTACTTTGTATGGAAAACCTGTGCGCGGAGGAACCAGCTCGTGGCTAGTCATGCCCTTACTTCGTTTCGAGTCCGCTCAACGATTTAAGTATGCTGCGACCAGACTCGCGCCCTTACTTTGTTTCGAGCTTGCTCAGCGACTTGGGTGTGCTGCAATTGCAGTTGCGCCCTTATTTCGCTTCGAGCCTGCTCAACAACTTAAGTGAACCGCAGCTAGTCACGACAAGGTTTCTTGCCGGCAACGGTACCGCCAGCGGGCTGGTGATGTCCCGCACTCAGCAAGTGTGCCTATGCCGGCAAGTTCCCTAAAAGCGTAGGGCAATAACATACAAAGGAGGGAATCAAATAGAGGAAGTAACAGTGCATTCACTACCTAAGATGAAGTTATATTACAAGATAGCTTGTCGCAGCCCTAATGAATTGTTTTCATAACTCGGCCAGCGGCGACAAGAAAAGAAAGGGGCGGGCGGCCTAATCCACACGGTCGCCCTCGATCCTCTTGATCCCGGCCACCCTTTCCACAATGGGCGCGATGAGGGCCCTGATCTCCTCCAGGTCAGCGTCTGGCGGCAGGGATCTGAGGACGTTGGTGAGCTTGAGGCCTGGGTTGCGGAAGATGATCTTCACCAACACCTTCTTAAGGGCTCCAGCGCAGGCATCGCGCGTCTCGTTGGCCAGCCGCTCTGGGATCGCATCCCGGAGTTCCTGAAGGGCCGTCGCCACGCCTTTGAAGAACGAAGTGAGCTTGGCGCTGGGTGGGAGGTTCGCGTCGGAGGGATACTCGTGACCCTCCATCCCCAGCAGCGACAGCTCCTTGCCGATGGAGGCGGCGATGTCCACCAGACCCTTCGTCCACTGCTCCACCGTCGCCCTGAAGTCGTTCTGGGTAACTGCGGCGCTCTTCAACAGCGCCTCGTTGTCCGTGATCTCCTTCCGCAAGGCCGTCTCTCGCTCCTTGGCGCTATCCAACGTCTTGGACAAGGTGGCCAGCTTCATCTCGAGATCAGCATTGGAGTCCTTGGCAGCGTCAATCTCCTTGATCTTATCGGCGAAGCGTCCTTGCAGCTCGGCGAGGGTATAAGAACCCTTCTCGCGCTCTTGTTTGAGCTCGGTGAGCTCCTCGCCGATCGCCTTAAGATCAGTGTCGAGCTGCGCCACCCTCGTCTCCAGCTCCTTCTTGGCGGCCTCGGCGGCCGCGGCAGCATCTTGCGCTTCCTTGAGGGCTCCACCAAGCGCTTGCTCGCACGCAGCGACCTCCTCCTCGTGGCTGGCGAGGCTGGCTTTCTGCTGCACCAGCTCGCCCTCCCGCGCGGACAGCCCCTCGGCGGCAAGCCTCTGCTGCTCTTCGGATTCGGCCTTCTCGAGGATGAAGGCCGTCCGCGCCTCGTCGAGTTGCCTCCGCTCCTCCGCCAAGGATCGGAGGGCCTCCTGGTTGAGCTCCCAGAGATCCTCGACGCGCTTCTCCATGTCCACTGCCGCCTTCGCGACAAACGCTTCCCGGTGTTCCACCTTGGCTTGTCGGGCGCGGTAGAGTGACACCAACTTCCGGAGCAGCCGCTCCTCCTTAGGGTCGCCGCCGCTGCTGCTTGGCGCATCAACCAGCGTCAGCCCGGCGGAGGCGAGCACCTCTCCATCCAAGGTCTCCCCTCGACCGGCGCCCTGGAAGTAGACTCCCAGGGGAGCTTGATGAAGATATCATCGCCGGCCTTCAGGTAGACGCCTGGCTGGGGTTCCTCGGGGTCCGACGCTGCGACGGAAGCAGGATCGGCGGTCGGCGCAGCGCCTGGCGCTCCTGCGGCCCCAGGGCCGTCAGTACGATCGCCGGCCCCCTCCCCAGCAGCTGCTGCGGCAGCCTTGGCGGCCTCTTCGCCGGCCAGATCTTCAGCACCGTCCGCTTCTCCGGTGGCGGCCACGTCGCCGGTATGGCCGCGCACATCCTCCTCAACGATGACCTCGGTCTCCATCGGGTCCATGGCGGGCGGGTCTGAAGGCCGAAAGAGGGAGAGAAGTCAAGCAACTATCCAAAGAAGGAGATCCAAAAAAAAAGAGAAGAACCCCAGGGGAGTTTCGAGGCAAGAAGGTTACCTACGCCAGGGTCTGCGGTCACGGTCTCCGCCGCCAAGGGGTCGTCGGTGCTGTCCCTTGCCGGAGACTGCTCCCTTGCCGGAGACTGCTCCCTTGCCGGGGATTCCTCCCTTGCCGGGGAACTCCCCCTTGGCGGTGTAGTTGTAGCAGGTGGCGCATCGGGGGCGGTCTCCGGACGCTCCTGGTGGGGCTGCTCTGCTCCTACGCAAATCAATAGTCAGATATCAAAAAACGAAGAGTACCCAGGCGTGCCCAACAGCAGGAAGCAAATCATATGCTTACGCTGGGGGCTACACTGGGGGCTGCTCTGAGGATTATTTGGTGGGTCCGACAAGGTCATCTCAGGCGCACCCCCTGCCATCACGGTGGGCTCATCATCAAGGATGACCACCGGGACCTTGGCTCTCTTTGCTGCCCTCTGAGCCAGAGTCCTGAAAAGGAGTAAATTCAGAGGAAAGCAAATGAGATGCGAGACACAACTGCATGAATTGAAGAAATACAAGTACAATGAGGATCTTACTCCTCTCCCTCTTCCTCGTCGGAGCTAAGCGCGGAGAAGTCGAAGACTGGCCCACTTCTAGCACGAGGAGGCGGAGGAGTAGGCTCCCTCGGCCGCTTGGCGGAGGCAGTGGTGGCGCTAGCCTGAGACGGCCTTGCCCCGGCTGCCGCTGTGGCGCGAGGGGCGGCCTGCGAAGACCCCGCGCCTGCTGCCACAGCGGAGCATGTCACGCGGCGCTGCGGTTGTTGGCTCGTCTGCCGCCCCACCACGTCTCCAGCCTTGCGGAGACGCCTCCGTGGTTGAGCCAGGGGCTCCACTTGCGACGAGCTGCCCAAAGGTTGGGAGGAAGAGGCGTCCGTCTCCGGCAAGCCGCTCGTGTCCTCGGTGGGCTTGTCCGCCTCGACGCCGTGCCTGGCAGGCTCTTCCTCGCCGACAAACTCTGCTCGGTCGGCAAGGCTTGCCGCCTCCGCTGCGTCCGCCTCCTCCACTGTGAATCCAAATTTGCCCGCGGCCGCGGCTGCCGCCGCCTCTTCCATCCTGGAGGCGATGCGCGCCAACTCCTCGTCGGTGGTGTCCCGGGTGAGGCCCTTCTGCTCGGCGGGGTCGACTGGCACCTCCACCAAGTCGTCGAAGAACGCCCGCACGACGTCGCCAGCGGGCTCCTGCCAAGTGGAGTCGATCCCGTGCGAGTCGCACAGCGGCATCATTGCAAGGATGCGGCTGAGCGACGAATTGTTGCACAACGGGACGACGCCTTGCGGTAGCCTGAACCATTCGGGGTGATCGGGGTCGTGCTTGAACAGCTCCCCGAGCGTCCCGTCAAGTTCCAAGACAGTGAAATTGAAGTTGAGGCCAGGGCGCAGCCTCATGATGTCCGCCGCATTCTGGAACTCCCAGGCGGGTCTCCCTTTCTCCTGTAGGGGAGCGCTGCGGCGGCGGAGGAAATCTGCGCCAACGGCGCCAACTGTGAGCCCGGCAAGCCTGAGCCGCAGGATCCGGGTAACGGCAATCTGCAGCTTGTCGTCGTCCGGAGCCACGTCGCTCCAATCCCTGCCGCGCACCACAGGAGTTCGGCGCACGACAGTGAATGGCTGCGGGTTCTCCTCGACGATCAGGCACCAGTCTGCTCTCCACTCCTCCCATTTGCTGCGGAGCTCTCCCTCCAGATAAGCATCCTTCTTGCCAGGCTTCGAGATCCAGGCGATTCCGCCGGAGAGAGGCTCTCCTCTCTCTACTCTAGGCGTGAAGAAGTGGCGGAAGAGGGCTACGTTTGGATAGACTCCGACAAAGTTTTCGCAAAGATGTGCAAAAATTGCCATGGTCAGGACAACATTGGGGGTGAAATCAAGGAGATGGAACCCGTAGGTGTTCATGATGTCGCAGAAAAACTCAGAGAAGGGCAGGCAGAGCCCGCAATAGAAGAACAGAGGAAAGAAGGGATACCCAGTCAGATACTTCTTCTGGGCGGCGGCGGGAAGAACCCTCGTGCGCGGATGCGCTCGCGTCCCCGTCGACCAGAAGAGGTAGAATTCTTCCCTTAGGTCCAACGCGTGAGCTGAGGGGGGAAGGTTGCCCGCTCCTTTCGCAGCGCCTCAAGCCGCTGCGCCTCGGCCGACTTCGCAGCCTTCCCTTTCCCCTTGTCGCCCTTCGGGGCCATGGCGGAAGCAGGGAGGGAGGTCGACGGCATTGATAGCACTGGTGGCAATGGAAGGGGCGGAACGCCGCTCCCCTTGGGAAGTGGCCGAGATTTTCGAGGAATCGCAACTGGCGGGTGGGCGGACTGCCCCTGTTTCCCCTGCTTATAAGGGGGAGGGGGGGCGTTTCGCCTTTCCGAATAAACAAATCACCTGCGACGTGACGCCTGCCTGCGGGGCTCAGCCCCGCGCACGCCGCCCACATCACGCACACCTCTCCCCACGTTGCCGCGTTCGACGCGTGCCGTTCGGGGAGGACGTGGTGGATGCAGAAGAAGATGCAGCGTGACCCAGGCCGCGCGTGCCCGTGCACTGTTTTGGGCCTGGCCCAACAGCGCTCGGCACCGTGTATGGCCCATGCCCGGGGGCTCCTGTCGGTGTACTAAAGTAGGGGTACCTTAGTACCCCGAACTTGTGCACGGGCAGTCGTAGCACCCCGCGGCAAGGCTTGCCAGGTGATCGCCAAAACTCTCCATGGTCCCTTTTTGGGCCATCCAAGAACAAAGTATTTGAGCCAAGGCCCCGGCAGGAGGAGCTTGCCGCGAAGACCACCCGAAGAGAGCAAGGCCCCGGCAAGAGGAGCTTGCCGGGTCGGCCGCTCGAAGCACAAGGCCCCAGCAAGAGGAGCTTGCCGAGAAGGCCGACCAGGGCACGACAAGAGACTTGCTGCGACGCGCCACGTGTCCCGGCAAGGACCGGTGAGCAACAAGCTCCCGGGCGCGACAAGGCATCAACCGCGGCAAGGCGCTTGTCGCGGCAAGTCACCACCCCGCGCCTGCATTCCAGCTCATCCACCAACGTGTCGCTCTGGGGCCATTCCAGGCGTACGTGGCGAAAGGCTGCGCAGCCAGGGGCATGCGGTGGCGAAGCAATGCTGACAGGATAGCCGTCATGGCAAATGGTGGCGCCCCTGACGGTCCCTTTTCTGCACTGTTTGGGCGACCTAGACGGGCATTTAATGCCCTTGTCCCCTGCCGTCAGAGTTAGGTATGATAGCACTGTGCAAACAGCTGTACCCAACACAGCGTTTTCCAGTTTTACCCCCGCCTACGTTGCCACCTGTGGGTAACCCCTTGCGCATATAAAAGGAGGCCCCATGCGCAACGTAGAAAGGAGGGGGAGGAGGGAGGAGGCCACTCACGCTCGGTCTGATTAGTTGCCTGAGTGTACTGTAGCACTCAGCGCTCCCGAACAAGAACACAATACAAACCACAAAGCAGCAGTAGGATTTTACGCATCCGTGCGGCCCGAAGCTGGGTAAACCCCTTGTGTGCATCGTCTCGATCCGCTCTTCGCGCGACCTCCGCCCCCCGCCGAACCAGAAAGGGGCTCGGTCCCCATAGGTGTTCGTGGAGGCAGATTTCCCCCGACAGAAGGCTGACACAGAAACACGGCGAAGGATAGTCTGGGAGATCATGGATCACTTCAACATTCCAGAGCAGTGGAGAATGCAGGTGGAACACGTTGCACTGAAAAAGGCCAGGGATACTTGGAGAAACTGGAAGCACGTGTTGTACAAGAAGTACTTGAGTGAAGCCAAGGATCCAATCCCCACGTACCCCCAAATTACAAAGGTAGACTGGGGAGAATTCAAAAGGGTCAGGGCAACTAAAGAGTTTGCTGAGAAGAGTTTCAAGCAATCGGAAATTCATAAGAAGAACATACACCCCCATCGTATGGGTGTGGCAGGATACTACAGCATGAAACTGATATGGGAACAGGAGGACAAAGAAGCAGTAGCGGGTGGGAATCCGACCTTTAGTGAAATCAGTGGCGAACGCGCCAGAGACTACTTGCGGGCATGTGGAAGGAGGCGTGATGACGGAACTTATTACTTTGAAAACTCACGTGACGCCAAACTGTATGAAGTGATGTTAGAGGCTTCCAAGATCATTGGAAGGTTCAACAAGAACTCAGGGCCATGTGACATTCTGTCCATTTCTCTGGAAACAAAAGAGCCCCCTGGCCGTGCAAGGGGTATAGGTGTTAATGTCCCGCACAAGAGGGCTTTCACACTCAGCAAAGAAGAGAGGCTCAACATGAAAAAAGCGAGGAGTGAAATGAAGCAGAATGCATTGTATGAAAGGTTGAGGAAGGAGATTTATCCGGCTGTTCGAAAGGATGTTGAGGAGTCAATGATGATGCAGAAGAATCTAACGCTAACAGATAGCCAGCAGATGGGAGGGGAGGCGGGCATGAAGGATGCTGCTTATTCCGCGATAACACTGCACAAGAGTAGTTGTGCATCAACTGACCCTAGCGACACTGAGACTGCAGTTGCTCGTGAGGATGCTATATCTAATCTATCTGGAATGAAAGACAGACTGAAGGGCATGCTTACACATTATGAAGTACATTAAAATGTGCAACGACCTGTGTTTGCCCACCCTTCTTGGAAGATGGCCTCTTCTTGGACAATGTGCCATTGAAGTCGGGCCGTGTGAAGTGCTACGTGACTGAAGTAAAGCCTGGATTCCATGAATATGCCCTGAAGAATATCCTAGGAGACTTCGATGTGCAAAGGACCTTGGGAGAAACACAGTTACATCACATCCAGTGGCCACGAGAGGAAATAGAGTTCATCGATGAGATCCCTGAAGCCCCGCCAAGAGTAACCACTGTCTCCCCTCAACCGGTGACGCTCTCCTTGCCATAGCAGCTCTCGCGGGCTTATGCATGAACCTGTGATCAGTCGGCCTGACTTTGTGGCGTATAGGCCATGTCATCCTCCAGGCCAAAGAAGTAGTGGCAAGGCCTATATCTGCTGAAGACGCACCACCGGTTCTGATGTCGGCCTCTGAAGCGGCGGGGGGTGACACGGCTGCAGCACATGCTTCGGATGTTTCAGAACCGCCTGCTAAGCAGTCTGTAGGTCCAGAACCGACTGCTCATCAGTCCGTCGGTCCGCAGACACATGGTCAGCATACCAATGCGTCAGCACTTCCTGCTCAGCAAACCAACGCGTTGGCACGGCCTCCTCAGCACACCGACTAGTTGGCACCACCTGCGTAGAAACCCGACATAGATTCAACGCATGGTCAGCAGCCCGATGCCTCTGATGCTACAGCCCAGCAGTCCATCACAATAGCACCGCCAGCTCAGCGGTCCGGCATAGATAAACCATCTGTAAGCAGTCCGTCCAAGCTTCACCATCTTCTCGGCAATCTACCTTGCAGGAAACCAGACATTCTGCCAGAAATGCTTCAAGTACCAAGAAGGAAGTGGCCAAAAAGGCTACACCCACGACCACAACGAAGCGCGGCGGGAGGTGAAGAGGAAAGAGAACGATTGCCTCTTACTTAAAGCACTCATCGCCTAGATCCAAATTAACAGCAGCTTGTTCGAATCGGGGAGTAATATTATTTCTGACACCATGGATGATGAAGAATTACGTTTGTTGCTTGCTAAAAGTAAAGCAGACGTACTTGAAGCATGCAATTACGTCCATGGCCAGCCATTTCTTGTTGGCGAATACTTTGATGAGTGCAGCTCCAGTTGCCGCGAGTTACATGAATATTGCATTGATCAAATGTCAGCAGGTCTTCATGGTTTGCTAGTCCACTACAATAGAGATCATTTCTGACACGATGTTGGTTCCATCAATGTGAGTTTCGAGGACTTACATATCTTCTTCAATTTCAACGTGCTCGATGGCACTCTTGTTAGATGCCTGATTTTGTAAGTACTTAACAAACTCGGATCAACTTCTCCTTACAAGGCTGCAAATGATAAAGAGCTGACTGCATTTTATTCCACTCAGGGGATTAAACGCACGGAGAATAAAAAGGGAGGGTGTGTATTTCATAGATCCCAAATTAGCAAATGGCAAAACAATACATGATAAGGACCTACGGGACTGGGCCATTAACATGGTCGTCCATCTCTTCAAAAACACGTCCCATGCAGAATCATTTCTCTGGCCATATCATGAACGTTAAGTCAAGTAAACAAACCACGCATACAATTATTGTCTTTCAGATTTCGAAATAATTCGTAAGTTCATGGCTTCCTTAATATGTAGCGATCACTGGATATTGGTATTCACTGTTCCAAACAAGAACATAGTTTACTACATTGATTCTCTCAAAGAGTCAGCAAACGCTTAGGATCTGACGCATCTTCAGCAATTCATGGATAGGTATTGAATTCTATGATGTTGAAATTAATTTGCATTCATATCTTATTCAGTAATTGATTCATCATCATTTGCAGCGTGCTGGCATTGTGGAAAACTAAAAAGGGAACCTGTTCAAGACGGAACTACCTCTGCAACACGAGATCGTTTCTCCGGTAACACACCGAAATCCATTATTTTTGAAAAATTTATCCAACAGTCTGCAAATACCTTTCCTTACGCTAGTCAAATGTTCAAGCTTCTAAACAAAACTCTTTCTATTTTGTCCAAAGAAAAAATAATACATTTAACACCGGTTAGGTTGTTCCTAACAGGACAAATACGTGACTAATTCTATACAAAAAATTACAGTGTCCTCAGCAAAAAGCAGGGACAAACCTTTGTGGATAATATGTTTGTAGACACATGATCTCCATCTGCAAATCTGCTGATAGTTGTGACGATCCTCGTGAATTAGTACCAGTAAGTCTATCTTAATTAATATCTTCTACTCCACTCATATGGCACATTCTGATCATAAAAATGCTGCAGCTCATCTTAAAACCGAGGACCCCTAAACCGCTCCCGGCTGGTGCATTGCTGATGGTTTGGAGATTTATCAGCGACTTCTTCATGGATCACTACATCAATCCCACTGGTGATAATGAAGATTTCTGAAGGAAATATGCCCTAGAGGCAATAATAAAGTTTTTATTTATATTTCCTTATATCATGATAAATTTTTATTACTCATGCTAGAATTGTATTAACCGGAAACTTAGTACATGTGTGAATACATAGATAAACAGAGTGTCACTAGTATGCCTCCACATGACTAGCTTGTTAATCAAAGATGGTGAAGTTTCCTAACCATAGACATGAGTTGTCATTTGATGAACGGGATCACATCATTAGAGAATGATGTGATTGACTTGACCCATTCGTTAGCTTAGCACTATGATTGTTTAGTTTATTGCTATTGCTTTCTTCATGACTTATACATGTTCCTATGACTATGAGATTATGCAACTCCCGAATACCATAGGAACACTTAGTGTGCTATCAAGCGTCACAATGTAACTGGGTGATTATAAAGAAGCTCTACAGGTGTCTCCGATGGTGTTCGTTGAGTTGGCATAGATCGAGATTAGGATTTGTCACTCCGATTATCGGAGAGGTATCTCTGGGCCCTCTCGGTAATGCACATCACTATAAGCCTTGTAAGCAATGTGACTAATGAGTTAGTTACGATATGATGCATTACGGAATGAGTCAAGATACTTAACGGTAACGAGCTTGAACTAGGTATGATGATACTGATGATCGAATCTCGCGCGAGTGACATACCGATGACAAAGGGAACAAACGTATGTTGTTATGCGGTTTGACCGATAAAGATGTTCATAGAATATGTAGGAATCAATATGAACATCCAGGTTCCGCTATTGGTTATTGACCGGAGATGAGTCTCAGTCATGTCTACATAGTTCTCGAACCCATAGGGTCCGCACGCTTAACGTTCGATGATGATCGGTATTATGAGTTTATGTGTTTTAACGTACCGAAGGTATTTTGAAATCCCGGATGTGATCACGGACATGACGAGGAGTCTTGAAATGGTCAAGAAATGAAGATTGATATATTGGAAGGTTATGTTTGGACACCGGAAAGGTTTCGGATAGGTTCGAGTATTTTCTGTAGTACCGGGGTGTTACCGGAACCCCCGTGGGGGGGGGGGGTTATTGGGCCTACATGGGCTTTAGTGGAAGACAGGAGGAGGTGGCCAAGTGGGAGGCACACGCCCCCCAAGCCCAATCCTAATTGGGGGGGGGGGGGCTTTCCTTCTCCCCCTCTGCCCCTTCCTTCCCCCTACTAGTTGGACTAGGAAAGGGGGGAACCTACTCCTAGTAGGAGTAGGATTCCCCCCTTGGGGCACGCCCTATGAGGCCGGCCGGCCCCCTCGTCCAGTCCTTTATATATGGGGGAGGGGGCACCCCATAGACACACAAGTTGATCTTAGCCGTGTGCGGTGCCCCTCCACATATTTCCACCTCGGTCATATTATCGTAGTGCTTAGGCGAAGCCCTGCGTAAGTAACTTCATCATCACGGTCAACACGCCGTCGTGTTGACAAAACTCTCCCTCGCCCTCAGCTAGATTTAGAAGTTCGAGGGACATCACCGAGCTGAACGTGTGCAGATCGCGAAGGTGTCGTGCGTTCAGTACTTGATCGGTTGGATCATGAAGACGTTCGACTACATCAACCGCGTTACTTAACGCTTCCTCTTTCGGTCTACGAGGGTACGTGGACACACTCTCCCTGCTCGTTGCTATTTGTCGGTGTCAAAACCGGCGGATCTCGGGTAGGGGGTCCCGAACTGTGCGTCAAGGTCGGATGGTAACAGGAGACAAGGGACACTTTATTTTACCCAGGTTCGGGCCCTCTCGGTGGAGGTAAAACCCTCCTCCTGCTGGATTAATATTGATGATATGGGTAGTACAAGAGTGGATCTACCACGAGATCAAGGAGGCTAAACCCTAGAAGCTAGCCTATGGTATGATTGTGTATGATGATGGTTGTCCTACGGACTACAACCCTCTGGTTTATATAGACACCGGATAGGGTTAGGGTTACACAGAGTCGGTTATAATGGTAGGAGATCTCGAATATCTGCACGCCTAGCTTGCCTTCCACGCCAAGAAAAGATCCTTCCAGACACGGGACGAAGTCTTCAATCTTGTATCTTCATAGTCCTGGAGTCCGGCTGAAGGTATAGTCCGGCTATCCGAACACCCCCTAATCCAGGACTCCCTCACTATGCTTCTCCTAGATAGATCTTGCGTAATCATAGGAAAATTTTGAAATACTACGTTCCCCAACAGTGGTATAAGAGCTAGGTTTATGCGTAGATGTTATATGCACGAGTAGAACACAAAGAGTTGTGGGCGAAAATAGTCATACTGCTTACCAGCATGTCATACTTTGATTCGGCGGTATTGTTAGATGAAGCGGCCCAGGCCGACATTACATGATCGCGTTCATGAGACTGGTTCTACTGCCGTGCTTTGCACACAAGTGGCTAGTGGGTGTCTGTTACTCCAACTTTAGTTGAATCGAGTGTGACTACGCCCAGTCCTTGTTGAAGGTTAAAACAACAGACTTGACGAAAATCATTGTGGTTTTGATGCGTAGGTAAGAACGGTTCTTGCTAAAGGCCGTAGCAGCCACGTAAAAATTTCAACAACAAAGTAAAAGACGTCTAACTTGTTTTTGCAGGGCTTGCTGTGATGTGATATGGTCAAGACGTGATGATATATAAATTGTTGGATGAGATGATCATGTTTTGTAACAGTGATCGGCAACTGGCAGGAGCCAAATGGTTGTTGCTACCTCTTGAGCACTGCGTTGGTTTTCCCTTGAAGAGGAAAGGGTGATGCAGCAAAGTAGCGTAAGTATTTCCCTCGGTTTTTGAGAACCAAGGTATCAATCCAGTAGGAGGCTACGCGCGAGTCCCTCGCACCTACACAAAACAAATAAATCCTCACAACCAACGCGATAAGGGGTTGTCAATCCCTACACGGTCACATATGAGAGTGAGATCTGGTGGATATGATAACATAATATTTTGGGTATTTTTATGATAAAGATGCGAAGTAAAATAAATGCAAAGTCAATAGATAAGTGTTGGAAGATTAATATAATGGAAGATAGACCCGAGGGCCATAGGTTTCACTAGTGGCTTCTCTCAAGAGCATAAGTATTTTACGGTGGGTGAACGAATTACTGTTGAGCAATTGACAGAATTGAGCATAGTTATGAGAATATCTAGGTATGATCATGTATATAGACATCACCTTCCAAGACAAGTAGACCGACTCCTGCCTGCATGTACTACTATTACTCCACACATCGACCGCTTTCCAGCATGCATCTAGAGTATTAAGTTCATAAGAACAGAGTAACACTTTAAGCAAGATGACATAATGTAGAGGGATAAATTCATGCAATATGATAAAAACCCCATCCTGTTATCCTCGATGGCAACAATACAATACGTGCCTTGCTGCCCCTACTGTCAGTGGGAAAGGATACCGCAATATTGAACACAAAGCTAAGCACTTCTCCCATTCCAAGAAAGATCAATATAGTAGGCCAAACAAAACTGATAATTCGAAGAGAATTGCAAAGATAACCAATCATACATAGAAGAATTCAGAAGATTCAAATATTGTTCATACATAAACTTGATCATAAACCCACAATTCATCGGTCTCCACAAACACACCGCAAAAAGAAGATTACATCGAATAGATCTCCAGGAAAGAGGGGGAGAACATTGTATTGAGATCCAAAAAGAGAGAAGAAGCCATCTAGCTAATAACTATGGACCTGAAGTGTAACGCCCCGGATCCGACGCGCCAGGTGTCTTCCAGTTATTCGCCGTCGTTGCCATGTCATTTGCTTGCGTGTTGCATTTTGCCATGTCATCATATGCATTGCATCCTCATATTTTCAAAACTTGCATCCGTCCCGGTTTTCCCGCTCCCTCCGTTGTCCGTTCCGACCCCTTTCTCACACTCGCACGCGCCCCGGCACCTCCGAAATATTATTTTATAAGTGGCATAAAAATGTTCTCGGAATGGGATGAAACTTGGTGTGCTGTCTTATTATAGTGTAGACAGAGCGCCTGTCAAGTTTCGTCGCATTCGGAGCCCGTTTGATAGCCCGATCGTTAAACTTATAGCGGCGTCGTTGCCCGTCAAACGTCGGACGTTTTCGGTCTCCGAAAACCGTTGTCGGGCTGCACTTCTCTTCTCTCCTCTCAGCCAACCCCTCTTCACAGCCCACCAGCCCACCAACCTCGCCCTCGATCTGATCCGTCAGATCGCAATCGGAGGGCTCCGAAAACTACCTAAATCCTCTAACCCTAGACAAAACTGCTATATAAACCCCTTCACTTGCCATTTTGGGTGCCCCAAGTCCCTCCACCTAACTCTAGCCTCTCCTTCCTCGAAATCCGTGCCTCTAGCCGCAGCCAAACCCCCTCCTCCTCCATTTCCGACGCCGCCCAGCTACACCCCACCACTTGTCGTGCCTCCAATGGTCAGCCGCCGCCTCACCAGACGCCCGTGGCCAACAGGCGCCTGCCACGTCGCCCCTAGCCTTCCCCCACCTCCGTGCGGCCCTGCCAAGCCCATCATGGGCCCGCCGAGCCCATGTGAGCCTGCACCGCCGCCGCATCGCGCTCCCCGCGCCTCCTCCCGCTCAGGCCCGAGCTCCTCCACCGAGCACCTCGCCGGTCGTTGTCCGTGCTGACCTCGCCGCCGCGCTGCGCAGAAGTCGACGCCCCGCGCCTTGCATGCTCCCTTTGCCGCCCTGCACCGCGTCCGCCCGCGTTGCCGCCTCTGGATCACCGCGCCATCCATGTCTCCGGCCCAGATCCGGCCGGGACCGCCGGATCTGGCGTCTTCCCAGCTCCCTCACCTTGTCCCCGGCTCCGGTGGCCGTCCTGGCCGGAGCACTGCGCCTCCAAGCCCGTTGTTGGGGATATAACTATTTGTGTAAGCCGCCCGTAAGGGGCCGGGTTACGCAAAGAAGGACTCATCAGAAGAAGTCCAAGATCAAGCACGAAGATGGCGGTTCAATAAAGGGTCTAAGGCTCACAGGCGACTTAAGGCCCATAGTGATAAACCGCTATAATGGCATGACTTGTATCATAAGGTAGAATTAACTACTCACCGAGCCGGACACTGTTTATGAGTCGGCCGGGACTCTATAGGCCGCAGGGCGTCAACCCGTGTATATAAGGGGATGACCCGTTGGCGGCTTAGGGCAAGAAACGACTCATAGAGAACTGGGCATAGCGTATCTCGCTCCCTGGTCATCGAAACCTCAAGCACTACCAACCCAACTAGACGTAGGCCTTACCTTCACCGTAAGGGGCCGAACTAGTATAACTCTCTCATGTCCTTTGTCCCAATTAACCCCTTTAAGCTTCCTAGCTGCGATGGCTCTACGATTAAGTCCTTGCAAGAGGACATCTGCCGTGACAATTCCACGACAGTTGGCGCCCACCGTGGGGCCAGCCCACGGTGGATTTGAGTTCTTGAACGGCAGCTTCGAAGGGTTCAAGGGATACGCAGTCGGCCGGATGACCAAGAGTCGTCGCAGCAAGATCTACATCGATGACGAAGGCTGGGGCCCCGACGCCGGCTCAATTGAGTACGGGTACCGGGTCCCCTTCGGCGGAATCCACATCTTCATCGGCCGAATTGGTGAGCCGGGCCCTGAGCCGGACAACTGCACCGACCTCGTCGAGACGGCTCAGCACGCCAGACGCGCCCGGGCTCAACCCGTCGTGAAGCGTGCCTTCGTGGGCTGCATCCACGAAGGGGAACTTTCTGAAGGATCTGAAGATGGTGGTGAGACGGTCGTCCTTTCCGACGGTGATTCGTCCATCGGTTCAATAGATTCGATGTATCTGGTGCAAGATGGAGGGCTTGGGGGCTGTTCCGATGATTAGTATTCCGGACCCCTATGAGCCGCCAAGCTGGGCAGGAGTCTTCATGGCTGGAACTCAACCCAGCCAAAATTCTACGGCCGCAGCGGCGATAACATCCGGGTCAGGAGCAGCTGGGGCAGGAGGCCATGTGCGCCCGCGGGCTCAGGTGCTGATGGATCTCATGGATAAGTTAACGGCCCTGTTAACCGCCACGGTAATTCTTGCGAATCAAGATGAACATAATGCAGAAGTGACATAGGTGCACGAGGAAATAGCTCAGGCCAAGGAGGCCTTAGCAGCTGAGGACACCAGGTTGGTTACAAAATGGGCGGTGTTAGACGCACGGGCCCAACAAATCCAATCAGAGGCTTACCAGCTTATGATGAGCCTGAAAACTCAATCCCGTTTGCCTCCGGTTTATGATCATCGGAATCTTTTCGCTACACCCGGAGCCGGCCCAAGTGACCCGCCAGACGCAAATCAGTTCATGACAGCCGGAACAGGAGGACCGGTTCAGCCTCGGGTGATGGCACCTCCTCATGGGAATATGGTACCGCCCCATTATGTACCGACACCACCGGGTCACTTTTCCAACCCCATGGAGAACTTGATCGCAGCGTCAACACATTTGGCGGCTCTCCCACTGGACGGTGATGATCCAACAACGGTGGAGACACGGAGGATCAGAGAACTTGTTCAGACGCCTCTGGCTCAGCAAGAGACTTATTCCTATAGCCGAGACAGAATCCATTCAACTCCTCCACCCTGGTTAGCTCCGTGTCGTCCAAACCAGAGCCCGAGTTACAGCTGGCACATGGAGTCAAAAGCTTTGTCAAGCAACGCTCAGCGCCGTAACCAGCCCGACGGTTATAACCCGATGCAGGACCGGATACGTCAGGAGGAGGAGAGGGCGACTCAGCTAGCGGACCAGTTAGCGGCTCAGCAAATGGCTCACCAGGGCTTTCCGGATTATCCGACGACTTCTGTTGAGGCGGGAGTAGCCACGAGGATCGGCGACGTTTCGTGTCAGGTGCCGGCTTTGTGTAATATGCGACTCCCTAAGGATTTCAAGGGACCCCGAAAGGTGCCAAATTATACGGCCTACTTACAGCCTGGGGCCTGGATTGAGAGCTATGAGATGGCTATGGAATTGTTGGAGGTCAATGACGCGGCAATGGCTAAGTACTTCACTATGATGTTGGACGGAACGGCTAGGTCTTGGCTAAAGGGCCTGCCGCCCAATTCCATTAGCTCATGGGCGGAGCCGAAGGCCTGGTTCATTCAGAACTTTAAGGATACTTGCAAACAATCTATGTCGATTGAGGACTTGAAAAATTGTAAGCAAGAGGAAGGTGAATCCACCACTCATTGGGTACGCCGGGTCAAGGAGATAATACATTCATCTGACAAGATGGATGCCGGCTCAGCAGTCCTCATGTTGGAGAAGAAATTGTCGATTTGAGCCTCTAAGATAGAAATTAGGGCACCTTAAGCGTGATTGCAATGATATGGGTACGCTGATGGCAGCTTTAGTCAAATACGCCGATTCTGATAGTACCAAGGATCCCGCGTTTGATGAGGAAAAGACAAGGAAGGGAAAGAAGAACGGCAATGGAAAGGGTCAGCAGCATAACCCGATGAATCAAGGAGGCAATAAGCGTAAGGCTGAGGGTAACACGGAGTTTGTGGCCAACGCCAATGTGAAGGGTAACAATCAGAAACGTAAGGGAAAACCGCTCCCTCGATCCGGCGGGTCAGGTCCGTCTCTTGAGCAGCTACTCAATGAGCCCTGTCCGAGACATGGCACCCGGGAGAGGCCGTTGACTCACTTATGGAAGGATTGCGCGATCATGAAGGCTTTCAAGAATTCCAACATGTTCGACGGGTCAGGTGGCGGCTCAGGAGCCGGCGGTTTCCATGGCCTGGGTGGCGGTTCAAATTATGGCTTTCCGGGAAATCAAGGTGGATATAATCAGCAGCAGTCTGGTCAGGGAGGTCAGCAGTAGTAGCAGTCAGGTTATCAGAGCCATCCGAAGCAGCTGAACAATGGACAGTATCACGTGTTCACTACTAGCTTATGCAAACGTGACCAGAAGATTCATAAAAGGGCTGTGAACTTTGTTGAGCCGGCGGTTCCCCGTTATTTGAGGTGGTCAGAGCAGCCTATTGTGTGGAGTAGAGAGGACCAGCCTCCCCGGGTTGATAATCCGGGTCAGTTAGCCTTGGTGGTAGCACCTCAGGTCGGTGGATATAAATTCACTAAAGTGCTTATGGATGGAGGTAGCAGCATCAACATCCTCTATTACGAGACCTTTCAGCGCATGGGTTTGACTGACAAAAATTTAAAGACGTCCAACACCGTTTTCCATGGAGTGGTCCCTGGTAAGTCGGCATACCCCGTCGGTAAGATTGAACTGGAGGTGGCTTTTGGAGATGAGTATGATTCTAGGGCTGAGAAGTTAACTTTTGAGATGGTCAAAATTAAGAGTCCATATCATGCTTTGTTTGGGCGGCCGGCTTATGCCAAGTTCATGGCTCAGCCGTGTTATGTTTATTTATAGCTTAAGATGCCAGGTTACAAAGGCACTATCACTGTGCATGGAAGTCGAAAGATAGCCCTAGAATGTGAAGAAGGCGATGCGGCTTATGCTGAGTCTGTTTGCGCCGCCGAGGAGCTAAAGTTTTATCAAGATAATGTTGACCCGGCGAATATGACCTCCCTCAAGAAGCCAACCATAGAACATGACCCGGCGATGAAGTTCAAGTCGGCTGCTTAAACCAAATTTATTGATTTTACTCCAGGCGATTCGTCTAAGAAGTTCAGCACCAGTGCCAATTTGGATCCTAAATAGGAAAGCGCGCTCATCGAGTTCATCCGTGAGAACTGGGACATCTTTGCATGGAAATCTTCTGACATGCCGGGTGTACAGAGAGAACTCGCTAAGCAGACTCTCAATATTGATCTGAAGTATAAGTCGGTCATGCACTTTCTTCGGCAGTTCAACAAAGAGAGACGAAAAGCTATTGGAGAGGAGGTCGCCCGGCTCTTAGCGACAGGGTTCATTGTTGAAGTCTTTCAACCGGAGTGGTTGGCTAACCCGGTGCTCGTACTCAAGAAAAATGGCACCTGGCGGATGTGTGTGGATTACACGGACTTAAATAAGGCTTGTCCGGCTGATCCCTTTGCTCTCCCCCGTATTGATCAAATCATTGATGCTACGGCGGGTCGTGAGCGTTTGAGCTTTTTGGATGCTTACTCTGGCTATCATCGGATCAAGATGGCAGTTAAGGACCAGGAGAAGACTGCGTTCATCACTCCGTTTGGCGCCTTCTGCTATGTATCTATGCCATTTGGGCTCAAGAGTGCTTAGGCGACTTATCAGCAATGTGTCCAGAACTGTCTCCACGATCAAATTGGGCGCAATGTTCACGCTTATGTGGATGACATAGTGGTGCAGTCCAGAGAGAAGGAAACCTTAATATCTGATTTGAAAGAAACCTTTGATAATCTCCGGGTTTATAAGATGATGCTTAACCCGGCCAATTGTGTATTTGGTGTACCTGCAGGCAAGCTTTTGGGTTTTCTGGTCTCAAACAGAGGCATTGAAGCTAATCCAGAGAAGATCAAGGCAATTACCTCTTTGGCTAAACCGGCGTGCATCAATGATGTTTACCGATTGGCGGGTCGTGTTGCCGCTTTAAGCCGGTTAGGTGAGAAGGCCCTACCGCTGTATCAGATGATGAAGAAAACTGACACTTTTGTCTGGAGTGATGCTGCTAATACCGCCTTTGAAGATTTAAAGAGACAGTTATCCGAGTCGCCGGTCCTTGCGGCTCCCATTGATAGAGAGCCATTGCTATTATATGTGACTGCTAACTCACGAGCTGTCAGTGTTGCAATCGTGGTAGAGCACAAGGAGGCTGGCAAGGAGCATCCGATTCAACGGCCGGTTTACTACATCAGTGAGGTGCTCATTGAGTCTAAACAAAGGTATCCACATTGGCAGAAGCTTGTTTACGGGGTGTTCATGGCAAGCCGGAAGCTGAAGCAATACTTTCAAGGTCACCCTATCACTATGGTAAGTTCTGCCCCCTTGGGGGACATCATCCAGAACAGAGAGGCCACAGGACGAGTCGCCAAGTGGGCCATTGAGCTTGGGCCTCACGGTTTCAAATACATGCCTCGGACTGCTATTAAATCTCAACCCCTGGTAGACTTTATCAATGATTGGACAGAGTTGCAGGCACCTGAGGAGAAGCCATATAACACATATTGGACCATTCACTTTGATGGGTCCAGGCAGTTAGAAGGCTCGGGGGCTAGAGTCGTTTTAACTTCCCCCCGAGGTGACAAATTTTGTTATGTGCTCCAGCTTATGTTTCCTTGTACTAACAATGCAGCTAAGTATGAGGCCTTACTCAATGGTCTCCGGATGGCCAAGGAGATGAATTCGAGCCAGGTACGGTGCTTGGGCGACTCAGATCTCATGGCTCAACAGGTGTCAGGCAAGTGGGACTCCAAGGATCCCCTTATGGCGGCTTACCGTCATGAAGTTGATGTAGTGGCTGGGCACTTCAAAGGTTATCAAGTGGAGCACATTGATTGAAGGAAGAATGAGGCGGCTGATGCTTTAAGCTGGCTGGGATCTCAACGTAAGCCGGTGCCACCTAACACCTTTCTTGATGTTTTGCATAATCCTTCTTTCAAAGTACCCACAGAGGAAGAGCTAGCGGTGCCGGACCCGGAGGCACAGCTGGTAGCGGCTCTTCACGTCATCCCGGGTTGGACAATGCCATATTTGGCCTACATGACCCGGGGAGAGTTACCTGAGGAAGAGACCTTGGCGAGACAAATCATCCGGCGGTCCAAATCCATGACAATTGTTCATGGTGAGTTACATCATCGCAGCGTCACTGGGGCGTTTCAACGTTGTGTGTCGCCTGCGGAGGGTCACGAGATACTTTGTGAGATCCATGAAGGGGATTGAGGTCATCATGCCGGCTCAAAATCTCTCGTGGCCAAGGATTTCCTTCACGACTTCTATTGGCCGACGGTTCATGCTGATGCGGAGGATCTGGTCAGTAAATGTGACGGATGTCAGAAATTCTCACGACGAGCTCATGTGTCGGCGCAAGAATTAAGGATGATTCCGATTACATGGCCGTTCGCAGTCTGGGGGCTTGATATGATCAGGCCTTTCAAAAGGTCTAAGGATAAAAAGACGCACCTCCTGGTGGCAGTGGACAAGTTTACAAAGAGGGTTGAGGCAGAGCCGGTCAGTAAGTGTGATGCAGCCATGACGGTTCAATTTATGAAAAAGGTGATCTTTCATTTTGGTTTTCCACACAACATCATAACTTATAATGTCACTAATCTCTCCAAAGGTGCCATGGAAGAGTTCTGTCAACAAGAACATTTCCGGCTTGATCTTTCGGCTGTTGTTCATCCTCAATCCAATGGTCAAGCAGAAAGAGCTAATCAGGAGATCTTAAAGGGTATCAAACCCCGGCTCTTGGTCCCCTTACAGCGGACGCCACGCCGGGTTGTTGGGTGGCGGAATTACCCTCTGTACTTTGGAGCATCAACACTAGACCTAACAGATCCACGGGTTACACACCTTTCTTCATGGTGTACGGAGCAGAGGCGGTCCTGCCAGTGACATCCGTCATGACTCACCCCGCGTGGCGGCTTACGTTCAGGTTGACAATGAAAAAGCTCGTCAAGATGCACTTGATTTGTTGGACGAAGAGCGAAACTTGGAAATAGCCCGCTCGGCGATTTACTATCAAGACTTGCGCCGCTACCACAGCCGCCGGGTTAGGTCCGGAACCTTTCAGGAAGGTGATTTAGTGCTCCGGCTCATCCAGGATCAATCCGACATGCACAAGCTATCCCCTCCTTGGGAATGACCCTTTGTGGTCAGCAAGAACCTGAACAACGGGTCATACTACCTCATCGATGTTCGAGAGCACAAAGACTCATGTAAGTCAGAGGAGGAGACCCGCCGGCCATGGAATATCGCTCATCTTCGGCCTTACTATACTTGAGCCGCCGGCTCTTGGAGATGTATATATTTTGACGATGTATATATTATATAAAGCAATAAAGCAGGACCTTTGTCCTTTTCACCCTCAAAAGTTTACATATCTTCATTATCATATGGTGGCAATAACCAACAGGGAGCGGATCATATCTGAATTCGGCTTTCCCTTTGGTCCGGCTTATGATCATATCTGAATCTAGCAATGATCACTTGGGGGCTTCCTGTTCAAACATAGGTCATATTCGAACCAAAGATAACATAGCTATCGATACCCAATTGATCGGCATACTGCCAAACCCACTTGGGAGCTTCTTGATCATATTTGAATCATAGCTTAACCCCTTTGGGTCTGACGTGGATCATATTCGAATCAGCATCATTAAACAGCTCTCATGGTCACTTGGGGGCTTCCTATTGAAACATAGGTCGTATTCGAACCAAAGAGAACATAGCTGTCGATACCCACTTGATCGGCATCTCCAAAGCCACTGGGGGCTATATGATCGTATCCAAATCTTAGCTTAACCCCTTTGGTACGGTTCACTGATCGTATTCGAGTCAGAAGCCTTTGAATTTTGTTTATTATTCATCATACTTTGTAAATATAATTGTTTGACTATCTTGAGATCCTCTTGAAAGTATTATGGGGTGGTTCTTGTTTCCACCGGTTTAATATTGATCATATTAGGTTGTTAAAGTGCTTGGCGAACATCATATGTGCCAGGAGTTACAAATTACTCTCATGGTTTGGATCACATAAGCCGGCGGTATCACCACAAGGATCACAGGTATGCTGTTATGATTATGTCTAACAGGTCTACTCGTAAGCCGGCCTTTCTATGATTTTCTGGTTTACACTCCGGGTTATCAGTACATTATGTGACCCCCAATGCGATAAATCGCCAAGGGAATCGTGTTTGTTTTATATGCAGGGCAATGTAAGCAAATTTCTGTTTAACATAAGGGAAATAAGAGTTCAATTTAACCCGAAAGTATATAAAGATGGTGGCTTACGAAAGTATTGAGCGCCAGAAACATGCGCGATGGCATGGCAAATATCGAGAGTTTTTTCTACCCTGTTACAAGACTCCCCGAGTCTGAATAATGAGGCATTGTTTTTTCCACAAAGACACAAACATATGATGCTGGGTGGTTCACTCCTTCAGTTGGCTTGAAGATTCCGGGTTATCCTTCTCTGCTTCTCTGTCGGCTGCCTTGTCCTGGAAGTTTGACGATGCCCAGTCAATGCCACTCAAAGCTTCAAACTCAGCTTCATCATCTATTAAACCGGCTAGGTCAACTTCCGGGGCAAAGGTATGCTTATGGATTGGAGGGATCAGGCTGACTTCATCATAGAGAGGTGTTGGGAGTCTTCGATTCTCGCTGTCGTAACCCGGTTGATATTTGGTAAGGTTAGTGTCGTTCCCAATAAGAGTGGCCACAAGGCGTATATCCTTCATGCAGGCGGTGAAATCTGTCTCATTGAACAAGGTGCCATCTTCCTTCAAGCTTGGATACCCAAGAGCAATGTCAGCCGGGTATAGCTCTAGAAGCCACGCCTTGGTCCGGCTCAATGCGGCTATCGCTCTGGCTCTTGCAGATGCACGTCTTAGCTCATGGACCCACTGCGGCAGCACAGCAAGCCGCTTTAGTACATCTTGCAGGAGATGGGGAGCATCATTTGATAAAGCCACAACGGCCAAAGCACGTTGTGACCCGGTGTAGAGTTGCTCCACCAGAGTGTAAACCGCTTTCAGTTTGATCAACATGTTCTGCTTGAGGTTTGTGCTCCTGGGCCTGCATTCATAAACATAAGGTGAGCCGGAGATAACAACTGAAATAGTCATTGAAAGAAGGCTTGCAGTACTTAAGGTTTATATAAAGTAACTTACCGAAGATTGCTGAGACCATTTGAGATATCTGGCACTTTAAGCCGGACAGTTCGGCTGTTGCTTCCGCAAGTGATGCTTCTGCTGTCTCGGCCCGGGTCACCAGTGAGGCCTTTTCATCAGCCCAGGTTTTCTTCTCCACCTCAAAGCTCTTCCTCAACTTCTCTTGTTCGGAGACGCTGAATTCAAAATTGGAGTTGGTTTTTTGTATTTCAAGTTCTTGAGCTGCCAGGCGATTCTTCAGGTCAGCAATCTCTGACTCAAATTGACTTATGGCGGCCTGCATTGATGCCGGGTTATAGTCAAAATCATTATAAGATAACATTAAGTCCCAAGCACTTTGCAAGCAAAGGTACTTGACACTTGGGGGCTAATGTATACTGAAGAAACTTTAAATTACTACGCCGGTTCATGAAAATTAAGTCCCAAGCATTTTGCAAGCAAAGATACTTGACACTTGGGGGCTAATGTGTATCACAAGTTCAAAGTGTCATTCTACAACCGGGTTAAAAATCTTCTATCTAAGCCGGACAAGCAGTACTAGGCAGTTTCCTAAGTCTATAGCATACTTACTTATAAGCAATAGACTTGGGGGCTGGTACAATAAGTATGGTTAAGGAAAAGTAACATATCATACCTTAGTTTTTTGCTGTATCTGCTTCACCATGTCAATTTCTAGATCATGGCTATTGTGCACTTGATTCACGTAACCAGAGACAATCTCTCCAATGGTCAGGTGAGTGTAGTCAGTGACAACCAGCTTGGCCTTTCGGCGTTCCAAGAGTTCCTCCTTAGCAGAGCACTTGGCAAGAACAGTAGGCTGTCCCGGCTCAACAAATTGACTCTTGAGAATTTCAACTTCCGGATCAACTGTCTTGACCGGGCTAGGAGCTTCCGGGTTGTCAGAATCATTGAGGGCTGTTCAGCTGGCGGGTCAGAAGTAGGTACTGGAACATCATGAGATGGATTAGGCGGCGGCTCATGGGAAGAGGTATCAGGGGCAGCCGATCCAAGCTCCGGCTCATTTACAACCGGCTCTTGGGACGACTTACTTTTCTTTGACCTCTTGCTAGGCTTCACTTGCACGTTGCGTACAAGTCAGAGAAATTAATACAAGAGTATAAGTAAGATAAAGCATAAGGTAAGCAAGTTGTCATTACCCTGGTGCGGTTTTGAAAGCCGCCATATTTGATTGCATAGACTCGTCAGAAGAAGGTGAAGTATCCTAATAGTTGGAGTCAGATGAGTTGAGAGGTTGACGAATGAAACCCGCCAAAGGTAAAAGGGGAAGTAAGTCGGAGATAACCTCAGGCCTGTGCTTCCTGGTCACATCAGGTAAGCCGGAGGAGAGTTCCGCGTCTTTGTTTGTCTGGGTCTGCCTCCGGCTCTCATAAATCTGTCGCTTCAAAAGAAATTGAGGATCTTGGTAAGCTAAAGGATGTGAAAATCTTACTTTCCGGGTCACTCCTCGGATTTTCTGCCGTGGCAAAGGCTCGGAGTCGGAGGAGATTATAGTTACCTCGTCCTCAACGGCTTGGATATTTCCCGTGTCCTCCTGAAAGGAATTCGTGTCAATAAGGTGATGATAAAGGAGTCAGGGGAGTTAAGAGTTACCTCTTCTTCATCGTTATCGGTATCATCCAGTTTTAACATATCTGAAGCGCTTGGCTTCTTCTTCTTCGAGGTTCCTGTCTTTGCGGTTTTCCTCTCGGCTCTCTTGGTTGCTCTGGCAAGTTTGGCAGCCTCATGATCATATTTGGCTTTCCAAAAATTATCGTTTGCCTGTGAATAACGATACAGGGTTATGAGTAAAAAGCAAGGTATAACACAATAAAGGTAATTGATGAGGATAATGACTTACTGCAGGGGGCGGGTTCTCCTTATAGAAAGGAAGTAAGCCGAAGGCATTACTAACCACCGAGCCCTCTTTCAATAAAGATTGGGTCATGACTTCAACCATGTCATCCGGTAGGTCGTCAGGACTATGATGCTGTGGGTCATCCTTCTTGCCTGAGTAAGCACACATTAAGACGGGGCTTAATGGAATCACCCGCCAGGAGACCCAGACCCGGACCAAATCAATTCCGTCTAAGCCGTTCCCCAAGAGAGCTTTGATTTTCTTGATGGTGGGAGCAAGTGGAAGACGTTCAACAGCAGTTAGTTTATCCGGCAGCGGATGGGTAGACTCAAGGCGCAGAGCGCGGAAGCCGGGCAGTGGGTTCTCATCAGCCGGAGAAGTGTCTTGGCAATAGAACCACGTATGGTTCCATCCTTTGGGTGGCTTGGCAGTTCATCATAAGGAAAAAGGCAGTCTCTCCGCTGGTGAATTGAGATGCTGCCAAGTTCCAGACTGGGCCCATTGGCACGCTCATTCTGCCGGTTTAAGTAAAACAATTCTCTGAACAAAAGTAAGTTGGGCTCTTCTCCAAGGTACACCTCGCAGAAGACTTGGAAGTTGGAAATATTTGACACGGAATTGGGTCCGATGTCTTGAGGTCTTAAGTCAAAAAATTGCAAGACGTCCCTAAAGAATTTAGAACCGGGTGGAGCAAAACCCCGGCTCATATGATCAGTGAAAACAATCACCTCCCCCTCTTTGGTTGAGGTTTCTCCTCTGATGAGCCAGGAGCACGATAGGACATGACCTCCTTCTTGGGCAGATGACCAGTCTTCACAAACTCAGACAAGGTGCTTTCGGTGATAGTGGACCTGACTTAGTTACAGGTCACAAGAGCTTTGGGAGCCTTAGGCGCCATTATGCAAGTGGAAGCCTATGACAAAATAAGAATTTCCGGTTCAATTTTACCCCGGAGAAGAACATTCTTAAGTTTACTCCAGATGGCGGCTTAAGATGGGGACCAATGATGTATGATTAATTATGCAGTGATGCTTAAGCCGCTGCGGGCATCAGAAGCAGTTAAGTGATCTTAAGTCGCCAAAAGAAAGTAAGGCAGACAATCAGTGCTGTCTTCTTAAGCCGGCTACATAGGCTATCATGGCTAAACAGATCTAACAGATGCAGTTTTTGACTAACTGTGAAACAAACAGGTTTCACAAGTTACAACTATTATTTTGGATCAAATGGTCGCTTTGAAAAGAAAATTTTCTAGACCTAAAACTAATGCGGAGAAGTTCGTACACTCGAAAGAAGTTTCTGAACAAAGGAGAAGGGATCCGTTTGCATATAAAATGGGGATGAAACAGCTACCGCAGCAGCTCTATACCATCTAACGATCGGAAAAGGACGTTGGGGGAGAGATCTATAAAAGGTTCGTAGCGGGCGGTGATGAACACCGACGAAATTGATGAACACTATAATGCAGATCTAAGACAGAAAATAAAAGGGACTTACAGATGCAGGGCTGCGGCGAAGGTTCGTCGCCGTTCTCTGGTCAGATTCAGGTCGATGCAGCAGCATGAGTTGGTGAAGACAAGGAGCTCGACAACGGCGGCGGCGGCGGAGCTCGAGTAACAGAGAGGCAGGGAGAGGATGAAGACGACTGAGGGGAGAAAATGAAAACGACCTAGGTTGTGCCTATTTATAAGGAAAGGCCGACTGGGACGACACAAAAAACGTGGAGACCGAGCATCATTATCCAGCGACCCCGACGCCTCGTTTTTCGGGATGGTCAGTAAAGGCAAAGATCCGTTGAATATATGATAGAATAAAATAGGGATTTAATTGGAGATGACATCATGGTGGGTTAATGCGTATCCAGAAGATGACGTCACGGCGGGTTATGACCTTTGCATTGACAGAAGACAGAAAGGCTTGTTTTTAAGGTATTTTAAGATTGACGTGAACCGGTTCAAATCAATCTGGGGCCTAATGTTGGGGATATAACTATTTGTGTAAGCCGCTCGTAAGGGGTCGGGTTACGCAAAGAAGGACTCATCAGAAGAAGCCCAAGATAAATCATGAAGATGGCGGTTCAATAAAGGGTCTAAGGCACACAGGCGACTTAAGGCCCATAGTGATAAACCGCTATAATGGCATGACTTGTATCATAAGGTAGAATTAACTAGTCATCGAGCCAGACACTGTTTATGAGCCAGCCGGGACTCTGTAGGCCGCAGGGCGTCAACCCGTGTATATAAGGGGACGACCCGCTGACGGCTTAGGGCAAGAAACAACTCATCGAGAACCGGGCATAGCGTATCTCGCTCCCTGGTCATCGAAACCTCAAGCAATACCAACCCAACTAGACGTAGGCCTTACCTTCACCGTAAGGGGCTGAACTAGTATTAAATCTCTCGTGTCCTTTGTCCCAATTAACCCCTTTAAGCTTCCTAGTTGCGATGGCTCTACGAATAAGTCCTTGCAAGAGGACATCTGCCGTGACAATTCCACGACACCCGCCATGGCAGCGACCTCCCCTGCCCGTGCCCCTATCAGTTGGACCACGCCAGCCGGACTGGACGTGTCCGGCTGGACCCGGACAGTGTCCACCCAATCAGCCCCGAGGTGAACTTTTCCCCAAGTCCCTGAGATTTCACATCATTCATGCATCTTGTGGAGTGCGTAACTTTGTACGTATTTGTCCTATGATGTTGTGCAATATGTGGAAATGTTCATCATGAGATGCTCTTCATTTTTTTGCAGTGTTCCATGCTTGTTTGAATCCATCTTGATGCCCTAATCATCGTTGCAAGAGTGCTATATGATGTTAACTGCTGAAACTTGTTATAAACTCCTGTTTTGTCTTTTTCATTTCATTTTGTGTGTGCATCCTTTGGGCATGAGCTCTACATGTGTTTTGATCTATGCCATGTCATCTTTAGAGGGGTGCTTGCCATGTATTTTTGTGATCTATGTGGTGACTAGCACAAGCATGCAATTGCATCGTGATGTTGCTGATTTCAATAACTTAGGATTTTGCTAAGTCTTTGTTTTGCTGTTATTTTTATGCCATGTATTCATGTTGCTATAGTGAGATCTATGCCTCTTTTGAGTATGTTCAGTAAGGGTGTTTTGTTACACATGTTATGCTCTATCCATCCACGCCTCTGTTTGCATTTATGGAGTACTCTAGCATGTATTAATCTTGCTCTACTTTTGCTATAAAATGTTCCTGGCAGATTGTTTACATGTTAATCATTGTTTCCATGATTGTTGTTAGTAATCCAAGCATGCTATGAATTTGTTCTTTCCATGGTTATATTCATGAACATGTCATCTGGCTGTATGTATTCTTGTTTTGTCATGCAATGCCTTGTGGTGAGTTATTCAAGCTCACCAATATGCAAGACTAGGGATGTTATCTCTCCGGAGAGCCCCAAATGTGGGTATGTCTTGCATCTCCCACTCGCTCATGCCGACCTTGCCTCTGGAGCACACTGGTGCCCTCGAGGCTCCTCCTCTCTTTAGCCATCCTTTGGCATCCGCCGCGCGCCCACCATGAAAGTTGGCGCCCACCGTGGGGCACCACGAGGTCCCGGCCGGAGACATGTTCCAGACGGAGCTCCCCTCCGACCCGACGAGCTCATCACGCTGGCGGACGACGTCATTGATGTGCTTGCCGCCTCCTTCGCTGCGCTGCGCATCTCCGAGACACCCGCGGCTAATGAGTACCCCAGCGGGGTGCTTGACGTCTTCGACTCTCCCATTCGCCTCGGCAATGACGCTTCTGCCGAGGGAATGGATCTCTGCGTCTGGGTCGAGCTATTCGTCACCGACACCAGCGCCTCTTCTTCGTCAAATGTAGCGAGGAAGGACACTGAAGCCAGGGCCGTAGCAGATCGCACCAACGCGCGCCTCGATATAGAGCCTCTGCATTCCCATTGCCATCGACGTCGACGCCTCCAACACCGCCGAGACCCGGGCCCAGCTGGAACAAGATCGCCAGCGCCTGCTGGACCTATCTGAGACGCTCGCCGCCAGGCAGCATTGTCTGGACTCCACTCAGCGGGAGCACGATGCCGCATACGACTTCATGCCTGCCGTCGCCGAACCAAGTCGGGTCGCGAAGGTACGGCCCCGGGGAGGCGCCATCGGTCACTCCCTTGGTGCGGTCCCCCTGTCTACGAGACCCCCGTGAAGAATATGTGTGGCGCCCAGGCAGCTGCAGTCGGCCTGGACCAGCTGCAAGGCAACGAGCTGAAGGACCGCCTTCAATGGTTGAACGAGCTTCTCGAAACCACCAACACGCAGCAGGACTGCCTCAACCATCTCAACAAGCCTGCGGGATCCGGCTCGCACCGCAACAACGATCCCGAGGAGCAGCAGAACATGGCGTCTTCGCCACCCATCGAAGCTCATTCCGACCGCACCCGAACCCGGCGCAACCATGCTCTGGCGACTACCGGCAGCTTGGCCGACGAGTAGGCCCCAGAAGACCGGCGCCGGCATGATCCTCTCCCACAACCCAGTCGTCGTCCGTTGCTAGCCGGCTCGGCCCGCGCTCCATCGATGACACCGACACTCGCCACCACCTCGGCCAGCTCACCCTCTCCTTGGAGCTGGAGGAGAACAATGCAGACGAAATGGCTTGCTTCGGCCTGCGCATCGGGGACGAGCCTTTCCACAGAGGGTTCACGCTCCCCCGTGACACCCCCAAGTACAACGGCACCGTCAACTCGGAGGACTAGCTCATCGACTACACCACCGCCATTGGCATTGCGGGCGGCAATCGCCACCTCGCCGTATGCTACACCCCACTCTTGCTCCAGGGCTCAGCCCGCACATGGCTGAATAGCCTGCCGGCTGGCAGCATTAACGCGTGGGTCGACTTCGAGCAGGCCTTCATGCGCAACTTCACCGGCACCTACAAACGACCCGGCCGCCTGAGCCGACCACCATGGTCGCGCTCATGGTGACGGCGGACAAGTACGCCAACACCGACTCCACCATGAAGATGCAAGTGGTGCTGGACGAAGCCAGCAAAGCGAAGCCGGTTCCCCTCCCAAGTCGGCCGGCGAAAACAACAGCCAGCAGAACAACCAGCAGAACAACAACAACAAGCGCAAAGCCGACGAGCCAGCTCAGCGATACGGCAACCACCTTGTCGCGACCGCCGAGCAGGCGCCCGTGGCCGAGCCGGCTGCCAAGCGCGAGTGTGGGAGTCCTGGATTAGGGGGTATCCGGACAACCGTACTATATCCTTTGGCCAGACTGTTGTACTATGATGATACAAGATTGAAGACTTCGTCTCGTGTCCGGATGGGACTCTCCTTGGCGTGGAAGGCAAGCTTGGCGATACGGATGTGTAGATCTCCTCCCTTTGTAACCGAATCTGTGTAACCCTAGCCCCCTCCGGTGTCTATATAAACCGGAGGCTTTAGTCCGTAGGACAACAACAATCATACCATAGCCTAGCTTCTAGGGTTTAGCCTCTATGATCTCGTGATAGATCAACTCTTGTACTACTCATATCATCAAGATCAATCAAGCAGGAAGTAGGGTATTACCTCCATCATGAGGGCCCGAACCTGGGTAAACATTGTGTCCCTTGCCTCTTGTTACCATCCGCCTTAGACGCAGTATGGGACCCCCTGCCCGAGATCCACCGGTTTTGACACCGACATTGCTGCTTTCATTGAGAGTTCCACGGTGTCGTCGCCGTAAGGCTCGTGGCCCCTTCAACCATCGACAATGATGCGGTCCAGGGTGAGGTCTTCCTCCCCGGACAGATCTTTGTATTCGGCGGCTTCGCACTGCGGCCCAACTCGTTTGGCCATCTGGAGCAGATCAAGAGCTACGCCCCTGGCCGTCAGGTCAGATTTGGAAACTTGAATTACACTGCCGATATCCGCGGAGACCTGATCTTCAACGTATTCGGGCCCATGCCAGGTGTGCCGGACGATCACGACGAGCATGATATAGCTCTGTCATAGGACAGTGTTCAGGAGGTCACGCCAGCAACCACTCCGGTGTTCAGTCCGGAACAGATTGTGCCATCCGAGGACGGGTGGATAGACCCCTCCTTGGAGGCTGCACCCTCAGTGGCGATAGAGCCGAATACTGACCTTACCCCTCACGAGAGCCGTGACACCGGCTACTGGACTCGTCCCCACCCACGGACTCTGAACCGCTCGCGCCCATACCTATCGAATCCTATTGGGCGCCGATCATGGTGTTCGCCTCCGCGGATATCTTTCAGCACTCGCCCTTCGGGGACATACTGAACTCGTTAAAATCTCTCTCTCCCTGTCTGGAGAACCTTGGCCGAAGTATGTCCGGCTAGAGTGGGATGCGGATGACGAAGAAATTCACTCCCCGCCCACCACCCACGTAGTAGCCACTGTCGACGACTTAACCGACATGCTCGACTTCGATTCCGGAGACATCGATGGCATGGACAACGATGAAGGAGACGAACAAGAACCACTCCCCACGGGGCATTCGACCGCCACCTCATCATATGATATATATGGTGGACACACCCAAATAAGGCAGTGGAGACAAGACAATGGAGGATGACCCCTCCAAGAAGCAACCCCAGCGTCGACATCAGCGGTGCCGCTCTAAGTCTCGCCACAGCAAAAGCGGTGATACCGGCACAGGAGATAACAGTACTCCGGATAGTGCCGAAGATGATGAAAATCCCCTCCAGCACGATCTAGTGCTGGAGGATGAACAAGCCAGCCCTCCTAAGAGAGCGGTAGAGGGAGAAACGGAGGACGACAACTATATTCCTCTCTCTGAAGACGAATGGAGCCTCGACGACGAAGAATTTGTCGTGCCTGAGGATCCCGTCGAGCAGGAGCGCTTTAAGCGTCGGCTTATAACCACAACAAATAGCCTGAAGAAAAAGCAGCAACAGCTTTGAGCTGATTAGGATCTGCTAGCAGATAGATGGACTGAAGTCCTTGCGGCCGAGGAATATGAACTCGAACGCCCTTCCAACAGTTACCCAAAGCACAGGCTGCTACCCCGACTTGAGGAGGAAGCATGGAAACCTACATCACCAGCGTACGATGCGGCTGATCGGCCACCTCGTGGCCGAGAGAGAGAGGCAGTCCGGCCTGAAAATCAGCCTGCACCCCGCCGCCATTCAAACAAAAATGCCAAGGCACCGGGAAACACGCGAGACCTGAGAGACGTATTGGAAGACAGGGCAAAACACGCAAGATCGATCTACGGATCACGAGGCCATGCCCCTACAAGGGACGGTGACCGCCCCACCGGATACAGTAAAAGCATGTCCGGACGGGCCGAATACAGCAGGCAGGACTCATACGAGCTGCGTCGCGACATAGCCCAGCACAGAGGCGCGGCACACCCCCTATGCTTCACTAACGAAGTAATGGAGCATGAATTCCCAGAAGGTTTTTAACCTGTAAATATCGAATCATATGATGGTACAACAGATCCCGCGGTATGGATCGAGGTCTTCCTCCTCCACATCCACATGGCCCGCGGTGATGATCTACATGCCATCAAGTACCCCGTTAAAACTTAAAGGACCAGCTTGGCATTGGCTGAACAGCTTGCCAGCAGACTCCGTTGGCTGTTGGGAGGATCTGGAAGACGCATTCCTCGACAACTTCCAGGGCACTTATGTGCAACCACCAGATGCCGATGACTTGAGCCACATAATTCAGCAGCAAGGGGAATCGGCCAGGCAATTCTGTACATGGTTCCTAACCAAGAAAAATCAAATTGTCGACTGTCCGGATGCAGAAGCCTTAGCGGCATTTAAGCACAACATCCGTGATGAGTGGCTTGCCCGGCACCTCAGCCAGGAAAAGCCAAAGTCTATGGCAGCACTCACGACACTCATGACCCGCTTCTGCACGGGAGAGGATAGCTGGTTGGCTCGTAGCAATAACATATCAAGGAACCTTGGCACTTCGGATACCAAGGACAGTAACGGCAGGCCACGTCGCAGCAAACACAAGCGCCGCAGCAACGACGATAACGCGAGGATACGGCAGTCAATGCCGGATTCAGAGGCTTGAAATCCGGTCAGCGGAAAAGGCCATTCAAAAGAAGCACTCCGGGCCCGTCCAGTTTGGACCGCATACTCGATCGCTCGTGTCAAATCCACGGCACCCCCGATAAGCCAGCCAATCACACCAACAGAGAATGCTGGGTGTTCAAGAAGGCTGGCAAGTTAAACGCCGAAAATAACAAGGGGTTGCACAGCGATGACGAGGAGGAGCCACGGCCGTCGAACACGGGAGGACAGAAGAGGTTCCCCCCGCAAGTGAGGACGATGAACATGATATACGCGACCCACATCCCCAAGAAGGAACGGAAGTGTGCTCTAAGGGTTGTATATGCGATGGAACCCGTCGCCCCAAAGTTCAACCCATGGTCCTCTTGTCCGATCACCTTCAATCGCAGGGACCACCCCATTAGTATCCGTCATGGCGGATTTGCCGCGTTGGTCCTAGACCCCATCATTGACGGATTTCACCTCACTCGAGTCCTTATGGACAGCGGCAGCAGCCTGAACCTGCTCTATCAGGATACAGTGTGCAAAATGGGTACAGACCCCTCGAGGATCAAGCCCACAAAAACGACCTTTAAAGGCGTCGTCCCAGGTGTAGAAGCCCATTGTACGGGTTCAATCACGCTGGAAGTGGTCTTCGGATCTCCGGACAACTTCCGAAGTGAGGATTTAGTCTTCGATATCGTCCCATTCCGCAGCAGCTATCACGCACTGCTGGGGCGAACCGCATTTGCAAGATTTAAAGTGGTACCGCATTATGCATACCTCAAGCTCAAGATGTCAGGACCTAGGGGGGTCATCACAGTCAATGGAAACGCAGAGCGCTCACTCCGTACGGAGGAGCACACTGCGGCCCTCGCAGCGGAGGCACAAAGCAGCCTTTTAAGGCAGTCCACCAGTTCGGCGATAAAACCCCTGGACACCGTCAAGCACGTCCGGAGTAACCTGCAACAGGATTGCCTGGCGCGTTCAGAGCTTGCCTAGAAATTTGGCCCCCGCCCAAGTCTTCGGCGAACAGCGAAATTTGTGCAGCGAGTACATAATTACGCATTGAAAATACCATGGGTATAGGCGGGGGCACGATCATGGCACGTCCCACAATGCGGCTCAATCGCGCTAGGGGCTTACTACCTTCATCACTCTCTCTCTCTCTTTCAGGACTCTACTCTCTGGAAGGCCTATCCGGCAGCATGATTGCCAGACACATGATACAACACCCAAGGGGGCAGGCAACCGCGTCGTACAACGGAATCCCCGGGTGGTCTCGGATAACGAAATACCTGCTTTAAGATACCTGTCCGCGGCTTGCCCTCGAATGGGACATGTCAAATAATCCTAATATTTGCTTACCGCACTACTTGTATCAGTACGCTTCGACGCATTTTTCGAATAAACAATGCATAGCACAAGTCTATTATCTCATTCTATATACTTTTTTATATATAAGTTTATTTATGACAGTTAGCACCCGTACACTCTGGTACGGCCAACACGCCAGGGGCTTCTGCATACCCCATCATACGGCGTGAAAAGTCCAAACACTTTCGACAGTGCGGCACCCCGAACTTATAGCATTATATGCATCAGCTCCGAATCATGTCTTGGGTCAATAGTTGGGTTTGCCCGGCTCCCACGTTTTGTTACCTTACGTTCCGCTATATCAGCTAAGGTAGCACTGGGAGAACTACTGTGATTGTGTCCCAGTTCTTCTGGACGAGCACCTTAGTAGAGAAAGCTAAAACTGACTGTCATGAGAGCTGGTCCCTGTTCGAGAGGTCTCAAGTCCCTAAAGACTTTTTCCGCTTCGGGCGAGGACTCGGCCTTGTACGACTTAGGCGTGTGTAGCGCCCCAACTTCGGCCTTCCGAATACTAGGGGCTTTGCCAAAATTTAAAATTGTAGACTTCTATGGCTATGTGAGAGTGATAAAGCATTATAGTCCGATTGCCTGGTTCGCTATGCTGAGAACCTCCCCCGAAGGACCCAAATATGGAAAAAGATTGCTCAGATTTATCCCGAACACCCCAGCACTAGTTGCATGGGGACAGAAGCCGACGACTGGCCAACTCTCAGATTTTATAAACGGCTGCACAGAAGGTAATATTTTAAATACAAAAGCGTTGCATAGCGCACATGAACTAGTTTTCATAATTCGGGATCACATGAGCAAGTTCATTCAAAGATTACATCTTTGGTACACTCGTCCGCCACGAGATGGGCACCCTTCAAGACACCTTCATAATACATTTCAGGGTGGCGATGCTCCTTGCCCTGCGGCGGCCCCTCCTTCACCAGCTTCTCGGCGTCCATCTTGGCCCAGTGCACCTTCGCACAGGCAAAAGCCCTGCGTGCACCTTTGATGCAGACGGACCGCTTTATGACTTCCAGCCATGGGCAGGCATCTACAAGCCGCCTCACTAGGCCAAAGTAGCTGTTGGGAAGGGCATCGCCAGGCCACATCCGGACTATAAGGCCCTTCATGGCTTGTTCGGCCGCCTTGTGGAGCTCGACCCGTTGCTTCAGCTGGTCGCTCATGGGCATAGGGTGCTCGGTCCCAGTATACTGAGACCAGAACACCCTCTCCGTCGAGCTCCCCTCCTCCGCCCGGTAGAACTCCGCGGCATCAGACACACTACGGGGCAGATCTGCGAACGCCCCTAGAGAGCTCTGAACTCGGGTAAGTAAATAGAAATTTTCTTTCACATGCTTGCTTTGCATAATGAATGCCTTACCCGCCGCTATTTTCTTCACCGCCTCAATCTCCTGGAGGGCCTTTTGGGCTTCGGCCTTGGCATGTTTTGCGCTTTCGAGGGCCTTGGCAAGCTCGGACTCTTGCGTCTTCGAGTCAAGCTCCAAGGACTCGTGCTTCTTCACGAGCGCCAGGAGCTCTTGCTGCACCTCGCCTACTCGGGCTTCTTGTTTTTCTCGCTTGATGTGCAGCATGGCCGCTTTGTTTTCCGCCTCGGACAGCGCCTGTTTCAGGGTCGCCACTTCGGTCGTGGTCCCTGGCACATTCATGATGATCCTATTATCCTGCAACCAAAATTTTCCCTTCTTCTTTATAAACAAGGTATTGCTTACCTTCGTTCTCCTCGAGCTACTTCTTGGCACGGCCGAGTTCCTCCTCGGACCGCTCGAGGTTCTGCTTCAGTGCGGCGACCTCCGCAGTATGTGCGGCAGCAGCCAGTAGTGAAGCCTGCATACGCATATAGACATATTTCGATTAGACTCCTGTAGTTATTATTCAATCCTCTATTCTGCTTTTCTTTCCGAACGCCGAACAGAGCATCAGGGGCTACTGTCTATGCGGCAATATTTTCCTACATTTCGATTACTCACCTCAAATCCTGTTAGGAGGCTGGCACAGGCTTCAGTTAGTCCACTGTTGGCAGACTGAACCTTTTTGATCATCGCACTCATGATAGTGCGGTGGTCCTCGTCGATGGAAGCGCTGCGAAGCACTTCCAGCAAGTTGTCCGGTGCCTCTGGGTGGACAGAGGTCACAGGCACAGGCGGCTTGCCCCTCTTAGCAGGGGGGCGCCTGCCGGAGTCCGGGAACACTGGTGGGTCCGGTGCGGTGTTCGACTGAGGGCCGAACTTGGAGCCCTTGGGAGTCTTGCTCCCTTTACGCCCAGGGTCCGGAAGGTCGCCTTGAGGCGCCTCCAAGACTACATCCCATCGGCTTGGTGCCCTTTGAGTCAACACCTCGACATTGTCCATAGGGCGAGGGGTGGAAGCGGTCGGAAGTGATCCGCTACTCATAGCCGACGAGTCCAAAGAACCGTCCGACGAAGATACGTCGATGCGGGCTCGAGGCGGACTGCATAATTATATTCGACGTAAGGAGAAGCAGTGCAATAAAAGCGTACCATGAATTGCTCTGGTATCCGAATACTTACAACTTCGCCAGGGGCTTGTCCCTGGTCAACCACTCGTCTATGCTGTGAGTGGCCGTCGTGGAGCAGTCTGGAAGGAAAGTCCTTCCCTTCTTGGACCCTCCAGCCTCCCCAGTTGGGGCGGCCTTCCTCTTCTTGCCACCCCCGACTGGAGGGGGAGAATCTTCATCTTCCTCCCCCTCGTCTTCACGAGAGGAGTGCGTCTCGGAGTTATCGGACGATGAGTCCGATACCACTTGACGGCGGGAACTTTTTCGAGTCCTCGCGGCCTTCTTCTTGGCCTTCTTCTCCGGCACCTCGTAGGGTGTCGGAGTCAGCATCGCCGTTAGGAGAGGGTCTACTGGATCTTCGGGCAGGGGCGCCAGGCAGTTGATCTGCTCCGCTGTCTCCTCTCAGTCCTGTCAAAGGCATAGAAGCTCAGATCCCGCACACGATTAAGCTGGGGAAAGTAAACATCCTAAAAGGTTTAGGAAACTTACCAGATTTGCAGGGCGCTTCGCGCTAAGCCCGCGGTCCTCGATAAGGGAAGGAGGGGCCTCGGCGCCCTTGAACAACACCCTCCAGACATCCTTGTGTGTCATGTTAAAAAGATCGCGCAGAGTCTGGTGCTGGGCCGGGTCGAACTCCCATAAATTGAACGCCCATTGTTGACACGGGAGGATCCGGCGGAAGAGCATGACCTGGACCACGTTGACAAGCTTCAGCTTCTTGCTTATCATGTTTCGGATATATTTTTGGAGTTCGGCCAGCTCCACCGATGGACCCCAGGACAGGCCCTTCTCTGTCCAAGAGGTGAGCCGCGTGGGGATTCCGGATCGAAACTCGGGGGCCGCCACCCAGTTGGTGTCGCGCGGCTCGGGCCATGTAACATTGGGCATTTTGCCCACCATGGCGCCTCCGCATTCCGCTTGCTGGCCACCTACAACCTTCGCTTGACATTGAAGGTCTTTAGCCACAGGCCGAAGTGGGGCTGGACGCGGAGGAAGGCCTCACACACGACGATAAATGCCGAGATGTTGAGGATGAAGTTCGGGGCCAGATCATGGAAGTCCATCCCATAGTAGAACATGAGATCGCGGACGAACGGGTGAAGGGGGAATCCCAGTCCACGGACGAAGTGGGTGAGGAAAACTACCCTCTCGTAAGATTCCGGGGTAGGGATGATCTACCCTTTGTCGAGCAGGCGGTACGCGATATCCGCGGCCAAGTATCCCGCTCCCCGCAGCTTGCTAATGTCCTCCTCCGTGACGGTGGATTTCATCCACTTGCCTCCCGCTCCGGACATGGTTGGAGTGGTGTGAGGAAAAAGGTGCGAGCTTGGGTGTTGGATCTCGAGTGCCCGAGAATGGATGAGCAAGGAGGAAGAAGGCGTGGGTGAGAAAAGGTGAACTCTTATCCCCTTATAAAGGTGGACGAAGCTATACGCCCCCACTAACCTGGTAAACCCGCTTATTCCCCAAGCGCCGCGATTGGTGGCGCGGTTGGGTTACCCACACCTGTATTGATGAGAATCCCATGATAAGGGGACACGATCTCTGCTTCGACAAGACGTGCCAAAGAAACTGCCTCGCGATATGCGCCAAGGCAAGTTGAAAAAAAGGTTCGAATAAGGACTGGGCCGTGGTATGATGTCATGATATCGAGTGCGTCAGCAGATTAGATTGGTGGAAATATTATTCTCTCTACGATTGTATGTGGAACTTGTTTTGTAGAGCCGGACACTATTCTTGTGTTCAAAATCTTCTATGGAGTATTCGGAAGAGGAACCCGCCTTGCAATGCCGAAGACAATCTACGCGCCGGACTCATCGTCATTGAAGCCTCGTTCAGGGGCTACTGAGGGAGTCCTGGATTACGGGGTATCCGGACAGCCGGACTATTGGACTATGAAGATACAACATTGAAGACTTCGTCTCGTGTCCGGATGGGACTCTCCTTGGCGTGGAAGGCAAGCTTGGCGATACGGATGTGTAGATCTCCTCCCTTTGTAACCGACTCTGTGTAACCCTAGCCCCCTCCGGTGTCTATATAAACCGGAGGGTTTAGTCCGTAGGACAACAACAATCATAGCATAGGCTAGCTTCTAGGGTTTAGCCTCTACGATCTCGTGGTAGATCAACTCTTGTACTACTCATATCATCAAGATCAATCAAGCAGGAAGTAGGGTATTACCTCCATCATGAGGGCCCGAACCAGGGTAAACATTGTGTCCCTTGCCTCCTGTTACCATCCGCCTTAGACGCACAGTTTGGGACCCCCTACCCGAGATCCGCCGGTTTTGACACCGACAGCCAGCAAACCAGCAAGACGGCATGGCAACCTGCCATGAGTTTTGAGGAGATGCTCGATGCTCCCTGCAAGTAGCACAGCGGCGCGAGGCCATCCATGCACACACTCCGGCAATGCGCCATCACCAAGCGCATCATGAGGGGCGACATCCCGCCTCCTCCGGCTCCGGCTCCAGGAGCGGGGCCGCCGCCTCCACCTCCGCACCCGGCTGGCGGTGCCATGCACGACGATGTCTACCCCGCCTAGAACATGACCTACATCGTCTTCACCAGCCTTGGTGACAACAAGCGTAGCGAGCACCGGCTCTGGCAGGAAGTGAACAACGTCATCCTGGCCAAGCCGGATTACATGCACTGGTCAGATTGCCCGGTCACCTGGACTCGGGAAGACAACCCAGCCGTCATGTTGAACCCGGGTGGCTACGCCCTCATCCTCAACCCCACCATCATCGCGCCCTGGCGCACATGCAAGTTCTCCCGAGTCCACAACGATGGCGACACCATGACCAAGCTCAGCCTCGAGGCCAAGGACTTGGAGCCATCCCGGACGGTCTTCCACGGCATTGTGCCTGGCCTCTCCTGCTCCCCCATCGGCCGGATCTGGCTTGACGTCCTGTTCGGAACCAGCGACCACTTCTGATGTGAGCCGCTCTGCTTTGAAGTGGTGGACCTGTCCAGCGCGTACCACGCGCTGCTGGGTCGGCCCGCGCTCGCCAAGTTCATGTTGGTCCCCTACTACGCCTACCTGAAGATGAAGCTGTCGGGTTCGAAGGGCCTCATTACCATCACCGGCGACTACCGCAAGTCCCTGGAGTGCGCCCAAGGCGACGCCAAACTGGCTGAGTCGTTGGTCAAAGCCGAGGAGCGGCGCCAGCTCGACCAGATAGTTGCGCTGCCCAACGAGACGCCGACCATGTCAGCTTCGGATAAGGAGCCGACCGACGAGGCCTCGTTCCAGCCCTCCAAGGAAACGAAGAAGGTCAAGCTGAACCTAGAAGACCCCAGCTGCAGCAAGTACGTCGTTGTGGACACCTGCCTCGACAACAAATAGGAAGGCGAGCTCGTCGACTTCCTCTGTGAGAATCGGGATATCTTCTCATGGACGCCAAGCCTGTCCGTCAATCCCTACATCGCTTTTCCAAAGAGAAGGGAATAACCATCGGTGAAGAGGTCAGCAAGCTCTTGGTGACTGGCTTCATCATGGAAGTGTTCCACCCCAAGTGGCTGGCAAACCCAGTCATCGTCCTAAAGAAGAACAAGACCTCGCGCATGTGCATAGACTACACCAGCCTAAACAAGGCTTGCCCCAATGATCCTTTCGCCCTCCGATGGATCGACCAAGTCATTGACTCCACTGCCGGCTACGAGATCCTGTCCTTCCTAGATGCTTACTTCGGCTATCATCAGATAAAGCTGGACCCGGCCGACGCCCTGAAGATGTCCTTCATCACACCCTTCGGGGCGTATTGCTACATCACCATGTCGTTCGGCTTGAAGAATGTCGGCACCACTTTCCAATGCTACATGCAGAAATGCCTCCTGCCACAACTCGGCCGCAACATCCACGTCTACGTGGATGACATCGTGGTGAAGACCAAGAAGCACCTCATGCTCCTCGACGACTTGAAGGAAACCATTGGCAATCTGCTTGAATACCAGATCAAGCTCAACCCGGAGAAGTGCCTTTTCAGCGTGCCAACCGGAAAGCTAATCGGCTTCCTCGTCTCGGAGCGCAACATTGAGGCGAACCCGGAGAAGATCAAGGCCATCAAGCGCATGCGCAAGCCGGATCGGCTGTGCGATGTCCAGAAATTCACCGGTTGCTTGGCCCCGGTCAGCCGGTTTCTCTGGCGGCTCGGCAAGAGGGCCTTGCCCTTGTAACAACTGATGAAGAAGATGACGCCGTTCGAATGGAGCGACGAGGCGGACAAAGCCTTCCGGGATCTCAAGCGCATGTTCTCCACCGCACCCGTCCTGGCAGCACCGACTGAGAAGGATCTGCTGTTGCTCTACATCACCGCCACCTCACGGTAGGTCAGCACAGTGATGGTGGTCGAGCAACCAGAGAAGGGCAAGATCCAGTCTATCTAGCGCCCAGTCTACTACCTGAGCGAGGTGCTTTCCGCATCCAAGCAAAACTTATCGCGCTATCAGAAGATGTGTTACGCCATGTATTTCACCACCAAGAAGGTGAAGCAGTATTTCCAAGAGCATGTGGTCACAGTTGTGAGCACGGTCCCCATCGGCAAGATCATGGGTTGTCGGGATGCCTGTGGCCGAGTTGCCAAACGGGCAACCGAGCTAGCCGGCCACACCATCCTCTAAAAGCCTCGCACCACAATCAAGTCCCAAGCTCTGGCCGACTTCCTCGTCGACTGGACAAAGACTAAGTACCTGCCACCTCCGTCGGACACGACGCGCTGGCGCATGCACTTCGACGGCTCCAAGATGCACTCCGGCTTAGTAGTCGGCATCATGCTGTCCTCCCCGAATGGCGACCGGCATCGCTACGCGCTCCAGATCCACTTCCCCGCCTCCATCAACGTTGCCGAGTACGAAGCCCTTGTGCATGGCCTCTGGCTTGCCAAGGAACTCGGCATCCGGCGCATCCTGTGCTACAGCAACTCGGACCTGGTGGTGCAGCTGTGCTCCGGCGAGTGGGACGCTCGTGATGCCAACATGGCCAGCTACCGCTTCCTCGTCTAATAGCTGTGCAGATTCTTCGACAGCTGTGAGTTCCTCTAGGTCCCACGCGCAGAAAACAAAGCCACTGATGTGCTAGTCAAGATCAGCTCATCCCGGCAGGCCATTCTGTCCGGTGTCTTCCTCGGGCACCTGCACAAGACGTCCGTCAAGACGTCTCCAGACTCCGAGTCCATATTCGTCCCCGACGACCCGGCCGCATCTCTTCCCAGCCCGGGGACTTCTGAACCCAGCCCGGGGACTACCATGACCAATCCAGCCAATGCCGACTCTGACCTAATCCCGAGGGCTGCGGAACCCGGCCAGGGGGCTGCCCTACTCAACCCGGCCGCCGTCATCCCCAACCCAGGGGCTGCCACCTACAGCCTGGGGCTGCTGCCCTAGAACCCGCCATCGTGGTCGTCTTCACTGTAGCGACGGCTCCATCATGGGCCCTGCCCATCTCAGAGTTCCTGGAGAACGGGGTTCTACCCATTAACGAGACCGAGCCCGGCAAGTGCAGCGCCTGGCGTCCGCCTATACCATCATCAAAAACGATCTCGTCAAGCGCAGCTGAACAGGCATTTCTCAGCACTGTGTTGAGCAGGACAAGGGCATAGAGATCCTCCTCGACATACACCAGGGCGAGTGCGGGCATCATGCCTCCTCGAGGTCCCTGGTGGCCAAGTATTTCCACCATGGTTTCTACTAGCCTACGACCCTCCAAGACGTCGAGTCGCTTGTCTTCAAATTTGAGGGATGCCAGTGCTTTAGCAAGCGCAGCCACCAGCCGGCCTCAGCACTACGAACCATCCCGATCACCTGGCCCTTTGCGGTCTGGGGGCTTGATATGGTAGGACCTTTCAGGACGGCTCGAGGCGGCATGACGCACTTACTGGTGGCAGTCGATCAGTTCACCAACTGGATCGAAGCACGGCCAATCAAGAAGCTGGATGGGCCAATAGCCATCCGGTTCATCAAGGATGTCGCGGGACGCTACGGCGTCCCGAACAGCATCATCATGGACAACGGCACCAACTTTGCCAAGGGCGCGCTCACGCAGTATTGCTCCGTCTCTGGCATCCGCCTCGACTTGGTCTCCGTAGCCCATCCCCAGTCTAACATCCATGTCGAGTGGGCCAGTGGCCTCATTCTATCCGGCATCAAGCCGCGGCTCGTCGAGCCACTCGTCCGTTCACCCGGAAGCTAGCTTGACGAGCTGTCGGCCGTCCTCTGGAGTCGCCGAGCAATGCCAAACCGGTCGAGCGGGTTCACCCCGTTCTTCCTCGTCTACGGAGCAGAAGTTGTCATCCCAACCGACATCGAGTTCGACTCACCACGAGTCATGATGTACAATGAAGACGAAGCCAAGGAAGCCCGCGAAGATGGTGTCGACCTACTCGAAGAAGCACGCCTTTTGGCACAGTGCAGATCCGCCATCTATCAACAAGGGCTGACGCACTACCACAACAAGAAGATCAAGCCCCTCACATTCTACGAGGGATACCTCGTCCTCCAGCTCATCCAGCAGCAGGCCGGCCAGCACAAGCTGGCCACCCCATGGGAAGGCACCTTCATTGTCAGCAAAGCTCTGTGTGACCGCAACACGTACTACCTCATCAATGCCCGCAAGTCAAACAAGCGCAAAGAGAGACACCGCCGACGAAGAGGAACCCGGCCATGGAATGCAGAACTCCTCCGCCCAGTTTACAGTTACTTGTGTACACGTGTATCACTGCCTTTTGTAACCGCATGAAAAACTATGGGGTCCCTGAACGACGCTCGGGGGCTGCCCTTTCCAACTAAGTTACTGTGTTCACACACTTGTGAAATTTCCTTAAAAAAACACCGCCGGGTCGACTCGCTCAAACCGGGGGCTGGCCGGCTTGGCCATCACCCGCCGTCCTCCTTAGTAAAACTTGGCGTGTTCGGGTTGCCATGGCCCTCCACTTTGCCCTATGCCACAGAACCGGCTTGTGCTGTTGGCCGGTAAGAACTATGGGCCAAAGCACCAACACATTGTGGAAACACTAAATCAGGTCCGCCGGATTGGTCAACCCGGCCCCGCCACCTTAACTTACTGCACGACCGGCTGCACGCCAGCCGGCTTCGCTGGTTGCCGCCAGCCGGCCTAGTGGGTGTTTCACTCGCGCTCAATGTCTGATGACCCTAAGTACCGCACACTCCTTCATAGGACCAAACTCCTTATCACAGACTGGAACCCGGCTGTTCGACTCGCGAGGGGGGAGGCCCGAAGGGGAAACAAGCAAGAAAACGGCTCGAAAGACAATGAGCGAAAGAACAAAACACTCACGAAATATTTACATCATCATTAAAACAGGCCGAAGGCCAGAGTTCATTACATTACGCCCAAAACCCCCAGTGGGTGGGACCTGCTACCTAACAGAACTTGTCACAAAGATAAAACAGGACAGCCTCAGCTTCAGGCGTCTCCAGCACCGGGTTGCGCAGCTGCCGGATCCCCCTCTGTGACCCCGACTCATAAGTCGTGATCACCGAATGCACGTGTACAGTGATCCTAGAGATCAATGCTCACTGAACACACAGAAGCTGAATAAAAAAGTCTTACATCCATACATATCGTATTACACAAGTAGTACCATTATGGTCAAGTCTTGAGTATAACATTGCAGCGGAAATCTTCGTCGATAACTTGGACCCATGCCATCTGCCTTAACCCTACATGCATTCTCAGTGGGAAGCATCCTAGTTCGCATGTTCGTCTCCAAAGAACTCTTCTTCAAACTCCTGTTCTTCCATGCCTGGCCAATTAAATAACCAGTGTCAAGCCAATGAGTACTTTGAATGTACTCGCAAGCAACCCATGTTTTGGTTCAAGATACAACTATGCATGATATAGGTAAATTTTTGCAGAAAGCTAGTTTTGAGTGCAAAGACATGTTCAACAACTTGTAAGACGTGCATCAGGAGAATTCAAGTAACCATGAGGACAGGTTACATATATCGACATAAATAGAGTGGGCATCAACCCAACTCAATCATGTCAAGTCCTTTGACTTGACCCAAGTAGTTCTTCCCACTCACTCTGGTTTATAAACAAGTGGACGTAGCCCAAGAGCGGTTACCCAACTGTCCTTGACCGTGTACACGGCTATTCGAATAGTTTTACACTCTGCAGAGGTTGCACACTTTACCCACAAGATTCGGGGAACTTCCGTGTGATCCACGACCCGTGGTACCTCAAGTACCCGGGGTAAGCACCCGATCACTATCTTTCCCTAGACGACACTAACAAAGAGTCCACTCATTGTTCCGTATCCTCACGATGTACATCCTACGAGACTCACTCGAGATCGTAACATCCAAGAGGGGACACAACGGTGTATCCGGTGCCCTGTGAAAACAGTCATGGCCGCCCTACCTGGCATGACCCCGTCCCGAGAGAGAGCACCAACTCTCCCCGTCACTAGTAATGCGGGATCCAAGCTAGTATCGGCCTAGGTAATCAATAATGCCCTTTCCCATACAAGGGTAGAGTGGTTGCGCATGTAAGGTTGGAATAACGGTCGCAACTTAAACCAATCCGTTTTGTAAAGCAACACACACACTTGCCTCGGTGCACCACTTCGTCATCAAGTGGCTACCCAACTCATCATCTCCCTCGGCATAAGTGGCACCCGATGGGGTTTTCGAAAAGTCTTTTCGAAATACTTTGTCTCCATCACCATGCATATTCCCGTCCCTTTTTGCGTAGCAACTACTTTAACATCCTATCTACTCCCATCGGCATAACCCTCATAAGGAGGTAGGGTCATGCACAATGCAAGTATCAACGAGGAAGTAACAGAGGCAACCCATCAAAGTGGTTACCACCTCATCATGATTCTGTTGCAACAACAATATGGTGCTATATGACATGCATAAAAAGGGTTTCATAGACATGGTCAAAGGGTTGCTTGCCTAGCTCAGCAAAGTCTTCTTGGGTCTTCAAAGTCTTCTGGTCCAACTCCTTCCTTAGCAACGCAATCTATCGTCGCAAAATAATAATGAGAAAAATAAGGCAATAACAGAAAAATCAAAGTGCTCAGAAAAATGTCAACTCATTTTTGTAAAATACTAGGAGGAAAACTAAGAAGGGGAAAATTCCTAGTTTCGGTTTTGGAGTCATGGAAACAGTGCTAGGAATTTTAAATGACATGCATAAATGCTCAAATTCAAATTTAAATTTGAACAGTGAAGAAACGTTGGTTTGATAATAGTGAAAACTGCACCAATAAATAGGTGGGATTATTACAAGAATTTAGGAGTTGGAAATATTGCATTTGGATTATTATTTAATCCTGTGGAATTTTTGGAAAAGTTACAGAAAAGGAAAAGGAAAAAGGCCACTGTGCAACTGGGCCTATTCGGCCAGAGTGCAGCAGGCCCAGGGGGAATCCAGCCCGCACAAGGCTGCCACGTCGAAAGCGTATTTGGGAAATACGCCTCCAGCCGACGCAGCGAACCGGTGCGCGCGCGCGTTTTAAACCTGACGGGTGGGGTCCACCCATCAGAGTGTGAGGCTGATCGATGGGCCCCACGACCGTCGTCTTCAACCTCGGGCCAGAGAGGGAAGCGAGCTCACCGGCGTCGCTGTGGTCGACGGCGAGGCGATCCGAGGGCACCGGCGTGCTCAGGGCGGAGTCGCCGTTCGGGTAGAGGTGGAGGTGGTCACCGGAGTGTAGGGGTTCGCCGGTGACGAGGAAACCTACGGAAGAGCTTCAGGAGGCAGCGGTTCCAGCCATTTCCGGCTGCAAAAGAAGCGGGGAGGAAAGGGGAAATGATTAGTGAGCCTCGGAGGTTCCAGATCGAGGAAGAGGAGCGGCGAAGAGGGCCTGTACCCTTAGATCGACGGCAACCCGAGGCGGCGGAGCTCGAGCTCGATCTCGAGCTCGGGCTCGTCTAGAGAGGGGTGAGTGGTGTAGGGGGTGATTAGGGGAGTGAGAGAGTGAGTGGTGAGGAGGGTAGAGCTCGGGGAGGCCCTTAAATAGGCAAACGGCGAGGTGCCGTGGACCCGTGCGCCGGCAAACTCCTGCTCGTCGCTACAGGGCTCGGGAGGAGCTGGCGCCGTGTCTGGGGTGTTGCTGGGCGTGGACTACACCGAGGGAAGCTAAGGGAGAGAGCGGGGTAAGGCCAGAGACGCCGCGCGTGTGTGGTCGCTCATTGGAGCTCTCGGGTGGCCGGTGCGCGTGCGAGGAGGGCAGCAGGAGGGAGAAGGAGGAGGGGGACCAGGCTGTGGCGTGTTGCGGACGCCGAGGAGCATCGTCGGGTGCGCTGGGGAGGCCCGAGGTGGCCGGAGGTGCTTGGCAGGGGCGGCTACAGTGCGGGAGCGCACTGTAGCACGCTCCAGAGTGCCCAAATGGCCGGCATGGCCATTTTCTATGCGACGTGGGCACGACCAAAGGTGTCTGGTGGCTCTAGGGGGGAGTAAAGAATGGGGGAGGGGCATTGGATGCCCTGGGTGGCCACTGGAGTGAGGAGGGAGGTGAGCAAGGAGAAGAATGCTGCTGTCCAGAAGGGTAAACGGGGATGTTTCACCCTTCAATCATTGAGCTGAGGCCAGGGAAGAGTTACTGTAGGTAAGGGAGGACTAGGAGGAGCTGTGGTAAAAAGTTGAGCTCAAGGAGAATAGTGTTAGTGGTCAAAATGGTGATTTTTGAAAAGTGGCAGAAGGTGTTTGATAATGGTTTGGGCAAGAAAAAGATTTCCAATTGCCATGAGACTCCACAGGGTGAAATGACACATATAATTAGGTCCTTCCACTAATTTGGAGCTTATTTGGTCAAAGTTGCCAATGCAACTTTTGTAAACCCTAGGAATTAGCAGAAATGAACTTGTGTAGATTTAGTTGAGCAAATCACTTCTCCTTTATGCACCACTTGTTGTACTGGCCTCATTTGGTCATGTGAACATGCTCACAAAAGTTGGGTTCAAGGAGAGAAAGCTGGTAGTACAAACTTGTTCAAATTTGGTTCTGGTCAGAGAGGGTTTTGGGGTACTTTGATCAAGATAACATTCTCTCCAACTTGTGCCATTTTGTCTAGATGCATTATTACACCATTTGAGCATGTGCACCAAGTTTGAGAGCATTTGGACCTGTTTGACAGTGCAAAAATGTTCAAACTTGAAAAAGGACAAAAGTGGTTTTGAGAGGGTTTCATGGGGTTATACTATTCTCCATGACATGGTACTTGGCAAGATCATCAAAAATGTCATATGTGACATGTTAGAATTTTCCTGGATTTATTTGAAATTATTTCTTATAGAAATATTTCAAATATTTGAAATGAGCTGAAATGGTTCTGGAGGGTTTTGTCCAATATTTTGATCATGACCATATGTTGAAAGTCATATATATGGAAAATATATGTCCATTGAGTCTCCCTATTTTTTCTCAATTATTTTTAAATCTTTAAATAATTTTAACCTATTAAAGACCATTTCTGGCCTTATGAAAAAGCCTTTAAATAAATAGGAAAATAACTTTTAAAATTATATTTTTATGGTTTATGGTTATCCTATATCTAATAGGAGTCAAACATATTTTTGGAAAGATTTTTACTACCCTGAATTAAGTACTTGCGGTACAAACCTTAATTCAGGGGGTTTTGGAAAACTAATTTTTGAAAATACTATTTGGACAAATTATTTTTGTAAGAAATTATTTTTATGTCCTATACACATGGCATGATCATTGGTTCAAGATTTTGGAGCAAGGAGATGAAGTTTAGAAGGTGGAGTTGTGTTGACTTTAAAGAGCACTTGAAAAACACAAAGAGAAAACCAACTCCAAATAAAAGCCAAATAATGCAAAAGTTTTTGTCAAACCACACTTTATCATGATTTATTAGCTTAACTGTTGTGGCATGAAAATCAGGGTGTGACACCCTCAGTGGCCTCTGGGTTCATCGAGGCGCCGGTATCTCCCACCTCGGCGTCCTTGTCCATGTAAATGCCCGTCTCCTCGGAGTTGCCTTCCGGATCATCCAGAAGCAGGTTGAAATCGTCAACAGGAACGACTCCACCATCGTCTGTTCGCTCCAGCTGGAACTCGTCATGAATTGCGAAGCCGGTGACATAGCTGGCCCAAGCAGTGGTCCGTCCGGCCTCTGCCTGCAACTGGCACTCCGCGTCGGCTCACTGACCCATCAGCCGATCTAGCGCCAGATCTGGATGCCAAGACATCACGAACCGGAGCACCATCTCAGCGCCTGCACGAGCGGCGGAGACACGCCATGCGTGAAGCCGCTCCGGTCCCGCCTCTGATACGTCTTCAACGTATCTATAATTTTTGATGACTTCATGCCATATTTATAATATTTTTACATGATTTTGGTATAATTTGGTTAGAACTAACCCGGACTGAGCTGTTTTCAGCAGAGCTACCGTGGTGTTGTTTTTGTGCATTAATAAAAGTTCTCGGAATGCGCTGAAAATCATCGGAGATTTTTCTGGAAAATAAAAAAAATACTGGAACGAAGAGTTACTGGAGGGGAGTCCCGTGGGCCCCACGAGGGTGGAGGGCGCGCCCACCACCCTGGGGTGTGCCCCCAGCCTCGTGGACTCCCTGTGGGGCCCCCTGACTTGTTATCGATGCCAACCTCTCCTATAAATAAACAAACCCCATAACATAACCTAGATCGGGAGTTCCGCCACCGCAAGCCTCTGTAGCCACCAAAAACCAACCGGGACCCTGTTCCGACACCCTGCCGGAGGGGGGATCCATCACCGGTGGCCATCTTCATCATCCTGGTGCTCTCCATGATGAGGAGGGAGTAGTTCACCCTCGGGGCTGAGGGAATGTACCAGTAGCTATGTGTTTGATCTCTCTCTATCTCTCGTGTTCTTGATATGGCATGATCTTGATGTACCGCGAGCTTTGCTATTATAGTGGGATCTTATGATGTTTCTCCTCCTCTATCTCATGTAATGGATTGAGTTTCCCTTTGAATTTATCTTATCGGAGTGAGTCTTTAAGGATTTGAGAACACTTGATGTATGTCTTGCATGTGCTTATCTATGGTGACAATGGGATATTCACGTGATCCACTTGATGTATGTTTCGGTGATCAACTTGCGAGTTCTTTGACCTTGTGAACTTATGCATAGGGGTTGGCACACGTTTTCGTCTTGACTCTTCGGTAGAAACTTTGGAGCACTCTTGGAAGTTCTTTGTGTTGGTTGAATAGATGAATCCAAGACTGTATGATGCATATTGTATAATGATACCCGCGGATACTTGTGGTAACATTGGAGTATCTAGGTGACATTAGGGTTTTGGTTGATTTGTGTCTTAAGGTGTTATTCTAGTACAAACTCTAGGATATATCGAATGGAAAGAATAGATTCATGTTATTTTACTATGGACTCCTCAATAGATCGATCAGGAAGCATAACTTTGAGGTGGTTTCGTACCCTACCATAATCTCTTCGTTTGTTCTCTGCTATTAGTCACTTTGGAGTTACTCTTTGTTGCATGTTAAGGGACAATTATATGATCCAATTACGTTATTATTGTTCAGAGAACTTGCACTAGTGAAAGTATGAACCCTAGGCCTTGTTTCAACGCATTGCAATACCGTTTTTGCTCACTTTTATCATTAGTTACCTTGCTGTTTTTATATTTTCAGATTACAAAACTTATATCTACCATCCATACTGCACTTGTATCACCATCTCTTCGCCGAACTAGTGCACCTATACAATTTACCATTGTATTGTGTGTGTTGGGAACACAAGAGACTCTTTGCTATTTGGTTGTAGGGTTGTTTGAGAGAGACCATCTTCATCCTACGCCTCGCACGGATTGATAAACCTTAGGTCATCCACTTGAGGAAAATTTGCTACTGTCCTAAAAAGCTCTGCACTTGGAGGCCCAACAACGTCTACAAGAAGAAGGTTATGTAGTAGACATCAAGCAATTTATGTCACCGTTGCCGGGGAGGTTAGCGCTTTAAGGTATATCTTTAGATCTTGCATCAAATCTTTTAGTTTCTTGAATTAACACTAGTTTAGTCTATAAAATAAAACTACAAAAAAATGGTATTAAGGTTGCCTCATATGCTTCATCTTTTTAATGTCTTTCATGAAAATAAGGATTCTAATAATTGTGCCAAAGTGTTAGAAGAAGAATGCATTAAAATGTTTGGCACTAAATCATTGAATGGCGAGCATGATTGCAATGTTGTTAGTATGAATTCTTTGAATAACCATGATGCTCATGATATGCAAAGCCACAAGCTTAGGGATGCTATGTTTGATGAATATGATATTTTTGTCCCCCAAGTTTTGATGAGCAAATTTATTATGATGATATCATGCCTCCTATTTATGATGATTATATTGATGAAAGTGGGTTTGGAAGAGTGTCAACTTTTGGAAGTAATGATCCCACTGTTCTGGAGGATGTTGAATATTATTGTGATAATTGTGAAAGTGGATTTGGCGAGGTCGTGACTTTATTTAGTGATGAATCCACTATTTCGGAAGAGGTTCCAATTGATTATGAGAACAAACTTGCTATCTATGATGATTATTGTGATGACTTGTATGCTATTAAGAATAATGGTAACCATGAAACTTTTCATCTTGGTTTTAGTTGTCAATTGGATTATGCCTCGGATGATAGTTATATTGTTGAATTGATTCATGATGCTACTGAAAATTATTACGAGGGAGGCACATATGCTTGTAGTATTTGCAACAATATCAAGTTTCCTCTCTATGTGTTAAAAGTTTTGAAGTTATGCTTGTTTTGCCTTCCTATGCTAGTTGATTATTGTTCTGATAAGTTGTTTGCTCAAAAAATCCCTATGCATAGGAAGTGGGTTAGACTTAAATGTACTAGTCATATTCTTCATGATGCTCTCTTTATGTTTCAATTCTTATCTTCTATGTGAGCATCATTGAAATCATCGTGCCTAGCTAGGGGCATTAAACGTTAGCGCTTGTTGGGAAGCAACCCAATTTTATTTTTTCCTTTTGCTCCTGTTTAGTAATAAATAATTCATATAGCCTCTGCTTAGATGTGGTTTTATGTTTTAATTAGTGTTTGTGCCAAGTAGAACCTTTCGAAAGACTTGGGTGAAGTCTTTGCGATCTTGCTGTAAAAAACAGAAACTTTTGCGCTCACGAGATTAACTGCCATCACTACAAAAAAAATACACTTCTATGATGATATGTGTTTGTCATAGTACGTCGTGTTTTTTATCATGCATGTACATCCATGACCAATTTATGACAGAATCAAGATAGTCATACCTGTGCTGTCGTAGAAGTGTTCCATGACATTACCAAAATTATCATCACGGAAGTGTCCACTTCCATGATGATAAATCGCGCGTCACAGAAGTGCTTTCGTCAAGGGTGACCGACACGTGGCATCCACCGTAACGGAACGCCGTTAAGCTATCGGGTCGGGTTTTGGATCCGATAACCCGTTACCAGCCCCGACCAATGGGAAATTTCCATGTGTAAAATTCTTATCGGCCGGAAGAAACAAGTGTCAGCTCGTCAGTGGGTCAGATAGGCGCCTATGGTACGTCGACACGTGGCACAGCCCAACAGAGGCCCATTCCTGTGAAAAGGCCGACCCGTTTGACTAGGTCAAAAGGTGTCGGGCCGACCCATGGAAAGCCTGTTAACGGCTTGTTCGCATATAGCCCATTTACATCCCGCTAACCCAAGGCCCGTTACGCCATATCCGAATTAGGCCCAGTAGCGTCATCTGGGCCATCCAATATGATTCTAGCCCGTTTTCACTTCTGGCCCATGTATGACCCATGACGTCTTTCGGCCCATATGAGGCCCTATGTAACTCTTGGCCTATTAATGGCCCGTGGTGAAACTGGCCCGTAATGAACAGTGTATCACTTTACACCCATTAACGACCCGTGGTGAAACTGGTCCGTAATGAACAGTGTATCACTTTATACCCATTAACGGCCCATTATTCCGTTGGGCTGTTTCCAGCCCATGTTACCTTTCGGCCTTCTGAGAGCCCATTTATTCTTGGGCTCATTTCCAACATTCGTTTACTTACGGCCCGTTACTATCATTTTCTGCTTGTGGGCCAAATTCAGCTCGTGGTTACAGTCGGCCCATTTGTGGTCCGTTAATACGTCGGGTCGTTTTCGTAGCGTCATCAAATACGTCCTATTAATGATGGCCCATTATGGTCGGCCCATGAACGAACGATTCCAACTCTAGTCCGTTTACGGCCAGAATGCGGTCTGTTTGGCCCATGTTTGGCCAATCGATCATACGGCCTGTATAAGGCCCATTGATGATACGGCCCGTAGAAAGCCCATTGTTTCTATGGCCCGTAGAAGGCCCACTGCTTCTATGGCCCGTAGAAGGCCCATTGTTTATACGGCCCGTAGAAGGCCCACAGTTTCTACGGCCCGGAGGAGGCCTAGTGTCACTACAGTAAATATTAGCCCATGGTTATTGTGGACTAGTTTAAAAAAATAGGTTATTGCAGCCACTAGCAAACCGCAGAAAAAGAACTGCACTGACTACAAGCAAACAAATAAACAAGACAACAAGGAAATAAATAAGCAAGCAACTTACACTAGGCTATCATGGCTATTACACATATTACATCCACTGGGTATCAAAGTTCGCCACCAGTGCAAATATAGGGAACACAGCAGCATATAAACGCAGCAGCAAAACAAGTCCAGAACTAACACCACTTCAGAAGATCTCAAGAAACAATATCCTGGGTACCCATAATGCTGGCAAGATGCTTAGCAAGCTTATTAACTTTCTCTTGTTTGGCGCTTAAGTCCTCCAGCGCTTGCTGTTGCACCAGAAAGTATGCATCTAAATTCTGCAGGGACTTCCTCAGTCCTTCGGCTTCCTGTCGCATAACATTTGATCGATGTCTTTCAACTTGAAGTTGAGACTCAAGAAGCCGAACTGATTCAGGCAATGAGTTCGAAGAGCTGGTGCCAGCAGTGGTAGCCAGTAACTGGAACACTACATCAAGACTGGACTTTGGGGTTGTCTCAGTGTCTTGATTATAGTTTTTATCAGCTTTCTTGGAGACCAACAGGGATGTCTCACTATCTTGAACCTTATCTGCATTACTTCCTTTACCATTGCATAACAGGGTACTCTTCTCCAATATTTTATCCGCGTTCTAAAAGAGAAACAAACAAACACATCTCAGGTTTACAATGTAGTATATGAAACTCATTTTGGTAAACCAGTTCATTAGTAAGGTGGAAGGATGACAGCATGAAACAAACATATATCTATGTAGTATGGTCACTGTATGGTCTATATCATTCTAGTTTATGTTGCCAAACAAAGATAGATACAGTTCGAATCATATTTATTTAAAACAAAGCAACATAGACAGAATATAAGTGTGGGAAACTACACAGCAATAACAACACTTGTAATGTGCATGGCATGAGAACATAACTGTTTATTCAATTAAAACTGAAATCAACATAGAGCAAGTTACAACAGCAAAGAGCCAAACACGTTGAAGAAACAGGTTTAAAACATACCTGTTGCGCCATTGGAGTTTCAATTGCATCCTTCAAATTTGAAATTAGTTGGTATCAGTAAATACAGTGATGCAAGAGCAAAGTAGTATGAACCATAGCTACGGAACCTGACCTGAGAACAATTCTTCTTCTGCTTTAAGCGTTGACTTCGGGTTTTGAGTGGTGGTCCTCGTGATTTGGGCACTGCAGTTGCCTTACTAACTACTTGTGTTTGGGTGCTCTGTGGTGGAGACGGTGCTGTGTCAACGGGAACTGGGTGTCTATCTGCTGGGGTTGGGGTTAGAAGGGGTGTAGCTGGTTCTCTGTCCAACATGGTAGGGGTACAATCTGCATGAGTGTGGGTTATGTGTGGTGGGGCTGGTTCTTGGGCAATTACAATGGTGGTTCTATCTGCATCGATAGGTAGCACGATCTTTTCTGAAGACCGTGTTTTCACTCCCACAAATACTGCCATCACTCCCTCCAATTGAAATGGCTGATAAACAAGAAAAGTAATTGAATGTACAGACATTGTAAGATAGACAAGTGCAATGGATAGTAGGGAAGAAAACAGGGCATGAAATAATTCACATTAAGTTGTCTAAGCAAACAGAATAGCAGGACATAATTTCACATATATGATGGCTAATTAAACAGGATAGCATGACACAATTTCACATGTATGATGGCTAACTAAACAGGATAGAATGACATACTTCAAAATATGATGACTATGTAAACAGGTTGACATGATATAACTTACGATGTGTCTATTAAAGTGGTTGGCATGCCATAAATCACAAACATGTCGTTGATGGAAACATGATGGCATGATATAATTCACGGATAGAATGACATAATTTAAATATGATGACTATGTAACGAGGATGAGATGATATAACTATATTATGTCTTTAGAAAATGGGTTGGCATGCCATAATTCAGATACATGCTGTCTATGTAAACATCATAGCATGACATAATTCAAATATATGATTTATATACTAAGGAAGTGAGCAGAGGGCAATCGCATATATGATGTGTCAACTAAGGAGATGGCATTCAATATTGTGTATATGATGTAAAAACTAAGCATTGCAATACAACATATGCATTATATGAGTAATATAACCCTGCCACGTTTGAGCATACACCTCAGGGGGATAATAGGACTGGTCATCTGTCTCTGAATCCTCCTCTGAAGAGCTATCTGTAACCATCAAGTTATCCGCTTCAGCAGGTAGCATTGTCTGCTCTGAAGACCTTGTCTTCACTCCAGATTTCTCCATCACCAATTCAAATGGCTGATGCATAGGAAGAGCAGTTGAATATACAAACATTGTTGACAAAAGCAATGAGAAATACAAAAAAAGGATGGCATGATATAATTCACATATATGACGCTTGCCTAAACAGCATGGCATTGCATAATTCACATACATAATGCCTTGCAACAAGATAACATTGCATAATTCACATATATAATGTCTTGCAACAAGATGGCATTGCATAATTCACATATATGGTAATTAGACACTAAACAGGTGGCATTCACACAAAGCATGTCTAAACTAAGCAAATGACATAGCAATGCAAGATACCATACGCATGATATGAGCAACATAACCCTGCCAAGTCAGGGCATGCACCTCAGGGGGGAAATATGACTGGTCATCTGTCTCTGAGTCCACCTCTGAGGAGCTATCGGTAACCAGCAAGACATGCGCTTCATCAGATAGCATTGTCTGCTCTGAAGACCTTGTTTCCACTCCAGATTTTTCCAGGACCGTGCCAAATGGCTGATGCACAGGAAGAGTAATTGAATGTACTAAAATTGTTGACAAATTTAACACGTAATAAAAAATGATGGCATGATATAATTCACATATAAGATGACTGGCTAACTAGGGTGGCATTGCAAAATTCACATATATGATGCCTGGCTAGACAAGATGGCATTGCATGATTCACATATACGATAAAGAAAGTAAACAGATGGCATTGACACAAAGCATGTCTAAACTAAGCAGATGGCATTTTTAATGTATACAGTAAGCAATGCAAGGCACCATATGCATGATATTACCAACACCAGCATTCCAAGTTAGAGCGAAGACCTCATGGGGTAAATAGGAGTGGTCTTCTCCTTCTGAATCCCCCTCATAACAGTTATCTTCCTCTTGATTACGATCCGAAATGGGTGGAGAGGGGCCGCCTTTGCGCCCACCATGGAACGGCGTCTGCATGAAATTTTATCGCCACGCAAGGCTCGTCTCTTTTGCTCTAAATGATCAGTTCCATTGTGTACAATAACTGGCATGCATAGGAATAAAACATAGTGAGATTATGTAAGGAGTGCATGCACAAATCCAGAGTGATGGTAGCAAACTGTGGATAGACCCAAAACCAATGATAGCAGGCAGATAATAGCTTTAGTTAAAAAATGCAGATAATGGCTCCTTTAATGTTTGTTTGCACCAAACATGAAACTCATAGTAGACATCGGAGATTAACCAGATAGTAGACAGATAGTACTGATTGCTGCCGGAATATGTACCCCACAACCATTTAAAAACTCAAGTTTCAGCATTAGTTTGGACCTGATTCGGAGTTTAGTAGGTGAACACAATGATAATGTAGCATGTCATCATATTAAGTGATGCATGACGTAAGCAGACACGGAAGAGTGCGACCTCTCTTGCGGACCCGTGTAGTCCTCAAGGTCACCTACTCAGTTGATGATGGTAATGCAGTTGCCGTGGCTGCCGGCGGCGGGGAAGAAGATCTGAGGCGGCGAAAGACAGTCTGGGGAGCGGATCCCTGCTGTGGTGAACCCTTCCATCGTTGGAGCAGCTGAGATGGGGTGGAACACAACGCCGCAGGAGCAGGACAAACCACACAAGGTTTTCTTTGACACATATCTGTAACATAAGTAATTGAGTAAGGGCTTGTTTGAATTTGAGGATTCTAACAATGCAGGGATAGTAAATAGACAGGAATAGGATAGGAATGCATGTGCAAAACAGAGAATTTAAAAACACAGGATTTCTGCCAATCTGGGTGTTTGATTCACAACAATTGGAAGATCACAGGATGCAAAAAAGCATGGTGAGATTAAGTCAAACCACAAGAAAATGTACGGTTATATGCTATTATGCTACTATCTCTTAGTCTTGTTCTTGATGAATAGGAATATGAAAAGGAGGAGAAGTGGAAATTAGAATTCCTACGGTTTTTCTTTCAAGGAGACACTAAAGGAACAAATCCTACAGTTTTCCTTTGCACTATTCCGTTGCACCAAATTCATGAAAAGTAGTACCATAGGAAACTTCCAAATTCCGATGTTTTTCATTCACTTTTCCTTTCAAGCACTGGTGATTCTAGTAGGCAGGTGAGGGAGTCCTGGATTAGGGGGTGTTCGGATAGCCGAACTATACCTTCAGCCCGACTCCAGGACTATGAAGATACAAAGTTGAAGACTTCGTCCCGTGTCCGGAAGGATCTTTTCTTGGCGTGGAAGGCAAGCTAGGTGTGCGGATATTCGAGATCTCCTACCATTGTAACCGACTCTGTGTAAATCCTAACCCTATCCGGTGTCTATATAAATCGGAGGGTTGTAGTCCGTAGGACAACCATCATCATACACAATCATACCATAGGCTAGCTTCTATGGTTTAGCCTCCTTGATCTCGTGGTAGATCCACTCTTGTACTACCCATATCATCAATATTAATCTAGCAGGAGTAGGGTTTTACCTCCATCGAGAGGGCCCGAACCTGGGTAAAATAAAGTGTCCCTTGTCTCCTGTTACCATCCGACCTTGACGCACAGTTCGGGACCCCCTACCCGAGATCCGCCGGTTTTAACACTGACAGCAGGCTTGAGCAAGGAAAATCCTACATTGAAAAAATGTTTTTGTGCTACTTCTATTACTTTGGACCCATGCCACTGCCATACTAGCTCAACTCCCAGGCCCATCGACAAATGCACAGCTGAAACGCGCAGAGATAAATAATGATGGTGTTCAAGAGAGTCCATAACGGATAGCTAAGTTGCCTGGTATCTCACTGCTTGTCATATAGTAGGATAAATAATCGTATTTCCCGTTACTACGAGTGCTCAGTGGACAATATATATAACATGTAGAGTAAAAAAGAGATGCAACAAGTGTACTACCTCTTTGGCAAAGCCATGTGGATCTCAGCGTGATTGGGTTGGCCGGTGAGGATGCTCCGGCTGACTTGGCTGTCGGAGGAGGGGAAGAAGATCTTAGGCGTCTGGAGATGGAGCCCGAGGTACTGCTCCGCTGTGATGGAGGGTTTCGTCGTTGGAGAAGCTCCAGTGAGTTGTACGACGCCGAGGCTGAAGCAGGACAAGAGAGACAACAAACAACATTAACCTGAGTGGAATTCTAATAGCATCTCCAATACATGATGTAAAATACATAACCACAAAGTGCTAGATGTAAAATACATCAGCCGCTCATCTCTGAACTTAACTGTCGAAACTGAATTTAACAGTCAAAACTGAACTTAACTGTCGAAACTGAACTTAACTGTCGAAACTAAATTTTGCTGTCGAAACTGATTTTTGTTGTCGAAACTGAATTTTGCTGTCGAAACTGAACGCACTAGCAAGGTGAGGCTACACGTCGGTCGACTGACTTCTTCATCTCTGGTCAATCAATTTTGCAACCGTTGGATACGAAATCAAGGGCCTGCGGTTCATCTTCAACCTCCACCCCCCTGAGCCGGCCAAACAGCAGCCCCCCGCCGCCCGCGGCCGGCGGTGCGCCGCCCCGACCACCCCGAAAACACTCCCCACCGCCGGTCCACCGCCACCCCGGCCATCCCCCTAGGCCCCCTCGTGCTGAGATTTTTCTCCAGCGATCCCCACGCCACCGCCCCGCCAACGCCCCGCCACCGCCGGCGACCACCGCCCCCATCCTGAACCCTATGATAGATAGTGGGGTACCTCTCCGGCCAGCCCCCCTCCCCGCTGCAGCTGGTTCTTCCTTCACCCCGACGAGCCCCCCACCCCCTGAAAATCGACTGACCCAAAAGTCGATTCAGTCGACTGAAGTGTAGCTAAATCGGAGCAGCATCGCAAGCAAGAGCAAGAGCGAGAGCAACAGCACGAGCAAGAGCAATAGCAAAAGTAGACCAGGCAGGGGACCGAGAGTAAGAGCAGAGCTGCAGCGCGAGTGAGAGCTAAAGCAGCAGCAAGTCCTACTGATGTGGACGTCGCCACCGAGGGAGCGACGCCATGGAGGAAGTGGCCAGCGACGCCGCCGTGGATGGAGTCGCGCCATGTCGGCTCGGGACCAAGCACCGGCAGCACCGTGAGATCGAATCAAGAAGAAAATGCGGCGATTAGTGTACAACCTCTTTGGTGGCGCTGATTAGGCCGCAGCTTCATCCGAGGAAACGGTCATTATGATGCTCTTCCGGTGGTGCAGGTGAAGACGGTGGTGTGGGAATGGAGGTGGCGCGAAAGACGAGGGGAACATCGGGGTAGCTCCTTGGAGGTGGAGGACGGGGTGGCTGAACCGGCGGGATGATGAGATTGACGATGGATCCTCATCTGGTACGGTGGATGAGGGACGTCGAGGTGTTGTTGTGGACAACGTCGTTGGGGAAGAGGCTCCGGCTGTGTGGCGGACGGAGCAGGGTGTGGGGTTTCGTCGCGGGTTTTCACGGCCTTGGTGTACAAATGGGTGGGCGGATGGGATGGCCGTGGGGAACCATGTCTTAGAGACGCGCTTGTCCGAAATGTGGGGTAAGTTACGAAAGTACCCCCACCGATTTGAGGCGGTTCTTTTGGTTCAGGGGTACCACGGGCATTTCGCATGTCGGGATTTCACAGGAGGTGGGAGTCTTCATGCGTGTTGTAATTTCGGAATAGCAAGGCGCGGGTTGAGATGGAGGGAGTTATCGGAGCACAACAAGATAAAGATATATCTTAAATATTTCGGGCTAACAAGGCGCGGGTTGAAGAGGCGGGAGTTTCGCAGTACGATAGACAGAGACGCTAGCTTGAATTTTCGGCATAACAAGGCGCGGCTTGAAATTTTGGAAGAACAAGCTTAACGTGTACCCAAAAAAAGACAATTTGCACCTCAACACGCACAACACACACACACAAACACCATTTAGACTAGAGTAAGGTACACGTGCATTGCACGCATGAGATTTGGCAACCAAATTATGAATAAATACCACATTATAGCATGCAAGTTTTGAGTCATATATGCATGATGTAGATGTTCGTTTAATTCTTATAGTTCATTTCATTCAAAATCATCTAGTTTCTATAAGAAAGCTAATCTATTTTAAGATTAATAGAATTGTGCGTCGTAAGACATAAAGTAAAAACAAATAATGGCAAATCATGTAGAAGAACATTTGGGCAATTCTGATACGGAAGATTCTAGAACAAATAAGAAGTGCTTGTGTTTTGATGTTTGCGCATTATGCTTAAGTTCAACCATGGAGTCTTCTACATTATACATGTGGCGAAATCTGGTGGAATCTAGATGATATCCAACGGCCAGTAGTGCTCAAATTTGCCATCTTTGGACCATCGTATTCGCCTCATCCAACGACCATCTTTCAAAGTTAAAGTTACCCGCACACAATATAAAAAAATATAAAATATAATATATATAGGGGTATAGATATAGATATGTGATGCAAAAGCCGCCATCATCTCCAATTAGAATAGTGTGTCCATGCACGGATGCGACGTGGCCAAATGATGTCTGCCATCGGTATCTCAAATTCCAATCAGTCTGACCTTGTTCAATGTGTATACTTTACAACATGCTCGTTTCCAAACCACACAGCGCGGATCTCCATTATATTCATGCATGCATGGGTTTCAAACATCAGGATCTCTTATTCAAGTATTTGAATTCAACTTTACATTGATTGTGACCTCACCTATTCAGCTACTCTTTTACGCCCACACAGTAGTCTTCTCTTTATAATTGTACCACTAACTTTCTCTCGTGCATGCATGCACACACACTACCAGTCGGCATTATCCATCGCACGCATGCAATCTTTTTCTTCAGGTCGGTCTCCCATGAAGGCACACACCAACACACATCCCCCTCTCCATCATATCGGGCATTCTTGATCTCTCATGCGTGCATGCACAACGATCGATGTTCCTCTATGTATGTGTGTATATAGCTAGGTCTTTCATAGTTTTCCACACAAATCGATCAATCGATATATCCAGTGAGGTCTCACCCTCTTTCCCACGTCCACATCGATCAATCTATACCTCTCTATATAGGATTAACATATATAGCTAATACACCCACATTAATTATGTATCCAACGTCCCCCTCTCATCATCCATGCCTTCCGCATCATCTCTCAGATGCGTGCACAATGGCGAAGACAGGGGGCAGTAAGGGCCCTGCCCCCTCCCCCCCTAACATCACTATATATCATGGCTAATATGAATGTGATCATTAGACAATTGCTGCTAAAAATGGTTTAAGTTCATGAATTGACCCTCCTCGTAAAGGATTAGCAATGCTTGCCCCCCTAGCTCATTTATTTTTCATGGCTCCGCCACTGCGCGCATCAGCACACGTGTTCGCCCCCTCTCTCTAAATATCGATCTCGCACTTGTGCATTCCTTCATAGTCTCCCTCCACTCGGCCCCTCGCACCATCTTCTAGCCCCCCCCCCCACCGGACATGTACAATCTAGCAGACTCCATGTTTGAACTTAAGCATAATGCACAAACCTCAAAACAACAGTGGTTCTCTTTTGTTCTAGAATCTTCTATATCGTAACTGCCCAAACTTTTCTTCTAGTTGAATTGCCATTATTTGTTTTTACTTTATACTTTACAACGCACAATTCCATGAATCATAAAATAGATTAAGGGCTTCTTTGATTCAATGGATTCTCAAAGGAATTTTGGAGGATTGTAATCATTAGGAATTTTTCCGGTCTTGGTTGTTTGATTCGTAGGATTGTAAACCATAGGGTTTTTTCCATATGATTCATTTGCACTAGATTTCATAGGAAACATCACATCCACTCAAACCTCTTTGAAAGAATTCTGCGTTTTTTCTATGCACAATCAAACACTCATACAATCCTGTAGGATTCAAGACGACATTCCACTATAATCCCATGTTTTTCCTATTCCCGCGTTCTTAGCTTTTTTATAAAAACTAATTGATTTTGAACGAGATGAACTATAAGAATTAAACGAAGGGCTACATCAGGCATATATGACTCAGAGCTTACATGCTATAGTGTGGTATTTATTCTTAATTTGGTTGCAAAATCTGATGCATGCAATGCATGTGTACCTTACTAGTACTTCGAGTTTGTGCAAAACACGTAAATTAGGATACCAATGGTACGCTACAAAGTGTCTCTCTTACCGTTCATGAAGCCACATGGCACATGTGTAGGCGTTGTCGCGACCTCCTTGCGTGGATTGATCACAGTGAAGTGCTGCTGGTTCCAGAAGAATGTACTCGTCCTCCCTGAGCCATACTGGCGGTACATGCACGAAGCGAAGATGTGCACGCACGCCATGCACACACTCATTCCTCGCACGCACACGCGGGTACACGGGCGGACGCAATTTTGTACCAAGATCCACCCCATGTGATAATTTGACGCGTGTAAAGTCGTTCACTTCATTGATGGTCAATTAATACAGCGCATGCAAATTGAGTGGACGTGAGGGCGGAAGAAAGACATTATTACTCCACTGCGTGCATGCGAGTAGTTAAATCGTGGGTTGCTAGTAGTACTTCCATTGGTCTCCTTCGTATTTTGTACCAATTTTTGACAGTAACATAATATTTACGCATTTGAGCAGTGTAGTACTTGAAATTTATATTCCGCTAAAGTCACCGGGAGCCGTTTCGGGCCTCGAAACCAAAACCATCGATTAATCTTTACATTGTTCCCATCACATTCGAAAGCCTGCTCACACCTACTAGTAGTACGTACCAAACCTGAACGTGTTCCACTATGCAGGTATTAGTACTAGTGCTAGTACTTAGGTTATAAAAAAGGGAACTACCTAACCGAAAATCACTCTACCTTTCCTCCTCATAAGTGCTTCTTCTTCGTTCATTGTTGCCATGGCCGGTGAGCAGAGCTCTAGGTCGAGAACTACTCGTAACAAGGGAGCTGCAACCAAGGCTGCGGAAAAAAAAGTGAGGGCTCACCGCCATGCAGAGACCTTGAAAGATCTCTCACGGGCAGGCGATGGCTCCCAGGAGCGCCCTAGCCGCGGAGGCGAACATGCCGACCCGGTGGAGCTGGAGTCGTTATCCCTCGACGGCATGCCCGATCAGCTCAATAAGTAGAAGGAGTTCATCCAGGGCTTGATGGAGTTGCTGAAGGAGAGCCTCGACGACATGCCCGCTGAGCTCAATCAGCAGGGGGAATTGACCGCCGGCTTGGTGATGCTGCTGAAGAAGAGCATTGCCTCAGAGAAGAAGGCGACCGGAGAAGTCCTGCGACTTCGAGAGGACAATGCGAAGCTCTGCCACGAGATCGACCTGTTGTAGGAGAAGAATGCCGGCTGGAAGAAGCTGCATGAGAATAGTAGTTCCTCGATGAAGATGCTGCAGGCCCTCGCCATGGAACAGAACGAAGAGTTGGCGAAGCTCCGCATCGAGCACCCGGCTACTGTCAAGGTACGTAATATGGCCGTGGAACAGATGATGAAGGCTCGCGTCGAGAAATGCCGCGTCATGGACACAACGATGAAGATGGCGGAGGAGATGCGCAAGGAGATGGAGGTCGTGGAGGCGATGAAGAAGCAGTTATGACTCCGCGGCGAATTTGATCATTTGAGGTGATAATCTTCCTTCTTCTTTTGCTCCTGTGTTTCATCTTTTGCTTCGGGTGTTTCGTCGCACGTGTCATGTTCTCTGCGAGGCATGAATAGAACAATGTTTTTTTAGGGAATGAATAGAACAATGCTAACAATTAGATGACTAGCAAATTAGATCATTTTTATCGCCATATGGCACTAGGCTGCCGTGTTTCATGCTCCTCCATTGCAGTACTACTCCAGTGGAAAACTTGAGTATACCGCACGGTTCTTTGCTCCTCCTCGATCAGGTCGTCGGTGCATTTATCCAAGCAGTCAAATCACAAGGCACCGCCTTCCAGCAGTAATGAGCCATCAAATCACAAAGGCCCTCGCCTCTCGTGAAACCGACCAAGCTAGACTGCCCCGCCCTCTAGCCTTTTAAAAAATGTATACTTTTGTACAGTCGTAGTATCGATGGATTGCGCCATGGAGCAAAACTTGAAATTAAAATAACGTGGTACATATAGACAGCGCTCGTCACCAAATTATGCATATAGTACTATTAAAAAGGCCAGTCACAATAATGGTGTCCAGCACAACCCACCCCTCAAATAAAACTAAGAGGGTGCTTGGATACGTTTTAGTCCCATGACTAAAAGTAGTGGGACTAACACATGCTAGCCTCACCCATGCTTGGATCCAAATACTAAAAAGGCTAAAATCAAGTTAATGAGCATTTATTATCCTCCAAACCCTCCAATCCAGAACTCGCCTGTGTTAAAGGAGAGGAGTTAAATGAGTAGAGAGAGGACTAATCCACATTTTAGTAGGGGTACCCCTGACTAAAAAATTTTAGTCTCAAGACTAGTTTTAGCCCCTCTTTAGTCAGGGGTGCTTGGAACTTTAGCCTCTTAAAGAGACTATTTTTAGTCAGACTAAAATAAGTCCCTTGGATCCAAGCACCCTCTAAGCATCCTGGAATCATGGACAAAACTAAGCACCCTGAAATTCTTTGACAACTAAACTGCTGGCTATATGATGTTGGCCATATATAGTGTACGTATATAATGTGAAGAAATGAGTGGTAGTACTATACCAACTAAAAGATGAAATGTAAGAGTCCTCGTCCACGTCCTCGACTTCGTCCTTGTCCCTCTTCCTCTTGGCCGATACTTCTTTGCTTGAACCGCACACTTGGCTGTTGCTCTTCATCCTACCCTTGTAGATATTGAAGCAAAGGTAGCCATCCATTGCAGCGTAGTGGATGTGGCCTATATCTAGTACATTCCGCTGCCATCCATGACGATGAAACGTGTATGGAGGTTTCTCCAGTTTACCATACGAAGGATGAACCATGGCTCTTGCCAGGGTCAGCATTGAACGCTGAAGAGAGGACACCAGCCGATTCTTGTGGAGGTCGAAGGTGTTTCCTACAACGAGGCCTACTCGACGCAGGACTTCTTTGTCGTTACCAAAGTCTACATTGATGAATTTGACTAGGTTGCTCCTGAGGAAGTCCTTAAAATCCTGGCACTCAACGTCGGCATCGCATATGTGGTAGACCAAGCATAAGTCATGCACGCAAACCTGGATCACGGCGGGCTTCTTCCTCTCTTCATCCTTTAGATCCTTCTCTCGTCCCAGGACTGTGGTGTACTCAACATCTAGCCCAGCGACCCACTCATCATCTGAGTTTTCAAACATGCGTCTGAAGCGAGAAAGGCATCCTTTCACCGTCGCGGAAGAATGGGTGTAGATGACGTCGAACTCATCGCCGTTGATGGTTCTAACCTTGTACTCACCGCCGATAGTGGAGATTTGGGACGCCATGGATTTGGGAGGAGGGTTAGGATTAGTGGAACTGCCGATAGTGAACCACCATAGTATTGAAGGACGTGCGAGGACGAGTAGGAGCGAACTGCCAGTGTGCGAATGGCAGGGTAGTGGCTTTCCATTCTCCCATGATACGGGCTTCCGAGAGCCCTTGGATCTAAGATCGAATGGTTGCATGGCGTGATTCTAGACCTATGGGTGAATATCCTATCCTGGAGGGTTATTCTACAAATTTTCAGCAACTTAGCATGTGAACGTTTGATCTCAGATCCAAGGGCTGCCAGCAGCCCGTATCATGGTCGCGCCTACCACGACCGTCACATCGCTCGCGCGGTCGCGCCCTTGGAGATTTAACACGGTGCGTTAGGCTATCTGATGTTGGCATGTCATACATAGTCATCACTTAGTCACTCAGACTACAACAAGGTTGGCTATAAGTGTATTTTTTTACTCCTCTCTATCTCTTTCTTCGTACTCAAGGAAGAAACGGTGCTATGTGTGTGTATTTATTGCATTTGCCAAGGAGTGACCTCTTCCAATGAAATGGTGTTGCTAAGTTTGCTTCATTTAATTAGCTATAGACTCAAAATTGTCTTTTCACCTAGGTACACGCGCTTAGCACCGTTTCTTCCTTGGGTCACCAAACTAGTCTCTCTCTTCTTGATTAACTTGCCACATAGACTTTATGCCTATGTGGCAAGCTTAAGCACCTGTAGGAGCAAGTAAAAGTAAGTACAATAGTGCGCTTTACATGGCATTTTTGCATATGTGGAGGAAATAGAGGCAAGGAAAAAGTGGAGAAGTGGGCTCTCATGCAAGAGCCAGCCTCTACTACATGGTGGAGCATTGGGAGAGGCACCTGTATGGAGGTGGTCAGGAATCTAGGAGACTCACACCGGTCGTAGCGCCGCAGTTAAAATGATAATGGCAAGTCAAATCACGGGGCCCCACCTGTCCAGCAGTAACTCGCTGTCAAATCACACAGCCCTACGTTTGCAATAGCCTACTCCCTCGTCTTCTCGCGTCTCTGTCAAACCGACTAGGCGGAACTGTCCCGCCGCCTACCGTGTAGGAAAAGCCCCGCCCTCGACTTTTAAATAGTATACAGTATACTAATTTTGTATCCATGGATTGCGCCCGCGCCATGGAGCAAAGCGTCTAGAAAACGGAGCAGAGACGGTGTTCTTGCAATAGAGAAGAGGGAGAGGCAAGACGATGGTTTTGGAATGGAGATGATGGAGAGGAGAGGAGGTGGTTTTGCAATGGAGAAGAGGGAGAGGAGCGTGCAGCAGCGATTTAGGATTGGACGAGAGGGCCGGCGCGCTCTGACTGGATCAAAATCAAAATCTATTTACCCTTCAATGAAGAAAGCGACCCCACATTAACTAATCTCCCTTTTATTCTGGGTCATAATTGACCATGATTTTCGCACATAAAATATATGTTATACGTTGTATACAAGGACACTATCAAAATTACAATTTGCAACTATACAAGTCCACTAAAAATAATCACGGCAAAATTGATGGCGTTTGCCTCGTACTAGCACCCGAGGACATTAATATCCCTTGTGTGCATGCGGGAGTGAGAAGGTTAGCTTGCATTACCAACATTAATCAACCAATGAGGAGTAAGAGGGTTGGCTTGTTGTGCTTTGGAGAGAAAACCCACATTAATTAACACGACAATCAAGGTGACAAGCTAGCTTGCAACATTTACTTAAACATAGCATTGATTTTTACCTTGGTACCTGTAATATTAGTTTGTGGCCTTGTATAAAAAAATGAAGGGAGTATAATTTGAAAGTACATTCAGATACAAACCAAACGATACAATTTTTCAGATAAGAAACTACAACTTTCAGAGGCAGAGCATTTATATTAACACGGCCTTTTCAAACAGGGTTAACATCATGTTGGAAGTTTTATTCATGGTCGAAAATGGAACTACCGGCCAGTTAACATCATGCTGATCAACATTCATGCATAGCACATCTTCATATGATACACAGTCAAAATGCCCACACAATGTCGAGTGTGCGAAACACAGAGAAAACGAGGGACAAAGTTTTGGCAAGTGTTGGACGTGGTTTTGGAGGTCCATAGGCCTGTTTGTATTTTCTTAGGGCCATCATGTATCGACCGGCCTATGGACCTCCCATCCGAGGTTTTACTTTTGGCAGCCCAATTTATGTATTTTTTTGAAGAAAACGCAGAGGTCTGTTCTATTTTTCTATATAAGAATAGGAACGCCAGGACCAACTTATGTTTCCCTTCTAACTATATTATATATATTTAAATTATTTTATATGTTGACTGTTTAGTTCACATACTCCCTCCTTTTCGGTTTATAGGGCTTATCTCAAAATTTTAGTTTTTTCATTTTATAAGGCTCAATTTGGTTGTTTTCCATCACATGTTCAGATTCCAAGGTGCATTAAATCATTGCATGCAAGTATTAAGAGAAAATTGACCAATGCATGTACTTTATGCATGCATGCATTGGAATTTATGCATTGATAAACATAATTTTTTGAGGAAAACAAGTGCATTAATTAGGTGCTTTTGCAAACTACAAAATGTATTCCACCATTCATCATCTACCTTGGTTGGTGAGATTTTTGAATTGAGCCCTATAAACCGAAAAGGAGGGAGTAATTGGCAAATAGATCTCGCCGCCACCCCCCGCCTCCTGACTCCGAGCGCGCCTGCCCCCCTCAGCAAGTCTGTTGCATGCCCCATGGAGTCGCCGGCCATATCCACGGGGGAATGGCTGGAAGACAGGCAGATGTACAAGATGCATCTCCCACATGTCTACAAAGCCTTCCCGCGGATGCTCCAGCCGCTCGACTCCATCGCGCCGGCGGTGCTGCGGGTGACTCGAGGGAGGAGATGGAGGGAGCGGGCGATGCGGATCCGCGACGACGCTCTCTCCTGGACCCAGTGCACGTGCGAATGGAGGGAAGCAGAAGAGGAAGCTGCGAGGGAGGAAGTCGAGGAGGGACCGAATCCGTTATCTCACTCGCGCAGGTATGCTCGGATGTGCAAGGATCATGTGGATTGGGAACTTCGAATGAGATTTCGCGAAGAAGCATAGGATGCCCCACCCCAGTGAGCCGCCGATTGCGTTCGTTCGATGGGCGAAAGGAGAAGTGAATTCAGGAGATCCACACTGTGCTGCGAGATGGGAATGCTTGACTGGACTCCTGCCCACCAGTACGCCACCGAAGTCGTAGCAGGTGGATCCCCTACCTTACCTCTCCCCCAAACCTGCAGAAGATTGAAATTAGGCTTGCAATCTGCTTCAATTGAGCTGTCTGGTGGTTATTTCTGCTTCCTGAGAGACAACATCTGGCTGGAGGATGAGAAGGAACTAGGAACTCTGATGAATTTCCCCTATCACAATGGGGGGGGGGGCGCCGGTTGGGCAGTGGTACGGCCCACCTCTGCCCAAAATGGGGGCACAATCTCGGCAGGCTCCTGTAATTGCCCAAGATCAATCTGCTGGTGGTTCTGACTCTCAGATCAGTGGGAAATCTCAAGGCAAGAATCAGTAAAAGAAGAGATAGGACATCCAGAAAACTGCTCCTGCCCCTGCTTCGGGCCTTATGGCATACTCTGAGGTGATCTGCTACAACTGTGGGGATCCAGGGCATCATTTGGATAAATGTGTCAAGCCCAAGAGTTGTTTTATCTGCAAAATGGTTACCCATAAAGTTGAGAATTGCCTTGTCAGAAGGAAAACCCACAATTCTGCTAGATATGTTGGAAGTGCTGCTCCAGGATTATGTCCACCATTGACAGAATTTTCTGTGACACAGAATTAGATAGTTTCTTTCCCCTTTCTAGTTGTAGAGCTCTGCCCGGATGTGGTAGTGACCACACTCCTTTGCTCTGGGACTCTGGTCTTAACCAAACTCCAAAGAGCAATAGTTTTAAATTTGAAAGGTGGTGGTTGCTTAGAGAAGATTTTACTGAGCTAGACAGGAAAATCTGGAATGAGCCTACTGGGAGCAGCTGCCCCCTAGAAAATTGGCAGATCAAAATCACGAGATTTAGAAGAACTACCAAAGGGTGGAACTCCAATGAGGAAGCTAATCTTAGAAGATAAAAAAGGCTTCTCCTCCTTGAGTTTGATTCTCTAGATATTAAGGAAGAAACCACTGACCTCTCTGAGGCTGAGACTAATAGATTAAACTTTGTCCATGGAGAGCTCAAGAAAATTTGTCTTCAAGAAGAAATCAAAGCCAAACAAAGGTCTAGAGAAAGGAACATTAAGGAGGGTGATAGAAATACTTCTTACTTCCATGCAGTAGCTAACCAGAGGAGGAGGAAAACCCTCATTCACTCCCTTGATGGCCCTAATGGCCCTGTTATTGAGGTAGGTGAGATGCTGAAAGTGGCTAGTGACTTCTACAAAGACCTGTTTAAGAAAGAAAACCCTTCTGGGTTCTCTCTACAAAACAATTTTTTCTCTGCTTCTGAAAAAGTCTCTCCTGCTAAAAATGAGCTGCTAGAAGCCCCTTTTTCAGAGACAGAGGTGAAGGAAGCCATTTTTAGCTCTTATCCTGATGGGGCTCCTAGTCCTAATGTGATTCCCTTCTTGTTTTACCAGCATTTTTGGGACTTGGTGAAAATGATCTCTTAGATCTTTTCCAAGCCTTTCATAGAGAAGAGTTGGATCTAGCAATTTACTCATGGGGGATCTGTTGGGGTCAAGTTAAATAACTGTGAAAGTGATTTTTCCCTTGCTGGTAAAGGCCCTGGGCAAGGTGACCCCATCTCCCTGCTTTTATTTAATTTAGTAGTGGACGTTCTTACTAAAATGCTGAGCAAAGCTGCTGATCATAGTCTGATTGCAGGGCTCTGTCCCGAGGTCTGCCCTGGTGGCATCATCTGCCTTCAATATGCAGATGATACCATCCTTTTCTTAGACAATGACTCCACACATGCTAGCAATCTGAAAACTGTTCTAACCTGGTTTGAACAAGTCTCAGGCATGAGAATCAACTACTCTAAAAGTGAACTCATCTCTATCAACATGGATGATTAGGAGTTAGCTGACTTCCTCTCTATTCTAGTCTGTAATAAAGCTAACTTCCCATTAAGTACCTAGGTATCCCTCTCCACTATGATAAACTGAGGAGAGAGGATATCCAACCCCTTCTGGATAAGATCATTAAAAGGATTGCTGGGTGGAGGGGCAAACTTCTCTCTTACAGAGGTAGATTGATCCTCATAGAAGCTTGTTTGGCTAGCATTCCAGTGTATCTCCTCTCCTTCTTCAAGTTCCCTAAATGGGCAGTGAACCTCATCAATTCTCAGATGTCCCATTGCTTGTGGAATGATTTTGAGGGAAATAGGAAGCTACACCTTGCTAATTGGGCCCTAGTCTCTATGAAAAAAGATTTTGGAGGCCTAGGCATAGCTAACCTCCAAGAAATTAACATCTGTCTTCTAGGGTCTTGGATTAAAAGATTCTATGAGGAAGACCTGAAACCCTGGAAGCTTCTTATTGCCCATAAATACCTAGGAAACAAACCTAATATTTGTGTCCCTTCCTCCAACCCTAAGACCTCTAGATTCTGGAAAGGATTAAAATTTATTATGCATGCTGTGAAATTTGGTTACAGATGGAACATAGGGGATGCGAGCAGAACTAGGTTCTGGGAAGATAGTTGGTTTGGCACATCCCCCCAGCAGTCCAATTTTGGCCTATTTACTCTGTCCGCAATGAGCTTAACAAAAGTGTCAATGAAGTATGGGACAGTCAATGCCTAAAACTCTCTTTAACAAAAGCATTACCTTTACTGCCGAGCCGGATGCCCTGATTTGGTAGCTGGACAATAAGGGGAAGTATTCCTCCAGCTCCCTCTATCATGTTATCAACTTTAGAGGGGTTCAACCCGTGTTTATCCCTGCTGTCTGGAAATTGAGAGTTCCCCCTAAAATTCATGTATTTCTCTGGCTTCTCTCCAAAAACAAATTGATGACTAGGGATAACCTTAGGAAGAGACACATCATCAAACCCCTTGATTGTGTTTACTGCTTGGAACAAGAGTCTTGTTCTCACCTATTTTTTGATGTATAGTTGCTAAACATCTCTGGGCCCACATTGAGGAATATTTCTCTAGTCAGATTGGATCATCCTTCGAATCTGTCGCCAGATTCTGGATTGCTACCAAAAAGTGCTCCGTTTTAAACACTCTTAGCTCAGCTGTCCTTTGGTGCCTCTGGAAATATAGAAATGCTATGATTTTCAGTAACACCTCCTGGATTTCCATTCCGCAGGTCTTGAGGTTGATCAGGAACATGGTGAGGAACTGGGCGATTCTCTCCTCTGGATCGTACAAGGACAAGTTGATGAGCTTCGTGGAAACCCTAACAAGATCCCTCCAGAAACCGTTGGCGATCACTTGTGGCTGAACAAGGCTCGACCTGCTCTGGGGCTGGACTCGTGGGCTCGTCTCAAGATCTCTGATGAAGATGATGGGCACCTGGCGCCGAAAAAGAGGAAAATCCACCATGCTACGCCTTCTAGCCCGGTGTCTCCGCTTGTTGACTGGTCGCCGCAGGCTAACACGGCCCCTCGGCTGAAGACCGTGAAGGCTTCGCTGGACCCTCCTTGTGTCATTTGAGTGCTCTATCCGCTCTGCCTTTGGCACCGCTCGGGTGATTTGTGTTATTCAGAGAACTTGTTCATCCACCCCCTAGTTTGTAGCTTTTCCACCTTTGCTTTCGAACTGCTCTTTGAGCTGCTGTATCAGAATATGTTGTGGTTTCGTTCTCAGCAATGGAACCGGGGAGATGCTCCCTGATTTTCTAAAAAAATATTTCATATGCTATTACATATTATTTTTATGGTCATCATATATTTAACAGATACTTACATATGTAAGAAAACAATATCCCACATCTTATTAACTTATAAAAATAATTACTTAACAAATAAAATCCTGGATTGTTTTGGCACAAAAATCCTAGTGATTGTGTACAAAAGCTTGGTAAGATTTAAGGACGAATGTAATAATATCACTTATTATTTGAATATATTTATAACAAAATGCTCAGCCCCTTTTTATTTTTTGATAACATTGTTGGCCCAACCCAACATTATAATTAGAATCAGCCCAGCAAAATCGTGTATTTCGAGAAAGTGCCAATGACCTGTAATTTTCTAGGAAATAAAATAAACGAGTCGCATGGACGATACATTATTTGTTCACCCAGCCCAGCTAATGGCTGTAATTCAAAAAGAAGATCAAATTGACTGTAAATTCTACCGCACAAAAAAAAGACTGTAAATTCTGAAAAAATGGGTTTAATACGTGCCACATATTGGAGGCTGAAATGTGGGCAAATAGGTCGAAGCCAATGCAAGTCGTTGTCAATTTAGTCAACAAATGATTCTGATGTGTTAGCCATTGGAATTACATCCAACGACCGGCATTGGCCTTCAATCTCTCGTCTTCTTCCTCCAGCGCCGCCGGGACCACCTCCGGCCTCCTGCTGCTAGCAGCTCTGCTTAGCACGCTTCGCTATGAAGTGCTACTCCACTATTGGCCAGGCCATCCCTCCACCCCTCCACACCTCCTGTTCTTCTCCACCGACTGCCGAACCACACCGCACTAGAACCAGTTAACCCTCGTGATGTGGAATGCTACCTAACATATTTATTCGTGTAATTTTCTTTATTGCGGCATGATGGTTCAAATTCGTAAGATTCAAAACAAAAGTTTAAGACATAAAAAAATAATACTTCAAGCATAATAACAAGGTAATTATGTCTTCTCAAAATAGCATGGCCAAAGAAAGCTTATCCCTACAAAATCATATAGTCCGGCTATGCTCCATCATCATCACACAAAATATTCAAATTATACACAACTGCGTTGACATGCCAAGCAATTGTTTCATACTTTTGATGTTCTCAAACCTTTTTAACTTCCATGCAATACATAAACGTGAGCCATGGACATAGCACTATAGGTGGAATAGAATATGGTGGTTGTGGAGAAGACAAAAATAAGGAGATAGTCTCACATCAACTAGGCGTATCAACGGGCTAGGGAGATGCCCATCAATAGATATCAATGTGAGTGAGTAGGGATTTCCATGTAACGGATGCACTAGAGCTATAAGTTTATGAAACCTCAAAAAGAAACTAAGTGGGTGTGCATCCAACTCGCTTGCTCACGAAGACCTACGGAAATTTGAGGAAGCCCATCATTGGAATATACAAGCCAAGTTCTATAATGAAAAATTCCCACTAGTATATGAAAGTGACAACATAGGAGACTCTCTATCATGAAGATCAGGGTGCTACTTTGAAGCACAAGTGTGGTAAAAGGATATTAACATTGTCTCGTCTCTCTTTTCTCTCATTTTTTTGGGCCTTCTCTCATTTTTTTGGCCTCTTTTTTTCATCTGGAGTCTCATCCCGACTTGTGAGGGAATCATAGTCTCCATCATCCTTTCCTCACATGGTACAATGCTCTAATAATGAAGATCATCAAACTTTTTTTTACTTACAACTCAAGACGTACAACTCGATACTTAGAACAAAATATGACTCTATATGAATGCCACCGACGGTGTACCGGGATGTGCAATGAATCAAGAGTGTCATGTATGAAAGTATTATTGCCACAAATACGATGTTGTCGGTGTCCTTGGACCGGGGGTGCCCAGACTTGTCTGCATGCGGCCCATGATGTGGCTCCATCGACGGCCTGGTACGACCCAGCTTCAAGATCAACAATCCAAGACCCTCGCGAGGGGCCAAACCTCGTGAGGCAGACAACCCTAAGACCTCCTCGAGTGGCGGCCTCCTCAGACTGGCTCCCGAGGAGCGGAGATTAATATGCAAGGCTCACCTCACGAGGTTCAGGTGACGTGAGCCATGACGATCAAGGCCAGGCGGGCGCAAGCGGGTGCAGTGTACCAGATTCCTCGTTTGCGCTAAGGAGGCAAGTGCAGGCTTGGAGTCCCGGGGAATCAACCAAAGGTTTCCATTTTGGTGCAACAAGACCAAGACCGCCAGGATGGCAGGACAGACGTCATGGCTGAGCCCACTACGGCGTCACGACCAGAGGCTTTTGCAGGCAAAGACTACTTTTGTCGGGATAGCATGTACTAGCTGTGCCCCTTCGAATTTGGCCGTTGTGGGATTCCTTCCCGCCTTACTTTTGGGAAGAGGACCAAGGACACTATAAATAGGACTTAACCACCACCATAGAGGGAGGGATCATCTAGATCATCCTCACACCCACCAGCCCATCAAGCAAAAGAGCACCTCACCTCCTGAGGTTGTTCTACCATTGTAGTAGTTCATCCTCAGCCCCTCGAGGCAATCCACCACAAAGCTGGAGTAGGGTATTACACAGCAAGGTGGCCCAAACCAGGATAAACTGTTGTGTCCCTTCTACATCCAGTTCATCGAGCTAGGTAGTGAGATTAGCGAGTGGGCAGACTGGGGAGGACGAGTTCTTCGCACGCACCCAGAGTTCGAACCTCTCAAGGGTCTGCGGAACCCTGAATCTGACAGATGTCAACTACATGATCATGTAAAGCAATATGACAATCATGAAGCGTGTCATAATAAACGGAACGGTGGAAAGTTGCATGGCAATATATCTCGGAATGGCTATGGAAATGCCATAATAGGTAGGTATGGTGGCTGTTTTGAGGAAGGTATATGGTGGGTTTATGGTACCAGTGAAAGTTGCGCGGCACTAGAGAGGCTAGCAATGGTGGAAGGGTGAGAGTGTGTATAATCCATGGACTCAACATTAGTCATAAAGAACTCACATACTTAATACAAAAATCTATTAGTTATCGAAACGAAGTACTACGCGCATGCTCCTAGGGGGATAGATTGGTAGCAAAAGACCATCGCTCGTCCCTGATCGCCACTCATAAGGAAGACAATAAATAAATAAATCATGATCCAACTTCATCACATAACGGTTCACCATAAGTCCATGCTACGGGAATCAAAAACTTTAACACAAATATTTCTCAAATTAACAATTACTCACTAGCATGACTATAATATCACCATCTTTATATCTCAAAACAATCATAAGGAAACAAACTTCTCATAGTATTCGACGCACTTTACATGAAAGTTTTTATTATATCCCTCTTGGATGCCTATCATATTAGGACTAAATTTATAACCAAAGAAAATGACCATGCTGTTTAAAGACTCTCAAAATAATGGAGTTCAACAATTTCTATAAAATAAAACAATCACCGTGCTCTAAAAAGATATAAGCGAAGCACTAGAGCAATATGGCCTAGCTCAAAAGATATAAGGGAAGCACATAGAGTATTCTAATAAATCACGATTCATGTGTGTCCCTCTCAAAAGGTGTGTACAGCAAGGATGATTGTGTCAAACTAAAAAGCGAAGACTCAAATCATACAAGACGCTCCAAGCACTACAAAAAAATACACTTCCGTGATGATACGTGTTTGTCACAGTAGGTCGCGTTTTTTGTCATGCATGTACATCCATGACAAATTTATGACAGAATCAAGATAGTCATACCTGTGCTATCGTAGAAGTGTTCCATGACATTACCAAAATTATCATCAAGGAAGTGTCCACTTCCATGACGATAAATCACGCGTCACAGAAGTGCTTTCGTCAAGGGTGACCGACACGTGGCATCCACCGTAACGGAACGCCGTTAAGCTATCGGGTCAGGTTTTGGATCCGATAACCCGTTAACAGCCTCGACCAATGGGGATTTTCCACATGTAAAATCATCATTGGCTGGAGGAAATACGTGTCGGCTCATCGTTGGGACAGATGTCATCCACTCATTGGACGAAAGGAGCCTATGATGCGTCGACACATGGCACGGCCCAACAGAGGCCCATTCCTGTGAAAAGGCCGGCCCGTTTGACTTCGTCAAAAGGTGGCGGGCCGGCCCATGGAAAGCCTGTTAACAGCATGTTCGCATATAGCCCATTTACAGCCCGCTAACCCAAGGCCCGTTACGCCCTATCCGAATTAGGACCAGTAGCGTCATCTGGGCCATCCAATATGATTACAGCCTGTTTTCACTTCTGGCCCATGTATGGCCCATCACGTCTTTCGGCCCATATGAGTCCCTATGTAACTCTTGGCATATTAACGGCCCGTGGTGAAACTGGCCCGTAATGAACAGTGTATCACTTTACACCCATTAAAGGCCCGTGGTGAAACTGGCCCGTAATGAATAGTGTATCACTTTATACCCATTAACGGCCCATTATTCCGTTGGGCTGTTTCCAGCCCATGTTATCTTTCGGCCTTCTCAGAGCCCATTTAATCTTGGGATCATTTCCAACATTCATTTACTTACGGCTCGTTACTATCATTTTCTGCTTGTGGGCCAAATTCAGCCCGTGGTTACAGTCGGCACGTTTGTGGTCCGTTAATACGTTGGGCCATTTTCATAGCGTCATCAAATACGGCCTATTAACGATGGCTCGTTATGGTCAACCCATGAACGGACGATTCCAACTCTAGCCCGTTTACGGCCATAATGCGGTCTGTTTGGCCCATGTTTGGCCAATCGATCATACGGCCCGTATAAGGCCCATTGATGATACGGCCCGCAGAAGGCCCATCGTTTCTATGGCCCGTAGAAGGCCCATTGTTTCTACGGACCATAGAAGGCCCACTGTTTCTACGGCCAGTAGGAGGCCCAGTGTTACTACAGTAAATATTAGCCCATGGTTATTGTGGCCTAGTTTTAAAAAATAGGTTACTGCCGCCACTAGCTAACCGCGGAAAAAGAACTGCGATGACTACAAGCAAACAAATAAACAAGACAACAAGGAAATAAATAAGCAAGCAACTAACGCTAGGCTATCACGGCTATTACACATATTACATCCACTGGGCATCAAAGTTCGCCACCAGTGCAAATATAGGGAACAAAGCAGCATATCATATACACTGGTTGTCAAAGTTGGCGACCAGCGCAAATAAACGCCGCAGCAAAACAAATCCAGAACTGAAACCACTTCAGAAGATCTCAAGAAACAATATCCTGGGTACCCATAATGCTGCCAAGATGCTTAGCAAGCTTATTAACTTTCTCTTGTTTGGCGCTTAAATCCTCCAACGCTTGTTGTTGCACTAGAAAATATGCATCTGAATTCTGCAGGGACTTCCTCAGTCCTTTAGCTTCCTGTCGCAGCACATCTGATCGATGTCTTTCAACTTCAAGTTGAGACTCAAGAATACGAACTGATTCAGGCAGCGAGCTCGAAGAGCTTGTGCCAGCAGTAGTGGCCAGTAACTCGAACACTACATCAAGACAGGAATTTTGGGTTCCCTCACTATCGTCAAGATAGTTTTTATCAGCTTTCTTGGAGACCAACCGGGATGTCTCACTATCTTGAACCTTATCTACATTACTTCCTTTACCATTGGATAACGCGGTACTTGTCGTGCAATTGTCACGGCAGATGTCCTTAGTGTCAGGACTTAGTCGCGAGGCCAACGCATCTATGTGGTAGCTTGAGAGGGGTTGAGCGGGACGAGAGACGCAGGGCGGATCAACACGCAAAGACAAGGATTTAGACAGCTTCGGGCCCCGGGAAACATCATCAGGTAATAACCCTACATGCTGTTTGAGGCTAGATCTCATTATGCTCCTGAGGGAGTCGCCGTAAACCGGCTCTTGTGTCTAGCCCTAGAGATTATCGATTGCCTGTAGCTTGTCGCTTCTAACCTCTAACCTGTCCCTCTTTGGGGAGCCCTGCCCCTCCTTATATATGTTGAAGGGGCGGTTTACATGTGGATTCCTATTGGGATAAGGACTAGTCTATCTCTAATACAAACCGGATACAAGTCCTGGCTTTAACTCCTTGTAAGGCAAATATTCCTTTCCTCTTAAACCGGCCCACAATAGTTGAACCGGACTTCATGAACCGCCAGACGGGCCACCTGGTCTTGTCGCTCCTCTGACCCGTCCGTCGGGTTACCAGTGAGTTACAACGTCCCGACGGGTTGCTGGTAAACCGCCAGGTCTGGGCGGGTCACCAGACGAATATCGCCAAGTCCGGCCGGGTTAACTTCCGGCCGGTTTACACCGCGGGGTATATCCCCGACATTAGCCCCCAAGTTTAGCTTGGATTTATCTATGGTAAACTTATGCTGCAAATAAACATAAGAACAAATTTGACAGGTTGTACTCCGGGTTAAGAATTCTTGTAAACCGGCACCTGATCATCCTTAAGTCCTTGTCATTTCCTCCTTCTAGAAAATCCAGGTCAATAAGCCAGCGTCATACTCAATTTGCTGACATTGGTTTCTCACAGAAAAATATTGTGAAGAAATAATCCACTTGAGTCGGCTTCCAAAACGCCGGTTTAAGAAATATTGGTCTTGAAATATTTATCTGATATTCAGCCGGTTTGAAGATGATCCCGGTCTTGAAAACTTGCCGGTTTAACATTACCAAATGGCCGGGTTATAAAAACTGATGACCCCGGATTATGATTGTTGCAGACACCGGTTCATGATTGTTGCCAACATCGGTTTATGATTATTGATGACACCGGGTTGTAGCCACAGGGTCATAATGATTGGTGACGCCGGGTCAATCTAACTTGCTCAACAGAGAATTTGAAAATCTTTCTTCGATAATAATATAATACCTGTAGCCCCCAAGTGCCGGGTTGTCATGCTTGCAGCAACCTGGGACTTGTAATTGATTGATGCCCATAAAATTTCAACCAATGTAGCCCCCAAGGGCCGGGTCATTATGTAATTATCAGCAGGGACTTTGTAAGTATAATCTTGTAAACTTTGAACAGCAATGTGTAGCCCCCAAGGGCCGGCTCAGTAAGATAATATTGAGCCGGGACTTTGATATATACTTCTATGAAAATAACATCATATGATGTAACCCCTCATCATGGGGCTTGAATCCACGTCCACAAGGTTAAGAGCCTTGTGCTTTACCAACTGAGCAGTAGACCCTTCAATATAATAGATAAAAAGCTTTGTACCTTGAATAGTTGACAGGAGCAATTGGTAGCCCCCAAGGGCCAGCTCATTACAATGTGATGAGTTGGGTCTTCAATAAGATGAGAAAAAATGACCTTGCATTAGCCCCCAAGTGTCATGGTGCATGCTTGCAGCAACATGAGACTTGCATATTAGATGTAATCTCAATTTTGAATAATGTAGCCCCCAAGTGCCGGGTTGTAAGCCTGCAGCGACTCGGGACTATTCCTTCAATTGTATAAAATGATAACCATTGCGCTAAAGCGACTTTGAAATCCTTAATCATAATATTAATAACCGTAATAAAAATCCAGCCATGTTGGCCATTCAAGATAATATAATCTCGTATGAAAACCTTTATTCATCCAATATCATAATGAAAATTCAGCCAAGTTTGGCTATTTGAATAATATAATCCAATAATTTATAAGCGCATGATTCCAATGGCGCAATCCAAATATATACTGGCGACTTATAGTCCAAAGCCAGACCGGTTTAATAAACACTGGATAATTTATCATCATACTGGCGACTTATTGTCTTAAAGCCAGGCCGGTTTAACAAACACCGGATAATTTATAATCATGCTTTATTCGACCTGTTTCTGCATACAACAAGTTTAAAGTGTCCTGGCGGTTTACCGCCGGACGGGTCATAATGCTCAACATATAACCTGGGTTTATAACCAGGGCTGCACTTAAAAATATGAAATATATCATACCTGTGACATTGAATCACATCGTTGGCTTACCAACTTTTTGTAGTAAGAGTGATAACCCCAATCTTGAGTAATGATAACTCCTTCCATATTGCGCCGATTTATGATAAAACCGTACCGGGTTGTGATAAACACCGGATTAACCATATATATACTGGTGACTTGTAGTCAAACCAGACCGGGCTGATAATCTCCGGATTATAATTTGATCATGCACTCACAACTTGTAGTTGAAAGCCGAGCTGGGCTGATAAACGCCGGTTTACTCCGTAATAGGATGGCAACAGAAAAATAAACCGGGCAAATTGCCTCCGGATTAAAAAACGGATCAAGCTGCGTCAGCTGAATCGGTTTAAAAACACTGGTTGTTCGAAAGAAAAACGCAGTGAAAAACAAATAATAGGCAACCAAATATGAAAGAAAAATGCAACGGTAAAAGGCGTGCAAATAATGGCTGTTATGAGCCGTTCAGAAGGCATTACCATCGTCAAGACATGACCAAGCCCCCTAGAGGTGTAGCTACGGTTCAAGTCGACTAGGTCCCCAACTGAATCGTGGCAAATGTGCCGGCCAAATGGCATTGCATTGGTTCGGATTCGACCAAGCCCCCAAGTGACTTAGTGGCCTAGGGCCGATCAAGTGGCATTGCATTGGTTCGGACACGACCAAGCCCCCAAATGACTTATTGGCTATTAAAAGCCGATCAGAATGCATTACCATCATCAAGACATGACCGAGCTCCCATAAGGTGTAACTACGGTTCAAGTCGATTAGGTCCCCAACTGACTTAGTGGCAAATGTGCCAGCCAGAAGGAATTACCGTCGTCAAGACATGACCAAGCTCCCAGGAGGTGTAGCTACGGTTCAAGTCGACTAGGTCCCCAACTGACTTTGTTGTTCTTCTGTGAAGCGACCTCAAGGGGTAAACCGGAGGTTGCCCTAAAGCGAATCCACTCCGTGTAACCACGCATGATATAAAGAATAGATACCCCGCTTTACAAAGCGGGAGCCCCCATGTGATAAATAATATGTCAAGCCAATAAGGCCGGATACCCATGTTTGAACCGCGCATCATGGCAGCAGGTCCTCTTCGGTAATTTTTAACTTTTTTGCAAGAGGTAAATCCTTCTTTGAACCGGATGTTAAACCGGATATTGAGAGCTTCAAAGCTTTGTGGGGGACATCTTTCCCTTGAAATTGTAAATCGGAATCTTCATTTTCAGCCGGAAATTTTCTGACGGCCTTTCAACTCGAACTTGCGAGAAGTTAATTCCCTTTTGAACCAGAAATTTTTAAACCGGATTTGAACGCTTCAGAGCTTTGTGGGAGAATAGATTTCCCTTGAACAGGGTCGTAAACCGGGTATTAAGAGCTTCAATGAGACTGACTTCCCTTGAGCCGGATGTTAAACCGGAATCCTTTCTGATGATCCAGAACTTCTTCATTGAGCCAGGATTTTGTAACTGTCACATGCTTTCTAAACCGGAAATTTTCGAGCGGCCTCCAAATAACAGTAGCCTCCGAGACCGGGTTATCTTTCCCTCCATCGTCCTGGGTTTCTTAAACCGGTTGAAACTAGCAATATTTGCTGAGTCCTGTCATCGTAGCCCCAAAGTCTCAAGGTGACTCGAGGAGTTGGCTTGAGATTCTCCATTTTTGACCGTGATATAAACCGGCATAACTTGTATATCTTTGGTGTTGATAGCACGATGTGAATCCACAGAAGGTTGAGGTGACTCCGGCGGGTTGTAAATGATCCCATATGAGCCGTGCCAGCAACTCGGCCAATGGTTCCTTCCAACTAGCGATTTTGAAGTTTAACCAAAACTGTAGTGGTGATGACTTGTGCGCCTGCCCATTGAGCCATCTCGTGCAAAACGGCGGTTGATGATAATTTATCTCCAATTTGAAAGGAAACCGGGCTACCCAAGCTGTGACTTGCTCATACCCAATAAAGAGCTCATGCAGTCAGGTGCGGCCCGGTTTGTTGATGTAGACCAGGCCACGACAGACGGATAGCAAAAACGACCGTGGCTTTTAGAGGCGGCACAAACCGATGGGTCGGCCGCGGTATTGTAAACCGGCGTGGACGGGCGATTTAGCCACGTCATATTGATGTAAACCGGTCTGCAGAATGGTGGTTTGCATATATATATATTCATCGAGCTTAATGGCATGGTAAGATACCAGCACTTTCATAATGGTTGCGCGAGTTTATACATTCATGACACAGCCATAGCTTTTGCAATGAACAATTGTCCTGCATAAACAATATTGCAGACCAAGGCAAAGGTAAATAGTTCTTTGACAAAAAATAATATGTGCTAAAAATATATTTTAGATGGATATCACCTGATGTGTTTAGGCCGACAATAATCCGCCATGAAGTTGATGATCACTAGGTGAAACTGAAATCCCTTGCGGGTAAATCGGCCGCGGCGTGCTAAACCGGCACGGACAGGTGAGTCGGCCGCGACGTTTGTAAGCTGGTGCGGACGCGCGGACCGGCCGTGAGAGCGGACGGGCGAGTCGTCCGTGGCGTGGTAAAGCGGCACGGACGGCGAGTCAACTGGCACGTTGATGTAAACCGGACCACGATACGGGTGTCCGTGAAGCTGCACGGCACAGCCGAACGTGCCTCCACGGTGTAATATCACCCCTTTTTCTTTTAATAGTCGTCCTGCATAAAATTTATTAAAAGACAGAGTAATTGTTCTCAAAAGAATTGGTACGTGCTAAAAATACTGAGAACAGATAGCTCCTGACTTATTTTCCGGATGAACACGGATACTGGTATTGGATAAAGCTGGACATAGTTAGACGAAAAAGACAGCCCCACTGATGCACGTCTAATTTCGGCAGATCTTGATTTGGACAGAATATTTAATATAACTGGCACTAGTACCAGGCTTCACGTGGAATAGCATATCCATCAATCTTCGCTTTCCGTGTTAGTACCAATTGATCTTGACGTGAGCCCTCAACTAGTACTTGGTGGCTGAATTGTTTTCTCTTCATGTGGAGGAAACAGCCAAGGCAGTACACAGGGGGAACCAGCTGGCGTCACTGGCCGTCACAGGCATTTACGGAAGAAATATTCAGATCGCTTGGTTACTTCCTTGAGCCATGTGTCCACTGAAATCGTTGCTGTATTTTCCTTCTTCTGACGATGCGAGGGTGGCTCAGAGGCAGTAGCAAGCCATGGCCGAGTCCTCCTCCAAGTCGTGGAGAGGTTTGACCAATCGGGTCCTCCTCCAGGTCGTGGCCCCCTTTTTTTTTCAATGATATACGTATGTACTACTCCTGTACTTGATATCCATATAACACTACTCAATTGCGGAATTAACCGTGTCTCAATGATGGATTTCTTTGTATATCCTCTTTTGGACTTTTTGTCACCATCGGGAGCAGCTTCAACCCTTGATTTTGTTTTTTACTCATGTGGACTAGCAACAGTAAACTACCTCGGGACTGGATGCAGACTCTGATGCTTAATACGAGTAGTACTGGTTGCTGCCTCTAGACTTGATTTTGTAGACAGCAAAAATAACAGCCAGATCTCGCGGATCGGACCCGAGCGGCCGTATCCGATAAAACTTATATCTTCGGCAGCTAGCGATGACCAAGCAGATCGAAACCGTGTGAACTTTGGTTACGGCGACTTGCGTTTCTGATCGGAATAAATCTCGTCGCTTACCATGTTCTGACTGTTTGCCATCGAGATGATGTAGATTCTTCAAACCGGTTCTTCTTCATCCGGAAAAAACTATGAACTTCTCAAAACCCTATGAAAGATCCCTCCAAGAACTCAACGCCACTATGCGCGAGCCCCACGGTGGGCGCCAACTGTCGTGGAATTGTCACGGCAGATGTCCTTAGTGTCAGGACTTAGTCGCGAGGCCAACGCATCTATGTGGTAGCTTGAGAGGGGTTGAGCGGGACGAGAGACGCAGGGCGGATCAACACGCAAAGACAAGGATTTAGACAGCTTCGGGCCCCGGGAAACATCATCCGGTAATAACCCTACATGCTGTTTGAGGCTAGATCTCATTATGCTCCTGAGGGAGTCGCCGTAAACCGGCTCTTGTGTCTAGCCCTAGAGATTATCGATTGCCTGTAGCTTGTCGCCTCTAACCTCTAACCTGTCCCTCTTTGGGGAGCCCTGCCCCTCCTTATATATGTTGAAGGGGCGGTTTACATGTGGAGTCCTATTGGGACAAGGACTAGTCTATCTCTAATACAAACCGGATACAAGTCCTGGCTTTAACTCCTTGTAAGGCAAATATTCCTTTCCTCTTAAACAGGCCCACAATAGTTGAACCGGCCTTCATGAACCGCCAGACGGGCCACCTGGTCTTGTCGCTCCTCTGACCCGTCCGTCGGGTTACCAGTGAGTTACAACGTCCCGACGGGTTGCTGGTAAACCGCCAGGTCTGGGCGGGTCACCAGACGAATATCGCCAAGTCCGGCCGGGTTAACTTCCGGCCGGTTTACACCGCGGGGTATATCCCCGACATTGTTCTCCAATATTTTGTCCGCATTCTAAAAGAGAAACAAGTAGACACATCACATGTTTACCATGTTGTATATGAAACTCATTTTGGTAAATGAGTTCAGTAGTAAAGTGGACAGGATAACAACATGAAACAAACATATATCTATGTACCATGGTCACTTTATGGTCTATATCATTCTAGTTTTTGTTGCCAAATCAACATAGAGACACAGTTCAAATAATATTTGTTCAAGACAAAGCAGAATAGACAGAATATAAGTGTGGGTAACTATAGAGCAATAACAACACTTGTAATGTGCATAACATGAGAACATAACTGTTTATTCAATTGAAATTGAAATCAACATAGAGCAGGTTACAACAGCAAACCAGTTAAAGAAACAGGTTTAAAACATACCTGTTGCGCCATTGGAGTTTCAATTCCATCCTTCAAATTTAAAAATAGTTGGTATGAGTAAATACAGTAATGCAAGAGCCAAGGAGTATGAACCATAGCTACAGAACCTGACCTGAGAACAAATCTTCTTCTCCTTTAAGCGTTGAGTTGGGATTCGGAGTGGTGGTCCTTGTGCTTTGGGCACTACAGTTCCCTTATTAACTGCTCGTGTTTGGGTGCTCCGTGGTGGAGACGGTGTTGTGTCAACTGGAACTGGGTTACTATCTGCCGGGGTTGGGGTTAGAAGGGGTGTAGCTGGTTCTCTGTCCAACTGGGTAGGGGTACAATCTGCGAGAGTCTGGGTTATGTGTGGTGGATCTGGGCCTTGGGCAAGTACAACCGTGGTTCTATCTGCATCAACTGGTAGCACTATCTTTTCTGAAGACCGTGTTGTTACTCCCTTAGATACTGCCATCACGCTCTCCAATTCAAATGGCTGATAAACAAGAAAAGTAATTGAAAGTATAGACATTGTATGATAGACAGGTGCAATGGATAGTGGGGAATAAAAGAGGGCATGAAATAATTCATATTTATGTTGTCTAACCAAACAGGATAGCATGACACAATTTCACATATATGATGGCTAACTAAACAGGATAGCATGACACAATTTCACATTATGATGGCTAACTAAAAAAGATGGAAAGACATAGTTCAAAATATGAGACTATGTAAATAGGATGACATGACATAACTATATAATGTGTTTATTAAATAGGTTGGCATGCCATAATTCACATACATTCATGGATAGAATGCCATAATTCAAAATATGATGACTGTAAACACTAAACAGGATGAGATGATATAACTATATGATGTCTTTATTAAATGGGTTGCCATGCCATAATTCATTCAGATAGATGATGTGTATGTACTATGTAAACATGATGGCATGATATAATTCAAATATATGATTTATATAGTAAGCAAGTAAGCAGATGCCAATCCATATATGATGTAAAAACTAAGCAATGCAAGACAACATGCACGACATGGGTAATATAACCCTGCCAAGTTTGAGCATAGACCTCAGGGGGGGGGGGAATAGGACTGGTCATTAGTCTCTGAATCCTCCTCTGAGGAGCTCCCTATAACCAGCAAGATGTCTGCTTCAGCAGGTAGCATTGTCTGCTCTGAATACCTTGTTTTCACTCCAGATACTTCCATCACCGCTTCAAATGGCTGATGCACAGGAAGAGTAGTTGAATATACAAACATTGTCAACAAATGGAACACGTAATGCAAAAAAAATGATAGCATGATATAATTCACATACATGATGATTGGCTAAACAGCATGGCATTGCATAATTCACATATATAATGCCTTTGCAACAAGATAGCATTGTATAATTCACATATATAATGTCTTGCAACAAGATGGTAATGCATAATTCACATATATGGTAATTAGACACTGAACAGGTGGCATTCACACAAAGCATGTCCAAACTAATCAAATCACATAGCAATGCGAGACATCATACGCACGATATGAGCAACATAACCCTGCCAAGTTAGAGCATACACCTCAGGGGGGGAATAGGACTTGTCATCTGTCTCTGAATCCTCCTCTGAGGAGCTATCCGTAACCAGCGAGATATGCGCTTCGTCAGATAGCATAGTCTTCTCTGAAGACCTTGTTTTCACTCTAGAATTTGCCATCACCGTGTCAAATGGCTGATGCACACGAAGAGCAGTTGAATGTACTAACATTGTTGACAAATGTAATATCTAACGGAAAAAAAGGATGGCCTCATATAATTTACATATAAGATGACTAGCTAAGCAGTATGGCATTGCAAAATTCACATATATGATGCCTGGCTAAACAAGATGGCGTTGCATAATTCACATCAACGATGAATAAACTAAACAGATGGCATTCGCACAAAGGATGTCTAAACTAAGTAGATGACATATTTGATGTATAATGTAAGCAATGCAAGACACCATATGTATGATATAAACAACATCAGCATGCCAAGTTAGAGCGAAGACCTCAGGGGGTAAATAAGAGTTGTCTTCTCCTTCTGAATCCCCCTCAGAACAGATATCTTCCTCTCAATTACAATCTGATATGCATGGAGGGGGGGCTGCCTTTGCGCCTACCATGAAGCGACGTCTGCATGAAATTTTATTGCCACACAAGGCTCGTCTCTTTTGCTCTACATGTTCAGTTCCATTGTTTACAATAACTGTCATGCATAGGAATAAAACATAGTGAGATTATGTAAGGAGTGCATGCAGAAATCCAGAGTGATGGTAGCAACCTGTGGATAGACCAAAAACCAAAAATAGCAGGCAGATAATGGCTTCAGTTAAAAATACAGATAATGGCTTCTTTACTGTTTGTTTCCCACCCAACATGAAACTCATAGTAGACACCGGAGATTAACCAGATAGTAGATAGATACTATTGATAGTGGCCCCGATATGTACCCCACAACCATTTAAAAACTCAAGTTTGACCATTAGTTTGGAGCTGACTCAGAGTCTAATCGGTGAACAGGACGATAAAGTAGCATGTAATATTAAGCGATGCATAACGTAAGCAGACACGAAAGAGTGCGACCTCTCTTGCGGACCCGTGTAGTCCTCGAGGTCATTTGCTCGGTTGATAATGGTAATGCAGTTTTCATGGATGCCAGCGGCGGGGAAGAAGATTTGAGGCGGCGAAAGACAGTCTGGAGGCCGGATCCCTACTGTGCTGGACCCTTCTGTCGTTGGAGCAACTGAGCTGGGGTGGACGACGGCGCAGCAGGAGCGGGAAAAACCACGCAAGGTTTTCTTTGACAACTATCTGTAAGAGAAGTAATTCTGTAAGGGCTCATTTGAATTGGAGGATTCCAACAATGCAGGGATAGGAAATAGACATGAATAGGATAGGAATGCATGTGCAAAACAAAGAATTTAAAAACACAGGATTTCTGCCAATCTGGGTGTTTGATTCACAATAATTGGAATATCACAGGATGCAAATAAGCATGGTGAGATTAAGTCAAACCACAAGAAAATGTACGGTTATAATGCTATTGTGCTACTATCTCTTAGTCTTGTGCTTCATGCATAGGAATTTGAAAAGGAGGACAAGTGAAAATTAAAATTCCTATGTTTTTTCTTTCAAGGAGACACTAAAGGAACAAATCTGTGTGCTCAGTGGACAATATATATAACATGTAGAGTAAAAAAGAGATGCAACAAGTGTACAACCTCTTTGGCGAAGCCATGTCGATCTCAGCGTGATTGGGTTGGCCGGTGAGGATGCTCTGGCTGACTTTGCTGTCGGAGGAGGGGAAGAAGATCTTAGGCGTCTGGAGATGGAGCCCGAGGTACTGCTCCACTGTGATGGAGGGTTTCGTCGTAGGAGCAGCTCCGGTGAGTTGTACGACGCCGAGGCTGAAGCAGGACAAGAGAGACAACGAACAACGTTAACCTGAGTGGAATTCTAATATCATCTCCAATACATGACGTAAAATACATAACCACAAAGTGCTAGATGTAAAATACATCGGCCGCTCACCTCTGAACTTAAGTGTCGAAACTGAACTTAACTGTCAAAACTAAACTTAACTGTCGAAACTGAATTTTGCGGTCGAAACTGAACGCACTAGCAAGGTGAGGCTACACGTCGGTCAACTGACTTTTTCATCTCTGGTCAATCGATTTTGCAGCCATTGGATACGAAATCAAGGGCCTGTGGTTCATCTTCAAACTGCACCCCCTGAGCCGCCAGCCACCACCGGCCAAACAGCAGCCCCCCGTCGCCCGCGGCCGGCGGTGCGCTGCCCCGCCCGCCCTGAAAACACTCCCCACCGCCAGTCCGCCACTGCCCCGGCCATCCCTCTAGGCCCCCCGTGCCGAGCTTTTTCTCCGGCAATCCCCACGCCACCGCCCCGCCAACTCCCCGCCACCGCCGGCGACCACCGCCCCCATCCTGAACCCTAAGATAGATAGTGGGGTACCTCTCCGGCGAGCCCCCCTCCCAGTTGTGGCTGGTTCTTCCTTGACCCGGCGAGCCCCCCACCCACCCCTTGAAAATCAACTGACCCAAAAGTCGATTCAGTCGACTGAAGTGTAGCTAAATCGGAGCAGCATCGCAAGCAAGAGCAAGAGTGAGAGCAGCAGCGCGAGCAAGAGCAATAGCAAGAGCAGACCGGGTAGGTGACCGAGAGCAAGAGCGGAGCAGCAGCGCGTGCGAGAGCTAAAGCAGCAGCAGCTCCTACTGATGTGGACGTCGCCGCCGAGGGAGCAACGCCGTGGAGGAAGTGGCCGGTGACGCCGCCGTGGATGGAGTCGCGTCGTGTCGGCTCGGGACCGAGCGCCGGCAGCACCGTGAGGTCGAATCAAGAAGAAAATGCGGCGATTAGTGTACTACCTCTTTGGTGGTGCCGATTAGGCCGCAGCTTCATCCGAGGAAACGGTGATGATGATGCTCTTCCGATGGTGCAGGTGAAGACGATGATGTGGGAATGGAGGTGGCGCGAAAGACGAGGGGAACGTCGGGGCAGCTCCTTGGAGGTGGATGACGGGGTGGCTGAACCGGCGGGATGACGAGATCGACGACGGATCCTCATCTGGTATGGTGGATGAGGGACGTCGAGGTGTTGCTGTGGACGACGTCGTCGGGGAAGAGGCTCCGGCTGGGTGGCGGACGGAGCAGGGTGTGGGGTTTCGTCGCGGGTTTTCGCGGCCTCGGTGTATGAATGGGTGGGCGGATGGGATGGCAGTGGGGAACCATGGCGTAGAGACGCGCTTGTCCAAAATGTGGGGTATATTACGAAAGTACCCCCACCGATTTGAGGCGGTTCTTTCGGTTCAGGGGTACCGCGGGCATTTCGCGTGTCGGGATTTCACAAGAGGTGGGAGTTTTCGCGCACGTTGTAATTTCGGAATAGCAAGGCGCTAGATGAGATGGAGGGAGTTGTCGGAGCACAACGAGACAAAGATATATCTTAAATATTTCGGGCTAACAAGGCGCGGGTTGAAATTTCCGGACAAGCCTAACGTGTATTGTAACAAATCAATGTGCACCACAAATGTCATTCAAAACTTTGAATTCATGTTATGTTCAATTAAAATATTTCGCTGCGTGTATAATGCATGCAACCTACTACTCAAATGAACCTTTTAGTGCATTCCAAACGTATATGCTACCGCTTCAATATGAACTAAATTTGAATTCGTTTCTCTATTTGAATAAAATCTACAGTAATGATTGTTGTGAAGTCAAAGCATTTGAATTCGTTTCTCTGTTTTAATAAGATCTATCATCATCATTATTTTCAAGTTAAACCATCGTTTGTGTATTATCTTCACAGCACACCACATGATTAGTCTTGAGTTGCATATGAACTATGTGTACTATATGAACTCGAACTAGATTTTTTGAATCCACTGTATTGTGATTTCAAATCACATTACATTTCTAGCTCTAGCTAGATCTTCATAATCTAAATCATGTCTCATATGTATAATGTTTTTATCACATTATGTATGGTGGCCCGCCCCCTACGCCTACAACTATTTATATGTGAGTTGCAAACACCACACATTACCACAAATTCAAATAAAATGTGAGAATGTTCGATATATAGTATTGTTTAGATTGTTCGATATTTAGTTGTAAGGTGCAAACGCCACACATTATCACAAATTCAAATAAAATGTGAGATTGTTTGATGTATAGTATGGTTTAGATTGTTCGGCATTTAGCATGAGTTGCAAACGCCATGCATTATCACATTATGGTATAACATGTGCACAACACGTGTATCACCGCTATATTCACGCATGCAATGTTTAAAACACTATGATCTCCTATTCAAATATATGAATCTGCTTTCATATCAAATTATGATCTTTGTTAGTCTCTTACACCCACACAATCCTCTAACCTTTGTAGCTACCACTAACTTTCTCTCGTGCATGCACACGCCCTCCTCGCCCTCCCCCTCCCTCGGCATTCTATCCACCGGGCACATTCATTTTTTTCTTTAGGTCGTTCTCCCAGAGTCTCCACAACTCCTTTCCGACACACACCGATCGATAAACCTCTCCAGCGATGCCTGCCTACAACATACACACACACACCTTCAATCTCCTACTCTATGTGTCCTTGCCTCGTGTCTCTCATACGGTCAGACACACGTGTAAACTCTCGCCCCTCCTTTCATCGATCTCACAACCGCACACTCCTCCCCCTATCTAGCTAGTAGTTGGGCCTCTCGCACCACCTCCTAGCTCCGTTCTCTCTTTCTATCCGTCTCGCTGGGCCTTATTTGCCTCTAACAAATGGATGTACACCGACCGATCTCTCGCTATACATATATCTAGCTAGGTCCTTATAACTCGTTTTTACCCACACGTCAATCGATCTACCTCATTAGTTGTGTCTCTCCCTTCCTCCGACAAACAACAATTGATCTACCGATCTAGTTAGGTTTGCTTACCAAACACATGGTTCCCCTTCATCATCCATGGATGCATCCCGACAGATCTATCACGCCCAGGCACACATAGAAACTCATCCCCACTCTTATTGATAACATTGCAGTTCCACCCTCAGTTTGTCTAGTAGGCCTCTCCCACCATCTTCGAGAAGCAACTCCATCACCCATCCAGCACTCCACCCCTCTCCCTCCCTCTCTCTCTCCTCCCTCTCTCTGTCCCATCATATTTCCCGTCCTTCAGTTATGTATGGATGTCAACCGATCTCCCTCAAGACATAGCTGGGTCTCTCCTTCTCAACACATATACGAGTCGTTCTACCTCTATAATTAGGCCTCTGCCTACCCCTCCCCCCACCCCTCCCCCCCACACACACCGATACATCAAGCGCTCTAGTCATGACTCCCTGCCACACACAAACTTGACATGTGCCCTCTAACGTTCCGGTAGGCCAGTCGCCTTATATCTTTGACTTGCACACACACACAATTTCGATGGCTCTCTTCATCGATCTCGCACCCACCCACTTGATCCTCTCTTCGACTCTATCGATAGCTATGACCCCTCCCTCTCTTCTCGTGGATTGCCCGACCCTCTATGTATGATATGGGTAGGCCTCCATTTCACACACATTGCATGCAAAAATTTGTTTGAGATGTCATCGACACATATTCCCACAAATAATTCACGAAATCAACCCCACCCCACCCCACCCCAAAACAAAAAACACTCATGAACGCGGTTTGTATCTCTCACACACACCCACGTAGGCGGGGGACGTGCACAAAGAGAAGAGGTACATGCACAGCGCACGTACTCCCATCTCTTTCCCAACCACACCCGCGCGGGTACACGGTGGAGCTCATTTCTGTGCGAAAAAGGCAGCCCACGTGGTAATTTGGCACGTGTACTGGTTGTCCACTTGGTGGAGGGAGGATCGTCTACCACGGGTGAACAAACAAATTGCGACTTGATGTGTTATGTTAAAAAAAGAGGCAAACCATGTGGGGCCTACCTTAGAGGCAAGGCTCTATACACTGGAGTACTTTTGATGTGTCCCTTCAACTCGCAGAATGAGGAGAATCTTGCTTAGTACGCCGTCTCCCCCGCCCACGGGCGCGGTGGCTCGCAGGATGAGATGAAGCTTGCTTCGCCTTACGCCCGCTCCCTCGCCCATGCGCGCGGTGGCTCGCAGGACGAGGAGAAAAATTTACTACTCCCTCCGTTTACTCCTCGTCCCTACTACCTTGGTTATAGAGATTATATCATATTGATTGGAATATATATGTCCTTTAGTAGATTTCAATATGAACTACTAGTACATACTCCAAATACTGATGTATATAGACATATTTTAGAGTGTAGATTCACTCATTTTGCTCCGTATGTATCACTCTCCCTCGCCCCTCGACCCTCGCCCACATGGTGGACGTCCAGCAATTCATTCGGTCGCATATAGCCCGAACGATATATACTGCACTACCATTATTGCTTGACTTCCCGAAGAGGCGAAGAGCCAATCGCAAGTTTAATAGTATTTTGGAGATGCCAAGCACAAGGTTATAGGAGAACGACTAGTAGGTGCCGCATCATTTATAAATAAAGTTCTTTTTTCTTCAGTGGCACGTACACAATATGATAGGTTCATATGGAGAGAAAAGGAAACCGCTCCACTATATACATAGTCAGGACGGGCCAGCCTACACGGTTGCTTGCTGGGGTTGATCTCTTCACACTCTCTCGCACAAAACGACTATGGCCACATCTCTAACATCCCAGCGGATCACGTCCGCTTGGGGAAGGGGTGGATGCTTAGTGTAGATCCGGTTGCCGTTGCCGACGGCGAAAACCCACTGTTGGCATGTCCCGATCAGGGGTCCCCGCTGTTCTCTCTCACAAAGCCGGTGAGGTTGCCTTCGTCCCTTGCTCACTGCCGCAACGTGGGCAGTTGCCGCCTCCCACCGCCCTCCTCAAGGTTGAGCTACGTCCCTCAGGTACAACTCCCTTTACAGCCGGCTTGCACCACTGCTCCAGCCGCCCACATCACTCCCTGTGGATATTTCTCTAGTTCTTTGCTCCGCACATACCTCTACTAGCTTATACGTACTGTATTTGTGATGAGTTTATGTTTCATCAACTAGTCCCAGTAATCTTATTCTAATCACGCTTCTTCAATTTTCTTTGCCACAGGGATGCTCATCTCGATTTTGGTGAAACTGCACAAAATGATCCGATGGTCAAAAGGTTGCAAACTTGATTTCTTAGGAAGCGCCACATTGCCAGCAAATTAAAGCCTGGTTAGGGTTTACGGTTCAAGGGCTAGGGACTGCATGGATCGTTTTTTCTTTAGCTGTCTCTGTTCCAAAATAAGTGCCAACTTTAGTAGTAGTACAACTTTGCACTAAAGTTTGCACAAAGTTGAGACACTTATTTTGGAACGGAGGGAGTACATATTTGCTATGATCTGTCAACCATTGAGATGCAATAGCATGCATGTTAGTCTCCTTTGTATTTGATGAAATGTTGCAATGGGCAACCTTGGACGCAAGATACATGTAACAGAAGCTGGAAGCTTCATAGCATTGTACAAATTTATCTTGCAGATAAATTATAGTACGTACTATACTAGTACTTCCTCCGTTCCTAAATATAAGTCTTTGTAGAGATTTCACCATGAACCACATGCGGATGTATATAGATGCATTTTAAGTGTAGATTCATTCATTTTGTTCCGTATGTAGTGGAATCTCTACAAAGACATATCTACTAGTAATAGCTAGCCCCCACTACTAGGAATTCTCTATCCTCTCCTTGAGCCACATCATCAAAATTGATGTAGCCGTTAGTTGAAGTAAATCAGTCCATAATAGCTGTCTGATCTAGACGTTGAGAGGCTCCGCACTAAGCCACATGCAAGCATGCAGAAATACCGTGGAAGATGCATGTGAGTGGGTTTTAAATCACACCAACATGTCTGCATGCAAGCATGCACCGGTAGCAGGCATGTAAGTGAGCTTTTAAGTCCCATTAACATGTCAAAAAGAAACATATAATCCCATTATGTAGTAGGAGTTAGCTGATCTTTTTTCCTTACATGGGATGATCTAAATGATGATGGGAGTTTATTTAGTTTGGCTACCACATTTGTTATGCGGTTATAGAGTTTTTTTAGTTCTATGAAATCGATAATTTTGCGGGGACTCATCTAGTAATATTTAGGAAGGGAGGGAGTACTATGTAAAGAGTTAGGCGTCGCACGGTCATAGTGTGAGGTGGGCCATGTAATCACCGAGCCTGCGTGTTTTCACTACTCTTGCACGCCTCCGCTGTAAGAATGGAGAAAATTGTAATCTAGTAGTAGTACCTCCTTTCGCCGAAAGCGTGGGACATCCATTGGTCCTACCACCTCAGTAATAAAGACCAATGAGCCGTCAAATCACATAGACCCAGCAGTAAGTTGGACGGACGAAGCAACCATGATTCTTGCGCCAGTCAGAGATCGCGTCCGCTCTGCCGGGCATGAATGCGACACCGATTCTTTGGAGCGGCGTTGCCGTTTCAGGCAGGAAGCGTGCACGGGCGATGGAGGGGCTTTGGTTGGGCCAGGCTGGTCAGGAGCGGGCGTGGCAGCTGTCCGCATGTCCCTACTGGACACGCCCGGAAACGAGAGGATGCACGAACTCTCGCGGTTAAAACCGTACACTACACAACATCTCTCTGTAGGAGTAGGTCGATCTATCGCTCTCTCTAACACACACAAGTTGTTAAACACGCACACACACACACACACACACACACACACACACGCACGCACCTTGGTCCCGTTGCACCTTCTAACGTGACTTATTACACCTAGACAGACGGAGTAGTAAGTATACGAGATACGGTGGCACACTGACTTAAGTCGAATACAAGGGCCCAAAATTTGTGTGCATGTTATAATAAGGATCACTTAAAATAGTACATGAGCAAACAGAGGGATCAATTGGACAGTGTTCCCGAGCAGTAGCAAGATGTGTGAGGTAAGATACACCGCTGGCGCTTTTAATTTTTCTTATTAATTTATTTGTTTCACCCTCTAACTGGTGGGACCCAAGATACTATGTGGAGATAGGTAAGGTGACTAAGGCTGCATTATTTCTGCACCACTGTGGATAGTCTTACCACCAAAGCCACATGACACGATTATGATTCAAATCCCAATGACTCCCACACACAAAAAAAACAAACGGCATGCTTGTCACACAAATGCAGGAATGTATAAAAGGTTATTTCCCTCTCGTTGAACATAACGGGAGGGTTGTGTAGCTGGTTAGCCTGTTCGCTCATCAAACTTGAGGTCTCGGGTTCGATAAATACACTTGAGTATAATTTGTGCCAGGAGGATTCTTTGACTGGTCAAAATGTTTTCTAGGGTTTGCACGCTTCACACTCTCTCTCCAGTATATATATACACGTTGGATCCTCAGCTCTTGTAGTTGCTCTCTTCACACTCTCTCGCCCTCTCCCACTGGAGCCTCAACGCTTGTAGTTGCTCTCTTCACACTCTCTCGCCCTCTCCAGATCTAAACAAGACTTCGTTGGCCTCTCTCGCCCCTCACTGCTGCTCAAAGAACCGACAGGATCCGTCCGCCGGGAAGGGAAGGAGGCTTAACGCTGTCGCAGTCGGAGAGGCACTACCGGCGCAGCTGTTCACTTTCCACCCAGCAGCGGCGCAGGAGGGCCTCCGACCCCTTCTTCTTCGCAGCCGTCCCGTCACCCATCGAACCACGCCCCAAGAACCTTAAGGTATAATTTACTTACTCCACATGCATTGCTCTAGCTGCATGTATACCATGAATCTAGGACGTGGTTCAAAGAGGAAAGGAGTGGGGGAAAGTAGTGGGAAAAGTTGTATATAGCATGAATCTAGGACGTGGTTCAAAGAAGAAATGAAGGGGGAAAGTTGTATAGCATGAATCTAGGACGTGGTTCAAAGAGGAAAGGAATGGGGGAAAGTAGTGGGGAAAGTTGTATCGCATAAATCTAGGACGTGGTTCAAAGAGGAAAGGAAGGGGCGAAAATACTAGTTCAAAAAGGAAAGGAAGGGACAAGGCTGTAGAGTTTGAGCAGGACTAGATTTGATGCGCTCACATAGGGAAAGGTGTCTAAAGATAAAAAAACTGGGACCAACACCAATATGCTCCTTGGTTGTTTGTTCTTTGTTGCAACAAACTGTGCATGACCACAGTACATCGGTAGATGCACATGGTGCTGGTGCGTCCACTGTCCCGTGCAACTCATTAGCTGTTGTTAATCTAAGGCCCTGTTTGGTTAAAAACTCCCTAGTCCCTACCTGCTTGGTTCCAGGGACTAAACATGGACTAGAGGTTATTAAATGACATGCTAAAATACCATGTTACCCCTAGTAATGAACTAATAGAGACAAGGTGCGATGCGTGGCAGGGGCAACTGTTGGAAAAAGTCCCCAAAAGACTCCCTCGGGGTCTTCTTTCTTTAGTCCCAAATGCCCACTTTTAGTCCCTAAAAGTCCCTCGTGTTTGGTTTAGATGGGACTGACACGGAGTTTTTTTAGTCCCTACACCAAAATGTCCTTGTAAACAAACACCCTCTAATAATGCTGCTGGAAAATTGATGCAATGCCACAGTTAAAAGAAAATTACATGTTTAACGAATTTTATTGTTAATATCCGAAGTGCCTAGCCTGAGCCTTGGGTGTTGGAACTCAAGGTGGGGGGAAGGATTCGATTGAGCGCGAGAAGAAAAGGACAAGCCTTGGCCCCTTTATAAAGAGGGTCAATATCAAGCGTCCTCCGTGTGGCCATTTGGAACTTGCCTAAAATCGAGGAGTCATACCAACAGGCACGATTGGGTTACACATACCCGTATTGATGAGAATCCCGTGATAAGGGGGACACGATCTCTGCTTCGACAAGACATACCAATAAAACTGCCTCGCAAAACGTGTAGTGGCAGGCTGGGAAAACGGTTCAAATAGTGACCAGGCCATGGTATGATGTCACGTTGTGAAAAGTTGTCAGCAGATTAGATTTGTGGAAATATTATTCTCTCTACGGTGGTATGCGGAATTTGTTCTGCAGAGCCGGACACTACCCTTGTGTTCGAAACCTTCTATGGAGTATTCGGAGGAAGAACCCGCCTTGCAATGCTGAAGACAATCTGCACGCCGGACTCATCGTCATTGAAGCCTGGTTCAGGGGCTACTGAGGGAGTCCTGGATTAGTGGGTCCTCGGACAGCCGGACTATATACTTTAGTCGGACGGTTGGACTATGAAGATACCAGATTGAAGACTTCGTCCCGTGTCCGGATGGGACTCTCCTTGGCGTGGAAGGAAAGGTTGGCAATACGGATATGTAGATCTCCTCCCTTGTAACCGACTCTGTATAACCCTAGCCCCCTCCGGTGTCTATATAAACCGGAGGGTTTAGTCCGTAGGACAAAAACAATCATACCATAGGCTAGCTTCTAGGGTTTAGCCTCTACGATCTTGTGGTAGATCAACTCTTGTAATATTCATATCATCAAGATCAATCAAGCAGGAAGTAGGGTATTACCTCCATCGAGAGGGCCCGAACCTGGGTAAACATCGTGTCCCCTGCCTCCTGTTACCATCCGCCTTAGACGCATAGTTCCGGACCCCCTACCCGAGATCTGCCGGTTTTGACACCGACAGATACCTTGTGCTCCGGCTAATCCAGCGAACAGCCGGCCAACACAAGCTCTCAGCCCCTTGGGAAGGCCCTTTCATCATCAGCAAAGCCTTGGGCAACGACTCCTACTACCTGATCGATGCCCAAAAGCCCAGGGCGCGCAAGAGGGACGACTCCGGGAAGGAAACAGAGCACCCATGGAATGCGAATCTCCTTCAAAGATTTTACAGTTGATGCAGTATGTACCATGCTACCTTTTGTATTAAGTACAAAGACTTCGGGATCCTCGAGGAGCACTCGGGGACTGACCCTTTTTATCTACATGATAAGTATTATGCCTATGAATGTGTTATTTCATTCTTTCGCCTGAGCCGGGTTCGACCAGTCGGCCCAGGGGTTTGCATCCTTGTACTATGTCGGTGTTTCCTGCAGTCGGACAAGTAATGTGCAACACCGAAGCCTTCTCTTGTCACAAGTTGTAGCTCACAAAGCGGCTGTTCTCTTGGCAGGAGTTAAGGGCAAGAAATGGTGTTCACACGAAAAATGACTAAGGATCAAAAAACGCTGACATAGGATAAGTCGGCGCCTCGCCTCACCGACTGACTGCTGAGCAGCCGGCCGACCGGCTTCCTACTTAGCTTGCAACGTACCAATCGGCCAGAGTACTTGTCCTTCCAAAAATGGTGAAGTACATGACCAGGCAGCAGTCCGCAGAGCGGCTGCTTGGCTGGCAAGAGGCCAACCAAGGGAGGACAGCAAAGGAAAAGCCAAGGAGCAAAAGGCAAGCAAAGTCGAACCTCGGCAAAAGCACAGCTTGTGCAAAAAATAATTTACATAACAAAAGGCCCCTGGACGACATTAAACATAGTTTGAATACACCCCACAGGTGTAATTGTGCAAATTTAACAAAAGTTTGTTGAGGCAACTACTAAGAAGGAAAAGCTATGACAAATTGGCGGCCTAGACCAAAGGAGTAGTGGGCGGGTCCGGCAGGTTGGTGGAGTCAGGGGCGCCGGCTGGTGGAGTGGCCGGTTGGCAAGTCTCGGCTTGGTTGCCTTCATCAACCGCTGACGTGCTTGCACGCGGCTCGTTGCTGGAGGTGCGGTCGAGCTGAGACTGGCCGTCCACTCCGACCTCCGGCGTGCCATCTTCATCATCCTCGCCTTCCTCGTCTTCCCCTTCGTCACTGGAGTCGACGACTTCTGCTGAGTCCTCGCCGTCATCTGGGTTCAGCCCGAACCATTCAGGTGGCGCCTCGACGCCGTTTTTGTTTAGCTCAGGAATGAAGATGCCGGTGTTGGTGTACTCGGCGATCACTGACGCACGAATTTGGAGGTCACGCTCCACCGCCACCAACTCGGCACTGGCTTCTTGCCGAAACGTGGTCAACTGGGCTAGATCCAGCCCAGGATACCACGCCTTGGCAAACTCCAAGGCCCACTTTGCTCCCGCTCGCGCCGCGGAGCCCTTCCATGCCTCAAGATGGCCGGCAGCCACTTCCAACCAGTCGTCAGTCTGACTGGGGGTGCGTGGGGCTTGCCTGCTCGTCCAGAGGGCGGAGATCGCCTAAGCCCAGGCACGCTGCAGCCGGCGGAACATTCAGTGGGCCGGTTGGAGATGAGCCCGAATGCTAAGAAGCTGCTCGCCAAGGGTCCGAGGGGCGCCAGTGGCGATCTTCGGGCCTTCCTCCCTTCGTTCCTGCGGCGAGCCTCGATAGCCTGATTGGTGGCGACGGAGTTGCCGGGGAAGAAGTCTGCGCAAGCAAAGCAGTAAGTCAAAAATTCAGAAGCTAGATCCCGGCTCGCTCGACAGCCGGCAGTTGAGAGAAGAGAAGGAAGCTCACCATCAACTATGCCTTCAATCTCGGCATAGCTGGCAGTCAGCGCCGCCTTTGTTTCAGCCCAGCCAGAGTGCTTAGTCTCAAACTCAGCCAGGAGCCTGGCTTCGTTGTCTGCCGCCTGCTTCAGGGCCGTCTTGTGAAGCTCCGCCTGGTCCTTCAGTTCCTTGGCCAGGCGGTCGCGCTCCTCGGCCACCTTGTTGCACTCGTCCTCCTTAGCATGCAGTGCGGTGTTGGCTTCGCCCAATTGCTGCTGCAAGACGGTGTTGGTATCTGCAAGAGCAAGAAAAGAAAGATATCAACAAATCAAGAAAGAGGAAAAAGTAACTACCGGAAGAACCGACCCGACTGCTAAGCAGTCGGCTTGCATCTCGAGGACTACAGCCCGCGGATGCGCTGACGCGCCCCCGCGGAGAAAAGAAGATAGAATGCTCACTCTGGCTTTCCGTCAAGTCAGTAGTCCTTCGGTTCCGCTCCCGGATTTTGGCATTGAAGGAAGCCGCGTGGATGTTGTGGTAATCCTACAACAAAGCAAAAGAAAGAGAAGAAAATCAGAATCTTAGAACCCACTATGATGTTCCAGGCCGCCTGCTCAGCAGCCGACCCGGAACTCGAGGACTACACCCAGTGGGTGCGCTGACGCGCCCCCATTGAAGATCACAAGAATAAAAAACAAGAGGCGAGTTGCGTACCCGAACGGTGGCCTGCGTCTTCACAAACGCCTTCATGCACTGCGAGAGGGCGGCAGCTTCGGCCCTGAATTCAGCCTGGACATCTTGTGCCATCTGGATTAAGGCGCTCGTTCCGCCTCCATGCACCCACTCCGTCGGCGCAGCGCTGGTGGCTTTGGCTTCTGGAGCCGACGAGCTGGCGCTCCCAACCCCCACCGGCCGTGGCGCCGATGCCGCTTTCTCCGCACGGTGCCGCACTGGAGTGCGAATCGTGGGAGCCGACCCCACCACCAGCTTGCCTCCGGCCAGCGTCACCAATGGGGCGGCTGGCTGCCCTGCGCATCTGTAGTCGGCGGCTGCGGGGGCACCTCCATCTCTGGCAAGACGGCATCGCCGCCTTCCCACACCCTGATCGGCTGCTCATCACCGGCTCCCCCAGCTGACATCGAGAATTCTAGCGCTGGTGGCGCAGAACGCGTGGGGGGGGGGGTGACGAGCAGCGGAGTTCCGCAACGCGCTGCGTCTTCGGCATGTTCCTTCGCCGCAGCGTCGGTTTGTGCTTGGCCGCAGCGTTCGAGTCCGCTTGCGCCGCCTTGTCTGTAGCCGCCTTGTCGGCCTCCGCCTTCTTGGCGGCGGCTTCTTTCTCCTCCCGCACCTCCCGTTCGTTTCTCTCCTACGCCTCTCGGAGGTCGGCGGCCGGGTCGCTACGGCGGTTGTTGGTGGAGCCCTCCGCCGTCCTGATGATGGAGGCCGAGGTCGACCACTCAAGAGAGAGCGGGGCCCTGCTCAAGAGAAGGATGAGAAGGAAATTTAGAAGGAATCGACAAGATAAAGATTAAAAAGTAGACGCAAGAAGGGCTGAGGACTTACGCCGACACCATTGGAGGCTGCTTGGGGGCCTTCTGGAACTTGGCCGCCTTCACGGCGGCCTCGCATTGCTTGGTCGCAATAGCCGTGCTATTGGCCATGGCGGCTGAGTGCTTCGGCTTCTTAGGATGGCTGCCGAAAAGCAGCACGCCCCTGCGTTTCGGCCCACCGCCTAGTGCGGTGGGCGCGGTCGAGGAGCTTGTGCCTGCCCTATCGGCAGGCGGCGGGTGGCACGGCTCCTCCTCCTCCGCTTCCTCCTCCTCGTCGTCATCCGACCAGTCCGGCACGCCTGTTCCTCCGGAGCCACCTGCTCCACCACCAGCTCCTGTGGCATCGTCTTCCAGAGCGGCTGCCCCCAAGTCGTGGTCCGCCACGTCGCTCGTGTCCCGGTCCGGCAGGAAGTCGGCGTTGACCTCCAGATGGAGGGGGAAGACCTGCAGCATGATTGACTTGGTCAGCCGGCAATAGAAGAGCTGGCAGGAGAGAAGCCGGCAAGAGAAGAGCCGGTAAAAGAGAACCCGACAAGAGAAAAATAAAAGAGCCGAGAGCTTGCCATAGGCGGCGGGTCTGCGCGGGAGTACGGCTGCTTGACGAACCGCCACCCCCGGCTCGAGCTTGAGGTTGACGATCTCATTCACCAAGTAGGCCACCTCGGCAGTCGGCATCTCCTTGGTGCACATCCGACATGGGTCGCGATGCCCACTCACCTGGCTGATGATGTGAGGCCGACCTTGGAGTAGGAGGACTCGGCGCACCATGAAGGCGAGCAGCAAGTCGGCCGCCTTGAGGCCCTCCGACTCCTTCATCACCTTGAGGCGGGCGATGGGGGCGGAGGCATCGGGCGACATCGGCTTCGGCTTGAAGCCCCTGTTGGTGCGGGGTCCAGCAGGCGGACCAGCCACGTACTCCGGCAGGTTGAGGAAGTCAATCGTCGGGTTGACATTCTTCACGTAAAAATACGACTTCTGCCATAGCTTCACCGATTGGATCATCTTGATGGCCGGGAAGGCGTTTCCGGCTCCCAGGCAACGCACGGCGATGAAGGCCCCGCACTGGGCTGGCTCCTCCCTTGCGGAGGTGCCGAGCTTGGTGTATAAGAAAGCTCCCCAGAGCTCAATGGTGGGGAGGATGCCGAGGTACCCCTCGCAGAGGGTGACGAAGGCTGACAGCAGCACCATCGTGTTTGATGTGAGGTGGTGTGGCTGAAGACGGTAGAAGGCCAAGAATGAGCGGATGAAGCTGCTCGCCGGCAGGCCGAAGCCCCGAAGGAAGTGAGAGTGGAAGATAACATGCTTGCCTTCCTCTGGCGCCTCCAAGATCTCGTTGGCGGGTGGCACGTGCGTCTTGACGTAGCCCTCACTGGGCAGCCGCCGCGTGTCATGGAGGAAGGTGAGATGATCTTCATGGATGACGGAGCCGTCCCAGTCACCGGCGCGCTCCATCGAGGCTCGGGCGCGAGGAAGAAGTGAGAAGTTGCGGCGGGCGCGTGAGGCCGCGACAGAGTAGAGGAGAGAGGCTTGAGAGTGACGGCAAAGCCGCGGTAGCACTTCGACGAAGCCTGAGCGCAGCGGCGGCGAGGAAGAAGAAGGAGCAGGAGGGGCGAGGGAGGGAGAGCGCGCGTGCCTTGGCCGCTCCCCTCCTTCCCCCATTTATAGCCCCTGGCTATGAAGCCGAGGGGGCAGGGCGTGGGGGCATGGGATTAACTACGCCCATGTCCCACGGCGCCGCACTTACCGCGCGGTAAATGCACGTAATGGTGGCGTGTGGGATCCTAATCGCCCTGCCTCGGCCGCAGCAGATCCACGCGCCTGCCGAGGCTTGGTAGTGGCGGGCCCCGCCTATGGTATGTCTGTCACGCTCGTGGGCTGGCAGGCCGGCCTGGCAGGCTGGCACCGTGTGGCGAGCGAGCGGCGGGTGTCAGGCCTAGGGGCCTAGCTAGCACGCCACCTGATTCCGGCCTCGATAGTTCAAAATCCACCAAGCGGACGCCCACCTCATCCGACTCCAGGAGGTCGGCGTACCAGAAGACGAACAAGACACACAAACAAGATTACTCAGAGAAGGAAGCTACTGGGGCACCCCGCCTTGTCGACCGCAGCGACCCACCAGCTTCGGGGACTACTGTCAGAGTTATTGGCCGTGGGTAGCCTCATCTGCCCCCCATGGCATTCCAAGACATCGGGGCCGACTGCGCCCCTCAAGTCTCAAAGCCTGGCCGCCGCCTTCTCGTGGACGGCTGGCCCCATCAACTGGCTGCCGGAAGGCGGAGACTCCCAGGAGACGGCCATGAAGCGGGCCACCTCCTAGTAGACGGCCTCCAGAGAGGTCGGCTCCTAACAGGCGTCCCCAAGCGCCCTCAAAGTCTGCACCCCCATAAAGACGATGAGACGGGGTGTGGCAACAGTGAAGCCTGCCACCCCCGGATCTAGAGCAGGTCGTGGTTACAGTGCGCCGTACAGGCCGGACATCCCCGGCGCGGCGCGGCACTGTAGCCTCTCCGCTCGTGACATCACTCAAGTCAGAGGGGCCATGCCCCCACGACAGGCTGTCGGTATGGCCCGCGGGCGATGGGCCCTACCAGTCAGTCAGAGGCCAGAAGGCGGCAAGTCCGGCCAGTCGGCCAGGGAGGAAGGTCGGCACACAACCGGAGGCCCTCCCCCCTCCTAAGAGTATGTGCACCATTAACCAGAAGAGACAGGGGATGGCTACAGCGAACGCCCGCCAGGTGGCGGGACTATAGCCACCCCTTCCCCGCCCCAACAGCCAGCGGAGAAGCCGGCAACAAGAGACACTGACGGCCTGGGCCTAAAGCTGGCTAGTTTACCATTGTACCCCTGGGGGTAGGCCTATATAAACCCCCAGGACACCCATGCAAAGGGTTCAGACCCTTAGACTACACAACCCCCACATAGAGAGAGGAGAGAGCTATCCTTGCCCTTCTTCCTCCTCTAGCAAACAGTTCAAGGAGCAACTTGTAGCCACTTGTTGAGATAGTGATCATGCGGAGACCCCGCAGAGCAGGACTAGGGGTGTTATCTCCTAGGAGAGCCCCGAAGCTGGGTAAAGTTCACCGGCATACGTGTCTATGCCTCATCCCGCTTCCTGGCACCGGCGACGTCTTATTATACCCCACCATGATAAGCCACCCGTTGGCATATGTCGCACCAAAACCCCGATAGACATGTATCGTTCATGCATCTATCTGAGTTAGCTTGTTCCCCCGCATGAGTTACCTACGATTACCACCCGCCTGCCCGGCACTACGATGCCATGAACGTCGCACGCCCTAGCAAGCCTACTCACGACCGCCTCACGATGGAGGACTGGCACGGCGTCTGTGCTCGGGTTCGTCCCTGCAGCGTCGCCAAACCCAAGAGGCTGAGCTCTGGCTCACGGGCCCGCTCCCGTGGCCCTTGGTGCCTTGTTCTCGCATGATCTGGTCATGGATGGACGAGCTAGGGCGCGCAACCCGGTGCCTCGCCACCGTGGGAGCCTTGCGCCGGTCGTCTTTGTTCAGGATTCTTCGCATGAGAAGACTAGGCACGGCGTCTGTGCTCGGGTCCGTCCCTGCAATGTCGATAAACCCAACGACTGAGCTCTGTCTGGCGGGCCAACCCAGCTCACGTCACCTCCTGGGGTCGTTGGTGTTTGGCCTTCTCATGTGACCGCCTCAGGAGATTCGCCTGGCGTAGGTTGCCTAACCATCTCGCAGGACCGTCGCAGCCATCAGGAATCAAGACCAGGAGCAACCCGCCTTGAGGCAGGGCCTCGTGAGTCCCGCGCTGGCTCACGAGTGCCCAGACACACGTCGTCCAGCCCTGCCGTGCAAGCCACATGTCAGGGCGGGGCTGTACACGCCCTGGGGGCTCCACTCAAAGGGAGCCCTCACCCACCCACCAGTGGAAGCACCATGCTCCGCGCTGGTAGTCGACACAGGCGAGGAGCGGCTATGCCCGTGCAAGTGCGGAAGCACTATGCTCTGCGCTGGTGATAAACAACTGCGGCTCCATGGCCGTACCAACCTCAGGGAGCCACCCGACTCAGTGTCCAGCCTCACCACAACGCTTTCCCCTCGGGAGGGCCGTGCGAGGGGGCTGCGCTCGTGTCACGCCCAAACGTACGCCGCCCTGCCAGGTCTCTCGGACCTGGTCGTCACGCGCTCTCCCAAGCGGATCCAAGGTATTAAGCTCGTTTTGACGTCAAGGGGGACTCCTGAGCATCGCGACTCAGGAGCCTAACTGGCCACGTAGCCCCTCACCCCTTGGCTCTTCCTGGTGATCTGGACAGTCCAACGGTGGCTGAGGTATGGGCGGGGTCGGGCTCCACCGACATAGAACACTAGGCCTACTCCTGCATCTCCTTTCTATAAGCTGTTTGCGCGTCAAGGGGGATTCCTGAGCATCACGACTCAGGAGCCTAACTGGCCACGTAGCCCCTCACCCCTTGGACTCGTCCTGGCGATCCGGACGATCCAACGGTGGATGAGGTATGTGCGTGGTCGGGCCCTGCCGACGTAGAACACGAAGCAAACGGGAAGGAAATCGCAGAATCTTAAACAAATATTACAGGACATATTGTTCTCCCAATACCAAACACAAGTTTAAACGCCTCCACGAGGCATGGTGCATGTTGCAGAAGCAAAACAGGAAAGGAGCCGCCAACAAGCCATCTCGTCACCCCTGGACGCCGCCGTCAGTTGCAAGGGATGCCCCTCCCACAGCGGCGTTGCCCTCACCTGCGCCGCCCGTCGGAGTTGCAGGTTCAGTTGCACCACCAGTTGGGGGCGCAGGGTCAAAAGCATAGAACTTCTTCAGCAAGGCCTCCACCTGGCTCTTCACAGCTTCGATAGTAGCTGCGCAGCGCTCGTCGTCCATGGGCTTGAGTAGCTCGTCAAGGTCGACGTCAGGATCACAAAGATGGAGGTGGCTAAAGATGTGCGTCAGTGCAGCCGAGGAGAGTGCGCGGGCTTCCCCCTCCGCCAAGGGGCTGATCCCGTCCACGACACCCTCAAGCGCCGTGACCAGATGAGGGAGCAACTAGGTGGGGCCCTTGTCATCTGTCGCTAGCGGCTCCTCCAAGCCCTTCTCGTGGAGCTCCCGCAGAGCCACGCGGGACTTCTCCTCGAGGGACTTGAAGGCCATGCGGTCCTCAGCCAGGACCTTTGCTTTGGCTTCCAGCTTGGCCTTCTCTGCCTTCATCTCCTGCTCCAGCTTCTCCAGCCGGCTGCGCTCTGTGGCCTGCGCCTTCGCCAATTGCTCCAGCTCGGCGTCGTGACACCTGACGGCGTCCTCTCAGGCCTTCATCTTCTCCTCCTCCGCCTGGCAGCCTCGAGCCTCGGCCGCACGCTCGTTGCGCATGGTCTCCAGCTCGGCCTCTAGCGACTGGAATCGGTCCTGGGCAGCCCCGGCATCCTTCAGCGCCACCTCACAGGTAGGCGCGGCTTGGGCAACGACCTGCTGGCCCTTCTCAGAGGCCGCCGTGGCCTGGCTCAGCACTGTCCTGATGGACGCATCGGAGTGGAGCTGGCCAGAGATCAGCTCTAAGCGACCGGCCACTAGGCGATGGTCGGGGCCTTGAAGATCCTCCCGCAGCAGGATCAGTGCAGAAAGAGCGTGCTCCGTCCAGCAAGGCAGAAGGATTGTGAGCTGATGGTGAGGCGGAACATGGAGGTAGCGTCGTCGCCAAGACCTGCAGGCTGATGGCGGTAGAAGAAGAGGCCAGGAGTTCCGGAGCCTGCGGGGCCTCGGCTGACGGGCTGGGGATGAGCACCTCAGGAATTGGCGAGGCCTTGGTGGTCGCCCTCTCCTGGGGGCGCTCCGATGGGCCTCGCGAGGACGACCGGGCCGGAGAAACGCGGGCGCCATCGCTGCCCTTCTGCGCCGAAGGAGGCGCGGCCGTGCCAGGCTGCTGTGCCCCCGAGGGTGTGGCCGGCCCTTCCTTCTTCTTCGACGACGACGACATCGGCCTAGAAGATCAATGAGGGCACATCAGGAATCCGCGACAGGAGCATGAACAAGGGCAAGCCCAGGGCAGGAAACTCACTGGTCCATGAAAGCATAGTCCCGGTGCCTCTTCAGAAGTGCGAACCTTAGGGGCCTCATGGCCTAGGGCGCAGGCGCGTGGTCCCCGGGATTTAGTCTGCGAAGCCGCGGTGGCCCCGGGCGGCGGTGAAGTAGGGGCGTCACCCCGAGAGATCAGCGACGATCTGCTCTTCGTCGAGATGCCGAACATCAACTTCCCCGAGGGGAAGACCCTGGACCTCGTGGTAACCCCAGCGGGAGGCGGGAGTTCCTTCACCAGGTGGTCGTCGTCGTTGTCGGGCAAGGCATGAAGAAGATCAGCCTTGTGCAACGGGGAGGTTTCCCCGGACCCTTCCGGGGTGGCCGCAGAGGCCTCCTCCTCCTCCTCATCGGAGGACACCACCACCGGAACCTTCGCCACCAGGGCCTCAAAGGGCGCCAGTAGCACAAGACCACGCCCGTAGAAGATAGGCATGGTGGCGACAATCCGTGCCCCATCCAGGCAAGGGTACAAGGGAGCGAAGCTATCCGGCGGGTACCCATGGTCATCCCCAACCAAGGAGCGGAGGGCCGTGCCCAGCTCCTCATCAGACAGGGCCTCCGGACGCAGGCAGAGGTCGTCTCCTTCGTCTCCGAGCTTCCACAAGGGACATGCGCGCGCCTGGAGGGGGGCTACACGCTGCGCCATGAACTCCTTGACGATCATGGCTCCCGTCAGCTTCCTCACCCTTGAGTCGCCAGGCTTCAGGTAGGTGGTCATCTTCTCCAGCACCGACTCCGCCCGAGGGTCGGTGAGCTTCGCGCTGAGCCACCCGTCATGGGACACGGGCATCTCCATCGGCAGCACCAGCCGGGGGTGGAAGCAATTGGCATCCATCAGGACCCACTTGCTCCTGAAGCCCTCGGCCTTCTTCACGGCCTTCGAGATCGCGTTGGTCTTGTTGGCTGCAACAAAGCCGACGCACCCCGAGCAGTGGCCCTCCTTGATCCGGAGGAAGAAGAAGTGGCGCAGTAGTGCCACGGACGGCATCACTCTGACGTACGCCGCGCTGTAGAAGGCGAAGATCCACAGGAGGAGGACGGAGTTGGGATGAAGATGGAGGGCGTGAATCTTGTAATGGCTGAGGACGGAATAGAAGAAGTCAGAGAAGGGGGAACCAACCCTGAGACGATGTTGCGCATGAAGAAGGGGTAGAAGGTGCTGCCTGGGGCCTCTGGCTCGGCGGAGCCAGCTCGGAGCATGGTCTTCCTCTTCTCATCGCCCTCCGCCGTCATCAGGAGCGTGGGGGCAAGGTTCTTCTCCGAAATGCTCGGCGCACTGAGCGTCGGCTCGTACCAGGAAGGAGGAGGAGCAGGTCGAGCTTTGTTGGGCGCCATTGGCGGCAGGCTTGATGGACGATCTGGGCGGATCTGGAGTCTTTGAAAGCTAGGAGCAAGAAAGGGGATCTCGAGCAAGACGAAGGAAAGCAATGAAGGCAGTGCAGTTTGTCAGCCGGGCAGTTACCGAGGCAGTGTGGGGAAGCGGAGACATCCATGTCCCGTCAGTCGCCACGCGTCAATCAGGGCCACAGGTGGTTGGGTCCCGTGGCGCTCCGCACTTGCCCCTTGGCTTCGCCTCGAAGCCAAGTCCGAGCGCGCCATGGGCCTGGGGGTACTGTCGGCGTTCTGGGAACGGGGGTCCCCAGACTTGCCTGCCTGCGGCCCATGGCGTGGCTCCACCAACGGCCTGATACGACTCATCTTCACCAGCAAACACTCAAGACCCTTGCGAGGGGCAAAGCCTCATGAGGCGTACGACGCAATACCTCCTCAGGGGCGGCCTCACTAGGTTGGCTCGCGAAGAGCGGAGAGATGAAGGCGAGGGGAACCTCGTGAGGTTCCCTTGACGTGAGCCGTGACGACCAAGGCCAGGCGGGTGCCAGGCGGGCGCCAGCGGGTTGGTCCTAAAGGGGCAAGCGCAGGCGAGGAGTCCCGAAGCATGAGGCAAAGGTTTCCATATCGGTGCAATGAGACCAAGACCAGCAGGACGGCAGGACGGACGTCACCGCGGAGCACACGACAGCGTCACCACTAGAGCCTTTGGCAGGCGAAGATCGCCTTTTGGCAAGATAGCTTGTACTAGCTGTCCCCCTTCAAATTGGCCGTTGTGGCATCCCTTCCCGCCTAACATTTGGGGGAGAGGATCCGGGCCTCTATAAATAGGACTAGCCACCACCTTAGCAAGGAGAGGGATCATTTGGATCACCATCAAACAAAGAAGCTCGCCAAGCTCAAGAACACCTCTCCTCGGGAGGCTGTTCTTCCCTTGTACTTGTTCATCCTCATCCTACAAGGCAATCCACCACACCACACTGGAGTAGGGTATTACACCACATCGGTGGCCCAAACCAGTATAAACTCTTGTGTCCCCTGTTCTTCGAGCTCGACATGCTGAGCTTTGAGATCGTCGTGAGCGGGCAAGCTAGGGGGAGGGAGAGATCTTCGTGCACACCCCAGTGTTCGAACCTTGAGGGTTTTGCTGGAACCCAAAATATGACATTGTGGGATCCCTTCCTGCCTTCATTTGGGAAGAGGACCAAGGCCCATATAAATAGAGCAGCACCACCACCGTAGTAGGGGACGGATCATTCAGATCATCCTCACACCCACTAGCTCATCGAGCACAAGAACACTCCTCCTTCTGAGGTTGTTCTCCCATTATATTAGTTCATCCTCACCCCCTCGAGGCCGATCCACCATAAAGCAGGAGTAGGGTTTTACACAGCAAGGTGGCCCGAACCTGGGTAAAACTGTTGTGTCTCTTTTCCATTCGGTTTGTCGAGCTAGGCCGTGGGATTGGTGAGTAGGCAGACTGGGGAGGACGAGTTCTTTGCACACACCCTAGAGTTCGAACCTCTCAAGGGTCTGCGGAACCCGAAATCCAACATTTGGCGCGCCAGGTAGGGGTGCGTCGGAGCCTCTCTTCTTCCAGTCGGTCTGCTGCAGCTCTGTGACTCTGATGGCTGACAATCTGAAGGCTCATGTCGAGCACTGGGCCGTCTGGCCTGACCGGGCAGCGCCATCCGCCCAAGAGGATCTCCACTCCGCGCTCCAGGCGGCCCGCGCACCGCCTAACACCGCCGGACGCGGGTGGGGCGGGCCAGCGCTGTCTGCCCTCACGCCGCGACGTGCGCGCGCCACCACACGATCTTCGGGCTACGCTGCAGCAACGTCGCCACACAACCGCCGGGAGAAGGCAAAAATGTGAGCTGCACTCATCGTGGCACAAGAGCTATTGCGTTGCATGTTGGCGGATGGCGGCCACGACGCCCTGCTAGAGTGGGTCGCTGAGCTGCTTGAAGCCGCCTACAGGGGCGCGGAGCCCTTCTGCACCCAGCCCACACCGCAGGTTGTGGCGCGGGCGCGCGTCGGACCCCGTCGTGCCCGCGCACCCCTCGGAGCGCCTGGGGGTCTCGACATCGTCAAGGCGGCCCACAGCGCCGCCCATCCTACCCCCACTGTGCCACCTCCAGGCGAGGCAAGCTCGGGCGGTCCCTCCTGGGGCCGCGCTGGGACGCCGCCCCGCGATCATCAGGGCCTGGCGCTAGGCCTGGTGGCCCACGAAACAGGGCAGCCAGGCGATGGCCCTGGCGCGAAAACTTCAGACGCCTACGTGTCCCCCATGATGGACCTGATGTACACGCCGGGGGAAGGCCCCAGCCCGTTCCCCGAGCCAGGTTGGGTAGTAGGGACGCGAGAGGCTGATGCTTTCCATGAGCCGCTCGGAAGCTTCGCAAACCCCTTCAACGACAATAGCAGCTGGGTACCGCCGATATCTCAGGAGCATGCTTACGCTAACCATGGACTGCTGGTGAACCAGGGCACACTAGCGGCCAGAGACCTAGGGAGATGGCTCCGCTCCAAGCGGGAGAAGTGCACTGGGGGCTGCGTAGGAGGAGCCCGGAGCCAGGGCCTCCCCCGTGCCGCATGGAGCAAGGAGCTGCGCGGAGGTAGGTCCTCTGTCGGGGAAGGCGCCGACGAGCCCTTCCCCCCAGCGGAGGTCCCGTGATCATCGAGGGCGCCGCTAGCGTCCCCCTTTCCCCTTAGCCTCGTCCTGGTTTCTGGACGCCCCAACGATGGTCGGGGGAAGCGCAGGGCGGGGCCCTCGTCAGGCGACATGAAGCAAGGCCCACGCCTGTGAAGGTCTCTGCTCATGACACTCTCACATAATAACGAGTTGGGCTATACACAGCTTGGAGTCTCCCGAGTGCCGCCCTCGGGCCTCGTGGGGGCTCCCACCCACGTCCAAGTGGAAGCACCATGCTCCGCGCTGGCCGTCGACATTGTCCCCCAATGACTATGCTCACGCCTAGTGAAAGCACTTAGCTCCGCGCTGGTGAGAAGACAAGAAGCCTAGCTATGTGCCGGACGCGTCCGTTTGCTTTCACCCCTTTTTTTGTAACTCGATTCGCTGCCTTTTTGGACTGAGATTTGAAGTGCCTTGTGTTTATTAAAAATGGGGGAAATTTTCTCTTGATTTGTGTCGGCTTCTTGCTTTCTGGTTGCGTGTTTTACTGTGGGGCTCACACCTGCTACCCCCCCCATGAGCGCCCCGTGAGCGGGGGCTGGGGCGTGGTATGTGCGCGCCAAACATGTTCGGGCCAGCCCGGGCGACGACAAGCCCCCCCCCCCCCGGGGGTGAAGGATGCAGCCGCCGCAGGATCACCGCACGCATACCTTGCCATAGTCCAGCATTCGCTCCTCGCGAGGCCCTCTTGGGCAGGCCAGCAGGCTTCTCGAGAGGCTCAAAATCTCGTGAGCCTGAAATGGCTTGCCTCAAGAGGGAAGCACGTCCGCGACCTCAGAACCTACTCAAGACCTATAGAACCAAGATAAGCCGCAACAACTACCCCGTTCGGGAGCTAACAGGATCGCGATGGCATATCTCAAATTCCATTCTTGAGAGACATATCATCGTTTTATACATTACAAGGGGCCCCTCCCCCTTTGATTTTCTCAAAAAATACTTTCATGCCCTGCAGGGCCATGCCCGGAGGTTTTTTACACACAGATCAAGGCAAGGCGAAGAGGAATGCAAGCCTAGCTGGATGCGCCGCCTCCGGTGCCGTCCTCATCATCTTCATACAAGCCATCTGCACCGTCACTGGTGTCGTCTTCATCGTCGTCCTCTGCACCATCCCCATCGGTCGCGATCACGGGCGCATCATCCTTGGGGGCGAACTCTGCGACCAGCGCGTCCACGTGTTCGTCCACCCAGGTTGCCAGGTTATCCTGGATGACCCCGGGCATGGGGGCTATGGCGGCGTCAAAGTCAAAGTGGGGATCGAGGTTCAGAAGGTGACTGAAGGCGCGTGAGAACGCACGCCCGAGAAGGCCCCGGCTTCTCTCTTCAATGAGCTCGCGAGCCCTCATGGCCCAGTCCTCCAGGTGGGTCACGACCTCGGTGAAGAAGCGGAGGTGGCTGTCATAGTCACCCTCACGCGGGTGAGGGGCGCTCTCCTCGCAGATGGTGCTCAAGGCTCGGTTGGCCCTCACCCTGAGGGCCTGGAGCATTGAAGCATGCTCGCACTGCAGCATCTGCCGGTGGCACGCCTCATCCACATTCTTCTTCACGAGGGACGCGGCACCATCGATTTGCTATTGGAGTGAGAGCAAGTCAGCGCATCTAGAGGCCAAGTCAGCCTGGGCGGAGGCCTGAGCTGCCTTGGCGGCCCTCTCGTGCCGCTCCGCCTCGTCCAGCTTTGTCTTGAGGGCGACAGTCCTGCCCTTAACCTCGGCTTCTAGGAGCCCGAACATCAGCTGGTGCTCTTCGGCGAGAGCTGCACGAGATTTTGCCACCCTCTGGTCGACCTCCTCCTGGATCTTGGCTTCCTGCATGGTGACTGCGTCCTCAGCCATGGACACCTCACGCTCCCTCACCTCCAGCCGCTCAAGCTCCAGGCTACGCTCCATGGCCTCCCGTGCTAGCGTCTCCTCATGTTTGTGGACGTCCTTCTCTTCGGAAGGTGCCCCACTTAGTGATGCGGCCAAGACGGCCCTGCGCGCTTTGATTTGCTGTTCAAGGGCAGCGTTCGAGGCTTGGAGTTCCTGCTCGTGCTCCTCGGCAACCTCACGGCGATGGTCGGCCGCTCTGACCTCCTCCAGGGCCCGGGCACAAGCCTCGCGAGAGGTTGCAAGGGACACTGCGGCACTTGCGCTAGCACACTCATGCTGAAGATATCCAAGGTTAATGGCGAACTTCAGCTGGTGCCACTCGTCTGCTAGGCGAAGGCCCTCCGTCTCAAGGCGGGCATCGACATCAGCCAGCTCTTCTCCAAGCCGGCTTAGCGCACCCATCGCCTCCCGGAAAAGCTTGTGGCGAACGGTGCTGCGCTCGTGCGCGAGCTCCAGCATGTTACCAAGCCCATCCTTCGTGCCGAGGGCTGTCGAAGGGGCTTGGGGCGGCCCGCCTGCCCCTGGCAGGGGGCTGCAGGCTGGTGCCTTGTCTTCCCCGCCATGTTTCGGGCCTCAGGAGAGGTGCTGGGTGGCATGGTCTTGCTGTTTGAAGATGAAGCAGATGCTGGGATCACCCAGCCATCGGCGATGACCAATGGAGGAGCCCTCGGCACGGTTTCTGCACCCCAGGCCGGACCATGAAGGAAGGGCACCAGGAACGTAGGCTCGAGGCCCCCAATCGGCGCATCCGCCTCTTGGACCGGCCCCATGCCTCGCGCGGGGGCCCGGTGCTGGGAGCTCGAAATCAAGAGCGAGCCAAGACTTGTGGAGACCACTCCTCGGGAGGTCTCGCCGCCGCAGCTGAAGGGGTCCTGAAGAGCCATTGTAAGGAAATGACGCGACATGCAGGAAATCACGAAGACAAGGTACTTACTCGTCTATGGCTATGTACTTCCTCTGCTTCAGCGGCCGGTAGGCGTCCCCACTATAGCTTGGATACCCTTTCCTCTTACGGAGTGCTTCGAGGTTCACACGAAGCCGGCTGAAGTTCAAAGCGTGACCTTCAGGATCCGGGGCATTCGGTGGGGCCCCTGGGGCTGCCGCCTCAGGAGCGTCGGGCTGCGTTAGCTCTCCAGCAGCCGCCCCAGCGGCACCCGGCAGCGCTTGCCCCCTGCGTTCACATCTGGGCCGCGTGCCACAGGGTCAGCGGGCAAAGGGACCACAAGGATGGGGTTCTCGCGGGGTCCATAAAGGCCGGCCGGGCGCAACCCCCAGTCATCAAAAAAGGGCATCCGCCTCACGAAGTCCTCCTTGTTTGAGCAATAGTACAGGAGGCAGCCCTCCTCCAGAAGCGTGGCTGGCGCCGGGTCACCCGTCAGGAGCTCGAGCACCGTGCGCAGTGTCTCGAAAGGAAGCACACACACCTGGAGCCTCATGGCATCCCCCCTGCCGGTGAAGGCCCACATTTGTCGAGAATGACACTGAAGCAGAGCGATGCGACACTGAATGAACTCCTTCACCACCATGGACGTCGTCACCCTAAGCTTCTTCAACCTAGCCAGCCGGCGCCAGACAGCAAGCCGATGGTCGACGAGCTTCGCGTGGCCCCAGCCGGAGCTGGGTACAGCTGGCACACGTGGAAGCAGGAGCAGAGGTTGAGTATGCCTGCATCCATGAACACCCACCGCTTCCGGAATCCACTTACAACTGCCGAGAGCTCGAAGTCGATGCCTGAGCCAGCTGTCGCCGCTACGGTATGAAAGGCCACACACCCCAAGTGCTGGCGGGCGTCGACTAGGTGAAGGGAGAATAAATGGCGAAACAAGGCCACAAAAGGGGCAATGCCTACCATGGCCTCGCAGACAAGGGCGAAGACGGCAAGGAGAATGATGGATTGAGGATCCAGATGCAGCGTGTGGACTTGGTAATGCGAGAATATGGCGTTGAAGAAACCAGAGAAAGGGGGGATCAGGCCAGCCAACAGGGCGTGAAGATGGATGGGGATCTCGGTGGCTGCCATGTCAACCATGGCCCGAGAAGCAGGCCAAGCCACCATCGCCTTCCACTCACCGGAGCGTAGGTTTTCCCCTTCTTCTTCGACCGCGGCGCCATAGCGCAAGAGAGGACCGGCGCCGGCGTCAAATCCGAGAAGAGAACCGCCGTCTCTTGGGAAGGTGACGGAGCCAAGGGTGATCACGGAAAACGATGGAGGCGGAGCGGCGTTGGCAACGAGCGGTCACCGAGACCGGCAGATATCAAGGTTGCATGGGGAAGTGGGGGCGCCCATGCCATAAATCGCCACACGTCGACCAAGGCCGCAGACGGTTGGGGCCTGCGGCGTCCGCACTTGCCCTTTGGCTTCACCTCGAAGCCAAGTTCGAGCGCGCCTTGAGCCCGGGGGCTACTGTCAGTGTTCTGGGAATGGGGGTACCCAGACTAGCCTACCTGCGGCCCACAGAGTGGCTCCATGGACAGCCTGGCACGGCCCAGCTTTGACATCAATAACACAAGACCCTTGCGAGGGGCCAAGCATCACAAGGCGGATGATACCAAGACCACCATGGGGGTGGCCTCCCCAGGCTGCCTCCCGAGGAGCGGAAATTGAAGGAAATATGCCCTAGAGGCAATAATAAAGTGATTATTTATTTCCTTACATATCATGATAAATGTTTATTATTCATGCTAGAATTGTATTAACCGGAAACATAATACATGTGTGAATACATAGACAAACAGAGTGTCACTAGTATGCCTCTACCTGACTAGCTCGGTAATTAAAGATGGTTATGTTTCCTAACCATGAACAAAGAGTTGTTATTTGATTAACGAGGTCACATCATTAGTTGAATGATCTGATTGACATTACCCATTCCATTAGCTTAGCACCCGATCGTTTAGTATGTTGCTATTGCTTTTATCCATGACTTATACATGTTCCTATGACTATGAGATTATGCAACTCCCGTTTGCCGGAGGAACACTTTGGGTGCTACCAAACGTCACAACGTAACTGGGTGATTATAAAGGAGTACTACAGGTGTCTCCAAAGGTAGATGTTGGGTTGGCGTATTTCGAGATTAGGATTTGTCACTCCGATCGTCGGAGAGGTATCTCTGGGCCCTCTCGGTAACGCACATCACTCAAGCCTTGCAAGCATTGCAACTAATGAGTTAGTTGCGAGATGATGTATTATGGAACGAGTAAAGAGACTTGCCGGTAACGAGATTGAACTAGGTATTGGATACCGACGATCGAATCTCGGACAAGTAACATACCGATGACAAAGGGAACAACGTATGTTGTTATGCGGTCTGACCGATAAAGATCTTCGTAGAATATGTAGGAGCCAATATGGGCATCCAGGTCCCGCTATTGGTTATTGACCGGAGACGTGTCTCGGTCATGTCTACATTGTTCTCGAACCGTAGGGTCCGCACGCTTAACGTTACGATGACAGTTATTATGAGTTTATGCATTTTGATGTACCGAAGGTTGTTCGGAGTCCCGGATGTGATCACGTACATGACGAGGAGTCTCGAAATGGTCAAGACATAAAGATTGATATATTGGAAGCCTATGTTTGGACATCGGAAGTGTTCCAGGTGAAATCAGGATTTTACCGGAATACCGGGTGGGTTACCGGAACCCCCCCGGGAGCTAAATGGGCCATAGTGGGCCTTAGTGGAAAGGAGAAAGGGGCTGCCCTAGGTGGCCGCGCGCCTCCCCCCTTCCCTAGTCCTATTGGGACTAGGAGAAGGTGGCCGGCCCCCTCTCTCTCTTTCCCCCCTTGAGGAATCCTATTCCAACTAGGATTGGGGGGAATCCTACTCCCGGAGGGAGTAGGACTCTCCTGGCGCACCAGGCTTGGCCGGCCAGCCCCTCCCCCTTGGCTCCTTTATATACGGGGGCAGGGGAGCACCCTAGGACACACAAGTTGATCTTCGTGATCGTTCCTTAGCCGTGTGCGGTGCCCCCTCCACCATATTCCACCTCGGTCATATCGTTGCAGTGCTTAGGCGAAGCCCTGCGCCGGTAGTGCATCAAGATCGTCACCACGCCGTCGTGCTGACGGAACTCCTCCCCGAAGCTTTGCTGGATCGGAGCCCGGGGATCGTCATCGAGCTGAACGTGTGCCAAGAACTCGGAGGTGCCGGAGTAACGGTACTTGGATCGGTCGGATCAGGAAGACGTACGACTACTTCCTCTACGTTGTGTCAACGCTTCCGCTTCCGTCTACGAGGGTACATAGACGACACTCTCCCCTCTCATTGCTATGCATCACCATGATCTTGCGTGTGCGTAGGAATTTTTTTGAAATTACTACGTTCCCCAACAGAAATATCTATGCAAGCCTCACCTCGCGTGGTTCAGATGACGTAAGCCATGACGACCATGGCTAGGCGGGTACCAGCGGGCGCAGTGTACTAGTTTCCTCTTTGGTGCTAAGGAGGCAAGCGCAAGGTCGGGGTCCTGAGGAATCAGCCAAAGGTTTCCATTCCCGTGCAACAAGACCAAGACCGCCAGGATGGCAGGACGGAGGTCATCGCCAAGCCCACCACGGCGTCACCACCAGAGGCTTTTTGTAGGTGAAGACTACTTCTGTCAAGATAGCATGTACTAGTTGTCTCCCTTCGAATTTGGCCATTGTGGGATCCCTTCCCGCCTTCATTTGGGAAGAGGACGAAGGCCCCTATAAATATAGCAGCACCACCACCGTAGTAGGGGACGGATCATTCAGATTATCCTCACACCCACCAGCTCATCGAGCACAAGAACACTCCTCCTCCTGTGGTTGTTCTCCCACTGTACTAGTTCATCCTCAGCCCCTCGAGGCCAATCCACCACAAAGCAGGAGTACGGTTTTACACCGCAAGGTGGTCCAAACCTGGGTAAAACTACTGTGTCTCTTCTCCATTCGGTTCGTCGAGCTAGGCCGTGGGACTGGTGCACAGGCATACTAGGAAGGACGATTTCTTCACGCGCACCCCAGAGTTCGAACCTCTCAAGGGTCCGCGGAACCCAAAATCTGACATTCGGAGGTTGTCAAATTTGAGGCGGAGATATGATACGTCTCCAACGTATCTACAATTTTTGATTATTCCATGCTATTATATTATCTGTTTTGGATGTTTAATGGGCTTTATTATGCACTTCCATATTATTTCTGGGACTAACCTATTAACCGAAGGCCCAGTGCAAATTGTTGTTTTTCCCTATTTCATTGTTTCACAGAAAAGGAATATCAAACGGAATCCAAACGGAATGAAACCTTCGCGAGGATTATTTTTGGAACAAACGCAATCGACGAGACTTGGAGTGGACGTCAAGGAAGCAACGAGGCGGCCACGAGGTAGGAGGGCGTGCCCAGGGAGGTAGGCGCGCCCCCACCCTCATGGGCCCCTCGTGGCTACATCGACCTACTTCTTTCGCCTATATATGCTCAAATACACTGAAAACATCCAGGAGCACCACAAAACCCTATTTCCACCGCCGCAACCTTCTGTACCCATGAGATCCCATCTTGGGGCCTTTTCCGGCGCTCCGCCGGAGGGGGAATCGATCACGGAGGGCTTCTACATCAACACCATAGCCTCTCCGATGATGTGTGAGTAGTTTACCACAGACCTTCGGGTCCATAGTTATTAGATAGATGACTTCTTGTCTCTCATTGGATCTCAATACAAAGTTATCCTCGATTCTCTTGGAGATCTATTCAATGTAATTCTTTTTGCGGCGTGTTCGTCGAGATCTGATGAATTGTGGGTTTATGATCAAGATTATGTATGAACAATATTTGATTCTTCTCTGAATTCTTATATGCATGATTTAATATCTTTGCGATTCTCTTCGAATTATCAGTTTCGTTTGGCCTACTAGATTGATCTTTCTTGCAATGGGAGAAGTGCTTAGCTTTGGGTTCAATCTTGCGGTGTCCTTTCCTAGTGATAGCAGGGGCAACAAGGCACGTATTGTATTGTTGCCATCGAGGATAAAAAGATGGGGTTTATATCATATTACTTGAGTTTATCCCTCTACATCATGTCATCTTGCCTAATGCGTTAGTCTGTTCTTATGAACTTAATACTCTAGATGTATGCTGGATAGCGGCCGATGTGTGGAGTAATAGTAGTAGATGTAGAATCATTTCGGTCTAGTTGTCACGGACATGATGCCTATGTTCATGATCATGCCTAGATATTCTCATAACTATGCGCTTTTCTATCAATTGCTCGGCAGTAATTTGGTCACCCACCGTAGAATATGCTATCTTGAGAGAAGCCACTAGTGAAACCTATGGCCCCCGGGTCTATCTTCCATCATATTATTTTCCTATCAACTAGCTATTTTTATCATTGTTTATTTTGCAATCTTTACTTTCCAATCTATACAACAAAAATACCAAAAATATTTATCTTACTATCTTTATCAGATCTCACTTTTGCAAGTGGCCATGAAGGGATTGACAACCCCTTTATCGCGTTGGTTGCAAGGTTCTTGATTGTTTGTGTAGGTACTAGGGACTTGCGTGTAGACTCCTACTGGATTGGTACCTTGGTTCTCAAAAACTGAGGGGAATACTTACGCTACTTTGCTGCATCACCCTTTCCTCTTCAAGGGAAAACCAACGCATGCTCAAGTAGCAAGAAGGATTTCTAGCGCCGTTGCCCGAGATTTACGCACAAGTCAAGACATACCAAGTACCCATCACAAACTTTTCTCCCTCGCGTTACATTATTTGCCATTTGCCTCTCGTTTTCCTCTTCCCCACTTCGCCCTTGCCGTTTTATTCACCCTTATTTTCGTCCGTCTCTTTCCACTTGCTTCTTGTTTGTTTGTGTGTTGGATTGATTGTTTGTCATGATGGCTCCAGACAATACTAAATTGTGTGACTTTTCCAATACCAACAACAATGATTTTATTAGCACTCCGATTGCTCCTATTACCGATGCTGAATCTTGTGAAATTAATGCTACTTTGTTGAATCTTGTCATGAAAGATCAATTTTCTAGCCTTCCTAGTGAAGATGCCACTACCCATCTAAACAACTTTGTTGATTTGTGCGATATGCAAAATAAGAAAGATGTGGACAATGATATTGTTAAATTGAAGCTAAATCTGTTTTTGCTTAGTGATCGTGCTAAAACTTGGTTCTCTTCTTTGCCTAAATATAGTATTGATTCATGGAATAAGTGCAAAAATGCTTTTATCTCTAAGTATTTTCCTCCCGCTAAAATCATCTCTCTTAGAAACGATATTATGTATTTTAAGCAACTTAATCATGAGCATGTTGCTCATTCTTGGTAGAGGATGAAATTAATGATACATAATTGCCCTACACATGGTTTGAATTTATGGATGATTATACAAAAAAATTATGCTGGATTGAATTTTGCTTCTAGAAATCTTTTAGATTCGGCCACAGGAGGCACTTTTATGTAAATCACTTTAGGAGAAGCTACTAAACTCCTAGATAATATTATGGTTAATTATTCTCAATGGCACACCGAAAGATCTACTAGTAAAAAGGTTCATGCGATAGAAGAGATTAATGTTTTGAGTGGAAAGATGGATGAACTTATGAAACTGTTTGCTAATAAGAGTGTTTCTTCTGATCCTAATGATATGCCTTTGTCTACTTTGATTGAGAACAATAATGAATCTATGAATGTGAATTTTGTTGTAGCAATTTTCGTAACAACGCATATAGAGGAAACTTTAATTCTAGGCCGTTCCCTAGTAATTCCTCTAATAATTATGGTAATTCCTACATCAACTCTTATGGAAATTTTAATAAGATGCCCTCTTATTTTGAGACTAGTGTTAAAGGATTTATGATTTCGTAAAAGAATTTCAATGCTTTGCTTGAAGAAAAATTGTCGAAGATTGATGAGTTGGCTAGGAACATGGATAGAATTTCTCTTGATGTTGATTATTTGAAACTTAGATCTATTCCTCCTAAGCATGATATCAATGAGTGTCTCAAAGCCATGAGAATTCCCATTGATGAATGCAAAGAAAGAACCGCTAGGATGCGTGCTAAAAAAGATTGCTTTGTGAAAGCGCGTCCTTCTAGTTTTCATGATAATAATGATGAAGATCTAAAAGTAATTGATGTGTCCCCTATTAAATCTTTGTTTTCTAATATGAATGTTGATAAATATGGGACTGGAGATGAGTCAACTTTAGTTAAAAGGCGTCCCAATGATTCGGAGTTTTTAGATCTTGATGCAAAAATTGGTAAAAGTGGGATTGAAGAGGTCAAAACTTTACATAGCAATGAACCCACTATTTTGGATTTCAAGGAATTTAATTATGATAATTGCTCTTTGATAGATTGTATTTTCTTTTTGCAATATGTGCTAAATTCTCCTCATGCTTATGATCAAAGTAAAGTTTTTACTAAACATATCGTTGATGCTTTAATGCAATCCTATGAAGAAAAGCTTGAATTAGAAGTTTCTATCCCTAGAAAACTTTATGATGAGTGGGAACCTACTATTAAAATTAAAATTAAAGATCATGAATTCTATGCTTTATGTGATTTGGGTGCTAGTGTTTCCACGATTCCAAAAACTTTGTGTGATGTGCTAGGTTTCCGTGAATTTGATGATTGTTTTTTAAATTTGCATCTTGCGGATTCCACCATTAAGAAACCTATGGGAAGGATTAATTATGTTCTCATTGTTTCGAATAGGAATTATGTGCCCGTAGATTTTATCGTGCTTGATATATATTGCAATCCTACATGTCCTATTATTCTTGGTAGACCTTTCCTTAGAACGATTGGTGCAATTATTGATATGAAAGAAGGAAATATTAGATTCCAATTTCCATTAAGGAAAGATATGGAACACTTTCCTGGGAATAAAATTAAATTACCTTATGAATCCATTATGAGAGCCACTTATGGATTGCATACCAAAGATGATGATACCTAGATCTATTCTTGCTTTTTATGCCTAGCTAGGGGCGTTAAACGATATGGCTTGTTGGGAGGCAACCCAATTTTATTTTTGTTCCTTGCTTTTTGTTTCTGTTTAGTAATAAATAATTCATATAGCCCCTTTTTGGATGTGTTTTTATGTTTTAGTTAGTGTTTGTGCCAAGTAGAACTAATAGGATCTTCATGGGTGATAATTGTTTGATCTTGCTGAAAAAGACAGAAACTTTGTGCTCACGAAAATAATTGTTGAAATTCACCAGAATGTGATAAAATACCAATTATTTTTGCAGTAGATCAATATACAAATTATCCAGGTTTTCCTTGTTTTTCGGAAGTTTTAGAGTTCTAGAAGTATTCGAACAAATCATATTACTACAGACTGTTCTGTTTTTGACAGATTCTGTTTTTCGTGTGTTGTTTGCTTATTTTAATGAATCTATGGCTAGTCTCGGGGGGGGGGGGGGGTATGAACCATAGAGAAGTTGGAATACAGTAGGTTTAAAACCAATATAAAAAAAGAATGAGTTCATTACAGTATCTTAAGGGTGTGGTTTGTTTTCTTATACTAACGGAGCTCATGAGATTTTCTGTTGAGTTTTGTGTTGTGAAGTTTTCAAGTTTTTGGATAAAGATTTGATGGACTTTGGAATAAGGGGTGGCAAGAGCCTAAGCTTGGGGATGCCCAAGGCACCCCAAGGTAAAATTCAAGGACAACCAAAACCCTAAGCTTGGGGATGCCCCATAAGGCATCCCCTCTTTCGTCTTCGTCCATCGGTAACTTTACTTGAGGCTATATTTTTATTCACCACATGGTATGTTTTTTGCTTGGAGCGTCTTGTATGATTTGAGTCTTTGCTTTTTATTTTACCACAATCATCCTTGCTGTACATACCTTTTGGAGAGACACACATGAATCAGAATTTATTAGAATACTCTATGTGCTTCACTTATATCTTTTGAGCTAAATAATTTAACTCTAGTGCTTCACTTATATCTTTTAGAGCACGGTGGTTATTTTATTTTATAGAAATTATTGACCTCTCATGCTTCAATTATATTATTTTGAGAGTCCTTTGGAACAACATGGTAATTTGCTTTGGCTATAAAATTAGCCCTAATATGATAGGCATCCAAGATGGGTATAATAAAAACTTTCATATAGAGTGCATTGAATACTATGAGAAGTTTGATACTTGATGATTGTTTTGAGATATGAAGATGGTAATATTAAAGTTGTGCTAGTTAAGTAATTGTGAATTTGATAAATACTTGTGTTGAAGTTTGCAAGTCCCATAACATGCACGTATGGTAACCGTTATGTGACAAATTTGAAACATGAGGTGTTCTTTGATTGTCATCCTTATGAGTGGTGGTCGGGGACGAGTGATGGTCTTTTCCTACCAATCTATCCCCCTAGGAGCATGCGCGTAATGCTTGGTTTTTGATGACTTGTAGATTTTTGCAATAAGTATGTGAGTTCTTCATGACTAATGCTGAGTCCATGGATTATACACACTCTCACCTTCCCATCATTGCTAGCCTCTTCGGTACCGTGCATTGCCCTTTCTCACCTTGAGAGTTGGTGCAAACTTCGCCGGTGCATCCAAACCCGATGATACGATATGCTCTATCACACATAAACCTCCTTATATCTTCCTCAAAACAGCCACCATACCTACCTATTATGGCATTTCCATAGCCATTCCGAGATATATTGCCATGTAACTTTCCACCATTTCATTTATTATGACACGCTTCATCATTGTCATATTGCCTTGCATGATCATGTAGTTGACATCGTATTTGTGGCAAAGCCACCATGCATAATTTATCATACATGTCACTCTTGATTCATTGCCCATCGCGGTACACCGTCGGAGGCACTCATATAGAGCCATATTTTGTTCTAGTATCTATTTGTAAATAAATAGGAGTCTGAAGATCATCATTAATAGAACATTGTCCCAAAAAAAGGCCAAAAAAAAAGAAAGGCCAAATAGAAAAATAAAAATAAAAGGGACAAGTCTACTATCCTTTTTTCCACACATGTGCTTCAAAGTAGCACCATGATCTTTATGATAGAGACTCTCTTATTTGCCACTTTTACATACTAGTGGGTATTTTTCATTATAGAACTTGGCTTGTATATTCCAACAATGGGATTCCTCAAATGCCCTAGGTCTTCGTGAGCAAGCAAGTTGGATGCACAACCACTTAGTTTCTTTTATTGAGCTTTCATACATTTATAGCTCTAGTGCATCCATTGCATGGAAATCCCTACTCCTTGCATTGACATCAATTGATGGGCATCTCCCTAGCCCGTTGATTAGCCGCGTCAATGTGAGACTTTCTCCTTTTTTGTCTTCTCCACACAACCCCATCATTATATTCTATTCCACCCAAAGTGCTATGTCCATGGCTCACACTCATGTATTGCGTGAAAGTTGAAAAAAGCTTGAGATTTCTAAAGTATGAAACAATTGCTTGGCTTGTCATCGGGGTTGTGCATGATGTGGGCATTTTTGTGTGACGAAAATGAAGCGTAGCCAAACTATATGATTTTGTAGGGATAAGCTTTCTTTGGCCATGTTATTTTGAGAAGACATAATTGCTTAGTTAGTATTCTTGAAGTATTATTATTTTTATGTCAATATTAAACTTTTATCTTGAATCTTTCGTATCTGAACATTCATGCGACAATAAAGAAAATTACATTGAAAATTATGTTAGGTAGCATTCCACATAAAAAATTCTGTTTTTATCATTACCTACTCGAGGACGAGCAGGAATTAAGCTTGGGGATGCTTGATACATCTCCAACATATCTATAATTTTTGATTGTTCCATGCTATTATATTATCTGTTTTGGATGTTTAATGGGCTTTATTATGCACTTTTATATTATTTTTGGGGCTAACCAATTAACCGAAGGCCCAGTGCAAATTGCTGTCTTTTTGCCTATTTCAATGTTTCACAGAAAAGAAATATCAAACGGAATCCAAACGGAATGAAACCTTCGCGAGGATCGTTTTTGGGACAAACGCAATCCAGGAGACTTGGAGTGGACGTCAAGGAAGCAACGAGGCGGTCACGAGGTAGGAGGGCGTGCCCAGGGAGGTAGGCGCGCCCCCACCCTCATGGGTCCCTCGTGGCTCCATCGACCTACTTCTTTCGCCTATATATACTCAAATAACCTGAAAACATCCAGGAGCACCACAAAACCCTATTTCCCTCGCAACCTTCTGTACCCATGAGATCCCATCTTGGGGCCTTCTCCGGTGCTCTGCCGGAGGGGGAATCGATCACGGAGGGCTTCTACATCAACACCATAGCTTCTCCGATGATGTGTGAGTAGTTTACCATAGACCTTCGGGTCCACAGTTATTAGCTAGATGGCTTCTTCTCTATCTTTGGATCTCAATACAAAGTTCTCCTCGATTCTCTTGGAGATCTATTCGATGTAATTATTTTTGCGGTGTGTTTGTCGAGATCCGATGAATTGTGGGTTTATGATCAAGATTATCTATGAACAATGTTTGAGTCTTCTCTGAATTCTTATATGCATGATTTAATATCTTTGCAAGTCTCTTCGAATTATCAGTTTGATTTGGCCTACTAGATTGATCTTTCTTGCAATGGGAGAAGTTCTTAGCTTTGGGTTCAATCTTGCGGTGTCCTTTCCCAGTGATAGCAGGGGCAGCAAGGCACGTATTGTATTGTTGCCATCGAGGATAAAAATATGGGGTTTATATCATATTGGTTGAGTTTATCCCTCTACATCATGTCATCTTGCCTAATGTGTTACTCTGTTCTTATGAACTTAATACTCTAGGTGTATGCTGGATAGCGGTCGATGTGTGGAGTAATAGTAGTAGATGCAGAATCATTTCGGCCTAGTTTTCACTGACATGATGCCTAAGTTCATGATCATGCCTAGATATTCTCATAACTATGCGCTTTTCTATCAATTTCTCGACAGTAATTTGGTCACCCACCGTAGAATATGCTATCTTGAGAGAAGCCACTAGTGAAACCTATGGCCCCCGGGTCTATCTTCCATCATACTATTTTCCTATCAACTAGCTATTTTTATCATTGTTTATTTTGTAACCTGTACTTTCCAATCTACACAACAAAAATACCAAAAATATTTATCTTATTATCTTTATCAGATCTCACTTTTGCAAGTGGCCATGAAGGGATTGACAACCCCTTTATCGTGTTGGTTGCAAGGTTCTTGATTGTTTGTGGAGGTACTAGGGACTTGCGTGTAGTCTTATACTGGATTGATACTTTGGTTCTCAAAAACAGAGGGAAATACTTTGCTACTTTGTTGCATCACCCTTTCCTCTTCAAGGGAAAACCAACGCATGCTTAAGAGGTAGCAAGATCGTCCACCAATGATTCGACATGTTCATTCTTAATGACCACGTCGTCCACATATGCTTCCACTATCCTATCGATTTGTTTTTCCAAACATGTTTGAATCATGCGTTGGTAAGTGGCACCAGCATTTTTAAGCCCAAAAGGCATAGTGTTGAAACAGAAAGGTCCGTACGGGGCAATAAACTCCATTGCGGCCTGGTCGGACTCCTTCATTTTGATCTAATGGTATCCGGAGTAAGCCTCAAGGAAACACAATGAGTCGTGTCCCGCAGTCGCATCAATAATCTGGTCAATGTGGGGCAACAGGAAAGGGTCTTTGGCGCAAGCCTTATTGAGGTCTTTGAAATCGACACAAAGGCGCCAAGATTTATCCTTCTTCGGCACCATGACCAAGTTGGCTAGCCAATCTGGGTGTTTGATTTCTCTGATGAACCCAACCTCGAGTAGTTTGGCTAGCTCCTCCCCCATAGCTTGTCATTTGGGATCGGGAAATCGCTGCAGCATTTGCTTGACTGTTTTGAACCCCTTGATTATATTGAGGCTGTTTTCGGCCATTCTGCGTGGGATCCCGGGCATGTCCGAAGGGTGCCAGGCAAAGATATCCTAATTTTCACGTAGGAACGCGCGTAGGCCGGCGTCTACCGTCATATGCAACTGTGCTCCAATGGACGCTGTTTTGTTAGGATCCGTCGGGTGCACTTGAAATTTAACTATTTCATCTGCCGGTTTGAAAGAGGTGGATTTGGGTCTCTGATCGAGAATCATGTCATCCTTGTCCACCGTGGAGCGCAAGGTGGTTAGTTCTTCGGCTGCAAGGGCTTCGGATAGTGCCTCAAGGGCCAAGAATGTGGTTTTGTTTTCAGCGCATAGTGCTTTATCCGGATCACTTGTAACTGTGATTATTCCATCGGCCCCCGGTATTTTAAGCTTCATGTACCCGTAATGGGGTATGGCTTGGAAGCGTGAGAAAGTGTCGCGCCCTAGAAGGGCGTGATATCCGCTATTGAAGGGAGCCACATGGAAGAGCAACTCTTCGGACCTATAATTCTCTGGCGGGCCGAATACTACATCAAGTTTGATTTTCCCTGAACATCGTGCTTCTCGACTAGGGATGATGCCTTGAAAAGTGGTACTGCTTTGCTTGATGCGTGCTCTATCAATATGAATTTTGTCGAGCGTGTCCTTGTAGATGAGGTTAAGCCCACTACCGCCGTTCATGAGCACTTTGGTAAGTCGGAAGTCATCCACAATTGGGTTTAAGACTAAGGCGGCGGGTGCTTGGACTGATCGGGCCCTTGGTTCGTCGTCGGCAGTGAAAGTTATTGCCGTGTCGTTCCATGGGCTCATTGCGGTTACTTGGTTAATTTCGGCGAGGTCGCGGAGTGCCTTTTTGCGTTGATTATTTGAAGAGAAGGTCTCGAAGATCGTAAAGACGTTAAGATCGTCATCTGCCGGAGAATGCTTCTCTGGAGTAGCAGTGGTGAGGATAGCCTTGCCGCTTTTAGCCACTTGTCGGAGTACCCAACATGCCCAAAGGTTGTGAGTTGGTTCGGTGCTTGACATCGCATGTATCTGATAGGGTTTGTCGAGGAGTTCATCAAGAATGGACCTGTGTCCCACAAAGGGTTTGTTTTCTTGCCGACGAGCTTATGATCGGATGCCTCGTAAGGGTGTACCCATTTTTCCCGGGCAGTGTAGTGCTTAAAGGCAACAGGTTTCAATTGGGTTTTTTGGGCCTTCCATGTGCTTTCCATCGCGCAATACTTCCGTACTACGTGCGATAGTTTCGTGAAACTCTGTATGCCGCTGGGGTCGAGGGCATTCCGAATTCCCTCATCGGTGCAATTGCGATGAAAAACCGAGACTGCATCATCGTCACAGTAATCTTTAATCTTGTTTTTGACAAGTAGGAACCTGGCCCAAAAGTGATGGACCGTTTCTTGATGTTGCTGTCGTACATACATTAGGTCATATATGTTTGGAGGGCCTGAATTACTTGGAGAGTATTGACTGTGGTGGGCGGGTGGGCTAAAGCTTAAATCCCGGCCCAAAGTTGTGTCCGGAGCTTCTAAAATCTCCGAGATCACCAGTTCGGGTCCAGGAAGATCCAAGTGCTGCCCGGACCCTAAGTCCGACCCTGAGTTTGGGGGATGCGGAGTCTCCTCCAAAGGAAGAATATCTGGTTCCATGGGTTCAGAGATCCGGACATAGCTTGTTTTTAACTAAGGGGAAGAAGTGTTTTCAGCTCGTTCCTCGACGATCGCCACCAGGTGAGTGATCGGCGGGAGATTGATTTCCCTCTGGTCAGGTTTAAGCCCGATCCAATCATAATCCGTTGAAAGCCCTAGGGCGGCGATGCGATCTAGCAGCTCATTTAAGGATGGGATGTCTGCCTGATCCATCTTTTCGGAGTGTTCGAGACCGATGCGGAGGTGATGTTTGGCGATCGCGGGGGGCGCCGTTGGCTTGATGGCCGCGTGGGCACCCATTGTGAAACCGCCGAGCTAGAGGACCTATCTTGAAGTTAGGCTCCTTCCAGAAGTGATATTTCTATTGATGACAAGGCGAGCCATGGATCGCTTTTCGTGACTAAGCAGCGGAACTCTCAATGAAAGCACCAATGTTGGAGTCAAAATCGGCAGATCTTGGGTAGGAGGTCCCGAACTATGTGTCTGAGGATCAATGGTAACAAGGGGACAATGGGGACATGATGTTTACCCAGGTTCGGGCCCTCTTAATGGAGGTAAAACCCTACGTCCTGCTTGATTGTATTTGCTGAGTATAGGGGTTACAAGAGTTTATCTACCCCGAGATCATAATGGCTAAACCCTAGTTGTCTAGCCTATGGGAATTCTGATAGCCTCTATGGACCAAACCCTCCGGTTTATATACACACCGGAGGGGCCTAGGGTTGTACAGAGTCGGTTTGCAGAGGAAGGAAATAATACATCCGGACACCAAAACTTGCCGTTCACGCATATAGGAGTCCTACCCAGACACGGGGGATAATCTTCGGCTTTATCTTCACGCCCCATTAGTCCGGTCCATATCGAATAGGCCGGACACCCGAGGACCCCTAATCCAGGACCCCCTCAGCCACTGTGGGATCCCTTCCTGCCTAAGTTTTGGGCAAAGAGGACCGAGGCCACTATAAATATAGGTTAGCCAGCACCGCAGAGGGGATCCGACCCTGGTCGACTGATTCCTCACCCCAAACCTTGCGAGGTTTTTCATCCTTTGTACCAGTTCATCCTTAGCCCCTCGTGAGGCCAATCCACCACGAACCAGGAGTAGGGTCTTACACAGCGAGGTGGCCCGAACCTGGGTAAAATGTTGTGTTCATCTTCTTCCTTGCACACGCGAATCGGGCTAGGCTGTGGGGTGACGGGTTCGTAGGCTGGAGAGGTCGAGTTCTTCGCACACGCCCAGTGTTTGAACCTTGTTGGGTCTGCGGAGCCCTGAATCCGAATTTTGGCGCGCCAGGTTGGGGCATGTCGAAGCCCTGCCTGTCCACCAATCAAGCGGTGCCCTTCCACCGTGGCGTACCTCCTCGTGCCCCACCTTCCCCGGTGTACCGTCGCTGATGACAAGGTTCGCCGCCTCCACCCCTCGCGCGATGCTGGGGGCGAGCGCTGCACACTCGATTGGCATGGTCACGGCTCCGCCCCATCGCGCCCGCCGGGGGCTGACGGGCGCGCAAGCCGCGCTCCTCACGACGCGCGAATTACTGTGCTACTGCCCCACAAAGGGCGACCACGCGGCTTGGCTCGATCGGGTTGCTGAGCTGTTAGACATCGCCTGCGGGGGTACGGACCCCCTCTGCCCCCGCCTGTGTCTCGACCCTTGCTGCAGGCTCGAGCATGCCCCTGTTGTGCCTACACAGGGAGAGGGCCCTGAGGGCCGGGCTGCAGAAAGGAGGCGAGCGAGACCCTTGTCGGTGTCAAAACTGGCGGATCTCAGGTAGGGGGTCCCGAACTGTGCGTCTAAGGTCGATGGTAAAAGGAGATGGGGGACATGATGTTTACCCAGGTTCGGGCCCTCTTGATGGAGGTAATACCCTACTTCCTGCTTGATTGATCTTGATGAATATGAGAATTACAAGAGTCGATCTACCACGAGATCGTAATGGCTAAACCCTAAATGTCTAGCCAGTATGATTGTGATTGCCTCTACGGACTAAACCCTCTGGTTTAGATAGACACCGGAGGGGCCTAGGGTTGTACAGAGTCGGTTTACAAAGGAAGGAATCTACATATCCGAACGCCAAGCTTTCCATCCACGCAAAGGAGAGTCCCATCCGGACATGGGAAGAAGTCTTATGTCTTGTATCTTCACAGCCCATTAGTCCGGCCCATGTTACATAGTCCGGATGCCCGAGGACCCCTTAATCTAGGACTCCCTCCGTAGCCCTTGAACTAGGCTTCAATGACGGTGTGTTCGACGTGCAGATTGTCTTCGACATTGCAAGGCGGGTTCCTCCTCTGAATACTCCAAAACAGCCTTCAAACATAGAAAATGTGTCCGGTTCTGCAAAACAAGTACCACACACACCCGCAGAGAGTATAATATTTCACGAGTCCAATCTACTAACAACTTTTGTAGCGTGACATCACGTCGCTGCCCGGTCATTATTTCAAACCATTTTTTAGCCTCCCGCTCCACGTTTTGAGATGTGGTTTTATTGGCACATCTTGTCAAAGCAGAGATCGTGTCCCCTTATTGCGGGATTCTCATCAATACGGGCGTGGGTAATCCACCCGCCCCATTGGCATGATTCCTTGGGAATAGGCAAGTTTTAAGGCCCATGAGGAGGCGTTCAATATTCATCGCCTTTATAAAGGGGCACAAACCCGTCTTTATCCTCTACGCCTACCTCTTCCTCAACCTTTCCAACCTCGAGCTCCAGCACCCAGGTTTCAACTTAATCGCTCCAAGTCTCCCAGTCATGTCCGGATCCAGCCCTCAAGGCCGGTGGGTGGCCTCCTCTGTCACAGAGGAGGATATCGCGAAGCTCCGGTCGGCAAGGTACCTGACCGCGGAAATCCTCCACAGGCTCCCTGCTATGGGGCAAGTTATTCCTACACCCAGATCCGGCGAGAGGGTTGTATTCATCTCCCACTTCCTCCGGGGGCTAGGGTTCGCTCTCCACCCCTTTGTTCATGGCCTCATTGAAAGGATCGAGAAGAGGTGTCTAGAGGGGGGGGGTGAATAGACTCTAAGAAGAAAAGTTGCAGTTTTTAATTTCCTTAATTTGATGTGGAGTTTTGGGACAAGTTTAACCATTCACAATACATAGCAAGCAAGCATGACAAGAGTATATGAGCAGCGAAAAGTAAAGCATGCAAGTTGCAAGAATGTAAAGGGATGAGATTGGAGTGTGCAAACGCAATTTGGAGACACGGAGATTTTTTAAACGTGGTTCCGATAGGTGGTGCTATCGTACATCCACGTTGATGGAGACTTCAACGCACGAAGGGTAACGGTTGCGCGAGTCCACAGAGGGCTCCACCCACGAAGGGTCCACGAAGAAGCAACCTTGTCTATCCCACCATGGTCGTCGCCCACGAAGGACTTGCCTCACTTGGGTAGATCTTCACGAAGTAGGCGATCTCCTTGATCTCTCCATGAATGAAGAGTGGGTGGAGGGGTATATATAGCATCCACACAAAATCTAACCATTACACACAATTTACCAAACTCGGTGGGACCGAATTGTGAAACTCGGTGAGACCGATTTAGTTCATAATGTGACCGTTAGGCATTTCGGTGGGAACGATATGATCAACTTTGTTTGACCGATTACACAAACTCGGTGGGACCGATTTGGGTAATAAGCGAAACAGAGAGTTGTCCAAGCAAACTCGGCAGGACCGATTGCATATCTCGGTGGGACCGAAATTATTGCAATAGGCAATAGAGAGTTTGCAAGCCCATCTCGGTGAGACCGAGATCCCATCGGTGAGACCGAACTGATTAGGGTTTCTGGCAGTGGCTATGTCAACTGAACTCGGTGGCGCCGGATAGAAAGTTCCGGTGGGTCCGAGTTTGACTTTTGGTTTGGGACATATGTGGATGTGAGAAATTAGTTGAGGGTTTTTGGAGCATATCACTAAGCACTTTGAGCAAGGAACTCATTAAGAAACACCTCACCCCCTCTTGATAATATTGGCTTTTCCTATGCACTCAATGTGATCTTGGATCACTTAAAATGAAAAATGTAGAGTCCTGAGCTTTGAGCTTGAGCCAATCCTTTGTCCTCAGCGTCTTGAAGGGGTTCCACATCCTCTAGTCCATGCCACTCCATTTTTGAACTTATCTGAAACATACTAGGTAGAAGAATTAGTCCAACAAGAAATATGCTGACATTCATTACCAAAATCACCCAGGGAGCACTTGTGCTTTCAATCTCCCCCTTTTTGGTAATTGATGACAACATACATCAAAGCTTTAGATAAAGATATAGAGAATAACAAGTAAAGCTTCGGAAAGACATGTAACATGCATAGGCCCCCCTACATGTATGCAAACATGTAAATATGGAATATAGGAGCATGTGAATGCATAAGCATGATAGAGTAAACAATGTGTTACATGTATCTTGGCTATATGCATCATAGCAAATGATGTGAATATGGGAAATGTACCTTCATGCTCATGAGTCCTTCTTGCAAACAGTATGTACAACAACAAGAAATACTCATACACATGATTGTGATGCATATACTTACCTTGTGGTCTTGAGTTGGCTTAGGAAGGAATGAACCTGAGTAAACAAGGTTAGATAACACAAATACACCTACTAGCCAGAGCAAACAAAAGAAACCACAAGAGTACCAAGGCTGGGATGACATGTAGAGAGTGAGTACAGAGTTCTCTATTGGATATAGACATGTCCCCAAAGGTAAAGATGTGCAATGAATTCAAGAATTTACTTCCCTTAGATGTCTTTCTCCCCCTAAATCTAGCATGGGATACTGGGAGAAGATAGGGAACAGAAAACCAGAGCAAAGAAAAGAAACAAAGCTAATGCAAACAATCAAATATGAACATGTCTTTCCCCTCTTAAAGACATGTGACTTCTCTCCTCTTGAACACCAAGCATCTGGGGTCTTTGATGTGATACTTCTTTCTCATTGAAGAACTCTCTCCCCCTTAGTATTCTCTCTCCCCCTATAGAAATGATCAAGCTTTGATGTGCTCTCCCTCTCCCCCTTTGACATCAATTTCCAAGAAGGTTTCTTCTGGATTTTTGTTTCAAATGGGTTTGGTCCTTGAGTCACAAAGCAAAGCAGCAAGTTGAATGTGATTCTGGTAGAGGACAAGAATCAGTGAGTGGAGCTAGAGAAAAAAGAATGCAGGAACAAGTGGCAAGTTGTCTTTCCTGTAGTGGAATCGGTGGCACCGAGTTGTGTGCTTCGGTTGCATCCAAAAGGGTTCGGTTGAACCGAAAATAACAAACAGGTGTGACCGAGTTCATCGCAGATAAAACACTTGTCACCTCAACTCGCTAGGCAAATGAAATCTCACAAGGATTTTCAAGGAATTAACTAAAAGATTTGCAATGAATTGGATGCAGGGAATGCAGAACAGAAAAGAAAAGAAATGAAAAGATCTAGATGAATTTTTTTTTGCGTTTTGAAAGGGGAAACAAATATTAATGAGATAAATGCAAGAGCACGGAGAAACACAAGAGAACTTCATCTAGAATTGGTCGGTGACAAAGTCACCTATGTTAGAGTATATTGACTTAGGAGTCAAGTGAGGTCACTTGATCATAGGTCATACTCATCGTTTATGCTCAAAATGGGGTTACCATTTTTCGTTTAAGCATCTTGATGTATTCACATCTTGTTGAGTTGCTTTGACCCATGACTTGGAGTAAAGCTTCTCTAAGATGGAATAACATACCTTGGGTGGTGGTGTTGATCTTGATCGTGTAGTTGAACTTGTGTGGGTTGCTCAAGGTTGATGTAGCTTATCAAGAATTGGGAGCACCACTTGCAATTTGAGTTCATCTACCTACATGGGTTAGTCTTGCAAGGAAGAGCACTTGTGTATCCAAAATGACAATCATAAAATTTAATATGGAATTTGTCAAAGGATATGTTTGAAGGGTTTCGTGCTTCCTTGTCTTCAACCACCATTGTGTAGAGACTTGGTGATGTAGAAATTGCTCAAGATGTGAGTGAGTTGCAGTCTCATAGATTTAGATTAATCCAAGTACCTACAAGGGTTAGATAGCATGCATGGGTGCAAATATATCCAAGACATATAAATAGCATCATGAAAGAAATATCAAGGATTAGTCAAAGGCTCATGCCTTGCATGTATCCAAATGGAGTTCCTACTCCAAGTTTGAAGCATCAATGATGTTCAATTCTCCTCTCAAATGGCAAAATACTTTCTCATCAAGCGGTTTGGTGAATATATCCGTCAATTGCTCATCGGTGCGAACATGCTTAAGATCAATGTCCCCTTTGGCAACATGATCTCAAATGAAATGATGACGAACTTCAACATGCTTAGTTTGAGAATATTTCACGGGATTGTGAGCAATCTTGATAGCACTTTCATTGTCACAAAGCAATGGAACATGTTTCACATATATCCCATAATCTTTAAGAGTTTGGGTCATCCAAAGTAATAGAGCACAACATGAACCAGCGGCAATGTATTCCGCTTCGGCGGTGGATAAGGATACCGCGTTTTGTTTCTTGGAGGACCAAGGCACAAGAGATCTACCAAGAAATTGACAAGTACCCGAAGTGGAATTTCTATCAACCTTGTCTCCAGCATAGTCCGAATCGGAGTAACCAACAAGATCGAAAGAAGACCTCTTAGGATACCAAATGCCAAAATTTGGTGTGTGTATTAAGTATCTTACTATCCTTTTCACAGCCTTAAGATGACATTCTTTAGGGGCCGCTTGATATCGTGCAAACATGCACACACTTAGCATAATATCGGGACGAGATGCACATAGATATAACAATGAACCAATCATGGAGCGGTAAACCTTTTGATCGACCGGTGCACCATCTTTGGTCAAATCAAGATGTCCACTAGTAGGCATGGGTGTATTCATACCTTTGCATTCTTGCATATTGAATTTATTGAATAAGTCCTTGGTGTACTTTGTTTGAGAGACAGAGGTACCTTCCTTAGTTTGCTTGATTTGAAAACCGAGAAAGAATTTGAGTTCACTCATCATAGACATCTCAAACTTCTCCGACATTAGCTTTCCAAACTTCTCACTAAAGTGAGGGTTAGTTGAGCCAAATATAATATCTTCAACATAGATTTGGCACACAAATAGTTCTCCATTAACCCTTTTAGTAAAAATAGTAGAATCTATTTTTCCAATTTCAAACCCTTTTTCAATAAGGAACTTGGTCAAGCATTTATACCACGCTCTAGGAGCTTGTTTAAGACCATAAAGAGATTTGTGAAGTTTGTAAACGTGATTAGGTTTCTTAGGATTGACAAAGCCGGGAGGTTGCTTAACATAAACTTCCTCCTCAATTTCACCATTTAGAAAAGAACTTTTAATGTCCATTTGGTACAAAGTGATATCATGGTGATTAGCATAAGCAAGTAAGATGTGATTGGACTCAAGTCTAGCAACGGGGGCATATGTCTCACTGTAGTCCATACCTTTGACTTGAGTGTAGCCTTGGGTGACGAGATGTGCTTTGTTGTGAACTACTTGTCCATCTTTATCTTGCTTGTTGCAAAATACCCATTTGGTACCGATAATGGTGTGGTTGTTGTCGGGCTTCTCAACCAATGTCCACACTTGATTTCTCTCAAAGTTGTGTAGCTCTTCATGCATGGCGTTTATCCAATCCGGATCTTCCAATGCTTCTTCAACCTTCATAGGTTCAATGCTAGAGATGAATGAATAATGTTCACAAAAGTTAGCCAAACGAGTTTTAGAGCGAGTGATTCTCCCGGTTTGGATATCATTGTAGATTTGCTCGACGGGATGGTATTTGGCGACTCTTGCTCGAACTCGTGGGAGCTTTGCTTGGCTCGGGGTGGAACATCTTCTTCATCTTGTTCTTCTTCTTGACCTTATTCATTGTTGATGTTGTCATTCTCTTGTCATGGTGGAGAAGGAGGTTGTTGATGTTCATCTTGGTGTGTCCCACTTGTGGATGCTTCCGTATCAACTCTAGGTTCACCTTGTCGTGAGGTGGAAGCGTCCACTTGGACAGACGAGGTACTCTCCTTCACCTCCGTTGGACGAATCTTGCCAATAGACAAGTCTTGGATTGCTTCCGAAGGGTATTTATCTCCTACATCAATTGGCAATTGCTCTACTTGCGACCCGTTAGATTCATCAAACTTCACATCTACCGTCTCTTCAACCTTTCGGGTGAAATTGTTGTAGACACGGTAAGTGTGAGAGTTTGAGCCATAACCAAGTAGGAAACCTTCATGAGATTTAGGAGAAATTTAGAATGACGATGCTTATAAAGAATGTAACACTTTGAGCCAAATACTCAAAAGTATCCAACTTGGGGTTTGTTACCGGTGAGGAGGTCGTATGCCGTCTTGCCGAGTAGCTTGGGAAGATACACATGATTTGTTTCATGACAAGCTGTCTCAACCGCTTCCGCCCAAAAGTGTTTTGGAGTCTTGTGCTCATCAAGCATTGTTCTTGCCATCTCAATAAGAGTCCGGTTCTTCCTCTCAACAACTCCACTTTATTGAGGTGTGTACGTAGGCGAGAACTCGTGCGAAATCCCCTCTTCATCAAGAAAGGTATCCACATTTGCGTTCTTTAACTCCATTCCGTTGTCGCTCCGAACCTTCTTGATCTTCACTTCAAATTGATTTTGGGCCTTCCTAGTGAAGTGTTTGAAGATCTTTTGGACCTGCGATTTGTCACCAAGAAAGAACACCCACGTAAATCTTGAAAAATCATCGACTATGACTAGACCAAATGAGTTACCACCGAGACTCTTGTAGGCATTGGGACCAACGAGATCCATATGAAGTAGCTCGAGTGATCTTCTCGTGGTCATGATGTTCTTCACGGGGTGACTCCCACCAACTTGTTTTCCTGCTTGACAAGCACTACAAAGTCTATCCTTGTCAAATATAATATCTTTTACTCCAAGGATATGATCACCTTTAGTAAGCTTATCTTGATTTCGCATGCCCACATGACCTAACCTTCTATGCCACAACCAGCCTTTAGAAGATTTAGCAATTAAGCAAGTTCTAGGTTGAGCCTTTTTAGTGAAATCAACAATGTAAAGATCACCTCTACATATACCGGTAAAGACCATTTTATGATTGTCTCATCGAAACACCTCGCAGTCTACTTCAGTAAATAGGACATTGAAACCAAAATCAGCAAGTCTAGATACTAAAAGTAAATTGTACCCAAGAGATTCAACGAGCATGACGTTTTGTATGGAGCTATCATGTGAGATGGCCACCTTACCGAGGCCAACCACCTTACCCTTTGAGTTATCACCAAAAGTGAGATACTTTCGAGGGCCGTCGTTTTCAGCAAGCTCAAGAAACATATCTTTGTCTCCGGTCATATGATCAGTACATCCACTATCAAGGACCCATTCCTTTCCTCCAGCGATGTAGCCGCGAAGATTAGCCATAAGACCAAAGTGTCTCATCGCATCGTCAAGATCATAGTCACTATCATCATCCTCATTGTAGTATCCATGTTCAACATTGTCTTGTATTTGATCCATTCCTAGAGAGGGTAATTCATTAGATAAATGATCATCACAATGGTCACCTTTATGAATTCTAATAGCTTTGGATATGACATTGCTAATGATTCCAACATTTCCTTTGGCACGCATGAGATTGGTAAGCTCAAATAGACAATCACCAAAGCTAGGATCACTAGAATTCATCTTACTCAAGGTAATAGACTTATGAAGAATTTCATCTAGGTTTTGCAAGGAATAGTTTGGAAATTTTTCCTCAAGAAATCTCGATATAGTGTAGGCACAATCAAGAGTAGGCAAACATCCAAGCAATTTTCTAGGAAAGCCTCTAGTGATAAGATTAACAGTTCTAAGGTTGCGGATCATGTCAATAGACTCATCAAGGGTAAGATGCAAAGGATCAACATGAGGTCACAAGGGCTAGTAATGTACTTGTTCAAATGATATTCATTGAAAATCTCAAGCATTTCATTTTTCCTCTCATGAAAGAACTCTCCATCAAGAATAGGCACTCTACGTCTAAGACTCCCCAACGTAGACTCATCCATCTTCCTCCAATGGTGATTAAACCAAAGCAATGGAGACCAAAGCTCTGATACCAATTGAAAGGATCAAGAAGAGGTGTCTAGGGGGGGGGGTGAATAGACTCTAATAAGAAAAGTTGTAGTTTTTAATTTCCTTAAGTTGATGTGGAGTTTTGGGACAAGTTTAACCATTCACAATACTTATCAAGCAAGCATGACAAGAGTATAGGAGCAGCGGAAAGTAAAGCATGCAAGTTGCAAGAGTGTAAAGGGGTGAGATTGGAGTGTGCAAACGCAATTTGGAGACACGAAGATTTTTTATCCGTGGTTCTGATAGGTGGTGCTATCGTACATCCACGTTGATGGAGACTTCAACCCATGAAGGGTAACGATCCACCCACGAAGGGTCCATGAAGAAGCAACCTTTTCTATCCCACCATGGTCGTCGCTCACGAAGGACTTGCCTCACTCGGGTAGATCTTCACGAAGTAGGCGATCTCCTTGCCCTTACAAACTCCTTGGTTCAACTCCACAAGCTTGACGGAGGCTCCCAAGTGACACCTAGCCAATCTGGGAGACACCACTCTCCAAGAGGTAACAAATGGTGTGTTGATGATGAACTCCTTGCTCTTGTGCTTAAAATGATAGTCTCCCCAACACTCAACTCTCTCTCATAGGATTGGATTTGGTGAAAGATGATTTGAGTGGAAAGCAACTTGGGGAAGGCTAGAGATCAAGATTTATGTGGTTGGAATGGAATATCTTGACCTCAACACAAGTGTAGGTGGTTCTCTCTCAGAAAATGTATGTTGGAAGTGTAGGCATGTTCTGATGGCTCTCTCCACGAATGAAGAGTGGGTGGAGGGGTATATATAGCCTCCACACAAAATCTAACCGTTACACACGATTTACCAATCTCGGTGAGACCGATTTAGTTCATAATGTGATCGTTAGGCATTTCGGTGGGACCGATATGATCGACTCGGTTGGACCGATGTGCTAGGGTTAGGGTAAAGTCTGAACTTGGCTTGATCGATTACACAAACTCGGTGGGACCGATTTGGGTAATAAGCAAAACAGAGAGTTGGCCAAGGAAACTCGGCAGGACCAATTGCATATCTCGGTGGGACCGAAATTAATGCAATAGGCAACAGAGAGTTTGCAAGCCCATCTCGGTGGGACCGAGATCCCATCGGTGAGACCAAACAGATTAGGGTTTTTGGCAGTGGCTATGTCAACTGAACTCGGTGGCACCGGATAGAAAGTTTCGGAGGGGCCGAGTTTGACTTTTGGTTTGGGACATATGTGGATGTGAGAAAGTAGTTGAGGGTTTTTGGAGCATATCACTAAGCACTTTGAGCAAGAAACTCATTAAGCAACACCTCACCCCCTCTTGATAGTATTGGCTTTTCCTATGGTCTCAATGTGATCTTGGATCACTTAAATTAAAAAATGTAGAGTCCTAAGCTTTGAGCTTGTCGGGGGTTGGGTGCGACATATGCCAAAGGATGGCTTATCATGGTGGGAGCGAGTAGAACATCGCTGGTGCCTGGAAACGGGATAAGGCGAAGGCATGCACGCAGGCGAACCTTACCCAGCTTTAGGGCTCTCCGTGGAGATAACACCCCTACTGCTGCTCTGTGGGATCTCCGCATGATCACTATGGCAAAGTGTGTACAAGGTGGCTCCTTGAGTTATTTCTTGGAGGTAGGAGAAGGCCAGGCTAGCTCTCCCCTTCCTCTATGGTCTGGTCTAGTGCTTATGGATTCCAACCCTTTGCATGGGTGCCCTGGGGGGTTTATATAGGCCTACCCCCCAGGGGTACAATGGTAATCCGGCTGGGCGCGGAACCCAGCCGTCTGTCTCTCTGGTCGCCGTCTTCTCCTCCGACTGCCGGGGCCCGCCGACTGGCCCAGTACGGGGCCGACAGGCCGTATCTACCGCGGGCGGGTCTTGCCGGCTGCGGATTACTGTAGCCATGCTTCTAATGCACGGGCTTGGTCATGGGGTCGTGGCAACAGCACCGCTGCCTGGCGGGCGATCACTGTTGCCATTCCCCGTCGTGTCTGGTTAATGGCGCATGAGGCCCGTGGGAGGGGCTGGACGACTCCCAACGGGTACGACTTGTGGTGCTCTCGCCGTCTTATGTATTCCCGCTGACTGGTGGGACGCGTCGTCCCTTGGTCGTACCGGCAGGCCGTCGTGGGTACAGGACTCCGCCCACTAGGACGGACATCAGGGCTGGCATGGCAACAGTGCCGCGCCGGGCGGAGATCCCCGCGGGTAAGGCATACTGTGGCCACGCCTGTCCTCGAGAAGGGGCGGGAGTGGACCTTACTGTGGCCACTCCCCATCCCGTCCCTCCTTATGAGGGCGTGGGGTCTGTTGGTGTCGCGGGCCGACTGCCGATGGCTGGCTTCTCTGGAAGTCGCCAGACAGGAGTCGGCTTGTCCTGAAGTCGTGGCTGGGACTCGGCCGTGAGTGGGTAGTCGGCTGCCATGCCGCCGACTCCCAGAAGGCGGCTCTTCGTCCTGGGGTCTTGAAGGGCGCAGCCTGCCCCCGATGTCTTGAAAGGTTCAGGGGCTCGGGTTAGCCTACCCGTGGCCCATTACTCCGACGGTAGTCCCCGAGGCTGGTGAGGAGCCGAGGGAGACATGTCGAGGAGCCTCAACAGTTTCTTCCTTCCGGTGGTTGAATCTGGGCCTGGCTCGCCGTCTTTCTTCAAGCCGACTATCTGGAGCCGAACTCGCTCAGGCCGTCTTGCCCTTGAAAGTTTGAACATCGCGGCGGGAGCTAGGCAGCATGCTTGATAAGCCTCCAGATCGCTGCCCGTTGCGGGCCCGTCATGTGGCGCCACGCGGCTGGGCCAGTCTGCCCACCCACGCGCGCGACGGGACAGGCCCACAAGCGGGGCCCGCCACTACCGCACCTCAGCATGCGAACGGATCGGTTGTGGCTGCGCGGACGGTTTGGGTTCCTTGCAATAACTGCATGCAGTAATTCGTGGGATAAATCGCGGGGGTCGTGGGGTCCCGAGCGCAGTAAATCCCACAATAGCCTCCTCGGCTTCTCAGCCCACGAGCCTATAAGTAGGCGGGGGGAAGGGGGCGGTGAAGCAAGCGCGCCCATCCTTCCTTCTTCCTTCTTCCTTTCGCTCCTTCTTGCTTCTTCTTCCTCTCGCCGCCGTTGCTCCGAACCACCCCTGCGTCCGCAGCGATGAGCTCCTCCTCCGCCGCCGCGCCTCCCGCGGTGCGCTCCGGAGTGTGGAACGGTTCCGAGGTCGACGTCGACGACATCGAGTTCCTCTGCAAGATGCGGCGCCTACCCGGCAGGGGCTTAGTGCGGGCCCGCCTCATGCCGGAGGGGGATATATCGCCGGCGCCGAAGGAAGGCGAGCGGGTCATGTTCCGCTCGCACTGCATGCGTGGCCTGGGGCTGCTGACAAGCTGCTTCTTCCGCTCCTTCTTGGAGTTCTACGGACTCCAGCCACACCACCTTACTCCAAACACGGTGGTGCTCCTGGCTGCCTTTGCCACCCTATGCGAGGGTTTTCTCGGCGTTCTCCCCACCATCGAGCTCTGGGGGGAATTCTTTCAGTCCAAGCTTGGCACACACGTCGCCGGCGTGCCGGCTCAGTGCGGTGCGTTCATCGCGATGCGGAGATCAGGGGCCGACAATCCGTTTACCCCCATCGCACTGATCAAGTCGGTGAAGATGTGGTAGTGGTCCTACTTTTATGTGAAGAATGTCGCCCCAGAAGGCGACTGGGTCAACCTGCCGGCTTACGAAGCCGGCGCGCCGGCTGGAAGGCTCCCCAGCTGGTGACACCGAGCCAGAACGCTATCTACTGCCGGTGCTGCCGCCCTCGCGCGACTCCGAGTGTTGACGCAGTCGGAGTGCTTGACTGGGGCCGACTTGCTGGCCGCCTTCGTGGCGCGCCGAGTACTCCCGCTCCAAGGCCAACCTCACCTAATCTGCCAGATGAGCGGTCATCGGGACCCAAGTCGGATGTGCTGCAAAGACATGCCTCACGCAGAGGTAGCGAACACGGTGAACTACATCACGAACTGAGGTCTCTCGGCGGATTGGCGGTTCGGCAAGGAGCCGTACTCACGCGCCAACCCCCCGCCTATGGTAAGTCGTCTCACTTCTTCTTCTGTCTCTTTGTTGCCAAGTTCGACTTGTCCAGTCTGACCTTTAGTTTTCTGAGTCAGAACCCCCTCATCCCGCCATCGGCCGGCACCACGGGGCCGCCCCGCCAATTTGTCCCCGACCGGGCGGAGCGATGTTGGCAACCCCGATTTGGGGGTGGCGGCCATGGAGGCCGACGCCGAGGGAGGAGGAGGAGAGGCAGGCGGCTCCAGTCCCACGGCCACCTTCGCCGACTGGCCTGATGACGACGCCGAGGAAGAAGTCGCCCCGCGCCACCAGTCAAAGGCTGGCCAGCTAGGCGCGAGCTCCTCCGCCGTCTTGGACGCTCAAGGCGGCGCGAAGAAGCGTCGGGCCAGGCCGAGTACGCTCGGCGGCCGGCTGAAGAAGCTCAAGGGAGCGGCCGCCGCGACCAAGCGGGAGGAGGCGGCCGCGAAAGCCAACCGCTTCCGTAGGGAAGTGAAGAAGCCGCCACTGGTCTCCGCGTGAGTGCCTCCACCCTATGTCTTTATTTTCTCTTTTTTGATCTTGTCTATGTCTTTTACATGTTTCCCTTGCTGCAGGGCTCCCCTCACTCTTGAGAGGGTTGCCGCTGCCTCCGTCATGGGGTCGGCAGAGACGTCCGCCACCGCCCGGCGAATTTATCCCGCCGCCGACCTCCAGGAGGCGATGGAGCGGAATGGGCAGGAGAAGCACGACGAGGAAGAGGCCGCCCGTCTGGAGAAGGAGGAGGCCAAGAAGGCGGAGGCCTCCGCCCAGAGAAAGCTGGATGAGGCCGAGGCCGCCGTCGCGGCAAGGCGGCAGGCTGAGGAAGTCGCGTGGCGATGCTTGTCATCCCACTGAAATCTGCGCTGCCGCCTCCGGAGTTCACGGCGCAGTCAGGGGAAGCCGGCGGCGAGTTCCCGATCATGGAGAGGGAAGGCGGCGATGCCTCCATGCTGGGCGCAGTCGTGCCACCACCGCCACCGCCGCCGCCATCTGGGAGCGCACATGGCAAACAGCCGGCGGACCCGCCGGTGCCGCCGACTAAAGATGAGGCCGTGGCGAAGCTACTCCTTCAAGTCGGCTCGCCAGTGCGCCGCCGCCTTGAGAAGGCGACTTCGGCGCCACGCCCCTTGGAGACCGTCGCCGCCAGCTCGACAATCCCAGACGCCGAGGCGACGAGCGTCGCGCCCATTGGATGGGTGCGAGGAGGCGGCACAGGCCCGCTGAACCAGACGCTTCTGGACGTCCAGGCAAAGCTGCGAGCCGAGGGTGACGCTATCCAGAGCTGCTCCAAGGCACACCTGGCGTCGCGGGCAGCCATCAGGGTACGTTTTTTTCTTTGTCTTCGTTATCTCATTCTTCTCTGTGGGGGCGCGCCAGCGCACCCACTAGGTGTAGTCCCCGAGTTTCAGGCCGGCTGCTGAGCAGGCGACTTGGAACTTCCAATTGGCGAGTTCCGAATACTATCTTTTGTCTGAAATGCTTGTCACAGGACTACCACAACCTCCGTGTCACCGCCTTCAACCGCAACGTCGCAGAGCTGGGCGAGCGGACCGCCGACTTGTCAGAGAGCCAGAGTGAGTCCTCTTTCTTCTCTGCGGGGGCGCGCTGGCGCACCCACGGGCTGTAGTCCCCGACATTCGGGCCGACTGCTGAGCAGTCGGACCGGATCTCCCCGGTGACCTTCTTTGTTGGCGACTGAACACCTTCTTTCTTATTTTCTCTTCAGGGGCCAACGCCACTCTTCAGCAGCAGCTGGGCGAGGCCAATACCGTGTTGCACGCCAAGGGGGAGGAGTGCGGCAAGCTCGCCGCAGAGCGCGACCTGCTGGCCGCACAGTTGGCGGAGAAGAAGGAGCTGCTTAAGAAGGCACAGAAGGAGGCGAAAGAGACGGAGGCCGCCCTCTTGGCCGAGTTCGCAAGCGAGCGCTCCTCCTGGACTGACAAGGAGGCATTGCTGGCCTACGGCTTCCATGAGATTGAGGACATCGTGGATGGTGAGTTTCTTCACTTTCTTTCTTCGAGCCGCCGACTATAGGTCGAGCCGACTCCTGATATTTTGACTTGCTTCTTCATTCTTTTCGTCTTGGCAAACTTCTTCCCCGGCCACTCGGAGGCTGCCAATCAGGCCATTGAGGCTGATCGCGAGGGGCGGAGGGCAACTTGCGCGGAGATCGCGGCCCACGCCCCCCGGACCCTTGATGAGCAGCTTCTGAGCAACGAGGCTCGTCTGCGGCCGGCCCATCGGATGCAGCGCCGGCTTCAATGTGTCGGCGCCCAGGCGATCGCTGCCCTGTGGCCAGACATACAGGCTCCGCGCAGCCCCAGTCGGACTGCCGACTGGCTGGAGTGTAACACCCCGGATGTAACTTGCCATATTTGTGACTCCAACTCTTGCCATTTTCGGCAATGTGATATGATATTCCCTCCGTGGTTGGGTTTCCCGTCTTTTTTCATTTTGTCTTTGTCATGCATTTCATATCATGTCATCATGTGCATCGCATTCGCATACGTGTTCGTTTCATGAATCCGAGCATTTTCCCCGTTGTCCGTTTTGCAATCCGGCGCTCCTATGTTCCCCGGCGTCCTCCTTTACCTTTTTCCGTGAGCGGGTATTAAACTTTCTCGGAATGGACCGAGGTTTGTCAAGCGGCCTTGGTATAGCACCGGTAGACCGCCTGTCAAGTTTCGGGTCATTCGGAGGTCGTTTGATACTCCAACGGTTAACCGGGTAACCGTGAAGGCCTCGGGTGTTGCAGCCCAAAACACCTTCAAATCAGCCCAATAACCCATCTAAGCCACTCCCATGTCCATCGCCGTTCGATCACGATCGTGTGGGCGAAAACCGTGCTCAATTTGGAGCCTCCTAGCTCCTCCTACCTATAAATATACCCTCTCCCCCGAAATCCCGGATGAAATCCTACCCTAACCCTAGACCAATCGCCCCGCCGCCGCCGGACACGTCCGGCCCGAGCCGGATGAAATCCCGCCGCCGCCCACGGCCACTCCCGCGCCTCCACGTGGCCCCGTCCACCGCGCGCCGCCCGCGGCCGCCGACCCCGGGGAGGCCCCCCGCGGCCCAGCCGCTCCCCGCGCCCCCCCGGCGCGCGTTGCCTCCGTCCGCCGCCGACGCGCCGCCGCCTCGCGCGCTGCCGCTCGCAGCGCCCGCGCCGCCCGGTCCCGCCTCCGGCCGGCGCCGCGCCCCTCCGCCGCGCGCCCCGCAGCCGGATCCGCCTCGGATCCGCCTCGCCGGCCATCCCCGGCCATCTCCGGCGTCCCCCACGCCAACTCCGGCGAGCTCGCGTCGCCTGCCTCGATCTACGTGCAAACCCTAGATCTTGGAGGTCGATTTTTTCCCTAAGTCATTTCCTCTGCAGTTATTTTGTTGCATGTTCATCGCATCATAACTTTGCACCCCGTGTGCATCCTATGAACTTGAGCCCTACATGTGTTTTGTAATATGCCATGCCATCTTTCCAGGGGTGTATGCCATGTATTTTTGTGATGTTTGTGGTGACTAGCACAAGCATGCAAACTAGGGATCATAATGTTGCTGATTTCAGAGACTTACTAATTTCACAAAGTTATTCCCTGGTGTTATTGTTATGCCATGTGTTCATGTTGTTTCAGAGAGATCTATGCCTCTTTTGAGCATGATCAGTAAGGGAGTTTTGAACATATGGATTTGATCTATCCATCCATGCCTTTTTTTATAATTATAGAGTGACATAGCTCGAGTCAATCGAGCTCTACTTTTGCTATAAAATGTTACTGGCAGATTGTTTACATGTTATTCGATTTTGCCAAGCTTGCTGTAGTTGATCCTTGCATGCTATGATGTTATTCTTGCCATGTCTAGCTTCTATGCCATGTCTTCTTGATTAATGTATGCTTAGTTTATCATGCAAAGCTCTGTAGTGAGCGCATCGAGCTCGTAAACATGCCTACTTGTTATCTGTTTTTGACATGTCCAGTTTTTCTGCTGTCTGAAAACTGTAACGAAACTTGCTTAATTGACATGGGTGTTATTATATTTTCTTGTCCTTTTTGGCTAATGTACAGTAAGGGACTTTTGTTCTTTGTTCTGAGTAGATCCATGCCATGCCTTATTTTGCTATGTCCTCTTCCTGTAGCATGTTGTCTCCTTGCTCTAAACATGTCATCCTGATGTTAATTTCTGGCATGATAGTATTTTCAGTCTGTGAACCTGTTATCTTTTGCACTTTTTCCATGCTTGTTTGAACCTGTTATGGTGTGATTTAGCCGTAGCTCAGTGTTCATCTTTTGTCAAGCATCTTGAGTAGATAACTGTCATATGATTTTCTGATATGTTTGGGTGCAGTAGCTTAATTTCTTGTTGCTTGCTAAGTAGCATCATGTTGTTAATGACAGAATCTTGTCATTCTTGTTTTGCTTGTCATTTGCAAACCGTGCATCCGATTTCGGTGATCTTTATATCTATTTCAACCAAAATCACCTCACCTTTCTAGTGGCATACCTGGTTTGCCAAGATTATGCCTTGTTCATCTTTTCCTTCCGGAGCACGCATATGCATTGCATACCACATCTCGCATATCATGCCATGTTTTGCATCATGTTGATTGCGCATTGCATCGTGGTTTATAGTTGTTCCTTTGCTTGTGTTCTTGTTTTGGGTAGAGCCGGGAGACGAGTACGTGAACGAGGAACCTGTTGAGAACGCTTACGAGGATCAAGCTTTCGAAAACTCTGAGAACCTTGCAGGCAAGATGACCATACCCTCGAAATCACTTCTATCTTTGCTTGCTAGATGCTCGCTCTTTTGCTATGCCTATGCTGCGATACCTACCACTTGCTATATCATGCCACCCATATTGCCATGTAAAACCTCTAACCATCCTTTCCTAGCAAACCGTTGATTGGCTATGTTACCGCTTTGCTCAACCCCTCTTATAGCGTTGCTAGTTGCAGGTGAAGATGAAGCTTGTTCCTTGTTGGAACATGATTATTTTGGGATATCACAATATCTCTTATTTAATTAATACATCTATATACTTGGTAAAGGGTGGAAGGCTCGGCCTTATGCCTGGTGTTTTGTTCCACTCTTGCCACCCTAGTTTCCGTCATACCGGTGTTATGTTCCTTGATTTTGCGTTCCTTACACGGTTGGGTGATTTATGGGACCCCCTTGACAGTTCGCTTTGAATAAGCCTCCTCCAGCAAGGCCCAACTTTGGTTTTACCATTTGCCACCTAAGCCTTTTTCCCCCGGGTTTTCGCGAGCCCGAGGGTCATCTTTATTTTAACCCCCCCGGGCCAGTTCTCCTTCGATTGCTGGTCCAAACTAGAGCGCTTTGCAGCGCCACCTCAAGGAAACTTGGGGTCTGGTTTTAGTTGTACGGACAGCTCATCCGGATGTGCCCTGAGACCGAGATATGTGCAGCTCCTATCAGGATTTGTCGGCACAATCGGGCGGCTTTGTTGGACTTGTTTTATTACTGTCGAAATGTCTTGTAGTCCGGGATTCCGAGACTGATCGGGTCTTCCCGGTAGAAGGAATATCCTTCGTTGACCGTGAGAGCTTATAATGGGCTAAGTTGGGACACCCCTGCAAGGTATTATCTTTCGAAAGCCGTGCCCGCGGTTATGAGGCAGATGGGAATTTGTTAATGTACGTTTGTAGAAAACCCGAAGTTGACCTTAATTAAAACACATCAACCGCGTGTGTAACCGTGATGGTCTCTTCTCGGCGGAGTCCGGGAGGTGAACACGGTGTTGGAGTTATGTTTGACGTAGGTTGTTCTAGGATCACTTCTTGATCACTTCTAGCTTCACGACCGTGCTTTGCTTCTCTTCTCGCTCTCTTTTGCGTTGTTAGCCACCATATATGCTAGTTGCTTGCTGCAGTTCCACCTCACAACCCTATCCTACCTTTAAGCTTAAATAGTCTTGATCTCGCGGGTGTGAGATTGCTGAGTCCCCGCGACTCACAGATTCTACCAAAACAGTTGCAGGTGCCGACGATGCCAGTGCAGATGACGCATCCGAGCTCAAGTGGGAGTTCGACGAGGAACGTGGTCGTTACTATGTGTCTTTTCCTGATGATCAGTAGTGGAGCCCAGTTGGGACGATCGGGGATCTGTGTAGCATTTGGGGTGGTCTTCTTTCATTTTGGTTCCGTAGTCGGACCTTGAGTGTAATCTGGATGATGAATGTTTATTTATGTATTGTGTGAAGTGGCGACTGTAACTATGTATCTCTTTCCCTTATGTATTACATGGGTTGTGTGAAGATTACCTCACTTGCGACATTGCTTTCAATGCGGTTATGCCTCTAAGTCGTGCTTCGACACGTGGGAGATATAGCCGCATCGAGGGCGTTATAAGTTGGTAATCAGAGCCTTTCCCGACCTTAGGAGCCCCAACTGATTGATCGTTTTTAGCGGCCGAGTTGTGTCTAGAAAAATGTTTTGAGTCATTTAGGAATTATTTATCGGAGAGTTTAGGAATTCTTTTTTACTTCCCAGTCTCCTCATCGCTCTGGTAAGGCATCCTGACGAAGAGTTTTGACTCTTCTCTTCTCAAATTTCACTAAAAATTTTTTAGGATCACGCGGGTATCCTAGAATCGTTCCGATGGTTTTATGATGACAACATTGTCTTGGTGCCTCCTGCCAGCAGGGGTTTAGTGGAGGTGTCCCGGGGAGTTGAGCTCTGAGGTGTTGTCGTCATAATTTTATCGTTGCAGTTCTGGAATACCTGAGTTTAGTACGCCGACATCGAAAATCTCTTTTGTACAGTTGTTGGTGAGATAACCCTAATAGCCCAGTACTGAGGCGAGTGCGGGAGTATTGCCATAACTCGTATAACGGATGCTTTTCGAAGGTTGAGGTAAACGATTTCTAAGGGTTTCTTGGTTATGTGTTGAAGGATGGATACAGCTGGATCTAGGTATTGTTAGTTTGGGTGATATATTTTGTGTCCCCTGTATCCCCAACACCTGATTGCATAACCAGAAAGTTTCGGGAGTTTATAAGTGGGAATTCAAGTATCTCGTAGGATATCTTTCCAACAGACACATGATACGATATGGGACGTATCATATGTTTGTTTCCGGCTTATTCTGCAAGCCAATCCTTTGTTTTGTTTTCAGTTGTGATATTCGAGTTGTTCTGAAGGCAGATGGTGATTCCATACCTTTTTCTAAGTGGCTTCTCAACTTATGGAAGTGCGATGCTTTACTTTGGAATTGATTCGTTCATTCTTGTTCGAATGTTTATTGTGAAGATTATATGTTGCAATTTCGATCCTTTGATTCAGCTTTAATATATGTCTTTCAAGATGCTAATGGATGTCACCCTCTTCAGGATGGCTCCGCCAACGCGTTAGAATCCGGAACGCAATGAAGCAAGTCAGGCTAACCCTCCGCCACCACCTCCGCCTCCAGAGGCATGGCAAGCCTTGATGACAGCCACCAATGCCAATGCTCAGATTCTGATTCAGCTCTTGCAAGATCGCAACCAAGGACAAGGTAATCAGGGAAATCAAGGCCAAGGCAACAATCAGCCGCATTTTGCTACCCTCAATAAGTTCCTTGCAAATCAGCCAAAGACTTTCAGCTACTGTGTCAAGGCCACAGACGCAGATGATTGGCTCGTGGATATCAGCAAGCATTTCGAGTGTAGCAATGTCAGACCTGAGGACTTTGTCAAGTTTGCCTCTTATCAACTCAAGGATCAAGCTGCTGAGTGGTTCCAACAATACAAAGATTCCAGAGGAGGTCGTGTGATTACTTGGGATGATTTCCGCCGTGACTTCAAAGCTCATCACATTCCAGAAAGTGTTGTTGAGAGTAAGCGTGAGGAGTTCCGCAATCTCAAGCAAGGCAACATGTCTATGTATCAATACAGCACTCAGTTTCGGAAGCTCTCTCGTTTTGCTAGGCAAGACATCCCTGATGAGAAGAGCATGATTTACCAGTTCAGGCGTGGCCTCAGAGAAGATCTGCAACTAGCTCTCGTGCTTTTTGAGCCGTTAAAGTATGATGAATTCTACAACATGGCACTGAAACAAGAAGCTGCTCAGCTCAAGTGTGAGGCATCTAAGAAGAGAGTCAGGGACGCAGTTCAGTCCTCTTCTTCCTCACTAGTGGCAGCCAAGCAACAGAAGTTCTGGTTGCCTCCTCCTCCTCCTCCGTTCCGTCAGCCTTATCAGCAGAAGAACTCAGGTGGTCATGGATCTTCCCACCCACCCAACCCTGGCTATCAGAACAAGTCTCAGAACCAAGCTCCAAGGCCAAATGCTCCTTATCATCGTCCGCTCTCAGAGGTGACTTGCAACAAATGTCAGCAAAAGGGTCACTATGCGAACAAGTGCTTCAACCAAAGGCGCCTTCCGCCTCCTCCTCCTGTGAGATCTTCCAGCAATGCAGTGGTCAAGCATAATTCCAAGTCTGCAAAGGTGAATATGATGAATGCAGCTCAAGCAGAGGATTCTTCAGAAGTGATCATGGGTAACCTTCCTGTTAATGATATTCCTGCAAAAGTCTTATTTGATACTGGTGCTTCGCGTTGTTTCATCTCAAGACCTTTTGCATCTAAGCATGAGTTGGGTTATCAAGTTTTGCCTAGTTCTTTATCAGTGGTGTCCCCGGGTAAGCAAATGACATCTAATATTTGTGTCCCCGATGTTTCCATCAAGATGGGCGACTATAGATTTCTGGCTAAACCAATTGTTCTTGGTGACTCTGATATTGATCTTATTCTCGGGATGGACTGGCTTTCTAAGCACAAGGCTCAGCTTGATTGTGCTGCCAGGGAAATTCAATTGACTCACTCCTCTGACGATGTGATCACTTATGCCGCTCGCAATGAAACCATTCGGTTGTTTTCTCTCAATGAGAAGGGTGAATTGGATGCTATCTCTCAGATTCCAGTCATTTGTGAGTACCAAGATGTCTTTCCAGAAGAGCTTCCGGGTATGCCTCCTCACCGGCCAGTTGAATTCGTTATTGATCTTGAGCCTGGCACGGAACCCGTTTGCAAGCGTCCATACAAGCTTGGGTTAAAAGAGTTGAAGGAATTGAAGAAACAACTCGATGAACAAGAGCGTCTGGGTCTGATCAGACCAAGTTCATCTCCTTGGGGTTGTGGTGTTCTTTCTGTCCAGAAGAAGGATGGCACGGACCGACTTTGCGTCGATTACCGCCCGTGGAACAACAAGACGATCAAGAACAAGTACCCACTTCCCAACATCAATGAGCTATTTCAGCAACTTAAAGGTGCTAAAGTGTTCTCCAAGCTTGACCTTCGTATGGGTTATCATCAGATTCGCATTCGTGAAGAAGATATTCCCAAGACAGCATTCAGAACAAGCTTTGGTTCTTATGAATATACTGTCATGTCTTTCGGCCTTGTCAATGCTCCTCCAACATTCTCTCGCATGATGAACTTCATCTTCAACCCCTACACCAACGAATTCGTCTTGGTCTATCTCGATGATATATTGGTCTTCTCCAAGAATAAGAAGGATCATGCCAAACATTTGCGATTGGTGCTCGACAAGCTCAGAGAGTATAAATTCTATGCGAAGTTCTCCAAATGTGAATTCTAGCTTGATGAAGTTCTTTACCTTGGGCATATAATCTCTGCCAAGGGCATTGCTATTAATCCCGAGAGGGTGTCTGCAGTTTTGAATTGGGAACCTCCTCAGAATGTCAAGCAGCTTCGCAGTTTTCTTGGACTTGCAAGCTATTGCCGAAGATTTGTTGAGAATTTCTCAAAGATTGCAAAGCCTCTTTCCAACCTCGTCCAGAAGCATGTGAAGTATGTCTGGTCTCCTGAGTGTGACGTTGCTTTCAACACTATCAAAGAGAAACTCGTCACTGCTCCAATTTTGACTCCTCCTGACGAATCCAAGCCTTATGAAGTTTTCTGTGATGCTTCTCTTCAAGGTCTCGGTGCTGTGTTAATGCAAGAGAAGAAGGTTGTGGCCTATACCTCTCGTCAGTTGAAGCCCAACGAAAAGAACTACCCCACTCACGATCTTGAGTTGGCGGCAGTTGTCCATGCATTGATAACATGGAGACATCTCTTGTTGGGAAGGAAAGTGGACATATTCACCGATCACAAGAGTCTCAAGTACATCTTCACTCAGCCCAACCTCAACCTCAGGCAAACTCGATGGGTCTAAATGATTCAAGAGTATAATCCGAGTATTGAATATACTCCAGGCAAGGCTAATGTGATTGCAGATGCATTGAGTAGGAAGGCTTATTGCAACAGCTTAATCCTCAAGCCGTTTCAACCGGATCTTTGTGAAGCTTTCCGCAAGTTAAATCTCCAAGTTGTTCCTCAAGGTTTTCTTGCCAACCTCATAGTCTCTCCTACTTTGGAAGATCAAATTCGTGAGGCACAACTGCTGGATACCATGGTGAAGAAGGTGAAACGTGGTATTGACAAGGGCATTTCCAAATACAAGTGCTATCGCGTTGATGGCAGAGATACTCTTTTCTTCGAGGACCGGATTGTGGTTCCTAAGGGTGATCTTCGTAAAGTCATTATGAACGAGGCGCACAATTCTCTTCTGTCAATTCGTCCTGGAAGTACGAAGATGTACCATGACCTCAAGCAGTCGTATTGGTGGACTCGAATGAAGCAAGAAATTGCTCAATTCGTGAATGAATGTGATGTCTGTTGAAGGGTGAAAGCAGAACACCAACGACCAGCTGGTCTACTCCAACCTCTTGCTATTCCAGAATGGAAGTTTGATCATATCGAAATGGACTTCGTGACTGGTTTTCCAAAGTCCAAGCGTGGAAATGATGCTATCTTCGTCGTCATCGACAAGCTCACTAAAGTGGCTCATTTTCTTCCTATCAAAGAGTCTAACACAGCAGCGCAGCTGGCAGAGCTCTACACCTCCAAAATTGTCTCCTTGCATGGCATTCCACAATTGATATCTTCAGATTGTGGAAGCTTCTTCACATCCAAGTTTTGGGATTCTTTTCAGAAGGCCATGGGCACAAACATTCGCTTCAGCACAGCTTTCCATCCTCAAACTAGTGGACAAGTCGAGCGTGTCAACCAAATTCTTGAAGATATGCTCAGGGCTTGTGTTATCTCTTTCGGCATGAAGTGGGAGGATTGTCTTCCATATGCTGAGTTCTCTTACAACAAGAGCTTTCAAGCGAGCTCGGGCAAAGCCCCATTCGAGATTCTCTATGGCAGAAAGTGTCGTACTCCTCTCAATTGGTCTGAGACGGGCGAACGCCAACTTCTTGGCAACGACTTGATCACAGAGGCTGAAGATATGTGTAAAGTCATTCGTGAGAATCTCAAAGCCGCACAATCGCGCCAGAAGAGCTATTACGATAGCAAACACCGTGATTTGGCTTTCGAGATCGGAGACCATGTCTACCTCCGCGTCTCTCCAATGAAAGGCACTCGTCGCTTCGGTATCAAAGGGAAACTTGCCCCTAGATACGTCGGTCCTTTCAAGGTCATTGGCAAAAGAGGCGATCTCGCCTATCAACTTGAGCTTCCCCCCAACTTTGCAAATGTGCACGATGTGTTCCACGTGTCACAGCTTTGCAAGTGCTTCAAGACGCCTGAGCGCACCATCAACTTCGAAGAGATTGATCTTCAAGAACATTTGTCCTATCATGAGCACCCCGTTGCTATTCTTGAAGAAACTGAGCGCAAGACTCGCAACAAGTCCATCAAATTCCTGAAAGTGAAGTGGTCGCACCATTCAGACCGAGAAGCCACCTGGGAGCGCGAGGACCACCTCCGTTCCGAATATCCGGAGTTCTTCCAGTCCTAGATCTCGGGACGAGATCCTCTCGTAGTGGTGGAGTGTTGTAACACCCCGGATGTAACTTGCCATATTTGTAACTCCAACTCTTGCCATTTTCGGCAATGTGATATGATATTCCCTTCGTGGTTGGGTTTCCCGTCTTTTTGCATTTTGTCTTTGTCATGCATTTCATATCATGTCATCATGTGCATCGCATTCGCATACGTGTTCGTTTCATGAATCCGAGCATTTTCCCCGTTGTCCGTTTTGCAATCCGGTGCTCCTATGTTCCCCGGCGTCCTCCTTTACCTTTTTCCTTGAGGGGGTATTAAACTTTCTCGGAATGGACCGAGGTTTTGTCAAGCGGCCTTGGTATAGCACCGGTAGACCGCCTGTCAAGTTTCGGGTCATTCGGAGGTCGTTTGATACTCCAACAGTTAACCGGGTAACCCTGAAGGCCTCGTGTGAAGCAGCCCAAAACACCTTCCAATCAGCCCAATAACCCATCTAAGCCACTCCCATGTCCATCGCCGTTCGATCACGATCGTGTGGGCGAAAACTGTGCTGAATTTGGAGCCTCCTAGCTCCTCCTACCTATAAATATACCCTCTCCCCCGAAATCCCGGATGAAATCCTACCCTAACCCTAGACCAATCGCCCCGCCGCCGCCGGACACGTCCGGCCCGAGCCGGACGAAATCCCGTTGCCTCCCGCGGCCACTCCCGCGCCGCCACGGGGCCACGCCCACCGCGCGCCGCCCGCGGCCCGCCGAGCCCGGGGAGGGCCCCCGCGGCCCAGCCGCTCCCCGCGCCCCCCGGCACGCGCAGCCTCCGTCCGTCGCCCGCGCCGCCTCCGTCCGCCGCCGACGCGCCGCCGCCTCGCGCGCTGCCGCCCGCCGCGCCCGCGCCGCCCGGTCCCGCCTCCGGCTGGCGCCGCGCCCCTCCGCCGCGCGCCCCGCGGCCGGATCCGCCTCGACGGCCATCCCCGGCCATCTCCGGCATCCCCCACGCCAACTCCGGCGAGCTCGCGCCGCCTGCCTCGATCTACGTGCAAACCCTAGATCTCGGAGGTCGATTTTTCCCCTAAGTCATTTCCTCTGTAGTTATTTTGTTGCATGTTCATCGCACCATAACTTTGCACCCATGGCTGCATTTTGGGCGTTTAGCATATCGAATTGTTCGCATCGACGAGTACATCATTTCATCTCATCGCGTCATTTTCATTTGAGCTCATCTAGATGCCCGAAATGCTGTTGGAAGAGGGCTATGTGATGTTAGTTTCAGATCTGTTTCAGTAGATGCACATTTGTCATTTTTGCCATGATTGATGTGTGCATCCTATGAACTTGAGCCCTACATGTGTTCCGTAATATGCCATGCCATCTTTCCAGGGGTGTATGCCATCTATTTTTGTGATGTTTGTGGTGACTAGCACAAGCATGCAAACTAGGGATCATAATGTTGCTGATTTCAGAGACTTTGTAATTTCACTACGTTATTCCATGCTCTTATTGTTATGCCATGTGTTCATGTTGTTTCAGAGAGATCTATGCCTCTTTTGAGCATGATCAATAAGGGTGTTTTGAACATATGGATTTGCTCTATCCATCTATTCCTTTGTTTGTAATTATGGAGTGCCATAGCTTGAGTCAATCGAGCTCTACTTTTGCTATAAAATGTTGCTGGCAGATTGTTTACATGTTATTCGATTTTTCCAAGCTTGTTGTAGTTGATCCTTGCATGCTTTGATGTTATTCTTGCCATGTCTAGCTTCTATGCCATGTCTTCTTGATGAATGTATGCTTAGTTTATCATGCAAAGCTTGTAGTGAGTTCATCGAGCTCGTAAACATGCCTACTTGTTATCTGTTTTGGACATGTCAAGTTTTTCTGCTAAGTCTGAAAACTGTAACAAAACTTGCTTAATTGACATGGGTGTCATTATATTTTCTGGTCCTTTTTGGCTAATGGTCAGTAAGGGACTTTTGTTCTTTGTTTTCAGTAGATCCGTGCCGCGGCTTATTTTGGTATGTCCTCTTCCTGTAGCATGTTGTTTCCTTTCTCTAAACATGTCATCCTGATGTTAATTTCTGGCATGATAGTATTTTCACAAAGCCTGTGAACCTGTTATCTTTTGCACTTTTGCCATGCTTGTTTGAACCTGTTATGCTGTGATTTAGCCATAGCTCAGTGTTCATCTTTTGTCAAGCATCTTGAGTAGATCACTGCCATATGCTTTTCTGATATGTTTGGGTGCAATAGTTTAATTTCTTGTTGCTTGCTAAGTAGCATCATGTTGTTAATGGCAGAATCTTGTCATTCTTGTTTTGCTTGTCATTTGCAAACCGTGCATCCGATTCCGGTGATCTTTATATCGATTTCAACCAAAATCACCTCACCTTTCTAGTGGCATACCTGGTTTGCCAAGATTATGCCTTGTTCATCTTTTCCTTCCGGAGCACGCATATGCATTGCATACCACATCTCGCATATCATGCCATGTTTTGCATCATGTTGATTGCGCATTGCATCGTGGTTGATAGTTGTTCCTTTGCTTGTGTTCTTGTTTTGGGTAGAGCCTGGAGACGAGTATGTGAACGAGGAACCTGTTGAGAACGCTTACGAGGATCTAGCTTTCGACAACTTTGAGAACCTTGCAGGCAAGATGACCATACCCTCGAAATCACTTCTATCTTTGCTTGCTAGATGCTCGCTCTTTTGCTATGCCTATGATGCGATACCTACCACTTGCTATATCATGCCACCCATATTGCCATGTCAAACCTCTAACCATCCTTTCCTAGCAAACCGTTGATTGGCTATGTTACCGCTTTGCTCAGCCCCTCTTATAGCGTTGCTAGTTGCAGGTGAAGATGAAGTTTGTTCCTTGTTGGAACATGATTATTTTGGGATATCACAATATCTCTTATTTAATTAATGCATCTATATACTTGGTAAAGGGTGGAAGGCTCGGCCTTATGCCTGGTGTTTTGTTCCACTCTCGCCACCCTAGTTTCCGTCATACCGGTGTTATGTTCCTTGATTTTGCGTTCCTTACACGGTTGGGTGATTTACGGGACCCCCTTGACAGTTCGCTTTGAATAAGGCTCCTCCAGCAAGGCCCAACTTTGGTTTTACCATTTGCCACCTAAGCCTTTTTCCCCCGGGTTTTCGCGAGCCCGAGGGTCATCTTTATTTTAACCCCCCCAGGCCAGTTCTCCTTCGATTGCTGGTCTAAACTAGAGCGCTTTGCAGCGCCACCTCAGGGAAACTTGGGGTCTGGTTTTAGTTGTACGGACAGCTCATCCGGATGTGCGCTGAGACCGAGATATGTGCAGCTCCTATCAGGATTTGTCGGCACAATCGGGCGGCTTTGCTGGACTTGTTTTATTACTTTCGAAATGTCTTGTAGTCCGGGATTCCGAGACTGATCGGGTCTTCCCGGTAGAAGGAATATCCTTCGTTGCCCGTGAGAGCTTATAATGGGCTAAGTTGGGACACCCCTGCAGGGTATTATCTTTCGAAAGCCGTGCCCGCGGTTATGAGGCGGATGGGAATTTATTAATGTCCGGTTGTAGAAAACCCGAAGTTGACCTTAATTAAAACACATCAACCGCGTGTGTAACCGTGATGGTCTCTTCTCAGCGGAGTCCGGGAGGTGAACACGGTGTTGGAGTTATGTTTGACGTAGGTTGTTCTAGGATCACTTCTTGATCACTTCTAGCTTCACGACCGTGCTTTGCTTCTCTTCTCGCTCCCTTTTGCGTTGTTAGCCACCATATATGCTAGTCGCTTGCTGCAGTTCCACCTCACAACCCTATCCTACCTTTAAGCTTAAATAGTCTTGATCTCGCGGGTGTGAGATTGCTGAGTCCCCGTGACTCACAGATTCTACCAAAACAATTGCAGGTGCCGACGATGCCAGTGCAGATGACGCATCTGAGCTCAAGTGGGAGTTCGACAAGGAACATGGTCGTTACTATGTGTCTTTTCCTGATGATCAGTAGTGGAGCCCAGTTGGGACGATCGGGGATCTGTGTAGCATTTGGGGTAGTCTTCTTTCATTTTGGTTCCGTAGTCGGACCTTGAGTGTAATCTGGATGATGAATGTTTATTTATATATTGTGTGAAGTGGCGACTGTAAGGCAACTATGTATCTCTTTCCCTTATGTATTACATGGGTTGTGTGAAGATTACCTCACTTGCGACATTGCTTTCAATGCGGTTATGCCTCTTAGTCGTGCTTCGACACGTGGGAGATATAGTCGCATCGAGGGCGTTACATGGAGGTTGCGGCTGGCCGTCTTGAGGCCAGGAAGGGTTCCTTAGCTCGGGCTGGAGCGCGCCGAGCCTTGGAATTCGTCAAGGCGTGGTACCCAGGGCTGGACCTGGACCGGTAAGCCACATTCCGGTCAAAGGCTCAGGCGGAGCTGGTAGCTGTGGAAGACGCCCTCGTCAAGCGCGCGGCGGCGATCGCCGAGTATACCGACACCAGCATCTTTGTCCCCGAGTGGGCTGAAGACGGCGAGGAGGCATCGCCGGAGTGGTTAGGGATGAACCCAGACTACGGCGAGGACTCGGCGGAGGTGATCGGCTCCAGCGTCGAGGAGGAAGGCGAGGCGGGGGACGGAGGTGAGACGGAGGCACCAGCGGACGGAGCGGACGGCCAGCCTCAGCTCGACTGCACCTCTAGCAATGAGCCGCGACTGACCGAGCCGGCTGCCGCCGGAGGTGATCAAGCCGAGACTACCCAGCCGGCTGCCCAACGCCTCACACCGCCGTTTCCTACGACCCTCCGAACCCGTCTGCCGCTTCCTAGGCTGCTACCTTGTCTTTATTTTATCTGCTTTAGTAGTCTTTGAAGAACTTGTTAATTCACACAGTTCCACCCGCAGGGTGTATTTTGAACTTCTGCTTGAAGATTCGGCCAGGGGCCTTTGTTATGTAAATATTTATCCGAATTCTATCTTTCTTGCTTGTTGCTCCTTTGGCTTTTTCCTTTGCCGCCTTCCCTTAGTTGCCGTCTTGCCAGTCGGACAGCCGCTCTGCGGACTGCCGCTGGATCAAATGCTTGGCTACTTTTGGGAAGACAAGTACTTAGCCGTTTTGGAGTTTTTTAGCAAATTGAATAGAAGGCGGCGAGCCGACTGCTCAATAGTCGGTTTGCGAAAAAAGGCTGAAAGCCGGCTTAAGCTATGTTTATGCTTTGAGTCCTTAGCCATTTTTCATGCAAACGCCTGTTCTACCTTACTCCTGCCCACCGGACAGTCGCTCTGTGAGCTGCGGCTTCTGACAAGAGACAGCTTGGGTGCCACACACTACTTGTCCGGCTGCAGGAAGCATTTCATAGTGCAAGGCGGCAAGTCCCCGGGCCGACTAGTCGAACCCGGTGCCAAGCGGCATAACAAAGAGTAACATATTCGTCGGCATAATTCTTATCATATAGATAAAAGATGGTAGTCCCCGAGCTCGTCTCGGGGGCGCCGAAGTCTTAGTACCTTAATACAAAAGGTAGCGTGGTACATACTGCATCAACTGTAAAATATTTGGAGGAGATTTGCGTTCCATGGCCGCTCCGTCTCTTTGCCGTAGTCGTCCCTCTTGCGTGCTCGGGGTTTCTGAGCGTCGATCAGGTAGTAGGAGTCGTTGCCCAGCACTTTGCTGCTGATGAAAGGGCCTTCCCAAGGCGCCGACAGCTTGTGATGGCCGGCTGTTCGCTGGATCAGTCGGAGCACAAGGTCGCCCTCTTGGAAGGATCTCGGCCTGACCTTCTTGTTGTAGTATCGACGCAGGCTCTGCCGGTAGATGCTGGACCGGCTGAGCGCCAACAGCGGGCCCTCTTCCAGCGGATCGACGCCGTCTTGACGTGCTTCTTCTGCTTCCTCCTTGGTATACATGGTGACTCGCGGGGAGTCGAACTCTATGTCCGTTGGGATGACGGCTTCAGCACCATAGACGGGGAAGAAGGGCGTGAAGCCGTTCGACTTGTTTGGAGTCGCGCGCAGACTCTAGAGGACAGCTGGCAACTCGTCAAGCCAACAGCCGGCCGAACGCTCTAGAGGCTCGACCAGCCGAGGCTTGATGCCAGACAGGATGAGGCCGTTTGCTCGTTCCACCTGGCCGTTTGCCTGCGGATGGGCAAGGGACACTAAGTCCAGTCGGATGCCCTGTGTCGCACAGAAACGGGCCAAGGCACCTTTGGAAAAATTTGTTCCGTTGTCGGTGATGATGCTGTGTGGTATGCCGTACCGAATTGTGATGTCGGAGATGAAAGTCACGGCAGTCAGACCATTCAACTTCTTGATGGGCTTTGCTTCTATCCACTTGGTGAACTTGTCCACTGTGACAAGTAAGTGAGTTAGGCCACCTCGCGCCGTATTGAACGGTCCCACCATGCCGAGGCCCCAAACTGCGAAGGGCCAGGCGATGGGGATGGTCTTGAGTGTGGAAGCCGGCTGATGCGGCTTGGAGCGGAACTTCTGGCACCCCTTGAATTTTTGGACCAATTCCTTGGCCTCTTCTCAGGCAGTCGGCCAGAAGAAACCGTGTCGAAAGGCTTTGGCGACGAGTGCTCTTGAAGCCGCATGATGGCCGCACTCGCCTTGATGGATGTCTTTCAGAATTGCCTGGCCTTGTTCTGGCTCTACGCAGCGCTTGTAGACGCCAGTGATGTGACGCCCGGATAATTAGGCTACAGTAATTCCACGCTAATGATGCCGTGTCACCTCGGTTACTGTTATTAATCTCGCGATGGTTCAAAAACGATTCGAATTCAAATATAAAATCAAGTCAAACAATTAAAGTTTTCAAAAGTCAAAACTAAAATGTTCTTAATCTGACAAATAAATCATGGATATTATTGTTGAGGTAACAACATATTTATAAAATATTTAAATACCCGAAAGTGATTAAAACAACATCAAAACAATTAGTTATACTCCTAATATATTTTACCAAATACTAAACTATTTTTATTCTGAGGTAAAACTTCTTAGAAAAGTGGATTAATTTTACACACTATTTTTGGAGCTATTTTCATATTTTACTAAACCAAAAATATAGTGCAACTAAAATAAAACAGTAAAATAAAATAAGCAAAAGATAAAAGAAAACAAAAATAAAAATAAAAGACAACCCCCCTCCCCCCCCCCGACTGGGCCCTGGCCCAGTTGGCCGAAGGGGCCAGCCGGCCCACCCCGTTACCCCTGGCCTATATGTTCTACCCCCGCACCCGACCGAAACCCTAACCCACTACCACCTCGCACCCCCACAAATCGCTCTCTTCCCCCCCCACCCCACGACCGCCCCACGCTCTCCCCGATCTGGATCAGGGATCCACCCCGACGAGCACGCCCCGCGCCACCCGACGCCGGCGCCGCCCCTCCCGCACTCCTCCGCGGCCCCTTCTCCAAATACCACCGCCCGGAGTGCCCTTCCTCGCCGGTGCCCCGCCGCCCTACGCCGTCGCCACCTCGACCCAGACGCCGCCCCGCACCAGGAGCTCGTTCTCGCCGGACCTCCCCGTTGGCCTGCTTCTCCTCCGGCGATGCGACGTCACCGGCATCCACCCCGAGCCCCGCTGCCCTAGTCCCTACTACCCGATGTGAGCGCGCGCCCTTCCCCCTCTCTCCCTCTCGCGCGACCTCCCCTCGCCGCGCACGCGGCACCCGCGCGCCGCGCCCCGGCTCGCGATCGCCGCGCCGGCCCCCGTCGATGCACGCGCGCTCGTGCGCCCAGCGCCCCGCTGCCACCCCGAGGCCGCTGCCTCCTTCCCCGCGCCGCGCTTGGGCCGCGCGCCCCACCGTGCCGCTTGCCCGCGTGGCCCTGCTCCGCCTCGCCGCCCCCTTTCCCTGCTCGCCGCTCCGGCCACGGCCTCGCCTAGCGCAGCCGCTCGCCGCGACCGCTGTCTGCCTCGTCGCCGCTCCTGCTGCTGCCCCCACCCTTGTTCCACCTCTTGCCGCCGACCACGGTCCGGCCACGCCCGCTCGACCCAGCTCTGACCTCGCCCCGCTGCCGCTCCCCCTCCCCTGCACCCGCGGATGCTGGCGTCCAGCGCCCGTCCCCCTCCTCTATCGGCCTGGGCGGGTGCACAGCACCCTCTCCAAGCGCCCGTAACCCGCGCGCCCGCTAGCCACCCCTGGCCCAATGACAAGTGGGGCCTAGCCCCAGAACAAATGTAAAAAAAACAAAAAAAGAAAGTAATAAATAAATAAATAAATAAATAAATTGAAAAATAAATAAATAAATTAATAAATAATAATTAAAATGATAATTAATTAGTTAATTAAAGAATTAATTAAACTAATTAAACCTGATTAGATTAACCTAACCACTAATTAAACTAATTGACATTGTTTAATTAACCTTCTAATTAAACAGTGTAGGATCAGAAGTATGTCTTGAGGGGGGGTGATTAGATTACTTGACCAAATAAAAACTTAGCCTTTTCCCAATTTTAGTTCTTGGCAGATTTTAGCAACTTTAGGACAAGTCAAGCAATCATCACACAATTCAAGCAAGCATGCAAAGAGTTTATAGCAGCGGAAAGTAAAGCATGCAACTTGCAAGAATGTAAAGGGAAGGGTTTGGAGAATTCAAACGCAATTGGAGACATGAATGTTTTTCCCGTGGTTCGGATAGGTGGTGCTATCCTACATCCACGTTGATGGAGACTTCAACCCACGAAGGGTAACGGTTGCACGAGTCCACAGAGGGCTCGACCCACGAAGGGTCCATGAAGAAGCAACCTTGTCTATCCCACCATGGCCATCGCCCACGAAGGACTTGCCTCACTAGCGGTAGATCTTCACGAAGTAGGCAATCTCCTTGCCCTTACAAACTCCTTGGTTCAACTCCACAATCTTGTCGGAGGCTCCCAAGTGACACCTAGCCAATCTAGGAGACACCACTCTCCAAGAAGCAACAAATGGTGTGTTGATGATGAACTCCTTGCTCTTGTGCTTCAAATGATAGTCTCCCCAACACTCAACTCTCTCTCATTGGATTTGGATTTGGTAGAAAGAAGATTTGAGTGGAAAGCAACTTGGGGAAGGCTAGAGATCAAGATTCATATGGTAGGAATGGAATATCTTGGCCTCAACACAACGGTAGGTGGTTATCTCTCAGAACATATGAGTTGGAAGTGTAGATGTGTTCTGATGGCTCTCTCCATGAATGAAGAGGAGGTGGAGGGGTATATATAGCATCCACACAAAATCCAACCGTTACACACAATTTACCAATCTCGATGGGACCGAATCAACAAACTCGGTCGGACCGAAATAGTAAACCTAGTGACCGTTAGAGATTTTTGGTGGGACTGACATGCAACTCGGTAGGACCGATACGGTTAGGGTTAGGGCATAACGTAATCTCGGTGAGACCGATTACTCAAACTCGGTGAGACCGATTTGGTAATTAGCTAACCAGAGAGTTGGTCAGGTAAACTCGGTGGGACCGATTTGCTCTTTCGGTGAGACCGAAAAGTTACAAAAGGGAAACAGAGAGTTTACATTGGAATCTCGGTGGGACCAATCCTCTCTTTCGGTGAGACCGAAAAGTTACGAAAAGGAAACAGAGAGATTGCAATCCCATCTCGGTGAGACCGATATCCCTATCGGTAGAACCGAATTGCTAGGGTTTGGCAGTGGCTTATGACATGTGAAACTCGGTGGCGCCGGATGGAAAGAATCGGTAGGACCGAGTTTGGCTTGGAGTTTAGGTCATTTGTGGATATGGGAAAGTAGCTGAGGATTTTGGAGCATATAATTAAGCACATGAAGCAAAAGGCTCATTAAGCAACACGTCATCCCTCCTTGATAGTATTGGCTTTTCCTATGGACTCGATGTGATCTTGGATCACTAAAATGTAAAAAGAAGAGTCTTGAGCTTTTGAGCTTGAGCCAATCCTTTGTCCTTAGCATTTTGAGGGTTCCACTTTCACTATCCATGCCATGCCAATCGTTGAGCTTTCCTGAAATAATTATCTTGGAATAGCATTAGCTCAATGAGCTATATGTTGTTATGAATTACCAAAACCACCTAGGGATAGTTGCACTATCAATCTTCCCCTTTTTGGTAATTGATGACAACATATAGATCAAAGCTTCGACGAATGATAATAAGAATGAAACATATCGTCGCTTTGAGAAGTTTGTGATAAGTAAGAGCTCCCCCTAAATTTGTGCATATTTAAAATTTGCTTTGGACTGCAAATGCACAAAGAGTTAGAATTATGGGTTACTCTTCCATGTCACATACATCTTGGTGGAGCGCTCAAAATGATAATAATGAAATACATGCACTCATCACCAAGGAAAAGTGAATGACCACATAAGATAGATAAGATATATCAAGCATGCATAAGTGTAGCTTATGATCAAACACATGATCATCAATGTCTCACAAGCATATCAAAGTATCTCGACCAAAAGCAAACAAAGTTTGAGAAACCACCAAATAAAGCAAGAGAGAAAAAACAACACTCTCTCTCTCTCTCGAAGCCTATGATCTATACATTTTTCTCCCCCTTTGGCAACAAGTTACCAAAAAGTTCCTAGAAAATGCGTAGTGCTAGATCGACACCCATGCTTGATCTTCTGGTGGTGGTGGAGTCCGGATCACTCCAAGGACGAAGGCTTCCATAGACGTGGTTGGAGTTGGAGCTGAAGTAGATGCTGGAGCTGGTTGGGCTGGTGTTGTGGCTGGAGCTGAGGCGGTGGCTCTTGTGTCAGGAACTGGCACTTCAGACGACCTCGGACCTCGTGGCACTCTGGCAAATGCATCAGTGGTAGTCTTCCCTTTCCTTTCCTGCATGTCATCTTGAAGTTGCTCCACTGCTGTTTGAATCTCTGTCACCTTGATATCCAAGTCATAGAACTTTTGTTCTACGATTCTCTCTAAGCTTGCCTGGTTCTTAGTTAGGGTGGCCAGACCTTTCTCAATCCTCAGGGTGGATGCAATCAGGTAACTGAGCTGCTCTTGCTTGTTCTTCAAGAAGTACTCAGATGCCTCCTCTTGAGTTGGCATCTTGGCAGCTTTCTCCTTCCTTGCCTTCTCCTTCTTAGCTTGTGTTTGGACTGATGATGGTTCATTTTCATTCATCACAACTTGGTTGTCCTCGAAATCTGGATGAATAGGCAAATGTTCCTTGTCCAACAAGTATGCGTCTGTGCCCATTCTTGAGTTAATCAACATCTGGATCTGAGGGGCATAGCCACACCTCCTCTTCTGATCTGCTGCGGTCCTCTTGGTAGTTTCTACTATGAGGCTCATAACCTTAAACTTCTGAGGCACATCAAAGATATGTAGCAGGTTGATGGCATGACCTCTGATCATCCTGTGATCTCCAGACTTGGGCAAAAGTGTGTGCCTAAGGATCCAGTTGATCGTAGGCAGACCTGACAACAAGTGTTTTACAGACCCAAACTGGTGAGTGTCAAGATCATCTGCTGGAATCTCCTTGTACATATTTGCCATAGTGTTATGATCCATCTTTTTCTTGGCATAGAAATCCAAGTCATCTTCATTTTCTTCTGGGGCATTGATCAACCTTGCCCATTCCTCAACAGTTGAATGGTACTTTGTACCTTTAGACATCCATGTGATCCTTCCATCTGGATAGAAGTGTGCTGTGGAGTAGAATTGCATAATCAGCTCCTCATTCCACTTTGTGAGCTTCTGCCCAACAAAGTCAGCAACTCCACATGCTCTGAAGCTATCTTGCACTCCAGGGTAGTGCTCTTCATTTTTCTTGATATATACCCAATCAACCCATCTCATGTCACACACAACTGGCTTCTTGTCCAATAAGACTGTCTCATAGAAGTCCTGCTGTTCCTTAGTGTGGAACCTGTAGTCAACAACAGTCCTTCTCCTGGTAGCATATGGATCCTCTGCTCTCCATTTTCTTAGCCCAAAGTCTCTTCTGATCTTCATATCCTCAGCCACAGGATGAGCATCATTGTGGTCTGGGATCTTGGGTTTCAACTTTCACAGCACTTGGCCTTCCTCTTCTTCAACAGCTTCAGGAACTGGGGCCTTGTTCTTCTCAGCAGCTGGTATGCTCCTTGTATTTCTCTGTGGTTTTGGCTTTGGAGCTGGCTTGGCCTTAGATGCTGCCTTGGGGGCTTCCTTGGGCTTAGATGCAGTTGCCCCTGATCTTATAGCATCACCCATCAGCTTGGATGCCTTAGGTGCTGGTGCAGCAACCTTTTCTTCTTTCTCATCAGAAGAATCTTTCCTCATAGAAGGCTTGCCAACAACTCTGGCAGTGGTTGTTCTAGCTCTCTTCTTTTTCTTGTCCTGGCCAATTTCTTCCTCTTCACATTCCATCGTGAATTTTATAGTTTCCTCAGGAACAACCTTCCTAGGCTTGGAGGTAGGAACTCTCCTAGCAGGTGCTTTCTTGTGCATTCCTGGCTTGATGGCTGCAGCTGAGCCATACTCCTTCTTGAGCACAACTCTCTTGGAAGTTGCTTCCTCCTCTGCCACATAGTCCTCGTCCTCTGATTCTGAGGTTCTCTTTTTCCTTTGTCTTGTGGCAGCTTTTGGCAGGTTGCTGGGGGTACTCCTGCTGCCTTCATCAGAAGAGCTGGAGGGACTAGTGCCCTCACTCATCTGCACTGGCTATTCTGATATGTTCTGGCTATCACTCTGGTCTGACATGATGAACAAGCTGATTGCTGACCCTGTGAATAGTTTATAGATGAGGTAGAGTGGATGAGCATCACAAAATGCAGAGATTTTTGCAAAAGAATGATTCAAAAACTTAGTTTTAGTTTCCCACAGAAAGCATTTCGGATCTACCTATTTTTAAACTCGGTGATACCGAAGCAGTTTTTGGAACCTAAATTAGTGAACTCGGTTGGACCGAGTCACAGTTTGGTGGCACCGAGACTGCTAGGGTTTCACAAAGTTCCAAAATCGGTCACACCGATTAGCAATACTCGGTCAGACCGAGACTTACTTGTGCAATGGCATAAGCCAAATCAGTGGGACCGAGTTTTTCAACTCGGTGGGTCCGAGATGGTTTCGACGGAAACCTAACCCTAAAATTTTTGGATCAAACCTATTCTATGAGTTCATTGACTGGATAGGAGTTTATCAAACGTGGCAAGAATCAATATGATCACAATGTGCTAGGAATCGGATTGGGGAATAGCACAAATATCGAGTCCATGCCCTAGTTCGGCGGAGACTCGCTACGGCGGCTATGGTGGTGTTGATTCCCGTTGACGGCGACGGAGACCAGCGACTGGAGGCGGCAGGCGGCGAGAAGACGATCCGGAGACCACGTTGGCAGAGCCGAGCTATCGCGCGGGCGAAGGGGTTCGGAGAAATTTCCAAATTTTTGCTCGTGTCTATATATAGCCCGACCCTGTCGGTGTGACCGAGTGGAACAACTCGGTGGCACCAAGATGCAAAACTGTGTACAGTTATTGCAACTCGGTGTGACCGAATGGTTCAAATCGTTTGCACCGAGATCGAAAACATAGATCAACTAATGATCTCGGTAAGACCAAAAGTGGGGTATCGGTCAGACCTAGAATCACAAAGTGGTTTTGGAAGTTTAAGTCTATGATGAATCGGGGACTCCGAGTGCTCCTCACACAGAGTGGTTCGAATCTGACTTGATCAATTTTGTGATGTAGCATGAATAGAGTTTGATACGAGAAAAACATAGATAGCTAGAGAAGGTTCTTAGGCATTCTTGTCCATCCACTTGGCAAAAGAAAAGTAAAGCCAAACAATCAAAACAACAAGTGGATGTCCTCGAATGAGTAAAATATGCAACCAACATGCTCACACAATAAAATGGCAATTGAAATATGTGACAAAGCATGCACAACCAATTCTAGCATCTATCAAGCAATTGGCGATGACTAGGTCATCTATAGATGAGTATATTGACTTAGGAGTCAAATGAAAACATTTGATCATAGGTCATACTCATCATTTAAGCTCAAGTGGGGTTACCACTTTTACATAAAGCATTGTTGTGTTCACATCATTAGAGTTGCTTTAACTCAAGTCTTAGAGTAAAGCTCCCCCTAGATGTGATATCCCCCCTAAGAGGGATGAACTAACCTTGGGTTTTGTCGATGATGACTTCATGTAGATGTTGAAGATGTGGATGCTCAATGTAGATCACTTGGAGCTATCCTTTTGAGTGAATTGCACTTTCAAAACCTACATGGGTTAGTTCCACACGGAACAAACAAAGATATCCATACACATAGAGTGATGCTCACACAAGATGATGTCTATGAAAGCTTTTCGGTTACCTTGTCCCTTGTCTTTCCAACAAGAGGGTTTGTGACTCCTTGAACTAGTGCAAGATGTGGAAGTTGATTGCACTTGTTCTTGCCAAAATGATAAGAGTGAAGTATGTTGGCGGAGTCACCCTCAAGAACTCTCTAGTTCTACTTCTTTTGGATCCACACCATCTTGATGGGAATCCTTGGAGTTGTAGTCGTACTTGATGAAGTGGAACTTGAAGTAGTCTTGGGAATCCACTTGACTAAGGTCTTAGGAGCTTCTTCAAATGCATCAATTTCCTCTTGAAGCTTGTCCTTGCCTTTTTGCTTGTAGTCTTGTGGTGGAAGATCATCTTGAGTTTGTGTCCCCTTGAAAGAAGTAGGATCATACTTCTCTTGTTGAGGAACAAACTTTGTCTTGGGGTATTGATCTTCTTCCCACTCAACTCCATTGGCAATGAACTTTCGTTCAAAACCAACACCTTGATTCTTCCGGTGCCTTCCTTGCTTGCATACAATCTCCTCGAATTGCTTACTTCCGGCAAGGCTTTTGTACACTCCTTTCTCTATGATTCCCTTCAATAAGCTATTTTCTTGCTCAAGTGTAACTTGGCTAAGAGAATCGTTAGTGGAATCAAGAGAACTACTAGAAGCAACAATATTGGATTTAACATGATCATTGTTACTACTAGAGGAAGAATCTTTCTTGTTCTTGTTATTAGACTTGACGTGAGGCATGTAAGTGGATAAGAGTAAACGCTTGGCAATGTAAGAAGAACTTTTCTTGCGGAGATCATCATTGATTGCCTTTAAAAACTCATGCTCTTGCTCAAGATTGAGCTTTTCAAAGCGTAACTTCTCATGAGCTCTTAAAAGTTCTCGATGATCTTCGAAGATAGTTTCATGAGCTAACTTAAGAGTGTTTAGTTCTTTAGTTAGAGCCTCAATTTTCTCCTTATCATTGTCATTCATTTTATCTTGATTAGCATGATTAATTGACGTTTCATCATAGTATTCATCACTAGAGTTGTCAACAAGTAAATCATCATCACCTAACAAGTCATCCTCATCACTATTGAAATCAACATACTCAGGGTGAGTTACCTTAGGACCTTTGGCCATGAAGCATCTTCCAATTCCTTCATTTGGTGAGTCAAATATGTCTTAGGAGTTGGTTGACACAAGTGCTACACCGGCAACTCCTTCATCTTTAGTATATTCGGAATCGGAGTGATAACTTCTCTCGGAGTGGTTGTCGGAGTCGGAGCAGGATACCCATTCTCCAACATGAGCTTGGTGTCTTCGTTTTGTGTAGCTCCTTGATGATTTTTCCTTTCTTTCCGAATACTTTCTCCTCCGTGAGTATCTTTGTTCATAACAATCATCTCTACTCCTTCTCTCTCTTGATGGTGAATCTTCTCTTTTGCTTCTTCTTTTTGGAGAATCTTCTCTTCTTTTGTAGGGAGCCGTACACTCATTGGAATAGTTTCCGGGTCTTCCACAATTCTAGCAGTTTCGCTCTCGACTAGAAGATCTTTTGTCATTGTAGGACCTTGACTTGGAGCTTCTATCTTTGCTTCTACTCTTGTAGAACTTGTTGAAGTTCTTCACCATTAAGCTCAATTCTTCGTTGAAGTTTTGTTTCTCACTTGATGATGTGGGTACTTCACATGAGGCTTTGTAGGCAACACTTGTTTTGTTGTGAAGTTCCTCTTTATCCTTGAGCGACATCTCATGAGCAACAATTCTTCCAATGACCTCCGTTGGCTTGAGATCTTTGTAATTGGGCATCATTTGGATCAATGTGCACACGGTATCATATTTTCCATCCAAGGCTCTTAGGATCTTCTTGATGATGAATCTGTCGGTCATCTCTTCACTCCCTAAGCCGACATTCTCGTTTGTGATGAGAGCACGCCTAGAGTACATTTCAGCGACACCTTCACCATCCTTCATTTTGAACTTGTCAAGTTGACTTTGAAGCACATCCAATTTGGATTCCTTGACGGAGTCGATACCTTCGTGCATATCAATCAAAGTATCTCAAATTTCCTTTGCATTCTCAAGACGGCTGATTTTATTGAATTCTTCGGGGCACAATCCGTTGAAGAGAATATCACAAGCTTGAGCATTGTATTGTAGCATCTTCAACTCATCCGCGGTAGCTTCACGGTTTGGTTCTTTCCCATCGAAGAAGTCACCTTGGAAACCAACACACACAATAGCCCAAACGGCGGGGTTATGTCCAAGAATATGCATTTTCATTTTATGCTTCCAACTAGCAAAATTAGTACCATCAAAGTAAGGACCTCTACGATGATAATTTCCCTCGCTAGACGCCATACTCTCCTAGGTTGTGAAACCAAGGCTATGACCACCAAAAGCTATGGAAATCAAAGCAAATGTAGACCAAAGCTCTGATACCACTTGTAGGATCAGAAGTATGTCTAGAGGGGGGGTGATTAGACTACTTGACCAAATAAAAACTTAGCCTTTTCCCAATTTTAGTTCTTGGCAGATTTTAGCAACTTTAGGACAAGTCAAGCAATCATCACACAATTCAAGAAAGCATGCAAAGAGTATATAGCAGCGGAAAGTAAAGCATGCAACTTGCAAGAATGTAAAGGGAATGGTTTGGAGAATTCAAACGCAATTGGAGACACAGATGTTTTCCCCGTGGTCCGGATAGGTGGTGCTATCCTACATCCACGTTGATGGAGACTTCAACCCACGAAGGGTAACGGTTGCGCGAGTCCACGGAGGGCTCCACCCACGAAGGGTCCACGAAGAAGCAACCTTGTCTATCCCACTACGGCCATCGCCCACGAAGGACTTGCCTCACTAGTGGTAGATTTTCACGAAGTAGGCGATCTCCTTGCCCTTACAAACTCCTAGGTTCAACTCCACAATCTTGTCGGAGGCTCCCAAGTGACACCTAGCCAATCTAGGAGACACCACTCTCCAAGAAGTAACAAATGGTGTGTTTATGATGAACTCCTTGCTCTTGTGCTTCAAATGATAGTCTCCCCAACACTCAACTCTCTCTCATAGGATTTGGATTTGGTAGAAAGAAGATTTGAGTGGAAAGCAACTTGGGGAAGGCTAGAGATCAAGATTCATATGGTAGGAATGGAATATCTTGGCCTCAACACAAGGGTAGGTGGTTCTGTCTCAGAACATATGAGTTGGAAGTGTAGATGTGTTCTGATGGCTCTCTCCACGAATGAAGAGGAGGTGGAGGGGTATATATAGCCTCCACACAAAATCCAACCGTTACACACAATTTACCAATCTTGGTGGGACCGAATCAACAAACTCGGTCGGACCGAAATAGTGAACCTAGTGACCATTAGAGATTTTCGGTGGGACTGACATGCAACTCGGTAGGACCGATACGGTTAGGGTTAGGGCATAACGAAATCTCGGTGAGACCGATTACACAAACTCGGTGAGACCGATTTGGTAATTAGCTAGCCAGAGAGTTGGTCAGGTAAACTCGGTGGGACCGATTTGCTCTTTCGGTGAGACCGAAAAGTTACAAAAGGGAAACAGAGAGTTTACATTGCAATCTTGGTGGGACCGATCCGCTCTTTCGGTGAGACCAAAAAGTTACGAAAAGGAAACAGAGAGATTGCAATCCCATCTCGGTGAGACCGAGATCCCTATCGGTAGAACCGAATTGCTAGGGTTTGGCAGTGGCTTATGACATGTGAAACTCGGTAGGACCGAGTTTGGCTTGGAGTTTAGGTCATTTGTGGATATGGGAAAGTAGCTGAGGATTTTGGAGCATATCATTAAGCACAGGAAGCAAAAGGCTCATTAAGCAACACCTCATCCCTCCTTGATAGTATTGGCTTTTCCTATGGACTTAATGTGATCTTGGATCACTAAAATGTAAAAAGAAGAGTCTTGAGCTTTTGAGCTTGAGCCAATCCTTTGTCCTTAGCATTTTGAGGGTTCCACTTTCACCATCCATTCCATGCCATCATTGAGCTTTCCTGAAATAATTATCTTGGAATAGCATTAGCTCAATGAGCTATATGTTGTTCTGAATTACCAAAACCACCTAGGGATAGTTGCACTTTCAAACAGCCAATGACGAATCGGACCCACACGTCAGTTGACCAGTCAACACCTCTGTTGACTGCTGACGTCATGGTGACGTCATGATGATGTCAGCAAACCCTATTCTTGATAATGTTAGATTAAAATAATTAAATAAATCCAAAAAATGATTTAAATCTTTTAAAATTAATAGAAAATAATCCGTAACCCGGATGAAAATACTTTCTACATGAAAGTTGCTCAGAAAGACGAGACGAACCCGGATACGCAGCCCGTTCATCCGCCACGCATCCCTAACATAGCAAACTCGCAACTTTCCCCCTCCGGCTCCTCTGCCCGAAAACGGGAAACACCGGGGATACTTTCCCGGATGTTTCCCCCTTCACCGGTATCACCTCATACCGCATTAGGGCACCCCTAACACCGATACTTGTCATGTCATGCATCGCTATGCATCTGTTTGCTTAAATATTTATTGTTTCTTCCCCCTCTTCTTTCGCTAGACATTGAGACCGACGCTGCTGCTACCCAGTACGACTACGGTGTTGACGACCCCTCTCTCTTGCCAGGGCAACCAGGCAAGCCCCCCCTTGATCACCAGAAATAGCCTACTCTCCTCTATACGGCTTGCATTAGAGTAGTGTAGCATGTTACTGCTTTCGTTATTCCTATCCTGATGCATAGCCTGTCCTTGCTACTACTGTTGATACCTTTACCTGCAATCCTACTTACTTAGTATAGGATGCTAGTATTTCCATCTATGGCCCTACATTCTTATCCGTCTGCTGTGCTATACTATCGGGCCATGATCACTCGGGAGGTGATCACGGGTATATACTATATATAATACATGATACATGTGGTGACTAAAGATGGGTCGACTCGTAGGAGTACCCGTGAGTGGAACTTTGAGGCGGAGCGACAGGGCAGATTGAGGCCACCTAGGAGAGAGGTGGGCCTGGCCCTGTCGGCGTTCACGGATACTTAACACGCTTAACGAGATCTGGGTATTTGATATGAGTCTGGCCATTTGGTCTATACGCACTAACCATCTACGCGGGAGTAGTTATGGGTATCCCGACGTCGTGGTATCAGCCGAAGCCTTCGTGACATCAGTGACTGAGTGGCATGCGCCGGATTGGACTGGAACGCCACTAGGCTAGGTCTGCTTCCGGCCGCGTACGCAACGTGCATGTGTGCTCAGGGCGATGGGCCCAGACCCCTACGCGCTTAGGTTTAGACCGGCGTGCTGACCGCTCTGTTGTGCCTAGGTGGGGTTGCGACGTGTTGATCTTCCGCGGCCGGGCATGACCCAGAAAAGTGTGTCCGGCCAAATGGGATCAAGCGTGTTGGGCTATGTGGTGCACCCCTGCAGGGAAGTTTATCTATTCGAATAGCCATGTCCCTCGGTAAAAGGACGACCCGGAGTTGTACCTTGACCTTATGACAACTAGAACTGAATACTTAATAAAACACACCCTTCCAAGTGCCAGATACAACCCGGTGATCACTCTCTAACAGGGCATCGAGGGAGGGATCGCCGGGTAGTATTATGCTATGCGATGCTACTTGGAGGACTTCAGTCTACTCTCTTCTACTTGCTGCAAAACGGAGGCTGCCATAAGTGTATTCTTCGACAGGATTAGCTATCCCCCTCTTATTCTGGCATTCTGCAGTTCAGTTCACTGATATGGCCCTTTACACATATATCCATGCATATGTAGTGTAGCTCCTTGCTTGCGAGTACTTTGGATGAGTACTCACGGTTGCCTTGTTCCCCCTTTTCCCATTTCTCTACCCGATTGCTGCGACCAGATGACGGAGTCCAGGAGCCAGACGCCATCGTCGACGACGACTCCTACTACACTGGAGGTGCCTACTACTACGTGCAGCCCGCTGACGACGACCAGGAGTAGTTTAGGAGGATCCCAGGCAGGAGGCCTGCGCCTCTTTCGATCTGTATCCCAGTTTGTGCTAGCCATCTTATGGCAACCTTGTTTAACTTATGTCTGTACTCAGATATTGTTGCTTTCGCTGACTCGTCTATGATCGAGCACTTGTATTCGAGCCCTCGAGGCCCCTGGCTTGTACTATGATGCTTGTATGACTTATTTTATTTGTAGAGTTGTGTTGTGATATCTTCCCATGAGTCCCTGATCTTGATCGTACACATTTGCGTGCATGATTAGTGCAAAAGGAGCAAGCGCAGGCGGGGGTATCAAGCAAAGGCACCCATTTCGGTGCAACGAGACCAAGACCAGCCCCGCGACAAGGAGGAAGTCATTGTGGAGCTCAAGCCAGCGTCACCACCAGAGCCTTTGGCAGGCGAGGACCAACTTTAGTCAGGATAAGTGTACCAGATGTTCCCCTTCAAAATGGCCAACTGTTGGCGCCCTTCCCGCTCAATATTTGGGAAGAGGCCCAGGGCCTTTGCCTATAAATAGGACTAGCCACCCCCAGGGCAATGGGGCAATCAGAATCGGGCAATCGAAATTAGAATCGGACGGACCGATCAGCAATCAGATCGGAGAGAGAGAGAGAGAGAAGGGCGACTGAACTCTTCCTAGCATTTCATCGCCCCAGCCAAGAACAGACTCTCGCGAGGCTGTTCTTCCTTGTATTGTTCATCATCAGCCCAAGAGGCAAGCCACCACACCACCACACTGGAGTAGGGTATTACACCATATCGGTGGCCCGAACTAGTATAAACCCTGTGTCTCTTGTGTTGTTCTTGTCGTAGCTTTGATCCTTGCGAGGCGGAGGGGTACAGGTAGGTAGGAAGCGTAATCTCCGCGCGCACCCCAGAGTTCGAACCTCAAGGGTCTGCCAGAACCCGAAATCCGACATTTGGCGCGCCAGGTAGGGGTGCGCCAGAATTCGTCTTCCATCGCCCGTTTCTCCTCCGACCAACACGTCCATGTCTGACGCTCGTCGGGCCCGCGCCGAGCGCCGAGCCGCTCTCGCTTCCCGCGTCGCCCAGACGGCCCCTGTCGGCGGGCATCCTCGCCGTTCCCCGTTGCCCGTAATCAACGCCGCCACCGGCCCGGCGGGGAACGAGCAGCAAGCATCGTTCCAGCATCCGTCCGTGTGGCAAGACGGCGGCACCGCTACTCCCTCGCTCACCCCAGCTGGATCTTCGTCCCGTGCGCTCCGCGCACCCATGGAGGCTCGAGCTGCGCTCATCGCGGCGAACGAGCTCCTGCGCTACCGTCCCGTCGACGACGTCTACGAAGAGTGGCTCGACCGCATCGCCGAGCTCGTCCATGCTGCGGGGGGCTCTCCTGCACCGTCCGTTCCACTGCACCGCACCCCGCCCCGTGCGGGCGACGAAGCTCCCGGGGCGCCCCAGCCGCCTCCTCACCAAGACGCCCTGGCTGCAAGGCGCGTGGCCCTTGGGTGGAACCCGCTCCGCCCGGCGCCAGCACGGCAAGAGCAGAGCTGCCAAGAAGTCCCTCGCCCTCAAGAAGCCGCCTGGGCGCTCCCTGCTCCAGCACGTCGCCGCCGCACTCCTGCTCCCGCTTGTCAAGACCCCGCGCTACTCCCGGGTGCAGCGCGTGGGGACCTGCAAGACCAAGCTCTCCATCACCCAAGGCCTCCCGTGGCCACGGCAGGCTGCCGTGCCTTCACCGCCGAACTACGCAGCGTCGCGTGGCCCGGCAAGTTCAAGCCAGAATTGCCCCCTCGCTATGACGGCACGGCCGACCCTGCGGAGTTCCTACAGCTCTATGAGCTAGGCATCGAAGCCGCCAATGAGGACGAAAAGGTCATGGCGAACTGGTTTCCCATGGCGCTCAAAGATGGGGCCCGCACCTGGCTCCAGGCACGATCTCCTCCTAGGACGAGATGCGCACCCGCTTCATCGCCAACTTCCAAGGTACTCGCGACCGGACACCCGCCGTGAGCGACATGTGCCGCATCAAGCAGCAGCCCGGAGAGACCCTGCAAAAGTACATCCAACGCTTCAACAACGCACGCCTCAAGATTCCAAGGGTGTCGAGGAGGCCATCATCTCAGCCTTCTCCGACGGCGTGCGCGACGTCAAGATGAAGGAGGAGCTGGCGATGCATGAAGACCTCTGCACTTCCTTGGAGCCGTTCAACTTGGCGACCAAGTGCGCCAGGGCTGAGGAAGGGCGTCTCTCCCTCCTCGAGCTGCCTGCCGCGGACCCGGAGGAGAAGAAGTCCAAGGCCAAGGATGTGAAGCGCAAGGGGGCTGCCGTGCTCGCAGCAGAACCGGACACCAAGCGGGGCAGAGATCAGCCCGAATCTTCCAAGGGCAGTCGGTACTATGTGTACCACGACCTCCACACCCACAACACCAGCGAATGTCAAGAGGTCCGAGCCGTGCGTGAAGGAAGGATCGACCGTCGCCCCGATCGTGCTGACCGGGGCTACGGTCGAGGAGGAGGAAGGAACGCAGGACACTGGGAAGACCACGGCCCACGCCAAGGGTGGCGCGATCGACCTCGCGAGCACCGCTGGCAAGACCCGCCTCGCGAGGGAGACTGGAGGGATCAGCCTCGCGAGGATTGCCCGCAAGGCAACGCAGGCCTCCCTCTGCTGCCGCCGCAGCTAAGGAGAAACGAGGACCGCCACCAGGACGAGGGGGCTGGGGGCTTCCAGGAGTCGCGCGCAATCGCCTGCATCCTGGGCGGGGCTCAAGCCCCAGCCTCTCAGCGCATCTTCAAGCAGTTCGCCCACGAAGTAAATGCAGTCCTCCCCAAGCTTGAAGCCACGCGCCCTCTCAGGTGGTCATCGTGCGCCATCACGTTCAGCTCAGCGGATCAGCTCAAGTGTGCAGCCACAGCCGGAGTGCTCCCGATGCTTTGTTCCCCAATCATCAGCAACGTGATGGCCACCAGGACCCTCATTGACGGCGGGGCAAGGCTCAATGTCCTGTCCGTGGAAACATTCAACAATCTCCAAGTGCCCTACAACCAGCTTCAGCCAACCAAGCCCTTCTCCGGAGTCACTGACGGCTCCATGGTCCCGATCGGGCAGGTCCGCCTCCCTGTCACCTTTGGAGCACGCGACAACTACCGCACCGAGCTCATCGACTTCGACGTCTCTCACATTCGCCTGCCGTACAACGCCATCCTTGGGTACCCGGCGCTGGCCAAGTTCATGGCCGTGACTCACCACGGCTACAACGTCCTCAAGATGCCAGGGAGTGGCGGAGTCATCACGATGCCCTGTGAAGAGAAGGACGTGGTGTGTTCCCTGGAACGAGCCTTTCAGGCCGCATCACTGGAAGACACGGATCGCGAAAGCAGGAGGCTTCCCGAGACCGTCCCCAAGAAGAAGAAGACATCGTCCAGCTCGGTCCCTCAGGGAAGCACCTTCCATCGCATAGGAAAGCGCGCCCGGCGCCCTCCTCAGGCAGGGCTCGGGGGCTCTCCCCTGGAGGGCCACCGACCTGGGCAAGGTCACGAGGGAGGCGCTTGGGCACCATGTGGAGGCGTGTTTCGAAGCACGTTTCCCTCAAGAAGGATTAAGGCAAGGGGAGCCAGACCCTCAGGAGTTCGTCAGCAAGGTCATTCAAGAGCTACAGGAGTCAAGAGTCATGAGAGGCGGCCGCCGCCTACCAGCTGTGGCTCCCCATCCAGGCGAGGATGGTGGGCTGCGCGTCTGCATCGACATACCAGGGCTCAATCGAGTTGCCACTTTGGGGCGCCTCTGGCCCTTGCGAGTGGGGCGCTGCGAAGGTCCACCCCATAGCTACGTTCGCATGCCTTACGGCTTGCCGAACACGGCTGCCACGTACCAGCGCCTCATGAGGGGCATCATGGAAGCTCAAGAGGCCAGGCGTTCCGCAGCCCTGGCAGAGATGGAGATAGTCAGCGAGGAGCCACCAGCGCCACCGGAGCCTCCCGAGGCCCCAGGGCCTGGGGGCTCGTGAGGATCGACTTCCGCAGCCCACCGAGTCTGCTGCACCAACACTACTTCATCTCAACATCATCAGGTGACATCTTTCAAGTTTCATTTCCAGTTGGGAGCGCCCCCCAGGGCTGCATTATTCCCAGGCCGCGTGGGTCCGTCCCAGCGGCATGTATCCCTTTTATTTTGTGTCGTTAGCTTACTCTGTTGTGGGCGCCCCTCGGGCTGCATCATCCCCAAGTCACTCGGGCCAGACCCAGCGGCATGTATCCCTTTCGCGTTTATTTCCGGCTATGCATTCAACCCACCATGCTTGATTATTTGATGCCGGTCCACGGCACCTCTTCTTATCCATGTCTACCACTTGCACGTTAAAGGGGGGGTGCCTGAGCATCGCGACTCAGGGCTCTTACTGGCTCTCTAGCCCTCACCCTCTGGCCTTGTCCATGGCATCACGACCTGGCATACCAGCGACGGCTGAGACCAGCTCGAGGGCCGGGACCCGAGGACGTAGAGTGTAGGCATCAAACCCAATTTGCAGGAACACATCACAAGATAAGGGCCAGTGCCAGGCGCAACCCGCCTAGAGGTAGGGCCCCGTGAGTCCCGCGCTGGCTCACGGGTGCCCAGATACACCTCGCTAGGCCCTACCGTGCCAGCCACGTGTCAGGGCAGGGCTGTACACGCCCCGGGGGCTCCTCCCGGTGGGGGGCCCCCTCCCACGTACCAATGGAAGCACCATGCTCCGCGCTGGCTGACGACACTGCCGAGGGGCGGCTATGCCATTACACATATGGAAGCGCTATGCTCCGCGCTGGTGATAAACAACTGAGGGTGGCCCCCGGGCCGTGTTAACCTCAGGGAGCCCAGAGCTCAGTGTCTAGCCTCGTCGTAACGCCTCCCCTCGGGAGTGCCGTGCGAGGGGGCTGGGCACGGGGGCTGCGCCTGAGTCACACCCAGACGCACGCCACCAAGCCTGGCCCCCCGGGCCTGGTTTGTCGGGCGTCTCTCCCCGAGCGGAGCCAAGGTATGAAGGCCGTTTGAGCGACAAGGGGGACTCCTGAGCATCGCGACTCAGGAGCCTAACTAGTCCCGTAGCCCCTCACTCCATAGTTCCGAAAGGCTAACGCTATGTGAGGTACGCGCGGGGCCGGGCTCTGCAGACGTAGAACGGTAGATCCACCCACATCTCACCTCCCTACTTGCTGTTCGCGCACCAAGGGGGACTCCTGAGCATCGCGACTCAGGAGCCTAACTGGTCCTGTAGCCCCTCACTCCTTAGTTCCGAAAGGCTAATGCTGGGTGAGGTACGCGCGGGGCCGGGCTCTGCCGGCATAGAACATAAGCAAGTAGGAAGGAAAAGCGTAAACTTCAAGGATCACCTCCCTACTTCTTGTTCGTGCACCAAGGGGGACTCCTGAGCATCGCGACTCAGGAGCCTAACTTGTCACGTAGCCCCTCACTCCTTGGTGCCGTCCTGGTTTCCGGTCGGGGCTATTGCTGGGTGAGGTACGCGCGGGGCCGGGCTCTGCCGGCGTAGAACATAAGCAAGTAGGAAGGAATAGCGTAAATTCAAGGAATTTAGAAGCAAATATTACAGTCCATACTGTTATCTCAACGCCAAACGCAAGTTTAAACGCCTCCCCGAGGCATGGTACATGTGCAGGAATTAAAAAACAGGACAGGAGCCACGACGGAATCACCCAACGGCGGTGGAGCAGTGCGGAGTGGGTTCGCCTCATGGAGCAGCAGGGTCGGCAGAACCTTGCTTCGGCATGGTGCTGAAGGCCCGGAACTTCCCCAGCAGAGCTTCTGCGCGACCCTTCACGGCCTCGGCAGCGGCAGCGGCATGCTCGCCGCTTGCTGGCTCCAGCAGGCTGTCAAGGTCGACGGTGGGATCGCGAAGGTAGATGTGGGTGAAGACCCGAGTCAGCGCTGTAGAAGACAGGACACATGCGTCGGCCTCGGCCGTGGGGCCAAGGCCAAGGGGGACATCCTCAAGAGCACGAACCAGGAAGGGAAACAACTTGGCGGGGCCGTCCTCGGCTCTAGCCAGCGGGCTCTCTAGGTCGCTCTCGTAAAGCGTCTTCAGCGAGGCGCGAGCCTTCTTCTCCATCTCTGCAAAGGCCACGCGGTCCTCGGCAAGAACCCGAGCCTTGTCGTCCATCTCGACCTCCCTCGCCCCCAACTCCTGCTCCAACACGCCTAGTCGGTCGCGGCGTTTCTTGAGCTTGGCCTCGCGGACCTCGACGGCCGCCTCGCGAGCCTTCACGCCTTCTTCTTGCTCTTGGCGAAGGCGAGCCTCTTTCGCGAGCTGGTCACGCAGGCCTTGCAGCTCGTCCTCTAGCACCTTGCAGAGACACGGACGTCGGCCGCCTCCCCCTAGGCCGCGTCACGAGCAGCCTTCGCCTCAAGGGCGGCCTACCTCTCCTCATCGCAAGCCGTTGAGGCCTGGACCAGTGCCGCTCGAACCAAAGCACCGGAGCGAATCCATCCTGAAGCTAGCTCCAAGCGCCCGGCCACCAAGCGAGGGTCGGCGCCAAGAAGATCCTGCCGGAGCCGGTCCAGCTCGGCAGCAACACGATCCAGAACAGCAGGAGGAGTCGGAGAGACAGCAGTCAGTGGAGTAGGAGGAGAAGGCGGCGGCACGACCACAGCATCTCGAGGCGAAGCCTGCTGTGCCCCCACGACTGTGGTGGCGGCGGCAGGCGGAGGCATCTCGGGAGTCGCTTGGGCCATGGGGGCTGGGCTCGCCCCAGCCAGCTCAGCCTAGCCTCGCGAGGACGACCGGGCAGGAGAGGCCCATGCGTCGCGGTCACCTTCCTTCACGGGCAGAGGCGCTACCCCGGAAGGAACCTCAGGAGCCCCCTTCGGCTTCTTTGCAGCGGGTGCCAGCCTATCCAAGAGACGCGGACGTCAACCCTCAGCAGCAGAACAAGAAACAAAGACAAGAGTCAAGCACTTACGGGTCATCGGCTATGAGCTCAGGCAGCCTCCGGCCAAACTTGAAGCCTGAAAGCCGGCTGGAAGGGTCAATCTCGGAAGCGGAAGGCACATCTGCTGACCGCCCCGGAGTCAGCGCAAACCCGCGGGAGATCAGCCCGGTCCTGTCCTTCTTCGGGATCGGGGGCGAGCTCCCGCTGCCCAGCGCGTCATCATCCTCGTCGTCATCGCTCGGAGAGAGGCGGAGAGCGCGGGGCCTGTGCTGGGAGAGGGGAGCCCTCGACTCTTTGTCAGTCTCGTCGGAGTCAGGCCCCTTCCCCCGCTCCTCTCCGTCCTCCTCTTCACTGGAGTCGTCGAAGGACACGTCCGCCGGTTCCTCGGGAGCTTTAGTGGGCACGGGCCCGTCCCCGTTAAAGACGGGCATAGACTCCACTACCTGCTCCCAGTCGCCGCGGAGGAACAAGGGCGTAGGAGCGCCCTCCAACCTTGCCACATCGCCCCCGACCAGAGATTGGAGGATCGTGGCCAGATCTTCGCCGGCCAAGGCCGCGGGGCTCAGATGAGGCCTCCAAATCGGAGGTGAGTACTGCTGAAGCGGAGCCAGCTGGTGCTACAGGAACTCCCTCAGCAGCGACGCGCCGGTCAGCTTCGCCGCAGCCATGTTGGCCGGCTTCAGATCCGCGTCCATCTTCTCCAACACCATCTTCGCGCAGGGATCCGTGAGCTCCGCTCGACCCCAATCTCTGGAGCTCGCGGGTTGCTCCGTGGGCAAGATCAGCTGAGGGTGGATGCGCCAAGCATCTACCAAGACCCACTTGCTCCTGAAGCCCTCGATCCTCTTCCCGGGGCTCGAAATGGCGATGACACCACCGTACGCGACGAAGCTCGCGCACGCGGAAGCAGGACCGCGGGAGGTACGGAAGTAAAAGTAGTGGCGCAGCAGAGCCACTGAGGGCTGCACCCCTACGTGAGCCTCGCAGTAGTAGGCGAAGACTGCCAGGAGGAGGACGTAGTTGGGGTGGAGATGTAGAGCTTGTAGCCTGTAATGGCGGAGGACAGCGAAGAAGAACTCGGAGAAGGGAGGCACCAAGCCGGCAGCAATGGCGCTAGCAAAGAACGGATAGAAGGTGCTCTTCTTGCCCTCAGGGGTGGCGGAGCCGACCTTGAACGCCCTCGCTCCATCGATGCCCTGCGTCGCCGCCATCCGGTGTAGCCGGGCGAGGCTCGCCTCCGACACGCTCGGCGGCTCCAGGGCAGGCGAGTACCAAGCTCCGGCCGGGGACTGACGAGGCGCCATGGCTTCCTCGGTCGCGCAGACGAGGTAGATCTGAAGTTTTGGAGGAAGGAAGGAGAGGCGCAAGAAAGGGGATCTGAGCAGCAACCGGAGAAAGCAGAAAGAGCAAAGCTTGGGTAGATGCCGCTCCCCTATCAACCCGCGCGGTTGCTGAGGCGCCCACGTCCAAATCAACCGCCATGCGGCACCCAAGGCCGCAGGCTGTTAGGGCCCGCGACGCTTCGCCCTTGCCCTTTCGCCTCCTTGCACGGCCAAGTCCGGGCGCGCCTTGGGCCCGGGGGCTACTGTCGGCGTTCTGGGAATGGGGGTCCCCAGACTTGCCTGCCGCGGCCTGCGGCGTGGCTCAAGGGGGCCCAGCACGGCCCATCTTCATCAACACAGACCCAAGACCCTTGCGAGTGGCCGAGCCTCGCGGGGCAGACGACACAAAGCTTCTTCAGGCGCGGCCTCATCAGGCTGGCTCACGAGGAGGCGGAGAGATCAAGGTGGGGTACCTCACGAAGTGCCCGTGACACAAGCCATGACGACCAAGGGCGCCAGGCGGGCGCCAGCCTGCGCAGTGTCCTCCCTTTCCTCTTTGGTGCAAAGGGAGCATGCGCAGGCGGGGGTATCAAGCAAAGGCACCCATTTCGGTGCAACGAGACCAAGACCAGCCCCGCGACAAGGAGGAAGTTATTGTGGAGCCCAAGCCAGCGTCACCACCAGAGCCTTTTGCAGGCAAGGACCAACTTTATTCAGGATAAGTGTACTAGATGTTCCCCTTCAAAATGGCCAACTGTTGGCGCCCTTCCCGCTCAATATTTGGGAAGAGGCCCAGGGCCTTTGCCTATAAATAGGACTAGCCACCCCCAGGGCAATGGGGCAATCAGAATTGGGCAATCAGAATTAGAATCGGACGGACCGATCAGCAATCAGATCGGAGGGAGAGAGAGAGAAGGGCGATTGAACTCTTCCTAGGAGTTCATCGCCCCAGCCAAGAACAGACCCTCACGAGGCTGTTCTTCCTTGTATTGTTCATCATTAGCCCAAGAGGCAATCCACCACACCACCACACTGGAGTAGGGTATTACACCACATCGGTGGCCCGAACCAGTATAAACCCTGTGTCTCTTGTGTTGTTCTTCTCGTAGCTTAGATCCTTGCGAGGCGGAGGGGTACAGGTAGGTAGGAAGCATAATCTCCGCGCGCACCCCAGAGTTCGAACCTCAAGGGTCTGCCGGAACCCGAAATCAGACAGCGCTCCACCACAATGACCGTGCTGACTACTCGGCTGGTGGCGGCGATGTATAGGAGCATGGGCTCCTTAGGAGTCGGAGCCGCCAGAACAGGTGGAGTAGTCAACATCTTCTTCAACTGGAAAAAAGCTTCGTCCGCCTTGTGGTTCCACTCAAAAAAAGTGGTCTTCTTCATGAGCCGGTATAAGGGGAGAGCTTTCTCGCCCAGCCGACTGATGAATCGGCTAATGGACGCCAAGCATCCAGTGAACTTTTGCACGTCCTACAGTCGGCTGGGTACTTCCATCCTCTCAATGGCCTTGATCTTCACAGGGTTGCACTCTATGCCGCGTTCAGAGACCAAGATGCCGAGGAGCTGGCTGGCTGGTACTCCGAAAACGCACTTCTCAGGGTTGAGCTTGATCTGAAATCGGCACAGGTTGTCAAAGGTCTCCTTGAGGTCTTCTAGCAGTGTTCCACGCTTTTCCGTCTTCACCACCACATCATCCATGTAAATGTGGGCGTTTCTACCGTGTTGCTTGAGGATGCACTTCTGCATGCAACGCTGAAATGTGGCGCCGGCATTCCTCAAGCCAAACATCATGGTCAGGTAGCAGAAGGCTCCAAATGGGGTGATGAAGGTGGTCTTCAGTCTGTCAGCCGGATTCAGCTTGATCTGGTGATATCCTGAATATGCATCTAAGAAGCTCAGCAGCTCGCATCCGGCTGTGGAGTCTATCACCTGATCAATTCTTGGCAAAGCGAACGGGTCCTTGGGGCAAGCTTTGTTGAGGCTAGTGTAGTCAATACACATTGGCCACTACTTGTTCTTCTTCAGCACCAGGACCGGGTTGGCTAGCCATTCTGGAAAGAATACTTCCATAATGAAACCGGCCGCTAGGAGTCGGGCTATCTCTTCTCCAACAACTCTTCTCTTTTCCTCTGACAGGCGACGCAAGGGCTGCCTGACTGGCTTGACATCAGATCGGACATGTAACTTGTGCTCGGCGAATTCCGTCGGTACACCTGGCATGTCTTTAGGGGACCATGCGAAGATGTCCTGATTCTCACGGAGGAAATCGACGAGCTCGCCTTCCTATTTGCTGTCAAGGTTTGCACCTATGATAGCGTACCTCTCCGGGTGCTCCGGATCCAAGGGTATCTTCTTTGTCTCTTTGGCCGGCTTGAACGAACCCTCAGCCTCCGACTCCTTGGGGTTGGGCGACATCTCTGGCCGCTTGTCGGCCATCGCCACAACCCGATCAAGGAGTCGCTTCTTAGCTGCGATCACCAGGGACTCAGCTAGCCGACTGCTTTCAGCCACACATGCGGATGACCTTCTATAGTTGCGGGCTATGGTCAGAATCCACTTGGAGCTCGGCATCTTCATCTTGAGGTAGGTGTAGTGCGGGACCGCCATGAACTTGGCCAAAGCAGGTCGGCCAAGCAACGCGTGGTATGGGCTCTTGAGGTCCACCACTTCAAACCAAACTGGCTCTCGGTGGAAGTGATCTTTGTCTCCGAAAAGGACATCTATCAGGATCTTGCGGATGGGTGAGCGGAAAAGGCCAGGAACTATGCCATGGAATACAGTCCGACTATTCTGAAGCTGTCTTAGCTTGATTCCTAACTTCTCCATGGTGTCCTTGTACAGGATGTTAATGCTGCTGCCTCCGTCTATCAGAACTCGCGAGAAATGAGCCGCTCGTTTATCTGTGGCAAAGGTGGCCTCCAAGACCAAGGCGTAGGAGCCCGGACTCGGCATCACCTCTGGGTGATCAGCCCTGCTCTAGCTAATAGGCTTTTCGGACCAGCGCATGAACTCCGGTGTCTCTGATGCTATTGCATTCACTTCTTGCTGCTACAGCCGCCTGCTGCGTCGATCATCAGCCACACTGGTTAACACTACATAGGCTTCGTGCTCTTCTGGGTACTCGTCTTGTACCGCGCCGACTGGCCTGATAGCTGGCTGCTGAGGCGGAGGACGAGGCTGCTGCCCGGCCGGCGGGGGAGGCAAGAGGTTGTCTCCCTTGGCGATTCTGGTGAGCCAGTGGCACTTCTGGGTGGTGTGGTTGGACGGCTTCGCGCCGCTGTGGAACTTGCAATGACCATCCAGAGTCTGCTCGTATGAGAGAGCCGGCAAGCAGTTGGGCTTGCCGCCCTTCTGTCGCTTTGGCGGAGGCTGCCCTTCCGGCGGCTGGTCTTCGATCGTCGCCACCTGCCGGCTGCTGGAAGACGGCTGTGGGGCCTTGCGTTTGTGGTCGCTCTGTTGCTGTCGCCGGCTGATGTCTCTAGCCAGAGTTCTAGGAGCCTGAGGGGCTACTTTGCCAGTCGCACTAACTTGAATCTCTGCCTTCATGGAGGAGTCGGCTGTGGCATACTTGTCTGCTATGGTCAGTAGCTCGTCGAGGGTTTCTGGCTCGTCGCAGAGGAGCTTGTGCTTGAGGAGGGTGCCTTCTCTGCACCCGGCGGTGAAGTACTCGATTGCCTACACCTCGTGCACGCCCTCGCAGGAGTTCCGAAGCTCGGCCCAACGCGTGAGGTAGTCGTGGGTCGACTCGTTGGGGCCTTGCACGCACAGGGAAAGCTGGCGAGGCTTGGGAGGTCGCTTGTACGTGCTTGTGAAGTTGCGGACGAAGGCGTCGGTGAAGTCGACCCAGCTGTTGATGCTGCGGGGCTTCAAGCTATTCAGCATGTCCGAGTCGTGCCCTGGAGCATAAGCGGAACGTACTTCACGGCAACTCGCTTGTTGCCGTTCGCTATGCTGACGGCCGTGGAGTAGTCAACTAGCCAATCCTCCGGCTTCACGGAGCCGGTGTATTTGGGCGTATCTCTTGGGAGCATGAACCCTCTGGGAAAGGGCTCGTCTCGGATGCGGGGACCGAAACACGGCGGGCCCAGCTCGTCTTCTTCTTCCAGCGCCAGGGATCGGTGAAGTCGGTCGATCCGGTGGCGGGCGTCATTTTCTCGGACTCCCTCTCGGCGGCCAAGGCGGTCGCCGAGAGTCGGATGTTCAACTGGCGACGGGGAGACTCGCCTTTCCTTGTGAGGGGGAGGAGGCGGACAGTCGTCCCGCCGTTCCACTGCTCTTGGGCAGCCGTCTTGATCGCGTTCGTTGGTGATGTGTGTCCGACTGCGGCTGAAAGCCGGCTCCTTATCTTTTCTTCCGTGGCTCCCACCAGTCGGCGTCCAAGACGTCGCGCCTTGGTCTCGGCGGGGAGGCGGGTCATCATTCTGCCGCTGCAGCGCATCTGTGCGGCAGCTGGCCTCATTCTGCTCGGCAGCCGCGTCGAGGAGTCGCTGGACGCGCTCCGTCATTAGGCGACGCTCTTCGCCCTCGAAATTGTCCAGCTCGTTAGCCGCCGCCTGGGCGGCTCGGATGTTCTCCGCAGGCGTGGCATATATGGGGCGATTTGCCCCGAATAGGTTGGCGATGGCAACGCCGCGCTGCTGGACCGCGCCAAGGCGGCTAGGCCTAGGTGGAGACGGCGAGCCGCCCACAGCATGATCCGTCTCACGCTGGTAGGCCTCTGACAGGCGTCTCATGCTAGCCAGCTTCTTCGCGCCTTCGACAAGCTGGAGGCGGCGCGCCTCCAGCGTCTCGGCGTCGGCGTATTTGGGAATGGGCGTGGTTAGGTCTTGTACACTACTGGAAACAGAGAATTTGCCATCAGCCAGCTCTTTGCCATCTGCCACCTGATGGCAAAGAACGTCTTTGCCATCTGCTTATAAAAAACAGATGGCAAAGAACTAACAGACGGCAAAGAACATGATTGCCATCAGCCAATTCTTTGCCATCTGCTAGTGGATGGCAAAGATTCTTTGCCATCTGCCAGCAGATGACAAAGAGGTTGGCAAATCATGTGGCCGTCAACCGTGTAACGGCGTACCGGCCCCACCTCTTTGCCATCTGCCAGCAGACGGCAAAGATTCTTTGCCATCTGCTGGCAGATGGCAAAGAGATGGGGTTATTTTCTTCTAGAAAAAAAAACTGTGGGGTTATCCCCTCCCTCTCTCTCCCCACCCATTCAGGTAAAAAAATGACCTTCGCATCTCATCCACACACCAAACAGCCCCCGTCGATGGCGCTCTAGGCTCGCCCGCCGCCACCCTGTCGCCGGCCCCGTCGCTCCCCCGCCCTGTCCCCGGCCGCGTCGCTCCCCGCCCCGTCGCCGGCCCTCCCCCGCCCCGTCGCCGGCCCTCCCCCGCCACCCTGTCGCCGGCTCCGTCGCTCCCCCGCCCTGTTGCCGGACGCGTCGCTCCCCCGCCACGTCACCGTCGCTCCCCCGCCCCGTCGCCGGCCCTCCCCGGCCTAACCGTGGGTCAGGCCGGCCGCCGCCGGCACCAAGCCCACGAGAGACGCCACGACCTCCACCGAGCAGGAGCAGCAGCTCGCCTCCTCGTGGCGCGGCGCCTACGAGGAGCCGTCGCCGTCACCATCGGTGTCCTCGACGGAGGAGCAAGATCCCGCGGCGCTGCGCGTGGGGATCATCGGGTTCGGCAACTTCGGGCAGTTCATTGCCAGGGGTCATCCAGCGGCAGGGCCACGCCGTGCTGGCCACCTCCAGATCCGACTACTCGGACTACTGCTCCGCCCAAGGGATTCACTTCTTCAGGTGACCAGCCATGCCAACCCACGAACCTATCTTTCTTCGATTCCGGTCGGCATGCAACTGCAAGGGGATCGATCGATCATGCTGTGAAATGCTGACAACAACAGAAGCTTGGAGGCGCTGTGCGAGGAGCAGCTGGACGTGCTGCTGGTTTGCAGCTCCATCCTCTCCACGGAGTCCGTCGTCCGCGCCATCCCCCTCGCCAAGCTCCGCCCCGACACCATCGTCGCCGACGTGCTCTCCGTCAAGCAGTTCCCCCGCAACCTCCTCCTCGAGGTACTTACATCAGCTACAAATCTTCAACCCAAACTGTACTTACCATTGATGATCACACCAGTACCAATACCACTAGTTGCACGGGCTAGCTATTTTTTCCTAAACAACAACAACAAATCATTCAGATGGTTTAGACTGTAAGTAAATGGCAACAATGTTCAGTGTGAATATCAACAAAGTATAGTTAAACCTGAATGAGGCACCCTTTCATTTTTTTATGTTGACCAAGTTATTTTTAGATTCTCTATTTTGACATTTGTTGAAAATAAGGTGAGATCCACCTTTTAATTTATTGAAAGGAAAGTGAATGGCCTCTGATGGATTAGTACCCCGTTGTAGATAACAAAGGAGTATAGGTCAAAACATCCTTGAAGGAGCTAGCGAAGGTTAGTAGTGGCCATAACATAGCAAAAATGTGTCCTAGTTGGACTGAATACAAACAATCAATGGCCTATAAGACCCTATGATCTCTCAGCTCACCATGTGTGCAAAAGGAAAATTAATCCATTAGGTTCATGACATTTCATCTCATATTTTTTCTTATAAGAGGGATTATACAGTTTAATACCCTATGACTCCCAGCTCGGCATGTATGCAAAAAGAAAATTAATCCATAAGTTTCATGCCATTTCTGCTCATATAGTTCTTGATATAAGAGAGATTCTGGAGTTTAGTAGAACACGACGTGCACAATTATGTGTTTCCTGTTTTTTAGTACTATTTATTTTGATTTTACTGTACACGAGGGACCATTTAAACTCTTGTGCAAAAACTCCATGCTCGAAAGAAATAACCTATATTGCCTCCATCTGCTAACTTCTGACTGTTCTGATTTAAAATTTATACCAACTCATGTAGCAAAAAAATATAAAAAACCCCGTCACAGAACTTAGCTCATGTCAATATCAACAACAGTATATGAAATCCAGAGGTACATACAAATTATGATCCTTCACAGCTATTGTTATTGTTCTGTAACAAACCAAGAATTGATTGAGCTGAATAATCAACAGATTTTATTGCTGCATGCAGAGCGGTGCATAAGCACACTTGATGATTGCACCCTATTATTGTTGACTGAACTTTGTTCTCTCTCTCAAATAATGTTATCATGAAGATTATTTCATTATGAATCTATGTCCTCTTCCTATAGCTTGCGTACCTGACTCGCTGGGATAATATAGCACCTTGCAACATGTGTGATAGTTCAATGATTACTTCATCTTTATAGGCATCAAAGAATGTAGCATATGCCCTGATCTCTTTCCTTTTTTATCTCCTAGGGTACTACCGCATCTGAGTAAATATGCATAACTAAAAAACATGTTCACAGGCAGATTACAGAGTCACCAGAATACTCCCCTCCAAAACAATTCAGCTATATGAAGCAAAAATGTTTTTATAGTGCCTCTTTCAAAGTATCAAACTTAACTGTATTGAAGATGCTAATAACATTGTTTTGATTGCTGTTACAGAAACTAGAGATGTTAGTTCAAATTAGAAAACACAATTCCGAGAGCCAATCTGTCATACTTGAGACTGTATGTACTCTATGCTTGCCCTCTCTCACTGAAACATACACAATTAAACTTTTGCTAAGTGTTTATGAGCAGAAGAAGCAATGCGTAATGCTCATCTCGACTTTATTGTCAATGCAGTTGCAGAGGCAGTTGGAGAGTGCTGATTTCGATACCAGTGCGTCAATATTCACTCCGGAGCAGATCCAAGGGATTGTTGAGAAATACTCTAGTTCACATATTTCAAGAGGTGAGAGATTTACAGAGGCTCCACGTCTACCGTCGGGGCGGCGTGCTCGATCTGCAGAGGACACGACAACGACAGGGGTGTGTATCCCCTTGAAAGAAAATCAGTTCATAGAGCTTCTGTTTGAGTTTATTGTTTCTGAATTGTTGTCCCTGTTTCGTGTTCACTAGAGAAACAAAAAGGTTACAAATTCATCTAATGTCAATGATCATGAAGAGGGGAACAAGTGATATGTATTCAAATCTGTGGTCTTTCGTCTGCCCATGATCTTTCTGGAGTACAGACATTCTTTTTCATATGCCTGCAACATTTGCGTTGAATTTATATGATGTTGCTCCTTAATTATTTACACTGATTGATGTACAACAATATGGGTGCTGCCCTCTAGAGGAGCATAAAGCTCTAACACTATGCGCTTGCTCAAGTAGATCGAGAGCATCAACGCCCTAAGGAGATATGGAGGGAGAGAAATAAGTATTATCCCCATTATTGCAACGCACAGGCTCTTTCTTTCTCGTTCTAGAATTTTTATAACTGCATTTGGGTGGACTATTTTGGTTTTTAAGTGACATTAATTACATTTCGTTCTACTAATACTTACTTACCTTTTCTATTTGTTGAGAACAAATTTTGAGAATTAAACCAGTAGTGAATTCAATAGAATCTGAGAATCCAATAGTAAAGAGGGATTTGGCAGTTTACTTTACCTGATACATCAATCCCTTGCTCTAGCTGTTGTCTGTAGTGAAAAAGGGATTATTTGGCTTTTAGCCAATGTCTACCCAATTTATTAGAGCAACATATATATTAGTTGGGCCATTATACCAAATTATTTACGTATTTGTGCTCTTTTCTGTAGCAACAAATTTTACTGTGTCTATAACTACCTCCCTGTTGCCAACAATAGTCACTATAGCGCTCTTTTACTTGTTTCTTTCCACACCCTGTTTTGATTTCTAACTATCTTCTTTACATAGGGATGAATCACATCACAAGAGATACAAGACCTGTTCCTGACTTACGAAAGACAAAACTTGATACTGGTACATCACTGGCAGTGTATTTATTTTGTACCCGTTGCAACGCACGGGCATTTTTGCTAGTATATATATAATTTATTTTCTCAAGGCAATAAAATTAAAATACCCTTTATACGTATACCTTTTGAGTTGAAGCCTAGTATCATTGTCCTAATAAGTTAGAAGCTTATGCTAATTTAGCATGAGGATAGACTGAATTTTTAGTTTACACACGTGATGCTTATGCCTGTCAGTGCATGTGCTGAAGCAGCCAAATCAACATGTTCAACCTAGTGTTAAAACGTACAGTGGAATCACGTGGAGAATCTTCCGCATCTTTTCCCTATATAAGAAGTCAACTACAGTATGGCGCATTTAGTAAAGTATTTGAAAATAAGTGACATGCACCTCGAAGTTGTGTTTGCTTCATGCAACTACATGGATATACATTATAGCAATCTCACTACAGGAAAAACTTTGTAAGATGTGTATGTTTCATACATGGCAAAAGCTGTTTCAAACTCGGCGAACTGTACGCCAAGTGTTACACTCGGCGTATAGCACACAGCTTACAACCGGTCGGCTTAGTTGATTGATAGACCGGTGTGTCCACGACACACAGACATAACACCCCCGACACCCGACACCTCTTTGGCCTCCTGTTGACCGAAAAGGTGCTCTTCGGCCTTCCAGTGGCCGACGGGGTCATATATTTGTGAATTATGAGTTTCATTTGAATGGTCATTAGTTACTAGTCTTTACATTTGAGTTGCATCATGCTAAAGATACATTGGAAATAATCTTTGGTGTAGCGTAACTCCTGACAAGCATCGACTGATCCTTCTCCGTCTGCCACTGGCGCGACCTGTCCTACACCTACACCTACACCTAGACCTCTGTGATGACGGTAAGTTTCCCAAGTGTTTTGCTTAATAGAGTTTTGTTGTGATGCCATGTTGTATCTACACATATCGTGCATAATGTGTGTATGTTTGAAATGTATTGTATGTGTGGGATTCGACACCTAGTCGTGTGCCTTTGGTAGCCTTCCATACAGGGAAATGCCTCCTAGTGCTTCCACTGAGCCATGGTAGTTCGCTACTGCTCCGGAACACATGGATTGACCGGCATGTGTCCTTCTTTGCTCCTGTGTCTGTCCCTACGAGGAAATGTCACGCGGTGTATCACCGAAGTCCTTGTAGCTTGCTACGACTTGGTTGCACTCGCTGATGACCGACACGTGCATTGCTGGGTCATGTATGCCTGTCCCTGTACGTTTGTGCCACCTTGGTTCTATGACTAGTCATGTCGGTCCGGGTTCTCTGCCATATGGATACTAGCGACATAATCATATACTTAGTATTTTTTCTCTCCAAAATGACTCAATATGCTTAGCTAACTCAAAAATGACATAATAAGCTTAATTAGCTCCAAAATGACATATTTAACCTAGGATAGCTCTAAAATGACCTATACTTAGCATTTGCTTAAGATCACGGAAGCTTGGGTTGATGGAGTGCTTGTATTTAGTTTTTGTTTTGACCTTATGAAACATCCTGCCTATTTTTAGTTGCATCATAATAATCTTCTTCTTCTAGTCTTCTTCTTCTAACGTTCTTCTTTCCCATTTTACAGATTTGCTTAAGATCACGGAAGCTTGGGTTGATGGAGTGCTTGTATTTAGTTTTTGTTTTGACCTTGTGAAACTTGCTACCTATGGATGAAACTGTGTAATATTGATGAAACTATGTATATGTACGGACGAAATTGCTACTATTGGTAACATGTATTGGATATATGTGTTCATGACTATTGGTAATATGTGTTGAATATGCTATATTGGTCATATAAATATATTTGTGTTTGATTTTGTGTGAAAATGAATTGATATAAGAAAAACAAAATTAAATGGGGCAATATAGTCACTTTGCCATCTGCTGGCAGATGGCAAAGAGCTTTGCCATCAGCTGACAGATGGCAAAGAGGCCATGTGTCATCTACATGTAAAATTTGGGCTGGCCTATTTGGGCTCTTTGCCATCCGCCAGCAGATGGCAAAGCTCTTTGCCATGTGCTGGCAGACGGCAAAGCATGCAGCCTTTGCCCTCTGCTGGCAGACGGCAAAGAGCCTGCAGCCTTTGCCATCTGCTGGCAGACGGCAAAGAGCCTGCAGCCTTTGCCATCTGCTGGCTGACGGCAAAGTATGCCGTTAGCCTTCTAACGGGGCTAACCCCGTTAAGAGGCTTTGCCATCTGCCAGCTGATGGCAAAGCCACAAGCTCTTTGCCATCAGCCAGCAGATGGCAAAGAAGCATTTGCCGATAGGATCTTAGACAAACTGTTTGCCATCTGCCATGGCTGATGGCAAAGCCTTTGCCATCCGCCGACCATGCCTTTGCCATCAAGCGGGTCGTGAGCTCCTCCGCCGGAGTGCTCGCCATGACCGATGACGAGCACCTCTGTGACGGCGCTTCCGCCGCTCTCCACGCGAGGGAGCGGCTCGTCGTAGACCACCACGTTAGTGGGGAACGCGTCGAGCGACGCGGTGTCAGAGTCGACTAGCATCGGGTCGGTGGAGCCTACGGACTCCAAGTCCGTAGCTGGCTCGCTGGCGTCGTGGAGTTGATCGAGGAGGCACACGAGGAGGCTCTCGGGACCGCCCGTGCCCGCGACGAAGGCAGGCTCGTCGGAGAGGGGAACCTCACCGACAAGTTCCGCGAGGCGGCTGGCCGCGCAGGCGATTTCGGCGCCATGCAGCACGTCGGCGCCGGCTCTGTCTGGCGTGCCGGGCTGGCTACGTTCGCCAGGGAGGAAAATGGTTCCCGTCCAGAGCAGATCTCCGGACGACGGTGCACCTTGCCACACAGTGGGCGCCAAATGTCAGGGGTTGGGTGCGACATATGCCAAAGGATGGCTTATCATGGTGGGAGCGAGTAGAACGTCGCCGGTGCCTGGAAACGGGATAAGGCGAAGGCATGCATGCCGGCGAATCTTACCCAGTTTCAGGGCTCTCTGTGGAGATAACACCCCTACTGCTACTCTGCGGGGTCTCCGCATGATTACTATGGCAAAGTGTGTACAAGGTGGCTCGTTGAGCTATTTCTTGGAGGTAGGAGAAGGCAAGGCTAGCTCTCCCCTTCCTCTACGGTCTGGTCTAGTGCTTATGGATTCCAACCCTTTGCATGGGTGCCCTGGGGGGTTTATATAGGCCTACCCCTAGGGGTACAATGGTAATCCGGCTGGGCGCAGGACCCAGCCGTCTGTCTCTCTGGCCGCCGTCTTCTCGGCCGGCTGCCCGGGCCCGCCGACTGGCCCAGTACGGGGCCGACAGGCCGTATCCGCCGCGGGCGGGTCTTGCCGGCTGCAGATTACTGTAGCCGTGCTTCTACTGACGCGGGCTTGGTCATGGGGTCATGGCAACAGCCCCGCCGCCTGGCGGGCGATCACTGTTGCCATTCCCCGTCGTGTCTGGTCAATGGCGCGTGAGGCCCGTGGGAGGGGCTGGCCGACTCTCGGGGGCCGACTCCCAACGGGTCCGACTTGTGGTGCTCTCGCAGTCTTCTGTATTCCCGCTGACTGGTGGGACCCGTCGTCCCTTAGTCGTACCAGCAGGCCGTCGTGGGTACAGGACTCCGCCCACTGGGGCGGACGTCAGGGCTGGCATGGCAACAGTGTCACGCCGGGCGGAGATCTCCGCGGGTATGGCGTACTGTGGCCACGCCTGTCCTCGAGAAGGAGCGGGAGTGGACCTTACTGTGGTGTAACGCCCCAAGACCAACGCTCCAGAAGACTTCCATATATTTCGAGTTTCGCCGTGTGTTTCAATTGCTTTATTGCATTCATCATGTCATCTCTTGCTTTGCATCATGTCATCATGTCATCATATCATTAATTTTTGCAACTCAACTAAACAAATCATATGGATCTTTGGTCCATTTAAATCGAGGGATGTTCACAATGGTGATTTCTCTTTATAAGCCATCCTCCCAATATTAGGGAGCTATTATAAAATATTCCGTCGAGGTGGAATTAACCATAACACACTTGCAAAATATTCCATGCCTTTGTTATCTCAATTCTTGTTCTCCAAACTTTGCCCATAAATTCTTTCTTCACTTTCCGGAGTTCTATAAAAAATCTCAACATTTTGGCCACTCTTAAACCTTGTCCTAATTCAAACCATTTGAATTAAATTCAAACGAGTTTGAATTCAACTCCTCACGTGTGCCCACTTCTATTTTTCCGGGATCAAGCTCATTTTTGTGAGTCCAGGAAAATTGGCCCCATGCGCAAATTCTTTCTCTAATCCCTCTCTTTCTTTTTCTTCTCTCTAGTTCCTTTCTGCCAAAGAAAATAAGGGAGAGAGAAGAGAGAGACTCCCAGTGCAGCCCGCTTAAGGCCCACCTGCGGCCTGACCTAGCCGGCCCAAGTGAGCCGCCCGATCTCCTCTTATCCACCCACTCGCTCGAACCCCCCTCCTCGTTCCCTTCCGCCGCCACCACGCACTCCTGCAGCGCCCGCTCCTCATCTCTCCCTCCTCGCGCTGCACCCCTCACCCGATCCCCTCGCGTCCTTCCTACTCGATCCGGCCCGCCGCCGGCGCCCTGCAGCCGCCTCCACCACCAGATCAGGCTGGCCTCCGCCGCCCTTGCCCGTTCTAGTCCGGACCCCGCCGGCAGGTCCCCGTCCCCAACTCCGGCGCGCCAAGCCCGTCGCCTCCCTGCCATGGCCGCGTGCCGCCCCTCTCCTCCGAGCACCGCCCGGCCTCCCCGTCCTCTGCGTCGCCCCCTTCCCTTCCTCTGGCCTCCTCGTCGACCTGACATGGATGCCGAGCTCGAAGCCCTGTCGCCTCCCTGCCTTGCTCCGGCTGTCTCTGTCTGCATCGAGCAGCAGCAGCTCATCGCTCAGCACCTCGGCACCCCTACACCCCATGTTTGTCGCCACCTCGCCGGAGGACGTCGTCCTCGCCCGGTTCCTCGTCGCCAGCCCCAAGCCTTGCCTCTGCTTCGCCGGAACCGCGCCCCTGCATCACCTCCGTCGATCCCGCCCTCTGCTTCGCTCGCTGGGACCAGAGCGCCCCTGCCTAGCTCCCGTTGAGCCGCACCGAAACATCATCACGGTTGACTATGTTTTGCTGCACCGACCGGAACCGTCAAGTACTCAATACCACAATGGCGCCAAGTTTGGCGACGCTCGCCACCCGAACGACTACTACCGACGCGTACCACTCCATCGTCGTGGGTTTCGTCAAGTCAAACGGCGACGCCCGGAGCCCTCGGATATGTCAAGTTCGACTACCTTTCGTGTGTACCACTACCGTCAACCCTCGAAGACCCCGTGGATGTCAAGTCCTCACCGTGACCCTGAACATCTACAAAGCGTGTACCACTACTTCTAGTACCATTGCGAGAACAACTACTTCCACTTCGAACCCGTTTGCCCCGAAATGCACGCTTTGAAGGTATAACCCCAAGACGACCGCCCGTGAACGAATGCTTGTGTGTTGTATGAGATGCTCGAGTTTTCACCGTGATCGAATTGTCTTTGTACGTTCCTCGTTTGCCATGCCACTGTCATGTGGGACACCCGGTATCCGGGATCACTCCCCATCTCTTGCATGTTCCCCACATCCGCATGCTTCCTTTTGCACCGGTATCTTCATGAGCTACCGGAACCGATATGTTGCCATGGCATCATTTACGGATTCGTTGCCGTGGCACCCCTTTCTTCTACCATGGTGGCAAATGCTTCATAACATGCGCATGTCAACATTTTCATAAAATTGCTTAAAACTTGCATATGTCATCCGCATCATAATAACAACATTTAAAATGTTTATATTTGTTGTTTCCATCAATTTGCTAAATGCATATGGGGATTTACCGGATTTGTTGTTTACCGGATTTGTTGTTTGTTATATCCGGCCCCATTTAAATTGTTTAGATGGTATAGTTTTGTTATGCTTCACCTATTGCCATGTTAACCAACATTTAATATTGTTGAGTACCTAACCGGAAGTGAACTAAATAATTGATGTGGTGTTTCGTCAATATGCAACTCGTTGCATATTGAGCTCCACTTAATTTGTAGTGTTGTTTGTTGCACTTTGCCATGTCATGCCTCATTAAATCGGACATCCATCATACTTGTTTATGCATCATGCCATGTGTATGTGGTGGTTGTTTACTATGTTGTTTGTTTGTTTTCGGGTTGCTTCTCTCGTTAGCTTCGGTTTCGTTCCGGAGTTGTGAGGATTTTTTCGACTTCGTCCGTTTGTCTTCTTCATGGACTCGTTCTTCTTCCTTGCGAGATTTCAGGCAAGATGACCATACCCTCGAAATCACTTCTATCTTTGCTTGCTAGTTGCTCGCTCTTTTGCTATGCCTATGCTGCGATACCTACCACTTGCTTATCATGCCTCCCATATTGTTAAACCAAGCCTCTAACCCACCTTGTCCTAGCAAACCGTTGTTTGGCTATGTTACCGCTTTGCTCAGCCCCTCTTATAGCGTTGTTAGTTGCAGGTGAAGATGAAGTTTGTTCCTTGTTGGAACATGGAGATGTTGTTCCTTGATTGGAACGTGTTTACTTGTTGGGATATCACAATACCTTTTATATTGTTAACGCATCTATATACTTGGTAAAGGGTGGAAGGCTCGGCCTTATGCCTGGTGTTTTGTTCCACTCTTGCCGCCCTAGTTTCCGTCATATTGGTATTATGTTCCCGGATTTTGCGTCCCTAACGTGGTTGGGTGATTTATGGGACCCCCTTGACAGTTCGCTTTGAATAAGACTCTTCCAGCAAGGCCCAACCTTGGTTTTACCATTTGCCTCACCACCACCTACTTTTCCCTTGGGAGTCGCGCTCTCGAGGGTCATCTTTATTTAGCCCCCCGGGCCAGTGCTTCTCTAAGTGCTGGTTCGAACCGAGCCGCCTGCGGGGACACCTCGGGGAAACTCGAAGCCTGGTTTTACTCGTAGCTTGTCTCATCCTGTGTTGCCCTGAGAACGAGATATGTGCAGCTCCTATCGGGATTGTCGGCGCATCGGGCGGTCTTTCTGGTTTTGTTTTACCATTGTCGAAATGTCTTGTAGCCGAGATTCCGAGACTGATCGGGTCTTCCCGGGGAGAAGGAATATCCTTCGTTGATCGCGAGAGCTTATCATGGGCTAAGTTGGGACCCCCCTGCAGGGTTTTGAACTTTCGAAAGCCGTGCCCGTGGTTATGTGGCAGATGGGAATTTGTTAATGTCCGGTTGTAGAAAACCCGAAGTTGACCTTAATTAAAATACATCAACCGCGTGTGTAACCGTGATGGTCTCTTCTCGGCGGAGTCCGGGAAGTGAACACGGTGTTTGAGTTATGCTTGACGTAAGTAGTTTCAAAATCACTTCTTGATCATAGTTGTTCGACCGTGATTTTGCCTTCTCTTCTCGCTCTCATTTGCGTATGTTAGACACCAGCTATGCTAGTCGCTTGCTGCAGCTCCACCTCACTACCCTGTCCGACCTTTAAGCTTAAATAGTCTTGATCTCGCGGGTGTGAGATTGCTGAGTCCCCGTGACTCACAGATACTTCCAAAACCAGTTTGCAGGTGCCGATGAAACTGTGCAGGTGACGCACCCGAGCTCAAGGAGGAGCTCGATGAAGATCTTGCTCATTGTGTTGTTTCGTTTCAGTTGATCAGTAGTGGAGCCCAGTCGGGACGATCGTGGATCTGTGTAGCATTTGGGGTAGTCTTCTTTTATTTTGGTTCCGTAGTCGGACCCTGATTGTATCTGTTTGATGTAATGCTTTACTCATGTTTTGCGTGAAGTGGCGATTGTAAGCCAACTATGTATCTCTTTCCCTTATGAATCACATGGGTTGTGTGAAGATTACCTCACTTGCGACATAGCTTTCAATGCGGTTATGCCTCTAAGTCGTGCTTCGACACGTGGGAGATATAGCCGCATCAAGGGCGTTACAAGTGGCCACTCCCCGTCCCGTCCCTCCTTATGAGGGCATGGGGTCTGTTGATGTCACGGGCCGACTGCCCATGGTCGGCTTCTCTGGAAGTCGCTAGACAGGAGTCGGCTCGTCCTGAAGTCGTGGCTGGGACTCGGCCATGAGTGGGTAGTCGACTGTCGTGCCGCCGACTCCCAGAAGGCGGCTCTTCGCCCTAGGGTCTTGAGGGGCGCAGCCTGCCCCTATGTCTTGAAAGGTTCAGGGGCTCGGGTTAGCCTACCTGTGGCCGATTACTCCGACAAAGATTGAGCCAATCCTTTGTCCTCAGCGTCTTGAAGGGGTTCCACATCCTCTAGTCCATGCCACTCCATTTTTGAGCTTATCTGAAACATACTAGGTAGAAGCATTAGTCCAACAAGAGATATGTTGACATTAATTACCAAAATCACCCAGGGAGCACTTGTGCTTTCACTCATGTTCTATTACAGGCTAGATTTTCACGATCTAGCTCCGGACTCCTTTCTTCAAATCTCGGCGTTCATTGTCATGTGCGAGGCCTTTCTCCACATTTCCCCACACTTCGACTTATGGCTCAAGTCCTTCAATGTGAAGCCGAGGGTAGTTGACGGGGAGCAAGCGGAGTGTGGTGGTGCTATCGTGAGCAAGCTCACCAATACTCTTTGGCCAAAAGGCTCCTGCACGGAAACTTCCAACCTATGGCAGCGAGAGTGGTTTTACATCACAGAACCCCGTGGTACCAAGTGGGCAGCTACACCTGCGTACTGATCTGGACCGCCATTACAACTCGCATCATGGATCAATAAGGGGCTGGACTGGGGATCAATTGATGAAGCGCAGACGCTACAAAGTCGTATGTGGAGCCTCCTTGAAAAGGACACGAGTCTCATCAACGTGATCCAGGTAATGCTAGTCCGTCGGATCCTGAAGTGCCAGTGAAGGCCTCTCCGCATGTGGGAGTTCAATCCGGAAGGACCACGGACCCTTCAACGCTTCTTCGGCACAACACACAGAGGGATATGTGGAAGCTATTCTTTGGGACCCGAAAGCAGTGTCCGGATACAACCGTGGACATCGGCCTCGATTTGCAGCCATCTGAATACCTCAGTAAGCACTTGACTCTTAAACACAGCTTATTTGATTATCTCGTAACAATATACTGAGAAACCTGTCTTCGACCAGGGCTGGATAAATAAGGTAGAATGGATTAGGTGTTCGGCTCCACTTCCCGAAGACTCAGCTGATCCTATGTTGACAAGGATGCTGGCCCCGGTGCCGTATCAAGTGCCGGTGAAGGAGATGAAGGAGGAGAGCAAAAAGGCCAAAGGTGGCCTCCAATCTAAAGGTACACCGGACGCTATGTCCGGGGAGACTGGAACTCCCTCTTCTGAAGACGAAGGGGAAGAAGAAGCTGATATCCCTTCTCCCCATGGGAAGAAAAGGACCACCTCCGAATATTTGGAGGATGGGGCTCCCAAGAGAGGGAAGATGTCTCTGCCAGACGGTTCAGGTTCGGAAGACGATGTTGCCGCACAGTTCCTCCGTAAGGACATGCCTTTCACCGAATCGTAAGTGAACAAGGGTATTCTAGACATATCCCGTGCTTTTTAGGTTACAAGGGTAACATCCAAAATATATGTTTGCAGTCCGACCAGCAGTCTTCCTCAACAGTCCTCCTCCTCGGGTAACCTGCTTCCGGAGATGATGGAAAGCGAGACGCCTGCACAGGCTTCCTCGCCCCTTGGGGCGGACGACTTTGAGGTGTCGTCCCGGAGGGTCTCCCTCGATTATCAAGTGGTGCGGGGGGCAATGAAGACAGCGCCCGAAGGTGATACTTCAGTCGTCAGGGGTCCATGGTGTGCGGCCCCTATGGGGACCAACAATAAAGGCCCCAGACTATCCGGTTTACAGTCGAAGACGACTCTCGTCAAGTAAACATATCCCTTCAAAGGGAGTTCGTATTCCTGCAGCCTCTTCCAGGAATCCGGAGGCACCAGATACATTAATGGGCATGTTGCAAAATGCGTCAATCTCAGAGGAACATCATACCTTAATGGGTATGGTAGTTGAGAGGATTATGTCTGCAAGAAGTGGATTGAATGAAGCCTTCACGTGCCTACTAAGAGGCTTTGAGGTATGCAATGTAATATCTTAGCCACTCTTTACATGCAGAATGCACCTGTGTATAGATAGTAGCCCTTGAGACTCTGGTCGGCTTCCACAAGGAGGCGATCAGAGGATCAAAAAGATATGCTCAGGAAATGACATGATTATTTTGAAAATAGGCTGTTATGTCAATGGCGACTGCGGATTATTTTGAAATGTCATGATTATTTTGAAAATATGCACAGGAAGTTACAGGATGAGGACATTACTCTTGTTAATAGGCGGCTCGACGAGGCACAAGGTATGTTTTGGGGCAGTCAACTTATGCATGTATAATAATATGAGCACGAAGCTGAGAATTATATACTAGGACATGCATAACTACAGATGGTGCTACCGCAGTTGAGACCCTTCGGGCTGAACTTGCTCGGGCCATGGAGCAAGCCAGAGTGAGCAATGCGGCTATCAACAAGGCAACGACTGAGTTAAAGGCCGAACAAGCCGCTCGGCGCCAGTGCGAGGAGAGAATATCTACCATGGCATGAGAGCTGAAGGATTCCGCTAGCTAATGCGAATCACTCGAGAAGGATAACAAAGCCAAGGCAGCCGAACTCGACAAGGCTATACAAGAGGCGCGAGAGGCATGGTCCGAGTCTTGAGCGGCTCGGGAGGAGATCCGGCAAGCTGGGGAGATAGCGGCTGGTAAGCCCTTTCTATTACAGACTAAATTCGGCGACCCGAAGTATGCCCTGCTTAATCAAGTGTGGAGTTCTCTAGACGCATTCTTGGACCTGCTGAGGAGTGTCGCCAATGCGGTGCAGTTTTACCAAGCACAAGAAGGACGTGCAGCGGAGAAGCTTTTCTGGTCATAGTTCAACGTGCCAAGGCATCCTTCTTTGCTGAATGAACAAATGGCCCAGTGGGCCGAGCTCCTCAAGGTGTCCGGAGCTGCCATGAAGGAAGTTGTGGTCCGGCTGTGGCCGACTGAGCCAATTCCGAACAGTTATTTCGGTTTGGTGCAGCGACTTGTTGATGCGGTGCCGCGTATCGACACCGTTAAGCGGTCGGCATGCATTAAAGGTGCATGGATGGCCTTTGCCTGTGTCAAGACGTACTGGGAAAAAATGAAGGCCACCGATGTTGTAGCAAACTGTCCACCCGAGGGCAAGGACCATCGCACGCCGGAGCATTATTTTGAGGATGTCCTAGAGGGCGCCCGCTTGATAGAGGGTCAGTGCTCAAAGGATATTATGTTCGAGTGAATGTATTGGAATTGTGATGACAATATTATGATATATTCAGGCTGTGTTTAAGCCTTTTGCTTGAAAGGCATTTCCTCCTGTGCGGCCGTTTTTTTGTAATCTGAAGGTTTGCCAGTCGTCGGCTTCAGGCCCCTCGCATATAATGCGGGGGTGTTCGGAATAGCAACTGACTACACTTGACCCAACGTCTTGATCCGTGAAGGAGGTGTCAGTGCGGCGAACTAGGCAATCGGACTATAGGGCTTTAACACCTTCACTTAGCCATAGGATTTTGACGGTGGGTCTACGATATAGCCCCTTGTATGTACGCGGTTATCCGAATACGGCTGCGCTACATAGGTGGCCGGAAAATGGTCCTTCGTGTTATACGGAAGAAATCGCAAAAGATTTTAAGAAGTCACCGAGTGGTTGACCAGCTCTCGCCGCATCATGACAGTCAGTTTTCGGCTTTCTCTACTGAGGTGTTTAACCAGGTGAACCAGAAACACAATCGCAGTAGTTGTCCCTTTACTACCATAGCCGATAAAGCAGAACGTAAGGTAGTAAGCACAGGAGCCGGGCAACCCAACTATTGACCAAAGACATGATTCGGAGCTGATGCATATAATGCCAAACTCCTGACGCCGAAGTATGGTGTAGAGCTGTTCGGACTTGTTGGCAATTTCATATGTTACCATATCGAGCCCCTGGCGATTAGTGCCGAGGTGTGTATGTGAAACTACCGTAGAGGTAAAATACAATTATATGAGGAAAAGTAAGTACTGAAGACGGATTATGTTCACTGGAATCTGATTGATACGTCGAACGCAATCTTACAGATTATAACACCCCTACCCAGGTCATTTTACATGCCAGGGGTCGAAGGCTGAGGGAAAAGGCTATATCCAGGTTTTCGAAAGAGTGTTTGGTCTAAAAAATCTTTTGGTCCTCCTGTTGCATGTCTGCGCTGCCTTTGCCTTAGCGAAGAGGATTCCTTAAAAGCAGCAATATTTGGTTGCTTGGATGAAACTGGGCTCCGAAAGAGTCATTGCAGGTCCGTAGGATGAACAGGTTTTGATTCATCTGTGACAAAAGATAAGAAATAGTTAAAAGGAAAGGAGAACAATTGTAGGAGGACGAACCATGTTGTAGGCCTGTTCGCATTGTGCCCCTGCCAGCGACCAAGGTATTTTTAGTGCATAAGTATGTATGCGCGATGTGAATTTTGCAGGCATGTGCGGCGAGCGACGGAGGCGGAACTGCTAATCCAGCTCTAAAATTCACCGGTCTTGTGTAGTAGAGGCCGGTGGCTTAATGACCGATGGGGTATTGTGGGGACCCCGAATCATAAGTCGTGATCACTGAATGCACGTGTACAGTGATCCCAGAGATCAATGCTCACTGAACACACAGAAGCTGAAGAACAAGAGTCTTACATCCATACATACCGTATTACACAAGTAGGACCATTATGGTCAAGTCTTGAGTATAACATTGCAGCGGAAATCTTCGTTTATAACTTGGACCCATGCCATTTGCCTTAACCCTACAGGCATTCTAACTGGGAAGCGTCCTAGCTCGCATGTTCGTCACCGAAGTATTCTTCATCATATCCTGTTCTTTTATGCCTGGCCAATAAAATAACCAGTGGCAAGCCAATGAGTACTTTGAATGTACTCGCAAGCAACCCATGTTTTGGTTCGGGATACAACAATGCATGATATAGGTAAATTTTTGCAGAAAGCTAGTTTTGAGTGCAATGACATGTTCAACAACTTGTAAGACATGCATCAGGAGAATTCAAGTAACCGTAAGGACAGGTTACAGATATCAACATAAATAGGGAGGGCACCAACCCAACTCAATCATGTCAAGTCCTTGACTTGACCCAAGTAATTCTTCCCACACACACTGGTTTGTAAACAAGTGGACGTAGCCCAAGAGCGGTTACCCAACTGTCCTTGACCGTGGACACGGCTATTCGAATAGTTTTACACTCTGCAGAGGTTGCACACTTTACCCACAAGATCCGGGGAACTTCCGTGTCATCCACGTCCCGCGGTACCTCAAGTACCCGGGGTAAGCACCCGATCACTATCTTTCCCTAGACGACACTAACAAGGAGTCCACTTGTTGTTCCGTATCCTCACAATGTACATCATACGAGACTCGCTCGAGATCGTAACATCCGAGAGGGGACACAACGGTGTATCCGGTGCCCTGGAAATACAGTCATGGTCGCCCTACCTGGCACGACCCAATCCCGAGAGAGAGCACCAACTCTCCCCCGTCACTAGTAATGCGGGCTCCAAGCTAGTATCAGCCTAGGTAATCAGTAATGCCCTTTCCCATATAAGGGTAGAGTGGTTGCGCATGTAAGGTTGGAATAACGGTCGCAACTTAAACCAATCCGTTTTGAAAAACAACACCCACACTTGCCTCGGTACACCACTTCGTCATCAAGTGGTTACCCAACTCATCATCTCCCTCGGGCATAAGTGGCACCCGATGGGGTTTTTGAAAAAGTCCTTTGAAAATACATTGCCTCCATCACTATGCTTATTCCTGTCCCTTTTTGCGTAGCACTACTTTAGCATCCTATCTACTCCCACCAGCATAACCCTCATAAGGAGGTAGGGTCATGCACAATGCAAGTATCAATGAGGAAGTAACGGAGGCAACCCACCAAAGTGGTTACCATCACATCATGATTTCGGAGCAACACTAATAAAGTGCTATATGACATGCATAAAAAGGGTGTCATAGACATGGTCAAAGGGCTGCTTGCCTGGTTCATCAGAGTCTTGAAATCTTCTGGTCCCTTCTTCAAGTACTCCGTCTACTTCATCAACTAACGTCGGAAACAAACATAATAAGCAACACAACAAGGCAAAAGTAAAAGTGCTCTAAAAATATGAAGTTGATTTTTATTGGATACCCCTGGTCATATGAGGAATGACCAAAGTGGTTTCATAGGAAGTGGACCAATGGATATTTCTAAACATTTCGATATGGTGGAATCAAGGGTTTTATGGGATTGCAAGAAGTGTACAGAAACATATTTTTGAAAAATGAGAAAAGGCACCCATTTAACAAAGGATGATTTTAGAAGCATCTAGGAATTGGTTTCACTGGATTTGGAGTTCAAATGAATTTCCTATGAATTTGCAAAGTTGGCAAATATGAAGATATGGCTCCATATTTTATGTGGTATAGAAAGTATTATTAAAAATGTTCATAAACTAAGTTATGAACTTAGGAACACCTAGGAATTTGAATCATGGAATTTGGACAAAAAATGGGCTCTCTGTGATTTTCTAAAGTTCATCACAGAAATGGAAATTGGGGTTTTGATAAATATTTATGAAGAGAAAGTTCCTAGAAAAATGTGCAAATAGCACCATGTGAAAGATCATGATTTATGGAGTCATAAGAAATTTGAATCATCAAATTTGGACTTAGAATAAATAATCTATGGATTTTTGAAGTTGACTGGAAAAAGAAAAGAAGAATATTTGGGTTATACCTAAATAGTGCACAGCGCGCAGTTTAGCACCGCAGTGCACTGGGCCGGCCCAGCGGCTCGGCTGCGGGGCAACCCAGGCGACGTCGAAGGTGTACTGCGGGAAGGCGCTACCCAGCGGGGCAAGCGGATCAGGCCGAAGCCGTTTCCACTTAACCCGACTGGTGGGCCGGCTCGGTCGCCTCTGCCGCTGACGGGCGGGCCCCCTTGCCAGTTGGCGGGGCGGTCGTCCTCTACCTCCCGCTCGAGGCAGAGCAGGGGAGGCAGAGCGCACGCCGGCGCTCGTCCGGCGATAGCCGGCGCATCTAGCCGTCTCCCGCGGCGCTCCGCCTATGGGCGAGCTCAGCGCGGAGCGGCGCATCCGCTGGTGCAGGTCACGGCCGCCGGAGGGGTCCGAGGTGACCACATCTTTGATGGTGGCGGGGGAAGGTCATCGGCCATCCGTGGCTCTCGGCGTTTGAGCATCCCTGCGACGGTTCGAGGAGGTGGGGAGGTTCGCCGGACCACGAGGAGCTTTCGTGTGGAGGAAAGGGAGGGAGGTGAGCTCGGTGTTGCTCGAATTTGAGCGAGCCGAGGCGGCGGCCGTGCGGTGGTAGGAGGAGAAGGAAGGTGAAGGAAGAGGATCAGGTCGCTCGAGGAGGTTGCTGGGGGAAGTGGGAGTGCGAGGGGCGTCCAAAGAGGGCTCTACGAGGCTCTATATGTCCAAGCCATGGTGCACCGTGAGCCTCGCTCGCGGGTGCCCGCGGAATCGGTCCTAGGGACCGTTGGGAGGGTCCAGGCTGGGTCAGTGGCGCTCATGGAGCCCGTCCTGGAGCGAGGGAGGCGAGAGGGGGAGCGGGGCGAGGTCAGAGGCGGGCCAGCCGTGTGACCAGGGAGTGGCCGAGTCGGGCGGTGCTCGGGCACGTGACGGCGGGCTCAAAGGAGAGAGAAGGAGGAGGGGGCCGACCGCGTAGCGTGTCACGCACGCCGAGGCGGCCTCGGGGGACACGTTCCCGGTGCCCAAGGTCGACGGGAGCATCGGGCAGAGGGCGGCTACAGTGCCCTGGTGCACTTTAGCGCGCTCCAGAGCGCGGCCATTGCATGCCATGGCATGCAAATGGCTTTCTGTGCGTGGCCAATCCTGTCCACTAGCTCCTGGGAGGGAGTAAACAAGTGGGGAGGAGCTTTGGATGCCTTGGAGAGCTACTAGAAGAGGAGAGAGGTTGAGGGAGAGAGAGAAAGAGGTTGTCCAGAGAGAGAAAGTGAGGGTTTCACCCCCCAAATAATTGATCTGAGGACTTGCCATTGTTACTGGAGGTGCAAGGGGACTAGGAGGGGTTGTGGTAAAAAGTTGAGCTCAAGGAGAACAAGGAAAGAAGGGAAAACATCAACTATTAAAATTCACCAAAAGGTGTTTGATGGTGGTTTGGGCAAGCATATGATTTTCATTTGCCATGAGATTCCACAGGGTGTATTGTCACATATAATTAGGACATTCCACCAATTTTGAGCTCATTTGGGCAAAGTGGCCAATGTAACTTTGGTAAACCCTAGAAATCAACAGAAATGGGTTTACCAAGATTTAGTCATGTAAATCTATTCTCCTTGATGCACCACTTGGTGTAGTGTCATCATTTGAGGATTTAAACATGCTCACAAAAGATGGGGTCAAGGAGAGGAAGTTGGTAGTACAAACTTGTTCAAAGTTGATTCTGTCCAGAGAGGGTTTTGGGGCACTTTGATCAAAATAAATTTCTCTCAAACTTGTTCCATTTGGTCTGGATGCATTATTACACCATTTGAGAATGTGCACAAAGTTTGAGAGCATGTGGACATGTTTGACAGTGCAAAGCTGTTCAAACTTGAAACAGGACAGAAGTGGTTTCGAGAGGGTTTCATAGAGTTATACTGTTCTCCATGACATGAGACTTGGCAAGATCATCAAACATGTCATACGTGACATGCTAGAATTTTCTTGTATTTTTATGAAAGTATTTCCTGTAGAAATATTTCAAATCCTTGAAATGAGCAGAAATGCTTTAGGGAGGTTTTGTCCAATATTTTGATCATGACCATGTGTTGAAACACATATATATGGAAAATATATGTCCATTGAGTCTCCCTAATTTTTATCAAATATTTTTAAAGCTTTAAAATAATTTTAACCTATTTAAGACCATTTCTGGCCTTAAGAAAAAGCCTTTAAATAAAATAGGAAAATAAATTTTAAAATTATATTTTTGTTGTTTCTGGGTAACGTATATCTAACAGGAATCAAAAATATTTTTGGAAAGATTTTTACTGCCCTTAATTAAGTTCTTGCAGTGCAATCCTCAATCAAGGGGTTTTTTGGAAAACTAATTTTTGAAAATACTATTTGGCCAAATTATTTTTGTAAGAAAATACTATAATGTACTATACACATGGCATGATCATTGGGAAGAGGTTTTGGATCAAGGAGAAGGAGTATAAGAGTTGGAGGATTTATTTGATTTTTAGAGCACTTGCAAACAACACACAAAAATCAAATCAAGCAAAGTCCAAAACACTCAAAAGTTTTTGTCAAACCACATTTTATCATGATTTATTAGCTTAAGTGTTGTGGCATGGAAATCAGGGTGTGACAGACCTACCCCCCTTACAAGAATCTCGTCCCCGAGATTCCCAGACTAGGTGCGGAAAGGAATACGGAAACTTGGATTTGGGGTAGTCTTCACGTCCTCATACTGCTTCTGGTTTTGTTTGGTGCTCCATTGAACTTGAAGTACTTGATGGTGTGGCTTCGTGTATGATGCTCTGCTTGATCCATATGGCCCTTGGGGTCTTTCGCATATGTCATATTGGGCTGGAGGTCGATGGCTCGATGATCGATGTCCTTGTTGAGACCGGGCTAGTTATGAAGTTGGAAACACTTTCGGAGGGTGGGTCGCGTGGAAAACGCTGTGCGCAGTGGGTAACTCAGGCGGTAAATCTAACTGGTAGTCATCTATTCTTCGTCTTGCGGTGATCTTGGAGGGGGTTGTTAAATCTTGGAATGATCTCGAAGAGGGCCGATGAATCTTGGCGTGGGTTTCCTTGTCTTGAAAATGTTTGGTTCCCTTGAGAGAAGGGGCTTGCAGATATGCCTGGTCTTCGATGCGGAGGTTTACTTCTTGACGATGGTGGTTGGTGTAGTTCTTCCTCCTGGACATGGCGATCTTCAGATGTTCCCTAACCAGCTGAACGGTTCTTGTTCCGTCTTCGGGTAGGAAAGTATGTTACCAAAATAAAGATGACAACTACTTGCCCGAGTACTCCGTGAAGACTTGCCCACGGGGTACATAGGGTATAGGTTGGGGTATCGGTGGTGGTCATGGTTGCGTATTGGCCAAGGTTTCCTTGTCCTATGTAACGCCCTCGATGCGGCTATATCTCCCACGTGTCGAGGCACGACTTAGAGGCATAACCGCATTGAAAGCAATGTCGCAAGTGAGGTAATCTTCACACAATCCATGTAATAAATAAAGGGGAAAAATACATAGTTGGCTTACAATCGCCACTTCACACAAGTACATAAATAACATCCATCATACAGATTACACTCAAGGTCGGACTACGGTACCAAAAATGAAAGAAGACTACCCCAAATGCTAAACAGATCCCCGGATCACCCAACTGGGCTCCACTACTGATCATCTGGAAAAGAAACATAGTAACGGCCACGTTCCTCGTCGAACTCCCAAGTGAGCTCGGTCGCGTCATCTCCACTGGCATCGTTGGTACCTGCAACTGTGGTGATAATATCTATGAGTCACGGGGACTCAGCAATCTCACACCCGCGAGATCAAGACTATTTGAGCTTAAAGGTGGGAAAGGGGTTGTGAGGTGGAGCTGCAGCAAGCGACTAGCATATGGTGGCTACAACGCAAAAGAGAGCGAGAAGAGAAGGCAAAGCACGGTCGTGAAGCTAGAAGTGATCAAGAAGTGATCCTGAAACAACCTACGTCAGACATAACTCCAACAACCGTGTTCACTTCCCGGACCCCGCCGAGAAGAGACCATCACGGTTACACACGCGGTTGATGTGTTTTAGTTAAGGTCAACTTCGGGTTTTCTACAACCGGACATCAACAAATTCCCATCTGCCTCATAACCGCGGGCACGGCTTTCGAAAGATAATACCCTGCAGGGGTGTCCCAACTTAGCCCATGATAAGCTCTCATGGTCAACGAAGGATATTCCTTCTACCGGGGAGACCCGATCAATCTCGGAATCCCGGACTACAAGACATTTCGTCAGCAACAAAACAAGTCCAGCAAAGCGGCCCGATTGTGCCGACAAATCCTGATAGGAGCTGCACATATCTCGGTCTCAGGGCACATCCGGATGAACACTACGTACGGCAACCGAAGATACCCCAAGTTGCCTCAGGGCGGCACCGCAAGTGGCTCTAGTTGGACCAGCAATCGAAGGAGAACTGGCCCCGGGGGTTAAAATAAAGATGACCCTTGAGTCTGCAGAACCCAAGGGAAAAAGGCTTAGGTGGCAAATGGTAAAACCAATGTTGGGCCTTGCTGGCAAAGTCTCATTCAAAGCGAACTGTCAAGGGGGTCCCATAAATCACCCAACCGTGTAAGGAACGCAAACTCCGGGAACATAACACCGGTATGACGGAAACTAGGGTGGCAAGAGTGGAACAAAACACCAGGCAAAAGGCCGAGCCTTCCACCCTTTACCAAGTATATAGATGCATTAGTTAAATAAGAGGTATTGTGATATCCCAACAAGTAAACATGTTCCAACAAGGAACAACAAGATCATGTTCCAACAAGGAACAAACTTCATCTTCACCTGCAACTAGCAACGCTATAAGAGGGGCTGAGCAAAGCAGTAACATAGCCAAACAACGGTTTGCTAGGACATGGATGGTTAGGGGCTGACATGGCAATATAGGAGGCATGATATAGCAAGTGGTAGGTATCGCAGCATGGGCATAGCAAAAGAGCGAGCAATCTAGCAAGCAAATATAGAAGTGATTTCGAGGGTATGGTCATCTTGCCTGCAAGAGTCTCAGAGTTGTCGAAAGCTTGGTCCTCGTAAGCGTTCTCAACGGAATCCTCGGTCACGTACTCGTCTCCCGGCTCTACCCAAGGCAAGAGAACAAGCAAAGGAACCAATATCAACCACGATGCAATGCGCTAGCAATATGATGCAAAACATGACAATGATATGCGAGAGGTGGTATGCAATGCGTATGCATGCTCCGGAAGGACAAGGATGAACAGGGCATAATCTTGGCAAACCAAGCATGCCACTGGATAGGTGAGGTGATTTCGGTTGAAATCGATATAAAGATCACCGGAATCGGATGCACGGTTTGCAAATGCCAAGCAATACAAGAATGACACGAATCTGCCATAAACAGCATGATGCTACTTAGCAAGCAACAAATAATTAAGCTACTGCACCCAAACATGGCAACAAAGCATATGAAAGTAATCTAAACAAGATGCACGACAAAAGGTGAACACTGAGCTACCGCTAAATCACATCAGAACAGGTCGAAACAAGCATGGCAAAAGTGCACAAGATAACAGGTTCTCAGACTTGGTGAAATTAACAACATAGCAGAAAAACTAACATCAGGATGACATGTTCAGAGCAAAAAAACAACATGCTGCAGGTTCAGGAAATAGCAAAGTAAGGAACGGAATGAATCTACCCATAGCACTAGACAAAAATCCCTTACTGACCATAAGCCAAAAAGGATCAGAAAACATGATTACACCCATGTCAATTAAGCAAGTTTCGTTACAGGTTACAGACTTAGCAGAAAACTGGACATGTCAAAACAGATAACGAGTAGGCATGTTCGTGAGCTCGATGCACTCACTACAGAGCATTGCATGATAAACTAAGCATACATACATCAAGAGGACATGATATAGTAACAATAAATGGCAATAATAACATCATATCATGAAAGGATCAACAACACCAAGCTCGGCAAAATCGAATAACATGTAAACAATCTGCCAGCAACATTTTGAAGCAAAAGTAGAGCTCGATTGACTCAAGATATGGCACCCCATAATTGCAAACAAAGGCATGGATGGATAGAGAAAATACTCAAGTTCAAAACACCCTTATTGGTCATGCTCAAATTATGCATAGATATCTCAGAAACAACATGAATACATGGCATAAAAATAACAGCAGTCAGGGACTTAGTGAAGTCGTCTCTGAAATCAGCAACATCAAGTGACCTAGTTTGCATGCTTGTGCTAGTCAGCACATAGATCACAAAAATACATGGCAAAATTCTCTGGAAAGGTAACATAGCATATTACAAAACTCATGTAGGACTCAACTTCATAGGAGGTACACATCAATCATGGCAAATATGACAAAAGTGCATGTTCAGATAAGATCCAGCAACTAACATCAACTAACCCTCTTCTAACAGCTTTACGGGCATCAAGATGACCCCAAATGAAAATGACGCAATGGAACAAAATAATGTACTCTTCGAGAAGAACAATTCGACATATTATACGCGCAAAACGGAGCTACGTATGCAAAGTTACAGCACGATGAACATGGCAAGATGATTGAAAAAGCTGGGACTTAGAAATATTCGAGGGGGTAAAAGTCAACCCGCGGGTCTCCAGATCTGATCGGGGGCGCGCGGGCCGAGGCGGGGCCGGCGACGGCGACGGCGGCGGCGGGGCTGCGCCGGCGAGGAGGGGAGCTGGAGGGACGCGGGGCGCGCGGGGCGGCTCCGGCGGAGGCGGGGCGCCGGCGCGCGCGGGCTTCGGCCAGTGGCGCGGTGGCGGAGGGCGCGGTCGGCGGCGGCGACCGGCGACGAGGGCAGCGGCGGCGGCCGGCGTCGAGGCGCGGGGAGGCGCGAGGCGGCGCGGGCGGCGGGGACGAGGCGCGGGGCGGCGCGGGCGTGGGAGGCCGCGGCGGCGGCGGATGGGCCCCGCGGCCCCGCTGCGGGCTCGCGGGCCGGCGGCGGTGGGCGGCGGCACGGGGACACGTGGCGTCCCGCGAGTGGCTGCAGGCGGCGGCGGGATTCGTCCGGCTCGGGCCGGACGTGTCCGGCGGCGGCGGGGCGAATTGGACTAGGGTTTGGGGTGTTTTTACCCGAGATTAGAGAAGGGGGAGGCCTTTTTATAGATAGGAGGAGCTAGGAGGCTCCAAATGGAGTGCGGTTTTCCGCCACGCGATCGTGATCGAACGGCGGAGGACATAGGAGTGCCTTAGATGGGTTATTGGGCTGTTTTGAAGGGGTGTTGGGCTGCAACACACACGAGGCCTTCACGGTTACCCGGTTAACCGTTGGAGTACCAAACGAACTCCGATTGACTCGAAACTTGACAGGCGGTCTACCGGTGCTATACCGAGGCCACATGTCAAACCTCGGTCCATTCCGAGAATGTTTAATACCCGCTCATGAAGAAATGTAAAAGGGGACGCCGGGAGACATAGGAGCGCCGGATTGCAAAACGGACAACGGGAAAGATGCTCGGATTTATGAGACGAACACGTATGCGAATGCGATGCGCATGATGACATGATATGAAATGCATGACATAACCAAAATGCAAAATGGAGAGAACCCAACCACGGAGGGAATATCATAACACATAGCCGGAAATGGCAAAAGTTGGATTACAAATATGGCAAGTTACATCTGGGGCGTTACAACACACCACCACTACGAGAGGATCTCGTCCCGAGATCTAGGACTGAAAGAACTCCGGATACTCGGAACATATGTGGTCTTCACGCTCCCAGGTGGCCTCTCGGTCTGAATGATGTGACCATTTCACTTTGAGGAATTTGATTGACTTGTTGCGAGTCTTGCGCTCAGTTGTCTCAAGAATGGCAACTGGATGCTCATGATAGGACAAATCTTCTTGAAGATCAATCTCTTCGAAGTTGATGGTGCGCTCAGGCGTCTTGAAGCACTTGCGAAGCTGTGACACGTGGAAGACATCATGCACATTTGCAAAGTTGGAGGGAAGCTCAAGTTGATAGGCTAGGTCGCCTCGTTTCCCAATGATCTTGAAGGGGCCCACGTATCGCGGGGCAAGTTTCCCCTTGATACCGAAGCGACGAGTTCCTTTCATTGGCGAGACACGGAGGTAAACATGGTCTCCGATCTCGAATGCCACATCACGGTGTTTGCTATCGTAATAGCTCTTCTGGCGCGATTGCGCGGCTTTGAGGTTCTCACGAATCACCTTGCACATAGCCTCAGCCTCTGAGATCAAATCATTGCCGAGCAATTGACGTTCACCGGTTTCAGACCAGTTGAGAGGAGTACGACACTTTCTGCCATAGAGAATCTCGAATGGGGCTTTGCCCAAGCTGGCTTGAAAACTGTTGTTGTAAGAGAATTCAGCATAAGGAAGACAATCCTCCCACTTCATGCCGAAAGAGATAACACAGGCTCTGAGCATATCTTCAAGAATTTGGTTGACACGCTCGACTTGTCCACTAGTCTGAGGGTGGAACGCTGTGCTGAATCGAATGTTGGTGCCCATGGCCGACTGAAAAGAATCCCAAAACTTGGAGGTAAAGATGCTGCCACGGTCTGAAGAGATCAATTGCGGAATGCCGTGCAAAGAGACAATTCTGGAGGTGTAGAGCTCTGCCAGCTGCGCTGCTGTGATAGACTCTTTGATAGGAAGAAAATGAGCCACTTTGGTGAGCTTGTCGATGACGACGAAGATAGCATCATTTCCACGCTTGGACTTAGGAAAACCAGTCACGAAGTCCATTTCGATATGATCAAACTTCCATTCTGGAATAGCAAGAGGTTGGAGAAGACCAGCTGGTCGTTGGTGTTCTGCTTTCACCCTTCTGCAGACATCACACTCATTCACGAATTGAGCGATCTCACGCTTCATTCGAGTCCACCAGTATGACTGCTTGAGGTCATGGTACATCTTCGAACTTCCAGGATGAATTGACGGAAGAGAATTGTGCGCTTCATTCATAATGACTTTACGAAGATCACCCTTTGGAACCACAATCCGGTCCTCAAAGAAAAGAGTATCTCTGTCATCAACTCGATAGCACTTGTATTTGGGGATGCTCTTTTCAATACCACGTTTCACCTTCTTCACCATGGTATCCAACAATTGTGCCTCACGAATCTGATCTTCCAAAGTAGGAGAGACAACGAGGTTGGCAAGAACACCTTGAGGAACAACTTGGAGATTCAACTTGCGGAAAGCCTCACAGAGACCCGGTTGAAATGGCTTGAGGATTAAGCTGTTGCACTAAGCCTTCCTGCTCAAAGCGTCTGCAATCACATTAGCCTTGCCTGGAGTGTACTCAATACTCGGATTATACTCTTGAATCATTTCGACCCATCGAGTTTGCCTGAGGTTGAGGTGAGGCTGAGTGAAGATATACTTGAGACTCTTGTGATCGGTGAAGATGTCCACTTTTCTTCCCAACAGGAGATGTCTCCATGTTATTAGTGCGTGGACAACTGCCGCCAACTCAAGATCGTGAGTGGGGTAGTTCCTTTCATTGGGCTTCAACTGGCGAGAGGTATAGGCAACAACCTTCTTCTCTTGCATTAACACAGCACCGAGGCCCTGAAGAGAAGCATCACAGAATACTTCATAAGGCTTGGATTCGTCAGGAGGAGTCAAAACTGGAGCAGTGACAAGTTTCTCTTTGAGAGTGTTGAAAGCAACGTCACACTCAGGAGACCAGACATATTTCACATGCTTCTGGAGGAGGTTGGAAAGAGGCTTTGCAATCTTTGAGAAATTCTCAACGAATCTTCTGCAATAGCTTGCAAGTCCAAGAAAACTGCGAAGCTGCTTGACATTCTGAGGAGGATTCCAATTCAAAACTGCAGCCACCCTCTCTGGATTAACAGCGATGCCCTTGGCAGAGATGATATGACCAAGATAAAGAAATTCATCAAGCCAGAATTCACATTTGGAGAACTTCGCATATAATTGATACTCTCTGAGCTTGTCGAGCACCAATCGCAAATGTTTGGCATGATCCTTCTTATTCTTGGAGAAGACCAAAATATCATCGAGATAGACCAAGACAAATTCGTTGATGTAGGGGTTGAAGATGAAATTCATCAAGCGAGTGAAATATGGAGGAGCATTGACGAGGCCGAAAGACATGACAGTATATTCATAAGAACCAAAGCTTGTTCTGAATGCTGTCTTGGGAATATCTTCTTCACGAATGCGAATCTGATGATAACCCATACGAAGGTCAAGCTTGGAGAACACCTTAGCACCTTTGAGTTGCTCAAATAGCTCATTGATGTTGGGAAGTGGGTACTTGTTCTTGATAGTCTTCTTGTTCAATGGACGGTAATCGACGCAAAGTCGGTCCGTGCCATCCTTCTTCTTGACAAAAAGAACACCACAACCCCACGGAGAAGAACTCGGTCTGATCAGACCCAGATGTTCTTGTTTATCGAGTTGTATCTTCAATTCCTTGAGCTCATCTGGTCCAAGCTTGTAAGGACGCTTGCAAACGGGTTCCGTGCCAGGCTCAAGATCAATAACGAATTCAACTGGCCGACGGGGAGGCATACCCGGAAGCTCTTCTGGAAAGACATCTTGGTACTCACAAACGACTAGAATCTGAGAGATAGCCTCCAATTCATCATTCTCATTGTGAGAAAACAACCGAATGGTATCATCACGAGAAGCATAGATGATCACATCATTAGAAGAGTGAGTCAATTTGATTTCCCTGGCAGCACACTCAAGCTGAGCCTTGTGCTTAGAAAGCCAGTCCATCCCGAGAATGAGATCAATATCAGAGTCACCAAGAACAATTGGTTTAGACAAGAATTTATAGTCGCCCATCTTGATAGAAACATCCGGGACACAAACATTAGATGTCATTTGCTTGCCCGGGGACACAATCTTCAACGGAATAGGAATCTTTTCGGTCACAAACTCATGCTTAGCAACAAAAGGTCTCGAAATGAAAGAAAGCGATGCACCAGTATCAAATAAGACTTTTGCGGGAATATCATTAATAGGAAGATTACCCATGATCACTTCAGAAGAATCCTCTGCTTGAGCTGCATTCAACATGTTCACCTTGGCATGCTTAGGATTATGCTTGACCACTGCATTGCTGGAAGATTTCATAGGAGGAGGAGGCGGAAGGCGCCTCTGGTTGAAGCACTTGTTCGCATAGTGACCCTTCTGCTGGCATTTGTTACAAGTCACCTCTGAGAGTGGACGATGATAAGGAGCACTTGGCCTTGGAGTTTGGTTCTGAGACTTGTTCTGATAGCCAGGGTTGGGTGGGTGGGAAGATCCACGGCTACTTGAGTTCTTCTGCTGATAAGACTGACGGAACGGAGGAGGAGGAGGCAACCAGAACTTCTGTTGCTTAGCTGCCACAAGTGAAGAAGAAGATGACTGAACTGCGTCTCTGACTCTCTTCTTAGATGCCTCACACTTGAGCTGAGCAGCTTCTTGTTTCAGTGCCATGTTATAGAATTCATCATACTTTAATGCCTCAAAAAGCACGAGAGCAAGTTGCAGATCTTCTCTGAGACCACGCCTGAACTGGTAGATCATACTCTTCTCATCAGGAATGTCTTGCCTTGCAAAACGAGAGAGTTTCTGGAACTGAGTGTTGTATTGATAGACAGACATGTTGCCTTGCTTGAGATTGCAGAATTCCTCACGCTTAAGCTCAACAACACTTTATGGAATGTGGTGTGCTTTGAAGTCACGACGGAAATCATCCCAAGTGATCACACGACCTCCTCTGGAATCTTTGTATTGCTGGAACCACTCAGCAGCTTGATCTTCGAGTTGAAAAGAGGCAAACTTGACAAAGTCCTCAGGTCTCACATTGCTGCACTCGAAATGTTTTCTGATGTCCACGAGCCAATCATCGGCGTCTGTGGCCTCGACACAGTAGCTGAAGGTCTTTGGCTGATTAGCAAGGAACTGGTTCAGTGAAGCGAAATGCAGCTGATTGTTGCCTTGGCCTTGATTCTCTTGATTAGCTTGCCCTTGGTTGCGATCTTGCAAGAGCTGAATCAGAATCTGAGCATTGGCATTTGTGGCAGTCATCAGGGCCTGCCAAGCTTCCGGAGGTGGAGGCGGTGGCGGAGGGTTGACCTGATTCCCTTCATTGCGTTCCGGATTCTGACGCGTTGGTGGAGCCATCCTGAAGAGGGTGACATCCATTAGCATCTTGACAGAGATATATTGAAGCTGAATCAAAGGAACGAAATTGCAACATATAGTCTTCACAATTAACATTCGAACAAGAATGAACGAATGAATTCCAATGTAAAACATCACAGTTCCAAAGCTGAGAAGCCACTTAGAACATGGTAAGGAATAAAATCAACAAGGTACGGAAGTGAACAAATACTTGGTAAGGATTACCCAATCACAAACCAAATATCTGCGGAAGAAATACTAGAGCTACAAGAATTCCCACTTATGAACTCCCGAAACTTTCTGGTTATGCAATCAGGTGTTGGGGATACAGGGGAAGCATAATATCTCACCCAAACTAGCAAATCCTACAACCAGCTGTATCCATCCTTCAACACATAACCAAGAAACCTTCGGAAATCGTCTACCTCAACCTTCGAAAAGCATCCGTTATACAAGTCATGGCAATACTCCCGCACTCGCCACAGTACTGGGCTATCAGGGTTATCTCACCAACAACTGTACAAAAGAGATTTTCGATGTCGGCGTACTAAACTCAGGTATTCCAAAACCGCAATGATAAAATTATGACGACAACACCTCGGAGCTCAACTCCCCGGGACATTGCCACAACCCCTAAATGTCAGGAGGCAACCAAGACAATGTTGTCATCATAAAACCATCGGAACGATTGTAATATACCCGCGTGATCCTAAAAAATTTTTTTAGTGAAATTTGAGAAGAGAAGAGTCAAAAATCTACGTCAGGAAGCCTTACCAGAAGGTCGAAGGGACTGGGAAGTAAAAAGAATTCCTAACTCTCCGATATATAATTCCTAAATGACTCAAAACATTTTTCTAGACACAACTCGGCCACTAAAGACGATCAAACAGTGGGGGCTCCTAAGGTCGGGGAAAGGCTCTGATTACCAACTTGTAACGCCTCGACACGTGGGAGATATAGCCGCATCGAGGGCGTTACATCCTAGAGCCAAAGCCCATGGTTGTGATTTCTACCATATCGTGGCTTGGTGGGGCTTAAGGGTTTCAAGGATTCTAGTGTGCGAGTGAACATTTATCATCTTATCCTTAAGCACAGTCCCTGAGATGCCAATTGTTCTATCTGGTCTTCCAAACAATCACATCATGTTATTCATATCCTCATGACTCTCGAGAGGAGGTCTAACAAAATCATATATGTCTACAATCCCCAAACTCATATGTATGGCTACCCCTAAAAATCCATGGGTTGAGCACATAAGCTGCTAGCTTGAATTTAATCACCACAATCCAAGTGCTCAGTCTATTGATCCAAGGTCCGCGATAAAGCATCTCTATCCTAAGGAAACACGTCGTGAGCCACTCCAAGATCTTGTTTCCTTCCTATGAATCAACTCCAATAGCCCATTAACTTCCAATAATCGCTACATAATCCATTAATTATACAAATCCAATGTCTATGGTGTTCCACATGATCTCCTAAAGCCTATATAATCCCCAAATGCTTGAAAGGGCTGTCTCTACTATAGTAAGTCCACCAATTCCCATTATCATGATCAAGTAAACTCCAAGATCAAGCTCATACATATTCCTAGATAAACTCCGACAATTAATCCAATCTCCTAGTTTATTGTCCTCCAAGAAACATGGTATCATGATCGAGATCATCAGTCTAAATCCAATTTACTCCGAACCATGTATAATTACTCTGCATCCATACTCTACTAGGATAACCTATTGAATCCAAATCTCATGTCCAACGAGGATTCCTATTTATTCCCCCAAGTCATTATCATAATGTCAACTATCTCCTATCAATATCCCCTGGCTAAGTCAAATCCTCATACTTCCAAGAATTCATCTTGCGATCTTAATTGTCCTATAAATCCAATTTACTCAGGGGGTAATGAAAGCTATGCTACTCTATAGTCATGATCCAGCCACGTTCATCTACCAACATGAAAGCCTCATAATCCACCAAATAGTCTCAGATGATTCCTCAAAGTCATTGATATAAACTCATCAAGTCATTAGTCCTCTATTGCTATATCCTTAAACTGGTCTTTCCTATGGCATCGTCAGTTCTGGTGCTATATTAGGATGATAATGTGCTCGTTCACTATGTCCACTAGTTCCATAATTAACCCAGTGATAAGCAAGGTTACGGAGGCTTAACAGGTTCTCTTGTAATTCTGTGGGTTAAGCACATGGTTAAGGACTCGAGCCGGGGTGTCTCATGAAGTCTCGAAGGGTCTAGGAACGGGTTTCTAGTCTGGAGGGTTAAACATAACCCTACGGGTTTCACTCGGTCGAGGAGGCTGCAACAAAAAGTCTTCAGTGCTAGTTGGTCGCCGAGGTGGAATCCTTGGTGCATATTGTCTTGCTTGTCTTCAGTTGATGAGAGAGAAGATAGGGGGAAGGTAGCATAGAGTAGGGGAATGCCTAAAGGGGGTTCTATAGTGCAAGTGTAAACAAATAACTACCAAAAGGGTCAAAAAGAAGCAAGGTAAGGAAGGTGATATAGTCGCGTACTTGTTGCCTAGGGCAGAAAGGGCGACTGATATCAAAACACAAACAAATAAAAGCAAGCAACACACAATCAAGGTTCTATTCGAACCATCATACGGACTCGACTGCACATAGGGGGTACACGACTCATCCTACCCTAGGGGTTCTCGGACTAAGTAGTCGTGCTTTACTTCGTGCCTCATGCAGTCTTCTGGATTTTTCCTCAGGTGTCGCTACGTCTTTTGTAGTTGTTTGATGAAATGATCCGGGTTGGCCTGAAGAATCTTCAACACTCCTCGCCTGATGAGATGATGGGGTGAAGGTGGCTCCTCGTAGCTGGCATTGACTTGGTCTTCTCTTGTCCTCTTAATCATGATGATCGCTTTTGCCTTTTTAAGGTGTCGGTGGTTCCAGCTGGCCACCCTTTATGCAATGACATTAACAAGGCATAATAAAGGTCCAATCCGTCGAACACATTGTTGACAATATCGTCACCGAGAGCGGGGGATGAAGAGAACCGTTTTCCTGCTCACTATAGTGAGGCGGACCAAATGGCGAGGTTCTCATCCACCGGTGGTTGCCGATACAACAACGGTAAGGACATGATTGCTCTATTAGCGATGTATATCATGATCTTGCATATCCTATGCCCTGATCGTCGTAGGCTAAGGTTGCATCATCTTGGGGCAGTGTCAAGGGTGTCACCATCTCCTGGGCCTTCAGGTCCTCATCCCTCGAGGATGCATCTTCTGTTGGTATCGTCTTGTTGTGATGTCGCCAATCTTGTGTTCAGGAGATGTGGGTGAATGTCTGGAAAGGCATCTTCCTTCTAGATTATCCACGAGGATTACAAGGAACCAAGTGGTCAGGGGCATAAGGGTTCTAGCGACCAAAGGTTTTGAAGGGGAAGAGATCAACAAGGAAAGTATACCTTAGTTTTCGAAAAACTGAGAAGGGAAGAGAAGTATAGATAGTTTTGAAAACTAGTAGTAGTTTTGGAAATAGTTTTACCCTAACTAACGACCATGCTAACTAAGGCTTCCTACAGTCAGGATGGCTCTGATACCAGCTCTGTGGGGACCCCGACTCATAAGTCGTGATCACCGAATGCACGTGTACAGTGATTCCAGAGATCAATGCTCACTGAACACACAGAAGCTGAATAACAAGAGTCTTACATCGATACATACCGTATTACACAAGTAGGACCATTATGGTCAAGTCTTGAGTATAACATTGCAGCGGAAATCTTCGTCGATAACTTGGACCCATGCCATCTGCCTTAACCCTACAGGCATTCTAACTGGGAAGCGTCCTAGCTCGCATGTTCGTCACCGAAGTATTCTTCATCATATCCTATTCTTTTATGCCTGGCCAATAAAATAACCAGCGGCAAGCCAATGAGTACTTTGAATGTACTCGCAAGCAACCCATGTTTTGGTTCGAGATACAACAATGCATGATATAGGTAAATTTTTGCAGAAAGCTAGTTTTGAGTGCAATGACATGTTCAACAACTTGTAAGACATGCATCAGGAGAATTCAAGTAACCGTAAGGATAGGTTACAGATATCAACATAAATAGGGAGGGCGCCAACCCAACTCAATCATGTCAAGTCCTTGACTTGACCCAAGTAATTCTTCCCACACACACTGGTTTGTAAACAAGTGGACGTAGCCCAAGAGCGGTTACCCAACTGTCCTTGACCGTGGACACGGCTATTCGAATAGTTTTACACTCTGCAGAGGTTGCACACTTTACCCACAAGATCCGGGGAACTTCCGTGTCATCCACGTCCCGCGGTACCTCAAGTACCCGGGGTAAGCACCCGATCACTATCTTTCCCTAGACGACACTAACAAGGAGTCCACTCGTTGTTCCGTATCCTCACGATGTACATCATACGAGACTCGCTCGAGATCGTAACATCCGAGAGGGGACACAACGGTGTATCCGGTGCCCTGTAAAGACAGTCATGGTCGCCCTACCTGGCACGACCCCGTTCCGAGAGAGAGCACCAACTCTCTCCCGTCGCTAGTAATGCGGGCTCCAAGCTAGTATCAGCCTAGGTAATCAATAATGCCCTTTCCCATATAAGGGTAGAGTGGTTGCGCATGTAAGGTTGGAATAACGGTCGCAACATAAACCAATCCGTTTTGAAAAACAACACCCACACTTGCCTCGGTACACCACTTCGTCATCAAGTGGTTACCCAACTCATCATCTCCCTCGGGCATAAGTGACACCCGATGGGGTTTTCGAAAAAGACCTTTGAAAATACTTTGCCTCCATCACTATGCATATTCCCGTCCCTTTTTGCGTAGCACTACTTTAGCATCCTATCTACTCCCACCAGCATAACCCTCATAAGGAGGTAGGGTCATGCACAATGCAAGTATCAATGAGGAAGTAACGGAGGCAACCCACCAAAGTGGTTACCATCACATCATGATTTCGGAGCAACACTAATAAAGTGCTATATGACATGCATAAAAAGGGTGTCATAGACATGGTCAAAGGGCTGCTTGCCTGGTTCATTAGAGTCTTGAAATCTTCTGGTCCCTTCTTCAAGTACTCCGTCTACTTCGTCAAGTAACGTCGCAAACAAACATAATAAGCAACATAACAAGGCAAAAGTAAAAGTGCTCTAAAAATATGAAGTTGATTTTTATTGGATACCCCTGGTCATATGAGGAATGACCAAAGTGGTTTCATTGGAAGTGGATCAATGGATATTTCTAAACATTTCGATATGGTGGAATCAAGGGTTTTATGGGATTGCAAGAAGTGTATAGAAACATATTTTTGAAAAATGAGAAAAGGCACCCATTTAACAAAGGATGATTTTAGAAGCATCTATGAATTGGTTTCACTGGATTTGGAGTTCAAATGAATTTCCTATGAATTTGCAAAGTTGGCAAATATGAAGAAATGGCTCCATAATTTATGTGGTACAGAAAGTATTATTAAAAATGTTCATAAACTAAGTTATGAACTTAGGAACACCTAGGAATTTGAATCATGGAATTTGGATCAAAAATGGGCTCTCTGTGATTTTCTAAAGTTCATCACAGAAAAGGAAATTGGAGTTTTGATAAATATTTATGAAGAGAAAGTTCCTAGAAAAATGTGCAAATAGCACCATGTGAAAGATCATGATTTATGGAGTCATAAGAAATTTGAATCATTAAATTTGGACTTAGAATAAATAATCTATGGATTTTTGAAGTTGACTGGAAAAAGAAAAGAAGAATATTTGGGTTATACCTAAACTGTGCACAGCGCGCAGTTTAGCACCGCAGCGCACTGGGCCGGCCCAGCGGCTCGGCTGCGGGGCAACCCAGGCGACGTCGAAGGCGTACTGCGGGAAGGCGCTACCCAGCGGGGCAAGCGGATCAGGCCGAAGCCGTTTCCACTTAACCCGACTGGTGGGCCGGCTCGGTCGCCTCTGCAGCTGACGGGCGGGCCCCCCTGCCAGCTGGCGGGGTGATCGTCCTCTACCTCCTGCTCGAGGCAGAGCAGGGGAGGCAGAGCGCACGCCGGCGCTCATCCGACGATAGCCGGCGCCTCTGGCCGTCTCCCGCGGCGCTCCGCCTATGGGTGAGCTCAGCGCGGAGCGGCGCATCCGCTGGTGCAGGTCACGGCCGCCGGAGGGGTCCGAGGTGACCACATCTTTGACGGTGGCGGGGGGAGGTCGTCGGCCATCCATGGCTATCGGCGTTTGAGCATCCCTGCGACGGTTCGAGGAGGTGGGGAGGTTCGCTGGACCACGGGGAGCTTTCATGTGTAGGAAAGGGAGGGAGGTGATCTCGGTGTTGCTCGAATTTGATTTAGCCGAGGCGGCGGCCGTGCGGTGGTAGGAGTAGAAGGAAGGTGCAGGAAGAGGATCAGGTCTCTCGAGGAGGTTGCTGGGGGAAGTGGGAGTGCGAGGGGCGTCCAAAGAGGGCTCTACGAGGCTCTATATGGCAAAGCCATGGTGCACCGTGAGCCGCGCTCGCGGGTGCCCGCGGAATCGGTCTTGGGGACCGTTGGGAGGGGCCAGGCTGGGTCAGTGGCGCTCATGGAGCCTGTCCAGGAGCGAGGGAGGCGAGAGGGGGAGTGGGGCGAGGTCAGAGGCGGGCCAGCTGTGTGACCAGGGAGTGGCCGAGTCGGGCGGTGCTCGGGCACGCGACGGCGGGCTCAAAGGAGAGAGAAGGAGGAGGGGGCCGACCGCGTAGCGTGTCACGCACACCGAGGCGGCCTCGGGGGACACGTTCCCGGCGCCCAAGGTCGACGGGAGCATCGGGCAGAGGGCGGCTACAGTGCCCTGGTGCACTGTAGCGCGCTCCAGAGCGCGGCCATTGCATGCCATGGCATACAAATGGCTTTCTGCGCATGGCCAAGCCTTTCCACTAGCCCCTAGGAGGGAGCAAACAAGTGGGGAGGAGCTTTGGATGCCTTGGAGAGCTACTAGGAGAGGAGAAAGGTTGAGGGAGAGAGAGAAAGAGGCTGTCCAGAGAGAGAAAGTGAGGGTTTCACCCCCAAATAATTGATCTGAGGACTTGACATTGTTACTGGAGGTGCAAGGGCACTAGGAGGGGTTGTGGTAAAAAGTTGAGCTCAAGGAGAACAAGGAAAGAGGGGAAAACATCAACTTTTAAAATTCACCAGAAGGTGTTTGATGGTGGTTTGGGCAAGCATATGATTTTCATTTGCCATGAGATTCCACAGGGTGAATTGTCACATATAATTAGTACCTTCCACCAATTTTGAGCTCATTTGGGCAAAGTGGCCAATGTAAATTTGGTAAACCCTATAAATCAACAGAAATGGGTTTACCAAGATTTAGTCATGTAAATCTATTCTCCTTGATGCACCACTTGGTGTAGTGTCATCATTTGAGGATTTAAACATGCTCACAAAAGTTGGGGTCAAGGAGAGGAAGTTGGTAGTACAAACTTGTTCAAAGTTGATTCTGTCCAGAGAGGGTTTTGGGGAACTTTGATCAAAATAAAATTCTCTCCAACTTGTGCCATTTGGTCTAGATGCATTATTAGACCATTTGAGAATGTGCACAAAGTTTGAGAGCATTTGGACATGTTTGACAGTGCAAAGTTGTTCAAACTTGAAACAGGACAGAAGTGGTGTTGAGAGGGTTTCATAGGGTTATACTGTTCTCCATGACATGACACTTGGCAAGATCATCAAACATGTCATATGTGACATGCTAGAATTTTCTTGGATTTTTATGAAAATATTTCCTGTAGAAATATTTCAAATCCTTGAAATGAGCAGAAATGGTTTAGGGAGGTTTTGTCCAATATTTTGACCATGACCATGTGTTGAAACTCATATATGTGGAAAATATATGTCCATTGAGTCTCCCTAATTTTTATCAAATATTTTTAAAGCTTTAAAATAATTTTAACCTATTTAAGACCATTTCTGGCCTTAAGAAAAAGCCTTTAAATAAAATAGGAAAATAACTTTTAAAATTATATTTTTGTGGTTTCTGGGTAACCTATATCTAATAGGAATCAAAAATATTTTTGGAAAGATTTTTACTGCCCTTAATTAAGTTCTTGCAGTGCAATCCTCAATCAAGGGGTTTTTTGGAAAACTAATTTTTGAAAATACTATTTGGCCAAATTATTTTTGTAAGAAAATACTATATTGTACTATACACATGGCATGATCATTGGGAAGAGGTTTTGGATCAAGGAGAAGGAGTATAAGAGTTGGAGGATTTATTTGATTTTTAGAGCACTTGCAAACAACACACACAAATCAAATCAAGCAAAGTCCAAAACACTCAAAAGTTTTTGCCAAACCACATTTTATCATGATTTATTAGCTTAAGTGTTGTGGCATGGAAATCAGGGTGTGACAGATATGCGGTTTAACAAGGCCACTTTGTACTTCGGCTGTGATGGCCGTGGTATACTCTTTGGAATGGAGGGGGCGTTCTGTGTTTCCATTGATCGTTATGATGCTGCATGGACCGGGCATCTTAAGCTTTAGATAGGCGTAGTGTGGGACCGCATTGAAATGAGCAAAAGCGGTCTGCCCAAGCAGTGCATGGTATCCACTGCAGAATGGAACAATGTCGAAGATCAATGCTTTGCTTCGGAAGTTTTCTGCGAACCGAAGACGACTTCCAATGTAATTGAGACTGTACAGTGGGCTTCTTCGTGGGGTATTACCCCTTTGAAGGTGGGCTTGATCCTTGAGGGATCAGTGCCCATTTTGCAAACAGTGTCTTGGTAGAGCAGATTAAGGCTACTACCGCCGTCCAGAAGGACTTGTGTGAGATGGAATCCATCAATGATTGGGTCGAGGACCAGAGTTGTCGAACCTTTGCGACGGATACCTGTTGGGTGGTCATTGCAATCAAAAGTGATCGAACAGGCTGCCCATGGTTTAAATTTTGGTAGGACCGGCTTTATGGCGTAGTCGTCTCATGGCACGCGCTTGCGCTCCCTTGTGGGGATATGCATCACAGATATCATGTTTACTATTTTTACTTCGGGGGGAAATTTCTTTTGTCCCCCAGTGGTTGGTTGGTGAGTCTCTTCGTCTTCATTGTCACTAGGCGGCCCCTTCCCTTTGTGTGCGGCCTTGAGCTTGCCTGATTGTTTGAAAATCCAACAATTTCTGTTGGTATGGTTGGCGGGTTTGTCAGGGCTGCCATGAATTTGACAAGGCCGATCCAGTATCTTGTCTAAACTGGATGGACCATCTCTGTTTGCCTTGAATGGCTTCTTCCGTTGACCAGATTTGGAACCACTGAATCCATCATTGACCGTCGTGTCTTGGGTTCCTACATTGTTGTTTCGACGCTTATTTTTATTGCGTCGAGGCTTCCCATTGCCGTCCCTGACCTCAGAGGTGCCAGGATCGCTGGTGCTACTGTTTCGTCGAGCCAACCAACCATCTTCTCCCGCGCAGAAGCAGGTCATCAGTGCGGTAAGAGTTGCCATAGACTTTGGTTTTTGTTGGCCGAGGTGACGGGCCAGCCACTCATCTCGGACGCTATGTTTAATGACCGCTAGGGCTTCGGCGTCCGAGCAGTCGACAATTTGGTTCTTTTTAATTAAGAACCTAGTCCAGGACTTCCTAACTGACTCTCCGGGCTGCTGGATGATGTGACTGAGGTCATCGGCGTCTGGAGGCCTGACATATGTACCTCGGAAGTTGTCGCGAAAGGCGTCTTCCAGGTCTTCCCAGTTGCCAATGGAGTTTTCTGGGAGGCTGTTTAGCCAATGCCGGGCTATTCCCTTTAATTTTAGTGGGAGGCATTTAATGGCATGTAGATCATCGCCATGGGCCATGTGGATATGGAGAAGGAAGTGTTCAATCCATACTGTGGTGTCGGTTGTTCCATCATATGATTTGATATTCATAGGTTTGAACCATTCTAGGAATTCATGCTCCATTACTTCATCAGTGAAGCAGACGGGGTGTGCAGCGCCTCTATATCGGGCCAAGTTGTGACGTAGCTCGGATGGAGTTTGTCTGCGGTTTTCGGCCCGAACGTGATTATGCTTGTCACGTCCGGCTAGATAGCCGTCGTTGCGCCTCGGGGCACACCCCCGCGATCCATAGATCGATCTGGTCTGACCTGCTCTAATGTCCAGGTCCTGCCGCAGGTCATATGTATATCACCGAGCTGTTATATCTCTACCTTTACGGCAAGGTAGTGTGGGATGGTGTTTGGCTTGAGTTGCCATTTTGTCCCAGCCACGTGGTGCTCGATCAGCTGCATTACGTGCTGATGGTACAGGCTCGAGGGCCTCGTTGTCAAATTGGAGTAACAGTTTACGCTTCGGGTAACTTTTGGTTGGGCACTCGAGGCCGTATTCCTCGGCTGCCAGGACATTAGTCCACCTATCGTTGAGCAGATCTTGATCAGCTTGAAGTTGGTGCTGCTTCTTTCTCAGGCTCCTTGTAGTGGCAATTAGCTGGCGCTTAAAGCGTTCCTTCTCAAGAGGTTCCCCAGGTACGATAAAGTTTTCGTCACTGAGGCTCACCTCATCCTTGGAGAGTGGGAGATAATTACTGTCCTCTGAATCTTCGTTTACGACCTGTTCGTCAGGGCTAACTTACCGATCTTCCCGATCGTTGACGGGGTCTTCTTGGTTTTCGGCCTTGTCCGGAGTGTTGTTGTCTCCTGTGCCGGTACTGCTGTCTTTTCCACGGCGTGATTTAGAGTGGCGTCGCTGACGTCGGTGCTTTGACTGTATCTCAGGAGGTTGCCGTTACCCTCTTTGGTTGTATCCACCATGTACACGTCATACGAAGAGGTGGCCGTCCAGCAACCGATAAACGACGCGTTTTAGGCATGCTCTTCTCCGGCATCGTCGTCCATATCGTCGATGTCTTCGGAGTCGTAATCGAGCATGTCCGTTAAGTCCTCGAAAGTGGCTATGAAGTGGGCAGTGGGTGGGACGTAAAGTTCCCTGCTCTCAGCCCCTAGTTCGGGCTTGGCTTAGTTTGGACGGTGCTCCTTTGTAATGACAAGGGATCGCATTAAATCCAGAGCCGTGCTTAAAGGCGAGGTTTGGCCAGGGGGAAGAGAGTCCGTGGAGTATGGCGGGAGGGAGACTCCTTGGCCGAACTCACATGATACTGACTCCGAGGGTTCGAAACCAGTGTCTGGAGAAGACTCCGGCTTCATGACAGTCGCCAGCGACACTACTTCCTCCGGCTCTCCTGTTCTGGGCTTAGTGGCCACAGATAGTCCAGCGGGCTCAGTAATCCCATCTTCGGACCTGGCTATGCGCTTCGGATCTAAGGCCAGAGCGTAGGTTGGGGTCTAGAACCCTTGGAAGATCAAGTCTCCTCGGATATTTCCAAAAGTAATCTGGTGACCTGGGGCATAGCTGTCGATCTTCTCTAGATGGCCAAGCGAGTTGGCCCGCAGTGCCAAGCCGCCGAACACAAAGATTTCGCCGGGGAGGAAAACCTCCCCCAGGGCAGCATTGTTGTAGATGACTGATGAAGCCATCGAACCTCCTGATGAGGACACAGCGGGACTCTCAATGAAACCACCAATGTCGGTGTCAGAACCTGCGGATCTCGGGTAGGGGGTCCCGAACTGTGCGTCTAAAGTTGATGGTAACAGGAGACGGGGAACACGATGTTTACCCAGGTTCGGGCCCACTTGATTGAGGTAATACCCTACTTCCTGCTTGATTGATCTTGATGAATATGAGAATTACAATAGTCGATCTACCATGAGATCGTCATGGCTAAACCCTACATGTCTAGCCTGTGTGATTGTGATTGCCTCTACAGACTAAACCCTCCGGTTTTTATTAATCCTGGAGGGGCCTAGGATTGTACAGAGTCGGTTTACAAAGGAAGGAATCTACATATCCGAATGCCAAGCTTGCTATCCACGCAAAGGAGAGTCCCATCCGGACACGGGAAGAAGTCTTCTATCTTGTATCTTCACAACCCATTAGTTTGGCCCATGTTACATAGTCTGGACGCCCGAGGACCCCTTAACCCAGGACTCCCTCAACCCCCCGAGCTTTCGATAGGGCAAACGGCCCCCGGTGGGAGGCACTACGGCGGGCCGCCTCCTAGCCATCATGACGTAGTGGCGAGGTGGTGATCGGCATGTCTAAGGAACCCGCGGGTCGGCAGAAGGCAGGCCTTCGCTGGTATGGCCCTCGACACTGTCAAGACCTCTCCAAGAACGGGGGCTACAAGCAGGGCCTTAACTGCTGGGACAAATACTTTCAGAACATATTTTTTGCTAACGTTGGAGCACAGGAGACTCACGTCCGGTGGCACGCCCGCGAGATAGCAACCGGATCGTGCGTGCTGCGGCACACCCGGCGAGGTGGCACCGCGGACCAGGATAGGGCCCCGGGGGCTCGAGGGGACCGCCGGGCCAGGGAGCCTCACGAGGGCCCCGGGGGCTCGAGGGGCCAAAAGGGATCAAGAGGATCCTGGAAACGGGCATCGCGAGCCAACCAAGCGGCCCGCGGCCCATATGGTGGCGTGTCGTACCACCCGCCAGCGGTCGCTAATCCGAAGGCCCCGCCTAGGCCTACCAGTGCCCAGGCTGGCCGGTGCGCTGCCCAGGGCAAGGGGCAGGGTCCCCAACAGGAGACCGCCTTATGCCTCCCCTAGTCTCCGCCCGTGACACTCTCACGTAATGATGAGTAGGGCTGTACACGCCCCGGAGTATCCTGAGTGCTGCCCTTGAGCCTCACGGGGGCTCCCACCCACATCTCAGTGAAAGCCCCATGCTTCGCGCTGGCGGGCGACACAGTCTTACAACGACTATGCCCACATCTAGTGGAAGCCCCATACTCTGCACTGGCGGACGACACGGTCCCCCAATAATTATGCCCACACCCAGTAGAAGCCCCATGCTCCGCGCTGGCGAGAAGACTAGAAAACTAGCATAGGTGTCGGACGCGGTTGTTCTTTGCTTTTTCTTATGACCAAATTTGCTACTTCTTGGAATAAATTTGCGGCTCTTGTGTTTTTGTTCAAAAAAGGGGGGAGTTCCTGGTTTTTCCTCTTCTAGATGTTTCTCCTTCGTTGATTTCCGTCTTTGCGAAAGATCGTGGGCACCCGTGGCTCCCTTCATCGCACCCCGCGAGCGGGGGCTGGGCGCGGTGCACACTCTTGGGGTGGCCCAGCGGTGCTAAAGATGACCTAAGGGCCCAGGCCATAGCAGCCGTGACCTTGCCCACGCGCACACCTCTCCGGAGGCCACAACAGTCGCGGCCTTGCCCCCGCGCCCACCTCTCCAGGGCCTCGGCGTCCGGATCCACGCACGGTGCTCTCGAGCGAGCTGGCGGGTGTGCATTGCCCGAGGCTCTCGACAGGCGCACGCCTCCGGACCTTGATCGGGCACCACGGCCCGGCATGACAATGACGACCACCCCTACTCAAGGGTCGCGGGCGCCTGAAAAGTAACGGAAAGGCGACATCAGAGAGTGTAATACTATTTAATACATCATAGAGAAAGTTATTCCAAAAAATGCTTTTGCATCCCCGTGGGGTCACATTGAAAGTCTTGATAGGAAAACAGGGAAATACAAGCCTATGAGACGCGCTATCACCGTCGCTGCCGCCGTCGTCGTCATTGTCAGTTTTGTGTTCTTCGACCACAGGTGCGCCCACGTCCTCGGGAGGGGCGAGCTCCGTGATCAGGTTGTCCACATGATCTTTCACCCAGCCCGCCAGGGTGCCTTGGATCGCTCTAGGTACGGGGGCTATCACGGCGTCGAAGTCGAAGTTAGGATCGGAGCAAAGAAGGTGGCTAAAGACAGCGAGAACGTGCGCGCAAGAAGGTTGCGACTCTTCTCTTCGACGAGCCAACACGCCCTCATGGCCCCGCCTTCAAGGCACGCCAGGACCTTTATGAAGAAGCTGAGACAACTGGCGTCATCGGCAATGAGCGGGCTGGAGATGTTCTCATCGCAAATGCTGCACAGGCCCGGTTGGCCCTTAGCCCAAGGGCCTGGAACATCTGGGAGCGCTCGCGCTGCAGCACCCGAGCTCGGCTCACCTTGTATGAAGCTTTCTCCACGAGGGAAGAAACGCCTTCTACCTACTGGTAGAGGAAAGACATCTCAGCCTCAGCAGTGGCCCGAGCTTCCACAGCGGCTTTCTCGCACTGCTCCGCCATAGCTAGCTTCTCCTTGAGGGCGTCGGCCTTGCCCTGCAGCTCGTCGCGCTGCGTGTGGAAGCGAGCCTCCCGGAGCTCCAGCTTCCGGCGATATTCCTCGGTAAGGGTCCTACGGACCCCTGCTACCTTCTCGTCGACCTCTCACAAGATCTTCACCTCCCGAGAGGTGAGGGCATCCTCGGCAGCGACCACTTGGCGCTCCATTACCTCCAGCAGCTCGCGCTCCAGGCTTTGCTCCACCGCCTCCAGCGCCAGCGTTTCCTCGAGCGTGCGCGGCCTCGCCTCGCTCGCGGGCAGCCCGACTTCCGGGGCGGCGAGCATGGCCATGCGTGCCTGGACTAGTTGTTCAAGGATGGCATTTGAATCTTGGAGCTCCCTCTCGCACCCCTCCGCCGCCTCACGACGACGATCTATGGCTCGGGCCTCCTCCAGGGCGTGATCGTGAGCCTCCCTCGTCGCGGCCAAGGGTCCCGCCGCCTCCGCTCGGGCATGCTCGTGCTGTAGGCGGCCGAAGTTGATGGCTACTTCTAGCTGGCGCCATTCGCGCGCAAGGCGCAGACGCTCCGCCTTGAGGCGGGTCTCAATGTCGCCAAGCTCCACCCGAGGCGCCCCAGCACGCTGGATGCTTCTTGAAGAAGGCCATGCCGGACGGTGCTGCGCCCACGAGAGAGCTCCAATGCCCGTCCTGGGCTTTCCTCCACGCCCCAGTCAGCTGGAGAGGCATGCGAGGACTCGCCCGCCTCTGGCGGGAGCCTGGGGGCTAGAAATCCCTCGCCCGCACCTGCGGCCCGAGGTGGGGCCAGACGCGGACTCACCCCGCTGCTTGGGGATGCCGCTGCTACCTCTTGAGCTTGCATTGGTTTCCCCGAAGAGGAGAGGATGATGTAGCAGAGTAGCGTAAGTATTTCCCTCAGTTTTTGAGAACCAAGGTATCAATCCAGTAGGAGGCCATGCTCAAGTCCCTCGTACCTGCACAAAACAATAGCAACTCGCAACCTACGCGATTAGGGGTTGTCAATCCCTTTACGGTCACTTTCGAGAGTGAGAACTGATAGAGATGCAAAGTAAAAAGTAAAAGGCAAAGTTAAAAAGCAAAGCAAGATTAAAGTGATGGAGATTGATATGATGAGAATAGACCCGGGGGCCATAGGTTTCACTAGTGGCTTCTCTCAAGAGCACAAGTATTCTACGGTGGGTGAACAAATTACTGTTGAGCAATTGACAGAATTGAGCATAGTTATGAGAATATCTAAGGTATGATCATGTATATAGGCATCACGTCCGTGACAAGTAGACCAACTCCTGCCTGCATCTACTACTAATACTCCACTCATCGACCGCTATCCAGCATGCATCTAGAGTATTAAGTTAAAAACAGAGTAACGATTTAAGCAAGATGACATGATGTAGAGAGATAAATTCATGCAATATGAAATAAGCCCCATCTTGTTATCCTCGATGGCAACGATGCAATACGTCCCTTGCTGCCCCTTCTGTCACTAGGAAAGGACACCGCAAGATCGAACCCAAATCTAAGCACTTCTCCCATGGCAATAAAAACCAATCTAGTAGGCCAAACCAAACTGATAATTCGAAGAGATTTGCAAAGATAACCAATCATACATAAAAGAATTCAGAGAAGATTCAAATATTATTCAAAGATAGACTTGACCATAAACCCACAATTCATCGGTCTCAACAAACACACAACAAAAAGAGGATTACATCGAATAGATCTCCACAAGAGAGGGTGAGAACTTTGTATTGAGATCCAAAAAGAGAGAAGAAGCCATCTAGCTACTAACTATGGACCCGAAGGTCTGAGATAAACTACTCACTCTTCATCGGAGAGGCTAGGATGACGTAGAAGCCCTCTGTGATGACGACCCTCTCCGGCGGAGCTCCGGAACAGGCCCCAAGATGGGATCTCGTGGATACAGAAGGTTGCGGCGGCGGAATTAGGTTTTTGGCTCCTGTTCTGATCTTTTGGGGGTACGTAGGTATATATAGGAGGAAGGAGTACATCGGTGGAGCTTCGAGGGGCCCATGAGGCAGGGGGGCGCGCCTTAGGGGGGCGCCCCCACCCTCGTGGCCGCCTCTTTGATGCCTTGGCGTAGGGTCCAAGTCCTCTGGATCACGTTCGGTGAGAAAATCACGTTCCCGAAGATTTTATTCCGTTTGGACTCCGTTTGATATTCTGTTCCTCCGAAACATTGAAATAGGCAAAAAATAGCAATTCTGGGCTGGGCCTCCGGTTAATAGGTTAGTCCCAAAAATAATATAAAAGTGGAAAATAAAGCCCAATATAGTCCAAAACAGTAGATAAGGAGTAATCAAAAATTATAGCTATGTTGGAGACGTATCAGGCATTCCCAACCTTAATTCCTGCTCGTCCTCGAGTAGGTAAATGATAAAAAGAGAATTTTTGATGCGGAGTGCTACTTGGCATAATTTCAATGTAAAACTTCTTAATTGTGGTATGAATATTCAGATTCGAAAGATTCGAGACAAAAATATTGACATAAAAAATGATAATACTTCAAGCATACTAATAAAGCAATTATGTCTTCTCAAAATAACATGGCCAAAGAAAGTCATCCCTACAAATTCATATAGTCTGGCTATGCTCCATCTTCATGACACAAAGTATTTAAATCATGCACAACCCCGATGACAAGCCAAGCAATTGTTCCATACTTTAACATTTTCAAAACTTTTTCAACCTTCACGCAATACATGAGCGTGAGCCATGGATATAGCACTATATGTGGAATAGAACGGTGGTTGTGGAGAAGAAAAAAAGCTGCGAAGATAGTCTCACATCAACTAGGCGTATGAACGGGCTATGGAGATGCCCATTAATAGATATCAATGTGAGTGAGTAGGGATTGCCATGCAACGGATGCAGTAGAGCTATAAGTGTATGAAAGCTCAACAAAAGAAACTAAGTGGGTGTGCATCCAAGTTGCTTGCTCACGAAGACCTAGGGCATTTTGAGGAAGCCCGTCATTGGAATATACAAGCCAAGTTCTATAATGAAAAATTCCCACTAGTATATGAAAGTGACAACATAGGAGACTCTCTATCATGAAGATCTTGGTGCTACTTTGAAGCACAAGTGTGGTAAAAGGATAGTAGCATTGTCCCTTCTCTCTTTTTCTCTCATTTTTTTTGTTGTCCGGAGTCTCATCCCGACTTGTGGGGGAATCATAGTCTCCATCATTCTTTCCTCACTTGGGACAATGCTCTAAAAATGATGATCATCACACTTTTATTTTTCTTACAACTCAACAATTACAACTTGATACTTAGAACAAGATATGACTCTATATGAATGCCTCCGGTGGGGTATCGGGATATGCAATGAATCAAGAGTGACATGTACGAAAGAATTATGAATGTTGGCTTTGCCACAAATACGATGTCAACTACATGATCATGCGAGAAATATGACAATGATGGAGCGTGTCATAATAAACGGAATGGTGGAAAAGTTGCATGGCAATATATCTCGGAATGGCTATGGAAATGCCATGATAGGTAGGTATGGTGGCTGTTTTGAGGAAGATATATGGTGGGTGTATGATACCGGCGAAAGGTGCGCGGTATTAGAGAGGCTAGCAATGGTGGAAGGATGGGAAAAGTGCATATAATCCATGTACTCAACATTAGTCATAAAGAACTCATATTCTTATTGCAAAAATTTAGAAGTTATCAAGGCAAAGTATTACGCGCATGCTCCTAGGGGGATAGATTGGTAGGAAAATACCATTGCTCGTCCCCGACCGCCACTCATAAGGAGGACAATCAATAAACACCTCATGCTCCGACTTCGTTACATAACGGTTCACCATACGTGCATGCTACGGGAATCACAAACTTCTACGCAAGTATTCTTTAAATTCACAAATAGTTCCACTAGCATGACTCTAATATTATCACCTCCATATCTCAAAACAATTATCATGCTTCAATCATTTCTTAGTATTCAACGCACTCAAAAGAAAATTTCACAAATCATGAATACCAAGCATATTAATATTAAGTAATTTACCATGCTATTAAGACTCTCAAAATGATCTAAGTGAAGCATGAGAGATCAATAGTTTCTTTAAAACAAGTCCACCACCGTGCTCTAAAAAATCTAAGTGAAGCACACAGAGCAAAATTATCACGCTCAAAAGATATAAGTGAAGCACATAGAGCAAAAACTGCTTAGCTCAAAAGATATAAGTGAAGCACAAAGAGTATTCTAAAAAAATTTAATTCATAGATGGCTCTCTCAAAGGTGTGTACAGCAAGGATGATTGTGGCACACTAACAAAGAAAGACACAAATAGTACAAGACGCTCCAAGCAAAACACATATCATGTTGGTGAATAAAAATATAGCTCCAAGTATAATACCGATGGAAGTAGACGAAGGAGGGGATGCCTTCCGAGGGATCCCCAAGCTTTGACTTTTTGGTGTCCTTGGATTATCTTGGGGGCGCCATGGGCATCCCCAAGCTTAGGCTCTTGCCACTCCTTGTTCCATAATCCATCAAAAGATTTCACCCAAAACTTGAAAACTTCACAACACAAAACTCAATAGGAATCTCGTGAGCTCCGTTAGAGAAAGAAAACATAAAACCACTTCAAGGTACTGTAATGAACTCATTCTTTATTTATATTGGTGTTAAACCTACTGTATTCCAAGTTCTCTATGGTTCATACCCTCCAATACTAGCCATAGATTCATCAAAATAAGCAAACAACACGCGAAAAACAGAATCTGTCAAAAACAGAACAGTCTGTAGTAATCTGTAACTAACGCAAACTTCTGGAACTCCAAAAAATCTACCAAAATTAGAAGACCTAGAATTTTTTTATTGATCAGCTGCAATTGGAATCAGAATTTTATCACGTTCTGGTGATTTGTAATAATTCGGGCACTAAGCGCAAAGTTCTGGAAATTACACCAAGATCAAATAACTATCATCCAAGAAGATCCAATACTTCTAGCTTGGGACAAACACTAATTAAAACACAAAACCACATATAAACATGAGGTAGATGGATTATATATTCCTAAACAGAAGCAAAAACAAAAAACTCAGAATAAAATTGGGTTGCCTCCCAACAAGCGCTATCATTTAACACCCCTAGCTAGGCATAAAAGCGAGGATAGATTTAGGTATTGCCATCTTTGGTAGGCTATCCGTAGGTAGCTCTCATGATAGTTTCATATGGCAATCTTATTTTGTTTCTAGGAAAGTGTTCCATGCCCTTTTTTAATGGAAATTGGAATCTAATATTCTCTTCCCTCATATCAATAATCACACCAACCGTTCTAAGGAAAGGTCTACCAAGAATAATAGGGCAAGAAGGATTGCAATCTATATCAAGAACGATAAAATCTACGGGCACATAATTCCTATTTGCAATAATAAGAACATCATTAATTCTACCCGTAGGTTTTTTATGGTGGAATCAGCAAGATGCAAATTTAGAGAGCAATCGTCAAAATCATGGAAATCTAGCAAATCACACAAAGTTTTGGGGATAGTGGAGACACTAGCACCCAAATCACACAAAGCATACAACTCATGATCTTTAATTTTAATTTTAATAGTTGGTTCCCACTCATCATAGAGTTTTCTAGGGATGGAAACTTTCAACTCAAGTTTTTCTTCATAGGATTGCATCAAGGCATCAACAATGTGTTCGGTAAAGGCTTTCTTTTGACTATAAGCATGAGGAGAATTTAGAACGGATTGCAACAAGGAAATACAATCAATTAGAGAGCAACTTTCATAATTAAATTCCTTGAAATCCAATATAGTGGGTTTAGCAACATCTAGGGTTTTATTTCTTTCAATCCCACTTTCATCAATTTCATCATAAAGGTCTAAATACTCCGAATTTTTAGAACGCCTTCTAGGTAAAGGAAGATCATATTCAGTTTCATCAAGATTCATATTGCATAACAAAGATTTGATAGGGGACACATCAATAACTTTTAGATATTCATCTTGATTTTCATATTAATTTGGTTTAGTGGCCATCTTATTGACTAAGGTAGCTTGCATATCCGAAATTTCAGCAGTCAACTTTTCAAGACGAGCAATTTGGGATCTTATACCATCAAATTCTTTAGACATATCATCGAGCTCTTTATTCATATAACTCATAAAACTTTTTTGTTCCTTAAGCTCGTTTCTAAAGAAATTACTATGGTCAAATTGCAAAACCATAAACTTCCTGACATTGTTTTCGATCTCCTCTAACCTTTTAAGGTGAAGATCACCAAAATTTGGTAGAGCCATCGCGACAAACAAGCAGTCCAACACACGAGCAAACAAAAGGCAAGCAAGAAAAAGGCAAATGGAAAAAGAGAAGGAGAAGGAGAAGGAGAAGGAGAGGGCAAATAAATCGGCAAGGGTGAAGTGGGGGAGGGAAACCGAGAGGCAAATGGCAACTAATGTAATGTGAGAGATATGGATTGTGATGGGTACTTGGTATGTTCACTTTTTGCGTAGACTCCCCGGCAACGGCGCCAGAAATGGCTCGTTGTCGGGAGAGCAAATCTTGACTTGACTTGGCATAAGCCTCCCCGGCAACGGCGCCAGAAATTCTTATTGCTACCTCTTGAGCTTGCGTTGGTTTTCCCCGAAGAGGAAAGGATGACGCAGCAAAGTAGCGTAAGTATTTCCCTCAGTTTTTGAGAACCAAGGTATCAATCCAGTAGGAGGCCACGCTCAAGTCCCTCGTACCTGCACAAAACGATAGCAACTCGCAACCAATGCGATTAGGGGTTGTCAATCCCTTTACGGTCACTTACGAGAGTGAGAACTGATAGATAATGTTTTTGGTATTTTTGGTATAGAGATGCAAAGTAAAAAGTAAAAGGCAAAGTACAAAAGCAAAGCAAGATTAAAGTGATGGAGATTGATATGATGAGAATAGACCCGGGGGCCATAGGTTTCACTAGTGTCTTCTTTCAAGAGCATAAGTATTCTACGGTGGGTGAACAAATTACTGTTGAGAAATTGACAGAATTGAGCATAGTTATGAGAATATCTAAGGTATGATCATGTATATAGGCATCACGTCCGTGACAAGTAGACCGACTCCTGCCTGCATCTACTACTATTACTCCACTCATCGACCGCTATCCAGCATGCATCTAGAGTATTAAGTTAAAAACAGAGTAACGTTTTAAGCAAGATGACATGATGTAGAGAGATAAATTCATGCAATATGAAATAAACCCCATCTTGTTATCCTCGATGGCAACGATGCAATACGTCCCTTGCTGCCCCTTCTGTCACTGGGAAAGGACACCGCAAGATCGAACCCAAATCTAAGCACTTCTCCCATTGTCGGGGAAACTGATCCACGAGCACCTATGGGGACGGAGCCCCTTTCGGTTCGGCGGGGGGCGGAGTTCGCACGAAGAGCAGATCGAGGCGGAGCACACGAGCAGTTTACCCAGCTTCGGAGCTCTCCGGAGAGATAATACTCCTACTGCTGCTTTGTGGTTTGTATTGAGTTCTTGCTCGGGAGCGCTGAGTGCTACAGTACGCACCAGCAGCTAACGAGACCGAGCATGAGTGTTCTACTGTCCTCCCCCCCCGTATGTTGTGCATGGGCCTCCTTTTATATGCTAAAGGGGTCACCGACAGGTGGCAACGTAGGCAAGGGCAAAAATGGAAAAGGTGTTGCGGTAGGTACAGCTACCTACACAGTGTATCATACCTAACCCTGACGGCAGGGGACAAGGGCATTAAATGCCTATCTACGTCGCCCAAACAGTGCAGAAGAGAGACCGTCAGGGACACCACCGCTCGCCACGATGGCGATCTTGTCAGCGCCGCTTGCCACAGTGCACCCCTGGCTGCACAGCTTCCCACCACGTACGCCTGGAAGGGTCTCAGAGCGACACGTTGGTGGGTGTGCTGGAGCGCGGGTATAGAGTGGGTGCTAGCCGCGGCAAACGCCTTGCCGTGGCCATTGTCTTGTCGTGTCCGGCAGCTTGTCGCTCGCCGGGTCTTGCCGGGACGCGTGGCGCGTCGCGGCAAGTTCCTTGAGATGCCTTGGTTGGCCTTCCCGACAAGCTCGTCTTGCCGGGGCTTTGTGCCTTGAGTGGCTTTCCCGGCAATCTCCTCTTGCCGGGGCCTTATGTCTTGAGTGGCCTTCCCGGCAAGCTGCTCTTGCCGGGGCCTTGTGTCCTTGGCTTAAATACTTTGTTCTTGAATGGATCCAAAGGAACCACGGGGGTCCTTGGCGGTCACCCGGCAAGCCTTGCCGCGGGGCGCTACGACTGCTCGTGTACAAGTTCGGGATACTAGTGTACCCCTACTCTAGTACACCGACAGGAGCCCCTGGGCCTGGGCCATACACGGTGCTGAGCGCTGTTGGGCCAGGCCCAAAACAGGGCACTGGCACGCGCGGCCTGGGTCACGCCGCATCTGACTCCGCATCCACCGCGCCCTCCCCGAACGGCACACGTCAATTGCGGCGTCGTGGGAGAAATCGTGGGTGGTTTCTTTATTTGGAAGGGCGAAACGTCCGCCCCCTCCCTCCTTATAAGCAGGGGAAACAGGGGCAGTTCGCGCCTTCCCCATAAACGGAGGGAGGCGTGGAGGCATGGTTTTCGAGGCATCCACTCCCCATGATCGCGGGGTGGGGAGAGGTCGCCTCATCCGTCGCCTCGGTTCTGTACGCCTGCCACGCGGCTTCCATGCGCTTGGGGTGGTGAACGGTGGAGGCGGGAAACCGGGCCGTCGTGGCTCGAGGCAGCGGGTCGGTCCCAGTTCCCTGCTCCTTCTGTGTCTTGATTAGCTGAGTGGGGCGGCCGAGCCCCCACCTCTGTTCCTTTATAAGGAGCGGGAGGGGGGACGGAGGCCCGTATTCTTTCATCTCCTCTTTCCTTCAGCTTCTGCTCCCCTCTCTCTCATTCACCATGGAGAAAGGGAACCCTGGTCCTTCAACGGTGGCGGCGAGGGTCGCCGCTAGACAACGCGTCCCTCCTTCTCCCGCACCCATGGTGGCAGAGCCAGCCGTAAAGGGAAGAGGGAGGGGGCGAGCCCGCGGGCGAGGTCGAGGGCGAGGCCGAGGCGCTCAGGGAAGAGGTGGATGGGGCGGCTCACCGGCCTTGCCTCCGCCAGCGGTTCCTCTTCCCATGGCGGTCCATATTGAGGACGACCCTTGCGAGTTCTTTGTCAGGCTGCCTCGGCCGCCTCGTCGTCGCCTTCGTCTCCCGACTCCATTTGCGAGCGAGATGGAGTTGGATCCGCCCGAGGCACTGAGGCTGCACATGAGGGGCTGTGGAATCAGCGGTACGCGAGTCCGCTTTTACTTCCCGGCCCCTAACGTGATGTATCTTGGTCGAGGGTGGAAGATGTTCGCCCGTATCCACCGCCTGACGGAGGGGCTCACCCTCCATTTTAAGCTGACGGAGGGCGGTCTCCTCTCCGTCAAGGTCTTCGGGTGCTTCGGAACTCGGGCAAGGTGCTGCGTGGAGAGATCCTCTGATAGCGAAGACTCCTCCTCGAGCGAGAGTGACGAGGGGGACAGCGGCAGCGACGATGGGGGTAGCGGGCGGCAGGATGACGGGTCCGACTAGGTGTCTGGCGTCGCTCCGTGCGGCACCGGCGATCCCATCATCCGTGTCGCCAGCTCCTTGAACTTATCGGGGTCGTCTCCTTGGGCGGCTGGCGTAGGGAGGCTGCGGAAGAGGAAGAGGGCGGGCGACAAGGCCGTCAAGTCGGAGTACGTGGGCGTGACGCCCTCGACAGCGTGCTTACGTCCTGCCGCCTTGTCTTCGAGCCCTGCTTCCGGCGCCGCCATCCCCATCCAGCCTTTGGACGGCCACCGAGATGTTCTCTTGCTGTCTTCTGCTACCCGTAGCTCGCCTAGGCGCCCCTTTTGCCCTTTTCGCCTCCTTGACCTACCTCCTGAAGAGAGGGACAAGAAAGGGGTTACGGGCACCTTATCTCTTTTTAATTTGTAAGCCCTCGAGCCTTAGCTGCATTTAAAACTTGTAATCCCATCATTCATGTTTTTCATTCTCTATGAACTGTACCTGAGTGGAATGTTTTTTTTGTGAAAAGGGGATGCTTGCCGGGTCACTTGTCTTGTGGGTGGAACCCACGTCAAGGAGCAAATCCTTAATATCTTTAAGATAGACACTTCTTTTCCCGGCAGCAGGACCTGTCGTCTTCCCACGTCGCTCGACCTTTCTCACGCTTTTGGCGGAGGCAGGGATGAGGCGGGTTCAGGCTCCTCGTTTCGTCCCTTTGCTGCCACGACTACGACCAAACCTGGCCCCAGGAACGAACCCTAGGGCCTAGAGTGTGACGCCCCCGATTCAATCGTACACTAATCATGCACGCAAATGTGTACGATCAAGATCAGGGACTCACGGGAAGATATCACAACACAACTCTACAAATAAAATAAGTCATAAAAGCATCATAATACAAGCCAGGGGCCTCGAGGGCTCGAATACAAGTGCTCGATCATAGACGAGTCAGTGGAAGCAACAATATCTGAGCACGGATATAAGTTAAACAAGATGCCTTAAGAAGGCTAGCACAAACTGGGATACAGATCGAACGAGGCGCAGGCCTCCTGCCTGGGATCCTCCTAACTACTCCTGGTCGTCGTCAGCAGGCTGCACGTAATAGTAGGCACCTCCAGAGTAGTAGGAGTCGTCGTCGACGGTGGCGTCTGGATCCTGGGCTCCATCGTCTGGTTGCGGCAACCGGGTAGAAGGGAAAGGGGGAAAAGGGGGAGAAAAGCAACCGTGAGTACTCATCCAAAGTACTCGCAAGCAAGGAGCTACACTACATATGCATGGATATATGTGTAAAGGGGCCATATAAGTGGACTGAACTGCAGAATGCCAGAATAAGAGGGGGATAGCTAGTCTTATCGAAGACTACGCTTCTGGTCGCCTCCGTCTTGCAGCAGGAAGAAGAGAGTAGACTGAAGTCCTCCAAGTAGCATCGCATAGCATAATCCTACCCGGCGATCCCCTCCTCGATGCCCAGTTGGAGAGCAATCACCGGGTTGTATCTGGCACTTGGAAGGGTGTGTTTTATTAAGTATCCAGTTCTAGTTGTCATAAGGTCAAGGTACAACTCCGGGTCGTCCTTTTACCGATGGACACGGCTATTCGAATAGATAAACTTCCCTGCAGGGGTGCACCACATAGCCCAACACGCTTGATCCCATTTGGCCGGACACACTTTTCTGGGTCATGCCCGACCTCGGAAGATCAACACGTCGCAGCCCCACCTAGGCACAACAGAGCGGTCAGCACGCCGGTCTAAACCTATGCGCGCAGGGGTCTGGGCCCATCGTCCTGAGCACACCTGCACGTTGCGTGCGCGGCCGGAGAGCAGACCTAGCAACCTCCATTTCAAAGGAAGTCACGTTACGCGGTCCAACCCGGCGCGCGCCGCTCAGTCGCTGACGTTACTAAGTGCTTCGGCTGATACCACGACGTCGGGATACCCATAACTACTCCCGCGTAGGTGGTTGTGCGTATAGACCAAATGGCCAGACTCAGATCAAATACCCAGATCTCGTTAAGCGTGTTAAGTATCACGAACGCCGACTAGGGCCAGGCACACCTCTCTCCTAGGTGGTCTGAACCTGCCCTGTCGCTCCGCCACAAAGTAACAGTCGGGGGCCGTCGGGAACCCAGGCCCACCTCTACCGGGATGGAGCCACCTGCCCCTTCAGCCCCCATCTCCGAATAGTATCACATGTAATGTAACAGTGTAAAGTATATAGTATATGCCCGTGATCACCTCCCGAAGTGATCACGGCCCAGTAGTATAGCGTGGCAGGCGGACAAGAGTGTATGGCCACTGATGGAACACTAGCATCCTATACTAAGCAGTAGGATTGTAGGTAAAGGTATCAACAGCAGTATCAAAGACAGGCTATGCATCAGGATAGGAATAACGAAAGCAGTAACATGCTACACTACTCTAATGCAAGCAGTATAGGGGAGAGTAGGCGATATCTGGTGATCAAGGGGGGGCTTGCCTGGTTGCACAGACAAGAAGGAGGGGTCGTCGTCGACATAGTCGTACCCAGGGGCATCAGCATCAGTCTCGGGGTCTACCGGAGAAGAAGAGGGGGAAGAAACAATAAATGCAGAGCAATCAAAGCAATACAAAGCATAACATGGCGATACGCGGTGCTAGGGGTGACATAACGTAGTGGTAAGTGATACCGGCGAAGGGGGGAAACATCCGGGAAAGTATCCCTGGTGTTTCGCGTTTTCGAACAAATGAACCGGAGGTGAAATGTTGCAGGTTCGATAGGTTAGGGATGTGTGGCAGACGAACGGGTTGCGTAACCGGATTCGTCTCGTCGTTCTGAGCAACTATCATGTACAAAGTTTTTCCATCCGAGCTACGGTTTATTTTATATTAATTTTAAAGGATTTAGATTAATTTTAGCATTTATTTAATTAACTTAATACAACATTATCCAAAACAGTGCATGCTGATGTCAGCATGACGTCAGCATGATGTCAGCAGTCAACAGATGTGTTGACTCGGTCGCTGACGTGTGGGTCCCGTTCGTCATTGACTAGACTAACTAATCATGATTAATTAGTTATCTAAGTTATTAGATTAATCTAATACAGAATTAATTAAGTTAATTAATCAATTAATTAATATTTTATTTATTATTAATTTTAAACCTCTTTTTTTTAATGTTCACGGGCTGGGCCCCACTTGTCATAGGGCCTAGGGGGACATAGCGGGTTCGGGCGCAATGGGCGCGGGCGCGGTTGCGGGCAACGGGCACCGGCGTGCGGGCGTGGTGATCGGCCCCAACAGGGCGCCCGAGGGGGTGCCGGCGAGGCGCGGAGCGGGGCGAGGATGGCGGGGCGCCGCCGGCCACCGCACAAGCGGCAGCAGGGCGTAGGGAGCCCAGGCAGGCGCGTGGGCGCGCGGGGACAGCGGTCGGCAACGGTGCGGTCCCGAGCAGTAGCAGGGGACGGGGACGGCGAAGCTCGACGGAGTCTGGTGGTGGAGCCGGTCGGGGAAGGAGGGCGCCTCCGGGGCGAGGTGCAGCTAGGTGAGGCTCGGTCGCGTGCGGGGCGGTGCGTGCGTGCTGTGGATAGCAGGGCACTGCGGTGGCGAAGCAGCACGAGGCCGGTGGCCATCGGGGACGGCGCCATGCCACGGCGTGGACAGCGGGCACGGTCGGATCCCGCGACGGAAGCAGAGGGGGAAGAAGAGAGGGGCGATGCTCACGAAGGGTGCAGGGGATCGGGCGGCGAGGCGCGATGAAGCGAGTCGGGGAGGAGGCGAGGACGAAGCAGTCCGACGAGGAGGAGACGAGGAGGACGAGGCGACGGGCGGTGGCGGGTTCCGGTGAGGAGGAGGCCGTGGCACGGGCGCGAGGGAGGGGGTCGTCGCTGGCGGGCGGCTCGTCCACCGCAGCAGGGTCGCTAGGCGGTGCGGGGTTGGCGAGGCGTCGGCAGGGAAGGGCTTTGGCCCGGGAGTGGCAACGGAGGTGGGTGCGGCTCCGATGGGTATTCCGGGCGGCGGCGGCGAACGCCCCCGATCCGATCTGGATCGGGGAGGGGGCAGAGGAGTGGAGCAAGTGGGGGGAGGTGGGGTGACTGGGAGAGGGGCGTGGGTTAGGGTTACGGGAGGGAGGCCGGCCTAAGTAGGCCAGATGTGTGCGGGCGGGCCGGCCTAGTTGGATGGCCAGCTGGGTCGAGGCCCAGTGAGGGGGGGGGCGCTTTTGATTTCTTTTGCTTTTATTATTATTATTATTATTATTTGTTCCTTTTCTGTTTTTTTGTTACCCTTTATTTTTAGTTTAGTAAAATATGACAACAGCTCCAAAAATAGTGTTTTAAAATAACCCACTGCCTTAAAAGTTTGGTGACTAATTAAACTAGTTTTAAATTTGCTTATTAATTTTAAAAGCATTCTCATAATTATTTCGCTACTGTTTTATTTAGTTTAGAGCCTTTGAACTTTTTATAAAAGTGTGGTTTCTCCACCATAATTACCTATGCATTATTAGGCTCCACCCGAACATTTAGTTTGCTTTATATTTGAAAACTTTTATTGTTTGTTTGATTTTGGATTTAAATTCGAATCGGTTTCGAACTAACTCGAGTTTAACCACAGTAACCGAGGTCACGTGGCACCATTAGCAGAGTTTTACTGTAGCTTGATTATCCGGGCGTCACAATTCTCCTCCACTACAAGAAATCTCGTCCCGAGATTTAAGAGGTAGTGAGAGGGGGAAAGGTTTGGTTACGAATCTAGCGGGTCTCCTCATTCTGGCTTGCTCTTCTCGAAGAGAACCGGTCCAATACATTGATGTCTTCATTTCTCTGCTTGAGGTCCTTATGATGAAGGCGACATCCTTTCTTCAGGATCTTCATCGTATTTACGAATAGGTAACGGGGTAGATCGGAAACGACAGAATGCTATAAGGGTAATAACCTGGGATTAACCCATGAATGAGCATATGAGTACCTCTCGAGTTGAACTAACAAAACACATCGAGAGTAAAGTTGGAAGGTCCGACAAGAAGTTTCAAGCAGCCAGGCAATCGTTCAATGCCTAGTCATAAGGTGAAAGGGGTTTCAAGCAACGGAAAAATTATTGTTTCCGATGCCAGAATTGATGATCTCATGGAAGGTGGCCCATGAATTACATACGAGTCCAAGCGGGAGGAATAATTCTAGGAACAAGGGGTGTACAGGAGAGTCAGGTTACGATCCTGTGGAACTGTGGGTTATGGGCCCACCATGTGGGTTAAAGGTAGGAAGGGGGGCTGACATCTTGTACGGTCACAATAGCAAGGCATGCCAGAGGGTAGCATGTTAGTTATGTCGGCAACAACATCGATACCAAGGGCGAGGGACGAAGAGAACCATTTTCCTGCTCGTTGAACGAGGCGGACCAATAGGCAAGGTTCCCGTCCGTCGGTGGTTACCGAAATATCATCAACAATAGTAATAGGGTCTGACTGATAAGGTGGTGCACCGAGGTGTTTTCGTAAGCAGGGAAGTATTACTGCTTAGATTATATAGATCACAAGAAAGGTTAAACCAAACAATGGGAAGGAAACTATGATTATAAGATTAAACCGAAGAATGGAAAGGAAAAATGTGTTTAAACACATATTTCAAGGGTATATCCTTCCCAAGGACAAACAGAGAATGATATCCATGACAGGATATAATGTAGAATACCCTTTAGGAAAAGGGAGAAAATTTACATGACATTACCCATACAGCGGTGTTTGGATAATTGAGCAGGAGACATTTAGTATTGGGCTTCAAATGCTCTTATTAAAAATCGGAGTACCACAGACATGCTTCCAGATAGCATTGACAAGGTCTTCAAGCAAAGGTCAGACTTTGGGATACACAAAGGATCCATCAGGAACAACTTATAGAATAAGTCTTTCAATTTCCTCATGGAAGGATGGATAACCTTGCTAAAAGGAAACTATAACAGTAGGTCCTCCGGCCAGGTGTGCCGGGCCTGACATCACCTTACCGGGTCATGAAAGAACATTGTTATTATCCTTGCAAATATATTCCAACCATCATATCTGACCGGGATTCAGATCTGGCCGGTGTTAGGATACCTCATACTCAGGGTGCCTGAGCAGAAAAGGTGTAACACACATTGACGAGATGATAATGTAAGATTCTTGGAATTGAACTATGGAAGCGAGTTCCAAAACAAGGGTTCATCATTTAACCAAGGAGGGGACGAGGAGGTGGCTGATGGACTCAGTGACAATTCCTCGAGATTTCCAAAAGATGGATTTCCACAATTATGTGAACAAGGAAATATCATTTGTCAGATCAAATGGTATAATGATGTATGCTTGAGGGAAACATACTCAACTGAACAATGATAGAAGGGTGCACCCAGGAACCTGGACTAGGTAGCACGATCAATGTTCGAATGATGACTCAATAAGCAATAGACTTATAACGAAACTGTAGACCAATAACTTCAAAGCAATAGGGTTGCTAGAAGTTTAGAATTTACACATCACAGACCATTTGTCGGTATTCCGGTTAGAATCAACACAGAGACCAAGAAATGAACGCAAATGGCGAGAGATATTACTATATCAAGAATTCTCAAGGGGTGGTAAAATTACCACGACATTCTTGACATAAAAGGTGGTAATATTCCAAGGTAAAGAAGGTCAAATGCTGGATAGCAAGGGAATCGAAGTATAACACAAAACATGAACAAGTTTGTGTTGGAGGGAAGGCAATAAAGTGGCCGATGATAACACAAATCATCGGGGGCAAGGATGGTATTTCTCATTATGAATTCAGTTGATATCCTTGAAGAGTTCATAATGCTGATGATTAACATTAGCACGATAATGATGTATCCGTTCAGGCTAGGACAGACATGGAGTATTAAACTTGTAAGCGATGAAGATCTCTAATCCTCGTTGAATCGCCGTGCAGACTCGATTCCGTTATCGGTGTCCTTGAGTGTTTCATAACTCAAAGCCCGTGAAAAATTGGAGTCCGTGAGAATGTAATACCTGATGAAGAACTCATAAGAGGTTATGCAGTTCCATGATAATCTCGAGATACCAGGGGGGTAATGCTCGACGACAGATCAAAGTAGAGATTGGACTAGGGTATTGCTCTGTAGAAGACAAAGGCTTAAACTTGCACGAGAAAGGTCATTTAAAGGAGAACATGGTCGGAACCACGATTGCAAAAGATCAATCCACCGATACCAAAGGATATTATATCAAGGAAATAGTTACAAGAAGCTTCCATGATAGGATCTACATCGTGTCCATGGGCATGAACACAAAGTTCAAGGTCAACTCCCACTTCTCCAATGCATAACCTTTCATTCACTTCTCGCGTTCGATGAAGATGCAGTGTTGAAATCTTATCTGGCGAAACATCAGAAGAGTATGGCTCGTGAAAACTTTCGGGTTCTCACGGTTTAGAGAAGGCATACGTTTGACCCATAGGGCCTTCTTAGAAACATATACCACAAGTTTCAAGAGTAATCAACACAAGCCCGAAAGCAGAGCATGGTTGGCCAAGCAGAGGATACAACTTAACGAAGGCATTATTTATCAGAGGAAAAACTCACAAAGTGATCAAATGTGAATGACACTATCGGATAACAACCCAACAAAGGACTTGATGGTCCACAAAGGATCTAATATGAGTATCGATACTCAACCAGAAGAGGAGGGAATGCAATTGCAACAGGTTATGGAATCATTTGAATAAATCAAAGCTTCAATGCAAAGGAATTATGATTTCCAAAACAAAGGATCGGAAGCAGACGCTCTAATCAACAATGGATCAATTGAATATACCAGAGGCACAATCGACGACGGATAGTTTGGTCGAGAACCAGCTCATGTTCAAAATGTCGTCTGAGCCGGAAAGATAATCCTAGGACTCGATTGATGATTGTGAACATTCACAACATATTGGATCAACAGACTTAAAATGATAATGACAGAGGATGCCAATAAGGTTAATAGGCTTATAGGATTTAATCCCAATGCAAGCAACCAAGAATTTCAAGAGCAATAGGTTGTTGAGGATCTTCGAAAGATCGAATGGTATTTCAAAAGCTTTTGTGAAATACCAGAATCAATGGGGGATGAGCGGATACTCGGTAAGTGCGAGAATTATCCGTAGGGGTATTCAGGTGACAAAGTACATCAAGGCACTAAGCTCAAAGGATTCTCGGAACAACAGAGAGTATTTCGGGACATCTTGTAATAACAAGATCAACGGAGAATGATTGTATGAATGGCAAGTGTACGCAGTTTTCATAGGGGTTGACGGTGGAAGGAAATCACAAATGCGGTGTCACAAAGACTCGAAAGAACATCGTAGAGTAACTTCGGAATCTTCTAGTGCACCAGGCGATCATCTGAAGTGAGGGGCTCTCCGGGAGAAAGTATTATCGAGAACCTAAAGTTAGTTTTGTTTTTAGCAAAACCATTTAACCCGAATAGAAGAGAGCTCAGAGTCCCAGAGTAAAGGTCGAGGAGTAAAGGATCCTAATACCACCCAATGGCGATGTGTGCCCGTAAGACACACAGCCATGTTAGTAAAAGTTTTGCAATGTCTAGACTCGACTTCGGCCAAGGAGTGTGGAAGGGGGATTCCTACAGGCAGTCGGCTCTGATACCAACTTGTGACGCCCCCGATTCAATCGTACACTAATCATGCACGCAAATGTGTACGATCAAGATCAGGGACTCACGGGAAGATATCACAACACAACTCTACAAATAAAATAAGTCATACAAGCATCATAATACAAGCCAGGTGCCTCGAGGGCTCGAATACAAGTGCTCGATCATAGACGAGTCAGCGGAAGCAACAATATCTGAGCACGGATATAAGTTAAACAAGATGCCTTAAGAAGGCTAGCACAAACTGGGATACAGATCGAACGAGGCGCAGGCCTCCTGCCTGGGATCCTCCTAACTACTCCTGGTCGTCGTCAGCGGGCTGCACGTAATAGTAGGCACCTCCAGAGTAGTAGGAGTCGTCGTCGACGGTGGCGTCTGGATACTGGGCTCCATCGTCTGGTTGCGGCAACCGGGTAGAAGGGAAAGGGGGAAAAGGGGGAGAAAAGCAACCGTGAGTACTCATCCAAAGTACTCGCAAGCAAGGAGCTACACTACATATGCATGGATATATGTGTAAAGGGGCCATATCAGTGGACTGAACTGCAGAATGCCAGAATAAGAGGGGGATAGCTAGTCTTATCGAAGACTACGCTTCTGGTCGCCTCCGTCTTGCAGCAGGAAGAAGAGAGTAGACTGAAGTCCTCCAAGTAGCATCGCATAGCATAATCCTACCCGGCGATCCCCTCCTCGATGCCCTGTTGGAGAGCAATCACCGGGTTGTATCTGGCACTTGGAAGGGTGTGTTTTATTAAGTATCCAGTTCTAGTTGTCATAAGGTCAAGGTACAACTCCGGGTCGTCCTTTTACCGATGGACACGGCTATTCGAATAGATAAACTTCCCTGTAGGGGTGCACCACATAGCCCAACACGCTTGATCCCATTTGGCCGGACACACTTTTCTGGGTCATGCCCGGCCTCGGAAGATCAACACGTCGCAGCCCCACCTAGGCACAACAGAGCGGTCAGCACGCCGGTCTAAACCTATGTGCGCAGGGGTCTGGGCCCATCGCCCTGAGCACACCTGCATGTTGCGTACGCGGCCGGAGAGCAGACCTAGCAACCTCCATTTCAAAGGAAGTCACGTTACGCGGTCCAACCCGGCGCGCGCCGCTCATTCGCTGACGTCACTAAGTGCTTCGGCTGATACCACGACATCGGGATACCCATAACTACTCCCGCGTAGGTGGTTAGTGCGTATAGACCAAATGACCAGACTCAGATCAAATACCCAGATCTCGTTAAGCGTGTTAAGTATCGCGAACGCCGACTAGGGCCAGGCACACCTCTCTCCTAGGTGGTCTGAACGTGCCCTGTCGCTCCGCCACAAACTAACAGTGGGGGCCGTCGGGAACCCAGGCCCACGTCTACCGGGATGGAGCCACCTGCCCCTTCAGCCCCTATCTCCGAACAGTATCACATGTAATGTAACAGTGTAAAGTATATAGTATATGCCCGTGATCACCTCCCGAAGTGATCACGGCCCAGTAGTATAGCATGGCAGACGGACAAGAGTGTATGGCCACTGATGGAACACTAGCATCCTATACTAAGCAGTAGGATTGCAGGTAAAGGTATCAACAGCAGTATCAAAGACAGGCTATGCATCAGGATAGGAATAACGAAAGCAGTAACATGCTACACTACTCTAATGCAAGCGGTATAGGGGAGAGTAGGCGATATCTGGTGATCAAGGGGGGGGGGCTTGCCTGGTTGCATAGACAAGAAGGAGGGGTCGTCGTCGACGTAGTCGTACCCAGGGGTATCAGCATCAGTCTCGGGGTCTAGCGGAGAAGAAGAGGGGGAAGAAACAATAAATGCAGAGCAATCAAAGCAATACAAAGCATAACATGGCGATACGCGGTGCTAGGGGTGACATAACGTAGTGGTAGGTGATACCGGCGAAGGGGGGAAACATCCGGGAAAGTATCCCCGGTGTTTCGCGTTTTCGAACATATGAACCGGAGGTGAAATGTTGCAGGTTCGATAGGTTAGGGATGTGTGGAGGACGAACGGGTTGCGTAACCGGATTCGTCTCGTCGTTCTGAGCAACTTTCATGTACAAAGTTTTTCCATCCAAGCTACGGTTTATTTTATATTAATTTTAAAGGATTTAGATTAATTTTAGCATTTATTTAATTAACTTAATACAACATTATCCAAAACAGTGCATGCTGATGTCAGCATGATGTCAGCAGTCAATAGATGTGTTGACTCGGTCGCTGACGTGTGGGTCCCGTTCGTCATTGACTAGACTAACTAATCATGATTAATTAGTTAACTAAGTTATTAGATTAATCTAATACAGAATTAATTAAGTTAATTAATTCTTTAATTAATTAATTAATTAATTAATTAATTAATATTTTATTTATTATTAATTTTAAACCTCTTTTTTTAAAATGTTCAGGGGCTGGGCCCCACTTGTCATAGGGCTTAGGGGGCCATAGCGGGTTCGGGCGCAATGGGCGCGGGCGCGGTTGCGGGCAACGGGCACCGGCGTGCGGGCGTGGTGACCGGCCCCAACAGGGCGCCCGAGGGGGTGCCGGCGAGGCGCGGAGCGGGGCGAGGATGGCGGGGCACCGCCGGCCACCGCACAAGCGGCAGCAGGGCGTAGGGAGCCCAGGCCGGCGCGTGGGCGCGCGGGGACGGCGGTCGGCAACGGCGCGGTCCCGAGCAGTAGCAGGGGACGGGGACGACGAAGCTCGACGGAGTCTGGTGGTGGAGCCGGTCGGGGAAGAAGAGGCATGGGCGGAACGGTCCGGCGCGGCAGGGCGCCTCCGGGGCGAGGTGCAGCTAGGTGAGGCTTGGTCGCGTGCGGGGCGGTGCGTGCGTGCTGTGGATAGCAGGGCACTGCGGTGGCGAAGCAGCACGAGGACGGTGGCCATCGGGGACGGCGCCATGCCACGGCGTGGACAGCGGGCACGGTCGGATCCCGCGACGGAAGCAGAGGGGGAAGAAGAGAGGGGCGATGCTCACGGAGGGTGCAGGGGATCGGGCGGCGAGGCGCGATGAAGCGAGTCGGGGAGGAGGCGAGGACGAAGCAGTCCGGCGAGGAGGAGACAAGGAGGACGAGGCGACGGGCGGTGGCGGGTTCCGGTGAGGAGGAGACCGTGGCACGGGCGCGAGGGAGGGGGTCGTCGCTGGCGGGCGGCTCGTCCACCACAGCAGGGTCGCCAGGCGGTGCGGGGTTGGCGAGGCGTCGGCAGGGAAGGGCTTTGGCGCGGGAGTGGCAACGGAGGTGGGTGCGGCTCCGATGGGTATTCCGGGCAGCGGCGGCGAACGCCCCCGATCCGATCTGGATCGGGGAGGGGGCAGAGGAGTGGAGCGAGTGGGGGGAGGTGGGGTGACTGGGAGAGGGGCGTGGGTTAGGGTTACGGGAGGGAGGCCGGCCTAAGTAGGCCAGATGTGTGCGGGCGGGCCGGCCTAGTTGGATGGCCAGCTGGGTCGAGGCCCAGTGAGGGGGGGGGGCGCTTTTGATTTCTTTTGCTTTTATTATTATTATTATTATTATTATTATTTGTTCCTTTTCTGTTTTTTGTTACCCTTTATTTTTAGTTTAGTAAAATATGACAACAGCTCCAAAAATAGTGTTTTAAAATAACCCATTGCCTTAAAAGTTTGGTGACTAATTAAACTAGTTTTAAATTTGCTTATTAATTTTAAAAGCATTCTCATAATTATTTCGCTACTGTTTTATTTAGTTTAGAGCCTCTGAACTTTTTATAAAAGTGTGGTTTCTCCACCATAATTACCTATGCATTATTAGGCTCCACCCGAACATTTAGTTTGCTTTATATTTGAAAACTTTTATTGTTTGTTTGATTCTGGATTTAAATTTGAATCGGTTTCGAACTAACTCGAGTTTAACCACAGTAACCGAGGTCACGTGGCACCATTAGCAGAGTTTTACTGTAGCTTGATTATCCGGGCGTCACATAGAGTTAGGGGAGCACGATAGCTTTTAGGAAGAAACGAGGTTTCGAATACCTCAGTCCATAAGAGAATGCATGATAAGGGATGAAAAAATTATCTGAGATTGCAGCCCCCGGCAACTCTGGTTCGCCGTGGGTGAGTCTTTGTACTTGCAGCCCCCGGCAACACTGGCTTGCCGGGGTCCAGGTGCTGGTCCGTCCTCCTTCTCTTTTTCGTCCTCAAGTGGTCCGGCCAGGATATGCGAGCCCTGCGAACCAAGGGAAACGAAAGAACGGCAAAGGGACGCACACCCGACCTCTAAGCTAGGGGTTAGCCGCTACTAAGCACTATCAACCCTAACCAAGGACGAGACTCGATCTAGCATGCATGCTATAACTTAGGGCGCCAGCGCTTCATCTATGCTCAGGGTCTGCGCCTGGCTTTGTACAAAGGATTACATGCAACAACGGCAAGACTTGTGCAAAAGGTGGTTGCCGGAGCAGGGTCCGGCAACCGCGCCTTACGGGTAAAACTTACGAAGATGTTCAATGTTCCAGGAGTTGCTCACCGGAATGCCATCTTCGGTCTCAAGACGGACAGCGCCAGGCCTAGTGACTCGTTTCACCCGGTAAGGGCCTTCCCACTTCGACGTCAACTTGTTGGAATTCTTGGCGGATTGAACGCGCCGAAGAACAAGGTCGCCTTCCTTGAGACTTCTGGCGTTAACTTTGTGGCTATGGTAGCGGCGCAAAGCTTGCTGGTAGCGAGCAGCTCGTACAGCAGCGTGAAGACGGTCTTCCTCAAGGAGCATCGCGTCATCTTGTCGCAGCTGCTTTTGCTCAAGCTCATCATTAGAGAGCACTCGAGGCGACCTGTATACGAGTTACGTGGGGAGAACTGCCTCTGCTCCATAGACTAGAGCGAAAGGTGTCTGGCCACTGGCTCGATTTGGCGTCGTCCTGATCGACCAAAGAACCACCGGCAGCTCCTCAATCCAGTTTCTTCCGCACCCGTGCAGCCTGTCGAAAGTCCTGGTCTTGAGTCCACGCAGCACTTCAGCATTTGCCCTCTCCGCTTGACCGTTGGTCCTGGGGTGAGCAACAGAAGCGAAGCAGACCTTGGCGCCAAGATCTTGGACGTACTGCATGAAGGTGTGGCTCGTGAATTGCGTACTGTTGTCGGTGATGATCCTGTTAGGGATCCCGAAGCGGCAAACAATCGACCTGAAGAACTTGACTGATGACTGTGCTGTCACCTTCCTCACTGCTTCCACTTCCGGCCACTTTGTGAACTTGTCGATTGCGACGTACAAGTACTCAAAGCCCCCGACTACTCGGGGGACGGGGCCGAGGATGTCGAGCCCCCAGACCGAAAATGGCCAGGATAAAGGGATCGTCTGGAGAGTTTGAGCTGGCTGGCGTATTTGCTTGGAATGGAACTGGCATGCTTCACACTTGGTTACTTGTGCAGTTGCATCCTGGAGGGCCGTCGGCCAAAAGAAACCTTGCCAGAATGCTTTGCCGGCAAGTGCTCTTGCGCCAATGTGGTGACCACATATGCCTCCATGTATCTCTGCCAACAGCTTTTGTCCGTCTTCCCGGTGAATACACTTCAATTTCACACCGTTATGTCCTCTTCTATATAGTGCGTTGTTGACAAACTGGTACATACTTGACTGCCGGGCTACTCTTTCCGCTTCTTCTTGCTCTTCGGGAAGTGCTCATGTCTGAAGGAAACGGAAAATCTGTTGTGCCCATGCTGGAGCTTGCGGCTCGACAACAAGGACTAAAGGCATATCTGCTGCTGCGGGAACATCCGCTTCTACGGCGAGAACCTGCGGCTCAGCCGGAGCTTGACGTTCCCCGGCAAGCTTGCCGGAGCAAAACTTGTCGGGAGCGTCTGCTTCAACGGAACAAACCCTGGGGTTTGCCGGAGCAGACTGCTCCCCAGCACTCTTGGTGTTGATCTTGGGGACCTTTTTGGCGGCGGCTTCGGGAAGCTCTGCCGGAAAATAGTCACCAGAAATCAACTTCCTCTTCTTGATCTGTCCAGTTGATGGCGTCACAGACGGTTGAGTCAGCTTGAGCACAAAGACCCCTGGTTCCACAGGTAACTTAAGTGCTGCGCACTTTGACAGGCCATCGGCAATGTCGTTCTGAGCTCTTGGAACATGTTCCATCTGTAGGCCGACAAAGTGCTCTTCTAGCTTCCTCACTTCATCAACGTAAGCTTCCATCAACGGACTCCGATAACTCTTATTTACTTGGCGGACGACAAGCCGCGAGTCACCCCTGATAATGAGCTTCTTGATCCCAAGGTCTGCCGCGATCCTGAGACCGGCAAGCAATCCTTCATACTCTGCAGTATTGTTTCTTGCTTGCTCCTTGGGAAAGTGCATCTGGACTACGTACTTAAGATGCTCTCCGGTGGGCGCGACAAGCAATACGCCAGCACCGGCGCCTTGCAGCGAGAAAGCACCATCAAAGTACATCAGCCACTCTTTTCTTGCCTCCTTGACGGGGATGCTCGTCTCTGGAATTTCTTCATCTGGTGTTGGCGTCATCTTCATCCTTGTCGCGGCCGCGGGGAGGTCTATCTCCTTGCCGCTGCTTGGCCATGCCGCGGCGTCCTCCCCGTCCGGTGCGCTTCGTACCGGATCCTCCAGCACCTCCTTGGGCTTTCTCCTTGTCGCGTCGCTCGTACTCGGCCTTTTGCAGCTCGACAAGCTGCTCGACCTTCTTGCAACTCTGGAGGTCATGGCCCTTGGTGCGGTGGATCTTGCAGTACTGTTTGTTGGTGCCGTCCTGCTTGTCGGCGGCCGCCACAGCCTAGCAGTTGGCGCATGCGGCAACCTCCTTGCCGGAGCTACCAACCTTGGCTTTCTTGGCGCCACCTTCGTTACCGGACTGCTCAACAACTAGCACATCTTTGCCTTTCCTCTTCCTGTTGTTCCGACGCCGGTTTTTCTTTGCCGGGGCTGCATCATCGCTGTCAGATCCTCCTGTTCCTGTATTTTCTCCGGGGAGTTTCCTCCCTTCCTCAGCACGTGAACACATGTCGGCCAGGGCATACAGCTCACTGACGTCTCTGATCTTGCACATTGCCATCTCCTCCCGCATCCTGTGGTTACGCACGTTCTGATGGAACGCGCTGATGACTGCGGCAGGGTGGACATCTGGGATGTTGCGTTGCACATGGCTCCATCTCTGGATGTACTTGCGCAGGGGCTCTCCTTCCTTCTGGGCAAGCAGATGAAGATCACTCTCCTGGCCATGAGGTTTGTGGCCGCCTGTAAAGGCGCCGACAAACTGATGGCATAGGTCTGCCCAAGAAGATATGGAGTTGTCCGGCAAGTGCATGAGCCAGGACCTGACATTGGGTTTGAGCACCAGCAGGAAGTAGTTGGCAAGGATCTTGTCGTCCCGCCCCCAGCAGCTTGCACCGCGATGGTGTAGATGCTGAGGAACTCCGACGGATGCAACTTGCCGTCGTACTTCTCGGGTACGTCTGGCTTGAAATTCTTCGTGCTGGGCCACTGGACTTGCCGCAGCTCATAGGTAAACGCAAGGCAAGCTATCATGTAAGGCAGGTTGCCTGGTTCCCCTGGCGCACGCATGTCGACAGTGGGCCCAGCGCGCTGGTCTGACTGACGCCGTGCTTCTCTTCGGCGCTCGATGCGAGTACGAGCATCTTCTTGCTGTCGTTCGTGAAGAACTTGGCGTTGATCGGGACGAGCTCGTGGATCTGATGAAGCAGTGGAGTTGCTGTCGCGGTGGACCAGGCGAGTCGGCGATCTTGGCCTTCGGGGCGGAGAGTGCACGGTGGTTGCACCACCACCGGTCTTGTCGCCAACGGGTCGCGCCTGGCTGACTTGCCGCGGCTGCGACGTAGTCGGCTGCCGTGGAGTGTCGCCGTTGGCGAAGCCGATGAGACTCTGAATGGTGGCCCTCCAGTCGTCGATCTTGTCTGGTGTTGGAGGGAAGTCTAGGAGCAGTTGAGCTCGTGCCAAAGCTTCTGCTGGAGTGGCGGGTAGCGGTGGCAAACGGTGCGAGGAGCGGGATATGCTCGGACTTCTAACTGCGTTAGAAGGAGCAATATCCCGTCCAGGAGACCGTGCCTCGCTCACGCCAGCACGTTGGCACGCATGCTGGCCTGGAGCATCCCGAGATCCGCCAGTTCGATCTGGGTCCAGCGAGCGTATGGTACCGTGGGTACCACGACGCTGCTGGTTTTGCGCCTCCTGAGATGGGCGCGGTGCATCTACGGACGCTCAGTCGTCGTGGGAGCCGGCTACACCGCCGATGGGCAGCGCAGCCTTGTCCTTGGACCTGGCGGCACTATGGGCTCCCTCGTCGACGCCCGTTCTCCCGTCGGCGTCTTCCCCACCAGTCGTTTGCTCCGGCGGCGGTGGGTCTGTTGCGGACGGAGCAGCCGCCTCCGAAGCCTTCTTCTTCGGCGGCATGTCGATGAAGATGATGAAGATCTAGCTCGTGTGAACGCCGGATCAGGTTCACACAACCTCGACACCCCCTACCTGGCGCGCCAAAGATGTCGGGGAAACTGATCCACGAGCACCTATGGGGACGGAGCCCCTTTCGGTTCGGCGGGGGGCAGAGGTCGCACGAAGAGCAGATCGAGGCGGAGCACACGAGCAGTTTACCCAGCTTTGGAGCTCTCCGGAGAGATAATACTCCTACTGCTGCTTTGTGGTTTTTATTGAGTTCTTGCTCGGGAGCACCGAGTGCTACAGTACGCACAAGCAGCTAACGAGACCGAGCGTGAGTGTTCTACTGTCCCCCCCCCTACGTTGTGCATGGGCCTCCTTTTATATGCTAAAGGGGTCACCGACAGGTGGCAACGTAGGCAAGGGCAAAAATGGAAAAGGTGCTGCGGTAGGTACAGCTACCTACACAGTGTATCATACCTAACCCTGACGGCAGGGGACAAGGGCATTAAATGCCTATCTACGTCGCCCAAACAGTGCAGAAGAGGGACCGTCAGGGACGCCACCACTCGCCACGATGGCGATCTTGTCAGCACCGCTTGCCACAGTGCACCCCTGGCTGCACAGCTTCCCGCCACGTACGCCTGGAAGGGTCTCAGAGCGACACGTTGGTGGGTGTGCTAGAGCGCGGGTACAGAGTGTATGCTAGCTGCGGCAAACGCCTTGCCACGGCCGTTGTCTTGTCGCGTCTGGGAGCTTGTCGCTCGCCGGGTCTTGCCGGGACGTGTGGCGCGTCGCGGCAAGTTCCTTGAGATGCCTTGGTTGTCCTTCCCGACAAGCTCCTCTTGCCGGGGCTTTGTGCCTTGAGTGGCTTTCCCGGCAAGCTCCTCTTGCCGGGGCCTTATGTCTTGAGTGGCCTTCCCGGCAAGCTCCTCTTGCCGGGGCCTTGTCTCCTTGGCTTAAATACTTTGTTCTTGAATGGCTCCAAAGGAACCACGGGGGTCCTTGGCGGTCACCCGGCAAGCCTTGCCGCGGGGCGCTGCGACTGCCTGTGCACAACCTCGGGATACTAGGGTACCCCTACTCTAGTACACCGACACCCATGGCAACAAAAACCAATCTAGTAGGCCAAACCAAACTGATAATTCGAAGAGATTTGCAAAGATAACCAATCATACATAAAAGAATTCAGAGAAGATTCAAATATTATTCAAAGATAGACTTGATCATAAACCCACAATTCATCAGTCTCAACAAACACACCACAAAAAGAAGATTACGTCGAATAGATCTCCACAAGAGAGGGGGAGAACTTTGTATTGAGATCCAAAAAGAGAGAAGAATCCATCTAGCTACTAACTATGGACCCGAAGGTCTGAGATAAACTACTCACATTTCATCGGAGAGGCTAGGAAGATGTAGAAGCCCTCCGTTATGACGGCCCTCTCCGGCGGAGCTCCGGAACAGGCCGCATGCTGGGATCTCGTGCATACAGAAGGTTGCAGCGGTGGAATTAGGTTTTTGGCTCCTGTTCTGATCGTTTGGGGGTACGTAGGTATATATAGGAGGAAGGAGTACATCGGTGGAGCTTCGAGGGTCCCATGAGGCAGGGGGCGCGCCCTAGGGGGGCCACCCTCGTGACCGCCTCTTCGATGCCTTGGCGTACGGTCCAAGTCCTCTGGATCACGTTCGATGAGAAAATCACGTTCCCGAAGATTTTATTCCGTTTGGACTCCGTTTGATATTCTGTTTCTCCGAAACACTAAAATAGGCAAAAAAACAACATTTCTGGGCTGGGCCTCCGGTTAATAGGTTAGTCCCAAAAATAATATAAAAGTGGAAAATAAAGCCCAATATAGTCCAAAATAGTAGATAATATAGCATGGAGCAATCAAAAATTATAGATACGTTGGAGACGTATCAGGCGCCGCACTGCAGGGTGCCCAACTACCCGCAAGGATCAGTGGGGGAGCCCTTGACAAGGCCCCCATGCTCCGGAGATTGCCTTGGAAGAAGGACACCGGGAATGCAGGTCTGCGGCTTCTAGGGACGGCCTCGTCCTGGGTACGGGCGCCTTCTTGCGCACAACCGCCCGGCTTCTGAGGCCTAAGGTTGCGACGGGACCGGTGCCCTACAAAGGCGGCTCACTCCCCCGTTGGAAGGGATCCTGAGGGGCAAAAGTCCGACAGTGACACAATATGCAAGAGTCAAGAGGAAGGTAAGGTACTTACTCGTCCACAGCGATCCACTTTCTCTTCTTCAGGGTCCTTCGGGAAGGATTGTAGCAACTCCCTGGCTCTTTCCTCTTGCGGGATGCCACGGGATCCAAAGGAGACGCGTTGGGGGCTGGCGTGTTGCCCTTGATGGCGGGGAGAGCGGCTGCATCCACGGGCGGGGCTCCTCCCCTGCTGCCCATGGGGCTGGAAGCGGATGCCTCGGGAGCGCATGGTGGTGCCCACCCTCCCGCGACCACCTCGGGACCGTGCACCTCGGGGCCTTCATGCCCCGGAGTCACCAGGAGGGGGTTGTCATGAGGCCCCTCATGGCCCTCGGGGAGCAGTCCCCACTCATTGAAGCACGGCATCTTCTTGGTGAAGACTCCCTTGTTCGGGTGATCATTAAGAGGGAACCCGTCCGAAGGGAGCCCAGCGGGTTCTTCACCGACCAGGAGGCAAAGTTCCGGCCGTGTAGACCGGCCCAGCACTAGTTCCGGCCCTGGCGAGAGTTCCGCTGCAGCAGGGGTCTTGCCCTTCTTCCTGGGGGCCATGGCAGCAATGTGGATTGGAGCTGTCACAGAATCTAGCAAATAGGACGCAAATTTGCAAGGAGAAGAAGAAACAGAGGGCAAGTGCGCAGCAGGGCAATGATGGCTCAGATGCGTGCACCAGGCAGTTGTTGTCGGTGTTCTGGGAACGGGGGTCCCCATACTTTCCTGCCTGCGGCCCACAACGTGGCTGGGTAGGGGGCCATACGACCCATCTTCATCAACAAGGCATCCAAGACCCTCGCGTGGGTCCAAGCCTCGCGAGGCAGACGACGCAAGGCCCCCTCTGAGTGGCCTAGCCAGACAGGCTCACGAGGAGCGGATATATCAAGGCGGGGCAAACCTCACGAGGCTCTCGTGATGTGAGCCATGACGAACGGTGCCAGGCGGGCGCCGGTGCGCGCAGCGTCCTTATTTCCTCTTTGGTGCTAAGGAGGCAAGCGCAGACGAAGAGTACCGAGGCATCAGAAAGGTTGCCATATTGGTGCAACGAGACCAAGACTAGGAGGACGACAAGGAGGAGGTCATCGTGGAGCCCAAGACGGCGTCACCCCAGAGCTTTTTGCATGCGAATACCGCTTTTGTGAGGATAGCTTGTACTAGCTGTCCCCCTTCAAATTTGCCCGTCGTTGTTGGCTCCCTTCCCGCTCGATATTTGGGAAGAGGACCAGGGCCTATATAAGTAGAGCTAGCCACCATAGTTGAGATATCTCATCTTAGAAGGACAAACAGCAAGAACAGATCGAGAAGCCAACACTCGCACAAGAACACCCCAACCTTAGGAGGCTGTTCTTCCTTTGTACTGTTCATCATCAGCCCAAGAGGCAATCCACCACCACACTGGAGTAGGGTATTACACCACAACGGTGGCCCGAACCAGTATAAACCTCGTGTCTCTTTCTATGTTGCGAGTTCGTCGAGTTTGTCCGCAAGATCTTAGCGAGCTAGAGCGTAGATCGGTAGGAGGGAAAGACTCCGCGCGCACCCCAGTGTTCGAACCTTAAGGGTTTGTCGGAGCCCCTCATCCAACATTTGGCGCGCCAGGTAGGGGTGCGCCGGGGCTCCTCTGCGCCAATCTGCGCCCCGCGTCGCCACGCTTCGCTCCCATGGCAGGCGCGCTGCCATCCGCCTCTCCGATCGGGACCAGCAGCAGGGAGTCTGGGTACCAGGGCCTGGCCTCCGCCCTATGGCAGGTGCAGCAGCCAACCAAGTTCACGCTGGAGATGCCGCCGCGTTATGACGTCGCAGCAGATCCGGCGCCATTCCAGCTGGCATACGAGGAGGCCGTCCTTGAAGCCGGAGGTGACGACAAGATCATAGCCAACTGGTTCCCCATGGCCCCCATCGGCGAGCCGCGCGCCTGGTTGCTCAACCTCCCAGGGTCTACGGTGGCGTCCTGGGAGGAACTCCGCAACCTCTTCACTGCGCGCTACACGGTGCTGGCGCACCACGCACTCGCGGCGCTGCTGGGTGGCTCTCAAGCACCGCCTTCAGATCGCCACGTCAAGCCTTTCTTTCGTCAGATTGGAGCAGCCTCCAAGCGCCCGGGGGCTCCACCGGGTTGGGCTGCGCCGGAGGCCGACCTCACCTTCGACTCAGAAGACCACCCCGGCTCCACCATCGGCTCTGGCATACTCCCAATGCTCTGCACACCTACCATCTGCAACGTGGCCATCACCAAGACCCTCATCGACGGCGGTGCGGGCCTCAACTTGCTCTCCGTAGAAGCCTTCAGCCTCCTCCACGTGCCGCCTGAGCGGCTCAGCCTCAGCAAGCCTTTTTCAGGAGTGGGTGGTGGAACTGCCCATTCTCTGGGGCAGATCCGCCTCCCTGTCACCTTCGGCACAGGCGACAACTACCGCACTGAGCTGGTGGACTTCGACATCGCCCACATCGATCTCCCGTATAATGCCATACTCGGGTACCCAGCTCTTGCTCAGTTCATGGCGGCGACTCACCCGGCCTACAACCTCATGAAGATGCCGGGGAGAAAGGATGTCCTCACCATCAAGGGGGACACTAAAGAGGCAGTGACAGTGCCCAGGCTCACCTTCAAGGCCGCGGCAGCAGCACAGCCAGCTGGCGCCAACGAGCTTGAGGCCAAGGAGACCGCGCCAGCCAGGAAGAAGCAGTTGTTCACCCAAGACAAGGCGGAGACCAAGCAGGTGCCGGTCGACGAGTACGAGTCTTCAGGAGCCACCTTTACCATAGGAATCAGCCTTGACCCAGGACAAGAAGAAGCCTTGGTGAGGCTTTTGCGCGCAAGCAAGGAGATATTCACGTCGAAGCCCAGTCAGCTGATAGGGGTCCCGAGAGAGGTGATCCAGCATCATCTGAGGGTGTGCCCCAACATGTGCCCCATGAAGCAGCGGGCAAGACGGCAGTCCACTGAGAAGCAGGCCTTCATTGTCCAAGAGACGCGCAAGCTGGAGGCAGCAGGTACCATCCGAGAGGTTCGATACCCAGAATGGCTGGCGAACCCTGTCGTGGTACCGAAGAAAGGTGGGAAGGAACAGATGTGTGTTGACTTCACCAACCTTAACAAATCTTGCCCCCAAGATCCGTTCCCCCTTCCGCACATTGATCAAATCATCGACTCCACCGCCGAGTGCGACTTGCTATGTTTCCTGGATGCGTTCTCTGGATACCATTAAATCAAGATGGCAGTGGAGGATGTGGAGAAGATGACCTTCCTGATGCCATGTGAGGTGTACTGCTACACCTGCATGCCCTTCGGCCTACGCAACACGGGCGCAACCTTTCAGCGTCTGATGCACATTGCCCTGGGGCAGCAGCTCGGCAGGAACACAAAGGCCTACGCTGATGACATAGTGGTCAAATATCGCAAAGCAAAGACATTGATTCAAGACTTGGAGGAGACCTTTGAGAGCTTGCGCCGGGTGAACTTGAGGCTTAATCCGGAGAAGTGCGTGTTTGGCGTCCCCTCCGGCAAGCTGCTAGGATTCCTCGTATCCAACAAAGGGATCGAGGCGAACCCAGAGAAGATTAAGGCCAACGAAGACATGAGCCCACTTCAGACCCTCAAGGAGATGCAACAGCTAGCAGGACGGGTGACCACGTTAGGGCGTTTCATCTCCAAGCTAGGCGAGCGTGCTTTGCCCTTCTTTAAGCTCATGAAGAAGAAGGGGCCCTTCGAGTGGACCCCGGAGGCCGATCGAGCCTTTCAAGACCTCAAGAAATACCTCACCATCCCCCCGGTGATGGTGGCACCACGGCCTCCCGAGCCTCTGGTACTTTACCTTGCCGCCACCCCGTACTCCGCCAGCGCGGCGCTGGTAGGGGTTCGGGACGAGTTCCTAGACAAGGGTGCGTCGCGCCAAGCCAGGGCTAATACGGCGCAGGGTCAGGAAGGCGTGGCAAAGCCGTCAGCGGCAGACCAAGCTCAGCAGGGCAACATCACAGAAGCTCCCGAGAACGGTCAGGCCTCAGGGAATCCTCCACCTCGGGATACGCCACAATCTCCACAGGACCCGAGTCCTAACAGTGTGCCAGCCCTCGTCGAGCACCCGGTGTATTTTGTCAGCACTATACTGCGGGACGTGAGGGCACGTTACCCCATGCCGCAAAAGCTCCTACTCGCACTCTTGGTGGCCTCGCGCAAGCTGCGACACTACTTCGAGGGCCACCCCATCAAGGTCGTCTCGTCTTATCCATTGGAAAGGGTACTCAGGAGCCTAAACTCGGCCGGAAGGGTCGCTGAATGGAACATTGAGCTGCAAGCGTTTCAGCTGGAGTTCAGCACTACCAGGATTATCAATGGAGCCGCGCTCACCGATTTTTTGGCAAAATGGACCAATGCCCCGTCTCTTGAGGAAGGAGAAGACCGGTCCACCTCCCTAGGGAGTGAGGCACCGGACAGCTGGGTCATGTATTTTGATGGTGCCTTCGCGCACCAGGGCGCGGGGGCTGGAGCAGTGCTCATCTCGCCCACCCAGGACAAGCTTTACTACACCGTGCAACTCTGCTTCCAGCATGGCGAGAAGGTCTCCAACAATATCACGGAATACGAAGTCCTCATAGCCGGCCTGAAGGCTGCAGCGGCTTTGGGGGTGAGGCGCCTTACCGTCAAGGGCGACTCGCAGCTCCTCGTCAACTTCTCCAACAAAGTGTACGAGCCGAAGGACGAGCACATGGAGGCCTACCTTGCGGAAGTGCGCAAGATGGAAAAGTAGTTCTCAGGCCTGGAGCTGCAGCACGTGCCCCGGGGCACCAACAAGGAAGCCGACGACATCGTCAAGAGAGCATCCAAGAGGCAATCACAAGAGCCCGGCGTCTTCGAAGAGCGGCTCTTCAAGCCGTCGGTTGAGCCACCTCTTTCAAGCACAAATCAGCCTCGGGAGGAGCTCCCACAACCCCCGGCCACAGGGGCCCCAGCCTGTGGCCCAACCACAGGAGCTCGGCTACTCCTGGTGCTCGAGCCTCGGGAGGAGTGCTGGACCCAGGAATTCAAGGAGTACCTGATGCACGGGACGCTGTCGGAGAAGGAAGAAGACGCGGAGTGCATGGCCCGACAGGCCACGGCATACTGCATTCAAGACGGTGAGTTGTACAGGGATGATGAAGATGGCCACGGTGAGGGATCCCCCCTCTGGCAGGGTGCCGGAATAGGTCTAGATTGGTTTTCGGTGGCTACAGAGGCTTGCGGTGGTGGAACTCCCGATCTATTGTGTTCCCCAATGTTTTTAGCGTATATGGATATATATAGGCGAAATAAGTCGGTCAGGGGAGCCACGAGGGGCCCACGAGGGTGGGGGGTGCGCCCAGGGGGGTAGGGCACGCCTCCATGCCTTGTAGCTTCCTCGAAGCTTCCCTGATGTCTACTCCAAGTCTCCTGGATTGCTTCCATTCCAAAAATAACTCTCCCGAAGGTTTCATTCCGTTTGGCCTCCGTTTGATATTCCTTTTCTTTGAAACACTGACATAGGCAAGAAAACAACAATTTGGGCCGGGCCTCCGGTTAATAGGTTAGTCCCAAAACTAATATAAAAGTGTATAATAAAGCCCATTAAACATCCAAAACAGAATATATGATAACATGAATACTTCATAAATTATAGATACGTTGGAGATGTATCACACCGCAAGGTGGCCCAAACCTGGGTAAGCTGTCGTTTTCATCTTCTTCCTTGCTCGCGCGAATGGGGCTATGTTGTGGGGTGACATGTTCGTAGGCTGGAGAGGTTGTGTCGGATCACGGGTTCCGGCAAAGCCCTCAAGGTTCAAACACTGGGGTGCGTGCAAAGATTTCCTCCCTACCGATCCATGCCCTGGCTCGCTAAGATCTCGCGGACGAACTCACAACACAAAAAGACACAAGATTTATACTGGTTCGGTCCACAGTTGTGGTGTAATACCCTACTCCAGTGTGGTGGTGGATTGCCTCTTGGGCTAATGATGAACAGTACAAGGGGAAGAACAACCTCCTGAGGTTGAGGTGTTCTTGTGCTTGGCAAACTTGTGTGGGTGAGGACTCGATGCGTTCTCGACAAGTTGCCTCCTACTGTGGTGGCTAGTCCTATTTATAGAGGCCCTGGTCCTCTCCCGAAATATTGAGCGGGAAGGGAGCCAACAACGGCCAATTTGAAAAGGGACAACTAGTACAGCTTATCCTGACAAAAGTAGTCTTCGCCTGCAAAAGGCTCTGGTGGTGACGCCGTCTTGGGGTCCATGGTGACCTCCATCTTGACATCCTGCTGGTCTTGGTCTCATTGCACCAATGTGGAAACCTTTGCTTGTTGCCTCGGTACTCCGCGCCTGCGCTTGCCCCTTTAGCACCAAAGAGGAAACAAGGACACTGCGTGCGCTGGCGCCCGGCTGGTCTCGATCGTCATGGCTCACGTCATGAGAACCTCGCGAGGTTCGCCCTGCCTTGATCTCTCCGCTCCTCGCGAGGCAACCTGGTGAGGCCGCTCTTGAGGAGGTCTTGCATTGTCCGCCTCACGAGGCTTGGCCCCTTGCGAGGGTCTTGAACACCTTGTTGATGAAGATGGGCCGTACAGGCCTGCTAGCTCAGCCACGCCGTGGGCCGCAGGCAGGCAAGTCTGGGGACCCCCGTTCCCAGAACGGTGATAGTAGCCCCCGGGCCCAAGGTGCGCTCGGGCTTGGCTTCGAGGCGAAGCCAAAGGTCAAGTACGGAGCGCCGCGGGCCCCAAAATCCTGTGGCTTCGGTCAACGCATGGCGGTTTATTGGACGTGGGCATCTCCTCTTCCCCACGCTGCCTCGGCAACTGCCCGACTTGACAAAAGGATGGCGCAGACAGTGCTCGCCTTCATTCCTCCCCTTCAAGGAATTAAGGAGTACCCCGTAGGGGCGTGTAAAGGGTCTGTAATGTCTTTTGTTGATATCATCCTGATTATGGAAACCTGTGAATGCAAATCCTGTTTAGGATCGGTCTCCCCTTTCCAACCTCGCGACGGCTTGTTGCTCTACGCTGACAGGTCGCGCTCCCCAGGCAAGCTTCAGCCGTCACTAGTATGCCAGGTCGCGTGCCGTGGTCAAGGCCAGGAGGTGAGCGGTCTGAGGTTAAGTAAGAGCCCCTGAGGCGCGATGCTTAGGAGGTCCCCTTTAGCGCTCAAGCAGCCATGTTAAGGCAAGAAAGGGAGGCGACGTGGCTGGAACAGGGCTGCAGTGAGCGTAACACCTAGGCTCCAACGATTAGCTAGTCTGAGTGCAGGACTTATCTTGCCGATTCCGGGCTGATTCCTCGTGATGCGCCAAGCTTGTGCGTAGGCGCCCGCTGCGTAGATAGGTATGGCCCATACCAGTCTCACCCTCTCCCATGCTCTCCTTTGTGCTCTACGTCCTCAGGTTCCGGCCCTCGAGCGAGCTCAGCCGCAGCTGGTATGCCAGGTCGCGTGCCGTGGTCAAGGCCAGGGGGTGAGGGCTGGAGAGCTAGTAAGAGCTCTTGAGTTGCGATGCTCAGGAGCCCCCCTTTTAACGCGCAAGTTGATTACATGGAAGAAGTGGGGGCTCGCAATGTTGCTTGATGTTATCCTCGTGAGATACCTACAAGCCAGCACAAGGAAGAACTCGATCTGCCATTATGGTTGCCAGCCTGCCACTCGTCGCTCTACGAGGAAATGAAGGCATTGAGGGCCTGGTGAGGTGACGTGCGCGGGGCGTGCCGCAAGCCAGAGCTCGACCGCTCAGGTTTGTCGGCCTGGTAGGGACGAACCCTTGCACCATCGCCGTGCCGTCGTGAGGAGGCCCCGTGGGAGGCGACGATCGAGCATGTAATAATCATGGGTAGGTTAAGCATGAAAGCAGCAGGCTCAAGTAAATGCATGGGAGATAGATGCCACTGGGTCAGGCCCGAGCGGCTTGGGGATGATGCAGCCCGAGCGGCGCCCCCAGTAAGGTAAGATAAAGACATGAAGAAAGGATACATGCCATAGGGATGGACCCACGCGGCCTGGGAATGATGCAGCCCGAGGGGCGCTCCCAGCTAAATGAACTTGGAAAATGACACCTGGTTCTGTTGACGAAGGGGAGTTGGGGCAGCTGAAGGTACGCGGTGAAGGGATTGCTCCTCACGAGCCACCGGGACCCTAAGCCTCGGGAGGCTCTGGGGGCTCAGGTGGTTCCTTGAGGACTGCCTCCATCTCCGTCAGGACGACGGGGTGCCTGGCCTCATGAGCTGCCAGGATGCACCGCAAGTTGCGCTGATAGGCGGTCGCCACGCTCGGCAGGCTAAAGGGCATGCGAACATAGCTGTGCGGTGGGCCCTCACAGCATCCCACGCGCGAAGGCCAGAAAAGCTCCTGAGAAGCAGCCCTGTTGAGCCCTGGGACGTCGATGCAAACACGCAGCCCAACATCCTCGCCTGGATGGGGAGCTGCGCCTCGTGAGCGGCGATCGCCGCACATGGCCCTTGAGTCTTGCAGTTCTTGAGTGGTGTCGGTGTCAAAACCGGCGGATCTCGGGTAGGGGGTCCCGAACTGTGCGTCTAGGCGGATGGTTATAGGAGACAAGGGACACAATGTTTTTACCCAGGTTCGGGCCCTCTCGATGGAGGTAAAACTCTACTCCTGCTTGATTAATATTGATGATATGGGTAGTACAAGAGTAGATCTACCACGAGATCAGAGAGGCTAAACCCTAGAAGCTAGCCTATGGTATGATTGTTGTTCGTCCTATGGACTAAAACCCTCCGGTTTATATACACTGGAGAGGGCTAGGGTTACACAGAGTCGGTTACAACAGAAGGAGATCTACATATCCGCATCGCCAAGCTTGCCTTCCACGCGAAGGAAAGTCCCATCCGGACACAGGAAGAGGTCTTCAATATTGTATCTTCATGGTCCAAGAGTCCGGCCAAAGGTTATAGTCTGGCTGTCCGGACACCCCCTAATCCAGGACTCCCTCAGTAGCCCTTGAACCAGGCTTCAATGACGACGAGTCCGGCGCGCAAATTGTCTTCGGCATTGCAAGGCGGGTTCCTCCTCCGAATACTTCGTAGAAGATTTTGAACACAAGGATAGTGTCTGGCTCTGCAAAATTGTCACGACCGGTTTTCCCAATAAAATACTTATTGAGAGGCCGATCCTTTTATTTCCAGTATAGGAGAATCCTCCTCACTGTTTGACAAATTCTTGATACAGAAGTCCAGTAGTACTGAATATAATACAGGGTTGAGCTGAGGTTTCTCAACAGTTTATTACAAGCACGCCAATATTTTACATATGGGCGGATATGACACAATCGTGTGGTGGCATACTACTGACTCGCAATAATATAATGGTGGTGGATATGTCACAGTGAGGTGGGTGACATGACTCGTAGCTCATCAAGCGTCAGAGTGAGGCTTGATGATTTATTTTGGTGGCGGAAGCGTGTATGATACAAGTGAACAACTCCAGGGTCGCACGTGACTGACTGGGACTCCTCTAGGCGTCGGACTCGCTATCGAACTCTTCATGCATAAGATCGCCTTCGTCAACATCTGGCCAAATCAACAAGCCAGGTGAGGACTTTGAATGTACTCGCAAGACAGTTCGGACATAAGATATAACAAATGTAAACATGATGCACATGAGCAGGTTAGTATGCACAATCAAATAATAGAATTGCACTGCATGATAAATAAGGGGAAATCAGGCGGTTGTCCTCCCGAAATCCCAATAAAAATAACTGAAGACCGATCGGGTGTCTGAAGCGACGCCTCGAAAGGTAAAAACAATAAATTTAACATGCCGCAGTCGGGCGTCGAGGCGACACGACATAAAGGGCTTATATTGAAAAGTAAATAACAGGACGTGCCACAGTCAGGCGTCTAGGCGACACCTCGGAAAGGGCTTATAATGAAAATAAATAACAATGATGCCACAGTCGGACGTCTGAGCGACATCACATAAAGGGCTTATATCAAAAGTAAATAACAGTGATGCCACAGTCGGACGTCTGAGCGACATCACATAAACGGCTTATATCAAAAGTAAATAACAATGATGCCACAGTCGGACGTCTGAGCGACATCACATAAGGGGCTTATATCAAAAGTAAATAACAATGATGCCACAGTCAGACGTCTGAGCGACATCACATAAAGGGCTTATACTTTATCATTCGAATTTAAGTAGCTCATGAATTCAAATCATCACAAGGAAATACTCAGCGTATAATAATAAACTGGTTAGTCCATTCACATGAATAACTTTCAACCGAGTTTACCACTCTTGGTTGTATGTTTATACTCCGGAGACTGTCACCGGGGTTGACACTGAGATTTGACTCTGAGACTGACACTGACACTGGGATGATGTTCAAGTCCTTGATCCTGGACATGGATACTCGTATGATTTTGATTCTGTAGAGTTTGTACTCTTTAACCACAGCCAATGGATTTCGGTAGTCACAAGGACTAGTTCCGTTTACGGTGTTTTAGAAGAAACACGTCTAACCAGTACACACCCATTCCACATTCCGTTACCAGGAATCACCCTCGGCAACGTTCAAGAAAAACCGTAAGACGGGGAGGCCACAACCTTGAATAGCGTGGGATCAAATTTATATCACGCGCTCTAAGAGGTGCCCCCTCTCGGTCCCAACCGGAAACACCCATGCCCCCTGACCGGATGACGGGCTTTAATCCAGGGCCATGGAACCCTCATCGCGGCCCCTCTGTTTGGTGTGTACCAGGAAAGAGGTTTGCAACTTACTAAACAACACTCTTTGCAGAAAACATGTGGCAGCACGAAGGGAAAAAGAACGGGATCGAGACTTGACCCACGTTGAAACTGGAGTTCACGGTTGACATAAAACTGGCATGCTTCAACAATACCAGCCTGCAACCCATCATGTCACCACATGATCGTGTTATCTTATCATCATAAGAACACATCAAACTTAAATGCTCACTTGTAGCCTGTCTTGCATGCACATAACATTCACGAATGCTTACATAACCATGCCATGAGAAAACTACTCGAGCAAACATGCAAAACACTCATCATATCAAAGGTTCAAACATGCTTGCCTGATTCGGAGAAGTCGGAGTCTAGCTCGGTGAAGTTCACGGTCCCGTCACCTCCTCCGGTATCTATGGGTTAAAAAAATACGTACTAACGTAAATACCGTGTGTGCACAAAAAGTGTTCCAAATATTTTTCAAATAAATATGACAAAAAAACTAGACAGAAAAACAAAGATGACAGAAAAAGTTTCAAGTTAAAATCATTTTTTTTAAGTTATAAGAGTTTTAGTCCAGGGACCTTTCTGTAATGAAACAGAAAGTTTCTAGGGTTCATTTTATAAAAATAGAAAACGATTTGTTTAAGAGTACGCCGGCCTAGAGAGAAGACGTACTTTGGCAGAAGGCGTTTTCAGAAAACGTTTCGTTTAAAAGAAGTGAGAGGCTGACGGGAGGGTCCCACCCGTCCGGTTTGAATATTTGAAAAAGAAGAACACGGCGCGCCGGCGCCCGAGGGCTGCGGTGGTCGCCGGCGGTGATCCACGGCGAGGCAGGGGGATCGAGAGGTACCTACGGGTTCAGTGTGCTCTTCCACGTCGGTGGTTGGTGGTGTTGGTCGCCGGCGAGCACCACGTCGGCGGCGGCCTTCCCTCCGGCAGACGGCGGTTCGAGCGAGGTTGGTTCTCGTCGGGGAGGGCTGCAAGCTTCAAATTGGGGTGTGGGTTAGGAGTGTGGGTGCATCAGAGGGTCCCTGATGTGGATTGGGGGGCAGCGGTGGCCTCACCGGAGTGAATTGAGTTGGAACTTGAGGTGGATTGGGGCGGCCAGAGACGGAGAAGAGGACCTCCTCGAGGCCCTCCTGGCGGCTGGGTGTGGCTCTGGGGAGGTGGAGGGGTGTTGCTGGTCGAAGGCGAGCTCGGGGTGGCTATTTATAGCCGGCCCGAGGCGGTGCCCGAGAATGGGACGCCGGCGTTGATTACGGTGAGGCGGCGGTCGGTCGGCGAGGTTAGGTGTTCGGGCAGCTACGTGGAGGTCTACTGGTTCCACTCTCTTTCTAACCTTGATGGGATTAGGCCTGCTCCGTAGTCTCGACGGAACGGCGCTCCGCGGACCGGTCGGCGGCAGAGAGCGTGCCCTGTGCACGCCAGGCCACGGCGACGGTGCTGCGGTGCGTGCAGGGGAGCAGACGGCCACGCGGAGGCCTCGGGTGGTTTGGGCGGTGCCGGACGGCGCCGAAAGCTGCAGCTGCACCCTGTCGGCCGCCACGGGTGGCTCTGCCACCGCAGAAGTTGCCGGCGTCGGCGAGGCACGCTGCCACCAACACCTGCTCCCGTCCAAGGGAGCGTGCGGCGCTCTGGATAAGGAGGGGGTGCAGTGCGCAAGGTGCCAAGTGTGCACTGGTGAGATCGATGCCAGGTTTCTGAAGAAAACGACACAGACGGCACACTGTTTGTCTGAATTTATCTGAACTTGACCGGAACAGTGCACGCCAGGTGTTCGACGGATTGATTTTGGCGTGTGCAAATTTTACTTGATCTTATCTTTGGTGGGATGGCCTCTCAGTGCACCTGGGGGCTGCCTGATTTTTGGTAGAATTTTTGGGGAAAGAAAAATATGAATTTCACCAAAAATGATGAATCTGGTCCAAAATTGCAGGGAGCAAAATTTGAAATATTTGAACTGAGTTAGAGTGGATCAAGATGGATCTTGGTTGGGGGTGCTAAGGACTAGCCAGGGGAGTTGGTTTGGGGTCAAAACTCAAATTAAAAATGGTACTTCCTTTGAAAATCCCTAGGTCCAAAATAAAAGGCAGATATAGTTTTTGAAGAAAATTAAATTGAATAAAAATCAAAAATGGCTTGAGACTTGCTGGAGATGGGAGTCTTGACTTGATACAAGGCAGGGAGGGGGTTTTGGAATGTTATGTCAAAAAGTGACATGGCAAAAGGGGGAGTTTTGAATGGGGAAAAGAATAAACTCATAGTCCATAGGGTTTCTTCTCAATAGAAGAAATTCCAAATATGAATTTGAGTAGAGTCAAGACAAAAATAAAAGCTCTCAAGGCCAATAATCAAGGTTGAGAAGAGTATCAAAATATTTGTCATAAAAGTTTTGAGAGGGAGAGGTTTAAGAAAAATTTTAAATAGCTTCCTCCAAATCAAATAAAGATTTTGATAAAAACCAAATCAAAATTTTTGGAGTGTCACAAAAATAAGTTCCACATATTGCCATAGAGAGAATAATATTTTCACAAATCTAATCTGCTGACGTACTCCGTAGTGTGACATCATACCACGGCCAAGTCTTTATTCGAATCGTTTTTACTGTCCCACCTCAGCGCGTGTAGCGAGGCGGTTTCCTTGGCACGTCTTGTCGAAGCAGAGATCGTGTCCCCTTATTCCGGGATTCTCATCAATACGGGCGTGGGTAACCCAACCGCGCCATTGATTACGGCGCTTGGGAGATGAGCGAGTTTTACCAGGCTGGTGGGGACGCGCAGTTTCATCCGCCCATATAAGGGTATTAGAATCCACATTTTCACCTACGCCTTCTTCCTCCTTTGCTCATCCATTTTCGCGCACCTCAAGCTCCAGCGACCAAGTCCGCATTCCCCACCTCAACCTTCTCCAGCCATGTCCGGAGCGGGAGGCAATTGGATGGTCTCCTCCGTCACGGAGGGAGACGTCAAAAAGTTGAGGAGAGCCGGATACCTGCCCGACGACATCGCGCACCGGCTCCCCGATGAGGGGCAGCTCATCCCCACCCCCAGGCCCCATGAGAGGGTTGTCTTCCTTACCCACTTCCTCCGCGGACTGGGATTCTCCCTCCATTCATTCGTCCAGGGGCTCATGTTCTACTACGGCCGGGACATCCACGATTTGGCCCCAAACTTCATCCTCAACATCTCAGCGTTTATCGTCATGTGCGAGGCCTTCCTCTGCATCCGGCCCCACTTCGGCTTATGGCTGAAGACCTTCAATGTCAAGCCGAAGGTTGTGGGTGGCCGCTAGGCGGAGTGCGGAGGCGCCATGGTGGGCAAGATGCCCAACATCCTATGGCTCGAGGGCTCCTTTGTGGAGACCATAAAGGGGTGGCAATCGGGGTAGTTCTACATCACCAAGCCGCCTGACCTTGAACGGGTCGCAGCCCCCGAGTTCCGATCCGGAGCCCCTATGCGGCACACCTCCTGGAAAGAGAAGGTCCTGGCGTGGGTCAGTTCGAAAGAGGTGACCGGACTCCAAACGTGTGTCCGGAACCTGGTGAGCAAGAAGCTCAAGCTAGTCAACATAGTCCAGGTTATGCTCATCCGCCGGATCCTCCCGTGTCAACAACGGGCTTTCAATTTATGGGAGTTTGACTCGGCGCAGCACCGAACTCTAAGCCGACTCTTTGACACGACGTACGAAGATGCCTGGAAGGTGCTATTCAAGGGTGCCGAGGCTCCTGCTTCCGCCACTGAGGATCGTGGATTTTCCGCGCAGCGCCAAGCCGACGCGGTAAGCTATTTTACCTCTTACAGGATACTTGTCTTTCATAGTTTGACTCTATGTGGGATCTAAAGTCCCTTACCTTTGACAGGATTGGCAGGAGACGTCCGGGCAGATCAGTTGTCCGGCTCCTTTGCCTGAAGACCCAGCAGACGCTCATTTGGCGAAGCTGCTGGTTCCGGCGCCTTACATGGTGCCGGAAAAGAAGGCCAAGAAGAAGGCCACGGGAACCCGGAAGAGTTCCCGGCGCCCGGTGGAGTCGGACTCATCATCCGATGACTCCGAGGCGGACTCCTCCCACAAAGACGGGGAGGACGAAAGAGAGGTCTCTCCCCCAGCGGGGGGAGAGAAGAAAAGGAAGGTCGCCCCAACTGGGGAGGCCGGAGGGTCCAAGAAGGTGAAGACCCTCCCTCCGGACTACTCCACCAACGCCACCGACAGCGAGGAGGAGTGGCCGTCCAGGGCCAAGCCCGTGGCGAAGTCGTAAGTATTCGGACACCAGAGTGACTCGTAGTGTTCCTTTATTGCACAGCTTTTCCTAACGCCGAATATAATCATGTAGTCCGGCCCGAGACCGGCTCGACGTATCTTCGAGCGGCTCCTTGGATTCGTCGGATGTGAATAGGTTTTCACTTCCGGCCGCTACCTCCCCTCCCCCTACGGATGACGCCGAGGTGTTGCCCCAAAAGGTTCCAAGCCAGGGGGAGGTGGTCCTGGAGGCGCCGCAAGGCAACCTCCCGGACTCCATGCGCAAAGGGGATAAGACCCCCATGGGCTCCAAGTCCGGCCCTGGGCCGGACACCGCACTGGAACCTTCAAAGGTTCCGGAGTCCGGTAGGTGGCCCCCTAAGAAGGAGGGCAGGCCTACGACGTCGGTGACCTCCGTCCAACCGGAGGCGCCGGATAACTGTTTGGAGGTGCTTAACGGGCCTCCATCGATGAGGAGCACTGCACTATTATGAGTGCGGTGATCGAGAAGGTTCAGTCCGCCAAGAGCGGGCTGACTGAAGCTTGCGCCAGCCTGCTAACAGGCTTTGAGGTATGGAAAAAATATGTGAGAATATTACCGCATAGACAGTAGCCCCTGATGCTCTGTTTGGCGTTCGGAAAGAAAAGCCGAATAGAGGATCTAATAACATTCGCAGGAGTCTAACAGAATTGAGTCAACATGCGTATGCAGGCTTCGCTGCTAGCCTCTGCCGCACTGACTGCGGAGGTGGATGCGCTAAAGCAGAGCCTCGAGCGGTCCGAGCAAGAGCTCGGCCTTGTCAAGAAGGAGCTCGGGGAAAAAGAAGGTAAGTAATACCTTGTGGAGTATATTATAAAAAGATGCAGTTGCAAAAAATGACAGGATCGCTATTGGTGTTATAGGGGCCACGACTGAGGTGGCAACCCTTAGGCAAGCACTATCCGAGGCCGAAAAGAGGGCAACCACGGAGTGCACCGAGCGGGAGAAGCATGAGGCACGGGTTGGCGAGGTGCAGCAAGAGCTCCAGGCTCTCGTGAAAAAACACGAGAGTTTGGAGCTTGACTCAAAGACGCGAGAGTCCGAGCTCGCGGCGGCCCTTGAAAGCGCCAAATCTGCCAAGGCCGAAGCCCAGAAAGCCCTCCAGGAAGTTGAGGCGATGAAGAAGATAGCGGCAGGTAAGGCATTCTTTATGCAAAGCAAGCACGTGAAAGTGAATTACTTGTTACTTACTCGAGTTCGGAGCTCTCCAGGAGCATTCGCAGATTTTCCCTCTAGCGTGTCAGATGCCGCCGCTTTCTACTGAGCCGAGGAGGGCAGCTCGACGAAGAAGGTGTTCTGGTCTTAGTATGCTGAGGCCGGACACCCGGTGCTTTTGAGCGACCAGTTGAAGCAACTGGTCGATCTCCACAAGGTGGCCGAACAAGCCATGAAGGGCTTTATAGTTCGGCTATGGCCTGGAGAGGCCTTGCCTGGGAGCTATTTCGGGCTGGTGACGCGGCTGGTGGATGCCTGTCCACAGCTTGAAGTCATCAAGCGCTCCGTCTGCATCGAGGGTGCCCGTAGGGCCCTTGCCCGTGCTAAGGTGCACTGGGGCAAATTGGATGATGTGAAGCTTGTGAAGGACGGGCCACCGCCGGGCAAGGAGGATCACCACCCCGAGATGTACTATGAGGGCGTCCTGAAGGGCGCCCGCCTTATGGCGGATGAGTGTTCGAAATATGTAATATTTGAGTGAAACTTGTTCGCTTTATCCTGTGCGCTGAAAACTTGTTCATGTGTGCTATGCAACACTTGTTTAATTTAAAATATTACCTTCTATGCGGCCGTTTATTAAATTTGAGAGATGGCAAGTCGTCAGTTTCTGCCCCCATGCCACGAGTACTGGGGTCTTCGGGATAAACCTGAGCACTCTTTTTCCCATTCTTGGATCCTTCGAGGGAGGTGCTTAGCACAACGAACAAGGCAATCGGAATATAATGCGTTATCACTCTCACTTAGCCAGAGAATTCTGTAATTTTAAATTTCGGCGAAGCCCCTAGTGTTCAGAAGATCGAATTCGGGGCGCTATACACGCCTAGGCCGGACCAAGCCGACTCCTCTCTCGAAGCGGCATAAGTCTTTAGGGACTCGAAACCTACCGAACAACGACCAGGTCTCGCCCTATCATGACAGTCAGTTTTAGCTTTCCCTACTGAGGTGCTTAGCCCAACTCAACTGGGGCACAATCGCAGTAGTTCTCCCAGCGCTACCTTAGCCGATATAGCGGAACGTAAGGTACCAAAACATGGGAGCCGGGCAAACCCAACTATTGACCAAAGACATGATTCGGAGCTGATGCATATAATGCTATAAGTTCGGAGGGCCGCACTTGTGAAAGTGTTCGGACTTCTCACGCCATATTATGGGGTGCTTGAGCCCCTGGCGTATTGACCGTACCAAAGTGTACGGGTGCTAAATGTCATGAGTGAACATATATATTAAGAAGGAAATGAATATAGAATGCAGTAATGAGCTGAAGTTAAGCATTGCTTATTTTGAAATGCTGCTGTAAAAGCAGAACGATACAAATAGTGCGATAAGCAAGAGATGGGACTATTTGACATGTCCCCCTCCAAGGGCGAGCTGCGAGACGATATGTAAGACAGGTATTTTGCTCGTTATAGAGACCACCTGGGAATTCGACGTAGCTTTCTGCCTCCTTGGTTGTTGCATCGTGTGTTCGGCGATGGTATTGCCGGACAGGCCTTCCGGATGATGGAGTCCTGAAAGTAAGAAAAAATGACGAAATCGGGAGCTCCTAGTGCGGTTGAGCCGCATTTAGGGCATGCCGTGGCCGTGCCCCTCCCCCTGTGCCCATGGAATTTTTAGAGCGTAGTTATGTACGCATGGTACTGATTTCGTAGTTTCACGAGGCCTGGGGTTGGGGCCGTATTGCTACGCTTTCTCGGAACGTGCCAGGCGGTCTTGTTGTAGGTTACTCCGGGCACGCTTGATGGTGTCCGGACGTTTAAAAGCCGGACTGGAGAATTGCCTTGAGAGGCTGCTCTGTACTTCCGCTGCCAGTGCCGCCGTATGCTCCTCCATTCGGAGAGAGCGTTCGGTGTTTCCATTGACCGTGATGACTCCTCGAGGGCCTAGAATCCTGAGCTTGAGGTATGCGTAGTGCGGCATCGCATTGAACTTTGCAAATGCGGTTCGTCCGAGCAGTGCATGATAGCCACTGCGGAACGGGACTATGTCGAAGATTAACTCCTCGCTTCGGAAATTATCCGGGGATCCAAAGACCACTTCAAGTGTAACTGAGCCTGTATAGTTGGCCTCTACACCTGGTATGACGCCCTTAAAGGTCATTTTTTGTGGGTTTAATCTTTGAGGGATCTATGCCCATTTTCCGCACTGTATCCTGATAAAGCAGGTTCAGGCTGCTGCCGCCGACCATAAGGAATCTAGTGAGGTGAAATCCGTCAATGATTGGGTCTAGAACCAATGCGGCGAATCCGCCGTGATGGATGCTAGTGGGGTGGTCCCTTCGATCAAAAGTGATCAGGCAGGAGGACCATGGGTTGAACTTTGGGGTGACTGGCTCCAACGCATATACGCCCCTGAGTGCACACTTCCGCTCCCGCTTGGGGATGTGGGTTGCGTATATCATGTTCACCGTCCGCACTTGTGGGGGGAAGCCCTTTTGTCCACTATTGTTCGGCGGCCGGGGCTCTTTGTCCTCGTCGCTGTGCAGCCCCTTGTCTCTATTTTCAGTATTTAACTTACTGGCCTGCTTGAACACCCAACAATCCATGTTGGCGTGATTGGATGGCTTTTCGGGGGTGCCATGTATTTGGCACGAGCAGTCGAGTATTCGGTCCAAACTGGATGGGCCCGGAGTATTTCTTTTGAATGGCTTTTTCTGCTGACCGGGTTTAGAGCCTCCGAATTCGGCATTAACTGCCGTATCCTCTGCGTTGTCGCTGTTAATACGGCGCTTGTGCTTGTTGCGACGCGACCTGCCATTGCTGTCCTTGGTATCCGAATTACCAGGGCTCTTGGTCATGTTATTGCTACGAGCCAGCCAGCCCAGCCAGCTGTCTTCTCCCGTGCAAAAGTGGGTCATGAGTGTCGTGAGGGATGCCATAGATTTCGGCTTTTCCTGTCCGAGGTGTCGGGCAAGCCACTCGTCACAGATGTTATGCTTGAAGGCTGCTAGGGCCTCGGCGTCCGGACAATCGACGATTTGATTTTTCTTGGTTAAGAACCGCGTCCAGAATTGTCTGGCAGATTCATCTGGCTGCTGAATTATGTGGCTCAGGTCATCGGTGTCTGGTGGTCGCACATAGGTGCCCTGGAAATTGTCGAGGAATGCGGCTTCCAGGTCCTCCCAACAACCAATTGATTCTGTTGGCAAGCTGTTAAGCCAATGCCGAGCTGGTCCTTTAAGCTTGAGTGGGAGGTATTGGATGGCGTGTAGATCATCACCGCGGGCCATGTGGATGTGAAGGAGATAGTCCTCGATCCATACCACAGGATCTGTTGTGCCGTCGTATGATTCGATATTTACGGGTTTTTAACCCTCTGGGATTTGATGATCCATTACTTCATCTGTGAAGCATAGTGGGTGTGCGGCACCTCTGTATTGGGCTATATCGCGACGTAGCTCAAATGAGCTTTGTCTGCTGTGTTCGGCCCGGTCGGATTTACTGTATCCGGTGTGACGATTATCGTCACATGTCGTGGCGCGCCCATGCGATCCGTAGATCGATCTTGTTTGCCTTGCCTTGTCCTCCAACATATCGCGTAGGTCTGGCGCGTTTCCCCATGCCTTGGTATGTATTGAGTAACGCCGGGGTGCGGCTTGAGTGGAGGGCCGAGAGGCCTCTCTGTCGCGGCCGCGAGGTGGCCGATCAGCCGCCTCATGCGCTGGTGATGTAGGTTTAAGTGCTTCCTCCTCCAATCGGGGTAGCAACATGCAGTTTGGGTAGCTCTTGGAGGGGCGTTCGAGTTCGTATTCCTCGGGCGCAAGGATTTCAGTCCATCTGTCTGCTAGCAAATCTTGATCAGCTCTAAGCTGTTGCTATTTTTTCTTAAGGCTACTCGCCGTGGCCATAAGCCTGCGCTTAAAGCGCTCTTGTTCGACGGGATCCTCAGGCACGAAAAATTCGTCGTCGCCGAGGCTTGCATTGTCTTCGGAGGGAGGCATGTAGTTATCATCCTCTTCCTCTCTGTCTGCCGCCCTCTCACGGGGGCTGGCCTCTCCATCCTCCTGTGCGGAGTCTTGCTGTAGGGAGTTGTCTTCGGCACTGTCCGGGGTGTTATTATCTCCCGTGTCGGTATCACCGTTTTTGCTTTGGCGGAACTTAGAGCGGCGCCGCTGACGCCGGCCCTTGGGTTGCTTCTTGGAGGGGTCATCCCCCGTTGTTCCGTCGCCATTGCCTTCTTTGGGTGTGTCCACCATATATATGTCATATGACGAGGTGGCTTTCCAGTGCCCTATAGGCGCTGGTTCATGTTCGTCTCCTACATCGTCGTCCATACCGTCGATGTCTTCGGAGTAGAAGTCTAGCATGTCGGTTAAATCATCGAAAGTTCTTACGAAGTTGGTGTTGGGTGGGCATCGAATTTCTTCATCGTCCACATCCCAATCTTGTTGTCCATAATCCGGCGAGGACTCTCCTGACAAAGAGAGAGACTTTAGTGAACTTAGAATATCGCCGAATGGCGAGTACTGAAAGATATCCGCGGCGGTGAATTCCATGATCGGCGCCCAATCGGATTCGATTGGCAGGGGCGCGGAGGGTTCGGAGTCCGTATAAGAGTCCGGCACCTTGGAGTCACGGGCTTTGCAGAGGATAAGGCTGGTGTTCGGCTCGATCGCTGTTGAGACTGCAGCCCCCGAGGCGGTGTCTAGCCACCCGTCCTCGATCGGCGCAGTTGGCTCCGAGCTAAGGGTCGGAGCTAACGCGGGTGCGGCCTCCAGGGCACTGTTCGGTGGCAGAGTTAGGTCATGCCCATCATGATAGTGCAGCGCGCCCGGCCGCGGCTCGAATCCGTCGAAGATCAAATCTCCGCGGATGTCAGCCGTGTAGTTCAAGCTTCCAAATCTGACCTAATGGCCAGGGGCGTAGCTTTCAATCTGCTCCAGATGGCCAAGCGAATTGGCCCGCAGTGCAAAGCCGCCGAATACGAAGATCTGTCCGGGGAGAAAAGTCTCACCCTGGACCGCATCGCTGTTGATGATTGGAGAAGCCATCGGGCCTAAAGATCACAACACAGAGGAACTCTCAATGAAAGCACCAATGTCGGTGTCAAAACCGGCGGATCTCGGGTAGGGGGTCCCGAACTGTGCGTCTAGGAGGATGGTTACAGGAGATAAGGGACACAATGTTTTTACCCAGGTTCGGGCCCTCTCGATGGAGGTAAAACCCTACTCCTACTTGATTAATATTGATGATATGGGTAGTACAAGAGTAGATCTACCATGAGATCAGAGAGGCTAAACCCTAGAAGCTAGCCTATGGTATGATTGTTGTTCGTCCTATGGACTAAAACCCTCCGGCTTATATAGACACCGGAGAGGGCTAGGGTTACATAGAGTCGGTTACAACAGAAGGAGATCTACATATCCGCATCGCCAAGCTTGCCTTCCACGCCAAGGAAAGTCCCATCCGGACACGGGAAGAGGTCTTCAATCTTGTATCTTCATGGTCCAAGAGTCCGGCCAAAGATTATAGTCCGGCTATTCGGACAGCCCCTAATCCAGGACTCCCTCAAGTGGTCTTGGTAACTTGCACCTTGCTGATGACTGGTGAACAAAGCATCAGGAGGGCGCCAGCGGTAGCCGCACACTTGAGCTGATCTGTCGAGTTGAACGTGATGGGGCACTGGGACCATCTGAGCGGGCGTGTGGCTTCGAGCTTGGGGAGGACTGCATTCACTTCACGAGCAAACTGTTTGAAGATACGCTGCGAGGCTGGGGTCTGGGCTTCGCCCAAGATGCAGGCGATAGCATGTGGCTCCTGGAAGCCCCCAGCCCCCTCGTCTTGGTGATTGTCGTCATTCCTTCTTGGCGATGGCGGAAGCGGAGGCAGTCCCGCGTTGCCTTGAGGATGATCATCATGAGGCTGATCCCTCCAGGCGCCCTCGCAAGGCTGATCCTGCCAGCGGTCCTCACGAGGCCAGTCGCGCCACTCCTGGCGTGGGCCACGGTCGTCCCAGCGTCCGCCACCACATCATCCTCCTCGGCCATAGCCCCGGTCTCCGCGCTCGGGGCGTCGACCGAAGCGCCCTTCTCGAATGGCTCTGAGCTCTTGACAGTCGCTGGTGTTGTGGGTATTCAGGTTATGGAAGGCGCAGAACAGACGGCTCCTATTGGATGACTCTTGTTTGTCTCTGCCACGCTTGGTGTTTGGTTCCGCTGCGAGCACGACTGCCCCCTTGCGCTTCACGTCCTTGGCCTTGGCTTTCTTCTCCTCTGGGTCTGCAGCCGGGAGCTCCAGAAGGGAGAGGCGCCCCTCCTCAGCTCTTGCGCACTTGGTCGCCAGGTTGAAGAACTCCTAAGATGTGCACAACTCCTCGTGGATAGAGAGCTCTTCCTTCATCTTGATGTCACGGACGCCATCAGAGAACCCGGAGATGATGGCTCGTCCGTCACCTTGGGGATCTTGAGAAGAATGTTGTTGAAGCACTGGATGTACTTCTGGAGGGTCTCTCCTGGTTGTTGCTTGACGCGGCGCAGGTCACCGCCGGCCGGGGGGCGGTCATGAGTTCCCTGGAAGTTGGCGACGAAGCGGTCGCGCATCTCGTCCCACGAGGAGATCGAGCCCAGAGGCAGGTTCAGGAGCCACGAAAGGGCACCGTCTTTGAGCGCCATAGGGAACCAGTTCGCCATGACTTTCTCATCGCGTTGGCCGCCTGGACGCTTAGCTCGTAGAGCTGCAGGAACTCCGCAGGGTCAGGGGTGCCGTCATAGCGAGGCGGCAGATCTGGCTTGAACTTTCCCAGCCAGGTGATGCTACGCAGCTTGGGAGTGAAGGCGCGGCAGCCGGCCGTGGTCGCCGGGGCCCGTCTTGGAGGTGGATCTTGGTCTTGGCGCCCACGCGCCGCTTTGGCAAGCTGCGCGGGGGCCGGCCGCGACAGACGATCCTTGCGCGGTGGTGCGAGGAGTGGTGGAGTGTTCTCTTGCGGTTGAGGGACTTCTTGACAGCTTCTTTCTTCACGCGCGGGCGCGTGACGCGGCGGGCCGCGTCGTGGATTCGCGCGCCTTGGCGCCAGGGCACCATCTTGGGGCAGAGGTGGTGGAGGTGCTCCGTGAGCTACATCGCCCGTAGCTGGCGGAGGGCGAGGCTGTGAGAAGGACGGCGCAGGGGAGCCCCCTGCAGCGTGAACAAGCTCAGCGATGCGGTCAAGCCAGTCCTCGTAGAGGTCGTCGACTGGGCGGTAGCGCAGGAGCTCGTGCGCCATGAGGAGCGCGGCCCGCGCGTCCATGGGAGCGCGAAGTGCATGCGACGAAGAACCGGCCAGGGTCAGCGATGGAGTGGCGGTGCGGCCATCCCGCCACACCGAGGGGTGCAGCGAGGATGCTTGCTGCTCGTTCCCCGCCGGGCCGGTGGCGGCGTTGGCGGCTGGAGACGGGGAACGACGAGGTGGGCCCACCAACGGGAGCCGTCTGAGCGACGCGGGTGGCTAGGGCAGCCCGGCGCTCAGCACGAGCACGGCGAGTGTCCGCCATGTAGACGACGGAGCAACTGGACACGAAGCGTCGGAAAGGAAGCTTCGGCACACCCCTACCTAGCGCGCCAAATGTCGGATCACAGGTTCCGGCAAAACCCTCAAGGTTTGAACACTGGGGTGCGCGCGAAGATTTCCTCCCTACCGATCCACGCCCTAGCTCGCTAAGATCTCGCGAACGGACTCGACGAACTCGCAACACAAAAAGTCACAAGATTTATACTGGTTCGGGCCACCGTTGTGGTGTAATACCCTACTCCAGTGTGGTGGTGGATTGCCTCTTGGGCTGATGATGAACAGTACAAGGGGAAGAACAACCTCCTGAGGTTGAGGTGTTCTTGTGCTTGGAAAACTTGTGTGGGTGAGGACTCGATGCGTTCTCAACGAGTTGCCTCCTACTATGATGGCTAGTCCTATTTGTAGTGCCCCGGTCCTCTCCCCAAATATTACAACGGCCAATTTGAAAGGACACAACTAGTACAACTTATCCTGACAAAAGTAGTCTTCGCCTGCTAAAGGCTCTGGTTGTGACGTCGTCTTGGGCTCCATGGTGACCTCCGTCTTGCCGTCCTGCTGGTCTTCGTCTCGTTGCACCGGTATGGAAACCTTTGATTGTTGCCTCGGTACTCCACGCCCGCGCTTTCCCCTTTAGCACCAAAGAGGAAATAAGGACACTACGCGCGCTGGCGCCCACCTGGTCTCGATCTTCATGGCTTCAGTCACGAGAACCTCGCGAGGTTCGCCCTGCCTTGATCTCTCCGCTCCTCGCGAGGCAACCTGGTGAGGCCGCTCCTGAGGAGGTCCTGCGTCGTCCACCTCGTGAGGCTTGGCCCCTCGCGAGGGTCTTGAACACCTTGTTGATGAAGATGGGTCATACAGGCCTGCTAGCTCAGCCATGCCGTGGGCCGCAAGCAGGCAAGTCTGGGGACCCCCGTTCCTAGAACGCCGACAGGTTGAGTTCTTCACACACGCCCCAGAGTTCGAACTTTCTTGGGTCTGCTGAGCCCTGAATCTGACACCGGTGGAATCACTCTGCCGGAGAGCAAAAGTGCTACTGCCTAGATTCCGCTCGAGACGGCGATACTTCGTCCCGAAAGTATCCTCTTCATTTTTTTCTTGGGCAAAAGTGCTCATATAGCAGAAGGGGTGCACCAGAGGGATGTTGTGGGCCCCACAAGGCATCTAGGCCACTCAAGGGGGTAGGCGCATCCGTTGACTTGCGAGTAGCAGATGGCCCCTTCTATTGGTTCTTCGTTTCAATATCTTTTCATATATTCAATAAAAATCTCTGTAAAGTTTCAGGTCATTTGGAGCTCCGTAGAATAGCTGTCTCTGTTGTAGCTCTTTTAGCTCGAGAATTCCAGCTGCCGGTAGTTTCCCTCTTAATATAGATCTTGCAAATTAAGAGAGAAAATGCATTAGAATTGCATCATAAAGTGAAATAATGACCAAAAGCATTATAAATAATAGTAGGAAAACATGATGCAAAATGGATGTATCAACACACAGGTCATACAATAATATTAAGTAAACCATATGGCTCTCGCCAGTTGCCATACTCATCGACATGCAAGTCATGAAAGATTACAAAACATGATTATGTCATACATCACATATATCATATCATATCATCTCTTGGTCATACCACATCACATGCCGTGCAAAACAAGTTAGACGTCCTTTATATTATTCTTGCAATTTTTTACGTGGCTTCTAAGGGCAATGTATAAGAATTGTTCTTACCAACGAAAAGCCACAATGGTGATATAGAAGTTGCCTTTTAACCTTTCCAGGACCGCCATTGTCAAACCAGATTTTAACAAGGGACAAACACCCGACAGCCGCTTTATGCAATACAAGTTACATGCCAAGCACGGATACCGGCCTCTTGTGCGTGGACAAGTGAAGTTGGTCTGGGCCGCTTCATCCCACTATGTCGCCAAATCTAGAAGGACAAAGGAGGGTAGCAACATGAACACCAACGCCCACAACAAAATTGTGTTCTATTCGTGCAAAACATCTACGCATAGACGGGGCTTTGAAACCACTCATGTGAATCATTGCATGGAAAACAATTTTTTCCTACGAGATAAAAAATCACCCAAGATCTAATCTACTGGATTCTAGCAACGAGTGGAGAGAGATTTGATAACCCACAAGTATAGGGGATCATTTGTAGCCTATTGATAAATAAGAGTGTTGAACCCAACGAGGAGCTAAAGGTTGAACCAATATTCCCTCAAGTTCTATCGACCACCGATACAAGTCTACGCACACTGAACGTTTGCTTTACCTAGAACAAGAATAAAACTAGAAGTACATTGCGAGAATAAAACTACGAATAAATTGCAAGATAATAAAAGTTTTTTGTTTAGTAGAAAGCTTTTGTCAAACAAGAAAGTTATTTGTCCCTAGGTGATCGATAGCTAAACCGATAATCATTATTACAATTTTATATGAGGGAGAGGCATGAGCTAACATAATTTCCGTACTTCGATCATATGCACTTATGATTGGAACTCTAGCAAGCATCCGCAACTACCAAAGATCATTAAGGTAAAACCCAACCATTGCATTAAGTATCAAGTCCTCTTTATCCCATACGCAACAACCCTCTTATTCGGGTGTATGCTTCTGTCACTCTAGACATCCACCATAAGCGAATCATGAATGTATTGCAACACCCTATAGCGGGGATCCCTCATGTTTGCGCAACATGGAGGGCACTGTATGACATCACCAAATAAAATATACAACTCAAACCAATCATGATCATCAATCAACCCATAGGACAAAACAGATCTACTCAAACATCATAGGATAACCACATATCATTGGATAATAATATATAGTGTTGAGCACCAATTTTCTGTAAAGAATTGCAGCAGGAATAGAGAGGTTACACCGTTGCATAGAGGGGAGAAACTTGGCGTTGACTGTAGCAAGGTTGTTGATGTAGATCGCTGTCACGATCATTGCCCCGACGGCACTCCGGTAGCACGGAAAAGAGGGGGAGAGAGCCCCCCTCCTTCTTCTTCCTTGCCCTCCCCCTAGATGGGAGGATGGTTTCCCCTCTGGTCCATGACCTCCATGGCGGCTGATACATCCACAACGTATCTTTAATTTTTAATTGTTCCATGCTATTATATTATCAATCTTGGATGTTTTACATTCATTTTCTAGCAACTTTATATCATTTTTTGGGACTAACCTATTGACATAATGCCTAGTGTCAGTTGTTGTTTTTTGCTTGTTTTTTACCTCGCAGAATATCCATATCAAATGAAGTCCAAATGCAGCAAAACTTTTTGGAGATTTTTTCTGCCCAAAAGAAACCCAGGGAGCCCAGGAGGTCTACCAGAGGAGGCTAGTGGGGCCCACAAGACACCAGCGCGCGCCAGAGGCCCCTGTCGGCGTTCTAGGAACGGGGGTCCCCAGACTTGCCTGCCTGCGGCCATGGCGTGGCTACACTGTGGGCTGTACGACCCATCTTCATCAACAAGGCATCCAAGACCTTCACGAGGGTCCAAGCCTCGCGAGGAGGACGACACCAGACTTCCTCTGGAGTGGCCTAGCCAGGCGGGCTCACGAGGATCAGAGATATCAAGGCGGGGCAAACCTCACGAGGGACTCGTGATGTGAGCCATGACGAACGGTGCTAGGCGGGTGCCAGGCGGGAGCCGGTGCGCGCAGAGTCCTTGTTTTCTCTTCGGTGCTAAGGAAGCAAGCGCAGACGAAGAGTACCAAGGGATCATGCAAAGGTTGCCATATTGGTGCAACGAGACCAAGACCAGGAGGACGACGAGGCGGAGGTCATCATGGAGACCAAGACGGCGTCACCCCAGGGATTTTCGCAGGCGAAGACCGCTTTTGTCAAGATAGCTTGTACTAGCTGTCCCCCTTCAAATTTGCCTGCTGTTGTTGGCTCCCTTCCCTCTCAACATTTGGGAAGAGGACCATGGCCTCTATAAATAGGACTAGCCACCACGGTAGGAGGCAACTAATCTGAAACTGATCCGGAACTGGTTCAGATCTTCCTCAGCAACACAAACTCAAGAACACCCCAACCTTAGGAGGTCTTTCTTCCCTTGTACTATTCATCATCAGCCCAAGAGGCTATCCGTCCACCACCACACTGGAGTAGGGTATTACACCACAACGATGGCCCGAACCAGTATAAACCTCGTGTCTCTTTCTGTGTTGTGAGTTCGCCGAGTTCGTCCGTGAGATCCTAGCGAGCTTGAGCGTAGATCGGTAGGAGGGAAAGACTTCGCGCGCCCACATCCGACATTTGGCGCGCCAGGTAGGGGTGCGCCGTCGTTTCTCTCCCGTCGGTTCGTCGCTCCGTCGCTCCATTGTTTCCATGACGGACACTCGCCGTGCTCGAGCTGAGCGTCGGGCTGCCCTCTCTGCCCGTGTTGCTCAGACGGCTCCCGTAGGTGGGCCACCTCATCGTTCTCCGTCTCCCGTCACCAACGCTGCCAACGGCCCAGTGGGGAACGAGCAGCAGGCGTCCTCACTGCATCCCTCGGTGCGGCAGGACGGCCGCACCGCTACTCCGTCGCTCACCCATGATGGTTCTTCGTCCCGCGCGCACCGCCCTCCCATGGAGGCACGAGCTGCGCTCATCACGGCGAACGAGCTCCTGCGCTACCGCCCTGTTGACGACGTGTAGGAGGAGTGGCTCGATCGCACCGAGCTCATCCGTGACGCAGGGGGCTCTCCAGCGCCATCCAACTCTCTGCCTCCTCCTCAACCAGCCGCGGGCGACGGGGCTTATGGCGTGCCTCCACCACCTCAACCCCAAGACAGTGCCTTGGCACCATGGCGCGCACCTCCGTGGCATGATCCACCGCGCCCAGCGCACGCACACCAAGAAAGAAGCTGCCAAGAAATCCCGCGATCGCGAGAAGCTGCGCCGGTGCTCCCCACGCCACCTCGTCAGGACCGCGCACCGCCTGCAACGGCGCAGCGCGAACCCCGTCAAGACCAGGATCCACCCTCGAAGCGGGCCCCAGCAACCACAGCCGGCTGCCATGCCTTTCACCCCCGAGCTGCGTAGCGTCGCTTGGCCAGGCATTTTCAAGCCAGACCTGCCTCCTCGCTATGACGGCACCGCAGACCCCGCGGAGTTCCTACAGCTCTACAGACTGAGCATCGAAGCGGCCAACGGCGACGAAAAAGTCATGGCGAACTGGTTCCCCATGGCTCTCAAGGACGGGGCCTGCTCTTGGCTCCTGAACCTGCAGCACGGCTTGATCTCCTCCTGGGACGAGATGCGCGACCGCTTCGTCGCCAACTTCCAGGGAACTCGTGACCGCCCACCGGCCGCGGGCGAGCTACGCCGCATCAAGCATCATCCATGAGGGACTCTCCAGAAGTACATCCAGCGCATCAACAACACCCGCCTCAAGATCCCCAAGGTCACGGACGAGGCCATCATCTCCGCGTTCTCCGACGGCGTCCGTGACGTCAAGATGAAGGAAGAGCTGGCTATCCATGAGGAGCTCTGCACTTCTCATGAGCTGTTCAACCTTGCGACCAAGTGCGCATGAGCTGAGGAGGGGCGTCTTTCTCTCCTCGAGCTGCCAGTTGCAGGAGCAGAAGAAAAGAAGGCCAAGGCCAAGGACGTGAAGTGCAAGGAGGCAGTTGTGCTCGCAGCGGAGCCCGACACCATGCGAGGCAGAGACCAGCCCGAGTCGTCCAAGAACAATCGGCCGTTCTACGCCTTCCACAACCTAAACACCCACAACACCAAAGACTGCCAGGAGCTCAGAGCCATACGAGAAGGACGCTACGGTCAACACCCCGAGCGCAACGACCGGGGCTACGGCCGCGGAGGAGGACGTGGAGGCGGACGCTGGGACGACCGTGGCCCACGCCAGGAGTGGCGCGACCGGCCTCGCGAGGACCGCTGGCAGGACCAATGTCGGCGTTCTGGGAACGGGGGTCCCCAGACTTGCCTGCCTGCGGCCTGCAGCGTGGCTCAAAGGGGGCCCAGCGCGGCCCATCTTCATCAACACAGACCCAAGACCCTCGCGAGGGTCCAAGCCTTGCGGGGCAGACGACACAGAGCTTCCTCAGGCACGGCCTCATCAGGCTGTCTCGCGAGGAGGCGGAGAGATCAAGGCGGGGTACCTCACGATGTGCCCATGACGCAAGCCATGACGACCAAGGGTGCCAGGAGGGCGCCAGCCTGCACAGTGTCCTCCCTTTCCTCTTTGGTGCAAAGGGAGCAAGCGCAGGCGAGAGGATCAAGCAAAGGCACCCGTTTCGGTGAAACGAGACCAAGACCAACTCCGCGACAAGGAAGAAGTCATTGTGGAGCCCAAGCCGGCGTCATCACCAGAGCCTTTGGCAGGCGAGGACCAACTTTAGTCAAGATAAGTGTACCAGATGTTCCCCTTCAAAATGGCCAATTGTTGGCTCCCTTCCCGCTCGATATTTGGGAGGAGGCCCGAGGCCTTTGCCTATAAATAGGACTAGCCAACCCCAGAGTAGGGGACGGACCAATTGGCGAACAGGCAGATAAAGAGAGATGGGACGAATCGATCGGCAATCAGATAGAAAGAGAGAGAGAGAAGGGTGACTGAACTCGCCTAGCAGTTCATCGCCCTATCTAAGAACAGGCCCTCGCGAGGCTGTTCTTCCTTGTATTGTTCATCATCAGCCCAAAAGGCAATCCACCACACCACACACTGGAGTAGGGTATTACACCACATCGGTGGCCCAAACCAGTATAAACTCTGTGTCTCTTGTGTTGTTCTTCTTGATAGCTTAGATCCTTGCGAGGCGGAGGGGTGCAGGTAGGTAGGAAGCGTAATTTCCGCGCGCACCCCAGAGTTCGAACCTCAAGGGTCTACCGGAACCCTAATTCCGACAACCAACCTCGTGAGGCGCCTGGAGGGAGCCTGCTCGCGAGGATCGCCCCCAGGTTAACACCGGTCTTACCGCGCTGCCGCCACCAAGAAGGAACGACGACCACCACCAGGACGAGGGGGCTGGGGGCTTCCAGGAGCCACGTGCGATCACTTGCATCTTGGGCGACCTTTTAGTGCATCTTCAAACAGTTCGCTCGCGAGGTGAACGTCGCGCTCCCCAAGCTCGAGGCCACACGCCCTCTGAGGTGGTCCCAATGTGCCATCACCTTCAACTCGGCAGACCAGCTCAAGTGCGCGGCCCCCGCAGGCGCACTCCCTATGCTATGCTCCCCAGTCATCAGCAATGTGCAAGTCACCAAGACTCTCATCGATGGCGGCGCAGAGCTCAACGTCCTGTACGTCGACACGTTCGACAACCTTCAAGTTCCCTATGACCAGCTCCAGCCAAACAAGCCTTTGTTAGGAGTGACTGATGGTTCCACCACACCGATAGGGCAAGTTCTCCTTCCCGTCATCTTCGGCAAGCGCGACAACTACCGCACCGAGCTCATCGACTTCAACGTCGCACACATCCGCCTGCCGTACAATGCCATCCTCGGATACCCAGCCCTGGCCAAGTTCATGGCAGTCATCCATCACGGCTATAACATTCTCAAGATGCCAGGAAGTGGAGGAATCATCACAATCCCGTGTGAGGAGAGGGATGCGGTATGCTCTCTTGAGCGCGCCTTCCAGGCCGCAGCCATCGACGACCCCGATAGCAGAAGTGAAGGCCCTCCGGAGACCGTCCCCAAGAAGAAGTTGTCGTGGCGCGTAGGAACCCAAGGAGATGGTGCCGCGTCAGGAGCCTCGTCCGGATCAGCCCCCGCTCCAGGGGCGCCTCCCTCCATCGGATAGGAAGGCACGCCCGGCGCCCTCCTCGGGCAGGGCTCGAGGGCTCTCTTCTATGGGGCCTCAGACCTTGCCAACCTCACGAGGGCGGCGCTTGGGCACCACTTGGAGGCGTGTTTCGCGACACGTCCCCCTCAGGAGAACACAGGGCAGGGACTGCCCACCATCCAGGAATTCATCACCAAGACCACCCATGAACTGCAAGAAGCAAGGGCCATGCGCGGCCACGACCGCTCACAAGGCGCAACTCCCCATACAAGCGAGGATGGCGGGCTACGTCTCTGCATCGACATCCCAGGGCTCAACAGGGCCGCATCTCAGGAGCGCTTCTGGCCATCGCGTGCGGGCCACTGTGAGGGCCCACCACACAACTACGTTCGCATGCCCTTCGGCTTGCCGAGCGTGACGTCAGTCCATCAGCGCAACTTGCGGCATGTGCTGGCGTCTCAGGACGCCAGGATCCGCGTCGTTCAGGAGGAGATGGAGATGTTCTTCAGGGAACCTCCTGACCCTCCAGAGCCTCCCGAGGCTCAGGGTCCCGGTGGCTCATGAGGGTCATCCCTTCAACGCATGGCTTCAGCTACATAAACTCTACTTCGTCTACAGAACCAGGTGACACCTTCCAAGTTCGTTTAAGCTGGGAGCGCCCCTCGGGCTGCATTATTCCCAGGTCACGTGGGTCCGTCCCTGTAGCATGTATCCCCTTTGCTTAAGTTTGTAGCTTACCTTGCTCGGGGCGCCCCTCGGGCTGCATCATCCCCAAGCCACTCGGGCCAGACCCAGTGGCATGTATCTTCCTGCATTTATCCAACTCAATCTGCCTTATGCCTAACCTGCAAACGGCTATCGCCTCCCACGGGGCCTTCACACAGGCACGGCGCTGGTGCATGGGTCCGTCCCTGCCACGTTCGACAAATCTGAGTGGTCGAGCACTGGCTCGTGGCACACGCCGCACACGTCACCTCACCAGGCCCTCGGTGCCTTCGCCTCACCCAGAGCAACCAGCGGCAGGCTAACAGCTGTAGCAGTCAACCATGTTCCTTCTTGTGCCTGTTAACAGGAGTCCCGAGGGAAGCGTAGCAGGTGGCACCGCGAGCCTCCTTTTCCTCGTGCGATCCGCTTGCGCATTAAAAGGGGGGCTCCTGAGCATCGCGACTCAGGAGCTCCTACTAGCTCTCTAGCCCTCACCCCCAGCCTTGACCACGACATCGCGACCTGGCATACCAGCGGTGGCTGATCTTGCTCGAGGGCCGGGACCCGAGGACGTAGAGCACTAAGGAGAGCACGGGTAAGGGAAACTCGTACGGGCCAACCTATTATGCCACACAAGTTGGCGCACAACCCTAGCGCAACATCATGAGACGCCGCGAAGTCAACAAGGTAAGTCCCGCACTCAGATCAACTAAGTGTTTTGAGCTTCATGGCTGCCCGCGCCCTGCCGCAACTCCCGTTGCGGCCACGTCAACTCCCTTTCTCTCTTTACCATGGCTGCTTGGGCGCTAAGGGGGACCTCCTGCGCATCGCGACTCAGGGGCTCTTACTGGACCTCAGGCCGCGCACCTCTTGGCCTTGACCACGGCACACGACCTGGCATACCAGCGACGGATGTAGCCGCCTTGGGACCGGGACCCGTCAGCGTAGAGCAACAAGCTATTGCGAGGAAAGAAATTGAGGGAGCGAGCCTTAACGGGATATGCGTTCACCAAATTCTTATTACAAGGAAGATGAACAAGAAAGACATTACAGACCCTTACATGCCCCCACGGGGTGACTCGCGATCTTTCACAGGGAACAAAAGTTGTCACTAAGAGGAATCCTACCTACACCCTTCCATGGCCGACGCCATCATCAACAGTGGTCCACGGGAAGCCGGTGCCAACCCATCCAGATCAGCGGCAACGGCGACCGGACGCCGTGGCCTTGCTCCGAGCGCGGCAAGTGCTCGGAGGAACATAGCTATCGTCGCTCGTCTCCGGAGTCTCATAAAGCTCGGGAGAGCTGACGGACTACCACGAACTGCCGTTGCCGCTGGAGTGCTCGCGAGCGGGATGCGCAATGACCTGGCGCTCCTCTCCAGGGCAGCACTCCAAGCGGCGGCCCTTGGCGTCGAAGACCTTGAGGAAGAGCATGGAGGCGTCGTCATACTCTAAGTCGATTGCGAGGGCCCCTCTCGCACGGCAAACCCGCGTGTTCTCGCCCCAGCCGCGGGTCATGTAGATCTTGCCGGAGGGGACCGCTTCGATCTCCGCTCCGGTCGCCGGGGCGCTGCAGTTGGCGTGCTACAGCCGGAGCTCGAGCGCCCCCCCTCAGCGGCATCACGTCGGAGAAGAACCGTGGGAAGCGGATCTAGGAGGTTGGTAGCATCGGCGCCCACAACACCAGCTCGTGCGAGGAGTCAGCGGCGTGCAGCCTAGGGGCGACGGCGTGAGGCGCCATGGCGTGACGACCCTGGACACGGCGCGGGCGGTGCTGCTCGTCACTCCGTCCTCCCGAGCCCTCGGCTCGGGCGTACAAGGGTAGCGGGAACCCCGGTGGGGGCCGCTCACACCAAGGCCTCGTCACTACTTGCAACGCCACCTCATCACGGCGGTGGATCGCCCGCTTCTTCGGCGGAAGTGGCTCTGGATCGTCACGGGGAGCTTTCCCCTTCTATTTGGACGAAAACCTTCTAATGGGCACCATTATTGTTAGTAGCATAGAGAGGAGGACGAAGCAAGCAAGCAAGGAGAATATGGGCAATGGAGGCTCCGCCCCCTCCCCATTTATAGCGAGAGGAGGCCAACCGACTTCTCCTACGATCGCAGGTAATGATGGTTTTCCTTGCATGACGCAGGGACTCGTCAAATCGTGCAGTTGCCGAGGCAGCGTGGGGAAGCGGAGACGCCCACGTCTAGTCAACCGCCATGCGTCGACCGAGGCCGCAGGCTTTTGGGGCCCGCGGCACTCCGAACTTGACCCTTGGCTTTGCCGCGAAGCCAAGCCCGAGCACGCCTTGGGCCCGGGGGCTACTGTCGGTGTTCTGGGAATGGGGGTCCCCAGACTTGCCTGCCTGCGGCCCATGGCGTGGCTACGCTGCGGGCCGTACGGCCCATCTTCATCAACAAGGCATCCAAGACCTTCGCGTGGGTCCAAGCCTCGCGAGGCGGACGACACCAGACTTCCTCTGGAGTGGCCTAGCCAGGCAGGCTCACGAGAAGCAGTGATATCAAGCCGGGGCAAACCTCACGAGGGACTCGTGACGTGAGCCATGACGAACGGCGCCAGGCGGGTGCCGATGCACGCAGTCCTTGTTTCCTCTTCGGTGTTAAGGAAGCAAGCGCAGATGAAGAGTACCGAGGCATCAGGCAAAGGTTGCCATATTGGTGCAACGTGAACAAGACCAGGAGGACGGCGAGGCGGAGGTCATCGCGGAGCCCAAGACGGCGTCACCCCAGGGCTTTTCGCAGGCGAACACCGCTTTTGTCAGGATAGCTTGTACTAGATGTCCCTCTTCAAATTTTCCCGCCGTTGTTGGCTCCCTTCCAGCTCAACATTGGGAAGAGGACCAGGGCCTCTATAAATAGGACTAGCCACCACAGTGGGAGGCAACTAATCTGAATTTGATCCGGAACTGGTTCAGATCTTCCTCAGCAACACAAACTCAAGAACACCCCAACCTCAGGAGGTCGTTCTTCCCTTGTACTGTTCATCATCAGCCCAAGAGGCAATCCATCCACCATCACACTGGAGTAGGGTATTACACCACAACGGTGGCCCGAACCAGTATAAACCTCGTGTCTCTTTCTGTGTTGTGAGTTGATACGTCTCCAATGTATCTATAATTTTTTATTGCTCCATGCTATATTATCTAGTGTTTTGAACCATATTGGGCTTCATTTTCCACTTTTATATTACTTTTGGGACTAACCTATTAACCGGAGGCCCAGCCCAGAGTGTTGTTTTTTTGCCTATTTTAGTGTTTCGAAGAAACGAAATATCAAACGGAGTCCAAACGGAATGAAACCTTCGGGAACGTGATTTTCTCAACAAATAAGATCCAGGAGACTTGGACCCTCCATCAAGAAAGGAGGAAGGCGGCCACGAGGGTGGAGGGCGCCCCCCTAGGGCGCGCCCCCTGCCTCGTGGGCCCCCCTTTGCTCCACCGACGTACTCCTTCCTCCTCTATATACCTACGTACACCCAAACAATCAGATATGGAGCTAAAAACCTAATTCCACCGCCGCAACCTTCTGTACCCACGAGATCCCATCTTGGGGCCTGTTCCGGAGCTCTGCGGAGAGGGCATCCACCATGGAGGGCTTCTACATCATCATAGCCCCTCCGATGAAGTGTGAGTAGTTTACCTCAGACCTTCGGGTCCATAGTTAGTAGCTAGATGGCTTCTTCTCTCTTTTTGAATCTCAATACATTGTTCTCCCCCTCTCTCGTGGAGATCTATTCGATGTAATCTTCTTTTTGCGATGTGTTTGTTGAGACCGATGAATTGTGGGTTTATGATCAAGTCTATCTATGAACAATATTTGAATCTTCTCTGAATTCTTTAATGTATGATTGGTTATCTTTGCAAGTCTCTTCGAATTATCAGTTTGGTTTGGCCTACTAGATTGGTTCTTCTATCAACGGGATAAGTGCTTAGCTTTGGGTTCAATCTTGCGGTGTCCTTTCCCAGTGACAGTAGGGGCAGCAAGGCACGTATTCTATTGTTGCCATCGAGGATAACAAGATGGGGTTTTTATCATATTGCATGAAACTATCCCTCTACATCATGTCATTTTTCTTAAGGCGTTACTTTGTTTTTAACTTAATACTCTAGATGCATGCTGGATAGCGGTCGATGAGTGGAGTAATAGTAGTAGATGCAGGCAGGAGTTGGTCTAATTGTCTCGGACGTGATGCCTATATACATGATCATAACTAGATATTCTCATAACTATGCTCAATTCTGTCAATTGCTCAACAGTAATTTGTTCACCCACCGTAGAATACTTATGCTCTTGAGAGAAGCCACTACTGAAATCTATGGCCCCCGGGTCTATTCTCATCATATCAATCTCCAATCACTTTATTATTGCTTTGCTTTTTTACCTTACCTTTTATTTTACTTTGCATCTTTATATCAAAAATACCAAAAATATTATCTATCATCTCTATGAGATCTCACTCTCGTAAGTGGCCGTGAAGGGATTGACAACCCCTAATCGCGTTGGTTGCGTTGAGCTATTTGTTTTGTGTAGGTACGAGGGACTCGCGCATAGCCTCCTACTGGATTGATACCTTGATTCTCAGAAACTGAGGGAAATACTTACTCTACTCTGCTGCATCACCCTTTCCTCTTCAAGGAAATCGAACGCAGTGCTCAAGAGGTAGCAGGAAAATTTCTGGTGCCGTTGCTGGGGAGTCTACGCAAAAGTCAACATACCAAGTACCCATCACAATCCCTTATCTCCCACATTACATTATTTTCCATTTGCCTCTCGTTTTCCTCTCCCCCATTTCACTCTTGCCGTTTTATTCACCCTTCCTCCGTTCAATCTTGTGTTACCATGTGCCTTCTTTTTTCTTACATCTTCGCTTGCTAAAAGTTTATGGATCCTCATCCGCTTGCCAATCTTTTTAAGAGACCCAATTATTATGAACCAATTCCTAGTGATTTGGATGCTGTCGGCGTTCTGGGAACGGGGGTCCCCAGACTTGCCTGCCTGCAGCCTGCGGCGTGGCTCAAAGGGGGCCCATCACGGCCCATCTTCATCAACACAGACTCAAGAACCTCGCGAGGGGCCAAGCCTCGCGGGGCGGACGACACGGAGCTTCCTCAGGCACGGCCTCATCAGGCTGTCTCGCGAGGAGGCGGAGAGATCAAGGCGGGGTACCTCACGAGGTGCCCATGAGGCAAGCCATGACGACCAAGGGCGCCAGGCGGGCGCCAGCCCGCGCAGTGTCCTCCCTTTCCTCTTTGGTGCTAAGGGAGCAAGCGCAGACGAGAGGATCAGGCAAAGGCACCCGTTTTGGTGCAACGAGACCAAGACCAACTCCGCGACAAGGAAGAAGTCATTGTGGAGCCCGAGCCGGCGTCATCACCAGAGCCTCTGGCAGGCGAGGACCAAGTTTAGTCAGGATAAGTGTACCAGATGTTCCCCTTCAAAATGGCCAATTGTTGGCGCCCTTCCCGCTCAATATTTGGGGAGAGGCCCAGGGCCTTTGCTTATAAATAGGACTAGCCAACCCCGGGGTAGGGAGGTCGACCTATCTGGCTAGAGATCAAGAAACAGAGAGAGAGAGAGAAGGGCGACTGAACCCCTCTAGCAATTCATCGCCCTAGTCAAGAACAGGCCCTCGCGAGGCTGTTCTTCCTTGTATTGTTCATCATCAGCCCAAGAGGCAATCCACCACACCACCACACTGGAGTAGGGTATTACACCACATCGGTGGCCCGAACCAATATAAACTCTGTGTCTCTTGTGCTGTCTTTTCGATAGCTTAGATCCTTGCGAGGCGGAGGGGTACTGGTAGGTAGGTAGGAAGCGTAATCTCCGCGCGCACCCCAGAGTTCGAACCTTAAGGGTCTGCCGGAACCAGAAATCCGACATTTGGCCGCGAGGAGCCGCCAGCGCCTCCGGAGCCTCCCGAGGCCCCAGGGCCTGGGGGCTTGTGAGGATCGGCTTCCGCAGCCCACCGAGTCTGCTGCACCAACACTACTTCGTCTTCAACATCATCAGGTGACATATTTCAAGTTTCATTTCCAGTTGGGAGCGCCCCCCAGGGCTGCATTATTCCCAGGCCGCGTGGGTCTGTCCCAGCGGCATGTATCCCTTTTATTTCGTGTCGTTAGCTTAATTTGTTGGGGGCGCCCCTCGGGCTGCATCATCCCCAAGTCGCTCGGGCCTGACCCAGTGACGCCTGCCTTCCCAACATCTATTTTGAATGAATCCACTCCTTCGCGGCTAATGTGTCTGACCTAGTTGCCCACTCAACTGACGCAAACTGACGGAGCTGCTCCCAAACGGCATGGCGCTTGCGCATGGGTCCGTCCCTGCAACGCCGACAAACCTGATTGGCTGAGCTCTGGCCGCGGCAGCCCCGCACTGCGCCACCTCGTCAAGCCCTCAGTGCCTCACCACCCCTCGGAAGCAACCAACGGCTGACTGTCAATTTCCATGGCAATCCCTTGCTCTTTCTATGATGGTCTGCAGGATCCCCTAAAGGAGACGCGTCAGGCGAGGCCCTTGCGGAGCCTCCTTCACTCTCAACCGCTTGCACGTTAAAGGGGGTGTGCCTGAGCATCACGACTCAGGGCTCCTACTGGCTCTCCAGCCCTCACCCTCTGGTCTTAACCACGGCATCGCGACCTGGCATACCAGCGACGGCCGAGACTCGCTCGAGGGCCGGGACCCGAGGACGTAGAGTAGAAAGGGGAGCAAAGGCGAGAGGGGAGGAGCACGCGAGGACCTCGTCGAGCAACCTCACGCCTGCCGATGCACGGACCCGGCAACACACCAGGGAGCGGTCCCTGATCCTTGAGATAAGTCACTACCCAGAAGCACCAGCCACCGTGGCACTGTCCCCGCACCTAATGCAATCCCGTGTTAGCGACGCCGCCCTCCTTTCTCACCGAACGATGGCTGCTTGAGCGCCAAGGGGGACCTCCTGAGCATCGCGACTCAGGGGCTATTACCGGACCTCGGGTCGCTCACCTCCTGGCCTTGACCATGGCATCGCGACCTGGCATACCAGCGACGGCTGAAGCCGCCTTGGGACTGGGACCTGTCGGCGCAGAGCACCAAGCCCTCATGAGGTTCGAAAGGAAGGACTGAGCTAAAACGGAATGAGAAACTCGCGCAATTCTACATCAAGGGTTGTATTAACAAATGGGATTACGGACACCTTACAAGCCCCCGCGGGGCGCAACATTGATTCATCGCAGGGAACGGATCCTAGAGGGACGCTAACTACACATGCCCCAGCAAAAGACGCCATCATCAACTGTGGGCCGTCAAGCACCGGCGCCAACCCCATCCAGATCAGAGTCGGCGGCGACCCGACGAGCCCGCCCTGCTCCAGGAGCGGCGCCGGCTCGGGGGCTCGTAGCTGTCGTCGCTCGTCTCCGGAGTCACGAAGAGTTCTCCGGAATCGCTGGATCCTCCGCCGTCTCCGCCCGAGGAGCCGCCAAGGGGTCGGTCGGCGGGCACGGTCCTCGCCGTGGCAGGGTCTCGACCACCTCTCCTGGGGCAGCACTCCAGCCGGCGCCCGTTCGCGTCAAAGACCTTGAAGAACATCACCGAGGCACCGTCGTACTCCAAGTGGATCACGAGGGCGCCTCTCGTCCTGCAAACCCGGGCGATTTCGCCCCAGCCTCGAGTCATGAAGACCTCGCCCGAGGCAACGACTGCGACCTCCGCCTCGGTCACAGGGGTGCTGCAGCCAGCGTGCTGCAGCCACAGTTCCAGGCGTTCTCCCCGCGGGATGATGGAGGCAAAGAAGGGAGGAAGGCGAATCCAAGACTGAGGACGCATCGCGCGCGGAGCACGAACTCTCCAGAGGAGCCCTCGGCGTGGACCCCGGGGGGACGACCCACACCTTCGTGATCCGTTGGCGCCGACGACGGCGTTAGCCGTGGCGATCGGCATCAACCCCGTCAGATCCCTCGATGTGGGCAGACAAGGGGAGCGGGAACCCCGGCGGTGCCCACTTGCCCCAAGGCCTCGACACCTCCTGAAGAGTCCCCTCATCCCGGCGGCGGAGGGCGAGCCGTTTCTTTGGCGGGAGCGGGTCTGGTTCCTCTCGGAGGGCCTTTCCTTTCTCTGCCGTCGAGAACCGGCGGATCGGAGCCATCTCAGCAAGGCGGAGCAAGGATCGGGAAGAAGGAGAAGCAAGGGAGATGGACTGGAACGACGCGCGCCGTTCCGTACTTATAGCCGGCGAAGGCCAACCGTCGGCCTCAACGATCCCAGGTAATCATGACCCGTTTTTCATGCAGGGACTTGTCCAATCCATGCAGATGCCGAGGCGTCATGGGGGGGGGGGGGGCGGAGACGCCCACGTCCAATCAACCGCCACGCGGCGCCCAAGGCCGCCGGCTGTTAGGGCCCGCGGTGCTTCGCACTAGCCCTTTCGCCTCACTGCACGGCCAAGTCCGGGCGCGCCTTGGGCCCGGGGGCTACTGTCGGCGTTCTGGGAACGGGTGTCCCCAGACTTGCCTGCCTGCAGCCTATGTAGTGGCTCAAAAGGGGCCTAGCACGGCCCATCTTCATCAACACAGACTCAAGAACCTCGCGAGGGGCCAAGCCTCGCGGGGCGGACGACATGGAGCTTCCTCAGGCACGGCCTCGTCAGCCTGGCTCGCGAGGAGGCGGAGAGATCAAGGCAGGGTACCTCACGAGGTGCCCATGACGCAAGCCATGACGACCAAGGGCGCCAGGCGGGCGCCAGCCCGTGTAGTGTCCTCCCTTTCCTCTTTGGTGCTAAGGGAGCAAGCGCAGACGAGAGGATCAGGCAAAGGCACCCGTTTTGGTGCAACGAGACCAAGACCAACTCCGCGACAAGGAAGAAGTCATTATGGAGCCCGAGCCGGCGTCATCACCAGAGCCTCTGGCAGGCGAGGACCAACTTTAGTCAGGATAAGTGTACCAGATGTTCCCCTTCAAAATGGCCAATTGTTGGCGCCCCTCCCGCTCAATATTTGGGGAGAGGCCCAGGGCCTTTGCTTATAAATAGGACTAGCCAACCCCGGGGTAGGGAGGTCGACCTATCTGGCTAGAGATCAAGAAACAGAGAGAGAGAGAGAGAAGGGCGACTGAACCCCTCTAGCAGTTCATCGCCCTAGTCAAGAACAGGCCCTCGCGAGGCTGTTCTTCCTTGTATTGTTCATCATCAGCCCAAGAGGCAATCCACCACACCAGCACACTGGAGTAGGGTATTACACCACATCGGTGGCCCGAACCAGTATAAACTTTGTTTCTCTTGTGCTGTGTTTTCGATAGCTTAGATCCTTGCGAGGCGGAGGGGTACTGGTAAGTAGGAAGCGTAATCTCCGCGCGCACCCCAGAGTTCGAACCTCAAGGGTCTGCCGGAAACCGAAATCCGACAGATGCACTAGTTTATCTTTATAAGGTTTTGCTTGAAATCCGGGAAGTGACTCGCGATAGATCTATGAATAAAAAGCATGATTGCAATGATTTCATTATAAATTCTTTTGATGTCAATTGTGCTAATAAGATGCAAAACCCTAAGCTTGGGGATGCTAGTTTTGCTATGTCTACTACTTGTTGCAATGATCATGATTGGGGTGATTCTTCTTATGATCTTAAAAATTTATTTAAGCCCCATGATGAATATGAGATTGATAATATTGTTTGCAATAATATTTTAAGTGGGTTCGGAAGAGTGTCAACTTTAGATCCCACATATTTGGAGAATGTTCAATCTTATGAAGTTTTTGATAAAAGTGGGTTTGGAGAGGTCATGACTTTAGTTAATGATAATCCCACTATTTTGGAAAAGTGTCAACTTTGCATGCCACTAGTGCAGAACCGGGCAATAGCACCGGTTCGTAAGGCCCTTTAGTGCCGGTTCCACAACCGGCACTAAAGGCCCCCCCTTTAGTACCGGTTCAGCACGAACCGGTGCAAAAGGCCAACCGCGTGGCACGAGCCAGCTCCAGGGGCAGGGAGCCCTTTAGTGTCGGTTGGTAACACCAACCAGTACTAAATGTTTGTGGGTTTTTGTTTTATTTTTTATTTTTCCTTTAAATTTGTGTTATCAATTTAATTTAGGATTGTTTTACGTTATAATGAGTTGTTATACTTGATATGGATATGGATATGGCATATATATATATATACTTGATCACTTAGCTAGGATCCAGATATCGAGTTCAAACTAATTTGCGGTTTCTTTCATGCATACATGATATATATAATAACTCATCATCATCATCATCATCACATATTAATAAATAAATAAACTCTTGCATCATATCATCACCAACAACAGTATATATATATATACTAGCTAGCTAAAAATCATCATAGTCGTCATTAATTACCACTATTTAATCATCATAGTCATTACCGCTATATATATCTAATCACCACCAACACTAACTTAGAGAAGAAACATTCACTTGTAACAGAAGCAAAGATATCATCGAGTTCAACATGGTCATGATATTATAAGCGTTGACAAGCAACTCACTATTTGAGATTAATTAAGTTCAGGACAATACGAGCATGAACTAGCTAAATCACTCCTGTTGCTCCCTCTCAGGTAGAATAGCATAGAACAGTATAGCTCTCCTGATTCATCATACTGGAGCATGCAGATGAATCTGTCTCCTAATCTTGGGTTGCACTTCTCCTTGCTGCCCCCTAGTACTTCTCTGCGGTCGTTAACAATTTTTCTCCAATCTTTCACTATTAAGCATTCTTCGCTTTCAGAAATCCTGAATGCACTCATGTGCAATGTAGGAAATCTTGGTCATAAGCTAACCATTGACATGCGACCTTTTGTCTCGATCCACTGAGGCACAACTGTCATTGGGAGTCCCTGTTGAAGAACATCGTATAGTAATTAATATACTTAGCAATGAAAGTTTAGCTTCAAAAATAATGTATGCAAAAGATGCACTAAGGACAAATAGTAGTTCAATACGATCACTATTGGTCGCACGTTTTGAGTACTAACATTTCTAAGTTGAGGATTAAAATTTGTCTTGACAGTAGGAAGATCCTCAAGCCATGAAACATAATGACTTATCTCCTCGCAGTTTAGTTGAGCCCCGGGGCAGTAGTAGGTCCTGTCTACCAAGCGCCAGACATGTTTGCTTGAACCGAAATAAGCTGACAATACAAATTAGTTGTCAACTATTTTTGAATAAACAATATCAAAGACATAAACATATGCATGCATGGTTGAGAAAAACTCACATAATGGTAGAACTAGAGGCGTTTGCACATCGACCCAGATGTCTCTATTACCTTCAATATCATCTTCTGGACGAATATCAAAGGTGATAACCATATCAGGCTCAAATGCATAAGCCTTGCATAGTGCTTGCCAAGTTTTGCATTCAAAATGGGTGTATGTGTCTCCATTATATAATTTGACGTTGAAAGTATACCCATGCTCGGTCTTCAAGTAAACTCTCTTTACCTCCATATCATCTATAGCACTAAAACCTATCTTATCCAAGACAAAAATTCTTGCATGGCAGGGGATGCGCTAGTCAAATAGTGAAAATTTAAAATTATAAGTTGAAGCAAATGAAGCATAAGTCATGCTTTAAAATTATAAGTTGAAGCAAATGAAGCATAAGTTTTGCATTCAAATAATAATTGCCGTTGTGACTTACTGTATCCACTTCGAATGTCTCATCCAGCTTGATGCTGAAGCTCCTACCATCAACAAGGAAATTTCTGTCACACAGGCGGCGCTGGTCTTCACAGTGTTCACAGATAATGAAATCTTTCTCGTCGTCAGATGACATTTCCTATGTTCATATAGGTGAAACATGCATTAAAGACTTATTACTATCTAAAATTAATTAATATCTAGGTAATTCAAATATATATTCATCTAACATTTGACATTAATATATCTAACTATATTCATCTCTAACAATTGACATTACTATATATTTAACTTTTCTATCTAATTCATCTAACATTCGACAGTAATCTAACATTTATATAAACTAAAAATATATAAAAAGTTAAATAAACGGAAAAACTCATTAACAAATAATATTTTAATTAGATCATCAAATCTCAGATACCTAAATTTTCTTACCAAAAATAAACTAATTATATTAATTATTCAACTAGTTCAAATCTCATATACCTAAATAAACTAGTTCGACAATTTTATTACTAAAAATAAACTAGATATATTAATTATTCAACTAGTTCAAATCTAATATACCTAATTAATATATATCTAGCTATTCATCTCTAACAATTGACATTGATATATATTTAACTTTTCTATCTAATTCATCTAACATTCGACATTAATCTAAGATTCGATCATCTAATTAACTTTTCTAAAAAACAGAAAATAAGTAAAAAATGTGTGTGTGTGTGTATGTGTGTGTATGCATGTGCGTGTACGTGTGTGTGTATACTGCAGTGCCGCCCCATACGCCGCCGCCCCGTACGTACGAGCGGGGGCGCCGGCGTACGGGGCGGGGGCGGCGGCGTACGTACGGGCCGTCCAGTGCGCGCGGCGCAGGTGCGAGAGAGACGTACGGCCGCGGCGACGACGACGGACGGCGGCGGCGTTCGGGGCGGCGGCGCGAGACGACGACGACGGGCGGCGGCGGGGACAGCGACGTCGACGACGGACGACGGGCGACGGGCGGCGACGACGGGATCGAGTGGCGCGCGGCGATGTCTCGCGAGAGGTTGGAGACGAAGTGGGGAGATGAAACTGAAATTTTCGTAAGTGCTATATATATAGGATGGGCCTTTAGTACCGGTTCATGGCTCCAACCGGTACTAAAGGCCTATTTTCGCCAGGCCAAGCGGCGGGAAACGAAGGCCTTTAGTACCGGTTGGAGCCACCAACGGGTACAAAAGGGGGGCCTTTAGTACCGGTTGGAGCCACCAACCGGTACTAAAGGCCTTGCGCTGGCACCCCGGGGTGCACAAAGTTTAGTCCCACCTCGCCGGGTGAAGGGCAGCCGCACTGGTTTATAAACCCAGCCGCGGCTGCCTCTTTGAACTCCTCTATATAGCAGGCTTGTGGGCCTAACTTCTGCGATCTGCCCTGTGAGTCTGCTGGGCCTTTAGGGCCTGTAATTGCACGCCCGTGGCCTAGCAGGCCCATAGGGCAGCGCCCCAATTTTTTATAGTTTTTTCTGCTTTATTTTCTTCTATTTATTTCTGAGTAGTTTTTTTACATAGTTTTTTTCTTTTCTTCTATAGTTTTTTCTTTTCTTCTATTTTTTCTTTTCCGCTTTATTTATTTTCTTCTATTCATTTATTTTTATATACCATGCCAAGTTGATGGTTAAAACTTGATGGTCAAAGTCTGGAGTTATAACCAAAGTTAAAAAAATGAAATGCCCCAATTTTTTTATAGTTTTTTTCTTTTCTGCTTTATTTTGTTCTATTTATTTCTGAGTAGTTTTTTTATATAGTTTTTTTCTTTTCTGCTATAGTTTTTTTCTTTTCTGCTTTATTTATTTTCTTCTATTCATTTATTTTTATATACCATGCCAAGTTGATGGTTAAAACTTGATGGTCAAAGTCTGGAGTTATAACCAAAGTTTAAAAAAATGAAATGCCGAAGTGCAACTAGTTTTTGCCATAACAGAAGAAGTCCGGAGTTGTATAAGTTATTAAAAATAAAAAAAGAGGTGCAATGCTCGTTAATTAGCTTCAAGCCTTTCGGAGTACTGTAAACTGCACTCCACATAGCTCCGTGCAGTCTACCATATTCCTCAAGGCTTGAAGCTAAGCAACGTGAGCATTGAGCCTTTCTTCATCGTCTCTACTCTCAGGGCTTATAAACCGCTCCTAGTCCCTCTCTCTTCGCGAGGTGGGACTAAAAAACAGCTGACGAAGAAAGTATAGTACTGGTTCATGCCATGAACCAGTACTAAAGGTGCTCGTGGGGCCCTAGCCTTACCTGACACAACCTCATTAGTACCAGTTCGTGGCACGAACCGGTGCTAAAGGTTCGCCACGAACCGGTACTAAAGAGCTCCTCCCGCCTAGCAGTTGGAACCGGTACTAAAGAGCTCCTCCCGCCTAGCAGTTGAATGGTGCATACTGAATGCACAAAAAGTCTGGAGTTGTAATAAGTTTAAAAAATGAAATGCCTTTGTAACAGATGAGTTTAATTTCGTCAGAAACCCGAATACTTCGAAAGAGATTGTCCAGTTTGAAAGAGAAGTGCATCCAGTTTTTGTCGTAACCCTCTCTACTTTTTTGAACATGATATGTGGGTGAAATGATGATACCATGCTAAGTTTCAACTTTTTCAGAGTTCATTTGTAGTGCTTTTCAATTTCCAGGTCATTTAGTTCTCAAAACAAATCATTAAATGCATGAAAAATAGCAAACGAAGGCATAAATGGTTGAAAGTTGATGGCGTCGATTTGAATGGTGCATACTGAACGCAAAAAATATAAGAGCATTTAGATCATGATCTTATATTTCTTTACAGTTTGAATTGTCAATATGATCTTATACATCAAAAATACTATGATCATAAATGATCTTTTTGTGTACAATCTAAATTTTCAATATGAGTCCTCAACGATTTATAAACCGGTGAAGACTCATATTGCGGCCACAAATTCTACACATAGAGTTCAATGAAGACCAGGTGCTTGTGATAGTTTGAGAAGTAGCATATTTAAGGTGGTAAAAGCCTTGTTAGGGGAGCGAGGTGGGACTAAAAACAGCTAGCCATAACCTCATTAGTACCGGTTCGTGGTACGTACCGGCACTAAATGGTGATGGTGGGGCCATAGCCTGACCGCAGGCTGACACAACATCTTTAGTACTGGTTCGTGGCATGAACCGGTACTAAAGGTTCGCCACGAACCGGTACTATTGATCGCCGCCACGAACCGGCACTAATGTACACATTAGTGCCGGCTCAAATTCAAACTGGCACTAATGTGCTTCACATTTGACCCTTTTTCTACTAGTGTGCATGTGGATCGTGTTGAGAATATACTAAGTGATAGCTATTTTGTTGAATTTGCCTATGATCCTACATGTAATTATTATGAGAGAGGAAAATATGGTTGTAGGATCTTTCATGCTACTAAATTACCTCTCGTTATGTTGAGATTGCTATTGTCTCTTTCCGCTTCCTTGCATATGCTAGTTTTTGCTTGCCTTGTTTTGTTTGCCTATAAGATGCCTAAGCATAGGAAGTATGTTAGACTTAGATGTGGTTGTCACATGTTTTAGGATGCTCTCTTTGTGCTTCAATTCTTGTCTTTTATGTGGGCATCATTGAAATCTCAATGCCTAGCTAAAAAGGCTTTAAAGAAAAGCGCTTGTTGGGAGACAACCCAATATATTTCCTTTCTGTTCTTGAATAAATAATCCATCTACCTTCTGTTTAGATGTGGTTTTATGTTTTAATTAGTGTTTGTGCCAAGTTAAACCTATAGGATCTTCTTGGATGATAGTTATTTGATCTTGCTGTAATTTCCAGAAACTTTCTGTTCACAAAAATAATTGTTAAAAATAACCAGAACCTAATAAAATAGTGATTACAATTGTTGCTGATCAATAAAAAAATTGTCTAGGTCATCCCAGTACACCGCCGGAGGCATTCATATAGAGTCATATCTTATTCTAAGTATCGAGTTGTAATTGATGAGTTGTAAGAAAAATAAAAGTGTGATGATCATTATTTTTAGAGCGTTGTCCCAAGTGAGGAAAGGATGATGGAAACTATGATTCCCCCACAAGTCGGGATGAGACTCCGGACGAAAACGAAAAAAAAGAAAAAAAAAGAGGCCATAAAAAAGAGAGAAAAGGCTCAAATAAAAAAAGAGAAAAAAAATGAGAGAAAAAGAGAGAAGGGACAATGTTACTATCCTTTTTCCTCACTTGTGCTCCAAAGTAGCACCATGATCTTCATGATAGAGAGTTTCTCATTTTGTCACTCTCATATACTAGTGGGAATTTTTCATTATAGAACTTGGCTTGTATATTCCAATGATGGGCTTCCTCAAAATGCCCTAGGTCTTCGTGAGCAAGCGAGTTGGATGCACACCCACTGTCGGTGTCAAAACCGGCGGATCTCGGGTAGGGGGTCCCGAACTGTGCGTCTAGGCGGATGGTAACATGAGACAAGGGACACAATGTTTTACCCAGGTTCGGGTCCTCTTGATGGAGGTAAAACCCTACGTCCTGCTTGATTAATATTGATGATATGGGTAGTACAAAAGTAGATCTACCACGAGATCAAGGAGGCTAAACCCTAGAAGCTAGTCTATGGTATGATTGTTGTATGTTGGGGTTGTCCTACGGACTAAAACCCTCCGGTTTATATAGGCACCGGAGAGGGTTAGGGTTACACAAAGTCGGTTACAATGGTAGGAGATCTGAATATCCGCCTCACCAAGCTTGCCTTCCATGCCAAGGAAAGTCCCATCCGGACACGGGACGAAGTCTTCAATCTTGTATCTTCATAGTCCAGGAGTCCGGCTGAAGGTATAGTCCGGCCATCCGGACACCCCCTAATCCAGGACTCCGTCAGTAGCCCCCGAACCAAGCTTCAATACGAGCAGATTGTCTTCGGCATTGCAAGGCTGGTTACCCTCCCGGATTTCGTGTACCTGTTGAATAGTGTCCTGTTCTTTATAAATGCAGCGCTCCTTGGCTTCTATGCCCAATAATGGTCGTCTTCCACGTGTCAAACGAATACGAAAAGTATGGGTGTTTTTACATTCACACTCCTAGCCGCGTAAATGGGCCGCCTATTTAAAGGAATGGGGACTTAGATCAAAACCACACCTTCTCCCCTCCGCGAGTAGTCATCAGAGCGCATCCAGAAAAGGTCCATTCCACCATGGCCAGCCGTTGCAACTCCTCCTCTCGCCCTTCCAGTCCTAAGCCCGGAGACTGGGAGAGGTGCTCCATCCCGCATAGCGAGCTAGTATCGCTTCAGACCAAGCGATTCCTCCCTCCGGCCTACATGGTCCCGGTTCGAGCCGGACTCGCCGCCTATAATGGCGGAGAGCAAGCGGAGAGCGCCCCCACTCCCTCCAAAGGAGAGCGGGTATGCCTTGTCCCTTATCTAATAAGGGGACTCGGATTTCCAATTCATCCGTTTCTCCGAGGGCTTCTGGAGTTCTATGGCTTCCAGCTGCACAACCTCACACCTGCCTCTATATTGCATATCGCGGGCTTCGTTGCCCTTTGCGAGTTGTTCTTGGGTGTTGAGGCTCATTTCGCGCTGTGGAAGAGGCTGTTCTGCCTGGTGCCCCGTTCTCAAGAGGGGTTGATATATGAAGTGGGCGGAGCCGAAGTGTGGTGCATTGCCGGGACCAGATATCTGTCCGGAACCCCAAAGAAGGCGTCCGAGGACTGGCCTTCAGAATGGTTTTATATGGAGGATGTCCTACTGCCGGATCCTATCCAGATCGGCCTCCCCTAATTCAATAGTGCTCCCTTAAAGAAACGCTTAAGCTGGCGTCCACGGAGCTCTCAGAGAGAAAGTGACAGGGACATCCTTTACCTGATGGGCCGAATAAGACTATTGGCTCATTCCGGACTAACCATGGTTGGAGTCATGGCCGTGTGCATCATGCGGGGGGTGCAGCCGCTTCAGTATAGAGGCCACCCCATGTGGTATTTTAACGGGGAGGATGACGCCACTCGTTACGGTTGTAAGGGGCCGGACTCAGCTGCCCCTCTAGTAAAGATCTTGTCCTCTTTGTACAAGGGAGAAGAGGAGGAATTCCTCCGCGTCAACCCACAGGGTGGATTTACTATGTACAACCCTCCAAGTTGGGTAAGCGGACAATCTTGCTTGCCCATCCGTTTTATATTCCCATGATTAAATAGATTGTCTAACGACTCCTACTCAGGAACTACGCCAGGAAGTAAAGGATATAAACAGCCGCCCTCCACAGCCCGAGGATCCTGAACGGTCCCTCGATCCGGCCTCCGAAGAGGATCCGAACATATCGGTGGAGCTGATTGACGGGGTGTTTTATTAGCTGAGCAAGGACGATACCTTGGTGGCCATTACGGCCGATTACCCAGGGTTAATCCCAACCTCCCAGGTAACTGAGACCGGAGTCTCATCACCTCGGGAAGGGATCCACCCTCACATGTTTTCAGTTTCCTGACAACAACCGTGTTTTGCAGGGGAGGTTCCTGAGGCGGGAGGCCGAGCCTGCGGCGGCTAGCCAACGAGGGGCCGCAGGGCCCCGTGGGGTAAAAAGGAATGTAGTCCGGACTAAGGCGCCGGTGCAAAGGTATAGCGCGCCTGTTTAGTCCAGGTGTTATTCCTTCAAGGCATATTAACACTCGTGCTCGGTGCAGGACAAAGAGGCCTCGCCGGACTATATCCGGAGATGCTGCCAATCGCGCCTCGACCAGCCAGGCTCCACAGCCCGGCCCGGAGGCGGAGGCAAACACGAGGCACGCACCAGACGCTCCTCCGACAGAGGATGCGGGCAGGCTGTCTGCCACCCATTCCAAGGTGGAGAGTGCCATGAATCACCGGTGCCGCCGGACAGTTCTCCGCGATGCTTGTTTCTCCCAAGAGGCGACTGATGCCTTCAATTTGGGAGATGCGTATCTCCATGCCGCTCAAAATGGTCTAGCCAGAGCCACGGAGCAATATGTAAAAGACATACGGGTGGGAAAATTTAATGGTTATATATATATATATATATCAGTAGCCCCCGAGACTAGAAATAGTTAGAATAACTGATTTAAGGATCGTATAATACACAGGTTCTTTCAGAGACGAATACTGAACTGTCCCAGGAGCTAAAAGAGTGCAAAGCCCAACTTGAGGCCGCACTAGCCGCAACGGGGGAGCCCAAGGAGACCCCCTCTGGTAATATATGCTTTGAAAAGATAAGTGTGAAGTGCTGCATATGTGCCGATCTGACAAATGAAATTGCAGGTGGCGCCGGACTAGATCCGGATAAGCAACAACTTCTAGACCGGCTAAAGGCCGGCGAGAGCGTGCTAACAAAGGTGAGGCGGGAGAAGATTGATCTTCAGGATGCCAACACCAAGCTGGGTGTTGAACTGAAAGATGTTCGTGCCCAGCTGTCGGACTCCGTTAAGGAGAATCAGCGGCTTCGACGCGGCATACTTAGTAAGTGCTTGAATGAACTTTTTGAAAAAAAAGGTTCGGTAAGGAAGTCGATTAATAGAGCGATGTCTGTAGGTATGCTAACAGGTCATCCTGCAGAGGAGATGCCCGGTTCTACGGGTGACCTTCTTCCCGAGCTCTGGCAACTGCACGAGCGAGTTCGGCAGGCGATGCAAGGCGTTGCCCAAGCCTTATGGCCATCCCTCTCCATGCTCGAGGGCCTTGGAGAGCTTGCAGAGAAGTTGAAGGGAGCGCGGCGGCGCTTCCGATTGTGGAAGATATCGGCCTGCCGTCAAGGCGCTAGGGAGGCCTGGGCCATGGTGAAGACGTAGTACACAAAGGCTGACCCAAACCACATGGCCGAGGTCGGACCTGTGGGGCCCGATGGGAACGAGATCCATGTAAGCTTAGTATACGAACAAGTAGAATTGGCCGCAAAGTATTCCCAGCAGGACTGTAAATTAGATAGCCTGTTAGATGGTATTGAAGAGGAATACAATCAGTCAGAGTGACTATGTAATTTTAATTGACATGTATAATGCCTTCTAGCCGGATTCTAGATCGTTTGTCGTTGCCGACCTTTTTGCTTCGACCTCGGGACCTGACGGTCCAGAGTGTGTCCGAATACCCTTGCGGTTATATAAGAACCAGGGTATGCATGGAGACCAGGCGTAGGGGTCATTGGTGCTTTATCAGACAAGTGCCCAACTAGTTATGTTATATTACATGGTTAGTAAGAAACATCTTCCAGAGAGAATAGTTCCATTAGGGGTTCCTTTCTCTGGGAGGCATGCCCTAAAGTGCATGTCCGGACTGCGAATGCAGAAAAAGCATCTGGGGGCACATAAATAAGTAAAAAAGGTCATCTTTGGTTCACCGACCGAATATTACCTTAAGAACGCTAGCTTTCGGCTTCACCCAGTCTGAGGTACACATCCGGCTGACCCGATAGTAACAATCGCAGAGGTGCTCCCTTTACCACCTAGCCGAACAATCGGGAACGTAGGGGTAAGCACAGGAGCCAGGCAACCCAGCTTGGCCAAAACTTAAGTCATATCGATGCATATAATGGTGAATAAAAGGTACATGCGGAAGTTTCACACATGTGTTGGGCATGAAGCCCGTATAAATAAGCTTCTGTTTAAAGAAGCCCCCAAGTTTAGTGAGCGCGGGTAGCGCGTCTCTTGCTGAGCCTTTATGGGAAGGAGAGAAATGTAAGACAGAAAATATAAAAAATAGACAGAGGTAGGAGACGAACACAGAGTCCGGCGCTAGGCATAGAATCTTCGGAGACGGGCTGCGTTCCATGGGTTTGGCTCGAGTCGGTTGTCCGATGCATCTCGCAGGCGGTACGCTCCGCCAGTCAGGACTTTATCGATTATGAAGGGACCTTCCCACTTGGGCTTCAGTTTGTCCTTTTTCTTGTCCGGCAGGCGTAGAACTAGTTCGCCAAAGTTGTAATTTTTGGCCCGTACTTCTCTTCTTTGATATCTTCGAGCCTGCTGTTGATAGAATGCGGAACGGGATTTTGCCACGTCACGCTCCTCCTCCAAGGCGTCCAAACTGTCCTGCCGATCGAGTTCGGCTTCTCTTTCTTCGTACATGCGCACTCGAGGTGAGTCATGAATGATGTCGCAAAAAGCTGGTAACCGACACATCGTTGGACTAAGTCCTGAGCGTCTGCCCGGGCCGTTGGCCAATAAAAGCCTGTACGGAAAGCCTTGCTTACAAGGGACCGAGCTAGAACATGATGACCACCGAGTCCGGCGTTAATTTCAGCCAGCAAGTTCCGCCCTTCCTCTTCGGAGATGCACCTTTGAAGGACTCCGGTAGTCCTTTTCTTATAAAGCTCTCTCTCATGGACTTTATAGGCTTTAGATCTCCGTACTATGCAGCGTGCCTCGATTTGGTCCTCTGGGAGTTCCTGCCTAGTAAGGTAAGCTAGGAATGGTTCTGTCCACGGGGCGATAACGACCATTATTACGTGGGCTGAAGGTGTGACTTCATTGGCGGAGCCTCTGATTGTGTCAGATTGTTCGTCATTGGGCAGTGCGGTTGAGTCCGGAATGTTATTGCCGAATTCCCCTTCCCATACTACGAATGGCTTGAACAGCCGTTCCAAGAAGATGTTGGGGGGCTGCGTCGTGTTTTGCACCAATGCGTGCCAGGAGGTCTGCCGCCTGATTGTTCTCCCGGGCTATATGATGAAATTCGAGCCCTTCGAACCGAGCTGACATTTTTAGGATGGCATTGCGATAAGCTGCCATTTTTGGATCTTTGGCATCGAAGTCTCCATTTATTTGGGATATTGCGAGGTTCGAATCCCCTCGCACTTCTAGGCGTTGAATGCCCATGGATACTGCCATCCGGAGACCGTGTAAAAGGGCCTCATATTCGGCTGCATTATTGGAGTCTGTGTACATAATCTGGAGTACGTATTGAACTGTGTCTCCCGTGGGGGACGTCAAAACGACACCAGCCCCCAGACCGGCCAATATTTTAGAGCCGTCGAAATGCATGATCCAGTTTGAATATGTGCCGTACTCTTTAGGGAGTTCGGCCTCCGTCCATTCTGCGACGAAGTCGGCGAAAACTTGCGACTTAATAGCTCGCCGTGGCTTATAACTTCGGCAAGACTGCGGAGTGTTCTTTTTCGCATATTATTTGATGCGAAAGTCTCAAAGACTATTAAGACTGTACTGGTGTTCCTGAGGTGGCTTTCAGCGGCCTCCGGAATTAGGAGATCTTCGCCAATTTTGGCCACCTGGCGGAGTATCCAACATGCTCTAAGGTTGTGAGTTGGTGTGGCGTCCTCTGTACTATGAATTTTACAGGGTCCATTAAGCCATCCTTCAAGTACGGTTCCACGCCCTGTAGAGGGTTTTGGTTTTTTTGTGTTTAGTTCGGGTGTTTGACGATGATGCACCCTTTTATTTCCATCGCACAGTACTTTTGTACTATGGACGCCAAGTCAGCGAAGCGTGTAATATCGCGCCGACTTATGGCGTTGAGGGTTCCCTTGTCCGTGCAATTACTGCAGAATATTGAAATTGCGTCTTCCTCACGGCTGTCCTTTATCCTGTTCATAGCCAGGAGGAATCTGGCCCAGTAAAGATGTACTGTTTCTTCGAGCTTTTGCCTGATTTGGGATAGATCGCTTACGTTCGGGTGGGTGGGTGTAATTAAATCCGAAACCTCTCCCAATCTGAGACTCAGAGACCAAGGATTTTCCGAACTCTGAAGTTTGGATTTTTGGAAGTTGTCCAATGAATCTAGCATGCTGCCTGATTCTAAGTTCAGGTCTTGAGTTACGTCCTCCCCTCCGCGGGTATCCGGCTTGGAGGGATCGGGAATCCGGACGTAGCTAGTCCTTAGGATAGATGAAGGATCGCCGCACTGCGCCTCGACCACGGCAACGTGATGGGTGGCTTGGGGAGAGTTAATTTCTCTTAGATCGGGTTTAAGCCCAACTTGGTCGTAATCTGTAGCGACCCCCAGGGCGGCGATACGATCCAAGAGCTCGTTTACGGAAGAGAGCTCCATTGGATCTAACTGCTCGGCGAGTTCCGAGCTCACGTGAAGATTGCTTTTGATGACCCAAGAGGTCATCGTTGGCGCAACAGCCGAACATGCGGTCATAAGAAAACCGCCTAGCCGGAGAGTTTGGCCAACAGCCAAAGCTCCCTTAGCAACGGCGCCGTCTTTAAAGACGGGAAGAGGCATCCTTCCTGATGGCGACGGCACAGAGGAACTCTCAATGAAAGCACCAATGTCGGTGTCAAAACCGGAGGATCTCGGGTAGGGGGTCCCGAACTTTGCGTCTAGGCGGATGGTAACAGGAGACAAGGGACACAATGTTTTACCCAGGTTCGGGCCCTCTTGATGGAGGTAAAACCCTATGTCCTGCTTGATTAATATTGATGATATGGGTAGTACAAGAGTAGATCTACCACGAGATCAAGGAGGCTAAACCCTAGAAGCTAGCCTATGGTATGATTCTTGTATGTTGGGGTTGTCCTACGGACTAAAACCCTCCGGTTTATATAGGCACCGGAGAGGGTTAGGGTTACACAAAGTCGGTTACAATGGTAGGAGATCTGAATATCCGCATCGCCAAGCTTGCCTTCCATGCCAAGGAAAGTCCCATCCGGACACGGGACGAAGTCTTCAATCTTGTATCTTCATAGTCCAGGAGTCCGGCTGAAGGTATAGTCCGGCCATCCGGACACCCCCTAATCCAGGACTCCCTCACCCACTTAGTTTATTTTGTTGAGCTTTCATATACTTATAGCTCTAGTGCATCCGTTGCATGGCAATCACTACTCACTCACATTGATATCTATTGATGGGCATCTCCATAGCCCGTTGATACGCCTAGTTGATGTGAGACTATCTTCCCCTTTTTTGTCTTCTCCACAACCACCATTCTATTCCGCATATAGTGCTATATCCATGGCTCACGCTCATGTATTGCGTGAAGATCGAAAAAGTTTTGGAAATGTCAAAAGTATGAAACAATTGCTTGGCTTGTCATCGGGGTTGTGCATGATTTAAATACTTTGTGTGGTGAAGATAGAGCATAGCCAGACTATATGATTTTGTAGGGATGACTTTCTTTGGCCATGTTATTTTGAGAAGACATAATTGCTTTGTTAGTATGCTTGAAGTATTAATATTTTTATGTCAATATGAACATTCGTCTTGAATCTTTCGGATCTGAATATTCATACCACAATTAAGAAGAATTACATTGAAATTACGCCAAGTAGCACTCCGCATCAAGACTTCTTTTTTATCATTTACCTACTCGAGGACAAGCATGAATTAAGCTTGGGGATGCCTGATACGTCTCCAACGTATTTATAATTTTTGATTGCTCCATGCTATATTATCTACTGTTTTGGACCATATTGGGCTTTATTTTCCACTTTTATATTACCTTTGGGACTAACCTATTAACCGGGGGCCCAGCCCAGAATTGCTGTTTTTTGCCTATTTTAGTGTTTCGAAGAAACGGAATATCAAACGGAGTCCAAATGGAATGAAACCTTCGGGAACGTGATTTTCTCAACAAATGAGATCCAGGAGACTTGGACCCTCCATCAAGAAAGGAGGGAGGCGGCCACGAGGGTGGAGGGCACGCTCCCTGCCTCGTGGGCCCCCCTTTGCTCCACCGACGTACTCCTTCCTCCTATATATACCTACGTACCCCCAAACGATCAGATACGGAGCCAAAAACCTAATTCCACCGCCGCAACCTTCTGTACGCATGAGATCTCATCCTGGGGCCTGTTCCGGAGCTCGGCCGGAGAGGGCATCCACCACGGAGGGCTTCTACATCATCATAGCCCCTCTGATGAAGTGTGAGTAGTTTACCTCAGACCTTTGGGTCCATAGTTAGTAGCTAGATAGCTTCTTCTCTCTTTTTGGATCTCAATACAATGTTCTCCCCCTCTCTCGTGGAGATCTATTCGATGTAATCTTGTTTTTGCGGTGTGTTTGTTGAGACCGATGAGTTGTGGGTTTATGATCAAGTCTATTTATGAACAATATTTGAATTTTCTCTGAATTCTTTTGAGTATGATTGGTTATCTTTGCAAGTCTCTTTGAATTATCAGTTTGGTTTGGCCTACTAGATTGGTTCTTCTTGGAATGGGAGAAGTGCTTAGCTTTGGGTTCAATCTTGCGGTGTCCTTTCCCAGTGATAGTAGGGGCAGCAAGGCACGTATTGTATTGTTGCCATCGAGGATAACAAGACGGGGTTTTTATCATATTGCATGAAACTATCCCTCTACATCATGTCATCTTGCTTAAGGCGTTACTCTGTTTTTAACTTAATACTCTAGATGCATGTTGGATAGCGGTCAATGAGTAATAGTAGTAGATGCAGGCATGAGTCGGTCTACTTGCCTCAGACGTGATGCCTATATACATGATCATACCTAGATATTCTCATAACTATGCTCAATTCTGTCAATTGCTCAACAGTAATTTGTTCACCCACCATAGAATACTTATGCTCTTGAGAGAAGCCACTAGTGAAATCTATGGCCCCCGGGTCTATTCTCAGCATATCAATCTCCAATCACTTTATTATTGCTTTGCTTTTTTACTTTAGCTTTTATTTTACTTTGCATCTTTATATCAAAAATACCAAAAATAGTATCTATCATCTCTATCAGGTCTCACTCTCGTAAGTGGCTGTGAAGGGATTGACAACCCCTAATCGTGTTGGTTGCGTTGAGCTATTTGTTTTGTGTAGGTACGAGAGACTCGCGCGTAGCCTCCTACTGGATTGATACCTTGGTTCTAAAAAACTGAGGGAAATACTTACTCTACTCTGCTGCATCACCCTTTCCTCTTCAACGAAATCCAACGTAGTGCTCAAGAGGTAGCATTAGTTCGTCGAGTTCGTCCGCGAGATCCTAGCGAGCTTGAGCGTAGATCGGTAGGAGGGAAAGACTTCGCGCGCACCCCAGTGTTCGAACCTTACGGGTTTGCCGGAGCCCCACATCCGACAGCCCCAGGCGCGCCCTTGTGCCCTTGGGCCCACGATGATGTATTCTACCGCCTCTCAGCTCTATAAATACTCAAATATCCCAAAAACCCTAGGGAGTCAACGAAACACATTCCAGCCGCCTCAGGTTCTAGAACCACGAAATCCAATATAGAGCCCTTTTCTGGCACCTTATCGGAGGGGGAAACAATCACAGAGGGGTTCATCATCCTCATTGGTTCTCCTTCGATGATGTGTGAGTAGTTTACCACAGACCTACAGGTCCGTAGGCAGTAGCTAGGTGGCTTCTTCTCTCTTTTTGATCTGCAATACGATGTTCTCCTCGATGTTCTTGGTGATCTATTTGATGTAATGACTTTCTGCGGTGTGTTTGTTGTGATCCGATGAATTGCGAATTTATGATCAGTTCTATCTATGAATATTATTTGAGTCTTCTCTGAACTCTTTTTATGCGTGATCTTTATAGCCTCTTATTTCTTGTCCGAAACTTTGGTTTGGTTTGGTTTGGCCAACCAGATTGATTTTTCTTGCAACGGGAAGAGGTGCTTTGTGATGGGTTCGATCTTGTGGTGCTTATTCTCAGTGACAGAAGGAGACATGGCACACATGTATCGTTGCAATTAAGGATAAAAAGATGGGGTCTATTGCTACATGAATAGATGTTGTCTACATCATGTCATCGTTGTTATTGCATTACTCTGTTTTTCCATGAACTTTATACACTAGATGCATGCTAGATAACGGTCGATGTGTGGAGTAATACTAGTAGATCCAGGCAGGAGTCGATCTACTAATCTTGGACGTGATGCCTATATACATGATCATTGCCTTGGATATCATCATGATTAATTGCTTTTCTATCAATTGGCCACTAGTGAAATATACGACCCCTGGGTCTATTTCGTATCATATTATTTTCAGATCTGTTATTCCAAAAACCCAAAAATACCTTGTTACACTATTTATTTATTTTATTTTGTGTTTTTGTAAGATCTATTTATCAAACCTCATACAATCTTATCTATCTCAATACCGAGGAGGGATTGACAACCCCTCTTATGCGTTGGGTTGCAAGTATTTGTTATTTGTGTGCAGGTGGTGTTTACATAGTGTTGCTTGGTTCTCCTACTAGATTGATAACCTTGGTTTCATAACTGAGGGAAAATACTTACCATTGTTGTGCTGCATCATCCTCTCCTCTTCAGGAAAATACCAACGCAAATACAAGCAATCAGCGGCGGAGGGGCAAGAGCCCCTCCGAGATTGGATCTATCTCTCTATTCTCTTCTGTTTCGTGTTCCTGTTTTCAGCCCTTCACTGTTTCTTAAATTCCCGGAGATCCATAACTCCTATTGCGCTAAAATTTTTAGACGATTTTTTCCATAAATTATATTTCTTGCGGTGAAACAAGGGCCCCAACCGACTTACGGGGTGCCCACAAGACACCATTGCGCGCCAGGGGGGCGTGCCCTGGTATCTTGTGGAGGCTGTGGGCCTCGGTTTGCATTGATTCCACCTCCCCAAAATCACATATATTCCAAAATAATTCTCTATAAATTTTTATCGCGTTTGGTCATTTGATATGGATATTATGTGAAACAAAATACATTGAACAAATAGGAAGTGGCACTACGCACTTGATCAATATGTTAGTCCCAAAAAATAATATAAAATGTTGTCAAAAGTATATAAAAGTTGTATAATATTGGCATGGAACAATAAAAAAATATAGATACGACGGAGACATTCAGCATCCCCAAGCTTAATTCCTGCACGTCCTCGAGTAGGTAAAAGATAAAAAAGATAATTATTGATGTGGAATGCTACCTAGCATAATCTTGATCATATATCTAATCATGACATGAATATTAAGACACAAGTGATTCAAATCAATAATCTATTTTTTGACATAAAGACATCAATACTCAGGCATTCCAACAAACAATCATGTCTTTCAAAATATCAATGCTAAAGAACATTATCCTTACAAAATCATATAGTCTTGTCATGCTCCATCTTCTTAACACAAAGTATTTATCATGCACAACCCTGATGACAAGCCGAGAAATTGGTTCATACCTTTTAACGTGCTTCAGATTTTTCAACCCCCACACAATACATGAGCACAAGCCATGGATATAGCACTATGGGTGGAATAGAGTATGATGATAGGGGTAAACATAGAGAATACAAAAAAGTCAGAAAGTCTCACATCCACGCGACTAATCAATGGGCTATGGAGATGCCATCAATTGATATCAATGCGATGAGTATGGATTGCCATGCAACGAATGCACTAAGAGCTATAAGTGTATGAAAGCTCAAACTGAAAAACTAAGTGGGTGTGCATCTAACTCTATAATGAAAAATTCCCACTAGTATATGAAAGTGACTACATAGGAGACTCTCTACATGAAAACATGGCACTATTCTGAAGCACAAGTGTGGTGTTTGCATGCCCCTTCTTTTTTTTCTCTCATTTTTTCTTTTTTTCTTTTCTTTTTTTCTTTTCTTTTTTTACTTTTTTTCTTGGGCTCTTTTTGGCCTCACTTTTTTTTGTCCATAGTCTCATCCCGACTTGTGGGGGAATCATAGTCTCCATCATCCTTTCCTCACTGGGACATGCTCTAATAGTGAATAATGATGATCATCACACTTCTGTTTACTTACAACTCAATATTACTTCTCGATACCTAGAACAAATTATGACTCTATATGTATGCCTCTAGCAGTGTACCAGGATGTGCAATGATCTATCATAGCAAGGATATCAAAAAACGTACAAGCCATGGAAATATCGTGCTAGCTTTCTTACGATCATGCAAAGCAATATGACAATGAAAGCTCGAGTCAAAAAAAGGGAACGGTGGAAGTTGCATGACAATATATCTCGAAATGGCTATGGACATGCCATAATAGTAGGTATAGTGGTTGTTTGAGGAAGATATAATAAGGCTTATGTGTGATAGAGCGTATCATATCACAGGGTTTGGATGCACCGGCGAAGTTTGCACCACGCCTCGACGTGAGAGACGCAATGCATGGTACCCAAGAGGCTAGCAAATTGTGGAAAGGTAAGTGTGCGTATAATCCATGGACTCACACTGGTCATAAAGAACTCATATACTTATTTAAAAATTTTATTAGCCCTCTAAGCAAAGTACTACTATGCATGCCCCTAGGGGGATAGATTGGTAGGAAAACACCATCGCTTATCCCCGACCGCCACTCATAAGGAAGACAGTCAGTAATAAATCATGCTCCAACTTCATAGAATAACGAGAGACTATACATGCATGCTTCGGGAATCACAAACCTTAACACCAATATTCTTACTAACCACAACCATTTACTAGTACCTCCCACATATTATCAACTCTATATCACAAAACAATTGCAAGGAATCAAACATATCATATTCAGTGATCAACAAGTTTTATGTAGGATTTTATGACTACCCATGTGAATGACCAATTCTTGTTGACTCTCTAAATATATATAAGTGAAGCATGAGAGTTTAATTTTTTCTGCAAAAGACTTGCACACGCTCTAATGTATATAAGTGAAGCAGACGAGCATTCTACAAATAAAGATTTTCTATCGTGAAGAGATACAGGCAATCCAAACTTCAAATGATATAAGTGAAGTATATGAAGCATTCTAAAGCCATACTCAAAATATATAAGTGAAGTGTGAAGAGCATTCTATAAATCAACCAAGGACTATCTCATACCAACATGGTGCATTAAAAGAAAAATAAAAAGCACAGGACGCTCCAAGATTTACGCATATCACATGAACAAAACAAAAACCGAGACATAACGATACTTGTTGACGAAAGATAGGATGCCTTCCGGGGCATACCCGAGCTTAGAAGCTTGAGTCTCCTTGAATATTTACTTGTGGTGCCTTGGGATCCCCAAGCTTGGACTCTTTGATGGAAATATGCCCTAGTGGCAGTAATAAAATGGTTATTATTATATTTCCTAAATCATGGTAAAGGTTTATTATTCATGCTAGAATTGTATTGACCGGAAACTTAAAAACATGCATGGATACATAAACAAATACCGTGTCCCTAGTGACCCTCTACTAGACTAGCTCGTTGATCAAAGATGGTTAAGGTCTCCTAACCATAGACATGAGTTGTCATTTGATAACGGGATTACATCATTAGGAGAATGATGTGATGGACAAGACCCATCTGTTAGCTTTGCATATTTATCGTTCAGTTTATTGCTATTGCTTTCTTGATGACAAATACATATTCGTTCGACTATGAGATTATGCTTGTGTGCTATCAAACGTCACAATGTAACTAGGTGATCATAAAGATGCTCTACAGGTGAGGGAGTCACAGACTAAGGGGTCCTCAGGGTGACGCCTCATTGAGTATGGTCCGGACTGGTGGAGCCGTATAGTGATAGGAGATCTATAAAGCCGTGGTGTGCCCTCCAAGTCAAGAAGGCGCATAATTTATTTTCCCTTATTGTAATCTATCTTCGATAACCCTAACCCTACTACTGTCTATATAAACCGAGGGTTCTAATCTTTAGGGCTAGAGCTACATTCATCACCTCATCGCCTTAGGGTTTAGCTCATGCTGATCTCGAGGTAGATCTACTTTGTAAACCATATTATACATCCAATACAATCAAGCAGGACGTAGGGTATTACCTCTTCGAGAGGGCCCGAACCTAGTTAAACACTATGTTCGTCGTCCCTTGTTCCCCATCGATCCTAGATCCACAGCTCGGGACCCCCTACCCCGAGGTCAGCCGATTTTGACACCGACATTGGTGCTTTCATAGAGAGTTCCGCTGTGGTGTCGCCCGAAGGACCGATGGCTTGCCTGATCATAGGAGAAGGCATCGGGTCTGGGGACTTCTTCGTCCTCGGGAAACTTTTTGTGTTTGGCAGCATCGTGCTGCATGCCAACCCGACGGGCCGTCTGGGTCAAATCGACACCTTCACTCCTGGACACCAAATTCCATTCCGTGTTATGGAATACTTTGTAGACACACGGGGTGATCTGGTTTTCACCGGATCCAGTTCCCCCTCCTGCACCCTTGCCTTGCACACTACGGAGTCCTTTTCCAATCCGATTGACAGATCGGGCTCATCAGCTTCGAGCCAGGGGAGCTCCACTTCGAGTAGGTGCCAGACTCCGCCTCTGTCTGGATATATCACGACTGCGGAGGACCTCTCCTTGACCTTCGAGGCAGAATCAGGAGGTAGAAGCCAAGACTCAATCTCGGCCGAAACTTCCCTTCACGATGCTCACATGGCCTTGAGCCCTTACGACAAAGCGGCAGCCAACGACCAGGGTTCACCCCCACCCCAAAGAGGCTCGATCTCGAACCCCGACGGGGAAGCTACAAGCAAGGACCAAAGCCCGTCCTTGCACTCCAGTGACAGTCCGGATCCCTTCAAGGATCCGGCTCCGCATCCCGAGCTTAGAATGGCCAACGAAAATCAAGGACCGGCCAGGGCATTGAGTGCCCCCACCCCATTGTGACGGAATTCGGTGTGGAGCCCTCAAGTTGGGCGACCCTTGCAATGGTTAGCGAAGCGCTAGACCGAATTCAGAAAATGACCATCTAGTAGGACCCGCCCTCCGCCTTCAACCATCAGCCCTTCGGGGCGTACCATAGGGAATTTTGCATCCCACCCACCACCCATTTGGTAACCACTATCGATGATTTAGCTGATATGCTACACTATAATTCGAAAAATGCCGAGTACATGGACGAGGAGGACGTAGCCACGACCAATGCCGATGTTGACCCCCCCCATCAACGACAGTGTAACGCCCTCGATGCGGCTATAGCTCCCACGTGTCGAGGCACGACTTAGAGGCATAACCGCATTGAAAGCAATGTCGCAAGTGAGGTAATCTTCACACAACCCATGTAATACATAAGGGAAAGAGATACATAGTTGGCTTACAGTCGCCACTTCACACAATACATAAATAAACATCCATCATTCAATTTACACTCAAGGTCCGACTACGGTACCAAAATGAAAGAAAACTACCCCAAATGCTACACAGATCCCCGAATCACCCCAACTGGGCTCCACTACTGATCATCTGGAAAAGACACATAGTAACGACCACGTTCCTCGTCGAACTCCCACATGAGCTCGGTCGCGTCATCTGCACTGGCATCGTTGGCACCTGCAACTGTATTGGTAGAATCTGTGAGTCACGGGGACTCAGCAATCTCACACCCGCGAGATCAAGACTATTTAAGCTTATAGGTAGGGTAAAAGGTATGAGGTGGAGCTGCAGCAAGCGACTAGCATATATGGTGGCTAACAACGCAAAAGAGAGCGAGAAGAGAAGCAAAGCACGGTCGTGAAGCTAGAAGTGATCAAGAAGTGATCCTAGAACAACCTACGTCAAACATAACTCCAACACCATATTCACTTCCCGGACCCCGCCGAGAAGAGACCATCACGGTTACACACGCGGTTGATGTGTTTTAGTTAAGGTCAACTTCGGGTTTTCTACAACCGGACATTAACAAATTCCCATCTGCCTCATAACCGCGGGCACGGCTTTCGAAAGATATTACCCTGCAGGGGTGTCCCAACTTAGCCCATTATAAGCTCTCACGGTCAACGAAGGATATTCCTTCTACCGGGAAGACCCGATCCCAATTGTGCCGACAAATCCTGATCGGAGCTGCACATATCTCGGTCTCAGGGCACATCCGGATGAGACTAGCTACGAGTAAAACCAAGCCTCGAGTTTCCACAAGGTGGCCCCGCAGGCAGCTCAGTTCGGGCCAGCACTTAGAGAAGCACTGGTCCGGGGGGGGGCTAAAATAAAGATGACCCTCGGGCTCGCGAAAACCCGGGGGAAAAAGGAGTAGGTGGTAGGCAAATGGTAAAACCAATGTTGGGCCTTGCTGGAAGAGTCTTATTCAAAGCGAACTGTCAAGGGGGTCCCATAAATCACCTAACCGTGTAAGGAACGCAAAATCAAGGAACATAACACCGGTATGACGGAAACTAGGGTGGCAAGAGTGGAACAAAACACCAGGCATAAGGCCGAGCCTTCCACCCTTTACCAAGTATATAGATGCATTAATTAAATAAGAGGTGTTGTGATATCCCAACAAGTAAACATGTTCCAACATGGAACAACGAGTCCATGTTCCAACAAGGAACAAACTTCATCTTCACCTGCAGCTAGCAACGCTATAAGAGGGGCTGAGCAAAGCGGTAACATAGCCAGTCAATGGTTTGCTAGGACATGGATGGTTAGGGGCTGACATGGCAATATGGGTGGCATGATATAGCAAGTGGTAGGTATCTCAGCATAGGCATAGCAAAATAGCGAGCATCTAGCAAGCAAAGATAGAAGTGATTTCGAGGGTATGGTCATCTTGCCTGCAAGGTTCTCAGAGTTGTCGAAAGCTTGGTCCTCGTAAGCGTTCTCAACAGGTTCCTCGTTCACGTACTCGTCTCCCGGCTCTACCCAAGACAAGAGAACACAAGCAAAGGGGACAAACATCAATCACGATGCAATGCACAACCAACATGATGCTAAACATGGCATGATATGCGAGATGTGATATGCAATGCATATGCGTGCTCCGGAAGGACAAGGATGAACAAGGCATAATCTTGGCAAACCAAGTATGCCGCTGGAAAGATGAGGTGATTTTGGTTGAAATCGATATAAAGATCACCGGAATCGGATGCACGGTTTGCAAATGACAAGCAAAACAAGAATGACAATAATCTGCCATTAACAGCATGATGCTTCTTAGCAAGCAAAAAGAAATTAAGCTACTGCACCCAAACATATCAACAAAGCATATGACAATAATCTACTCAAGATGCTTGACAAAAGATGAACACTGAGATACGGCTAAATCACACCACAACAGGTTCAAACAAGCAAGCCAAAAGTGCAAAAGATAACAGGTTCACAGACTTAGTGAAAATAACAACATGCCAGAAATTAACATCAGGATGACATGTTTAGGGCAAGGAAACAACATGCTACGGGAACAAGATATAGCAAAATATGGCATGGCATGAATCTACTCAAAGAACTTAACAAAAGTCCCTTACTGACCATAAGCCAAAAAGGATCATAAAATGTAATAACACCCATGTCAATTAAGCAAGTTTAGTTACAGGTTTCAGACTTAGCAGAAAACTAGACATGTCACAAACAGATAACAAGTAGGCATGTTTACTAGCTCGATGCACTCACTACAGAGTGTTGCATGATAAACTAAGCATACATCTATCAAGAAGACATGGCATAGAAGCTTGAAATGGCAAGTATGACATCATAGCATGCAAGGATCAACTACAACAAGCTTGGCAAAATCGAATAACATGTAAACAATCTGCCAGCAACATTTTATAGCAAAAGTAGAGCTCGATTGACTCAAGCTATGGCACTCCATAATTACAAACAAAGGCATGGATGGATAGAGCAAATCCATATGCTCAAAACATTCTTACTGATCATGCTCAAAAGAGGCATAGATCTCTCGGAAACAACATGAACACATGACATAAAAATAACAGCAGGGAATAACTTGGTGAAATTACCAAGTCCCTGGAATCAGCAACATTATGTATCCTAGTTTGCATGCTTGTGCTAGTCACCACATAGATCACAAAAATACATGGAATAAATCTCTAGAAAGATGGCATGGCGTATTACAAAACACATGTAGGACTCAACTTCATAGGGTGCACACATCAATCATGGCGAAAATGACAAAAGTGCATCTACTGAAACAGATCTGAAACTAACATCACATAGCCCTCTTCTAACAGCATTTCGGGCATCAAGATGAACTCAAATGAAAATGATGCAATAAGATGAAATAATGAACTCATCGAGGCGAACAATTTGACATATTATACGCACGAAACGGAGCTACGGATGCAGAGATATGGTGCGATGAACATGTGACGAAAATGCAAAATATAAAAGACTTAGAAAAATTCGGGAGGGGGAAGAAGTCAACCGCGGCGCGCAGATCGAGGATGGACGGCGCGGATCGCCGGAGAAGACGACGGGGAGACTCGGAGGAGGCGGCGGCGGGCTCGGGGTTGCCGGATCCGGTCCGGCCCGACCGGATCCGCGTCGGGCGGCGGTGAAGGCGACCCGCGGCGCGGCGGCGGAGGCGCGGACGCGGCGGAGAGCGACGGGCGGCGCGGGGCGGAGGCTGGAGCGGGAGAACGGCGGCGGCGGGCGCTGAGCTCGGGCGGCGCTCGGGGACGGGGGAGGCGAGGCGCCCGGCGGGCGGCGGCGCGGGCCCCGCGGGCCGGATCTGGGCCGCGCGGGCCCTGGCAGCGGGGCGCGGCGGGTGGCGGCGGCGAGCGCCACGTTGCGGGACGCGGATGGCTGGGCGCGGCGGCGCGGACGTGTCCGGCTGCGACCGGACGTGTCCGGTGGCGGCGAGGTGCGGGGAGCTAGGGTTTGCCCGGAAATGGAGGAGGGGGGCACATATTTATAGGTAGAGGGGCTAGGAAGCTCCAAATGGAGAGCGGTTTTCGGCCACGCGATCGTGATCGAACGACGATGGACATGGGAGTGTCTTAGGTGGGTTATTGGGCTGTTATGGAGGGGTTTTGGGCTGCAACCCAAAAGAGGCTTTCGTGGTTACCTGGTTAACCGTTGGAGTACCAAACGACCTCCGAATGACACGAAACTTGACAGGCGGTCTACCGGTGCTATACCAAGGCCGCTTGACAAACCTCGGTCCATTCCGAGAAGGTTTAATACCCGCACACGGAAAAAGGTAAAAGAGGACGCCGGGGAACATAGGAGCGCCGGATTGCAAAACGAACAACAGGGAAAATGCTCGGATTCATGAGACGAGCACGTATGCAAATGCGATGCACATGATGACAAGATATGAAATGCATGACATGAACAAAATGCACAAAGACGGGAAACCCAACCACGGAGGGAATATCATATCACATTGCCGAAAATGGCAAGAGTTGGAGTTACAATTATGGCAAGTTACATCCGGGGTGTTACAGACAGCTGGTCGGCCACATCCACCTACGACATTTACATGGTCGACACCCCCAAGGATGGCGACGACACTCCTAATCAGGACCTTGGCAAGCCCAGAGACGAGCCTCCCAAACGACGCAAACAACACTATTGATCAAAGCCACGTCGGAGCCATGCGAGCAACATGGACTCTGCGCAGAATGGCATCGTAAATAATACAGACGACCTTGCCGGAGACGCAGCCAACAAACATCATCACAATGACGCCAAGGGGCAGGAGGACCTGCTCATCTGGAAAACCCCGAGGACTCCAAGGATAACAATTACCTCCCACTCTTTGAAGAGGAGGTCAGGATCGGGGACGACGATTTCATCGTTCCCGAAGAGCCTATGGAGTAGGAATGGTTCAAGCGGAGGCTTTTAGCCACCGCCTGTAGCCTAAAGAAACAAGAACGTTAAATCAAGGCCCAACATAACACCCTCAATGACTGATGGGCTAAAGTCCTAGCCGCCGAAGAAGGGTATGGCCGCGACCAGCCAACCGAAAGTTATCCCAAGTGAAGACTACTGCCGCAGTTCGACGGTGAGGCCTTAGAGCCAACACGTCTGACTTACACAACCGCCGAACAGCCGGACCGCCTCCCTAGAGGGCGAGACAATGAAGCTAACAAGGCCGAACACCCAGCTGCCCCACCTCGCCATTAAGGCAAAGATCAAGAGTGGCCCACTTATGAGTATGTGACAGCCTGGTTTTTGCCCTCTTTCATTTGTTTGAGTTTTCAGTTGAAATTTTTTGAAACTTGGAGTTTTTGAATCTTTTCATTTGGACTTAAACACTTGGGCATCCTTGGCTTTCACCCAAGTGTTCATTTCTCTCCCAAACCATCATTTCACTTCTGATCCACCTCAAAATAAACTTTGGAATATTTTTCTTAAATGAAAATATTAAATTTCTCTCTAAAACCCTAAGCCAAATCTGTTTGCTCCAAAGCAACCCTATTTTTTATGGCTGAGAAATTCTGAGATAATTCACAAATATTCTAGAGACCCTAGGGCACCTCCCTGAGCAAAAATATTTCATCACTTTTGAATTATTTTTGCTACAGAAAATCTTTTCTGTTCTGGACAGAAATGGTGGTTTCTACAGCAACTACCATTTTACTTTCTCCATTTGACCTGATCTTTCTTGTGCATAGTTACCTTAGTAACTCTAGGCTAGCCTCCAAAGCACAGCTTCAAACTCCCAGCCAGTTGAACATAGTAACATCACAAAGTTACTGTCCAGAAACTTACCAGACTTGTAAAACTTTCTCTACTGCACCTGGATCCAAACCCAACCGTGGTAAACTTCAAAACCGCCACGAACAACATGCCAGACATGGTTTTTGGACGAAGGCCGGCCTGTGGAGGGAGTTCACGCGGTGACCACGCGTGTCCATGATGCCGGGCATGCGTGTCGACGCGCTCTGGGAGCCGCCGAACGCTCTGTTCGCGCGTCCTCGCTTCCCCCGCCTGCCAAACCTAGCCAAAGCTGGCCACCATCATCGACTCGACACCATTAAATCCACCCTGGCACTCGCCGACGCCGGAGCTCGCCGCAGGGAGCACGAGCAAGGTCCGGCCAGCCCAACAGTGTGTGCGCACTGTGCTTGTCATCACCCCCCTTGATCCTGTGCTCGTCTCCGCTCGCCCACAGTGGCCGCGTGACCTCCGTCGCCTTCTCCGCCTCTCACTTACGCCGCTCGTCGCCGGGCGCCGTGGACAGGTGTGCACCGCCGGAGCCCGAAGCACCCTCGCCGCTCGCTTATATATAGAGCCCCTCCCCACCCTCTCCGAGCATCCTCCAGCACTCACACACACTCCACGGTAGAGTAGGAAGCCGTAGCCCAGCCGGGCAGGCCTCGGGCCGCCGTCCCTGAGCTCGAGCTCGCCGGTGATCCCCTCTGGTCACCGCGGCAGCTCTAGCCCCTCCCAGGCCTGGGCGACCCCTCCAGAGCCTCCGCCTCTCTCCGATGAGGCCGTCTCGCCCGCTTGGAGCCCCGGGAACAGCCTCTGCTCGCCGTCTTCCCCAACTCCGACGACCTCCCCATTCCGCCTCCGCCAGCGAGCAAGATTCCGACGCCGTCCGACCACCCCTAGCTACGCTATGGGTATGGGTAGGTGCGCCTCGACCTCCTCTTGCCATCCCTCCCTCTCATTTTGGCTAAAGAGCCCTCGTCGCCGGCGAGAGCTCCGGCGTAGCTGGGGCCATCTCTGTTTGTCTCCCCTCTTCCCCCACCTGACTAGCAAGGCCCGCTAGTCAGGCACTCAGTACGCACGCAAAGCGGTACGAGTGGTGGCGCCCCTGGGCTTTTACGCCTTCGACGTAACCCCCCAGTCTTTTTCTTTTTTTCAAATTCATTTGAATTTACAGAACGCTTCAAACAGTTATAACTTTTTAACCATAAGTCCAAATGAATTGATTCTTTTTTGCATTGTGTTCTTTGAAAGAAAATATAACAGCTCACCAAAGATGAGATTTTTCTGAGCTGTTTAGAATTTCTGGTTAATTTCAAAAGTGTTCTTGATATTTTATTTTTGTGTTTAACATCATTTTCAGAAGGTGAGGCTTGTCTTGAGGATCACCAGGAGGGTTGTGAACCTCATCTGCACTAAGGCAAGCTACAACAACATTTTTATGATGCCATTTCAATATTTGTGATTTTCTTACTTGAATGAATTGATTAATCCATGCATTAAATTAATTGTTGAGTTATATGCATTTTGTTAAATGTTGAATAGTTGTTATGCTTGATTTACAGAATAAGTTGAAACTAGTTTAGTGGATAAAGCAAGTTAAGATTTATTTGAGGTGATATTAGAAATAATTTTGTTATGCATGATAATCATTTTAACTATATTTTTGCCTACCTAAAATTGATAAGAATTTGTTAGAAAATATTCTGAAATATTCTGTTAAATCGTATTACTTGTTTTACAGAAAGTTTGAACTTGATTTAGTGATAAAGAAAGTAAGAATTATTGATAGTGAACTTGGTTATGTCGTGTTTGTCCTGGCCCGGCAGGCAGACTTAACCTTGTGTGCTCGTTGATAAGATTATGGTACCGATTTCCCCTAGTGGGAGTTTCCCCGAGTGGGAGATTCCCCGAGTGGGAGTTTGGCCACGATGGTGGTCAGGGTGTCTTTGGTAGACACGGGGCCACCCAGGACCAGCCCGTTGTGGATTTGGGTCGGAGTGGCTGGGAGAGTGTTGTGCCAATGGAGGGGTTTTGTTGGAATGCCGTTGGTCCATCCGAACGGGAGTACTAGGCCATGGGTTCTGTGGTGTGGGTCTAGTGTGCTACCTCTGCAGAGTGTATAATCTATCAATAGCCGCGTCCACGGTTAAGGACACCTCGTAGTAGGTCACACCATGAGTCAACGAATAATAAAAATTGCACACTAAGCTGTAAACTTTGCATTATCGAGGATGGCAGAAGGGCCATCGAGGAATTTGGGATCAGATATTGGTCGTGGTTGTGATCGCCGTAAGGATCACAAGTCATTTTGTAAAGACCACATTGGTGGTGTGTTTTACCATGCTGGTGGTGTATTTTACCACGTTGGTGGTGTGTTTTACCATGTTGGTGGTGTATTTTACCACGTTGGTGGTGTGTTTTACCACATTGGTGGTGTTTGTGATCTGAGGAGGATCACGGTTGGTAAGTTGTCCTCATGGACGTTCGAGCATGATCACAGCATGTTGACATATAGTGTTGCATCATTAATAATTGGCTAAATATCATGATATTGTTTGTCATTATGATTATGCTTGTTGTGAGCTTGCAAGTACATTCAATGTATTGACCTGGAGTGTCATGCCAGATTTCAGGAAAGCCTTGTTGGAAAGGAGCGCTGTTCGAGTCTAGATCGTGTCCAGATTGGTGTCCCTGTGATATGGAGCTTCCGCTACGATGTTATTCCGCTGCCACATTGTTGTTCGGATAGAGGCCCCTTTATGTTCACTAAATAGTGTACATATTGTTCAGCCGCACCGAGTGTGCCGCTTGGCCTCGACCGCTGTTGTAATATTAACTCTGTTCCGCTAGTATCAATAAAGCGGTTGTTTTCTGTACCAATTTGTTGTGTGTTGCCAGAAGACATGGTCGCTGGGCTGGCAATGCAGGGTAAACCGGTCGCTCTGAGCCGGGGTGCCACAACGATTGGTATCAGAGCCGCTGACTGTAGGCCACGCTAGACTACGACGTGTTAACTGGACGCTAGGCGCGAGTAAAATTGACTGCCGGTAGCAGTTATAGCTGGTTGTTGCATTCTAGTCATTTGATTATTATTGTTATGCTAACCTGTTAATGGTTGTGAGTGTAGATGGCTCCGATGCCGTATCCGTGCCAGTTACAGCTGATGCCGTACATGTCACCGCACCTTCTCCGCAACATGTGGCGTCGGCTGTACCCTCACGGAGACGAACCAGTCTACCGTGTGTACCGGGAGCGTCTAGCAGACTCAGTGTATGAGTATCACGCAGTGGTTACTCTGCGCACCAGTTCCAATTCCGGCTCCTACACTCGCACTACTCGGAGCGGTTACGCCTCCACCACTTCTCAGGCTGTCCAGTTTGCCGCATTTGAGATCCTTGTCGAGCTTCGTTATACCGAGGTTCAAATGCAGCACCACCCAGGTTTCTATTACTGCCCATCTCTGCACGACAACGGTCGTGTCCGTTTTCCCCTCGTTGACCCGGTGTCTGATAGTGTTGCTAGCCATCTTGCTCGTTATATCACTGCTAGCTATCTGATGATCCACGAGCTGGCTCGAGAGCTGACTCATGCCCGTACTGCTTTAGCCGCTACCTTGGTCACTACTAGATCCACCACTACTCCGTGCTCACTGGGATTTACCCCGTATGTCCCAGTTAGTTCTAGCTCTCCTATTTCGCCGGTTACTCCCCTGAGTAGCACAGGCGTCTCCGCCGTGAACCCTCTCAGTCCTCCTGCCGAGTGGGTCTCGCTTCTTGCTACCCCTGCAGCCCCGATGCTTCATCCTACCCCTGCCCCTGTGGGAGAGCCTTCGAGGCAGCGTCGTCGCGTTACCTTTAACCTGGAGGTTTTCGTTAACCACGTCGGTTCAGGATCTGAGACCGCTTCAGGGGACGAGACCGCAGCACCAGCAGAGCAGTAGTGTCTTTGGGTATTCGCAGTCATCTAGATGGTGTACGGATGTAGTTGTATGAGTCATGATGCTTCATGTATGAGAGTAGTGGAACCAGTCATGTTTTTTAATTTTCATGTATGAGTCTATGTATAATTATGTTGGGACTTTTATCGCCGTATTCTCTTCACTCTTTTTGATCTTTTTTTAGAGTTGTTGCTGGCTTTTCCCCACTTTTATTCTTGGGTGTCTATCATCTCGATTGTGTTGCCTTGGGAAAAATACTCAATAGGATGACGCGGGGCGGCAGCAGTAGCAACGTTCGCGAGAGAACTCCTGTTCGTCATTCCGCATGACAGGCAGGATATTCTCCCGAGTCGGACGTTCAGCCACCACCTCCACCGCCTGATCCTCCCTCCACCGAGCAAGTTCTGCGTATGTTTGAAGAGAAAAGGAACAATGATCTGATTGAAATATTGAGAAGTGTGCAAGCTATGGTTGGGCAGAATGGAAATCAGAATGGTCACCACTCAAAGCTGTCAGATTTTCAGAGGACCAATCCACCCAGTTTCAGTTAGGTTGTTGACCCATTGGATGCAGACGATTGGTTACGAACCATGGAGAAAAAGCTTGAGATCGCCCGTACTAAAGGAAATGATAAAGTCCCATTTGCAACCCATTACCTTGAAGGCGCAGTTGCCATATGGTGGGAAAATACAAAAGCCATGTGGCCGATTGATGAGGAAGTCACCTGGGAAAAATTCAAGGATAAGTTCCGCAAGTATCACATCCCTACTGGAGTTATGAAGGCCAAGCAGCGTGAATTTCTCGCACTCGTCCAAGGAAATCAGTCTGTGGCTGAGTATCTGCAAAAATTCAATCATTTGTCCTGTTACTCTCTGTATGACGTGGCACTTGGAGGTTTAAATCCACAACTTCGGTGTGCTCTCAGTATGTTTGATTTCATCGAATTCCAAACTCTGGTGGACAAACCGTTCATTGCTGAACGGGAGCACAAACTTATATCGGATAATAGGTCTGCTAACAATGACAACAAGCGCAAGTTTGAGCCAAAGAAGGATGGACAACCTATGCAAAAAGCTCGTACCTGGCAGCTGACTCAGGTGGAATACAGGCCAAATGGGCAGCAGAATGTTAACAGGACCACCACTCAAGTCAAGAATATTGTAACCAGTCCAACACATGAGGAGCGCCGGCGCAACAATACTTGTTTCATTTGCGGGCAGGCCGGACATTATGCTAAGCAGTGCCCCAAGAACAACAAGGTGAATGCCTTGAGCAGGCCACAAGTCAACTATATGGAGTCAGGGCCAACTGGGCACGTGAATCATATTTCCGCTGAAGAAGCCCAAGAGAAGCCAGAAGTCGTCATTGGTATGTTTTCTGTTAATGACATACCTGCAGTAATTTTATTTGACTCTGGGGCTTCCCATTCTTTTATTTCTCAGAGTTTTGCCGCCCAAAACAATTTTCCTTGCACCATTTTGGGCAAAAATATGCTGGTACAAACCCCAGGATCTATAATCAAGAGCAATCTAGTCTGCCATGATCTGGAGATCAATATCAACGGGGTCCACTTTCCAACATCTCTGATAATCATTGAGTCTGAATAGTTGTATATTATATTGGGGATGAATTGGCTGACCAAATATCAATTTGTATAAACCGCGCAACCTGAGAAGTCAGTTTGACCAGTCTGAATGGGCAACTCATCAAATTCTATGCTCGCAAGCATGTACCCAAGCCAGAACTAGTTTGCACCGCTGTGGTTGAGTTGGAATTTATTCCTGTGGTCAGTGAGTACCCTGATGTGTTTCTAGAAGAACTGCGAGGCATGCCACCAGATCGGGAACTGGAGTTTGCCATAGATCTTGTTCCTGGAACCGGACCAATATACAAGAAGTATTACCGGATGCCCTCATTAGAATTAGTGGAACTTAAGAAACAACTTGACGAATTACTCCAGAAGGGTTATATTCGTCCCAGCTCTTCACCGTGGGGGTCACCTGCAATTTTCGTGGGCAAAAGGGATGGCAGTCTCTGTATGTGCATAGATTACCGTCAGCTGAATGAGGTCACAATCAAAAATAGATACCCACTGCCAAGGATTGATGATCTGTTTGATCAGCTCAGTGGGGCCGAAGTATTCTCAAAAATTGATTTACGGACCGGATATCATTAGCTCAAGATTAAAAAGGAAGATATTCCTAAGACCGCATTTACTACACGATACAGTCTTTACGAATATACTGTGATGTCCTTTTGTCTCACCAATGCCCCTGCCTTCTTCATGCATATGATGAACAAAGTCTTCATGGACTTCCCCGAAAAATTCATGGTAGTCTTTATCGACGATATCCCCATTTACTCCAAGAGTGAGAAGAGCATAAGGATGACCTCCAAGCAGTGCTACAACAGCTCCGCGACCATCAGTTATATGCCAAGTTCAGTAAGTGAGAATTTTGGCTCAAGCAAGTCGGGTTTCTCGGACATGTACTATCCGCCGAAGGTATAGCCGTGGACCCGAGCAAAGTAAAGGATGTGCTCGATTGGGTACCACCCACGACTGTAATGCAGATCCGGAGTTTTCTCGGATTAGCTAGATACTATCGTCGTTTCATTGAAGGGTTTTCCAAAATTGCTAAACCTATGACGGAACTGCTAAAAAAGGATACAAAGTTCGAGTGGATAGAGGACTGTGAGAAGAGTTTTAATGAGCTAAAGATGCGTCTGACGACCACACCGGTATTGACTCTTCCAGACATTTATCGCAGCTTTGATGTGTATTGCGATGCCTCCAGACAAGGTATTGGTTGCGTATTGATGCAAGATAGCAAGGTAGTAGCATATGCCTCACGACAACTATGACCACACGAGGGAAATTATCCTACTCATGATTTGGAGTTGGCTGAAGTGGTTCATGCATTAAAAATTTGGAGACACTATCTCATTGGAAAAAGGTGCCAATTTTTTACTGACCACAAAAGCCTCAGATACATCTTCACTCAGCCAGATTTTAAATCTCCGTCAGCGAAGATGGTTAGAGTTGGTCAAGGATTATGAACTTGGGAGAATTCCTTCAGGGTCAGTATCCAGAGTGGTTTTCCCAAGCAACCGAATCTCGAGGACGAGATTCATTCTAAGTGGGGGAGGTTTGTGACAGCCTGGTTTTTGTCCTCTTTCATTTGTTTGAGTTTTCATTTGAATTTTTTTGAAACTTGGAGTTTTTGAATCTTTTCATTTGGACTTAAACACTTGGGCATCCTTGGCTTTCACCCAAGTGTTCATTTCTCTCCCAAACCATCATTTCACTTCTGATCCACCTCAAAATAACCTTTGGAATATTTTTCTTAAAACCCTAAGCCGAATATGTTTGCTCCAAAGCAACCCTAATTTTCATGGCTCGGAAAATTCTGAGATAATTCACAAATATTCTAGAGACCCTAGGGCACCTCCCTGAACAAAAAAATTTCATCACTTTTGGATTACTTTTGCTACAGAAAATCTTTTCTGTTCTGGACAGAAATGGTGGTTTCTACAGCAACTACCATTTTACTTGCTCCATTTGACCTGATCTTTCTTGTGCATAGTTACCTTAGTAACTCTAAGCTAGCCTCCAAAGCACAGCTTCAAACTCCCAGCCAGTTGACCATAGTAACATCACAAAGTTACTGTCCAGAAACTTAACAGAATTGTAAAACTTTCTCTACTGCACCTGGATCCAAACCCAACCGTGGTAAACTTCAAAACCACCATTAACAACATGCCAGTCATGGTTTTTGGATGAAGGCCAGCCTGTGGAGGGAGTTCACGCGGTGACCACGCATGTCCATGATGCCAGGCATGCGTGTCGACGCGCTCTGGGAGCCGCCGAGCGCTCTGTTCACGCGTGCTCGCTTCCTCCTGCCTGCCAAACCTAGCCAAAGCTCGCCACCATCATCGTCTCAACACCATTAACTCCACCCTGGCACTCGCCGACGCCGGAGCTCGCCGCAGCGAGCACGGGCAAGGTCCAGCCAGCCCAATAGTGCGTGCGCATTGTGCTCGTCGTCAACACCCTTGATCCTGTGCTCGTCTCTGCTCGCCAACAGTGGCCGCGTGACCTCCGTCGCCTTCTCCCCCTCTCACTGACGCCGCTCGTCACCGGGCGCCGTGGTAAGGTGTCCACCGGCAGAGCCCGAAGCACCCTCGCCGCTCGCCTATATATAGAGCCCCTCCCCACCCTCTCCGAGCATCCTCCAGCACTCACACACACTCCACGGTAGAGTAGGAAGCCGTAGCCCGGCCAGGCAGGCCTCGGGCCGCCGTCCCCGAGCTCGAGCTTGCCGGCGATCCCCTCTGGTCGCCGCGGCAGCTCTAGCCCCTCCCAGGCCTGGGCGACCCCTCCAGAGCCTCCGCCTCTCTCCGGTGAGTCCGTCTCGCCCACTTGGAGCCCCTGGAACGGCCTCTGCTCGCCGTCTTCCCCAACTCCGACGACCTCCCCGTTCTGCCTCTGCCCGCGAGCAAGATTCCGACGCCGTCCGACCACCCCTAGCGACGCTACGGGTACGGGCAGGTGCGCCTCGACCTCCTCTTGCCATCCCTCCCTCTCGTTTTGGCCAAAGATCCCTCGTCGCCGACGAGAGCTCCGGCGAAGCTGCGACCGTCTCTGTTTCTCTCCCCCTCTTCCCCCACCTGACTAGCGGGGCCCGCTAGTCAGCCACTCAGTACGGGCGCGAAGCGGTACGAGTGGTGGCGCCCCTGGGCTTTTACGCCTTCGACGTCACCCCCCAGTCTTTCTTTTTTTCAAATTCATTTGAATTTATAGAACACTTCAAATTATTATAACTTTTTAACCATAAGTCCAAATGAGTTGATTCTTTTTGCATTGTGTTCTTTGAAATAAAACCTAATAGCTCACCAAAGATGAGATTTTTTTGAGCTGTTTAGAATTTCTGGCGAATTTCATAAGTGTTCTTGATATTTTCTTTTTGTGCTTAAAATCATTTTCAGAAGGTGAGGCTTGTCTTGAGGATCACCAGGAGGGTTGTGAACCGCATCTGCACTAAGGCAAGCCACAACAACATTTTTATGATGCCATTTCAATATTTGTGATTTTCTTACTTGAATGAATTGATTAATCCATGCATTTAAATAATTGTTGAGTTGTATGCATTTTGTTACATGTTGAATAGTTGTTATGCTTGATTTACAGAATAAGTTGAAACTAGTTTAGTGGATAAAGCAAGTTAAGATTTATTTGAGGTGATATTAGAAATAATTTTTTATGCATGATAGTTATTTTAGCTATATTTTTGCCTTCCTAAAATTGATAAGAATTTGTTAGAAAATATTCTGAAATATTCTGTTAAATCATGTTACTTGTTTTACAGAACGTTTGAACTTAATTTAGTGATAAAGAAAGTAAGAATGGTTGATAGTGAAATCTTTTGTTATGCATATGAAAAGTTACCAGAATTGCTTTCTTGCGTAAGAAATCAATGAAACTTGTTGCAAAAAATTTTGATTAAGTGGTGAGTCATCTGTAGAGCAACGTGAGTTGTTGACGGTTATGCTTGGTGCATAGATGACATCGGTTATTATTATGATACATGTGTTACCTTGCATTTCATGGCATGCTATGACACCGGTCATTGTTAGTTTATAGTTGAAACTGAAAATAACTCAACTTGAATACACCGTTGACTTGGTCATGGTGCCTCTGAATCGAGTCTTTCCAGTGCAACCAAATTTGCCTTTATGGGGGGCCTTGATTCGGTCCATTGACACGGCCTCTGGTCGGTGCCTCCATCTAGGGAAGGTTATGTCGTGTTTGTCCTGGCCCGACAAGCAGACTTAACCTTGTGTGCTCGTTGATAAGATTATGGTACCAATTTCCCCTAGTGGGAGTTTCCCCGAGTGGGAGTTTTGCCACGACGGTGGTCAGGGTGTCTTTGGTAGACACGGGGCCACCCAGGACCAGCCTGTTGTGGATTTGGGCCGAAGTGGCCGGGAGAGTGCTATGGCAATGGAGGGGTTTCGTCGGAATGTCGTTGGTCCACCCGAATGGGAGTACGAGGCCATGGGTTCTGTGGTGTGGGTCCAGTGTGCTACCTCTGCAGAGTGTATAATCTATCGATAGCCACGTCCACGGTTAAGGACACCAGGTAGTAGGTCACACCATGAGTCAACGAATAATAAAAATTGCACACTAAGCTGTAAACTTTGCATTATCGAGGATGGCAGAAGGGGCATCGAGGAATTTGGGATCATATATTGGTCGTGGTTGTGATCGCCGGAAGGATCACGAGTCATTTTGTAAAGACCACATTGGTGGTGTGTTTTACCACGCTGGTGGTGTATTTTACCACGTTGGTGGTGTATTTTACCATGTTGGTGGTGTGTTTTACCACATTGGTGGTGTTTGTGATCTGAGGAGGATCACGGTTGGTAAGTTTTCCTAAGGGACGTTCGAGCATGATCACGGCATGTTGACATATAGTGTTGCATCATTAATAATTGGCTAACTATCATGAGATTGTTTGTCATTATGATTATGCTTGTTGTGAGCTTGCAAGTACATTCAATGTGCTGACCTGGCATGTCATGCCAGATTTCAGGAAAGCCTCATTGGAAAGGAGCACTGTTCGAGTCTAGATCGTGTCCACATCGGTGTCCATGTGATATGGAGCTTCCGCTACGATGTTATTCCGCTGCCACATAGTTGTTCGGATCGAGGCCCCTTTATGTTCACTAAATAATGTACATATTGTTCAGCCGCACCGAGTGTGCCGCTTGGCCTCGACCGCTGTTGTAATATGAACTCTGTTCCTCTAGTATCAATAAAGTGGTTGTTTTCTGTACCAATTTGTTGTGTTTTGCCAGAAGACATGGTCTCTGGGCTGGCAATGCAGGGTAAACCGGTCGCTCTGAGCCGGGGTGCCACAGAGTACGACCTCCACCATGACCTAGATGTTTCAGGAGGACGTACCAGGTCCATCTACAGACCCAGAGAAGACCTGCCTGCTTAAAAGGAAAGGGTAGTACGATTGGCTAAACCAAAACGATAGAATCTGGGAGGAGCAGCAGATTCGGAAGTTCGAAGACTTTCAACACGATGTAGGATGGGTTCGGGGCGCCGCACACCCCTTGTGCTTCATAGAGAGGGTAATGCAACACCAATTCTCAGAAGGCTTCAAGCCCGTGAACATCGAATCATATGATGGAACCACATATCCAGCCTTATGGATAGAGGATTTCCTCCTCCACATCCACATGGAGCGAGGTGATGGCCTCCACGCCATTAAATATTTTCCGCTAAAGCTTAAAGGTCTAGCTTGACACTGGTTGAACAGCCTTCCCAAGGACTCTATAAGCTGTTGGGAAGAGCTTTAGGACGCCTTTTGAGCAAACTTTCAGGGCACCTATGTCCGGCCTTTGGACGCTGATGACCTAAATCACATCACATAACAGCCCGGAGAATCTTCCCGACAATTTTGGAACTGATTCCTGACGAAGAAAAAACAGATTGTCGACTGTCCGGATGCCTAAGCCTTGGCCACCTTCAAGCATAGCATCTAGCTCATAAGGCAGCTCAGCCAGGATAAACCAAGAACTATGGTAGCCCTTACTTCTCTCATGACATGCTTTTGCACGGGCGAAGACAGTTGGCTCGCTCGCAAAAACACCAACCCCGACACTCCCGGTACCTCCGAGGTTCGGACGGAAACGGAAAGCCCCAACGCAGCAAGAATAAGCGCCACCACAATGATGGCGAGGGCGAGGGTACGGCAGTAAATGCTGAATTCCAAAACCAGAAGTCCGGACCCCGAAAGAAAGCCCCTAAAGGCAACAGCGACGGCCCGTCTAGACTAGACACAATCCTAGACAGGCCTTGTCAGATCCAAGGCACATTAGAGAAGCCCACCAACCACTCCAACCGAAATTGTTGGGTGATCAAACAGGCCGGCAAGCTCACAACCAAAGACTCGAGCAAAAGCCCACGAAGCAAGGACGATGATGAGCCTCGCAGGGCAAATAGTGGGGTCCAGAAACCCTTCCCTTCTGAGGTCAAGATGGTAAACATGAGCAATGCAACCCATATACCGAAGAAGGAGAGGAAGCAAGCGCTACGAGATGTATATTCTGTCGAGCCAGCAGCGCCAAAGTTCAATCCATGGTCAGCTTGCCCGATCACATTCAATTGCAGGGACCACCCGACCAGCATACGCCGTGGAGGGTCCGGAACCTTAGTGCTCGACCCCATCATCGATGGATTCCACCTCACTATTGTCCTCATGGACGGAGGTAGTAGTCTCAGTCTAATATACGAAGATACAGTGAGGAAAATGGGGATCGATCCGTCAAGGATCAAGCCCAGAAACACCACCTTTAAGGGGGTCATTCCGGGAGTGGAAGCCCATTGCACATGCACTATGATGCTTGAAGTAGTGTTCGGTTCGCCGGATGATTTACAAAGCGAGGACTTGATCTTTGACATTGCGCCTTTTCGCAATGGCTATCATGCCCTCCTTGGCCGAACAACATTTGCCAAATTCAATGTCGTTCCGCACTACGCGTACCTCAAGTTGAAGATGCCTGTTCCTTCGGGCGTCATAACTATCAACGACAACACAAAATGCTCGCTTCGAACCAAAGAGCATATTGCGGCCCTAGCGGCCGAAGATCAGACTGGCCATATAGGTTCGGATGCCGATCTGCAATAAAGGTCGGCGACCATAGTAAACGGGTTCGAACCCGTTCCTTGTGATCAGAACCTGCACGCGTTTGCTGCAAATAGGGACACGCGCCCCACGACACACTGATGTCTACTACGCAACCTTCTTCTTGTAGACGTTGTTGGACCTCCAAGTGCAGAGGTTTGTAGGATAGTAGCAAGTTTCCCTCAAGTGGATGACCTAAGGTTTATCAATCCGTGGGAGGCGTAGGATGAAGATGGTCTCTCTCAAACAACCCTGCAACCAAATAACAAAGAATCTCTTGTGTCCCCCAACACACCCAATACAGTGGTAAATTGTATAGGTGCACTAGTTCGGCGAAGAGATGGTGATACAAGTGCAATATGGATGGTAGATATAGGTTTTTGTAAATTTAAAATATAAAAACAACAAGGTGACTAATGATAAAAGTGAGCGTAAATGGTATTGCGATGCTAGGAAACAAGGCCTAGGGTTCATACTTTCACTAGTGCAAGTTCTCTCAACAATAATAACATAGTTGGATCATATAACTATCCCTCAACATGCAACAAAGAGTCACTCCAAAGTCACTAATAGCGGAGAACAAACGAAGAGATTATGGTAGGCTACGAAACCACCTCAAAGTTATTCTTTCCAATCAATTTATTGGGCTATTCCTATAAGTGTCACAAACAGCCCTAGAGTTCGTACTAGAATAACACCTTAAGACACAAATCAACCAAAAGCCTAATGTCACCTAGATACTCCAATGTCACCTCAAGTATCCGTGGGTATGATTATAGGATATGCATCACACAATCTCAATTCATCTATTCAAACCAACACAAAGTACTTCAAAGAGTGCCCAAAGTTACTACCGGAGAATCACGACGAAAACGTGTGCCAACCCCTATGCATAGGTTCATGGGCGGAACCCGCAAGTTGATCACCAAAACATACATCAAGTGGCACGTGATACCCCATTGTCACCACAGATACGCATGGCAAGATATACATCAAGTGTTATCAAATCTTTAAAGACTCAATCCGATAAGATTACTTCAAAGGGAAAACTCAATCCATTACAAGAGAGAAGAGGGGGAGAAGAAACATAAGATCCAACTATAATAGCAAAGCTCATGATACATCAAGATCATGCCAAATCAAGAACATGAGAGAGAGAGAGAGATCAAACACATAGCTACTGGTACATACCCTCAGCCCCGAGGGTGAACTACTCCCTCCTCGTCATGGAGAGCGCCGGGATGATGAAGATGGCCACCGGTGAGGGTTCCCCCTCCGGCAGGGTGCCGAAACAGGGTCCCGATTGGTTTTTGGTGGCTACAGAGGCTTGCGGTGGCGGAACTCCCGATCTAATATTCGTTTTGGAAGTTTTATGGTACGTAGGTATATATGGGTGCAAGGGGTACGTCGGTGGAGCTTCGGGGGCCCCACGAGGCAGGGACGCGCCCTAGGGGGGTGGGCGCGCCCCCACCATCGTGGCCAGCTCCCGTATCTTCTGACGTAGAGTCCAAGTCTATCCGGTAGGTTTCCTTCCAAAAATAACTTCTCCAGATGATTTTGTTCCGTTTCGACTCCGTTCGATATTCCTTTTCTTCGAAACACTAAAATAAGCATAAAACAGCAAATCTGGGCTGGGTCTCCGGTTAATAGGTTAGTCCCAAAAGTTAATATAAAAGTGGATAATAAAGCCCAATATTGCCTAAAACAGTAGATAATATGGCATGGAGCAATCATTAATTATAGATACGTTGGAGACGTATCACACACCCACATTCTTCGCGCTCCACGTGCCTCGTCAGCACAATTTCACACTTAAAATACCATGGGCAGCTGTGGGGCATATATCAACAAATCGGAAGTATATGTTCGGCTAAACTGAACTTCAGAACTAACACGTCTTCGGACGACCCAGGGGCCAATTCCGGAAACCCCCAAGCATAAAGCTCCGTCGGCAGGATCCTCACCCCTCAAGGTCTCATCAAAGGTCCCAATACGAACCTCCCGTAAGCAAAGGCGCAGATGTGCAGCAGGGCAAAGTGAAGGCTTGAACTCACGCATCAAGCACCCGCGTAAACCTTTATTCTATAAAACTCTTCTATTTTTAATAATGCTTTGGCAGTCCGAATTGTATGATTCGATGACTTAATCTCATGAGAAATAATAAAATTCCCTTTACGGTGTACGGATATCCGCACCCTGCAATTTTTTCTATCTCCTTCCTGTTTCTCCACTCGCTCTTCGAACAAGCCTGGCATGAGAATATACTAACTAACCAAGAGTTTGATTTATATATCAGCTCAATATCTTCAAGTCCAGTACCGTTTTCCACTAGGTGTTCGGCGTCTCGGATATTGTCGGATCACGGGTTTCGCAGACCCTTGGCAGGTTCGAACTCTGGGGCGCGCATGAAGAACAATCTCTCCCTAGCTCGCTCGCTCAACGATCCCACGGCCTAACTCGATGAACCCGAAGAAGAAGAGAGACACCGGGGTTTATACTGGTTCGGGCCACCTTGCGGTGTAATACCCTACTCCAGTGTGTGGTGGATTGCAGGGTGGTGAAGGCTCGTGCAGATCTCGCCAACGAGTATGACCTGATGCTGAAGTTCTCGAAGGCCGAAGCTGAGGGCAGGGCCACCGCTCAAGGCTGGATGAGGCGTAGCAGCGCGAGAGGACCGCTGCGGCAGCCCAGACCTCTGCCCGGGCCAACTTGGCCGAGGCTTGCATTGATCTGCTCTCGCTTCGGCAATAGATTGATGATGTTGCATCCCTCGCACAATAGAACTGGGAGGAGGCGTGTCGTCGGCAGACGTTGCAGCGTGAGCACGCCCCCATGCTCCAGGCCCTCAGAGTGAGGGCCAACCGAGCACTGGGCACCATCTGCGAAGAGCACGTCCCTCATCCCTGCGTGGAAGATTACGCCAGCCATCTCCGCTTCTTCACTGAAGTCGTGACGTGCTTGGAGGACCAGGTTGCAAGGGCGCGCGAGCTTGTTGAGGAGAGGAGCTGAGGCCTCCTTAGGCGCACGTTCTCGCGTGTCTTCATCCTTCTCCAGAACCTCGACCCCCACTTCGACCTCGACGCCGCTATTGCCCCAGTGCCCGGGGCTATCCGGGACAACCTGTTGCACTGGGTGGACAATCACGTGGACGCTCTAGTGAGGGTGTTCGCCACCGAGGATGACGCGGTGGTGGTCGTGGTGGACGAAGACGGCGCGATTGACAATGGCGAAGACGATGCCAGCGACAGTGCCAGCAACACATATGAGAGTGACCAGGACGATGCCTTGAGCGACATGTCCAATTAAGCCCGCACTCCTTTGCTTGAACCTGCACGCAAAGACTTGGACACGGCCCCGCAGGGCGTGAGAGCATTTTGGAGGGGATCCCCTCGTGTATGTAAATTAACGTTCTATTTTTTAGGCTGGACCTGAAACGCGCTTTTGCAAGTTTGCGAGCCCCTCAGCAGGGTTGCTGTTGTAACTTACCTCGATCCCAGTAGGCCTTGAATGAGCCTTGAGGTTGCTGATGCACCCTTCTCCTGAGGGGAGCCCTTTAGGGGCTCGTGAGGTTTTAGATCTCCCGAGGAGCCTGCTGATCTGGTCGAGGGAGCCTCGCGGTGGTCCTGTGGGGTTTGTCGCCACTCGGGCTTGCCCAGTCGCGGTCAACATGTGCACACCACACCCAACCCCCGCTCGCGAGGCACCCACAAGGGGAGGGGTAGAAGGCGTGAGTCTCGAAATAAAGCACGCAACCAAAATGAAAGAAACCAATATGAACAACAGAAGACTCCCCCACGCTTGACAACAAAAGAGACATCAAATTCAATCCAAAAGGGCGGCGAATCAAGTTACAGAAAGGCGGATGAAAGCAAATGGCCGCGTCTGGCACCTAGCTAGTCTTCTTGTCTTCCCACCAGCGCAGAGCTAAGTGCTTTCACTGGTTGTGAGCATAGTCATTGGGGGATAGTGTCGACGGCCAGCGGAGCATGGTGCTTCCACTAGGACATGGGCGGGAGCCCCCGAGGCCTGAGGGCGGCACTCCGGAGAATTAGGGGCATGTACAACCCTAGTCATTATTACGTGAGAGTGTCACGAGCGGAGACTTTCACAGGCGTGAGTCTTGCTTCATATCGCTAGACGAGGGCCCCGCCCTGCGCCACCCCCGACCACCGTTGGGGCGTCTGGAAACCAGGACGAGGCCAAGGGGCAAAGGGGACGCTGGCAGCGCCCTCGGCGACCACGAACCCTCTACCGGGGGGGGAGGGATCGCCGGCGCCTCCCCTGCAGATGACCTACCTCCATGCAGTGCCTTGCTCCATGCGGCGCGGGAGAGGCCCTGGCTCCAGGCCCCTCCCGCGCAGCCCCCAGTGCACCTCTCCCGCCGGGGGCGGAGCCACCGCCCCGGGGTCTCCAACTGCTGTTGCGGTCTTGTTCACCTACAGCCCATGGTTAGCATAAACTTTCTCCCGGGATATTGGCTATACCCTGCCATCGTCATTGCTGAAGGGGTCGGTGAAGTCTTCGGGTGACTCATGGAAGGCCCCCGCTTTGGGCATTCCGCCCTTCCATCCTGGCTCAGGGAACGGGTTGGAACCTTCCCCTGCCAAGTACTCCTGGTTCACCATGCGGGGCACGTAGGCGTCCCCGGCTGCCCTGCTGGAGCCATCGTCTGGGTGCCCCGCGCCTTGAGCCACTAGTCGTGGCGCCTGGCCCTGGTGGCTGATGGATGGCACTCTAGCGCATCCTCACGGTGGTCCGTTGGCGCTTGTCCCTCCTGATGACGGCGCCGCCGCGGCAAGACGGCCTGCGCCGGGGACTATGTTGGTGTTGTCGGGTCCCCCAAGCACTCCAAGGGGCGCGCGAGCTCGTCGGGGACTCATACGTGCTTCTGCCACAACCTGCGGCGTGGGCAAGGAGCAGAAACGTGACGTACCTCTGGAGGTAGCATCCAGCAGCTCGGCAACGCGCTCCAGCAGCGCCTTGCGGTCGCTCTCTGTCAGCCGGCATCGCAGCAGCTCCCGCGCCACGATGAGGGCGTCTCGCATGTTCGCCTGCTCCCGTCGGGTATGCGGTGCCATTGCCACAGCATAGCCTGAATATCGTGTGGTGGCGCGCGTGCGCCGCAGTGCAAGGGTGGAGGGCGCCAGCCCGTGCCGCCCGCACCCCACGATGTTCGGCGGTGTGCGGGCCCCTTGGAGCACAAAGTTGAGGTCTTCTTGGGCGGACAGCGCCACCCGGACGGGCCAAGCAGCCCAATGGCCGGCGTGAGTCCTTGGGCCGTCAGACATCGGAACCGTGGGGTGTCGACGGGTCGATTTACGGAAGAGGGGCTTCGGCGCACCCCTACGTAGCGCGCCAAATGTCAGATCACGGGTTCCGCAGACCCTTGAGAGGTTCGAACTCTGGGGTGCGCACGAAGAACACTCTCTCCCCAACTCGCTCGCTCAACGATCCCATGGGCTAACTCGACGAACCCGAAGAACAAGAGAGACACCGGTGTTTATACTAGTTCGGGCCACCTTGCAGTGTAATACCCTACTCCAGTGTGTGGTGGATTGCCTTTCGGGGGCTGAGGATGAACTAGTACAGTGGATGAAAAGCCTCAGGAGGTGAGGTGTTCTTGTGCTCGATGAGCTGGTGACTGTGAAGGTGGTATGAATCACCCCCCTCTGCTACGGTGGTGGCTAGGTTCTATTTATAGTGGCCTTGGTCCTCTTCCCGAATGTTAGGCAGGAAGGGATCCCACAATGACCATGTTTGAAGGGGGACAACTAGTACAAGCTATCCTGACAAAAGGTGGTCTTTGCCTGTCAAAGGCTCTAGCGGTGATGCTGCTATGGGCTCCGCGATGACCTCCGTCCTGTCGTCATGTTGGTCTTGGTCTTGTTTCACCGATATGGAAACCTTTGCCTGATGCCTCGGGACTCCTCGCCCGTGCTTGCCTCCTTAACACCAAAGAGGAAACGGGTACACTGCGCCCGCTGGCGCCTTCCTGGCCTTGGTCGTCATGGCTCATGTCATGCGAGCCTCGAGAGGTGCCCCTTGCATAGATATCTCCGCTCCTCGGGAGCCAGCCTAATGAGACCGCCCCAGGGAGGTCTTGGTGTCGTTTGCCTCGCGAGTCTTGGCCCCTCACGAGGTTCTTGAGTTGTTGCTACTGAAGCTGGGCCATACCGGGCTGTTGATGGAGCCACGCCACGGGCCGCAGGCAGGCTAGTCTGGGTACCCCCGTTCTAGGGCGCCGACAGATATTGCATTACATGCATCGGTTCTGAACTATGTCTTGGGTCAATAGTTGGGTTTCCCGGTTCCCATGCTTGCCTCTTATGTCCGCACATTCGGCTAAGAGGGCAAAGGGAGAACCCCTGCGATTGTACTCCTGGTTCGCCCGGTCTAGTACCTCAGGAGGAGAAAGCCATAAACTGACCGTCATAGTAAGCACGAACTGGTCAGGAATCTGATGACAAGGTTTGACTGTAAAAATATCTAGCGGTTTCACCGTGTCACACGAAGGGTTCGTCTAACACAAACCAGGTGATAGGAAAGGGCCCACAGATGCCCTGAAGTACATCACAGAACACAGGGGCTAGTCCTTAGCCTCCACCGTCAAGCTCCTAAGGCTAAGTGAAAGCAGTAAAACCGAATAGTCTGATTGCCTAGTTTCGCTCGTGCACTACCGCCTCTGGGTATGAAGACATTGTCTAAGGGTAACAGTGCGGAGACTAAACACCCCTCATGATATTCACCAGGAGGCCGATGTCGACGACTGATAGCTTTCAGATTAAACATACGGCCAAATAGGAGTCAAAATTAAAATCGTGACACTATAAAACAAGTCGGCTGACACATTATAAAGCGTAAGGTACACTTCGTATAAATTTAATACAATTACTCAAGAATTACATCTTTTGAACACTGGCCCTCTATCACCCGCGCGCCGGTCATCACCCGTGCGAAGTACTGCTCAGGGCCGCGATGCTCCTTTCCGGGAGCCCATTCGGACAGAACTCCAAAGTTAAGCGTGCTCAGCTTGGAGTAGTGTCAGGATGGGTGACCGACCGGGAAGTTGCTCCCGGGTGCGCACGAGTGAGGACAAAGTGCGCAGAAAAGACTAGTATTGATCTGTGGGGCCAGTCTAGATCCCGCCAGGAGTAACGACCACCGGCGGGTGTGTCCGGGGCATTACAAGTTGGTATCAGAGCCGACCCTCACGGTTACACGGATGGTTGCGGACAGGTGCGTGGTCATGTTGTTCATGACGTTTGTGACCCGTCGTGGCACCCGACATGGCACATGTACCGGACTGGAAGCACAGACGTTTGTGCCAAGAGGGAACGTTCCTGTGGCCCGACGAGGACGTCGATTCCTCTGAGTGGGGGTGTATGTGATAGCCTGGCTTATTAGGGATGATAGACTACTCATATCAATAAGGAATTCCTTCTTTTCCGGGAGCCCATTCGGACAGAACTAGAAAGTTAAGCGTGCTCAGCTTGGAGTAGTGTCAGGATGGGTGACCGACCGGGAAGTTGCTCCCGGGTGCGCACAAGTGAGGACAAAGTGCGCAGAAAAGACTAGTATTGATCTGTGGGGCCAGTCTAGATCCCGTCAGGAGTAACGACCACTGGCGGGTGTGTCCGGGGCGTTACACATGTCCATCAGATTAATCTTCGGCCAATGCACCATGCTCTTCACTAATGCAAGCCTTGCCCCTCAAGGCACGTTGACCGCTTTACGACCTCAATCCGGAGCGGCGCCTCCCGCAGGTTCTGCACACGGCCGAAGTAGGTGTCCGGAATGGGCTCGACAGACTACAAACTGACACAGAGTTCCTTCACAGCCAGCTCGAACATCCGATGCATCTCGATCAGCTGCTTCATTTGATTGCTAAGGAGGGGAGGACGCTCAGAATTCGGAAACTGTGACCAAAAGAGCCGCTCCGTGGAGTCCTCCTCGAGGGTGGCATAGTGCCTCGTTGCGGCCGCCACATTCTTCGAAAGTTCGGCGACGATGCGTGCGGAGTGCCAGACTTGCGTCAGCAGGGTGAACCTGTTGCCTCCGAACACGCTCTGCAAAAAGTATTTCTTACCATTTTGAAAGCACAAGTGCTCCCTCATTGATTTTGGTAATTAATGTCAACATATCTCTTGTTGGACTAATACTTTTATCTAGTATATTTCAGATAAGTTCAACAAAGGTGTGGCATGGACAAGAGGATGTGGAACCCCTTCAAGATGCTAAGGACAAATATTGGCAAAAGCTCAAGACTCTACATTTTCATTTTAGTGGTCCAAGATCACATTGAGTCCATAGGAAAAGCCAATACTATTAAAAGGGGTTGAGGTGTTGCTTAATGGCTTGCTTGCTCAATGTGCTTAGTGATATGCTCCAAAGCCCTCAACCACTTTCCCATTTCCACATATGTCCCAAACCAAAAGTCAAACTCGGTCCCACCAATTTGATCTATCCGGCGCCATCGAGTTCACTTGACATAGCCACTGCTAGAAACCCTTATCAATTCGATCTCACCGATGGGATCTCAGTCTCACCGGGATGGTCTTGCAAACTCTCTGTCCCCTGTTGCAATTATCTCGGTCTCACCAAGATATGCAATTGGTCCCACTGAGTTTGCTTGACCAACTCTTTGTTTTGCTTATTAGCAAAATCAATCTCACCGAGTTTGTGTAATCGGTCAAACCGACTTGAGGTTTTACCATAACCCTAGCACATCGGTCCCATTGAGTTGATCATATCGCTCCCAATGAAAACTCTAACATTCACATTTTGAACCATAATATCGGTTTGACCGAGTTTCTCTATTCGGTCCCACCGACTTTGGCGAATTGCTTGTAACAGCTAGATTTTGTGTGGAGGCTATATATACCGCTCCACCCATCCTCCATTCATGGAGAGAGCAATCAGAACATGCCTACACTTCCAAGATTCTTTTCTGAGAGAGAACCACCTACTCATGTGTTGAGACCAAGACATTCCAATCCAACCACAAGAATCTTGAACTCTAGCCTTCCCCAAGTTGCTTTCCACTCAAATCATCTTTCCACCATATCCAAATCTGTGTGAGAGAGTTGAGTGTTGGGGAGACTATCATTTGAAGAACAAGAGCAAGGAGTTCATCATCAACACACCATCTATTACCTTTTGGAGAGTGGTGTCTCCTAGATTGGTTAGGTGTCACTTGGGAGCCTCCGTCAAGATTGTGGAGTTGAACCAAGGAGTTTGTAAGGGCAAGGAGATCGCCTACTTCGTGAAGATTTACCCAAGTGAGGCAAGTCCATTATGGGCGATGGCCATGGTGGGATAGACAAGGTTGCTTCTTCGTGGACCCTTCGTGGACTCGCGCAACCGTTACCCTTCGTGGGTTGAAGTCTCCATCAACGTGGATGTACGATAGCACCACCTATCGGAACCACACCAAAAATCTCCATGTCTCCAATTGCATTTGCACACTCCAATCCCATCCCTTTACTTTCTTGCAAGTTGCATGCTTTACTTTCTATTGCTTATATACTCTTGCCATGCTTGCTTGAGATGTATTGTGAATATTTAAACTTGTGCTAAAACTCCAGCATAACTTAAAGAAATTAGTAAGTGCTACTTTTCTTTGTTGAGGGTCTGATCCCCCTCTAGACACCTCTTCTCGATCCTTTCAATTGGTATCAGAGCATTGGTCTCCATTGCTTTGGTTTAATCACTATTGGAGAAAGACGGATGAGTCTATGATGGGGAGTCTTAGATGTAGAGTGCCTATACTTGATGGAGAGTTCTTTCATGAATGAAAAAAT